>CM060907.1:908954834-910291620 GCA_030737815.1 Allium fistulosum | reverse complement strand
CTTTCAAATAAATATATATACAAAGAAAGTATCAATACCTAGTGTTAACCCAAAAATGGATCAACACTCTAGATTGAGTATGACAACACCAGCCCTATTCTTACAGAGTAATAATATAGAAAATAAATGTAAAAAAAGCATAAATAGTAAAAAGACAAGAAGATTTTTATAGTGGTTCGGCTATTAATGAAGCCGACATCCACTTTATAACTTTCTATTAACTGACTGCTGTTACAAGTTAAATCAGATTATAATATAATTGAATCTTCTATGTTAGATCAAGTCACAAGTATAAGAGTTCATTGGAGAATCATAGTAAACCCCTATATGACTATTGTGTGGGAGGAGAAGAATGAAGAATAATCTCTGCAGAGATCCAGCAGCCAGTCCAGAAGATCCTCTTTATGTTGTAGATAGATGAGTATTTATAGGGGAATTTAGTGAGTATTGGGTCAGAAGTCCAAGTTCATAATAGTCTGGTTGTTATGCCAAGTCATCATCCAAAATATCAGATCAATCTAAGTCATTTCAATGGATCATTAGTTATCCATAGGGGATGGATCACTAGTTATCCATAGGGGATGAATCATTAGCTATCCATCAACTTAGCATATTTTTTACCAGAAGCCTTTACTTAGTACTACGAAAGAGCTTGAAAAGTTTTAGGGCGTTTCGACCAATCTTTATGGATTACTAGCTATCCATGGGGGATGGATCACTAGTTATTCATCTGCTTAGCATCTTTTTGAGTGATCTTAGTTTGGCTGTCTTCATATCTAATATTTAAGTGCCATGTCCAGATACCAAGTCGTTTGGAGTTCATTGATAATCCGTCTTTATGGGTCATTTGGTCAAGAAGAATCGTCCATAACTCACTTAGTACTTAACCAAATCACACAAAACTTCACACATGCAATGTAGATGAGTGGGAGATCCTCCACTATGGATCATAGGTCATGGTGCCCACTCCTCATGGATTGGACCTGATGGATCAAACTGACCCAATTCGAAGAAGAATAATCCATAACTCGCTCAAAACTTAACAAAACTAGATGAAACTTTGCAAGTACTCTCTCTAGGGTGTATGAGACCTACCCTATAAATTTTAGGTTGTGGGGCCCAACCTACATGGATCATTAGCGATCCATCTAGTTAGGTCGCTAGCGATCCATCAAAAAACTTACAAATGATCCTATATTTTCAATGAGCCTTCTTTTATATCTTCTAAATGTTCTTCCAAAATTTCAAGTTAATCTGATTCCGTATGAGTTCTCTAAATCCATTTTAAGTTAGCTGTTTTTGGTCAAATAGATTGAATCAAATGAGTCTTCATTTCTCCAACTAGATTGTTTTGCATGCTATGAAACTTTGTAAGTATTCTTAGAAGAGGTAGTAGATCATGATGCAAGAGGTTAGGATGACTCGCAATGCATCCTTATGGAATGCTAGCGATCCATCCACTTTGTGTATTCTTGACATTTTTTTTCTTAAAGTCCATTGACTTGTTTTCTTGATTGCTTCGGTCAAGTTTCAAGTTATTTGGTCTTAGTCTGAGTATTCTAACTCCTTTGGATTCTTGCTTGGGTAAAAAACCCAGTTAACACCCGGACTATGGTATTATATCCGAACTAGATCAACGGAATATACCGAATGGAATATATTGACCAAAAGGGATAGCTGAAATGTTTGCAAAGCATTACAGCTATTTTGGGACTATAATCAAAATTGTAAAGCTCGTATTGCAATTGGATTTCCAACATGATAGGCAACTAGTGGCATTTTCCTTTGATCCTCGCATAACAACCATAATTCATGGTAGCCTTATCACTTTTCTCAAGCTAGCTACTTGGAACTACACTTGCTACACTACCAATATCCGGTAGCCTTATCACTTTTCGCAAGCTAGCTACTATATTAAAATAAATGGGGCAATTAATGCCTTGAGGATCCAGATTCCACTCGACTCCTTCATACTCATACAACCGATAACCTGAAATATATGTCCTACATACCACATAATTACCCGTATCATTGCCGGGATGTGAGGCTTTAGAGGATACGTTCATACTTTCTATAAAGCCACGCTTTGCTTATCACAAAGCCACACTTTGCCTTTCTCATAATAGGTTCCACTTTGAATTCCATATTGCCATTCCATAATCTTACAACTGATTTCTATAAACGTATAACTCCTGAGCTCGTATGTCTTTGGAAAGGGTGTAAAACTAAGATAATTTGCCTCCTTCATGTAACGACCCATAAATTTTAACGATTTTTGTAACATAATTAACTAAATTTTTCTTGAAATTAAACAATAAAATTCAACAATGAAAATTTGGTGTTCGGTATACGTCTATTAAAACGTAGCAAGTGTCAAATTTTCATCAGAAAATATGGAAGTTAGTTCTGTTGTGTAATTTTCAATTTCAATTTAAAATCGGTTAAATTTTAATAGTAACAAAATATCTTTGAAATCTAAATATTTTTATATAATATATTTGTAAATCATTTTTTGAGTGAAACGTCATATTTTATTTCGCCAAATTTGGACTGCTCTAGCCCCATTTATCATATTTTCTGCAGTTTAGCAGCATTTTGGCAGCGAATATCAACTTTTGATAGGATGATCGTATCGCTGATATCTGTGTACCGTTCTATTTGTCTCGTCGTGCTGATCTCCGCAGTATATTCGTTTGTGTATTTTGGTGTCCAATACGCGGCAAAATCGGAGAAAATGGTCAACCGTATCGATACCCGTTTCTTGCCTTTTGTATTCTTGTGTCCATTTAATTTCCACCGTGTATCAACCCAACAGCCATTAGCCTTTTATACTGCTGAATTTAGCTTTTGACCTTTACTATTCATTGGTTTAATATATATTGTTCAATCCCTTCGTTCTCTTTCCTCTTTCCTCTATGATCCAAACTTTAGTGGAAAAAAAATGGCATCTGCTCCTTTTCTGTTTATGTGATGATCCTGAACTCGGCCTTCGAAAATCGGCACCCGTACTTCACTTGGACTCGAAATGCCGCAGATTCAAAGCCGAATCTGGGTCACCGGAGCTTATAACACCATTAAGTATAACAACACAGCGGGAGAAAGAAATAGATAATATCATATACAAATCCAATGAATACAATATCCAGAATGATATACAACAATGATATCAATATGATAAAAGAATATCAGAGATAAATAATAATACAGTGGAAAACAGAAGTGATAACTCCAAATGATCCTCAAAAGAGAATGAGTCCAACAACTCCAACATCAGCTCGAACCACCATCACGTTGCACCAAGAGAAATAGGTGCAGTCATCAACTCCATAAACTGAACTAGCTCCTGATAATCTACTAAACCTGACTATCTGAAAAACCCAACTCTAGACTGCTCGTGTGGAAAATTGTGGGCACCCAGAGTTTGGGAAAGGAACAATAAACTCCAGGTCAGTCATGGGACTGGTGTGAGTAACAAAAACAGTTTATCTTTAAACAAACAACAAAAGGATTTTAAACATTGAAACCCGCAATGCTTTTTGGAAAATAAAACTACCATAAGACCTCCTACCACACACACAATGCAATCGCAGACTTGGAGGAGATTTCTTCTTATGATAGTCAAACATGATTACTACGCAAAATCCTTTTGATATTATTAATAGTTCATAGTGGAAAACATTTTGAAAATATAATATTAATCTTAGCTAGCATAGGAACCATTATATTATGCCTGCTATAGCTGCCGCCTGAGGAGACAGGTTATACAACTGCAATCGTAAAGGGCTCGTATTGTTTCTTTGGATTTTCTAACAAATGGTCAGGTTAAGGAACTTCCTATGCCACATGGGAACGCCTCTGGAGGGACGTCCCGAGAACCACCTGGCTCTCTGCCAACACAAGGCCGGTTACCCCCTTCCCGGGTAGTAAACCTGAGATATGCCACCCCCGGTCCTTTGGGACCTTTATCCGGGATCCCGATCACAAAGAAACAACCACATAGAAAATGAGATTGGAGCAACCACAAAGGTAAATATCTGGGCTCCATACCATGATACCACCTTTTTCCAGAAGGAATGGTCATACCCTAGGGGAGCTACCCCTGAAACCTTGCCGCATCTTTCCTATTTCGACCATTACCGGTTTGTGAGGCTCGATGAGGTCTCGTCCATAAAGCTATGCTTTTTCACAAAGCCATGCTTTGATCAACAAATGATCATCAACACACATCAACACTTAGCATGCCACACTACCAAATTGGGAGTATATCACTGATAACCTTCAACTACATAACCTCTGAGCTCGTACGTCTCAGAGAAGGGTGTTAAGCTAAGAGAATAAATCTCCGCCACCAAACAGAAATGTATTTGAAAGAAATCAGCTTTATATCTCAAAGTGTAGTGTCAGACATACAACCATACAAGTCTGTTCCGGGTTCGAACAGAACCGAAGGCACTTCCAAAGAAGCTCTTGCAATTCGGGTATTCACAATCCCGACCGAACTTCCCATCACTTAGGAAATCTCTATACCGGGCGCTACTCGGTGCAGAGACAATCGATAGGTTATCCTATCGTTTTCACAAATACCCGGTCTTCACCACCGGTCTTCAAATGCTATCCATATACGACGTATCATTATTCGGAATGGGTTATATGACACAAATTCCCCTCCCGGCTAAACCGAATAATGAGCGTAATATTTAAAAACATATGGATATTGGGATTTCAATTAAGTCACAACCTATTATCCAAATTTCTCTTTCAAATGGTTTAAACAAATAACCATTTTAATCTTTCTAAACAAAAAGATTCATTTCACAAAGTTCACCCAGTTTCACAAAGATCTAATCATAGATTTTCCAAATCGATTTCCATTTCAATTGGATTTAACTTGTCCAATCTTTAAAACAAAGATTTAATTGATAGCTTTCAAAACAATTCCATTTCGATTTCAATCTTGAAATTCTTTTAACACATATTGGAAATTCATTTCTTATATGAAAGCTTCTATTATTTGAAAACAAATAATTTTCATTTCGGAGAATCTGATTCATTTATACGAGTTAAAGTCCTTGGGTTAAATTCAAATTCTCAAAACCATACTTTTACAATGGTTTAAATTCATATAAACACATTTATAACATCTTAACCATAATTTCCAAACATGGAATTCAATTCCAAATTTTGAATTCAAATTCAAATTAAATTATTTAAACTGAAAAACTTTACCAAGTTATTTAAAGTAACTTTTATCTTAAAAACTCCTTTTCAAAAGCTTTAACATTTTAACCCAAATCCATTTCCAAAATCAATTGAAATAAAAATTTCAATTTCAAAAATATTAAATTTAAATCATCTGTGACTTAACCGATTTCCTCGTGAAATCCATATTTGTGTGTGTAAAAGTGTAGTCCAGGGGTTTTACAAAGTAGTGCAACATTACAAATCATCACATCATCACAGATTTAAGCATATCAATATCGATAAGCGGTATATTCCTATAACGCTTATCTATATACACAGAATCACATATAGATAATATAATGCATTATAAATAAATGAATTACATTCATCACAGCTTGAATTAAAACAATTCTAATCGCAAAGCATCACACAGCAGAGATGACAAAGCAATTCACATCATTCAATAGAATACAATCATCCATAAGTAAGGTCAAGCATTCAATAATCATTTATAAGCAGGATTAATTAATTGTTTAATCTCAATTAATTCAATTTATTTCCAATTAAATTACTTACTTATGAATTTGTTATCCAATCCTGATTAATTAATTACAAATAATTTGATATAAATTAATTAATCAATTACCTTAATTAATCATTCTTAATTAATTACATTAATTAATTAACCCTTTAATTAATCTCATAACAATTAATCATTAATTACCAATTAATCTTTATCATTAAATTAATTTAATTAATCTCTAATTAATCTTAATGAATCTCTTTTATTAATTAATCCTTAATTAATCTCCATTTGATTAATTATCCTTAATTAATCATAATGAGTAATTATCCCTTAAGCAATTATCTTTTAATTACTTTCATAAATGAATTAATCTTTGATTTCTTAAACTTTAAATAAATTAAGAGATAAATTACTAATCTTAATTAATTCAAAATACTCTACTTAAAAACCTTTAACAAATCCCAAACTTAACAAAAATAATGATTTAAAAGAATTTTTTAAGAATTGTTTAACTTAATTTAGTTTAAAGTTTTTTTTTAAACTGAACTTCAAATACTCGAGACGAAACCCGAGTGTAACGACCTAGAATTTTTGATAATTAAAATTCGAATGTTTAATTGATTTTAAATATTAATAAATGGAATTTAGAAGTCGAATGATTTATTTTTCGAGTATTGGATTTAATTTGAGAATTAAATCGATAAATTAAATAGTGAAATCCCAGAAATAATTGAAAATCGAGTTAATATGATTGAAAATGATTTGTAAAATTTTATTTAATCATACTGGAGTTATAGAAAGGTTATAGAACTTTCAGAATCGAATTTAGAATTAATTTGTGAAAATCGAATATTTTAATATTTAATTATCGATTGTAGAAATAGCCAATTTTCGAACAGTCTCAGAATTGAACAAGATCAGTTCCATTGGATCCGTAATAGTTAGTTATTATCGGATTTCAATTTTCGTATCAATCGAAGTTATCGTTTGACCGTGGCAGCTCGAAACGCATCGATATCGTTTTAATTTTAAATCGTCGAGTTAAAAATAGTCATTTTTCAAACAGTGTTGGATTTCGACGAAACCAGTTTCATCGGATCCGTAATGTGATATTATTGTAAGATTTCAAATTTCGTAATTTTTGGATGTACCGTTTGTCCGGTACAATTTAAAACGCTTCGAAATCGATTTAAATCGGTTTAATTTAAATTGATCGTTTATTGCCATATCTCACACATACGATCGAATTAGCTTCCGAAACCTTTTCCATTGTGTCCGGAACGCGGGGTAAACCCCAGAAACGCTAGTTTCGGTACATAAATCGGAGTTCGGAAAAGTCGGATAAATAATGTCGTTCAAAACTCTATAAATACCCCCATTTATCACAAAATAAAGAAAAAAGAAAAAAAATGAAACCCTAGCTAAAACGTGCAGCCGCCACCCTGTGAATCAATGGCCGAAAATCTTGCTTCTTCCTCCCTTAATTTCTTTCAATCCACGCATTTATTCATAAAACTGTCAACTACAATATTGTTGAGAGTGACGACCTCTTCGAATCTATATGGGGATGATTGAGTTTGGAGCACCATAGTGTCATCAGGGAGGCCGCGTTCTCCACTGTTCGTGCACGTTTTGGCTCACGTGGGGACCACCGAGCTTCATGGGGATTTGGCCGTAGGTGGTGGTGGCAGGGGGCTTCGACGTGGACTAATCTGATCGCGTGCTCGTCGATGGTGGAGGGTGCAGCATCTAACCCTAGTACGTGAGTTTGGGTTCATACACACGTCTTCACCTGGGAACGAATGTAAATTGGAGGGAAGAAGAAATGTAAAAGGGCAGCCCAGATTTTTGATTTCAAAACGAACGGCTATGATAAAAAGGGTGAAAATTTATAAAAGAAATGTTATTTAAATTTTGTAATATAAATTCGTTTGAAGTTTAAAATGTTGTAACTCTATGATACGAGGTCGGATTGAGACGAAACAAAATGCGTTGGAATCGTATCGTCGAATACTACGCTATGGAGCTGGATTGGAATTTATTTGGGCTAGCGGAAAATTCGGGAAAAATTAAACGCCCGTTTAATTTTATTCGAAATAAACGCTGAAATCAGAATTAAAATCACGGTGAGATCTTCTCACTCAGATTTATAATTGAATTGCAGTTATTGATTGAAGTGTTTGAATGTGCTATTAGATATGATAGGATATATATCTATATATAGCAATATATACATATTGGCATATGTATATATTGGATTGATGATTTCCCGCCTCGTATAGCGGATGAGACCCTATTGCGCCGTTAGTAAGCGGATTTATAAAAACCCATATACCGCGATAATTCCGTACTGGAGCGGAATTGGTATTGTGCTAACGTCTTTGGATGCAGGGAAACAGGTTGGAGGGATCCAACTGGATTCCTCACCGTATTGATTATTTACAGATATTTTGATATATTCTGTTATCATATTGATATATGATATTGACTGTTGTGATGGACTGATTGGTGTTGTGGCATCATTGGATTCAGTTTTGGAAATGTAAAAAAATAACGACTTTTACTTTAAAAGGTTTTTAAAGTGATTTTTGAAAATATACGTTTTATGGAATTTTTGAATCGATTTATAAACGTAAAATTTTAAAGTTATAAAAGTTATAATTTTTAGTGAAATATAAACGAAGTGTCGTTTTTGAAATAAAAGTCGATTTATTTATAAAATGTTTAAGTTGGGATTTTGAATAACTATAAACGATTTGTATAGAAAGATTTATAAAATTGATATTTTATAAATCAAAATATTGGACTTATAAAACGAATTTTATAAGTGTTAAAAAGAAATATAAATGGATTTCATAAGTGAATGAAATTAATAGATTTATATTGTGAAGTTAAAAAAATGAATAAAGTTGTAGAATAAAGGATTTATAAGTAATTTACTTATAACTTGGATTTTTGCCTTTAAATGGAATATTGATCGAATTTGTTCATAAATGAATCTTTTAAAAGTTGAAATCGTTGTAAAGTACAAATGTGATTTATAAACGTTGTTTTATAAATCCGAAATCACTTATTCTTATAAGTGAATTTTTAAAGTTAATAAAATGAGATTTATAAACCGGAGTTGTTATAGAAAATAGAAAATGGAATTTATAAACGTTGTTTTATAAATTCGGAAACCAATCGATTGAATTTGATAAATTAAATATAGAAGATTATCAAAGGAGATATATTCGCGATTTTGGATAGCGAATTTATTATTGAAATAAAACGTGTAGAAAATAGTGAAATGTAAATAGTAAAGTATATTCACGATTTTGGACAGTGAATATATTGTTAAGTAAAATGAACTTGTTTTGGGAAAACGATATTACAGAAATGAAGTAATTGTTTTAAAAGATGTTTTAAAACGTGATAAGTATCGAATACATAGATTTCAACATTCATTGTTGAAATAGACGTTTTCGAGGAATAAGGAAATGGTGGACTATAACACTGTTGTTATAGTAAATGATTTCCAAAAGGAAATGTTTTGATGTAGTATTGCGATTTATATATCTATCTTAATTCCGAATCCCTATACTAGTGATTTCGAGTCGTCGTAACGATGTTTTACGTAACATTCGTTTTGACTCAATTAAAATGTGTTTAAAGAATGATTTCCTTAAAGAATGAGATATATACTTAATTTTGATTTAAGTATATCGAATATTTTCTAAGTGTTGAAAATAAATGATTTGTGAATTACTTATTTTTAAATAAGTATGGAAATGCTTTTCCAATATGAAGTGAACTGTTTAGAGATTTTATCTTTTAAAGATAAATTGAAAAGTGAATATTTGAAATCTGTTTTCAAACGGTTAAGTGTGGAAATTATAATATATCTAGTAAAGATATTTTTGAAGATGAAATAATTTGGAAAATTATTTGGAATCTGATGATGTTGCGCATCTTTATTGATAGTTAAACAACCGACTATCAATAATTACCTTTAGATAGGTATCTGTTGTGAATTGGATGAATTTGAATGCCACACTTATTTTTGAATAAACGCTCACTATTCGGGTTAGCCGGGAAAGGACCATGGGGTCGTATAACCCATTCCGAATATGTGATACGTCGTTATGAATTGCATTCGAAGACCGGTGTTGAAGACCGGATATTTTTGAAAACGGAAGGATTACCGTCGAGTTACTCTACATCGGCTGATCTCCGATTTAGAGGTTTTATCACCCTTAGTGACGGGAAGTCCTGACGTGATTGAAAATTATCCGGAAATGCAAGGGCTTCGTGAGAAGTGCCTTCGGTTCTGTTCGATCCCGGAACAGACTTGTATGGATTGTGTGTCTGACGTTACAATTTGAGATATAAAGCTGATTTCTTTCAAATACATTTCTGTTGGTGGCGGAGAATTTATTCTCTTAGCTTAACACCCTTCTCTGAGACATACGAGCTCAGAGGTTATGTAGTTGAAATTTATCAGCGATATATCCCAATTTGGTAACGTGGCATACTGAGTGTTGCTGTGAAATGATCAGTGTTTGATCATTTGTGATATGATCATTTGTTTGATCTTATATCTTTGTGATCATAGGTTGATCATTTTGTTTGACCCGAAGCAGGGCTTTTTGAGAAAGCGTAGCTTTGTGGACGAGACTTCGTCGAGCCTCACACCCCGGAAATGGTCGAAACAGGAAGGATGCAGCAAGGTTCTAGGGAGTAGCGCCCCTTAGTGTATGTCATTCCTTCTGGATAAAGGTGGTATCATGGTATGGAGCCCAGATACTTAACCTCTGTGGTTACTGCATTATTATTATCTATGTGGTTTGTTGCGAATCGGGGATCCTCGGGAAGATCGGTGACGATCGGGGGATGACATACGCGTGTCAGTAGTTACCTATTTTTGCAGAGGTAACCCGGCCTTGTGTTGGCAGAGATCCGGTTAGGTTCTCGGGTCGTCTATTCCAGGGACGTACCCATCGTGGATAGGAAGTTCCTTTGCCTGACCATTTGTTGGAAATCCAAAGAAACAATACGCGACGTGTACAGTTTTAGTTGTATTACCTGCTATGGAATGTGGCGGTAACCTGCTATTGAACATAGTAGCTATAGTAGGCATACGATACTGGTCGTATGTTGGCTAAGATTAATATTTTACTTTCGAAATGATTTCCCACTATGCACTAATAATAATATCAAAAAGAATTTGATTTTTGCGTAGTAAGCATCTTTGACTATCATAAGAAGAAATCTCCTCCAAGTCTGCGTTTGCATTGTGTGTGTGGTGGGAGGTCTTATGGTAGTTTCATTTTCCAAAAGCATTTCGAATTGACTTTAAAATTATCCTGTTGTTTATTTTAAAGAATAACTGTTTTACGATCTCACACCAGTCACCATGACTGACTCGGAGTTTATTGTTTCCCTTCTAAACTCTGGGTGCCCACAAATTTCCACACGGGCAGCCTAGAGTTATATTATCAGGATATTCTGGATATTCTGGAGCTTTGGAAGCAAGCTGGATGACGAGACGTAGTATTTGTATCTGATAGTATTTATTCCGCTGTGTATTCTGTATGAGGACAAGTTTATATAACTGTCCATTGTTGTTTATTGACTCTGATGATATGATGTGATGTAATGTAATAACAGATATAATTCTTTTGTTTTTAAATGATATTCATTTATCTATTATATATTGTTCTGCTGCGATATGTGAGATTCTGATATTGTTTTTCTGTTGTTGTTCTGTTGTTGTTCTTCTTTCTTTTTCTTCTATCTTCTTCTTCTACCTTTTTCTTCTTTCTTAAAACCATAACTTTTCGGGTTTCCGGCATTCGATTTCTCGACAGTCGATAAAGTGAGTATCGATGTTGAATTTTCGAAAGTCGAAAATTTTCGGGATGTTACACCGAGCCTAACCCCATGCTTCCTGAACACGTCCCCGAGAAACTTGCTTCCTCTTTTCCTTCGGGTTCGACTTCGAGCCAGTGCCAAAATTCCCCAAGAAAACTTCGTCTTCCCAAACATTACAACAATCCCAGATGCACAGAGGTACACAGTGCACGTGTACATGCCATCACGTGAGCTCCGACCCTCGCCGTGACCTTTGCCAAGTCATCGACCATCTCGACACACAACACAACCACCCAGATCGTCACAACCACTAGCAAAACGAAAATCAAGCATTCGACACCTACTGGCATTACAACAGATCGACAAAATCTCCTGCCACCGACGATCTCGACCATCAGAGGCCTCGCAATTCTGGCCACAACCTCACCATTCAACCACGCACTGATCCCCAACTGACCGATCATCCTCAGTGCCTTATCGACGTCGCAATCATTTCCAGAACCACGACGAACCATACTGGACACAAAACCCTAAATCGACCCTATTCGCCATCCACGATGATCAGAAAAATCATCGAGTATTTCTCCTGAGTTCCCTCATGTCTCACCTTGCTTTAGCCATGACCACGACTTTCCCAACCACACCGATCGCCGAAGAACGCTCGAAACCCAATTTCCGACCAACATGCAATTCCTTTTGATTTACAATCTTAAAATTTATGATTTCAATCTTAAAAATCCTAGTTTTCGAATACGAACTTGATTATATACCCGAAACAATGAATTTCTGAAATCGAGATTTTGGTATGTGTGAATTTCTACTGTCATTCTTACTTTATGTTAAAAACTACCCTTAAATCTTATCTGCAAATATTTTTAGATCAAGCACCTTGTCATTACAAACAAGTTTTGTTTAAATTCTAAATCTAAAAAAGAATCAGATGAAGAGCAGATATTTTTTTAAGATTCATTTGAAACCTGGAAATGAAGAACAGAGTAGGAAAGGATACTGAATCACAAACATGTACACAATATATTCATATGTATATATAAGTAATCATATAATCAATCATGCAAGCAAATATCATCAATTAAATTCAGGTTTATTTGCATGAAATCAGGATTTATAACAAAGTTAATGCTTGTTTACTCACAGTGTTTCAAGAGAAGAATAGAGCACTTCTTCTTTATGTTGAAACAGGTTTGAACTTTTAGCTGAAGCTTCTTTTGATCTCTGGATTCCATTGATTTGAGTTTGTGTTGTTGTTTTAAGTTGAAGTTTTGTTTCAGATTTGAGATGATATTACCTCAAGTTTTCTCAGCTTCAAGGAAAGAAACTGGAATGAAAAGTTTGATATGTAGGAGAATGTTGTACAGGGTAAATATATTTGTACAGGTGATATTTCTTTTAGTACAACATATCAGCGATATTTCTTTAGCTTTGGAGGCTGATGAGATATATTTGTGCATGCATTAATTGTGTTGTACAAAATATATTTTAAATTTGTTCCTTCTTTTGCAAGCCAATACATGTATTTTCTTGTTTCATTCATTCACATATACTTGCTTACTTGTTCACATACTTTATTTTTTCCTTCTTTTGTGGCTGAGCAGATGTTGTTGTGGTGGCTAAAGATATTTGAATTGATTATCATTTGTCTTCTTTTTTATTATACATTTGAGTACATATCTTCTCTGGCAACTCAAGATTTTATATTTTCTTTTGTCTTCAAGTTTGGTTTCATACTTGCATATATATAATGTTGTCTTTGTTTTCATGAGTACATACTTGTTTCATATTATCAGACTTATCTTATTATATGTTCATTTCATATTTGATATAATTATAAATCTATTTGAAATATTTTTGTTTAACATTCTTTTGCAAGTGTTCATACATGAATATATATTAGTGTTTGTATTTTTATTTTATTTTCTTTTCTTTTGCAATATCACTTCAAAATATAATAAATTTCCATTTTAATTTTGTAAATATATTTTGTTTATAATAATACATATTATCTAAAAGAAAATGTTTGAAATTAAATACATACTAATTGAATTCTATAAATATATTTTTATAAACTCAAATTATTATTATTAAACCATTTATTTTAGATTTAAACTCAAATTCAATATATATACATATATATATATAATTTCAAATTTACTCATATATCACGTATACATATATATTCACATATATGTACAATATTTAAATGATTTAACACAACTTTATTTGAATTCGGGGAAACTCAAATCAATTTACCAATTAATTTTACAATTTTTATTCAAAAATTCAATTAATTATCAATTTAAATTTAATTAAAATCCGGGGTCGTTACAGTTTACATAAGTTATATATATAAAGTTGCCATTATATTTCTTTCTGAGAGGCAACTCATCACCAACCTGTTTGACCACTATTACCTCATGCTCCTCTCTCTCTCTTTTGCTTGTCTGACCGCTTCATTTCGACCAGATACCCACTAACGCCGCTTGAGACTTTCCTCCACAAGCAACTCCACCTCCTACTGACAGAAAACCCGCCTTAAGCAATGCACAACCCTTCTTCCTTTTCTCCATTCACCCAAGCACATCCGCACACATGTGAATCTCCCCACCAAACAACGCCTTGCCCATCACCAAATTTGTCGACCAACTCCTGTGCCCCACCCTCAAACGCCACCAGATCCGTGTGTAGCACTTTGTTCCCTCTCCTCACCGAAGGCCACGTCCATCCCTATTCCCAAAGCCTGCAGTTCGCTTGAGACAGCCGCCTTACCCTCTGAAACCACCACCTTTTCTCCCTCTCGCCGCTTCCCTCTCCCTTCCCGCCACCAGAAACCCTCTGCCCCTTAGCCATCGCTGCCAGCCTCCGCTTCCTACCAGACCCGTCTCTTCACAAGCCCAACCTGACCCACTTCGCATAGCAGCCCACTACCCCGAGCTCGACCTGACTTTCGCAAGCCTCCTCCTTGTTTATAGCCTGCATATGTATGCGTAAGTACGTATATATATGAAATTTGTTTAAAGACAAAATATTTGTTTATTTAATATTGAATTTTAAATTATATATATATATAGTTTCTTATAATGTATAAGTTATATATATTTTGTTTGTATATATATAAGTTTATATAAGCTACATATGATCTATTTGTATATATATATAGGTTTATATAAGTTATGTGATCTGTTGTTATATATATAAGTTCATATATATGATTCGTTTGAATATTATATATATATTATGTTCTGTGGCTTTGCATAAGTAGATGAAATGTGTTATGTTTATGGTTATGTAATATTTTGAAATGTGCATGTATATATAAAATATACTTATGTTAATGATTTTTGAAATGAATATATATATATATATATTATGTTGGTATTTTGGAATGTATACATATATATAATAGGTTTTGTTAATATTTAAAAAGGATTTTTTTTATGATTTTGAAAATATATAGATATTATGTTTAATATTTATTTGAAACATTTTGTAAACTATGGGCTTTAATGAATATTGATTTTTTATTACAAGAATATAATATGAAGATTTTATTTTTAATCTGTTTTAACTGAATATTGATTTTTTAAGAAAATATAATATATATTTGTTTTCCATTGAATTCTGCATCCTACTTGTCGTTGTCCATATTATAGGAGTTTATCTCTTGTCTCACTGTCCCGTTGACGATCCGTGCTTAACTGTGTCCATCTACATCTTGTTATCATTGTTTCCATAGCCACGAAAGGTGAGCAATCACTCACGATTAACATTCTTATATTTAGTAAATTTAATTCACTTAAAATGACGATTGAAATATGTTGTTAGATTAGAACTGTTAGTTATTTAATTACTGAATATGATATGTTATCATTTAAAATTGTTAACCTGTGTTAATTGACATATGACACCATAACTTGTTGTATATACTATATTTAAATTGTTAACGATGATATATGCCTGCTATTGATATGTATGTCATTTTATAATATTATTCTATTGTTCTTAATCTGCAAGTTTCCTATTAGTTTAGAAATCCCTATGGGTTGAAATGATACATACCCGAACGATATTGTAGATTAGGGGAAAATCGTTATGGGTTGAAATGATAAACTCAAGCGGTTTTAATTGATTTTGAAATTTTGGGATTACGGGTTGAAATGATATATACCCGTAAATATTAAATTTGAATTGCGGATTGAAATGATAAATATCTGTATCACTTGACCATAGGATAGAAAACTATATACGGACACCGTTGGTCTTTTTTTGAAAATGATCTCCATGGTTTTGAAAGGAAATATATGGATTTTAATAAATATTTATTTTTAAAATATAATATATAAATTTTTTTTAATATACATGAAAATTTTAGATTTTTAAAATTATATATTTGAAAACTTTAAATTTATAAGTTAGTTTTGAAAATATAAATTTTAAGATTTTACTTATATATTTTTTTTAAATATATATAATAAGATTTAATATTAAATAAATTTAATAATAAGATTAATTTATAAAATTTAATTTAATTAGATATATATAATATGTTTAAGTATTTATATAAAATTTTATTAATATTTTAAAAATAGATTTTGTAGTAAAGTATGCTTGGAAGATAAATTGAAATTGATTTGAAATATTATTTAAGAATTGGATATAAATAAGGATTGATTTGAACTTATTGATTATGAGATTTTAAAGATATGATTTTATAATTTGATAATGGGATTTTGGTTAAAGATGATTAAAGGAGTATTTTCGAATTTAAATAAATTGAAATTGAATATTTAAATTTGATTTAAATGTGTAAACTAAGATTTTGTTGAAATGTTTATAAAAGTGATTAGGTGAATATTTTAGAATTAAATATAATTGAAGTCAGATATTTAATTTTTTATTTTATTTAAATTGGTAATTTTGAGATTTATTTATATGTTATTAGAAATGATTAAGTGAATATTTTCCAGTTTAAATAAATTTAAGATTGAATTTTTGGAAATATAAATGAAATTTATCAAAGTGAGTTATTACAAATAGTTTGAATATTTAAACTTTGAAACCTATTGAATTGGAAGTGGTTTGAATTTGAAGTTCAAACCTGGATTTGAAATCGATATAAATTAAATTGTTTAATGAGAATTGGAATTGATTTGTGAAATTGGAAGAAACAATTCTAATTGTAAACTATTTTTAGTATATAAACTCTTTTTTTAATATATAAACTATTTTAATTTATAACATTTTTTAATATCTAAACTATTTTTAATTTATAACTATTTCAATGTATATAAATTATTTTCAATATTTAAACTGTTTAAGTTGGAATTGATATGATTTAGATTTAATGGATTTAAATGCGATTATTTTGATATGATGGTTTAACCTACTTTGTGGTTAAGATTTTGGAAATAAATATGATTTTAAAGTGAATAATGATTTCGAAAGTGATATGATTTTGAAAGTGAATAGGATTTCGAATGTGATATGATTTCGAAAGTGAATATGATTTCGGAAGTGATATGATTTTGAAATGGATATGATATTTTGATATGAAGTATGAACTATTTGAAATGAAAATGACCACGGTATGAAATAAGCATTTGGTTGTCAAAGAGACCGGGATCAGATATTGTCATACTCTCTTCCAATACCGAAAACCACTTTAACAATTGTGTACATGGTGGAGATCCAGAACGAAGTAGGATCGTTTGGCGACGATTTTGTATGAGGTATTAACGCAGCCCTGACTCCCGCGAGTCAACTTGTTATGGCTAAAACAGGAGCTATACCGGGCCAAGTGAGGTTGCACCTTCGATCGACCATGCTTCTTTGATACCATTCTATTACTTTGTGATTTGATTTGGGTGCACCTTTGATTTGGGAGTGTGTCTCGAGGTGGGCGGTAGCAGCTGCTATGCGTTACCACCAGTCCGGGAGTGCAAACGGTAGAATCCTATCCTGGCATTGCCTCGCGTGCCTTGTCACATGGTTTATCGTGCCTTCTACAAGTTTGGTTTGTACCGTACCTATGGAGCGCCCTCTAGGTAAACCACTAGTTTGGTGGAGCTTACGCTACTGTATAGACTATGAGAATATATAAAATGTGTTAAGGGGGATATGGGTAACGCCTTAACGCTATTTTAATACTTTACTTTACTAATAGACATATTATAATAGCGTATATTACTACATAGTTGATAGTTCCACGATCCTTAGAGGATGGAAATCCCAAACATCCTTTAAGTTAGTTGTATTTCAGTTGACATTTCACTTGAGTTGAATTTACTGGTATAAGAATGTTAATCCTAACTCGAGTGTTTTGTGTTTTGCTTTATGCTCGGGTCAGACCGAGTGTCACGGCATTTGAGACTCACATTTGGAGATTGGAGCTTTGTTTGAAGATCTATCTATCCAGCTTTTAGTTATTTCAGTTTATTCCAGTCATTTATGTTCAGACCTGTCAGTTGCTTATGTATTAGAGATTCAATTGTATCTGAGATTCTATTGTATTTTATTTCCGACTCTAATGTTTTATAGTAGCTTCATGAACTACTATTTATCTATTCCGCTGCTTATTGCTGTAATATTCAATGTCTGTGATTCTGTGATTGATTTATTTACTGTACATGTTGAGTTTTTCCAAATATAAATTAACAATCTGTTGTTTTGAGCAACTCAAGTCTGACATGAGTGGATGATTGTCGATTTGAATGGTTTGAAGTACCAGGTCGTTACAGTTGGTATCAGAGCAAAGTTTAGGAAAAACTTAGCATATGGAGTAAAAACTTAGTAGAGATAGGGTGGTAATACCCTAGAATGAGATGAATTAATAACAGAATCATCTTCGTTCGAGCTTGGAATTCTTTGTTAGAATCCTCTTTGATTTGGATTTCTTTTGAATTTTTGAACTTTCCCTTTTGTTCTAAAATCCATTCCTGCCTTTTCCTGTTTGTGTTCTTCTTGATTCTAAACATCCCATAGCACCATTTTTGGATCTCTGTAATAAATTCGAGCACACCTTGCCACCTCTATTGGCAACTTCATCTTTTCGTGTGACTAATCCCATCGGTGGTCCAGCCAACCTTAGTATGATTTGTAAAGGGGTGAAACTCCTTTACAACAGGCGTCAATTCACTGGAGATTTCTATGTCCCCGGTTTTGATATTGTTATTTCTTGTAAATCGCGGATTGTTTCTCTAGTAAACGACTAGGGTAATTCTCCTATGGTCGAATGTCGAATGCTTGAGGATTTTGTAGGCAGTTTTATCTTTTCGCTTGATTCTCAGCCTAGTGACCTCGACTCCACCCCGATAGTTAGGGATTATCCTGATGTTTTGAAGTCGCTTCTCTTCCTTTCAAGCGGGAATTTGAATTCCGCATTGATCTTATCTCTGGAGCTCGACCTGTTGTCCTTCCTCCCAGACGAATGGTTTCTGTGAATGGTTAGTCATCCCTTTGGATTAACCAATGCTCCTGCCTTCTTCGTCGATCTCATGAATCGCGTTTTCCACGATGTTCTCAACAAGTTTGTCTCCATTTTCGTGATGGTATTCTCGTCTTTTCTAAGTCTCGGTTGACCCAGTTAAGGTCGCCGCGATCAATATAAGTCTATCCATCTTCCTCTTTCGT
Source organism: Allium fistulosum (assembly GCA_030737815.1). Taxonomy (NCBI): domain Eukaryota; kingdom Viridiplantae; phylum Streptophyta; class Magnoliopsida; order Asparagales; family Amaryllidaceae; genus Allium; species Allium fistulosum. The sequence continues at coordinate 910,272,416 of CM060907.1, read as the reverse complement.
AATTTAATTATCTTATCTCCTTTCTAGCCTATCTTCTTAGCTAGAATTATCTTTGATTAGGGTCCCTCTAATTTGAATCTCTATCCTTGTTTAAAATCCATTCGTGAATCATCATATGAGAGAACATATTTGTAATTAATAAAAAAAATGTTTTGTATTGTGTTATTTGAGTTGTTAAGTTAGAATTTTTAGTTTCGATCGATTCGTCTGGCCAACGCTATCGATCGAAATTCCAAAACACTTGAACAGAGCAAACTGACGCAATATTTTTTCAAAATTGGTAAATAATTTTTTGTATGATTATATTTTTATATATAAATGTGTAATTTTTTGAATTTTGATAGTTAAATGAGTTGGTTGTTAGAAATGACAATACTAAAATTATCATTTATTATTTTGTCAACCATTAACTATTGATGTATGTTATAAGGGGTTAAATTTTAAACATGGTTTATAAATCAGATTTGCAAATGAAATGAGTTTAAATTAAGGATTTCAGAATTTAATTTCCGGTCCTTTTCTAAATTTGGTTTTCAAAGTTTTGAAAAAATATATATATATATTATTTGAAGGTATTTTCAAATGGAATTTATTTCCAAAGAATTTTAAAAGAAATAAGTTAGTACTCCCTTCTTATGTCGTTGCAAAATAATTTCGGTAATAACCGCAGCATCATCGATATTCATTTTCGAGTCTCAAAGTGGAGAGACTGCTCAGTAGTTTTGCTACACTTTTTGTGTGGAAAATTAATTTGATTGGATTTCTTGAGTATGATTTGATGTATAAAATATATATGTATATATTTATTTCAAAAGGTTTGAAGTGAAACTGGAAATCTTATTCTTAAGTTCTATGTTAAATGATGGTTTTCAATTATTGAAATGAAGCAAAAATTTTGAATAATTGGAGTGTCTAAGATGAGAAATGGAATTGAAATAGCTTGGAACTGTTGAACTAGGATAAAATTTAATTTGTATAATACTCAATTGCATTTTTAAAACATATATAACTTACCTGAAATATTCAAAAAGTTTGAATGTTGATGAGAACATGTAATTGAATAGTATACAATATAAATGTAAGTAATCAAAAGTCCAATAAATGAAATTTATATGGTTTTAAATTAATTGTTATCTGGTATTATGTATTTCGAATCTATCTTTCCTTTCTGTTGCCTCTTTCCCCTATCTCGTTCCTTTTCGAGGGCAAAACGTTTTGAGTGGGGGAGAGTGTAACGACCTGTAAATTTTAACGATTTTTGTAACGTAATTATCTAAATTTTCTTGAAATTAAAAAATAAAATTCAGCAATGAAAATTTGATAATTAGTATACGTCTATTAAAACGTAGCAAGTGTCCAATTGTCATCCGAAAATATGGAAGTTAGTTCTGTTGTGTAATTTTTAATTCCAATTTAAAATTGGTTAAATTTTGATAGTAATAAAATATCTTTGAAATCTGAATATTTTTATATAATATATTTTTAAATCATTTTTTGAGTGAGACGTCATATTTTGTTTCACCAAATTTGGACTGCTCTAGCCCCATTTATCTTATTTTCGGCGGTTTAGCAGCATTTTGTCAGCGAATATCGACTTTTGATAGAATGATCGTATCGTCGATATCTGTATACCATTTTATTCGTCTTGTCGTATTGATCTACGCAATCTATTCGTTGGTGTATTTTGGTGTCCAGTACACGGCAAAATCGGAGAAAACGGTCAGCCGTATCGGTACTCATTTCGTGCCTTTTGGGTTCTTGTGTCCATTCAATTTCCACCGTGTATCAACCCAACAGCCATTAGCCTTTTATATCGCTGAATTCAGCTTTTGACCTTTACTATTCACTGGTTTAATATATATTGTTCTGTCCTTACGTTCTCTTTCCACTTTCCTCTCTGTTCCAAAATTTATTTGAAAAAAAAATGGTATCTGCTCATTTTCTGTTTACATAAGTTTAATGTATAAAGTTGCCATTATATTACTTTCTAAGAGGCAACTCATCACCAACCTGTTCGACCACTATTACCTAACGCTCCTCTCTCTCCCTTACTCGCCCCACCGCTTCATTTAGATCCGATACCCACTAACGCCGCTTGAGACTTTCCTCCACAAGCAACTCCACCTCGTACTGATAGCAAACCCGTCTCAAGCAACGCACAACCTATCTTCCTTTTCTCCATTCGCCCAAGCACATCCGAACACACGTGAAGCTCTCCACCAAACAACGCCTTGCCCATCACCAAATTTGCCGACCAACTCCTTTGCCCCACCCTCTTACGCCACCAGATCCATGTGTAGCACTTTGTTCCCGCTCCTCATCGAAGGCTACGTCCATCCCTATTCCCACATCCTGCAGTTCGCCTGAGACAGCCGCTTTACCCCCTGAAACCACCACCTTTTCTCCCTCTCGCCACTTCCCTCTCCCTTCCCACCACAAGAAACCCTCCGCCCCTCAGCAATCGCTGCTAGCCTCCACTTCCTACCTGACCCGCCTCTTCACGAGCCTAACCTGACCCACTTCGCATAGCAGCCCACTACCTTGAGCTCGACCTGACTCCCGCAAGCCTCCTCCCTATTTGCTCTGCATATATATGCATAATTACGTGTGCGTATATATATATATATATATGAAATTTGTTGAAAGACAAAATATTTGTTTATTTAATATTGAATTTTAAATTATATATATAAATATATATAGTTGTTTATAATGTATAAGTTATATATATTATGTTTATATATATATATAAGTTTATATAAACTACATATGATCTGTTTGTGTATATATATAGGTTTATATAAGTTGTGTGATCTATTGTTATATATATATATATATGTTCATATATATGATTCGTTTGAATATTATATATATTATGTTCTGTGGCTTTATATAAGTAGATGAAATGTCTTATGTTTATGGTTATGTGATATTTTGAAATGTGCATGTATATATAAAATATACTTATGTTGATGATTTTTGAAATGAATATATATATATATATGTATATGTATATTATGTTATGTTGGTATTTTGGAATGTATACATATATATAATAGGTTTTGTTAATGTTTAATATTTATTTGAAACATTTTGTAAACTATGGCCTTTAATGAATATTGATTTTTTTTACAAGAATATAATATGAAGATTTTATTTTTAAATATGTGTTTTAACTGAATATTTATTTTTAAGAAAATATAATATATATTTGTTTTCCATTGAATTCTTGATCTTGCTTGTCGTTGTCTATATCACAGTAGTTTATTTCTTGTGTCGTCGTCCCGTTGTAGATCCGGCTTATTCGTATCCGTCTACATCTTGTTATCATTGTTTCCATAACCACGATAGGTTAGCAATCACTCACGATTAACATTCTTATATTTAGTAAATTTAATTCACTTAAAATGACAATTGAAATATGTTGTTATATTAGAATTGTTAGTTATTTAATTGCTGTATACGATATGTTATCATTTAAAATTGTTAACCTGTGTTAATTGACATATGACACCATAACTTGTTGTATATACTATATTTAAATTGTTAAAGATGATATATGCATGCTATTGATATGTATGTCATTTTATAATATTATTCTATTGTTCTCACTCTGCAAGTTCCCTTATAGTTTAGAAATCCCTATGGGTTGAAATGATACATACCTGAACGATATTGTAGATTAGGGGAAAATCGTTATGGGTTGAAATGCTAACCTAAGCAATTTTCATTGATTTTGAAATTTTGGGATTGCGGGTTGAAATGATATATACCAGTAAATATTAAATTTGAATTGCGGATTGAAATGATAAATATCTATATCACATGGCCATAGGATAGAAAACTATATATAGACACCGTTGGTCTATTTTTGAAAATGATTTCCATTGTTTTGAAAGGAAATATATGGATTTTAATAAATATTGATTTTTAAAATATAATATATAAATTTTATTTTTTTAATATACGTGAAAATTTTAGATTTTTAAAATTATATATTTGAAAACTTTAAACTTATAATTTAGTTTTGAAAATGTAAATTTTAAGATTTTACTTATAATTTTATTATTTTTTTAATATATATAATAAGATTTAATATAAAATAAATTTAATAATAAGATTTAATTTAATAAAATTTAATTTAATTAGGTATATATATTTATATATAATATGGTTAAGTATTTATATAAAATTTTATTAATATTTTGGTTGGAAGATAAATTGAAATTGATTTGAAATATTATTTAAGAATGGGATATAAATAAGAATTGATTTGAACTTATTGATTATGAGATTTTAAAGATATGATTTTATAATTTGATAACGGGATTTCGATTAAAGATGGTTAAAGGAGTATTTTCGAATTTAAATAAAATGAAATTGAATATTTAAATTTGGTTTAAATGTGTAAATTGAGATTTTGTTTACATGTTTATAAAAGTGATTAGGTGAATATTTTAGAATTAAATATAATTGAAGTCGGATATTTAATTTTTGATTTTATTTAAATTGGTAATTTTGAGATTTATTTATATGTTATTAGAAATGATTAAGTGAATATTTTCCAGTTTAAATAAATTTAAGATTGAATTTTTGGAAATATAAATGAAATTTATCAAAGTGAGTTATTACAAATAGTTTGAATATTTAAACTTTGAAACCTATTGAATTGGAAGTTGTTTGAATTTGAATTTCAAACCTGGATTTGAAATCGATATAAATTAAATGGTTCAATGAGAATTTGAATTGATTTGTGAAATTGGAAGAAACAATTCTAACTATAAACTATTTTTAGTATATAAACTCTTTATTTTTAAATATAAACTATTTTAATTTATAACTTATTTTTAATATCTAAACTATTTTAAATTTATAACTATTTCAATATATATAAACTATTTTCAATATTTAAACTGTTTAAGTTGGAATTGTTATGATTTAGATTTAATGGATTTAAAAGCAAATATTTTGATATGATGGTTTAACCTACTTTGTGGTTAAGATTTTGGAAATAAATATGATTTTAAAGCGAATAATGATTTCGAAAGCGATATGATTTCGAAAGTGATATGATTTCGAAAGTGATATGATTTCGAAAGTGAATATGATTTCGAAAGTGATATGATTTTGAAATGGATATGATATTTTGATATGAAGTATGAACTATTTGAAATGAAAAAGACCACGGTGTGAAATAAGCGTTTGGTTGTTAAACAGGCTAGGATCAGATATTGTCATACTCTCTGCCAAAACTGAAAACCACTTTAACAACTGTGTACGTGGTGGAGAATCCAGAATGAAGTAGGATGGTTTGGCGACGATTTTGTATGAGGTATTAACGTAGCCCTGACTCCCGCGAGTCAGCTTGATGTGTCTAAAACAGGAGCTATACCAGGCCAAGTGAGGTCGCACCTCCGATCGAGCATGCTTCTTTGATACCATTCTATTACTTTGTGATATGATTTGGGTGCACCTTTGATTTGGGAGTGTGTCTCGAGGTGGGCGGTAGTAGTTGTTATACGTTACCACCAGTCCGGGGGTGCAAACGGTAGAATCCTACCCTGGCATTGCCTCGTGTTCCTTGTCACATGGCTTATCGCGCCTTCTACGAGTTTGGTTTGTCCCGTACCTATGGAGTGCCATTTTGGGTAAACCACCGGTTTGGTGGAGCTTAAAGTACTGTATAGACTACGGGAATATATAAAATGTGTTAAAGGGGATATGGGTAACGCCTTAATGCTATTTTAATACTTTAATTTACTAATAGACATATTATAATAGCGTATATGTTAAGACCCGCAAATCCATACTCCTTGATTAAAAACTAATCTCCATTGATTAACTCAAGATGCACGGAAATACGAAGCATGAGGGTTTTAAAGAAGAGGTAGAATAAAAGATAGAAGAAAAAGAGAAGATTGGATATATACTAATGTCAAATATATACTAACGTTAAATTTTAGTTAAGGTAGTAATTTATGAATTGGGAATAAAATTCAAATGTTATGTTAGGCTGTAAATCAATTTGGGTAATTGGATATATACTAATGTCAAATATATATACATAAGAGGATGATTGATTTAATAAAGAGAATTGAATACGAATGGTATAAAATTTCATTGAAATAAGATTTTATAATTTATTGAATTTACTTTAATTAAAGGTAAACACTAATTTTTTTGCAATAAATCCTTATTTGATATGGAGGTTTGGTTAATAAATTTGAAGCTAATTGCAATCAGAAATGATAGAAATGGTAAGTTGACCATTTATTCATAATAAGATCTAGAAATCAAATAAATGGATTATTGGAATTTAAATTGACAAATTGTGAATTCATTAAAATTCGGATCCATCTGTCTATTCCAACTTCATCTATAAATACCCCGCTAAACCCTAGCCTCCGCCTATTCTCATTTGTCTGCGCGTAAAATTTCATCAGCTCCTTCTCCTCCTCAATGGCAGACAAAAAATCTCAGATCCAGATCCATTTCAAAATCAAAGTCCAAAAATTCAAAGTCCTCAAAAAACATCTCAAAATTATATATGTTGAAGCTCTCGACGAGCGTAATTCAATGGTGTTGTCTCGTGCACGTCAATTTGCCTAGAGATAATTGCGAGCATTGTTATAGAGAATGAAAAGAAGAAGGCAGTGACGTGTGATCTAGCGACATGGCGGTAAATGTGTTCTCTTTTGTTTCTATTTAAATTTAATTTCAATCACAATTTTCGCTATAACTCTCGCATACGAACTCCATTTCACGCGTGGTTTTTTTGTTAGGATCGTAATAAAATTCCGGACTTGATGACGCTGGTTTGGACAAATTATGAGACGGTCAAATTTTTGGGTTTAAATTGGATTTGAATTCAATTTAAATTCAAAAGGTGAGTGTTTTAACCCACTCACAACTTCTAAGATTTCTTATGTTTGTTAAATTAAATTTTGATGTGATTTAAAATTTATCTATGATTGTTTGGGCATATATTTAATCATCATCTCAGTTAGATAGCATTTATTTAAATTAAATTGTTATGTAATTTTATTTTTTCATATAATTTGACAGTTAAATTTATTTATTATTGCATATAAACTCTCAGTTGAATAGTTATTAATTTTTATTAAATATAAACTATTCGTTGATGCTTGTTATATTTTATATTCTTTATATTGATGTTTTGTTTAAATTGGATGATGATTGTAATGAATGGTTGTTTATTGATATTTGGATGAATGGATGCTATATTTTATATTGTATAAACTGCAAGTTATTATGCATTTTCATTTCATTCGGGATTGCGATTTGAAATGATATATACAACCGTAAACTTTTATTTTTAAATTACGGATTGAAATGATAAATATCCGTATCACTTGACCATAGGATAGAAAATTATATACAGGCACCGTGGTCTATATATAAAATATTTTAAGGGATTTTCTATGGTTTGGAAAGAAATATACGGTTTAATAAATATTAAATTTTGATATTATATAAATATTATTTTATATATGGTTAAATTCTAAAATTTAAGCTATGTATAACTTGATGATGTTTTAAGTTTGATTTACAAATATTTCAAGTTTGAGCTTTATTTAAGTGATATTGAATTGATTAAATAAATATTTCTAAACTAAATAATAGTAAATTGAATTAAGGTATATATAAGATTTCCTTTCAAAGCAGTAAAGCAAAGAACATACCGAATTTTATACTGGTTCGGAGTTACCCTACATCCAGTCTCGCAACACAAGTACGGATTTCCTTTCAAAAACAATTCTTACAAATACAACCCTCGGTTTCAAGGCTACGAGGTACACCCTCCAGAATCACAATCCTCTGGGTAGAGATACTTGATTTCCGGGGCAACAGGTTCACCCAATTGATTTCCAGGGCTACAATCACACCTTCTCTCGCTTTTGATTAATTTCCAAGGCTACAATCACACCTTTTCTCGCTTAATTGATTACAAAAAGTCTATAATTCAGATTAGCACTTGGATCTTGTAGAGATAGTGAAGAGAATCAAAACCAAAAATAATCGAGTATGATTCGATGTTGATTTCGGCAGAGTAATGGTATGATTTTGTATTAAGAAATGTGGAAGAAGAAGAGGAGTGAAAACCAGAAAAAAGTGAATAAAAATTCATTGAAACTGACCCCTATTTATAGAAGAGCAACAGCCATAACCATTCATGAAGAGTTATGGCGAATAGACACTTCTTTTGAAATTTGAATTTTGAATCAAACTGACACCATGTCGACATGGTACCTATAGGCATGTCGACATCCCACAGCCTTTTTTGATGTTTTGAATTTCTTTGAAAATAACATTTATCTTATATAAAAACTATTTTAAACTTTATAAATATACTTGAATTTAGTTGAAATTCATAAGTAAATATAAAGATATATACATAATTTAACTATAATTTTATATTTAAATCTAAGTATAAATATGTAAAAGTTAAATATATTATTTGGAGATAGTTTAAAATCAGGAGTAATTTGACTTTGAAATTAAAGATATTTTTGAGGCTAAAATTATTTAAAAACCAGAATTGAGGGTTTTGAATCTTTTTAAAAGGAAAGTTTTGAAATCATTTCGAAAACAAGATAATTTGAAAAATCATTTGAATTAAGCTTAGTGGATACAAAACAATGTCCCACTAGATTTTCGTAGGTTCCATCCTACTTAGGGTTCCATCCCTTTAACGGGCTCGAAGTGGATTCCATTCCACAAATAAATTGGATATTAAGATACCAGTGCTTTTCTACGAGTTTTAACAAATATTCCTAATAAAACAAACTTAACCTTGAAATCTTGAACTCTTGATAATCTTGATACTCTTGATAATCTTGATACTCATGAGTCTTCTATCTCTATATCTTGAATCTCTATACTGTACAGTCTTCATTCTTAATACCTGCATGGTTAGATCCTGCATATACATATATATCTAAACTTGTAATGTTAGTATTTATATTTTATAATCTATTCTAAGGTTGTTGTCATCAAAACCATCATCTTATGGACTAACAATCTCCCCCTTTTTGATGATGACAACCTTTGTTTATAAAATATTCCTTCTATCCTAATACTTCTAATAACTTCCCCTTAATCTATGCCTAACTATCCTATTTTATATTTCTCCCCCTTTGTCATCAACAAAAACTATTTCTAAACTATATAACTCCCCCTTAATGTAATACTCTATGACATGTGATTATAATGATAGTGTTATCATAAATAATCAACACTTAGATCTAAAACTAAAACTTAGTCCTAAACCACTAATTATAAAACTCCCCCTTAAACTAATACTAGAACAAAGTATAGTAAATGAATTGTGAAAGATATTAACTTAATTATACTATAATTATTCAATAAATATGTATAAATATATTTCAAACAATATAATCAACACACACATCAAAACCAATCATGTCAGACAAGTCAAACAAATCAATCAAGTCAATCAAATCAAACAAGTCAATCAAGTCAAACAATTCAAACAAGTCAATCAAGTCAATCAAATCAACCAAAAACTAATAATCCTATATTATAAGACATTACTACAACCTCCTCCTAAATAAAATACACTCGTTATATATACATGTATGTAATATGTAGTTTGTAAAGCAGTATGAAGTGTATAACATATGCAATGTAGCATGAGATAATATGCGAAATGGAGTGCGACTTGTGATGCAAATGATTATGATATGCATTGTAATTTATGATATAATATGCAATGAAATGTGATATGAAATATAATGCATAATGATATGTAATAAAATGACAATGAAGTAAAATAATTTGCAAAATGATATGATGTTATATATACTATGGTAAGAGATGTTCAGACTATAAGATAAACATGAGTGATAAGTAATATCTAGTTGACAAGCATATATATATATATATCTGTGTATGTGTGTGTCTATATATGTATGTATGTATACATATATCAAACTATTTATTATAACTCACTTCAACCAAACAAAGGTAAAACACACCAATTACTAGACTTAAGTTAAGGAAACTAATGAATGGGACTGAAATAGTTGTAAAGAAAGAGTTTAAAGGTAATAAATGGTATTAAAACTATAACATATTCATGAAAGGTAGTAATCACACTCAATATCAATATTTAGAAACATGTTTAAACATCTTTTAAATTTAAAAAATATCATAATAAAATATTAAATAATGAGATTGAAAAAATAAATAAGATCTTAGTCTATCATACCAGGCTCTAGGAGCTTGTTTTAGACCATATAAAGCTTTCTTAAGTTTGTACACATGGTTTGGTAAATTTTCATCTTCAAAAAGTGGTGGTTGTTCAACATATACTTCTTCTTTTACAAATCCATTTAAAAATGCACTTTTAACATCCATTTGAAATAATTTGAAATTATTATGATTTGCGAAAGCAAGTAGAATCCTAATGGCTTCTAATCTTGCTACAGGAGCAAAGGTTTCGTCACAATTTATACCTTCTTCTTGACAATAACCTTGGGCGACTAATCGTGCTTTATTTCTAACGACCTCACCTTGTTCATTCATTTTATTTTTATAAACCCATTTAGTTCCAATTATAGTTTTATCTTCAGGTCTAGGAACAAGTTCCCAAACTTCGTTTCTAGTGAATTGATTTAATTCTTCTTGCATAGCCAAAATCCATAAATCATCTGTTGATGCTTCTTTAGGATTTTTGGGTTCAATAGATGATATAAATGCTACATTACTCATTTTACTTAGTTGATTTCTAGTTGTAACAATAGATTGCATATCTCCTATTATATTTTCAATAGGATGATCTTTTAAAAGTTTAATCCTTTTATTAGGAAGATTAATTTCATTATTAATTTCGGTTGATTCCTGATTTTGAGTAATTAAATCTTCTTCATCATTTGTAATTTCAAAGTCTTCTAAATTTTCATCAAACGAAACATGCATTGTTTCTTCAATGGTGTTAGATCTTAAATTAAAAACTCTATAAGCTTTACTTCTATTAGAATATCCGATAAAGATTCCTTTGTCGGATTTAGGATCAAATTTATCCAAATTATCTTTTGTATTTAAAATAAAGCATTTACTTCCAAAAATTCTGAAGTATGATACTTTAGGTTTCTTTCCATGAAGAAGTTCATAAGGTGTCTTAGCAGTTAAAGGTCTAATTAAAATTCTATTCAAAATATAACAGGCGGTAGCAACAGCATCTGCCCAAAAGTGTTTTGGTAAATTACTATCTGAAAGCATAGTTCTCGCACACTCTTGTATCGTTCTATTTTTACATTCAACTACTCTGTTTTGTTGTGGAGTTCTTGGAAATGAGAAATTGTGAGTTATTCCGTTCTTATTGCAGAATTCCTCAAACTTTTCATTTTCAAATTCACCACCGTGATCACTACGGATAGTTATAATTTTTAAAGATAATTGATTTTGAATCCTTTTTGTAAAGTTCTTAAAACATTCAAAAGTATCACTTTTATGTTTCAAAAATATTGTCCATGTAAATCTAGAATAATTATCTACAATTACAAAAACATATTTACTATGATTTGTTGACTGAATTTGAGATGGACCAAATAAATTAAGATGAAGTATCTCAAGGGGTTTTGAAGTTGAAATCATGAATGAATGTATGCTTTTCTACTTAGTATAGTTGTAATAACTTAGTTGTAGATTTTATTTGAAAGAAAACACATTTTAAAAGACTTTTTAAAAGATTTAGACTTGTATAACGATATTTATACTATGGTGTGTCGATATATGGATCAAAATATCAAAACTTATAAAAGAGATAAATTTCTATACCTAACTAAATGCATAGATATATATATTTCTAAATAAAGATGAAATAATAGTAAAGCGTACCAATTTTTGCACTCCATCTTTCTAACTTTGATGTTCCTTCATTGTCGTGAACCACACATTTATATCTTTCCGAATTTGATGACCAGATCTGTTCTGTTGCGACGGGCTCGTTTTTCTGATCATCGTAGTATATTCATTTGCTGAATTTGAAGACCGTATGATAAAGATACAGATGATTTAGTAGATCGATCAACTTGGCGCCAAAACTTTGAATTCGAATTTTGAATGAATAGACACTTCAACCACTATAAATAGGCCCAATGGTCACCACTTTTCATAAAAATTCCTCCTCTTCATCTTCTTCCCGTTTTTCTATATACTATCAAACTTCTAGAAGGCATATCTCCTTCGTTTCTTAGTGGAATTGGATGAAACTAGCGGCAAGTCGAAGAGGAAGGTAAGGGCTACGATCTAGTAATAGTTTGGTGTCGAATTTGGATGGTATTGTGATGCAACAGGTCGAACAGTAGAAGAAATGTAGAAGATCCCGTACACAGTTTTTCAGTTTTGGATAGCCAACTTCAAACTGTCATATCTCACTCAATTTTGATCGGAATTTGATGATCCACCCATCAAAACGACCGCGAGAACAAGAACTACAATCTGAGAAGGAGTGGGAACAAAATACTCAAATATTTGGATGCATTTTGAAGAATACCTTTGACAGTTTTGCCTTCTTTTTCTCTTTGTTCACCAAAACTTCATTTGACCATAACTTGGTCATTTCTTGACGGATTCACACGAAACCAGTGACATTGCAAAGCAGATGGAGAGAAGTACAGTATCAAATCAAGTTGTAGATGAGAACCCAAAGTTTTGAATTGATCTGGTACCCATTTCTTTGTCGATTTCCATTATATATCCATTTGTTCTTCTTAATCGATGAATGATTATCTGGTATCTTTTAACCAACAATCATTAGACATAACTCTTTTCCTGCAAAACAAGATAACTTTTTAAAGAATCAAGTGACTTTTCAAAATAACTAAATATAAACAACAATATCATGATGATTCTGTGACATATTCATATAAAAACAGTGTTAATAATCTTATAAAAAAATTGCCATTTTCAAAATTTTCAAAATTCAGATTATGAATGTTTGAAAACCTTGCTCCGATACCAAATGTGAGAAATGCGGATTAAGGATCTTAAGGCTAGAATTAACACTAGAGGGGGGGTGAATAGTGTTTTAAGAAATTTGTTAATCCTTTTGAGTTTATCTTACTTTGTTAACAATGTATACACTAATCAGACACAGATATGAACACAGAATCAAACACAGATACAAATATAAAGTAAAAGCAGTAAAGCAAAGAACATACCGGATTTTATACTGGTTCGGAGTTACCCTACATCCAGTCCCGCAACACAAGTACGGATTTCCTTTCAAAAACAATTCTTACAAATACAACCCTCGGTTTCAAGGCTACGAGGTACAGCCTCCAGAATCACAATCCTCTGGGTAGAGATACTTGATTTCCGGGGCAACAGGTTCACCCAATTGATTTCCAGGGCTACAATCACACCTTCTCTCGCTTTTGATTAATTTCCAAGGCTACAATCACACCTTTTCTCGCTTAATTGATTACAAAAAGTCTATAACTCAGATTAGCACTTGGATCTTGTAGAGATAGTGAAGAGAATCAAAACCAAAAATAATCGAGTATGATTCGATGTTGATTTCGGCAGAGTAATGGTATGATTTTGTATTAAGAAATGTGGAAGAAGAAGAGGAGTGAAAACCAGAAAAAAGTGATTAAAAATTCATTGAAACTGACCCCTATTTATAGAAGAGCAATAGCCATAACCATTCATTAAGAGTTATGGCGAATAGACACTTCTTTTGAAATTTGAATTTTGAATCAAACTGACACCATGTCGACATGGTACCTATAGGCATGTCGACATCCCACAGCCTTTTTTGATGTTTTGAATTTCTTTGAAAATAACATTTATCTTATATAAAAACTATTTTAAACTTTATAAATATACTTGACTTTAGTTGAAATTCATAAGTAAATATAAAGAACAATATATACATAATTTAACTATAATTTTATATTTAAATCTAAGTATAAATATTTAAAAGTTAAATATATTATTTGAAGATAGTTTAAAATCAGGAGTAATTTGACTTTGAAATTAAAGATGTTTTTGAGGCTAAAATTATTTTAAAAATGGAATCGAGGGTTTTGAATCTTTTTAAAAGGAAAGTTTTGAAATCATTTCGAAAACAAGATAATTTGAAAAATCATTTGAATTAAGCTTAGTGGATACAAAACAATGTCCCACTAGATTTTCGTAGGTTCCATCCTACTTAGGGTTCCATCCCTTTAATAGGCTCGAAGTGGATTCCATTCCACGAATAAATTGGATATTAAGATACCAGTGCTTTTCTACGAGTTTTAACAAATATTCCTAATAAAACAAACTTAACCTTGAAATCTTGAACTCTTGATAATCTTGATACTCTTGATAATCTTGATACTCATGAGTCTTCTATCTCTATATCTTGAATCTCTATACTGTACAGTCTTCATTCTTGATACCTGCATGGTTAGATCCTGCATATACATATATATCTAAACTTGTAATGTTAGTATTTATATTTTATAATCTATTCTAAGGTTGTTGTCATCAAAACCATCATCTCATGGACTAACAAAGATATGATCGATGCAAGCCAAAGAAGTCATCTCAATCGCATCCATCAAAGCGCATTAGTTCGTATCCATTAAGGGAATATGATTATTCGTATCGGTCTATTTGACTCCACCACCGAACAAGCTCCACTTCATATCGACCTGCAGTCATCTAGTTCATGTCCGTCGAAGATGACCTTCTTCGTATCCATCCTAGAAGAGCCTTGTTCAAATCCATCAAGCTTCGTTAGTTCATATCCATCGGGTGATCTTGGTTCGTATCTGTCTATTCGTGTCCATTGCCACACAACTGTCTTGTTCGTATCCATCGAAGATGGTCTACTTCGTATCCATCTGAAATGCGAGTGTCCAGTTCGTATCGATTGAGTTTCAACATGCTTTGTATCGATCGACCATAGATCGATACGAAACCAACACCTCTCCTTGATACGAAATGACATATAAAAGATCGATGCGAAGTATGATACATTCAATCGATACGAACAGCAGCATAATATGATCAATACGAACAAGGCAGCGATCTTCGATAGGAACAAGGCGAAAGCCTAGGGATGACTCGGTTAACTCGGCATCGAAAGTCGAGCGATCCAAAAATCAAGCGCCACGTCAATTGGCATCACGTGCGTGGTCATCGATGCGAAGTGATCGATTCGAAGAGCATCGATGCGAAGAGAACGACAACCGAAAATCTCAAACTTTCATCGATCATAACTCGCAATCCACAAGTCCAAATACTATGAAATTTTCACAGGAGCTTACGTACGACCTAAGGAATGTTCATGCCAAGTTTCAACTCAACTCGGTCAAATCTTGATCGATATGAAATTCATTCGTATCGATCAGAGATCGAGTCGAAATCGCATGGGATCGATCGCGTAGGCCCACCCACATGCCAGAAGAGGTCTCCCGAGATCTGAGCGAGATATTTGCAGCCTACGCCTATAAATAGCAGCCTAGAACCTACAGAAAAGGGATCTTTTGGCTATTCGACGTCCGGACTCTTCCGAAAACATTTTTGCACTACAAGGCTGCTGTTGTACTCGAATTTCATCACTATAATCTGCTGTAATCAGTTGTAATCAGCAAGAAAACATCGATAAAGATCAAACTCTTCAAAGTGGACGTAGGTCGGATTGCCGAACCACTATAAACTCTATGTTCTTTACAGCTTTCCTTTTAAATTTCTGAGTGTTCTTCATTTTTAATTCGCTACATACTTGTTATATGTAATCTATGATTATGAACTGGTGCTTTCATCGATAATTGGGTGTTTGTGACCAATTTTGGCGCAAACATTTTAGTGCTTTCACTGAGAAGGCTAACACTCAGAGATCCTAAAGCTCGAAGTTCAGATTTGGAAAGTTAGAGAATCAAATCTAGAAGGAACTATGGCCAAGCAATCAACAAGAAGACAAAGAACTGAAAGGAGTCACCATGAAGGGAGTCAAGAAGCTTCCTCATGAGCGAATCAGGCGTCGATCTTCATCAACAGGGATGAGATGGAGACGATGTTGAAAAGACAAGAGGAGATGATCCAGAATTTGTTTCGACAAGTTGGGCTACTTGGAACGCAAAATCAAGGAAACGCAATCACAAGAGATGCTGGAGATAGGGATCTGGAGCACGGAGCAACCAGAGTTCAGAATGGCGCACGACCATCAGGAGAAGCACCAGAGCTAGGGGCACTCACCCAGAGCATATCGATCCAACCGTAGGCAGGATATCAGGTGGAGTTGTGCAACACGATATTGATAGAGAGATGGATGCTCGTCCAGGAGAGCAGATTCTAGGAATCCCTCGTGAACTCGGGGGGGGGGGGGGGGCAAATCAGAGACAACCGACAAGGACCACAGCTTGGCGACAGTGATAGATTGGCGGAGATGGTCAGGCAGGCCATGAAAGGCAGACTAGTAAACAGAGATCTAGAAGACGTGAACAGGAGCCCCTTCGCTCCTGCAATCAGGTAGGCCAGAAACCCACCAGAATTCAAGTTACCAACACTAGAGACGTACGAAGTGAGGACGGATCCTAAAGTTCATCTGACGCGGTATATGAGGCATATGGAGGTACTGGGGGCATTGGAGGAGGTCATGGTCCGGTGCTTCTTATTGTATTTGACGGACATTGCAGCACTATGGTTTAGACAACTGGAGAGCGGCTCCATCGGAACATGGACCGATTTGACTGAGAAGTTTATGAGGCAGTTCAGAGTTCACATTTCGAGACCTAAGAATGTGATGAATTTGGCAACACTCAAGAAAAGAACCGAGGAATCTTTAAGGAGCTATCTAACGCAATTCAATGCAGCGGCAGCATCGGTGGATCGGCCAGATCCATCCATGGTTTTGATGGCAGCTGTATCTGGCATAGCTGATGGCACAAAATTTAGAATTCATTGACAAGGTATCCACCTATGGATCTAGGAGAATTTTATCATGAGGCCGAAGGATTTCTGAGATTAGAGGATGCAAATGCTAAAAGGGAGGAAGGAGAGGAAGTTGGAGTTTATGCAGCCAAAGGCGGAGATCCTCTCAGAAAAGATTCAGGCAACGATAAAGGAAAACAAAAAGCCGAGGATAGCGATAACGGACCAAAGTGATCACGAAAAGAACCGAGATTTACTTCCTATTCAGAGCTGAGCGAAACCTTGGAACGGATCTACCAGGACACCTGGGGGTAGATTCCTTATCGGAAGCCAATAAGAAGGGATCTGACCATCAATGAGAGGAAATCAGACAAGTACTGCTTATTCCATGAGCTAAGCGGCCACAGTACCAATGACTACAGGCACTTGAGGGATGAAATAGAGGGACATATCCGGAATGGCCTGCTATCGCAATATGTAAGGAGGCGAGCCGCAATGGTGGAGCAAGAACCACCACCACCTGCACCAACTGGGAACGGCTCAGGATCGAGGCGTCAGCTTGTCATCAACTGATTGAAATAATGACGAATAAGTAGCAAACTCCACACCAGTACGATTAAGTCATTTACACATGTACGGGATCACGAACGATCCTCAGGCATGCTCTGATACGACTGCCAATCGCGTCAGTGTAGGTGTTTGCACTTTGACGTCTCTGTTTTGCTTTTGTTTTATATTTCGCACGTTTGAACTTGATTTTGTTGAACATTTCTGTTGAAATACTTATTTTGAATGAAAATCCGCTATCTGTGATTCCATAACGGCTAAGCTACTTACGCATGTATGGGATCATGAACGATCCTCAGGCATGCTCTGAGATGGCGATAAACCGCCATAACAAGCAACTCAGAAACTCACTCGAACGTGAAATCTAACGTTAATGATACCAAGCCCCCCCCCCCCCCCCCCCCCCCCGTGCACACACAACTCACCGCGAACGGCACCCATCTGCGAACGGTCACAACTCGCCGTGAACCGCACCCGACCGCGAACGGTCACAACTCGCTGCGAACGGTCACAAACTGCCCCGAACGGCTTACGATCGTGAACGATCACTATTCATTATCATGTAAGATTATCGATCTCTTTGCAGGTCATTAACAGGATACGAACATCCAGCTTATCGAATTACAAAACACGCCTTCCTATCGCAAGGCATTTTTTGGGGGGCAAGTGTTATTCCGCCTTTTGGCAAGGCCGTGACACCAAGAAATTGACTAGAAACCAAAGACACTTCGTCCCGAAGATCGGTTACACACGGTTTCGCTATGGATATCGATGAATTTTGTCCGAGTCCGGATCGAGCTACAATTAATGTGGCATTGCAAGTAAAGCTACAGAAGCCAATGTTTCAAATTTCAAGTCAATTCGGGTTCGTATGCTCAAGATATGATCGATGCAAGCCAAAGAAGTCATCTCAATCGCATCCATCAAAGCGCATTAGTTCGTATCCATCAAGGGAATATGTTTATTCGTATCGGTCTACTCGACTCCACCACCGAACAAGCTCCACTTTGTATTGATCTGCAGTCGTCTGGTTCATGTCCATCGAAGATGACCTTCTTCGTATCCATCCTAGAAGAGCCTTGTTCAAATCCATCAAGCATCGTTAGTTCGTATCCATCGGGTGATCTTGGTTCGTATCTGTCTATTCGTGTCCATTTCCACACAACTGTCTTAATCGTATCCATCGAAGACGGTCTACTTTGTATCCATCTAAAATGCGAGTGTCTAGTTCGTATCGATTGAGTTTTAACATGCTTTGTATCGATCGACCACAAATCGATACAAAACCAACACCTCTCCTCTATACGAGATGGCATACAAAAGATCGATGCGAAGTAAGATACATTCAATCGATACGAACAGCATAATATGATCGATACGAACAAGGCAATGATCTTCAATACGAACAAGGTGAAAGCCTAGGGATGACTCGGTCAACTCGGCATCGAAAGTCGAGCGATCCAAAAATCAAGCGCCACGTCAATTGGCATCACGTGCGTGGTCATCGATGCGAAGTGATCGATTCGAAGAGCATCGATGCGAAGAGAACGACATCCGAAAAGCTCAAACTTGCATCGATCATAACTCGCAATCCACAAGTCCAAATACTATGAAATTTTCACAGGAGCTTACGTACGACCTAAGGAATGTTCATGCCAAGTTTCGACTCGACTGGGTCAAATCTTGATCGATACGAAATTCGTTCGTATCGATCACGGATCGAGTCGAAATCGCATGGGATCGATTGCGTGGACCCACCGACATGCCAGAAGAGGTCTCCCGAGATCTGAGCGAGATATTTGCAGCCTACGCTTATAAATAGCAGCCCAGAACCTACACAAAAGGGATCTTTTAGCTATTCGACGTCCAGACTCTGCCAAAAACATTTTTGCACTATAAGGCTGCTGTTGTACTCGAATTTCATCACTGTAATCCGCTGTAATCAGTTGTAATCAGCAATAAAACATCGATAAAGATCAAACTCTTCAAAGTGGACGTTGGCCGGATTGCCGAAGCACTATGAACTCTGTGTTCTTTACAGCTTTCCTTTTAATTTTCTGAGTGTTCTTCATTTTTAATTCGCTACATACTTGTTATCTGTAATCTGTGATTGTGAACTGGTGTTTTCATCGACAATTGGGTGTTTGTGACCAATTTTGGTGCAAACAATAACCAATTATCAAATCTTAGCCAATTTTGAAACTATCTGCCATTGGTTTGGACAGACTAGGATCAAATAACATGAGTTATCCAAAAATCACTTCGATCTGGCATAAGCATTCGAATTGGGGACATCTTAAAGATAACGAGAATCGAAGACGGATTTTTTTGAAGTGCAAGGGTTACTTACTACTAATCCCTAAGGTGATCCAAAAAAGAATGTAGTAGAAGTAGTGTCTTTGGTTTGTCCATATCCTAAACAACTTGTATGAATGAATGTTGCCATTGCATTGTTTCTTGTAAGGTCATGTTAGCATTCCAAGTGGGATTTACTAAAAAGGTAAAATGTAGCCTCGATCCTCACACCCGGTAATGACTAAAACATGGGATATGCAGCAGGGCTATGTGGTTCGCTACCATTAGGCTACGATCATCCCTAATCAAGATTAATATTTATAGATTTATGTATGCTTAGGGCCCGGTACGGTTTGCCACGTTGGCAGCCGACGGATGATCATATTTGATACTATCCAGAAAGGGGTAGGCCGGTTCTATGTTGGTAGGGGTTGTAAGGTTTGCGACTTCGGTGCATTTTCTGTAGTACTGTCTGTGACAAGTTGTACCCCGATAGCCCGTCATTGATGGAACCCATTCTGCAATGTGTGCCTTTACGGACTTAGTTGTATACTAAATATGCTGATGAATGTAATTAATGTAACCATTCTGACTATTTTAAATATTTATTTTAAAACATAAACATTATTATAATATCACTGGATTTTCTAACAAAATGATTTGGTTATCGTAAGGTAAAAACTCATGCATGTTTATATACAGCAAGCTCTTATGAGGTACCTTTATTTTTGAAAGATTTTATAACATTATGATATTTGTTTCTCACACTAGTTTACCAGTCTGATTCGGGCGTTATTTTCTTATAATGCTTGGGCCAACCGAACATATTTTCAGATTTAGTTACTGATGCTTTGGAGGTTCAGGAGATGAGCTGGATGCCCCTAATACCTATTCACGTATTTTATTCTATGTTGCATTTTTTGTTTTGTATTTATCATCAATTGTAAGGATAGGTTGTTATAACTATCTAGGATGATTATAGGTTAGTTTACTTTAATTGATGTATGTACATTATAGTTTTCTTTTGTAAAGATCATGTGTATATTATATATTACTCGGCATAATGTGAGATTTTGTTCTGCCTTTTCTTTTTCTTTCACCCCAACAATCTATCTTTCCGATACTTGGATGCTCAACATGTATATACCATGGATGTATTAGTGTCGACTTTTGAAGGTCAAAAAGGCAGGTCGTTACAACTTCCTTAGTGACCTTGCATCTTGATGTTGTTGAGTTTGTTGTCTTGTAACATTAACATTAACCTGAAGAAAATTTTATTTAACATTGTCTTACTATGGTTCCTATTTACTTCTTGTCAACGAAAGGAAACAAATCTTATACATTATCCGAAAAAGTAACTGTAGTTGAATTAAAGATAATGATTCTCCTTAAAGACAATGATCAATACTTCATTTCCACCTCCAAACTAAACATCCTCTAAAATTGTTGCATTTCTGCCTTAAAAATTTTCCTTAGTGTAGATCTATAAAATTTGAAGCTTTTAAGTCACTTAGAATATCAATAAAGTAATTTCTCGTTAATGCCTTAATCTAGAATTATTTAGTAAGATAGAATAAATAATTACATTAATCACCATATCCAAATTCAAGGCTTCGTTGATGTATTTATTATGAATTTCAAGATATTCAAAATTACAACGATGTATGAATTTAGTGATAGATTAATCTTATTATTTCTGAAGGAACAATAATAACCAAAAAATTCATATAAAAATTAGAAGCCAAAATCTGTCTAAGTGTCGACATAACAAAAATATAAAAGAAATCTAAACAATATGCATATCATTTTAGGCATGACATGTGTGATTTGTAGTAAAATTTATAACGACCCGTATTTTTCGGTAATTAAAATATTAAATTTAATAAGATTTTGAAATATTAATATTGTAAGAAATTAAAATTTATGATTTGTAATGATAAAACAATTAGAATGTAATATAGTAATGTTGATTTAATGTAATTGATAACCATTTTAATCCAATTTCAATCAATGGATATAATTGTAAGGTTATTTGGTTATAATTGTAAATAATGAAATAAATCAAATGATGCATTTAATGATGAGATTGTATGTAATTGATTGGAATAGGTTAATATAGAATATAAAATCATTTTGTTATAACCCGTTGGTTTTAAATGATAAGATAATGGATATGAACTATTATTATAAACGATGGTTGTAATTTTCTTCTCATTAATTTTGTCCGCTTGAATATTAAATGGGTAATTAATAGAATCAAGGCTAAGCTTGGGTTTGGGTTGTTTGGAAGTAGGAAGTAGTTGAAACTTGTTTATTGATTCGTGTTCGTGTCTAAGCTTTGTTAGATTTTCTTTGCATTTGGATCTTTGCTAGAAATTTCCATATTGCTCCATTGTTATCACCACCTTCGTAGTCACGAAAGGTGAGCAAACACTCATAAGTACTAGATTTTCTTATGTTAGTTAAATTGAATTTATGATGTGATTAAAAATTGATTGGTTGTTGTTTAGTATATTTTAAATTGTCATTTCGGTTAAATCTGACTTTTATTGAATTTAATTTGTGATAACCCGGATTTTTAGGACATTTGATAATTTGATAATTAGCTGATTTTATTGAGTCGAACAAATAAAATTCTAATAATTAAAATATCTGAATATATATAAATTAATTTGAAAACTATAATAAGTGTTGAGTTAAAGAATCCCTGGACACGAAAATCTCATAGAAAATAAATAATAAGCTCTATTGTTTAAATTAAGATAAAATAACCATAACTAAAAATATATAAATATATATAGATGAATATATACAAACTTATCATTTCAAAACAAATATATATATGTATATTTTGGAGAAAAGCTATGATTTGAGGATCTAAAATAAAAAATTTCAAAATATTTAAAAATAAAAATCTACCTTATTCACATTAAAATAGAGTAAGGCTATACTTTTTAAACTTTTGATCAAATATATATATTTATGTTGTAATCTAGATGAAATGATTGAAAATAAAATCAACCTTATCAATATAAGACATAAGCATAAAAATAATAAATAAGCAATTAAAGTGTTTGATAGTTTAACTTTAGAAAGACATAAAATAAGTATTTATATTAGCAATAAATAATATCTCAAATAATTCATGGTTATGTAAAATACATAATAAACATATAAGTAAATTCTAGAACATATAAATATCTATGAACATGATTAAAATGAAATCATAAAACAAGACAAGTATCATTAATGCTAGCCTACATAATATCACCTTAGCCACCATGTAAAAAAAAATCTCTGTCAATTTTTGTACCGGAAATCAAAACCTGTACAATTCTCTTTTTATATATATAACTTTCTTGTTTCATTTCGTTCATGAGCCTGAGAAAAGGAAAGAAAATAGTAAACCAGGAAAACAAGAATAAACCAACAACATCATTTTTACAAGTTTAAATAAGAATTAAGAAGATCAACAAGTTAGCAGCTTTGTTTCCTGGAAGCACACTGTTCTGTTTGAGGACATGTGAGTAAGCATTTAATGTTTAGAATCTGAAGAAAATTTTAAACTAGTCCCATATGAATTTCTGGAATAAGTATCATGTATGTGTATATACTGAAGGTATTGTGTTTATTTTGTTCATGGTGTTGTTCTCTGCTTCCAGGTTTTAGAGTGCCAATTTCTAATCAAAATTCAATATCTCTACAGCAAGCCACTATTAGACCTTAGAATTTAAATAAAATATGTTTGAGAAATCATAGGTTAAAGTTTAAAAATTGTTTCAAGTAAAATAGTGTTGAAATATTTTTGATAAGCAAGATAGAACAGAAGAAAAAGGTAATTGTATGTTAAAACCATCATCATGGATTCCTGATTCATGTTGATAACTTGAATCCATAATGAAAATGAGGATTTTTAAAATAAAGATCAATATTTTTAGTGGTAGGAGGAAGGAGTATCTCGGGGTTGACTGGAAATTGGGTTTAGGGAAATTTCGGTGGTCGGGGAGCCCTGGGATGATCGGGAATTGGGTTGGAGGTAGGGGAAAGCACGGGGAGTCTAGGAAAAATGGCAAGGTGGTGGATGATCCATTGTGGCGACGACGGTGAGTCAATCTTGTTTTTAACCCTAATTTTTGTTACGGTCGGGAAAATTGTCGCGGTGGTCTCTTGGGTGCATCGAGTTGCACGTGGATAAGGGAGGTGATAGAGTGGATGGTGGCGAGTGTCCTGTCGAAGTTGGGAAATGATGGAGCTTCGTGGTGGCGAAACGAGAGGTTTGGATGAACGTAGTTTCGACTTACCTGGGTCGAGCATTCGATTTTGAGCTGGAGGTCTCGACAAGGATTCAGAAGGGGCCAGATGGACAAGGGGATCATGGGCGATAGGTAGGAGTGGTGGGCAGCGTGGGTAAGTGGATCGGCGATGTAGTGCAGGTGCACGACCGAACATGTACCGCAGGTGAAGTTTGAACAGAAGGGAAAGGAGGAAGAAGGTACTGGGAAGAAGTAAAGAAAGGAAGAGAGAACGTGGGGCGGGCCAGAAGGAAGTATGGGCCGAAGAAAATTTTATAATAGTTTTAAGATGCCAGAAAAATCAAGTTTATTTTTGAAAATTTAAAATAAATCAAATCTAAATCTGTTCTTAAATAAAAAATTTTTTACATGTAAGTAATGTTTATATTAGGACTTGACTGAAGATGTAGAATGATCTATGATGTTTAAATTAAATTGGTTAATTCTTAAGTTTGGTCTTGATTTAGAAGTTAATAAAGATAAAAGGATTTATTTTATAGTTTATTAAGGTTTTGGATAATTAAATTAAAAAAAAAAGAAATTTCTTAAAGAAAGTAATTAAGAATTAAATATAATTAACGAAATCAATTCACGGAATTGTTTAAGCAGAATTACATAATGAAAGATATTAAGGGATTAATTACTCAATGTAGTAAATTAGGGTAATGTGATTAGGCAAGCTAATTAATTGGTTTAAATTAATTTAAGATAATCACATGGTGGTTTGTTAAAGTATGATTACTGAATGTAATTGGAAAAGAGTGATTACTTAGTAAATTAATTAATGGATATTTGTTGGATGTTAATTGAATGAGAATGGTAATTTTAATGGAAATGAGTTGGGTTTAATTACTTTGTGTAATTAATAGGACGGGTAATTATGTAACGACCCGTATTTTTACGGATCGAAAAGTTCGTAAAAATCTGGAATTCTTAGCGTTGTTAAGTCGTTTCAGATTTTAGGCAGAATTTTTGTGTAAGTCCTGGGTCGTAAACGACCTAAGTGATAAGTCGTGACCGACTTAAGAGGTATAGGCGACCTAAGGAAGTGAAGTTGGCGACCTAAGTATTCTGGGGTTAGGTCGTAGGGGAGATAGGTCGTGTGATAAGCTTAGGTCGTGGGGTAGGGTTAGGTCGTAGGGGAGATAGGTCGTGTGATAAGCTTAGGTCGTGGGGTAGAGTTAGGTCGGCAATAACCTAAGGAACTGGTGTGTAGCGACCTAGTATATTAGAGCGACCTAAGAGTTAGCGAGTTAATAACCCAGTATTTAGCGACCTAGTGGTTAGCGTGTTATTGTAGTTAGGTCGTGAGCGACCTACAGTTATGTTGTGAGCGACCTAAGGGTGGATGTTGGATAGTTAGGTCGTCTAGACGACTTAGGAGTTAGGTCGAATTATCCTGTGTATAGTTGGGTCGCTAAACGACCTAAGGTGTTAAGTAGTTAGGTCGCATCCCAGTTGTTCGCGACTTATGTTAGGTCGCGTGTTTGCTAAGTTGTAGGTCGCGTGATGTTTTAGGTCGTGTGAAGACTTAAGGTGTTAGGTCGCTGGGTGTTAGGACGTGAGCGACCTAGGAGATTGGCTGCTATGTCGTTAAGTCGTAGGTCGTAGCCTATCTGTTAAGTCTTAAGTCGCGCATAGTTAGGTCGCGAAGTGCTAAGTCGTAGACAGGTGGTTCTATTAGGTCGTATAGGCGCGCATGTGTTAGGTCGAAGGAGAGTTAAGTAGTAAGTCGTAGTGGCTTGGGGTTATTGAGTCGGAGGTTGTTAGGTCGAAGACTTTAAGTCGGAGAACTTATAGGTCATAGGTCGTGGCTCTATAGGTCGTAGACGACCTAATTCCGGGTAACGACTTAAGGAGATTTCAGCTATAAATACTCATCTATTTCTCACTTTTTGGGATCCGGATTTCAAAGCGACGAAGTGCTGCCATTTTGAGAGCTCGACTTCTTCACTTTTTTTCTCTACTCTAATCTAGTGATTCCTTCCATCCATATTGAAGATCAAATCGAAGATCGAAGAGCTTAGATTGAAGATCTACATTCTTCGAAGAGAGATTTCATTGTTTGAAGTGGATTGGTGATAGATTGAGATTGATCCTTCGCTGTCCAGATCTGAAGCGTGTTGATTTGGGGTTGTTTAGGTGATTTGGTGAGTGGTGATTATCTCTCACACGGATCCAAAGGAGTATATCGGATCGTTGGCTTGATTTGGGGTTAAAGTAGAGATTTCCATGCATTTTCCTAATCATATGTGTAGATCCATATAGACCCATTGTTCATGATGATTTGACAACCATTTTACTAAGTGTTAACCTATGCAAATTCATTCATCAAGATTATAGAGACATTACTCATGTTTTCATGCTTTTTGGACTTTTGACTCTTTAATTACAAAATTGCCATTATTGTTATAATTGTCTATTTAGATCATATTTGAATGCTTGTTTATTTGGATTAATGTTTGATTTGATTGATTGCAATGAATTAGATGATTGATGATTTGATTTAGACCGAAGATGATTCAAAAGCTAAGGGAAAGGCTCTTGAATTGGAAAAGCTGCTTGTGGCATATGTAGCGGATGATGAAGCTCTTATGCATAGATTCGATGATGATGATGTTGAGATGAAGCTTTGCGAGGATGTGATGATGCGAGGCATAATATGAGATAGTCTTGGTCTAATCCAGACGGGATCATTCCAAGCATGTTGATAACTCGGTGATATGGTTCGAGTTGAGGATAATGGATGCTCGAGAGGCGCTTGAGCTAGTATGGAAATAGTCGTCGAGGAGGATGACTAGAAGGCTGAGATCTCATCGTTGTTGAAGGTTCTAGCATGCTCAAAGCAAGAGTACGTTGGGCAGATTCGATAGTCCCTGAAGGCTAATGATTGATAGTCAAGTACTCTGGGCAGATTCGATAGTCCTAGGCACGGGTCACGATGACGTGCGGGAGTTATGTCTAGAACCGGGGTTTCCATTAGCCCTTGATGGACGGCTGAAAGAATGTGCCGGTCATTCAATTAACGGTGATATCGAAGCAATGATAACAGTGATAGCCAGAGTCATGGATGTTTGGTTGTATCGTCATTCGGTCTCAAGAGCGGTATTTTCTGGGTGCTTATCTGATCTTGGTTTAGGCCTTGGGGGTTTGTACTTGGAAAACATCGCCCTTGACTCGAGTGATAATTGCTTTACTTTTCATTGTATGCTCTACTATGTTTGCTTCTGCTTAGTGTGTGTGTGTGGGGGCTATCACTGTAGAAAGAGGTTGGAGTGGGAGGGTTGTATTCCTATTCCTTTTTCCTTTATGCTCTTTTGGTATGTTGTTAGTTAATTTACTGCTCACTAAGACTGTTGTCTGACTCAAGGCATTATGTTTTAATTCTTATTGCCTTGGGCTGTTCGTCCATTTTGGGACGGGCAGACTAGGTAGTAGGTGACAGGTACTGTTCTTGCTTCTCACGATGCTGATATCGAAGACGAGCTGGAGGGTTGCATATTATCTTCTTATTATATGTACTGGATGTTCCGCTGCTTTGTATTCTCTGAGTGATATGTAGTGAGGCTTGTTGTATTGGCTATTCAGATGTTTGTATTCAACTATTATGAATTTTTATTGATGAGATTCTATTCTGTGAAGCTTCACTATATATATGTTCTATTGTATTTTGTCCATGCGCTGTGAGTAATACGATAGATTCTGTTGTTTTAATTTACCCTGGCAATCGTCCATGGTCGCCTGGCACACTTTACAGCGCACTATCTCTAGGTTCAGTGCAGGGGTCATGGGCGGTCGTCACATTTGGTATCAGAGCTTTGGTTAATCGATTTTACCCAACGCTCGCTGACGTAACTACGTATGAGAGACGTAATTGTATTTTGATGGATGATTACTATATATAATATAGTAGCTTAGTAGAGTTTAAGTCCTTTATGCAGTTGTTTCTCTAGGTGTGCTAATCATTCCTTTTTATAGATATTGAGAATGAGTCGAAGAGGGAGACCAGCTGCTAGGGAAGGCCGTGCTACTGAAGGGGCTGCTGATTACACTGCTATGTTCGAAGCAATGATGACTTCGATCATGAGAAGGATGCCAGCTCCAGGGCCATCGGTGGATGTTGGAGTTCAAGTCCAAACTCCAAGACCGGTGGATTTTGCTAAGTTGTGTAAAGACTATACTACTCTTGGAGGAAAGGTTTTCTTGGGAACAGAATCAACTATTGAGGTCCAGAGGTGGATAGATGCTTGTAGAAGGATCTTTAGTGATTTGGGAATTGAGGATGCAACTAAGAGGAAGTTAGCATCAAGACAGCTTCAAGGAAGAGCTTCCGATTGGTGGAACTCTATTACCATCAATACTCCGGAGGAAGAGATTACTTGGGAGCAATTCCAAGTCAGATTTGAAGATAAGTTCATTTCTACAGCTCAGAAGTCTGTTTTGTTCAAGAAGTTTGTGGAGCTCAAGCAGGGAGGAAGACCAGTTCTTGAGTATGTTTCTGAGTTTGAAGCTTTGTCCAAGTATGCCCGGTCGTATATTGAATCTCCATATCAGAAGAATGAGAAGTTTGTGACAGGCTTGGACAGTTATCTTGGGAGGCAGTTGGTGGATCATTTGGACGATTCATTTGAGAAGCTTGTGGAGAAAGCTCTCAGGCATGAGAGTCTGTTTCCTAAGGAAGGATCTGTTGTTGCTGTGACCAGGGGAGAGTCTAAACCACAGCAGGGTGGAAACAAGAAAAGGAAGCAGCAGCAGCAGAAGGGTAAGGATGGCCAGAAGAAGCCGAAGGGCGAAGTGACTTGCTACAATTGTCAACAGAAGGGCCATTTCTCTAAGGATTGTAAAAATCCGAAGGTACCGATGAAGTGTCACAACCGTGACAAGCCGGGGCATATCAGGAAGGATTGTCCAGAACCGCGGAAGGACAAGCAGATTGTGCAAGCTTATGCTTTGGGGGCTGTTCCATCGTCTTCGAAAGCTCCTACCGTAGAAGAGAAAGGAAAGAGTGTGGTTGTTCAAGGTACTCTTTCCATATGTGGTGTTCCAGTTAGAGTGTTGTTTGATACTGGGGCGTCGCATTCGTTTGTTTGTAGTGATCTTGTAGGCCGGTTAGGTTTGGAACCGGATATTGTTGATAGGCCATTGGTTGTGACTAATCCAGTTGGGGGTTCGTCTTGTTTGTGTATGTTATGTCGTGGTCTGATTGTATCGAGTCATGGTTGCTCTTTTGTTTGTGATTGTTTTGTTCTGAACTTTGCGTGGTTCGGAATTATTTTGGGTATGGACTGGCTTAGGAAGTATGCGGCAAAGGTTGATTGCGAAAGGTTGGAGGTGACAGTTGAGAATGTGGAGGGGCGAAAGATTGTGATACGATGTAAGCATGAAGAAGGCGTCTTCATGAGCTTCATGTATTCGCTAGTTGTTCCACGGGATGGACTGTCATCGGTGCCAATCGCGAATGGATTCGAGGATGTCTTTGACGAGGTCAAAGGGTTACCGCCGCATAGAGAGATCGAGTTTCGTATAGATCTAGTTGAAGGAGCCAGACCTATTGTGATGCCTCTTAGGCGGATGGCGCCTAGGGAACAACAAGAGTTGAGGGTGCAAGTTGATGATCTTTTGCAGAAAGGATTCATTCGGCGTAGTGTGTCCGAATGGGGTGCACCAGTTGTGTTTGCAACCAAGGCAGATGGATCGTTGAGGTTGTGTGTGGATTATCGTGAGCTGAATAAGGTGACTAAGAAGAACAAGTATCCATTGCCGAGAATAGATGACTTGTTTGATCAGCTTCACGAAGCTAAGGTGTTTTCTCAGATGGATTTGGCAACGGGATTTCACCAGTTGAGAGTGGCTAAGGATAGTGTGCCGAAGACTGCTTTTCGAACACCATCCGGTTTCTTTGAGTGGCTGGTAATGCCGTTTGGATTGACTAACGCGCCAGCATATTTTGTGGATCTTATGAATAGAGTGTTCAGAGATCAGTTGGACAAGTTCGTGCTTGTGTTCGTGGATGATATTCTGATTTATTCCAGAACTGAAGAAGAGCACAAGACACACTTGCGTATTGTTTTGGAAATCTTGCGGAAACATCAGCTGAAGGCTAAGTTTTCGAAGTGTCACTTCTGGAAGAGTGAAGTGAGGTTCTTAGGCCATGTTATCTCTGGAAATGGAATAGCGGTTGATCCCGATAAGGTGGCAGCAATCCAGGATTGGGTTAGACCTAAGAATGCATCTGATGTGAGAAGCTTTCTTGGATTAGCAGGATATTATCGACGGTTTATCAAAGACTTCTCCAAGGTGGCTGCACCGTTAACAGGATTGACAAAGAAGAACCAAGTGTTCAGATGGGAAGATAAGTGTGAGCAAGCTTTCAGAATCCTGAAAGAGCGATTGACAAGTGCTCCTGTTTTGACTATTCCAGGTGGGAATGACGAGATAGTGGTTTACATCGACGCATGTGGTACTGGACTTGGAGCAGTGCTGATGCAGAAGGATAAAGTTGTTGCGTATGCCAGTCGACAACTGAAGCCGCATGAAAGGAATTACCCGACTCATGATTTGGAGTTAGCGGCGATTTTTTTTGCTCTGAAGATGTGGAGACATTATCTACTGGGAGTTCGATTCGAGTTGTTTACAGATCATAAGTCGTTGAAGTATCTTTTCTCCCAAAAGGATTTGAATCTTCGGCAGCAACGTTGGCTAGAGTTTTTGGCATCATATGATTTTGGTATAGCTTATACTCCGGGAAAAGGTAACGCAGTTGCAGATGCGTTAAGTAGAAGACATGCAGGATTGGGAGCCATGTTTTCAGAATGGAAGAATCTCGAGTATCTAGCTGGATTTGACTTCAGGCCCAGATGTGAATTGGAACCTGAGATGTTGGCAAACTTATCGATAAGACCTACTCTTGTGGAAAGGATTGGCGAGAGCCAAAAGCGAGACGATAAGCTTGTCAAGATTATCCGTGATTTGGAATCTGGATTGGAACCAGAAAAGGATAAAGAATTCGAGGTCGATCAAGAAGGTTGGCTTCGGAAGCAAGGACGACTAGTTGTTCCCGATATAGATGAATTGAGGAGTGAAGTTCTGAAGGATAGTCATCACTCGAAGTTGACAATTCATCCAGGTGGAAATAAGATGTATCGGGATATGAAGAGAACATACTACTGGGAAGGCATGAAGAAGGATGTTGGAAATTTTATTTCCAAGTGTATCAACTGCCAGTTAGTAAAAGCTGAACAAAAGAAGCCAAGTGGATTGCTTCAGCCATTAGAAGTTCCTACATGGAAGTGGGAGCAAGTGTCAATGGATTTTATTGATGGACTACCTAGAACAAGAACGGGAAATGAAGGGATTTGAGTCATTGTAGATCGTTTGACTAAGAGTGCAAGATTCATTCCTGTTCGATCGACTAGGACTGCATCAAAGTTGGCTGAGTTGTATGTTAAGTGGATAGTTCGATTCCATGGTATTCCGAAGAGTATAGTGAGAGATCGAGACCCATTGTTCACTAGCGGATTTTGGAAGAGCTTCCAGGAAGTTTTGGGAACCGAGTTGTGTTTGAGTACAGCTTATCACCCTCAAACAGATGGTCAGACCGAGAGAGTCAATCGAGTTTTGGAAGATCTTCTTAGAGCTTGTGTTTTAGATTTCGGAAGATCGTGGGAAGATCACCTTCATTTGGTGGAATTTTCATACAATAACAGTTACCAGTCAAGCATTGGTATGGCACCGTATGAGGCATTGTATGGAAGACCGTGTAACTCTCTGACATGTTGGTTAGAGACAGGAGAAAAGCTGATGCTTGGGCCAGAGATGATTCGACAGACTTCAGATTGTATAGAGATCATTCGGCAACGAATGAAGGCAGCCCAAGATCGTCAGAAAAGTTATGCAGATAAGCGTCGTAAGGATTTGGAATTCGACGTAGGTGATATGGTTTTTGTAAAGATTTCTCCACTGAAGAATGTTATTCGATTTGGGAAGAAAGGAAAGTTGACTCCGAGATTTGTTGGACCATTTCTGATCAACGAGCGAATTGGAAAGCTCGCCTATAGATTGGAGTTACCGGAGAAGATGTCGAGTGTGCACAATGTTTTTCATGTATCGTATCTACGGAAGTATGTGCACGACTCGAATACAGTGGTTTCTGCTGATAGCTGTGAAGATTTCGAAGTTGATCTAGTCGATAGAAGACCTCGTAAGCCGCTTCGTGTTGTGGGAACTGACACGAAACAGCTTAAGAGGAAGGTAGTTAAGTTGCTCAAGATACAATGGAGTGATGATGATAACGACTGTACGTGGGAGGTGGAAGAGAGGATGAAGGCAGCTCATCCTGAACTCTTCGAGGTATGGCCCTAAGGTGTCGTGTCATCTAACGAAATTGTAACTTGTTCTAGTTTTAGAATTCTGCATGCTAAGCTAGAATTGGATGCATGGTTTGTTGATTGCTATGGATGGTAGACGTGCAGAATAGTCTTTGATTGCTTTGTTTGTTTGGAATTTCGGGGGCGAAAATTCCTAAGGGGGAGAGAATGTAACGACCCGTAATTTTACGGATCGAAAAGTTCGTAAAAATCTGGAATTCTTAGCGTTGTTAAGTCGTTTCAGATTTTAGGCAGAATTTTTGTGTAAGTCCTGGGTCGTAAATGACCTAAGTGATAAGTCGTGACCGACTTAAGAGGTATAGGTGACCTAAGGAAGTGAAGTTGGCGACCTAAGTATTCTGGGGTTAGGTCGTAGGGGAGATAGGTCGTGTGATAAGCTTAGGTCATGGGGTAGAGTTAGGTCGGCAACGACCTAAGGAACTGGTGTGTAGCGACCTAGTATATTGGAGTGACCTAAGAGTTAGCAAGTTAATAACCCAGTATTTAGCGACCTAGTGGTTAGTGTGTTATTGTAGTTAGGTCGTGAGCGACCTACAGTTATGTTGTGAGCGACCTAAGGGTGGATGTTGGATAGTTAGGTCGTCTAGACGACTTAGGAGTTAGGTCGAATTATCCTGTGTATAGTTAGGTCGCTAAACGACCTAAGGTGTTAAGTAGTTAGGTCGCATCCCAGTTGTTCGCGACTTATGTTAGGTCGCGTGTTTGCTAAGTTGTAGGTCGCGTGATGTTTTAGGTCGTGTGAAGACTTAAGGTGTTAGGTCGTTGGGTGTTAGGACATGAGCGACCTAGGGGATTGGCTGCTATGTCGTTAAGTCGTAGGTCGTAGCCTATCTGTTAAGTCTTAAGTCGCGAATAGTTAGGTCGCGAAGTGCTAAGTCGTAGACAGGTGGTTCTGTTAGGTCATATTGGCGCGCATGTGTTAGGTCGAAGGAGAGTTAAGTAGTAAGTCGTAGTGGCTTGGGGTTGTTGAGTCGGAGGTTGTTAGGTCGAAGACTTTAAGTCGGAGAACTTATAGGTCGTAGGTCGTGGCTCTATAGGTCGTAGACGACCTAATTCCGGGTAACGACTTAAGGAGATTTCAGCTATAAATACTCGTCCATTTCTCACTTTTTGGGATCCGGATTTCGAAGCGACGAAGTGCTGCCATTTTGAGAGCTCGACTTCTTCACTTCTTTTCTCCACTCTAATCTAGTGATTCCTTCCATCCATATTGAAGATCAAATCGAAGATCGAAGAGCTTAGTTTGAAGATCTACATTCTTCGAAGAGAGATTTCATTGTTTGAAGCGGATTAGTGATAGATCGAGATTGATCCTTCGCTGTCCAGATCTGAAGCGTGTTGATTTGGGGTTGTTTAGGTGATTTGGTGAGTGGTGATTATCTCTCACACGGATCCAAAGGAGTATATCGGATCGTTGGCTTGATTTGGGGTTAAAGTAGAGATTTCCATGCATTTTCCTAATCATATGTGTAGATCCATATAGACCCAATGTTCATGATGATTTGACAACCATTTTACTAAGTGTTAACCTATGGAAGTTCATTCATCAAGATTATAGAGACATTACTCATGTTTTCATGCTTTTTGGACTTTTGACTCTTTAATTACAAAATTGCCATTATTGTTATAATTGTCTATTTAGATCATATTTGAATGCTTGTTTATTTGGATTAATGTTTGATTTGATTGATTGCAATGAATTAGATGATTGATGATTTGATTTAGACCGAAGATGATTCAAAAGCTAAGGGAAAGGCTCTTGAATTGGAAAAGCTGCTTGTGGCATATGTAGCGGATGATGAAGCTCTTATGCATAGATTCGATGATGATGATGTTGAGATGAAGCTTTGCGAGGATGTGATGAAGCGAGGCATGATATGAGATAGTCTTGGTCTAATCCAGACGGGATCATTCCAAGCATGTTGATAACTCGGTGATATGGTTCGAGTTGAGGATAATGGATGCTCGAGAGGCGCTTGAGCTAGTATGGAAATAGTCGTCGAGGAGGATGACTAGAAGGCTGAGATCTCATCGTTGTTGAAGGTTCTAGCATGCTCAAAGCAAGAGTACGTTGGGCAGATTCGATAGTCCCTGAAGGCTAATGATTGATAGTCAAGTACTCTAGGCAGATTCGATAGTCCTAGGCACGGGTCACGATGACGTGCAGGAGTTATGTCTAGAACCGGGGTTTCCATTAGCCCTTGACGGACGGCTGAAAGAATGTGCCGGTCATTCAATTAACGGTGATAGCCAGAGTCATGGATGTTTGGTTGTATCGTCATTCGGTCTCAAGAGCGGTATTTTCTGGGTGCTTATCTGATCTTGGTTTAGGCCTTGGGGTTTGTACTTGGAAAACATCGCCCTTGACTCGAGTGATAATTGCTTTACTTTTCATTGTATGCTCTGCTATGTTTGCTTCTGCTTAGTGTGTGTCTGGGGGCTATCACTGTAGAAAGAGGTTGGAGTGGGAGGGTTGTATTCCTATTCCTTTTTCCTTTATGCTCTTTTGGTATGTTGTTAGTTAATTTACTGCTCACTAAGACTGTTGTCTGACTCAAGGCTTTATGTTTTAATTCTTGTTGCCTTGGGCTGTTCGTCCATTTTGGGATGGGCAGACTAGGTAGCAGGTGACAGGTGTTGTTCTTGCTTCTCACGATGCTAATATCGAAGACGAGCTGGAGGGTTGCATATTATCTTCTTATTATATGTACTGGATGTTCCGCTGCTTTGTATTCTCTGAGTGATATGTAGTGAGGCTTGTTGTATTGGCTATTCAGATGTTTGTATTCAACTATTATGAAGTTTTATTGATGAGATTCTATTCTGTGAAGCTTCACTATATATATGTTCTATTGTATTTTGTCCATGCGCTGTGAGTAATACGATAGATTCTGTTGTTTTAATTTACCCTGGCAATCGTCCATGGCTGCCTGGCACACTTTAAAGTGCATTTTCTCTAGGTTCAGTGCAGGGGTTATGGGCGGTCGTCACAAATTACTTAGTGGAATTAATTAATAATAAATGTCTTAGTGGAATTAAATTAGAATAATGAAGTTATTTGAAGATAATTAAGTAATGTAATTAATTAAGGGTAACTAATTACTAATGTAATTAATCAAGGCTGATTAATGAAAAATTATTTTAAGATTGATAAATTAACCGTAAGCAATTTCAGAGAAATTGATTAATGTAATTAATCAAGGATGATTAATTAAGATGGAAAATTAGTGGACCATAAATTAATTGGTTTGTCATAAATTAAAGATTAGTAAACACGATTTAGAAGTAATTGAAATGATTAATTCAATTCATTCGTGGTTAATTAAATTAATTACAGATGGTGGGGTTGATAAATCTTGCTTATGAATGATTGAATGATATAGTATGCTTAGATTAATTGATATCTCTGATATGTGATGTGCGATGCTATGTGATATGATATGCTTGGGTATGATATTTTGGTTAACTATCAATGATGAATTGCTGTATAATTAGTGACATCTTGTATTTAAAGATTGAATTGTGTTTCACTTACAACGTGGGTTAAGATGGTATTGAATTCGAAGAGACCGGAGTCGGGTATTAGTAAATACCCGAAACTACTTCGATATGTAATCTATAATAATTCTGTATAGATTTGATATGTGGAATCAATAAATCGGGATGGAATGATTTAAGTGAACTGGACATTTAATCTAAGTTGGTACTTAGGAATTGTTGTGTGTAATAAGTGTTGTAAAATTTATACAAGTTACCCCGGGTTTTATGTAAGTATATACTATTGTATCCCATGTTAGATGAGTTTACTCACGCTGGTTTCCAGCCTGACCTAGGTGTTACTTTGATGTAATGCTTGGGTCAGACCGAGTATTACAGATTTTCAGGTAAGGACGTTCTGGAGCTCAGGAGATGAGCTGGATGGCATGAACGTATGGAGTGATTCCGCTGTGATATATTACATTTTATCTGAGACATGTTGATTTTAACTGTCCAGTGTATGTATAAATGTTGTAACTTTGATATAATGATATAAATTAACAGATATAGTATTCTTTTGTATAATTGTTATTATTTGATATTATATTTTATCCGCTGCGAATGTGATAATCTGTGTTTTGGTGTTTCTGTTTCTTCTTCTTCTATCTCTTTATTCTTTTCCCTCACTATTTGGAATTTTCGGGATCGAAAATTCTGGGTCGTTACAGTTGGTATCAGAGCTGAAGGTTAAGCGAGAACCTTGGCTCTGGTGGTTGTACTCATTAAGAATAGGGCCAATAATACCCTAAAATGAGTTGAGTGTAGATATATGAGAGAGCGTACTTGTTATTTTCTTATATAAAGATTTTAAATGATTTTATGTAAGAATATATTTTGATATATATAAAGCAATATTTCTTACTAATAAATGTTAAAGTTATTGGTTGTTAAAAATTATTGGAATTAAATAAAATAATGAGAATTAAGTGGTAATAGTAATACAACCAAATTGAAATTGAATGAAGATAAATTTGAAATGGATCCAAACTGAAATTAAAATCCTGAATTTGTAGAAATATTTTCAGAATAAAGATAATAATAAATTGGTTTCCAGATATGATAATCTTGGTTATTATCATAAATGATTGTTTTGTTTAATAATAAGATGTGTGTTAATGAGTAAGCAAAATGAAATGTTCTAGATAAGTATGACTTATAAATTGGAACTGGAGATGATCTAGATTGTGAAGTTTAAAATCTAAGCCAGAAAATTTGGAATTTGTTTAAAAGTGCTAAAAGGAATAATAAATGAGTATTATTTTGAAAAAGGGGACTTGTTGCAAACAAGGGTTGTTTGAAAACTGTTTTGAATTAAAACCAAAGGTGGTTAAAAAATTTAAGGTATAACTTGGTGTGTAAAGGAAATAAATATGTATAAATGAGGATATACATAATATCGAAGATGATTTGAAATAAACTCTAAGTGTTGAGTTATAATTTTTTTTCCTTGGAATGGGATATGAAAACCCAAAGTGATAAGTATTTTTGAACTTATAAGTGGGAAGATTATTAATATAAAGTTTAAAATTTGAAATGGGAATTCAAATTGGGTAAAGTTGACTGGATTAAATTAAATTTAACTTAAGGAAAGTTAAATGAGTTTAGAATGAACAACTTGAATTGGAAATTTCAAGATGAAATTGAAATTTAACTTGGGAAGTTAAATGGTTGATTTTAAATGGGAGTTATGAGTAATCTCAAAATGGGTTTGAGATCTGGAAGTTGAAAATGGATGTTGTTAATTGGTGTTTGGATAAATTTGGATGTTTATTTATCCTGATATCATTCTATTGTTATAAATAATCTATGAAACTGAGAATTGGTTTTGAAGTTAGAAATGGATAATAGATTAGAATCTGAAGATTAAATTGTTTTTGAATTCTTATTTGAACCTTGTAATAAGTTAATTAAAGATAATTTTAAAATGGAATTTTGGAATTTGGATTAGGAATTAAATGGTTTAAAGATTTAAGTTGTTAAATTAAAAATAAAGGTTGATTTGATTTAAAAGAAAGGGTTAATTTGATTTATGGGATTAAATCAACATTTGAAATAAAAACGCGAATTTGTATAATTCAAGATGGTTTAAAGTGAAATGAAATTGAAAGTTAATTGGAAATTGGCAATTGATTGGAAATGGAGATTGGGAAGTTGTACAGTTTGACTCTGGACTATTTTCAAAATAAATTGTTTTAATATAAATCTATTTTTCCAAACTATTTACTACACAACTTTTCTTTTTAAACCTAAAACTATCTTAAACTTGTTTTACAATTACTTTTGGAACTATGTTACAATTGTTTTATAAACTAATTACTATTTTTCTACTATTTTATAATTGATTACTGTTTTACAACTATTTTACAACTACTTAACTATTTTACAGCTTTTTACAAGTTAATAATTATTTTTCAACTACTTATCTTTTTTTTAATTTTTTTTAAAAAAAAATTCAAGCTATTTTCTAAATATAAACTGGTCGGAGTTCAAACTGTTATTGATTAAATACCCAACTGAGATAAGAATTGAAGTGATAATCCAAATGGGGGATTAAGGTAAATGTGAATAAGTGAATGAAATCAAAGTGAGGATGAATAGAAAGGGAATTGATTTAACTGATAATCAATGAAGATAATACGTAGGATGGACGTATACTATTCTATTCGCATAGTGATTTGATCCAGATTCGAGCACAGAATTTCGAGATAATATTATCGATCCGAGTTGGGATTTTTCACTCGAATTTTCGAAGGCGAACCTGGATATGGATTGTTGATTGGTTTTGGATATTCTCTATCATAGTTGTGACTATGCAAGGAGAATGACGGTTTCTGATCGAGAAACCAGATCTGAGTCCGCACTAGGAAGTCGGGTGGACGATACTAGTTCGGAAGTGAAATTGTGTGATCGAGTAAGCGATCAGATTGATATTGCGTACAGATGATATGTGTACATCGTACGGAGTTGAATAAAATTGATAGTGGAAATTTGTGGGTAAGAAATGTGAAATGGTTCTTGAAATAAAAGGTATATTTTGTGAAACATCTGTTGAAGTAAAGTGGAAATTGGATATTTCTACGGTAAAAATTTACTTTATGGAAGTAAGTAATTTGGTAAGTGACTTTATAGAGTAATCGAATTTGAATATTTGATTTGGAATAAACAAAGTTACGTATCTTTGTTATATATATGATAAAACTTCCCTTGTTAAATCTTTTGCAAGAAGAAAAGGATTTTTAGAAATATTTGAAGTATAAAAGGGTTTTATATAAGTTTGAAAGGATCCAAAGAATTTTCAAGGTTATATATATCTATGTATATATAAAAGATTTTGTGAATATGATTTTGGGAAAAAGGTTTTGAGAACCTATGGCATTTGGAAAGGCTTTTGATTTTTGGGCAAAATCAATATTGGATTTGGAAAGCCTTGTTTGAGAATTGTCGATTTTGGGATAATCGATTTGAAAAAGGAAATTTATATGAGATTCATACTAGGTGTATGATTTGAAAAATACTATATGCGTATAGTATAAAGTGTTTTGAAGTGGCTCTGGGGAAAAAGGCGCTCCCTTGAAATGAACTTCTCAGGAGTGCCACAGGGTGGCACTGCCTTGAGCCTCTAAGGGGGAGGTTCTAAAGTTGATCCTGTGAGGAGTCCGGACAAAACTAGTTCCTGAGGATTTTGTGTAGCGGAAGTCGTGGGGCACTGATGCCTACAGAGGCATTTGGGTTATACTGTGATGACAGTTTAACTCGATGTCACTGCGATCTGCTGCAGACCATAGCGAAAGTTGTGTGTGCCGTTGAGAGCCAACAGTCTACGTTTGATTTTATATCGGTAGACTGCGACACTATGGTAACATAGCGAAAGTCGTGTGTGCCGCTGAGAGCCAACGTTCTACGTTTGATTTTATATCGGTAGACTGCAACCTATGTAGGAGTGGAGAAGTTTCATTTCGACAGCGTAATCGAGAGGCCGCAGAGAGCCTACAGTTACATGGACTTTTGCTGTGACGGCAACGTAACCCTGGAATGTAACTGCGATCTGTTGTGGGTTCCATGGCGTAATCAGTTACATGGACTTTTGCTGCGATGGCAACGTAACCCAGGATGTAATAGTGACCATGGATGGGGGTGATGATTTCTAGAGCATTTTCACCAAGGATATTTCCTCTATTTTCGAAACTGTTTTCTATATTTTCAATAAAATTATTTTTCAAAATATTTTCACTGGATTTTGGAAACGGGTCTGCCAAGCACTTATAGATTTTCAGTCGTACGCCTGATCAACGTATGACCGAATTTCTGTGAGAACGAGGACGGACTTGTTGAAACATCGAATTATACAAGTATTTTTATAAAAACTATTTTGGAATAATGTTATGTGGATATTAAAAAGTGTTTTAAAAAAAATGATCAAAGAATATTTATCTGATTTTAAGCATTTTCATAAATTTTGGCTTCGTTCCTTTTCGAGGATGAAAAGTTCTAAAGGGGGGAGGGATGTGATAACCCAGATTTTTGGGACATCTGATAATTAGCTGATTTTTTGAGTCGAACAAATAAAATTCTAATAATTAAAATATCTGAATATATATAAATTGATTTGAAAACTATAATAAGTGTTGAGTTATAGAATCCCTGGACACGAAAATCTCATAGAAAATAAATAATAAGCTCTATTGTTTAAATTAAGATAAAATAACCATAACTAAAAATATATAAATATATATAGATGAATATATACAAACTTATCATTTTAAAACAAATATATATATATATATATGTATTTTGGAGAAAAGCTATGATTTGAGGATCTAAAATAAAAAATTTCAAAATATTTAAAAATAAAAATCTACCTTATTCACATTAAAATAGAGTAAGGCTATACTTTTTAAACTTTTGATCAAATATATATATTTATGTTGTAATCTAGATGAAATGATTGAAAATAAAATCAACCTTATCAATATAAGACATAAGCATAAAAATAATAAATAAGCAATTAAAGTGTTTGATAGTTTAACTTTAGAAAGACGTAAAATAAGTATTTATATTAGCAATAAATAATATCTCAAATAATTCATGGTTATGTAAAATAAATAATAAACATATAAGTAAATTCTAGAACATATAAATATCTATGAACATGATTAAAATGAAATCATAAAACAAGACAAGTATCATTAATGCTAGCCTACATAATATCACCTCAGCCACCATGTAAAAAAAAATCTCTGTCAATTTTTGTACCAGAAATCAAAACCTGTACAATTCTCTTTTTATATATATAACTTTCTTGTTTCATTTCGTTCATGAGCCTGAGAAAAGGAAAGAAAATAGTAAACCAGGAAAACAAGAATAAACCAACAACATCATTTTTACAAGTTTAAATAAGAATTAAGAAGATCAACAAGTTAGCAGCTTTGTTTCATGGAAGCACACTGTTCTGTTTGAGGACATGTGAGTAAGCATTTCATGTTTAGAAACTGAAGAAAATTTTAAACTAGTCCCATATGA
Organism: Allium fistulosum; assembly: GCA_030737815.1. Taxonomy (NCBI): domain Eukaryota; kingdom Viridiplantae; phylum Streptophyta; class Magnoliopsida; order Asparagales; family Amaryllidaceae; genus Allium; species Allium fistulosum. The sequence continues at coordinate 910,230,904 of CM060907.1, read as the reverse complement.
ATTTCTGGAATAAGTATCATGTATGTGTATATACTGAAGGTGTTGTGTTTATTTTGTTCACGGTGTTGTTCTCTGCTTCCAGGTTTTAGAGTGCCAATTTCTAATCAAAATTCAATATCTCTGCAGCAAGCCACTATTAGACCTTAAAATTTAAATAAAATATGTTTGAGAAATCTTAGGTTAAAGTTTAAAAATTGTTTCAAGTAAAATAGTGTTGAAATATTTTTGATAAGCAAGATAGAACAGAAGAAAATGGTAATTGTATGTTAAAACCATCATCATGGATTCCTGATTCATGTTGATAACTTGAATCCATACTGAAAATGATGATTTTTAAAATAAAGATCAATATTTTTAGTGGTAGGAGGAAGGAGTATCTCGGGGTTGACTGGAAATTGGGTTTAGGGAAATTCCGGTGGTCGGGGAGCCTTGGGATAATCGGGAATTGGGTTGGAGGTAGGGGAAAGCACGGGGAGTCTGGGAAAAATGGCAAGGTGGTGGATGATCCACTGTGGCGACGACGGTGAGTCAATCTTGTTTTTAACCCTAATTTTTGTTACGGTCGGGAAAATTGTCGCGGTGGTCTCTTGGGTGCATCGAGTTGCACGTGGATAAGGGAGGTGATAGAGTGGATGGTGGCGAGTGTCCTGTCGAAGTTGGGAAATGATGGAGCTTCGTGGTGGCGAAATGAGAGGTTTGGATGAACTTAGTTTCGACTTACCTGGGTCGAGCATTCAATTTTGAGCTGGAGGTCTCGACAAGGATTCAGAGGGGGCCAGATGGACGAGGGGATCATGGGTGATAGGTAGGAGTGGTGGGCAGCGTGGGTAAGTGGGTCGGCGATGCAGTGCAGGTGCACGACCGAACATGTACACGCGGGTGAAGTTTGAACAGAAGGGAAAGGAGGAAGAAGGTACTGGGAAGAAGTAAAGAAAGGAAGAGAGAACGTGGGGCGGGCCAGAAGGAAGTATGGGGCGAAGAAAATTTTTATAATAGTTTTAAGATGCCAGAAAAATCAAGTTTATTTTTGAAAATTTAAAATAAATCGAACCTAAATCTGTTCTTAAATAAACTTTTTTTTATATGTAAGTAATGTTTGTATTAGGACTTGACTGAAGATGTAGAATGATCTTTGATGTTTAAATTAAATTGGTTAATTCTTAAGTTTGGTCTTGATTTAGAAGTTAATAAAGATAAAAAGGATTTATTTTATAGTTTATTAAGGTTTTGGATAATTAAATTAAATAAAAAAAGAAATTTCTTAAAGAAAGTAATTAAGAATTAAATATAATTAATGAAATCAATTCACGGAATTGTTTAAGCAGAATTACATAATGAAAGATATTAAGGGATTAATTACTCAATGCAGTAAATTAGGGTAATGTGATTAGGCAAGTTAATTAATTGGTTTAAATTAATTTAAGATAATCACATGGTGGTTTGTTAAAGTATGATTACTGAATGTAATTGGAAAAGAGTGATTACTTAGTAAATTAATTAATGGATATTTGCTAGATGTTAATTGAATGAGAATGGTAATTTTAATGGAAATGATTTGGGTTTAATTACTTTGTGTAATTAATAGGAAGGGTAATTACTTAGTGGAATTAATTAATAATAAATGTCTTAGTGGAATTAAATTAGAATAATGAAGTTATTTGAAGATAATTAAGTAATGTAATTAATTAAGGGTAGTTAATTACTAATGTAATTAATCAAGGCTGATTAATGAAAAATTATTTTAAGATTGATAAATTAACCATAAGAAATTTCAGAGAAATTGATTAATGTAACTAATCAAGGATGATTAGTGGACCATAAATTAATTGGTTTGTCATAAATTAAAGATTAGTAAACACGATTTAGAAGTAATTGAAATAATTAATTCAATTCATTCGTGGTTGATTAAATTAATTACAGATGGTGGGGTTGATAAATCTTGCTTATGAATGATTGAATGGTATAGTATGCTTAGATTAATTGATATCTCTAATATGTGATGTGCGATGCTATGTGATATGATATGCTTGGGTATGATATTTTGGTTAACTATCAATGATGAATTGCTGTATAATTAGTGACATCTTGTATTTAAAGATTGAATTATGTTTCACTTACAACGTGGGTTAAGATGGTATTGAATTCGAAGAGACCAGAGTCGGGTATTAGTAAATACCCGAAACCACTTCGATATGTAATCTATAATAATTCTGTACAGATTTGATATGTGGAATCAATAAATCGGGATGGAATGATTTAAGTGAACTGACATTTAATCTAAGTTGGTACTTAGGAATTGTTGTGTGTAATAAGTGTTGTAAAATTTATACAAGTTACCCCGGGTTTTATGTAAGTATATACTATTGTATCCCATGTTAGATGAGTTTACTCACGCTGGTTTCCAGCCTGACCCGGGTGTTACTTTGATGTAATGCTCGGGTCAGACCGAGTATTACAGATTTTCAGGTAAGGACGTTCTGGAGCTCAGGAGACGAGCTGGATGGCATGAACGTATGGAGTGATTCCGCTGCGATATATTACAGTTTATCTGAGACATGTTGATTTTAACTGTCCAGTGTATGTATAAATGTTGTAACTCTGATATAATGATATAAATTAACAGATATAGTATTCTTTTGTATAACTGTTATTATTTGATATTATATTTTATCCGCTGCGAATGTGAGAATCTGTGTTTTGGTGTTTCTATTTCTTCTTCTTCTATCTCTTTCTTCTTTTCCCTAACTATTTGGAATTTTCGGGATCGAAAATTCCGGGTCATTACATAATTGCCATTTAATTTAATTGAAATTTAAATTGCCAGTTAAATATCTGTTAATGATAACCAGTAAATTGTTGTTAGTTATTGGTTGATTTAAATGATGATTGTGCTGTATGTTCAATTGTTGATATTTGTGTGATTGGATGGATGTTATTGGTTGACATTTTGGAAGATTGGATGTTATTTATGTCTACATCTCTATTATCCTTATGGGTTTAAATGATACATACTGGAACGATCTTATAGATTAGGGGAAAATCGTTATGGGTTGAAATGAAAAACCCGAGCGGTTTTCATTGATTTGGAAATGTTGATTTTTGATACTTGTTGAAATGACATATACCCATATAATTTCTTGAATTTGGATTTTTATTTGGAATTGAATTATTTGAAGGGTTTAAGTTAATTCAAACTTCGGATTTGTTTTAATTAGATGATTAAGATTGATATTTCAAATTATTTGAAACCTTTTAAATAATTATATTCACGTTGTACACTTGATAGGAGATGAAAATCCCGTAACATCTATGAAACCATTGCACTAATATTTCTATTTTACTTATTTTCATCTGACTTGCATAAGATCTTTTAGTTCTGACTCGAGTGTTTTGTCTTTTCATTACGCTCGGGTCAGTTTGAGCTTTTTCAGTGTATTGAAGACTATTTTCTGGAGGACGAAGACGAAGATTCAGTATATTATTGCTATTTATTATTCCACTGCATTCTGTGTTCCACTACATTATTTGTTTATTTTTGATGTATGTATAACTCTGATTTGAATTGTAAAAGTGTAATCAAATGTTATTTGTAAAACGGCTTCATGAATTGTTTATTTGATTATTATATTTTGTCATTCCGCTGTGAGATTTTGTGTTTTGTTTTCCTTTTTTTTCTTGTTTACCCTATTAACAATCATCCTTTTTGAATGGTTTGAGTCTAACATGTGTGGTTTATTGTCGATTTGAACAGTCCAAAAGGTCGTTACAAAAATCCTTTTATATATCCATAGATTTCATAAAACAAACAAGTATAAATATATTTGTATGTTATTTCTTTTCTTCTAGATCTTTAGCGAATTCTTCATCATTATTTATACATTTATTTACATATGTATGTTAAATGGGTACTTTATATCTTATCATGCTTCAGTGTCTCTTCTTCTTACCACAATGTGAATTAAGCTCAATAAGAGGTCATTTTACTCTTAAAAATAATAATTAATAATAAACTTGAAATGGTTATATTGTGAATAAAGGGAGTACCAAAATAAATTAACAATAACTTGAGTGCCTTTAGCTTTTGAATCAACATTTTTCTATATAGTACTTATTTATGTTTCCCTTACTTTGACTTTATGGAATTAAGCAATATAAAGCGTGCTTGTTCCCCTTATAGTTTTGGAAAATGCTTTTCAGTTTGTAAAGAACTCCTTAAGATTGATTATCCCCATGGATATCACATCCTTAAGAGCTTTTGAAATATTCTACCTTAAGATCATTTGACTCTTGGAATTTGGATTATCTCACCTCTCAATGTTCGTCATAACATTATAAGAGCATTCAACCATAAAAGGGTTGGGTGTGATCCTCCTAAATGCAAGAGCTCGAACTACGCAGTCAAGAACAAACAACATATTCTCTTACTAATCCTTAGAGTTAGTCCTAAACAAGATGCCAATATTATTAAAACAGGCAGATGCTCTAGTAAAATTAGTTAAAAATTAAACAAAAACAAAGATAGACTATACATTCTTATATCCAAAAAATTAGCCATAGTAAATTCAAATAATTGGTAAGTCTTTTCTCAAGATACCTAGTAAAACATTAATATCAAGTCTTTGGACGGTAATATTAACTGTAAGTGGTACTCCTGTTGTAATGATCAAACACTGACAATAAATCCAAGTCAAACAACAATCTTCCTTTGGGCCAATTATTTATTCACTTGTAAAACTTTATAATTGTTACATATTTATCAGCATATATGTATAAGTAATTTGGCAAAATATTAACCTTCCTTTGGGCCAACTAACATGCGCATGAATGAATTCACACAAATATCAAACATTTTCATGAACAACTAAAATAAGGGAGGTCACTTTGATGACTGTTATTTCAATTATCTTACTTGGAATGTAAGATAATTATAATTAGTTTGCAAAGAGACACCAAAAAAGTACTTGAATTTATTTCTTAATGTATGTACAATATATTTCAAGTGCTATAAAACGCTCCAGAAAATGCTTAAGGTCTATATGACACTTGAAAATCTCATAATTATAACCATGGCATAACGTTTTTTAATCATAGTTTTTATAATCATTTGCTTTAAGCATGTGGTTATATTCATGACATTCCCTAAATAAATATGATACAAGGCATCATAAATAAATCACATAACAAATGTCATAGATGAACACCAAGAATTAAATGCCACATAAAATAATATATAAATGACATAGTGAATGATGTACTAAACAACATGAATGAATGTTGTAGCTATGATGTATATCCAAACCATAAAATAGCTATACAGAATGCTATTGTGTCACTTTATCTTTAGTTTATTATTTGTGTATTACTTTAATTCAGACATTTCTTAATTTTCCACAAATTAAAATTCCAATAGATGTACACAAAAGAAAAACATATACTAAATTATGATTTTCATAACCAAAAAAATTAACATTAAAATATATATAAATAGAATATCTTCAATAAATATTGACTTCAAAAGGTCCATATCTTATTTAACTGCTATTCGATCCAAGGCATGAAAGTGAAACATATTTTCAACGAGATGGATTATACATACAAAAATCTGTAATTATCAAACCTAGATGCATTAAATAATAAACTGTAACGACTCGGGATTTTTAGCATCTTGAGTTATGAATATTAATTTTTAATATTCAATAATACAGTCTTTTAATCAAAGTAAAAATCCCTATTAAATGATAATTGGTAAAAATAAATAGCTTTAAATCCAGATAATAATTTGAATTTTTCCAGATTTTTTTTTATAAAATAGAAAATTGATTAAAATTGGAAATTCTTATGTATATTATAGCAACAAAAAAATTTATATGTAAATTAAAAACAAATGCATAACAAATAAAAATGAGTAAAAATAAATCAATGAAAAATAGAAATGAATATGGCATATGAAAATATAATGTGGTATAAATAGAAAAGAGTTTTAAATTGGGATTTTCTTTTGTGTGTATATATATATAAGTGCAAAAAGAAATATGAAATAATTATAAACCAAATAAGAATAGTATATATAAATGGTAAGTGTAAAAGAAGAAGAAAAAATATATAAAAAACCATTTAAACCATTTTAATAAGAAATCTTTTACAAGAAGTGTTTTAACAAAATGTTATTTCTTTGGATTTTACATCTCTAAATATAAAAAAAATAAAAATATAATTTGAATATGAAGACTTAAAGCTATTTATAATTAATACTACCTTATTCTCAAAATATAGTGAAAGCATGAATCAAAAGGAAGTTAACTAAGTAAATAAAAGAGAAAATAACCAAAAGTAAAAAAGTAAAAATGTATAACAAGATTTGCAAGCAAATATGGAAGTGGAAAATATTCATATCCTGGTCATAAACTTTGGCAAGTAAAAGTAAAGAGTAAAACATAAAAAAATATACAACCAAAAGTAAACAAGTAAAAATGAAACAAAAAGAAAATATAAACATATGCATTGCCTGGTCAAAAATAGGAAGACTAAAACATTCATCTCAACTTCATTTCAACTCAAACAAAATATCAACTTCAGCCACCACAGTTTTCAACTTCCTATCAGCCACCAAAACCTCTTTTCAATTTGTAACAACCCGAAGTTTAACCCATAATAATTAATTTGTTAATAAATTAAATAATAAAATAACTTTGTGAAATTATCAGAATTAAGCCACGGAAGTTGCACCATTGTGTCTGTGGTAATTTTCTGGTCAAATTCAATATATATAATGTCAAAAACCGAGCTAATATGACCAAGTTATAAAAGAAACAAAATAAGCAGAAATATAATGAAAAAATATTAATACACGATCAGGTCGACCGGCCGGTCGACCTGGGCAAGGGGCTGTCGATTGGACTGGTCGACCGGTTGGTCGACCTACCTTGTAATTTAGCAGGCAAACGAACAAGAATTCATTCGAACGAATTAGAGACGTCGGAACACGTCATTTGCACCGTTTTGTTTAATCCAGTCCCTCCGTTGCTGCATCTGATGGCTCCTATTCAGCCTATGACGTGGTTGTATCCTATTCAATCTCCAAATCCAACAGTCTGAGATCCACTTCTACACATATAAATAGACCCCTATACCTAACACATTTTCTCATTCTAGATTTTCTCCGCTTGAGTTTACCTTTTCAGGAAGGACCCTAAAAGGAATAATTTTCCAAGGAGAGAATCTTTTTAATAAAAATTATTTTACAACTCCAAGTGGATCCAAGAAGACCAAAGGAAGAGCTTAGGACCGGAGGTGAGTGATTGTAATTATTTTAAGATTTCTTTAAGTAATTAAAAATAATAGGGTTTCTAATAGTTGTAGTTTTACTACGATTTTGGGAACAGTCTTTTTTAGTAATTGTTTACAGTTTTTAATTATTTTCAGTCTATTCAGCTATTCCTTTCAGTATTTATAGTATTATTTCTGCTAATTATAAATTATTACAGTTAAGCTTAGCTTTTTATTAATTTACAGTCTATTTACAGTATTTAAGTTTATTTACTGTTATTTATTTCTTATTTACATCTTTTCGACGTTTTGGATTTTATGCAAGCGTCCAGTCTCTTCATTCCCCTTTTCTGCACGTTTGGATTAGATTAAATTTAACGTGGATGTGGATTTTATAAGTAAGAATATTAAATGAAGAAAATAAGATGTAAATTATGGGGACTGTAATAAATAATGGAATTGGACTGAATTTACGGCTAATTATAGTTAGAATTGGACTAATTAAAGATAATTGGCATAGTTATAACTTAGGATTATAACCAAATGAAGTAAAAGATGAAATAAGCTTATTTTCACACTTAGACCTTGGGTTAAGTAATAAGCATGATTATAACATAGGTTATAATAAGAAAAAGAACGGAATGGACTTATTTTAAGGCTCGGGATAAATTAATAAGCGTAGAAAGTAAAAAATGGTAATAAAGGCTTATTTAAATAATTTATCTAAGTTAATAAGCAAAGATGAAAGTAGGACCTATACCAAATAGCATTCTCTAGGGCACGCTTATGCTAAGAATGGTAGTAATTGGTCAAATAGAAGTTCAAATCACGGGGATTTGGATAAGGGGCGCAACTAGATATTGTATTGATGAAGGGCCAGTACTAACAACATTTCCGCTATTTTTCTATGGACACACAGTGATCTCGCATTAGCCTGAATTGAGATGAGGGGCATGCTATGCTGTACGTTGGAGGTAATAAAAAGACCCAATAGGTAGAGCAAAAGGTAGCATGGGCATGGTGGCAGTTACGCGTGCGACATCCATTCGGGTGCTCAGTAATAGCTATGAGTTCCAAGCGCATAATATGGTGTCTTAGTAGACATCATCGCCTTCTGTGTAGGGAGCTATATATGTTGTTCGGATCTGTAGTATTTGCTCCATGCATCTTTCGTAGATACCATTGGCTGCTGTGCAGGGAGTTATATAGCGGCTGGTCCACAGAAAGGTCTATGGAGTAGCAGGCCAATCAAAAATGGTAGAATTAGGTCACATCCTAACTACAGGATTAGGAATTCAGCCTAATTAAATCAGAAAAAGTGCAAGCAATCAAAGTAAACCTATCTTGAGCAATATTTATTTCCAGTTTATCTCTTTCCTATTTCCTTTGTTATCCTTATTTATGCTAAAACTGTTGTAGAGTCTATTACTTTTATCTTGCTTAAAGACTCTAGTAATTACTATCATTCACCAGACTTTTAGTCTGACCCACACCTTTATTTCCCCCTTTTCCCCCTTAGGCAATGAAGGAAGAAGCTAGTAGGTTGCTGCAGCTTGGAGTTCTTCTTGAAGGAGATTTCTTCAATCTACTTCTTTTATTTTCAGTTGTTGTTCTTATGCGCACTAGTTTATTTATGAGGGATATTACATACTCTGATTTTGAGACTATGAAATTTTATTTCATAAGACACTACGGGTTTTGAATGTTGTATTTGGTTTTTGACTTATTTATGAATTAATTCTGAGGCTTTGTTTTAATTAATACTTATTTAGTTTCCGCTGTTTTAACCTATTTTTGTCTTATGGATCTTAGTCTCTGTTAGTTCTAGTTATACCTACAACGCACCACGCCTTTTAATGTGCCCTTTTGGGTATATTAAGGTGTGTGGGGGCGTTTCACAATCCATCAATCTATTAGCAACCTTAAAAGATTTCAATTCTTCTTGAGCTCAAAACTCTGTACAAATGCACATCATCTCACTTGCTTGCAACATGTGCGTGTGTGTGTGTATAGGTGTGAGTGTGTATATACTTCTATTGTTTAAAACCTGTAAGCAACATACTGTAACGAACCACTTTTCCGTATAGTTAAAAACTGACAATTTACCACACTTGTCCAGCCCAAATTGCACGGGAAGGCGGATAGTTAAGAAAAAGAAAGTAGAAAGAAGATAGAAAGAAAATAGAAAGAAAACCAAACAAAACAGAATCTCACAGCGGAAACGAATAATCTATAATATAGAACAAATCTTTACACAAAACAAAACTGTATCTTATATATATACAAACATCAATCAATGTATACTAACCTATCCAGCACGGACAGTTATAACAACCTGCCCTCACAACTGCTGATAAACACAACTAAAATGCAATGGAAATATAATCATCTATGTGAATACGACTCTGGGCCTCCAGCTCCTCTCCTGAAACTCCAAATATCTGTCTAAACCTGAAAAATATGCTCGGTCTGACCCGAGCATTTAGGAAAAACCACGACGGGTTCAGTTTGGTAAAACCAGCGTGAGAATTTAAATCACAAGCAAATTTATTTATCTTAGCTTTTAAAAATCCTTTTAAAATCCAAGGTATCCTGTAAGACCATGCCACACATAAACACGATGGTTTTTCCCTCGCGGTAACCAAAACATTTTATAGAAAATCTAGTGATATTATAATAGTGTCTAAGTACAAATACTTATTCAAATAGCCGAAAATGTTACATTAATTAAATTTCAGCATACTAGGCTCTACAACCAAAACCGTAAAGGCTCGTATTGGAGAATGGATTCCATACAATGACTAGGCATTGGGTTACCACCTATCACAGTACACGTCTAGAAAAATGTACCGAAGACCTCGTCGAGATCCCCTGCTTACACAAGACCGACCTAACCCTAACCTGGATAGTACCAAATATGTTAGCACCCCGGGTGTTCCCACCCTTATCGAGAGCTCTTTTTCCATGCACCATATCCATAATTTATACTATATTTGAGGGTATCTAGAAAGGTGATAAACATACCCTAATTGGGTGCGACCCACTTAGCCTTGCTGCATCTTCCCTGATTTTCAATCATTCTCGGTTGATGAGGCTTGAGGCTACGATTACCTTTTAAGGAATTTATACTTGGAATGCTCATTATCCTCCAATGATAATGTGCTGAAAGCATTCATCCATACAAGTCCATTCTGGGTCTGAACGAAACCAAAGGCACTATTCCTACTACATCCATTTTGGAATCATCCTAAGGATTAGTAGCGATTAGCCCTTGCACTTTAATGCTCCATCTTCGATTCCATGCTCTTTTCTTCACTTCGAAAATGTATTCGTTGGATCGAAGTGGTTTTCAGATAACTTATCCGATCCTGTTCTCTTCGAAACAACTTTCGATATTTTCAGTAAACTCAACCCCGGTTCTCTAGGAACAAACAGACGAAAGTAAGATCGGAATGTAATGACCTGGGATTTTTAGTGTCTTGAGTTATGAATATTAATTTTAAATATTCAATAATAAGGTCTTTTAATCAAAATAAAAATCCCTGTTAAATGATAATTAGTAAAAATAAATAGTTTTAAATCTAGATAATAATTTGAATTTTTCCAGATTTTTTTATAAAATAGAAAAATGATTAAAATTGGAAATTCTTATGTATATTATAGCAACAAAAAGAATTTATATGTAAATTAAAAAAAAAATGCATAAGAAATAAAAATGAGCAAAAATAAATCCATGAAAAATAGAAATTAATATGGCATATGAAAATATAATGTGGTATAAATAGAAAAGAGTTTTAAATTGGGATTTTCCTATGTGTGTGTGTATATATATATAACTGCAAAAAGAAATATGTAATAATTATAAACCAAATAAAAATAGTATATATAAATGGTAAGTGTAAAAGAAGAAGAAGAAAAATATAAAAAAACCATTTTAATAAGAAATCTTTTACAAGAAGTGTTTTAACAAAATGTTATTTCTTTGAATTTTACATCTCTAAATATAAAATAAATAAAAATATAATTTGAATATGAAGACTTAAAGTTATTTATAATTAATACTACCTTATTCTCAAAATATAGTGAAAGCATGAATCAAAAGAAAGTTAAAGTAAATAAAAGAGAAAATAACCAAAAGTAAACAAGTAAAAATGTATAACAAGATTTGCAAGCAAAAATGGAAGTGGCAAATATTCATTTCCTTGTCATAAACTTTGGCAAGTAAAAGTAAAGAGTAAAACATAAAAAAATATACAACCAAAAGTAAACAAGTCAAAATGAAAGAAAAAGAAAATATAAACATAAGCATTGTCTGGTCAAAAATAGGAAGACTAAAACATTCATCTCAACTTCATTTCAACTCAAACAAAATATCAACTTCAGCCACCATAGTTTTCAACTTCCTATCAGCCACCAAAACCTCTTTTCAATCCATCAATCTATCAGCAACCTTAAAATATTTCAATCCTTCATGAACCCAAAACTCTATACAAATGCACATCATCTCACTTGCCTGCAACATGTATATATAGGTGTGAGTGTGTATATACTTTAGTTGTTTAAAACCTGTAAGCAACATCCTGTAACAAACTCTGTAAACAAAACAAAGTAAGAAAAGAAAAAAAAAGAAGGCAACTTGCTCTTTGAAAATTTCAAAAGGGAAGGCAAGTAATCAAGGTGGTAGATTGAAGACTAAAGTTTAAACTGGAAGTTTTCAGAGATTTCAACAATGTTTAAGGTGAGAGTTTAGCTTTTGGGATGCCTGTACATGTTCAAGCATCACTCTGTTATTCAACAGCCTAAATTTTTATATATGCCCCAATTTTTAAAAAAAACATTATCTCCCAATCTAGTTCGAATTTGTTGACAATGTAAACTAGAAAAACTTTTTTTTGAGTGTATAATACATTAAAAATGGTTCGAAGCTTGCTCATCATATATATGGTGTAAAATCTGAATTTTTCAGTAAGTAACGCAAGTTTTATCAATTTTCAACTTATCTGAAACCTTTAATCGAGCTGGCAATTGGGATTGGATGACAAAACCATGAATTTTGGTGAAGAAATCAAGATTTTTAGGGGACTAGATTGAGAGAATTTTTGAGTTGATCGTTTTTCATAAAAAAACATTAGGGTCGGGATGAACGAGGTGGCGGATCGTCGACTCCGAGTTGGCCGTGGAGTCGAGGGCGAGGTTTCGACCGTGGGGTTTTCGCTCTAGTGTGGTGGTTTGGGAATATGAGTCAAAGTTAGGGTTTTGGGATGGTTCTGGTGAGGCCCTGGTCGCGGTCGAATTGGAGGAGGAGAAGGGGACCAGAGGACTTAGGACTGGGCATGGAGGAGGGGACGTGGATGAGGCTTCGAATGGTGGTGGTGGCAAGTGGATTAATGGCGTAGGATGGGAGCAGTGTGGCGATTGGTGGAAGCGTGTTTTTCTTTGGGTTCGGGTTGGAAGCTCGATCATGGTTAGGTGATGCTGGAAATTCGGCGAAGTGGCGAGGAAGATTAGGGGACGAAGGGGGAGTCCATCTAGGTGTCGCGGCGGTGATACTAGCATTGGGACGAGTGAGCACGTGCACAGCGTGCACGCGAGGTTTTGGCCATGGTGGTTGGAGATTAGGGAAGGAGCTTCGAGTTCGGGTCCAGGCGAGGGTGGACGATGGCACATGGGTTGGGTCAAGTGTGTGCGCGTGAAGACTGGATGCAAACAGGTGAATTTAGGATGATCTAGAGAAGGATTCAGGCAAGAGGAAAAATAGAGAAGGAAGAAAAAGGAAGGGGAAGGATGGATTAGATTTGGGTGCGTAGAGTAGGGCTTCGGCCCAGAGGAGATAAAGTTAGGGAGTTTTTAAAATATAAAATGGTAATTAATATATATCTATTTGTAAAATTTTAAAATGCTATATTTTTACATACGAAACCCGATTGACACGAAACTTTTTGCAATGGGTTTGTATCGTCGAGCACTACGACGTCGTATAATCTATTTTCAAGTTCGAATAAATGAAAAATTATGGTATATTAAGACGGATAGAAATTTAAATACCCAATTTAAACAAAAACATCGTTTAAATTTATATGACCTTTCCATTGAAGTTATTTTCCCAAATAAAAATAACGATGAGTTAATTTAAGTAAATTATGATGATTTGACATCTATTTAGCGGAATAAAACACAGTTCCGCTAATTGTATTTAATTAGACCCCTATTGGCAGAATAAATCACCGTTTTGCCATTATTACTGAATATGTGTGTTTTTGGACATTGTCTAGCAGAAATAAAACCCAGTTCTTCTGTCATATTTGTATGGACATCTATTTATTATCCTGATAATTATATTGGGAAATGTGATGTTAAATTGATTATTAAAAATGAATTAATGTGAATATCTAAATCTGTTATTCTGGATCGTTATGGAACAAATGGTAACTTGATTAAGTACCACTGGAATTAATAAACCTCTTTTCAAATTTGGAAGTTGATATTTTTGAATCCAGGGTTCTTTAAGAATAATTATTTTATGGTTTTTAAAATTTATTTAAAAGTATTTAATTATGGTTTTTCAAAGTTATCTAATTATTTAAAATGTTTAAAAGTATATATTAATTATTAATTAAAGTTATCTTATAATGATTTGATTTAAAGTTAATTATCATTTAAGAATTAATCAGTATTATTATTTCAAAAGATAATATATTCAATATTAATATTGTTCTATATAATAACTTTTATTAAAGAGTATTTGCCTAAATTAAACTTGGAAATTGTTATAGAAACTTTATAAGCCTTATTTTGAGATAATTATTGAAACAAAATATTTTGGGAAGTAATGGTATAATTTCATAGCGTAATTCGAGGGTAGAGATTGCCACAGTTTGGGATGTTTTCGCTGAGATAGCGACGTAACCATTGTGCAAACTGCGATCTATAACTGATTCATGGCGGAAATCGGGAGGCAGAGATTGCCTAAGTTAAGTTTTTTTTTTCTGGGATAGAAATGCAACCAACGAGCTGCGATCCACGGTCGATACCAAATATTACTTTCCAAATATACATATATATATATATATATATTTCTTAAAAGTTTTCAAGTACTTTTGAAAGAAATGATATGTGAATATACTTATTCCGGTGAGATAAGTATATACCTTTTTGAGAAAGAGATTTAATTTATTGAAATTTAAATTAAATAAGGCTTAGTGATTTCAGTGGGAAATGGAATCTTTGGTTGAATGATTATTTATTTGATAGATAAATAACCGACTATCAAATCTGGACCAAAACATAACTTCTGAAATATCTAGGAGAAACACGGGAATTATATGATACAGTTACTGTCGGAAGGTGCTATACTGTATGTATAAACTCGTTTCGTTCTTCTAGGACGATTATAAGGAAATCCGTCCACTAACGGTTCGAAGGTGTTCGGAGGTGATCTCCGATCTTATTTTCGTATGTTTATTTCCTAGAGAACCGGGATTGAGTTTACCGAAAATATCGAAAGTTGTTTCGCAGATAAGTTATCCGAAAACCACTTCGATCCAACGAATACGTTTTTGAAGTGAAGACAAGAGCATGGAATCGAAGATGGAGCATTGAAGTGCAAGGGCTAATCGCTACTAATCCTGAGGATGATTCCAAAATGGATGTAGTAGGAATAGTGCCTTCGATTTCCTTCAGACCCAAAACGGACTTGTATGGATGAATGCTTTCAGCACATTGTCATTGGAGGACAATGAGCATTCCAAGTATAAATTCCTTAAAAGGTAATCGTAGCCTCCAGCCTCATCAACTGGAATTGACTGAAAATCAGGGGGGATGCAGCAAGGCTAAGTGGTTCGCACACAATTAGGGTATGTTTATCACCTTTCTAGATACCCTCGGATATATTATAAATTATGGATATGGTGCATGGAAAATGAGCTCTCGATACGGGTGGGAACACCAGGGGTGGTAACATATTCGGTACTATCCAGGTCAGGGGTAGGCCGGTCTTGTGTTTGCAGGGGATCCCGGCGAGGTCCTCGGTATATTTTTCTAAACGTGTACTATGATAGGTGGTACCCCAGTGCCTAGTCATTGTATGGAATCCATTCTCTAATACGAGCCTTTATGGTATGGGTTGTAGAGCCTAGTATGCTGAAATTTAACTAATGTAACAATTTCGACTATTTGAATAAGTATTTGTACTTAGACACTATTACAATATCACTGGATTTTCATTAAAAGGTTTTTATTACCGTAAGGGAAAAACTCGTCGTGTTTATGTGTGGCGTGGTCTTACGGGATACCTTTGATTTAAAAGGATTTTTCAAAAGCTAAGATAAATAAATTTGCTTGTGATTTAAATTCTCACGCTAGTTTTACAACACTGACCCGGGCATGGTTTTTCCTAAATGCCCGGGTCAGACCAAGCATATTTTCCAGGTTTAGATGGATATTTGGAGTTTCGGAAGAGGAGCTGGAGGCCCGGAGACGTATTCATGTAGATTATTATATTTCTGTTGCATTTTAGTTGTGTTTATCAGCAGTTGTGAGGGCAGGTTGTTATAACTGTCCATGCTGAATAGGTTAGTATACTCTGATTGATGTCTGTATATGTATAGGTTACAGTTTTTTTTGTGTAAATATTTGTTCTATATTATAGATTATTCGTTTCCGCTGTGAGATTCTGTGTTGTTTGGTTTTCTTTCTATCTACTTTCTTTTTCTCAACTATCCACCTTCCCGTGCAATTTGGACTGGACAAGTGTGCTAAATTGTCATTTTTAAACTGTATAGAAAATTGTTTCGTTACAGGTGGTATCAGAGCTTAGGTTGAGCGAATACTTAGGCTTTGGTGGGATTTCTCATTAGAGATAGGGTCAGTAGTACCCTAAAATGAGTTTGAGTGAATATATATATATATGAGAGTGCATATTTATTAGTGATATAAAATGTTTTATATTGTGTTAATTGATCTGTTAAGTGGCATAAGGATTCTGGTCAGTACGAGTAGCTAACGTTATTGATAGGGATCTCTAAACACTTGAATAAGGCCAACGGACACAATATTAGTTTAAGTGGGTAAATTAAATAAATTTACCCAGGATATTTTATATATAAAAGGCAATTATTTTCAAAATATATAGTATTTTGAGGTGTTGTTTGATAAGTGATGATAATATTCTATCATTATCATCTTGGATTTGATTGGCTATAACCATCTAGTGCTGAGTAGCCTCTATTACCTGTCCATCTGACTTGAACCTTCCCTTAGAAAACCTGGGTCTTGTAGAAAAGAACTTGGGAAATTTTGATTTTTGAGTAAATTTTGTTTACTAAAAGGAATTTAAAATATTTTACGATAGATATTTTTGGATGATTTTCATATATAAAAGCTAATTTTATAATATTTGATAAAAAGAGATATTTGAGGATTTAGAACTCCAGTAATTTTGAAAAATTATTTTAAACAAATTTTTGAAGGGAAATGATTATGGTATTGCTTAAAGTAAAATTTTTAATAGTAGTAATTTAAAAGAGGATTTATATAGAGTATGCACCTATATGTTTATTTAGCATATGAAATTCCTAGAAACCTAAGGATTTCATTCTTAGGTTTTTGTTATTTGATTCTAGAGGACTCGCATTATCGTTTGAGGAGAGCGGATGAAGATTAGGCCGTATTTCAGCAAAGAAGTGGATAGAGAGATTGTGGAACCTATTGAGAAGCCATCACTATATGAAGAGGAGTCCGAGATAGAAGTAGAGGAGGAATCCAAACTAGAAGAGGAGGAAAATTGCATGGAAGAAGAGGAGGAGGAATTCAAGGAGGAAGAAGATGAATATGAGATGGAGGAAGAGGAGCCCGAATCAAAAAACGATGATGCTATTATCTGGGAAATGGGCGAGATTATTAGCAACCCACTTGCAGATTGGGATGACCCTTTGAGGGTTGACTTATGGCCTAGGGTAGAAATGCTAGTGCCTAGGGAACCAAGCCCAGAAATTGTATGGATTTCGGACAGGGATGCTGAAACTAGGTAGATGAAAGGACCGAAAGTAGAGGACTTCGATGGAGAGAGTTCACTTTGAGATGTTAGCTTGGGTTGGGTTAGTTCTCTTAGAATATACACCCTATTGGACAGATTAGTGGCCCATAGTCGTCATGGATGTGTGTTTGGATTGTAAATTAATGAAGTATCTTAGTAGATTCTTTTGTGTGTTATGTATGTGTGTATAACTGGCTAGTGGTTATAGATATCTCGTAGATATGTGTATATGTATATGGTGACTATAGTGATGAAGTGTCTTAGTTGATGCTCATGTATGAGTGCTATTTTGGATATGAATATATATGATCGAACTTTTATGATATGGTTGTTTATTAATTCGTTAGTAAATTAAAAATTCTGGTAGTTATGTTTACTAGCCTGGTTACGGCAATTTCGGGGACGAAATTCTTTTAAGGGGGAAGGAATGTAACAACCCGGGATTTTTAGTGTCTTGAGTTATGAATATTAATTCTTAATATTCAATAATACGGTCTTTTAATCAAAATAAAAATCCCCATTAAATGATAATTGGGAAAAATATATAGTTTTAAATCCAAATAATAATTTGAATTTTTCCAGATTTTTTTTTATAAAATAGAAAATTGATTAAAATTGGAAATTCTTATGTATATTATAGCAACAAAAAGAATTTATAAGTAAATTAAAAACAAATGCATAAGAAATAAAAATGAGTAAAAATAAATCCATGAAAAATAGAAATGAATATGGCATATGAAAATATAATGTAGTATAAATAGAAAATAGTTTTAAATTGGGATTTTCTTATGTATATATATATAAGTGCAAAAAGAAATATGTAATAATTATAAACCAAATAAAAATAGTATATATAAATGGTAAGTGTAAAATAAGAAGGAAAAAAATATAAAAAAACCCATTTAAACCATTTTAATAAGAAATCTTTTACAAGAAGTGTTTTAACAAAATGTTATTTCTTTGAATTTTACATCTCTAAATATAAAATAAATAAAAATATAATTTGAATATGAAGACTTAAAGCTATTTATAATTAATACTACCTTATTCTCAAAATATAGTGAAAGCATAAATCAAAAGAAAGTTAACTAAGTAAATAAAAGAGAAAATAACCAAAAGTAAACAAATAAAAATTTATAACAAGATTTGCAAGCAAAAATGGAAGTAGCAAATATTCATTTCCTGGTCATAAACTTTGGCAAGTAAAATTAAGGAGTAAAACATAAAGAAATATACAACCAAAAGTAAACAAGTCAAAATGAAAGAAAAAGAAAATATAAACATATGCATTGTCTGGTCAAAAATATGAAGACTAAAACATTCATCTCAACTTCATTTCAACTCAAACAAAATATCAACTTCAGCCACCACAGTTTTCAACTTCCTATTAGCCACCAAAACCTCTTTTCAATCCATCAATCTATCAGCAACCTTAAAAGATTTCAATCTGTAACATCCAGCCCTTCTGACCGCCCCTAGTCGGTAATTAAACCAACTTGAAACGTTCAGAATGACGGATTGTTATTTAGTTTATAGAGTTTAAACAGAATCAGCCATAGAAACACAGAATAACAATAATATTTCACTACTATGAATCTTTTTACATACATCAGAGTTTATACAATATATTAGATTTATACAGCGGAATATTTCTTTAAGTACAAAATTCCTTGAACTAAAGTGAGCGTTTTACCCCCTCTCTCTAACTTCGCTACTCGAAAATCTTCAAGCTGTAAAATACTCGGGTCTGACCCGAGTATTACATTCAAAAGAAAATAATACACATGTCAGTCTAATTCAAACTCAGTTATTAGTGCATAGAGGCAATAATAATCAAACAATCAAATAGATGGCAGTCACAATAATTCCCGTCTATCCGATCCTTTTTACAAAGAAATTGGGTAACGGTAAATATAACACTTAACAGTGTTAAACAACAAATCAGTAATTTTAAATTTTCAACTGAGATAAATAAACAGATTATCAATGAAGATAATTTAGAAAACAACAAAATCATCAAATCAACAAAATCAATTTAAACAATTGAAAAGTCACTTTAAAACATCAATTACTGATTGGCTGCAGTACACGCACGCGTGTACGGCCTTGCCAATATGGCATATGAAATACGCAAAAGATCGATGAATCAAAACAAAAGAAATCTGCCTCGCCACTAGTATAAAATAGGGATCAACACAAGGTCAAATCCGAGCTACTAGCTGGATTCAACTCAAGTGATTTCGAAAAACAAATCCAATTTCATCAATGCGATGCAAAACAAGAAGGGAAAATTTTCAACCAAAGAAACTGCAAATATCAAAGTAAAGCAAGAGACAACTGCACAATAGAACTGCAGTTGAAACAAGCAAATGGCCACGAACTAAACAGTATAGCAACGACAACGTAAGTGTCGAACTCAACTGAACAGCACAAGTTAAGAACTGCAACACTACAACTACACATGATACTGTCAGGCCAAATCAAAACAAAGTATTCAAACCAGAGTGGTTAAGGAAACCCAGAGCCAACAGCAATGCAAAGAAATCAAAGACCAAGTCGCAACCATGATGATCCATCACAGTGCAACAAAAATAAATGCATCAGTGCACATGAGAATTGACTCAGTGCAATACAAAATAACAAGGGTACAATTGCAACAAAAGAAGCTGCAACTACCACAAGTATTCAAAGTTGAAGGCAACTTGCAGTTCAACAACAAGTGCACAAAGGCAGTCATACCCAAAACAATGCAATGGCCATAGTTAATTCGACACAGGGGCCAACTAAAATGAAATGAAACTAGAAATTCCAAAACCAGCATCAACCAAGTTCAAATAACATAGGCAGCAAGCTCCAGACATAATGCAGCAGGGCATATATATATATATAACAAGCATGCTGCACAGATGAACAAGACTCAACAATGTCAAAACCATGGAACAGTAGGCAGATTCAAAATCAAATTAGAGTTGTGATAACCAATGTCGCCAACGAAACATTATATACATAAGTGTTCGAGGCAACATGTAATAATGACCAAGCAGCAACCATCGTGCAACCTGGACATCTCAATAAATACAAAAATCAGAGCAATCAAGCTATAGTATGACAAAATGCACAGATCACACTCAAGTACATTGTCTCAAGGAAATTCTTAGTGCACAGTATACGTATCAACAAATGCACATGAAAACAACTTAAGATCAATGCATAAGATATATCCATACCTGACTGAAATGTTCAGGCATTGCAACCATACAATGGAGATATGGTTGTAGAGAAAGAAAAAACTCAAAATTCCATATGTACACTGAAATAGTTAATTGTGAAATACCAGACTTCATGTGAAGCAGTGGACAGGGAAAAAATAAAACAAAGCAATCTCAATACGACTGTAATGAATCACTGACTCCAGTAAACAACAATTGGTACTAGTTAATGACTGCAACACTACAACATCTACTAGTGACCATACCAAGTCGAGTCAAGACCAAATATCAACTCAATTTACAACTAAAGACAAATAGCTGAAGCCAGCAAGTGTTCACAACCGCGAACCAAGAAATCAAGTGAACCAGTAAATGATACAGCAACAACATAAGCAAGCAAATCATGGAACGGCAGTATCAATGTCAGGGCAGTGCCAAAGTTTCAAATCAAAATACGGCAGCAGGTGATTTCAAACAAAATCACTTTCGAACAAAGATAAAATCAAGCCAACAAACCCAAACCACTTTCACAAAATAAATTTTTAAGTTTAAAAGTCAAGGCCGATGACAGTTGAAAATCAACGCCGTGTTGGCCAAGGCGAAAAGAGCGAACAAAAACCAGAAATCAACCCCAATATTAAAACGAAATCGAATGGCCCAGAAAATCAAGAAGCCATAATTAAAAATGTCGAAGTCGACAAATTTGAACACCACAAATTCAAAGCCATGAATTTGACAGAGTCATGAGTCGAACAAGTGAAATCAAAAATTCACGGAGCAGCAAAAAAAAAACACTATGGTCATCACGGAATCAAAATCAATGACCAGAGGCAATGGACAGTACGACCGAAGTTATACAAAACCAAATCGCCTCAAATATAATCATCAAGAAAGAAATCATCAAAACAGTTCAATATCAATTTAATGGTGATGGCCGAGACAAAGCAACATGAAAGCAAAACTTGAAATTGCAGAAGCATCATACGAGAATGAACTAGATGTGAGTAAACGAAATTACTCACCTTGTTCGAAGCGGAGACGAATTCGACCAGATAGAAGCGGCCGAAGTGAACAACGAGGAGACGATGGATAGAAGCTACTCGCGATTATCCTCCGATCGATCAACAGAGGCGCGACTCGAAGAATTTCGAAAGCCCTAATCTGTCGAGACGAAGAACACGGCCGCCATTTATTTTTCTTTTCGTTTGATTTATTATTTTTTTTCTTTTCGACTTCGAAGAGACTTCGGCCATACTTTTGAAATGAAGATTGCGTGATTTTGGGCATGAGTTATGGCGTGATCAAAGGGTAGATATTTTCTTTAGTAAGCTTCATAGATATACATTTGTTTTGAACATCAACTATCAAACACTAATTTATATTAACATGTTTTACAATTAAATTTTATACTTGTATTTTGCATTGGTAAAATTTATTCCATTTTATTTAAGTTAAAGAAAAAAAAATGTTATTAAAACTAACCATCAATTTATTAATTTACATAAGTAATAATTCTTATATCCAAACTATTTTTCTAAGTCATTAGTTCGAATTTTAAATACAAATTTAATATTCAATTTCAAACTCCTAGCTCAAATTTTAAATTCAAATATATTCCTCATATTAAACTTGAAAAATTCAAACAACTTCACCAATTTTAAATCAAAATTTAATTCAATTATTAATTTAAAAATATCTAAAATTTGGGATCGTTACAATCTTCCTCCCTTAAAAGAATTTCGTCCCGAAATTAAAAGTTTGGAAAAATGATTGTTAAAATCTCACCGATGTTTATACCCTACACAACTTTACTAAGCTCGAAACTTATTACAATCTAAATGAATATAGGATTCATTCCATTTATTTTATTTCAGTAGCCTTGTTCATTGATTCCTACAATCAAAACGCAAAAGTCATTTACCAAATTTTTCGACTTACGAAACTCAGATTTAAACTTGGAATTATTCATGTTAGAGATTTGCATATTATATCTTTTCCAATGCTGTGGACTTTCAAGACATTTCAAAGATCTTCTTTATTAATTTATTAGATAGGAATTTTGTAATTTTAATTTCAACCTATTGATTTGGTATTTAAAGTTTGAAAATACTTACTAACTCGAAATTTAACAAGTCTATCGTCGTTCTTACAGACATTAGGCATACGCTGGCCAGGCGCAGGACTAAAAATCTCCAAGTACTAAATATACTTGCTTCAACTCCCAGTGAAAATACTTAAAAATTCTTTTTAAAAATGGATATGGAAAGCACGTTCCCCTATGGATTACAGTTACCCGGCGGTTACGCTACTATCCCAGTAGAATCGCTTGTAATATGTAGATTTCTCATCTCTTAAATTTCGCCATGGTTGTTGCCATAGATTGCAGTTCACACGGCGGTTATGCTACTATCCCAGTAGAATCGCTTGTAACCGTAGGCATCACGCCCCTTAAATTTCGCTTGGCGTCTAGATTGCAGTTTACCCGGCGGCTGCGCCACTATCCCAGTGGAATCGCTTGTAACTGTAGGCATCACGCCCCTCAAATTATGCTAATCAATCAATATGATCCCATCGGCATGATCCATCCCGAGGGATTCCGATTCAAATAGTCACTCCGACTAATGGAAATTCTACGTAGCTACGAATTTCAAATGGACACTCATAACGAGTTCCAACTTCCAACACCTTCACAAATTTTAAATGGAAGGTACTTTTCCATATCCTCAGTTTAGAAAACATAATGTCATATATATGTAGTACTTCATTTCACATTTCGTACATATCATACCCATGTAAGCTTACATAAGATTTCCATAACAATTACTTTCCAAACTGACGGTTTTCAAATTTACCGCATTCATATATATAAATTCTGAAAACCTACATATCCTATATCCATAACAAATAGAGGATTTCAAAATTTTCCTCTAAGTCGATTTGGAAATTTAAGGTTATCTCAAACCCAATTCATATTCATAATTCCATTTATTATCGACTTCACATTCGATTTGGATCACACGTTACTTTGTCAATTCTCAACACAGAATTGATGTCTACCGATATATAACCTCTGAGCTCGTATGTCTCAGAGAAGGGTGTTAAGCTAAGAGAATAAATTCTCCGCCACCAACAGATATATATTTAATAGAGATTAATTGCTATGTCATCAATTCACAATGTTAGACATACAATCCAACCCGATCATCTGAAATTCAAAACTCAACTTATATTGTCTTTGGTGTCGAAGTTAAACTCAATTTAACTCAACGATTCAATCTTTTTGAAAAATTTCAAATTGAACTAATTGTTCAAATTTCTCATTTAACATTTCAACTTCGACTTTGAAAATGAATTTCAAATCATTTATCACTTACGGAATATATTCACAACATTTCATTTCATATTGGAAAAACATTTCCATACTTATTTAAAAATAAGTAATTCACAAATCTAATTTATTTTCAACATTTGAAAATATTCGATATACTTAAATCATAATTAAGTATATATTTCATTCTTCAAGGAAATCATTTACTATAACAACTATTTGAGTCAAAACGAATGTTACGTAAAACATCGTTACGACGACTCAAAATCACTAGTATAGGGATTCGAAATTTAGATAGATGTATAAATCCCAATACTATACAAAACATTTCCTTTTGGAAATCATTTACTATAACAACAGTGTTATAGTCCACTATTTCCTTTTATTCAAAAACGTCTATTTCAACAATGAATGTTGAAATCTATGGTTTCAATATTTAATGCCTTTTAAAACATCTTTAAAACAATTAACTTCGTTTTAAAATATCACTTTCCCAAACATGTCCATTTTATTCAATAATATATTCATTGCCAAAAATCGTTAATATACTTCATTTAACAAGCTATAAAGATTTACTTATCCAAAATAAGTCATTTTCGGATTTATAAACAACGTTTATAAATTCTATTCCTATTTATAAAGACTTCAATTTATAAAAATCACTTTATTAACCCATACCTTTTATAACTCAAATTCATATTCATTACTTCACTTTATTAATTCATTTTGATATCAAATTCAACCTCATTCAACATTACTTAAGCTATGTTTCATTTCTAAAGTCATTTTATTTAACTTTTACTAAAGTCAAATTCATATCACTATTCAAAATTCAGATTTTGCTTTACTTAACAAAATTGTTTAACCATCTTAACAACTGGTTTTACTTAAATTTTCTCATTTTATAAGTTATACAACTTATAAATTTAAACTTCCCAATTCATATTATATAATCACTTATCTTTTAAGTTTAAATTTCCATCTCAATAATTTATCTAATCAAGTTCAATTTATTTAACTTTCCTTTAGTTAAATTTCAAATCATATATTTATTAATGCTAACTCAATTCAATTTAACTTTTCTTAAGTTAAAAATCTTTTATTCTTGAATTGGAGATATTCAAAAATATTTGATTTAAACCAATTCATTAATTCTCTTAACTTAGATTTCTATTTTTTCATAAATCTCAGCAATTCGATAATGGGTTTTCGAATGATCGGGACTCAAATCTAAAGAGACCTTACCGAAGAGAAACTATCGCAAACCTACATTTAGAGAGGGGTATTTCCGCAAAGGATTTGAATTTTAAAATACTATTTTTTTATTTTCAAAAACAATTTTATACTTCTTTAAATTTGAAAAACGTTTTCTTTAAAGTGATTCTAGTAACTATTCATATTAAACACCATAAACTAAGCTTTGTGTAAACCAAAGCTCTGATACCACTTTTGTAACATCCAGCCCTTCTGACCGCCCCTAGTCGGTAATTAAACCAACTTGAAACGTTCAAAATGATGGATTGTTATTTAGTTTATAGAGTTTAAACAGAATCAGCCACAGAAACACAGAATAACAATAATATTTCACTACTATGAATCTTTTTGCATACATCAGAGTTTATACAATATATTAGATTTATACAGCGGAATATTTCTTTAAGTACAAAATTCCTGAAACTAAAGTGAGCGTTTTACCCCCTCTCTCTAACTTCGCTACTCGAAAATCTTCAAGCTGTAAAATACTCGGGTCTGACCCGAGTATTACATTCAAAAGAAAATAATACACAGGTCAGTCTAATTCAAACTCAGTTATTAGTGCATAGAGGCAATAATAATCAAACAATCAAATAGATGACAGTCACAATAATTCCCGTCTATCTGATCCTTTTTACAAAGAAATCGGGTAACGGTAAATATAACACTTAACAGTGTTAAACAACAAATCAGTAATTTTAAATTTTCAACTGAGATAAATAAACAGATTATCAATGAAGATAATTTAGAAAACAACAAAATCATCAAATCAACAAAATCAATTTAAACAATTGAAAAGTCACTTTAAAACATCAATTACTGATTGGCTGCAGTACACGCACGCGTGTACGGCCTCGCCAATACGGCATATGAAATACGCAAAAGATCGATGAATCAAAACAAAAGAAATCTGCCTCGCCACTAGTATAAAATAGGGATCAACACAAGGTCAAATCCGAGCTACTAGCTGGATTCAACTCAAGTGATTTCGAAAAACAAATCCAATTTCATCAATGCGATGCAAAACAAGAAGGGCAAAATTTCAACCAAAGAAACTGCAAATATCAAAGTAAAGCAAGAGACAACTGCACAATAGAACTGCAGTTGAAACAAGCAAATGGCCACGAACTAAACAGTAGAGCAACGACAACGTAAGTGCCGAACTCAACTGAACAGCACAAGTTAAGAACTACAACACTACAACTACACATGATACTGTCAGGCCAAATCAAAACAAAGTATTCAAACCAGAGTGGTTAAGGAAACCCAGAGCCAACAGAAATGCAAAGAAATCAAAGACCAAGTCGCAACCGTGATGATCCATCACAGTGCAACAAAAATAAATGCATCAGTGCACATGAGAATTGACTCAGTGCAATACAAAATAACAAGGGTACAATTGCAACAGAAGAAGCTGAAACTACCACAAGTATTCAAAGTTGAAGGCAACTTGCAGTTCAACAACAAGTGCACAATGGCAGTCATACCCAAAACAATGCAATGGCCATAGTTAATTCGACACAGGGGCCAACTAAAATGAAATGAAACTAGAAATTCCAAAACCAGCATCAACCAAGTTCAAATAACATAGGCAGCAAGCTCCAGACATAATGCAGCAGGGCATATATATATATATATATATATATATATATATATAACAAGCATGTTGCACAGATGAACAAGACTCAACAATGCCAAAACCATGGAACAGTAGGCAGATTCAAAATCAAATCAGAGTTGTTGTAACGCCCCACCTCTATGCTCATAATAACAAAGAGTATTAAAAGAAATACTGTCTATTATTACAAAGAATAAGGCTGGATAGGAGCGACCATCCGTAGTTGGCCTTACAATAATATTGGTTATCTCGATAGGAGTGGTATATACTTTTTATTTTTCATCTATTATTTATTTACTCCCATCGACATACCCAATTCTAGTACAAAACAAACTACGACGGTTCATAATAGTTTAGGACAATGAATATAATAACAACACAGATAATATAAATGCGGAACACAGATTAAACAAAAAGTCTCATATATATATAACTGATGTCAGTTACAATATAGTTGACACAATACATATGATACAACTACAACTGTCAACTCTGGAAGTTATATATACAAGTACATTATCAACTAATATACATGGATACATATCATCCTATACAATGACACGACTTCTACAAAATGACAAAGACAACTTCAGAAGATGTGAAAAGTCTTCATAGCCCGAACAGCAACTCAAAGAAGGAAATCTACAACCTGAAATAACTCGGGTCTGACCCGAGTATTACATTTAAAAGAAAATAATACACGGGTCAGTCTAATTCAAACTCAGTTATTAATGCACAAAAGCAATAATAATCAACATCAAATAGGCGATAGTCACAGAAATCTCGTATATCCAACTTTTCAATAAGAGAATCAGATAACGGTAGATATAACACTAAGCAGTGTAAATCAACAAATAAGCAATCTCAAAAAGATCAGTCAAATCAAATTTCTGTGTGGCTGCAGTACACGCACGCATGCACTGCCTCGCCACATAGTACGTGAAATCATCACGACGGTGAAAACTAACAACAATTAAAACTGTAGAAGTCAACATAAATAAACCAAAAACAACAGGCACTAACTCAAATCAAGAGGAACGAATTACACCCGAATGTACACCGAAAGTTTACATTCGTGTACAGGGTCAAACCCGGGTCTTTGAGACCGGATTCAACTCACTGTAAAATTCACAAATCAACTTGAAACAATCAAGAACCAACAAACCAAGCTCAACCAATTCGAGCAAATGGAAACAGTGAACAAGTTCACTATCAAAGAAACAGCCGAAGTCAAGTGCTACAGGTTACTGCATATCAAGTATGCAAACCAAAGTTGCAGTAAAGCAACAAAAATGCTCAAGTGTCTACAAAAAAATGCAAACAAAAAGTTGCACTGAACAACAAAGAAAATGCTCAAATGAATATGCTAACAGAAAGATGCAGTCCAAATCAAATTCAGACCACATGATGGGAGGAATACATGAACGTACAACTCCAAGTGTGTCAACCAAACAACTCAATGCAGCAGCACAAACCTCAACAACACTACAAACTGCAGTTTCAAAACGAATGACCAGTGGTCAAGACATGAATTGGAACCAACACAATAGCATAAGTCATATAGCAACCTGGAAATATGATTATCAATAGCATATCAATGTACTAATAAACACTACAGGCCAGTGGTGAACTCGGACAAGTAGAAATCAAAACGAGTGGAAATCAAAACAAGTAGAAATCAAAACAGGTGGAAATCAAAACAAGCGGAAATCAAAACAAGTAGAAATCAAAACAGGTGGAAAACGATACAAGAAAAAATCAAAACAAGTAGAAATCCTAAATGTTCATCCCAGACATCCAACTTAGAGTGTGCCTAGAGAATGATCTGGGTCTCGTACACCTAGAAAACAAGTAGAGAATGATCCAAGGTTATTGAAGGCAGAAAAAATAGAAGGTAGAGAGTAAGGGACGAACATGCCCCCTGTTCCAACTGTGGGTTTCTAGTTTCTGCTCATGTGGTTATGTATTCGTACTCTGATTTACTACTCTAGCTCAAACATCACCCGTTCCAGGCTTTAAAACTCATCTTAGATCCAAATCTATCATTCCCCCAAGTCATGTGGGCATTATTTCAATTTATTTTGCTCTAACTTCATATGCTCCTGCATTGGGTCCTATTGTTGATTCTAGTGTTGCCCCCAAGTATCGGTTGTTCTAGGTGTCGTGGCAGTATTCCAGCCAGTTCCAATCCAGCTCCAACGACTCTTGTTGTTATTTCCCAGAGTTTGATTCATATCCCCTGCAAATCTAGCTATCCCTTGCTGCTCTATCCTCTGTAAAAAGCTATCCACCATCTCTTATTGCCTAGACAAGATCCCATTTTGCATCTCCTTCATCATCCTTTACATTCCTTCTCTAATCACATAGATGGGTTCATGAGAAATTAAGGACACATCCTGGCTGCCACCAAGCTTCGGTTGACTTGCTACAACTCTAGATCTAATATTAGGCCTACACATCTTCTCTAAATTTTAGATTCAAACTTCAATTCTTCAAATCTTGTTCAAGGTTCTTAGTGAAAGCATCAAATGTTAACCCAAAAAATGGATAAACACCCTGGATTGATTGTGAAAGCACCAGCCTATTCTAACAGAGCAAAAATATAAAAAATAAATGTAAAAAGAGCAGAAATAATAAAGAGACAAGAAGATTTTTATAGTGGTTCGGCTGTTAACGAAGCCTACATCCACTTATTTATTATCGACTGACTACTATTGCAAGTTGAATTCGGTTACAAGTTGATGGTATTAGAATAAGTCACAAGTGCAAGAGTTCATTGGAGATTCACAATGAACTCCTAAATGACTGTTGTGTGGAAGAAGAAGAGTGAAGAATAATCTATGCAGAGTTCCAACAGCTAGTCCCAAAGACACTTTTTGTGTTGTTGGTAGGATTGTGCTTATGGGGGTAGGAGAGCAGTTGGGCCAAGGCCAACTTGTTAGAAGCCTCTACTCAGTGGTAGAAAGAAATCCATAAAAACTCAAGGCGACCCGAGCTAACACGATGGATCGCTAGCGAGCCATGGGTGATGGATCGCTAGCGATTCATGCCAACAATTTTTGAGTCTACACTTTTGGGCTGCCTTCCTTTCATCTATTTGAATGCCATGTCCAAATATCAAGTCATTAGGAGTTTGTTTGATCATCCTTCTTCATGGGTCATCTGGTCAAGAAGAATCATCCATAACTCACTCAAAACTTAACGAAATCAGACGAAACTTTGCAGATACACTCTAGAGGATATTTGGGTATCCTAATAAATTTAGGTGGTGGGGCCCAATCTACATGGATCGCTAGCGATCCATCTAGTTAGGTCGCTATCGATCCTTCTAGCCTTATCCAATCAAGCCCATTTTTGGTGAGTGCTTTCTTTTATGTCTTCTAAGTGTTCTCCTAAATTTAAAGTCAATCCGACTCCATATGATTTCTCTAGGTCCATTTTAAGTTAGTTGCTTGGTCAAAATGCCGGTAAACAGATCCCTTACCGAAGTAGGACTTGGGCAATTTCAGCTTGATTTGAGCACACTTGAACTTGAACACTAGGACTAGTGAACTCACATATGATTTTGAACTCAAACATGAACATGACTTAGAACTTGAATACATTTTACTTGAGCGCATGGATTCTGGGCTGGAACTTGAACTTGTAAACAAACGCATTCGCCTGTATGAACTTGGTTATGAAAGCCGTACTCCTTTATTCTAATAACCGATCGTGGAGTTTATGTGAAATCATCATCCATTGAAATGAAAGCCAGTTGGGACGGTCAGCGATGATGGTCACTCTGGTCGAATTCTAGGGTCTTGTCACAGCCTTCGTTTAACCTTGACTTGTTTATCACTGCACTGCACAACACTGCACTACATTGCACTAGTTTACACTCTACATAGGATGAATAGGTTTCTTTCTCTAACTACAACTATCTATAGAGTGCGATAGTTTATAGCTTCCAAATGCTCGGAGCATTTGGCTACTATGGCTGTTGAGCAAGCTGCTACAGACGATGGATCTAATGCTGAATCTAGCTCTACAATAGTCTTAGCTTGCTATTCTTTGGATCAGCAATTAGAAAAACTTGAAAGCTCGCATCGAGTTCCTAAAATCCCTCCAAGTCTAGAAGAAAAAAATTAGCCAGCCCCTAACACTCTAGAAGATGCCATCTTTATATAGAATCCAGAAGATTCTGCGGCTTCGAGAATCGACGAGGCTTCTCTTCGCAGAATTTGCATTAAGCATGGTATCCAATATAAGGATGTACGAGTCCCATCTCGTAATGATTGAGCTCACTTGCCTCCGGAAGGATACACTGCCTATAACAAGTACTTGTGTTGGGCAGGA
The DNA here is from genome assembly GCA_030737815.1 of Allium fistulosum. Classification (NCBI taxonomy): domain Eukaryota; kingdom Viridiplantae; phylum Streptophyta; class Magnoliopsida; order Asparagales; family Amaryllidaceae; genus Allium; species Allium fistulosum. The sequence goes on along the minus strand of CM060907.1, from coordinate 910,199,858 downwards.
TGCGTTCTGACGTTTAATCCATTCATCTGGAAGATGCTACATTATTTGAGGTTAGCTTCGGTCCAGTTGCATCCAAACGGCTACGCATTTCTACATTGCACTATATGATATTCCTCGAGTTCTTATATCATGAACCGACCCTAAAGGACATTAGATTTATTTACAATTTCAAGCATCAAAGGAAAGTATCTCTTACACTTTTCTGGAGCCTATTGGTAATTGCTAGGTCATGACCAATGTTTGAACAAGCAAGTGCTTTTAAGAACGAATGGTTTTATATGTGTTGGCCACTAGGACGATGGCTGGAAGGATGTAAATGTCATTTCGAACTCAATCTTGTATGTTTTATTCAAGTTGTACCTTGAACTAAGCAGTTCTTTGAATCTTGAAGGTAACTATCCATGACCCAGTGGTAACAGGTATTCAGAGGCGGTTTCAAAGCTCAGGAACATACCAGTGGAAGATAAAGATTGTTGATGCCAAAAATGGGCATCAACACCTAATAGAATCTAGTAGAGATTAAATGAAGATTGAAATTAAAACAGAGCATAAATTATAAATGAACATACGGAATTTTTATAGTGGTTCGGCAATCTTGGCCTACGTCCACTTCATATTTTTATTGATATTCCACTTGATTATGATTACAAGAGTGTTTGGATCAACTGGAATCCATTAGTACAAAAATGAAGAATAAAAATGGCAGAGCCTCGGTAGAGAAAGCAGGTCCCTTTTCTGACGTCATGCTTGCTGTATTTATAGGGGAAGACGTGCATGGATCGGACCGAGATTTTGGCAGAAGGTTCAGGAGACCAAGACAAGGCGACCCAAAAATTTGCAGTCCCATCGGGGACCGCAATAGGGATCGGTACCGATCCCTATAAATGCATCCAAATGAGCTACTATCCCTATCTGGGATTCCCCATGATTTTTTCTACTTGCTCTCCAAATTTCATGCAATTCCGACGTACGGTTTGTGAGATATCGCATTTTCCGTGAAGTAGTGTTGCTTGAATTCTGATTTCTGTCGATCCCTCAAGAGGGATAGGTACCGATCCCTCCAACTTTCTCCAAATGTCATACGATCCCTATGGGATGTTCCATATGTCCTAATTAGCTTATACTCTAAGTTTCATGTTGATAGCATTCGTAGATTTTGAGTTATTGACCAATCATTGTTGCAATATGTAGTGAAAGCTGAATATGGACGATCCCTTTTATATCGTTCCCTTTTGATAGGTGAAGTAATTTGCCCATAACTTGAGCATACGAACTCCAAATGACTTGAAACTTGGAATGTAGCATCGTGGAGCCTTCCTTGTCACTCTATGTCGATCTTACAAAGTTTGGGACATTAATTAAGGATATGTACAGATCCCCTAAGGAAAGGAATAGGCACTAAACCCCAACCTAGGAGAGGCATTATTCCATACTTAGAATATTCTGGAGAGTTTATCTGTTGGCCTCGGTTGATCGTCGCTTCAAATCATTGCCTACGCTTGATCTTTGAGCCTAATAATCATCTCTCCATGCTATCTTTCTCGATAATCGTCTAGTCTAACTTGTCCAGTCAGTCTGAATATAGCCAGGCCAAAAGGCCAGATAATAGAGATGTTAAATCCCTTATTACCGACGAGCACCTTTTTGCTTTCGGCTTTCTAGAAGAAGGCCATAGCATCGGGTTATCAGGGAATGCTGAGGAGGAAGTGGTAAGAGGAAGAGGTGTTGCTCAACGGGGAGGTGGCGATGTTAATATTGTCATGCCCCCAATCGACGAGGCCTAAGATGATGTTGAAGTAGGCAAAATAAGGGGTGATGCTAATGAGCCTAGTCGTGACAACACGGGTTCAAGCCACGAGCTTGTAATCGGGTCCTCTCAAGACACACAGCTCCTTGCTTCAAAGAAGACAAAAGGGAAGAGACTCGTCCACAAGCTTTGCTAAAGGCAAATTGCTAAGCAGCCCAAGCTAACCACCACTATTGTTGATCAATCCACTTTCTTGCCTTTAGAAGATATATTTGAGGGATTGGCGAACATCCTGATACCAGTGGATGTCGGGACTTATGATTTCGCCAATATGAGCCTTAAGGGGTTTGATTCTCCTATTAGAATTGGTGCTGACATTCCTACCACCCACTAGCATAAGAGAGGTCACTCGGCTAGCAAAGTTCCAACACCTGGTCCGTTGGGGGCACACTAGGACACTCACATCCACATGCACTGCACCGCACGACACATGTCCATCTTTAACTATAATGATGTTCATACATCTTTGTTTTATCTTTAGGTTCGATGGGGTGCTCTTGTAACTTTAATCTCTTAAAGAAGTCATCACGCTCCTAGCCTTCTTATTTCGAGCCCAGTTGGGGTCTGGATTTTGGCCGACAATCTGGCCAAGAGAGGGATGGCCATGATAGAGGGGATGACCGGGATAGAAGCTATCAGTCCAAGGACTCGTCGTCTAGACACAAGTCGAAGTCTCAGTCTTCTCATCACAAGAACCTCGATCCACATCCTACCATATATAGTGGTGGCAAGTTGTTACCTCATGTACCCACTTTGGCTACAGTACCCGAGTAACATTCGGGTTCTTTCGACACCCAGTGATCCTCTAAACGTCTATCTGGCATAGGAAGCCTTGTACATCATTTCACATGCATGGAATACAGACCCTCATAGCTCCAATTGTTCTAGTTAAACCTCCAACGGCACTTGATGCCGCTGCTGAAGAAAAGATGGCAGCACTTAAGGCCACATTTCCAAAGTTATGCTTTGACGAGTTCAAATTTGTCCTTACTATGCACCCGATTCCTTTAGAGGCTAAGTACACATCACTTTCTTATGTCAGTGATGTCTATGACCAGCATAGTGTAGGATCGTTTTCACCCTAGAGGGGAGTGAATAGGGTGTACTAATAAAAATTGATGCGGAAATAAAAATAAAAATAGAAAGTAATGCAGTAGAGATCACACACAAATTTACCCAGCTTCGGCAATAACCTGCCTACGTGCTGCCCCCAAGGTTTCTACTAGAAATTAGGTAATCAGATGCTTACAAACACACATAAACTCGCGACACCCACTAACTCGATTAACCTAACTCTAAGCTTAAAACCCTGCCACAACTCAGCCACTAAGTTGCGAATTCTCAAACTACGTCCCATAGTTTGTACCTAGTTACACAACTAGAAGATTACACAATTTGAAAAGGAAATTACAAATAAAAAATAAGACTAAGAACAAAACCCTAATTTTTAAATTTGAAGCCCAATATAAAAATAATAGAAGCCAGCCCAAACAAATAATAGAAGAAAAACTTGTTTCCCCATTTTCTTTTGTTAATGCCTTCGGCCGATTCCTTTTCCTCTTCAAAAATTAGGGTTCTGATGTAATTAAAGCCGCCTCTTAGAATCAATCGATTGAAGTGAAGATTTCGATCTGGTTTGCTTCATCAATCGACTCCTAGCTTTGATTGCATACGGTTGCTTCAATTTTGTCAAGCTCGAATATTCAGTATGTGATTTTGCCCCTTTTCGATTTTGATTATGCTCGACTAGCCCAATTCGAGTTTTGGATATGTTTTTGATTTGTTCTACGTAAGTTCTCTAATTTTGTCTAGAACTCGAATGAATTGCCGATGATGACTTTTGTGTTTAATTTACAGGGAACAAAAACCCTATATTTTCGTTTCGTATATTTGAGTTTGAATCTTTCGTGATTTTGGCACTTGCATTGATTATTGATCGAATGAACGCTGTGATCTCTGACTTGTTCATTGTTGAATTTGCTTGAATTGCTTGGAGTCGGTTCCATTCTATGCTCCTATGACTTCGGCATTTTGAATTTTACGATAATCTGGACTTGACGAGTTTTGATTTGTTCACTTCGTACTTGTTACTCCGTGAATTTGAATTTTGCTCCATTTATTTCTCCTACGACCTGTTCATCATTCGCTTCCATCCTTTGTTGGCAATAATCATTTTTTGAACAATTTATTAATGTTTTACGTTGACCATTACTTTTTGAAAATCCTCCTTGATTTGTTCGAACTGCTACTGATCATGATCGATTTTCTTCTTTTATATGCTTTGTTGTTTGTTGGTTGTCCAATGATGATGAACTATGTTCATGCTGTATCTAGCTTGATGTTTCTAAAACTCGACCATTGTGTTGCTTTTGCTGCTTCACTGTCATTTCATTGAGTTGCCATGTATTGAACTGTATTCTCTGAATGTAGTGACCATTGCATTGTAACTTGTTGTTGCATACACATCACTGTCTGGTTTTGTGTTGCATTGTGTGGTTCCTGAGTTACTTCGAGTTAAACTACTTGATGCTTTGAGTCATTTCATTTACCTGGTCTGGTTGTAGTTCCATGTTTTCATGTTGGTTTGTATGCATGTACATTTGCAGTCTGGCTGCCCTGATACATGTTTTCATGTGTGTTCGAGCTTGTGTTCACAACTGCTTATATTTGGTTTTCTTGTATTCCCTGGCATCAATTCTTCATGTTGCATTGTGTTGCTTTGACTGGTCTGGTCTAGTTTGCATTGTGTGGTGGTCTTGTTACCTTTATCTGGTACATTGTGGTCTGCACTTGAATTCGAGACTCATGTGTCCATGTCTAGTTCTTGCTGCTTGGTTAATTTTGCACTACATCCACACTTGACTTTTGAACTCCTGGTTACCTTTATAACTGAATTTCATATGCATGTTGAAACTGACTGTGGTGTTGCCTTGCACTCATGTTAATGATGAATGGTCTATGGTTCCTTGTATGCACATATGTCTGAACTGTAGACTGGTCATAATGATTTTGAAGTCTGTTTTTGCTTTTGCACTTGAGTTGAATCCAGTCCAGGCTTGGGTTTGACCTTGTGCTCACCTGTCCTTGCTATTTTAACAAGCAAGTGTATATCGGTGTGCACGACCTTGTGAAATGTACAATGATACACTGTGCATGTCACAAGTTGTTCGTGTAAGATGAATTAAAAGAAATGATGACGAACAACACAAATAACCGAGGCAAATAATATTTTCAAAACACACACTTCATTGTGAACTGCAAAATATTTCTTTTTCAATTTTACTGCGTCAGTGTTTATTTTGCAGATAGTTCGGATGCTGGATACAGACTGGAACAGAGTTGAAGATCAAAATACGAGTGAAGAGTGAATTATGTAGTGAGGTGAATTGTATAGTGACAATTGTGTTGTAATTGAAGTTGTATTGTAATTGAAAATGTGTAAATGTAGTGAGAGCTCAAATTTATACTATTTGAATTTGTAATAAAATATTTGTTTGAATAAAAAATTTATTTAAATAAGAACTCCGAGGTATTTATTTTATTCAACAAATATTTATATAATTATGTGGAAAAATAAAATAGTACAATTACAAATACATTTAAATGAATATATATATATATATATATATGTTTGTTATCATCAAACAAAAATCATAGGCTATTGTATTCTACAATCTCCCCCTTTTGATGATAACAAACATATATTAAGATTTTGACACTATTAAATGTATTTGGTCTTGATGAATTCTACTAGCTCCCCCTATTTGAATACTCCCCCTACAACAAAACTCCCCCTACACAGATGCGTGTAGTTAAAACTGAAAAATTAATTAAAAATAAATTTGAATAAAAACACTCTCGAATATTAGTAAGGATATCATTCAAAAATCAAAATCTTAACCTCTCTTTCCCTTTTGTTATCATCAAAAATAATAATAGTAATTGAAATAGCTACGATTTTGATTAAAAATATATAAAATCAAATCAAGAGGAAAATATTAATTTCAAATTCCAATTAATCAAACAAAAATCATAATATTTTATTAATTAGAAACAAACTCCACTTTAGAGAAATGATAGGATTATGGAAAATTTTATATAGTAACAAGAGTTTGATATTTTCCATAAAGGAATAATTTGTGCATTTTCCCTTTTCAAATATTATACAAAAAAATTTAAAGCACTTACTAACCATGCATAACTGTTAGGACTTTTAAATGAGGTTAGTAGTTACCCTTTTTTTAAAAAAAAATATGTCAAGTATTTTCTAACCATGCATAACCGTGAGGACTTTTAAATGAGATTAGAATATACTTGATATTTATCCCTTTCTTATATGTGTCCCATCCATGCATAACCGCGAGGACTTTCAAATGAGAATGGAAGCCCATATATAGAAATTCAAGTAATTCGCCCATGCATAACCGCGAGGACTTTTAAATGAGAGTGAATACTTTAGGATATAATTATTTTACAAAAAAAATATTTCCTTATTTTGAATTACCAAATTCTGCACACTATATTATGATGTATGGATTGACAGAAAGGTGAAAGTGATAGAAATGATCATGGAATAAGTACTAATCTAAAAATATTATAAAATTTGTTTAATTTTCATGAAATTATAAAATTATACTTCCTCTTGTTATGAAATATAATTTAATCATTATCCATCACTTTTCAAGCACTATAATAATTTTGATAGGTTCCAAAAGATTCAATTAGTCAATGGTTATCTTTTCTAGAGTAAATCGCTTACCAAAATAAACTAGAGTATTTTTAACATGATGAAAACCCAAGTTTCAAAATTTAAAATAAGTGAAAATCAATTTCCGCAAGGGGGTTTTATGAAAATGACTTCTAGTTGAAAATCAATATAAATAATTAAATAATTTCAAAAATGATTTCAACTTGAGATGATATCAGATACCACTTGTATTTGAGGTATTCATGGTGATATATAGTGGTATATAAGAAAAACGTGTACTCCTCAACACTTGAATTGTTTTTTGAAATTTTCAGCACATCCATTTATATCAAGCACAAGTAAAGTAATCTATATTGAGAAAAAAAATTAATAAAATTTGTCAAAGCAGTTTTGAAAATTGATTTGATAGATATGAAGAGAGTCAATAATGATTGTTGTTTCAAAGTAGTTGGCAATCTTTGTTTCGAAGACTCACTCAATTTGAAACCTTTATTTGGCTGATAAAAGGTTGAAGTTTGATTTGGCTCATAACACAAGAGTTTTAGATGTTCAAAAATGCTACTTTCCAAAATTGGTTTCAAGTCAATTTGTCAAATCAATCAAAAATTATACTTGAAATACCACAACTTGTTTGTGTAAAATAGATATGCTTTTTGAGTTATATATTGAATTTGTTGCAGTTTTTCATGACATTCCAAAGTGAATCATTAAAAACAGAAAAGTTGTAGCATTATCGGTTAGCTTTCCAGAACTTCAAGAATTTCAAAAATCAAAGTTGAGATGTTCAAAATATGATCGAATTACTACAGCTATGTTAAGAAAGTTTTGAAACTGTTTTCAAACGATACTCCAAATGATTTGCAGTTTTTCACCCATTTAAGTTTAGATTCTGGGAAAGCACAAAAAATAAAAGTTGTAGAATTTTAAATCTATTTTCTAAAACATCTTGAATTTTACAAATCGGAGTTATGAAGCTTGGGATATGGCAAAAATACTTCAACAATGTCGATGAAAACATAATTAACAATATGTGAACAAAATTGAGTTAAGAGATCATACCTCACATTCCTACGATGCCGTGATATCCGAAATGCGATGATCTCCATCTAATATTTATAGGGTAAAGAACATTTAAATTTTAGTTTATCAATCACCTAGAACAATTTGAAATCTATCTCCATCAAATTTTTTCCTTAGCCCACTTATGTGTCTAAATTTTGGAGAAGGCAAGTGGTCTAACTAAGGATGTTGGACCACTATTATTATCTATTGAAATCTTTCATACCCAAATTTGTCTATATAAAAAACTATTAGCATCTACAATTGTACCCTTGGGAATCCAAATTTGTTTAAATTTCAAACCATTTATATCCGTACTTTTTGGAATCCATATTTGTTTAACGGTTTGTGTTTGTATATATTTCGATAATTATTCTTGCCATGTCCAATATTTCCACACTTTACGCATTTGGGTATCACACTTTTCCCCTTAACAGTGTTATTAGTCATTTGTTCATGTTTTGATACTTTCGCAAATCCAAATCCTTTCCTTTTATTCACGAAGAGTTGATTTTCTAAGAGCATATTAAATGATTTTTCTCTAGTGAAAAATTTCCGAGTAATCAACTCAAGTTTATTAACTTTGGATTTTAAAAGTTTATTTTCATTTATTAGCTTCGAACAACAACTAATGGTACTATCTCTCTTTTCAAAATTATTCATTTTCAAGCCCATATTTTCATTTTCAAGCTCTCTAATTTTAGTCTTAATTTCTAGCATCTCAGTTTCAAAGAGTTGGAGTTTTTTAAATTCAATTTTTTTCAAAATCCATGATTTTTTCAATCTCCTTTTCAAACTCGTGATTTAATCGAATAATTTCATATTTGCTCAAAATTACATTTTATTTTTCAAGGGTTTTGAAATTTTCGTTGACCTCATTTAATTTCTTTTCAAAAATCGCACATTTAAAACTTCTGACCTCTTAAAACTATCCAGCTCTTTTTGCAAAATATTATTTTTACAAATCAACTCAGTTTTGTTCTTCTCCCGAATTAAAATTTCGTCTTTTAAACTTTGAAAGTTTTCATGAAAATAGGAAAATTCTTTTCCATAGTCCAAACACCTTTTGCGATTAGAATTTTTATTTTTCTTAATATTTTTAAGCTCATTTTCCAAATCATTATTTTTCTGACATGGTTTAGATTGTTCCCTTTTCAACTTATTATTTTTCATCTCAAGAGCTTCATTATTTTCAATTAATTTTCGGCACAAGAGAACTAAGTCATTGAATGAAAAATCACTTATCTCATCGGCTATGGAATCTTTATTACTGCTGTCTTTTGCAAATCCTGTCAAGCACGTTTCTTTAAGTGAGTCGATTATGGAGGATTTCTCACCGTTGTTGACTTTTGCACAATATATTGCATCAATACTTTTCCAGATTTCCTGTGCACTTTCACAATGAGAGATATGGTTAAAATTATCTCGATTAATATGAGAATATAGTATATGCATAGCAAGATCATTAATCGAAGTATTTTTCTTGTCTACTATATCACACCCATTTTCAATAATATCCCAACATTTAGAATTAACAGATTTTAAATAAAATTCCATTTTTAATTTCCAATTTAAAAAACCTGTTCCATCAAAAATAGAGGGAATAATACTGGACTAACTCTCGCTAGATTTGCAACTAGGGTTAGACATCTAAGCTATTAACCTTGCTCCGATACCACTTGTAGGATCATTTTCACCCTAGAGGGGGGTGAATAGGGTGTACCAATAAAATTAATGCAGAAATAAAAATAAAAATAAAAAGTAATGCAGTAGAGATCACACACAGATTTACTCAGCTTCGGTAATAACCTGCCTACGTGCTACCCCCAAGGTTTCTACTAGAAATTAGGTAATCAGACGCTTATAAACACACGTAAACTTGCGACACCCGCTAACTCGTTTAACCTAACTCTAAGCTCCAAAACCTGTCATAACTCAGCCACTGAGTTGCGAATTCTCAAACTACGCCCCGTAGTTTGTACCTAATTACACAACTAGAAGATTACACAATTTTAAAAGGAAATTACAAATAAAAAATAAAACTAAAAGCAAAACCCTAATTTTAAAATTTGTTAGCCCAATATAAAAATAATAGAAGCCGGCTCAAACAAATAATAGAAGAAAAACTTGTTTCCCCCTTTTTTTTGTTAATGCTTTCGGCCGATTCCTTTTTCTCTTCAAAAGTTAGGGTTCTGATGTAATTGAAGTCGCCTCTTAGAATCAATTGATTGAAGTGAAGATTTTGATCTGGTTTGCTTCGTCAATCGACTCCTAGCTTTGATTGCATACGCTTGCTTCAATTTTGTCGAGCTTGAATATTCGGTATGTGATTTTGCCCCTTTTCGATTTTGATTATGCTCGACTTGCCTGATTCGAGTTTTGGATATGTTTTTGATTTGTTCTACGTAAGCTCTCTGATTTTGTCTCGAACTCGAATGAACTGCCGATGACAACTTTTCTGTTTAATTTATAGGGAACGAAAACCCTATATTTTCGTTTCGTATATTTGAGTTTGAATGTTTCGTGATTTTGGCACTTGCATTGATTTTTGATCGAATGAACGCTATGATCTATGACTTGTTCATTGTTGAATTTGCTTGAATTGCTTGGAGTGAGTTCCGTTCTGTGCTCCTATGACTTCGGCATTTTGAATTTTACGATAATCTGGACTTGACGAATTTTGATTGTTCACTTCGTACTTGTTACTCCATGAATTGAATTTTTCTCCGTTTATTTCTCCTACGACTTGTTCATCATTCGCTTCCATCCTTTGATGGCAATAATCATTTTTTGAACAATTTAATAATGTTTTACGTTGGTCATTACTTTTTGAAAATCCTCCTTGACTTGTTTGAACTGCTACCGATCATGTTCGATTTTCTCCTTTTATATGCTTTGTTGTTTGTTGTTTGTTGTTTGTTGGTTGTCCAACGATGATGAACTATGTTCATGTTGTATCTTGCTTGATGTTTCAGTAACTCGACCATTGTGTTGCTTTTGCTGCTTCACTGTCATTTCTTTGAGTTGCCATGTATTGAACAGTATTCTCTGAATGTAGTAACCATTGCATTGTAACTTGATGTCGCATACATATCACTGTTTGGTTTTGTGTTGCATTGTGTGGTTCCTGAGTTGCTTCGAGTTAAACTACATGATGCTTTGAGTCATTTCATTTACCCAGTCTGGTTTTGGTTCTGGTTACATGTTTTCATGTTAGTTTGTATGCATGTACATTTGCAGTCTGGTTGCCTTGATACATGTTTTCATGTGTGTTCGAGCTTGTGTTCACAACTGCATCAATTCTTCATGTTGCATTGTGTTGCTTTGACTGGTATGGTCTGGTCTGCATTGTGTGGTGGTCTTGTTACCTTTATTTGGTACATTGTGGACTGCACTTGAAGTCGAGACTCATGTGTACATGTCTGGTTCTTGCGTCTTGGTTAATTTTGCACTACATCCACACTTGTCTTTTGAACTCCTGGTTGCCTTTGTAACTGAATTTCATATGCATGTTGAAACTGACTGTGTTGTTGCCTTGCACTCATGTTAATGATGATTGGTCTATGGTTCTTTACATGCACATATGTCTGAACTGTAGATTGGTCATAATGATTTTGAATTCTGTTTTTGCTTTTGCACTTGAGTTGATTCCAGTCCAGGCTTGGGTTTGACCTTGTGCTCACATGTTCCTGCTATTTTAACAAGCAAGTGTATATCGGTGTGCACGACCTTGTGGCATGTACAGTGATACACTGTGCATGTCACAAGTTGTTCATGTAAGATGAATTAAAAGAAATGATGACGAACAACCCAAATAACCGAGGCAAATAATATTTTCAAAACACACACTTCATTGTGAACTGCAAAATATTTCGTTTTCAATTTTACTACGTCAGTGTTTATTTTGCAGATAGTTCAGATGCTGGATACAGGCTAGAATAGAGTTGAAGATCAAAATACGAGTAAAGAGTGAATTATGTAGTGAGGTGAATTATATAGTGACAACTGTGATGTGATTGAAGTTGTATTGTAATTGAAAATGTGTAAATGTAGTGAGAGCTCAAATTTGTACTATTTGAATTTGTAATAAAATATTTGTTTGAATAAAAAATTTGTTTAAATGAGAATTCCGAGTTATTTATTTTATTCAACAAATATTTATTTAATTATGTGGAAAAATAAAATAGTACAATTGCAAATACATTTAAATGAATATATATATGTTTGTTATAGTCAAACAAAAATCATAGGTTATTGTATTCTACACATAGCACAACTCTACATGTGGCTGAGCGAATCTCTGAAGTGTCGAGGAAAGGAAGCATAAGATCGATTGATTAACTCTTGAGGTGGTCCATGATAAAGACACCATCAAACACCTGGCCGAGGAAGTTAAGGGGTTGAACACAAAGCTAGTTGATGCCGAGAAGAGAGCCAGCGAATCTTCTGAATTAGCTGAGCGTATAAAGAAAGAGAACCAAATTGAACTGGATGTCGACATTCATCGTAGCGGTACTTTAGCTCTCGAGAAGGATGCCTTGTAGAAAGACAAGGATGTTATAAAAAAAGATAACAATGCTTTGACTCTTCATATTTAACAGCTTGAAGAGGAGCTTGAAAGGGAAAAGAAGGAGAATATTGAGGCCCAACAAGAGTCTCAAGAATATTTCAAGAAAATTGAGGCTTGCATGACTAAGGAGGAGGATGAGAAACAACTTAAGCAAATAGAGACCCTCAAAGAAGAGGCTACGGAGGCCGGTATGACAGAGATAAAGGATGATTTTGATCCCCCGTTGATATATTACAATGCAAGTGTCCTCCTTAACCGCAATCTCTGATTCCTCGGAGAGGGATACCCTGAATCATTAGTCGAGGCTTGGGACTATATCATGAAGCTGAAGAAGAAATCTCTTGGTGGTACTTAGATCGCTGAGGCGTAGCTTATGCGCAAAATCTTGCGTGATAGAAAACCCGATGAACTGAAGGTTGCTCGGCTAAGCCTATTTCATGACCCAGCGACCACCGTGCAGGAGAAAGAAAGAAGTGAAGCCTTTGGATCCGTCTCTCTAGACCCTTTTACAAGTCGAGCAACTGGTGCCTCAGCTTCTCATGCCCCTTAAAAGGATACAGGCTACAATTTGGACCAGCCTGATATGCACAAGTCTCTTAAGTTATCTTCGATTCTTGAAGGCGGCACTCTGGTTCGAACCGAATGTCAGTCCAACGAAGGTATATCTCTTACCTCCCCGATGTTCGAGAAGGTTTACATCTCGTGCACGAAAGTCACGGGTTTACCTATTGTTATGAAATTGCAGGTTTGTCCATATCCGTCCATGCTCCTGGTTGTGATGCCATCTAGGGATGACAAGCACTAACTATGGAGTCCACAGCAGTCGTCACTGCACAGACGGTCCTGACCATCCAATCCACTGAAGTTCTCGGTCTGGAGCTGAAGTCATAGAGGTTTTAAATAAAGAAAAAACCGACCATCAGTAGGTCTAAGATGAAACAGAAGATGTCGTGGTGACTCGTGCTTTAAAGCACATGGACAAGTTCAGCTTGAAAGAGCGCATCACGAAGGAGGAGTTGATAAGAAAATCAAGATGGAGCATGCTGAGGTGGATGTTACTCCACTCCAAACTATACTACCTGGCAGTGTCATCCCTGAGGAGGTCGACCTTTCCGTTTCCCAAGGTGTGTCTGCTTCCATTTCTAACTCTAAAAACATTTCGCCCAAGAACCGCTAAAGTGGAGGAAAATCCAAGAGGAGGGTTAAGGGCGATAGCTCCGGTAAATCTACCTCGAAGAAGCCCAAGAAGGACAAGAAATAGCCGTTGAATTGGCTTGGGTTATGGATAGATAGGTATCTTTTTTTGTTGGCAGTGATTATGCGGGTATGGCCCCTACTTTTGGTTTCTAGTTTATGGAATAAACTAGCACTTAACTTTCCATTTTTTTAGCATGTGAATAAAAATCTCTTCGTTTCAGTTTAACTTTTGTATGAATTCATTTAAGTGTTTGAGCTCTCACGTTTTCTATTCAATGAACTTGTAATTTGTCGCCCGTCGTTTAAGTTGCAATGTCATTCAATCGTCCATTACATCGGGCATCGATCCGATAAGTCTATCTCAAGACTTCCTTTTGGTCTTAGCCTTAAATCGCATTAAGCACAAGGCATGAGCCGTGATGTTACGCTATCGTATTTAGTGGTTAAGTGATTATACTCCTACCCTTAGTCTTAGGTTAGTGGAGCTAGTTCGTGGATGGTCGGATCCCATCGATTATAAGTTTATACTCCTCCTATCGAGATCAGGTCAAAGCTGGTGAATGAATGGTCAAGTCGCATTCATTCGTTTGTTTATACTTTCATCTATACTCTGGGAGTCAATGTTAGTCGACGGGTGGTTAGTCACACCCGTTTTATGTTTATACTCCGATCCACATTCTAGGGACTATAGTTATTTTGGTAAATGGTCGAATCACATTTTCATCGGTTAATTCTTTTGCCCCCAAGTCAAGGGAAAAGTCGAAGAGTGGTCAGTCGTATCACGTCCACTTTCACTTATATTTCTCCCATCGAATCATGGGACAGAGTTAGTTAACTGATGGTCAAGTCACATCCATTTCAAGTTTTATACTCAGCCCATCGGATCATAGGCCAAAATTATCAGATGAATGGTCGAGCCACATTCGTTTTGATTGATTCGATCATGGTCCTGAGAGCTTGGTTGGCACCAAACTCCGGCTACCCGTTCGTCTATATTAGGCTTGGTAGATGTAAGTCATTCGCATATTATACTACGCACAAACAATTCACAGGTATGGAAAAATCTTAAAATTTTATTGGAAGCTGAAAGAGAAAACAACAGAGTCAGTCTTATTACATGGATTTGAGCTAAAATGAAAAAGTAAATTCTAAATGAAATACAACTAAATGAAACAAAATTAAGTGAAGTAGCGTCGTAGATGCTCGTTGTTCATGCCCTAGGGAGTGCAATGTCATCGATAGTTGTTAGTTTGAAAGTTCCATCTACGAGCTTTTGATTGATGACATGCAGTCCTTTCCATCTCGGACCCAAGTTAGCGGTGCTAGGAAAGATCAGTTTTAGAACAAGATCGCCAATTTCAAAGGTCCCAACTCGGACATTAATGTTGTAGTATTAGGCAACTCGGTATCAATGTGCAGCTTCCCACAAGTCAGTCTCTTTGTGCTTCTCATCTATCAAATCTAGAGATTCCAAAAGGAAATCTCTGTTTGTTTTGGGGTTATAGTAAGTCACTCGATGAGAAGGGACTTCAAGTTCTACAGGAATCACAGCTTCAGAGCCATAAACAAGGGCGAATGGAGTGTGACCAGTCGCGGACTTGTGGGTGGTCTATATGCCCATAGTGCTAACGAGAGTTCATCGACCCACTTTCCTCTGGCCTTTTCCAAACACTTCTTTAGAATGGACTTTATGATTTTATTAATAGCTTTGACCTATCCATTAGCTTGAGAGTGAGCAACTATCGCAAATCTTTTCTCAATATGATGTTGGCGGCAGAAGTCTTTGAATTCAGCACTATCGAATTAAAGTCCTATTGTCAGTTATGATTGTTCGATGGAGACCAAAACGACATATGATATTTCTTACAAGAAAGTTGATTATTTTATTTGTAGTGATTGTGGCCAAAGGTTCGACTATAGCTCATTTAGTGAAGTAATTGACTGCTTCGATGGCGTACTTCACGCCACCTTTGGAGACCGCTAGGGTGCCGATGATGTCAATACCCCATGTAGCAAACGGCATTTGAATGACCATCTAAGTAATTCCATCGATGGGGCTCCTGGAATCTTTGCTATCATTGGCATCTATCGCACCATCTAGTGTAATCAACTACGTCTCGATTGACAGTTGGTCAGTAATATCCAAGTGAAATATCTTCTTCGCCGAGGTTTTCCCCCTGGTGTGATCATCACATTCTCCTTCATGCACTTCTCTTAATACTTGTTTGGCATCACCGTTGGAGATACACCGAAGTAGGGTGACGAAAAAACCCTTCTTGTACATGTCCCCTTCTTGAAGAATGTATCGTGAAGTTTTACAAAGAACCTATCATTTTTCATTCCTCTATTCGTGAAGGATTCCCTTTCGCAAATAATCTTTTATCAGATTCATCCACGACTCCTTCTCGATCTCTATCTTTAAGACTCAATCAATCTCCATCTGGTCAATGCTCAGAGCATTAAGTATTTCAATTGGAACCAAGCCCATAAGCTGTGCATCCTCAAAACTGGCCAGTTTGACCAATGAGTCAGCTTTCTCATTTTGTTCTTTGGGAATATGTGTAATGGTGTAATGCTCAAAATCGGCTAGCAGCTCTTGGACTCAGTTGAGGTAAGGAGCAAGTCACGCTCCCTTGGTCTGATATTCTCCCCTGACTTGACACATCACTAACTGGAAATCGAAGAAAATTCGCAAAGCTTTTACTCCCAGCTTTTTAGCAAGCTTCAGCCCGACGATCAAGGCTTTATCTTCAGCTTCGTTATTCGTCGCAGGGAAGTCGAGTTTTAGGGTGTAGCAGATCGAACGTTCCTGAGGAGTTACTAGTACAACTTCGACGCCAGGACACCGATCGTTAGATGCTCCATCCGTGTACATCTTCCATTGGATGGTAGGTTCTCCACTGCTCTTGAGAGAGTCATCTTGTGTAGTGAATTCAGATATGAAGTCTTCCAATGTTTGTCCCTAGATAGCTCTCCGCGGGAAATAAGCGATATCGAACTGGCTTAGTTCGATGTTCCATTTCAATAACCTCTCAGATGTCTCAGGCCATTATAGGACATGTTGTAATGGCTGGTCGATTAAGACATTGATGGGGTGAGCCTAAAAATAAGGGTGGAGCTTCCTTGATGCAATCAACAGGAAGTATGCAAGATTTTCCAGCTTCAAATAGTTTCTTTCAGCACGTCAACCGCTTGCTAACATAATATATTGGCTTCTGGATCCAATTCTCTTCGTGTAGCAGTGCATCACTTATGGCATGTACTGACATTGCTAAATAGATATATAAGTCTTCATGATCCAGTGGCTTAGACAAGACAGGGGGTCTCTTTGAGTGACATACCAGGGTTTGGAAAGCTTCAATACGAAACGCATCCATGCGAAGTTCCTCTTCCCTCTTCGGGTCAAGTCGAAGAAGTGAATGCACTTATATGTAGCCTTGGAGATGAATCAACTCAGGGCGGGGAACTTCCCATTTAGGATTTTCACTTGCTTAATCATCTTCGGTGCTCAAATATCTCTTATCACCTAAATCTTCTCAGGATTGGCTTCAATCCCACGAGAGTTAACGATGAAACTCAAGAATTTCCCTGACGCAACGCCGGAATAGCATTTTAAGGGGTTTAGTTTCATTCCGTATATCTAGAGAACACTGAACATCACCGCCAAATCACCAATGTGGTCGTTTATCATCATGACTTCATGAGCATATCATCTGCAAATACTTCCATTGATCATCTGATATGATCTGTGAACACCCAGTTGACCAGTCTTTGATAAGTGGCTCTAGTGTTTTTTAGTCCAAAAGGCATAACAATGTAGCAGTATAAACCTAGGTCGGTACCGATGTGTTCCTAGTTTGCGATGTGCATTGGGATTTGATTGTACTTGGAGTACATGTCCATAAATGAAAGCAGTTCATATCCAATGGTCGAGTCTACTAGCCGATCGATCCTTGGAAGTGGAAAGCTATCCTTTGGGCATGCTTTATTCAGGTCTGAGTAATCAACGCATGTCCTTCACTTTCCATTAGCCTTTCTTATGAGTACAAGATTAGATACCCATTTCGGATAGAGGGCGTCGTGGATAAACCCGTTGTTCTTGAGTTTATCCACCTCCTCCTTAAGCACGGCAGATCCCTCTGGATCCATGCTGCAATGTATCTGTTTCACCGGGATATGCCTCGGGTCGATATTCAATGCATGGCTCGTAATAGTTGGTGAGATCCCACACATGTCAGAATGAGTCTAGGCAAACACATCAAGATTCGCCCAGAGAAAGTCTGTTAATGCCTTCATCATCATTGCATTGAGCTATGATCCGACCTTCCAGATCCACGATGGGTCGTCGTGGCTGACCGCGATGTCGATCATAAGCTCAGTGGGTGCAGCTTTGGGTTCTTTGGACTTCTCTTCATCATCTCTCGGATCTATATCTTTATAGAACCGACTGTGGTGCCCGAGCCAAGGCTCGGACGTTGATTGCTATGCTTCATTAGTTTTAATGCACAGAGGCTTCTCCACAGCCTTTACATTTTCTGTCCACTGAGCATCCCTTAACTCAGCAACATAGCAGGCATGACCAGTCGCCTGATCTCCATGAATAATTACCATGTCATTCTCTATCGAGAATTTGGCTGTTAAGCACCAAGGGGCGATAGTTGCCTAGAATCAGCAAGGGTCGGTCGGCCCAAGAAAGCATTATATGAAGAGTTCACATCCATCACAAGGGTAGTACCCGCACTCTCCTATGGTTGTCGTCTCCCAACTTCATCGGTAGCTCAATGTAGCCTACCGCTTCAGTAGCAATATCGTTAAAGCCATGAATAAAGGCTTTACACAGTTTCAAATCGTTGGCCTCTGGTAACATCTGGTCATAGGCCTTCTTAAAAAGGATATTGACTGAACTTCCACAGTCAATCAGAATCCTTATCATCGAAGTGGGCCCGATCATGGCCGAGATCACCATTGGGTCTATTGTAGGGGCCTCCACCCTGTCCGCATCTCCACTTCGAATATGATATCGTCAGTCATAGTCCTTTGCTGCTTCGTCGGAGCACTATCCTCCGCATTTGAGTAGCACTCCATATTAACATGTCTTATAGTGTTCACATAACGCTCCATCTTGTTCTAGCATTTTTAGTTGGATGTGGTCCTCCAACAATAATGTAAATGACTAACCTTCCTCCTGTCCGTCTAGGTTCCTCAGCACTAGGCGTGGCTTCTCCTCTATTGGGGTCGGATTTCCCCTGCTCGTTATCATGTAGGGCTTTAACAAACTATTACAATTTTCTTTCACGAATCAACTTTTCAATGACATCACGGAGGTGGTGGCACTCGTTCGTGGTATGACCATAACTTTCATGGAACCTACGGCACTGCCCTATCTCTCTGCTTCTCCGTCAGTTCTTTCGAAGTTGCTTTTTTGTACTGTATAGTATTAGTATTACAAGTCGATAGATAAATGTTCTCTAATGACGTGTTCAATGGTGTATTGGTGTCAAATGTAAGGATCCTTGGCTTCCCTCTACTAGAATCCTATCTTCGATTATGATTTTTATCACCTCCTCTCTTTTGCTCATTTACTTTTTTTTGGACATTAACTTCATCTTTCCCGCAACTCTCTCCAGACTGTTTCACCGCCACGTTACTTTGTACTCCCTCGGCACTCTGGCCTGCAACATCTCTCTTCCTGATCCGCTTCACCTCCTCATTCCTCAAGTACTAAGCTACTTTCGCGTAAACATGGTCCAATGTAGAAGGAGGCTTTCCTAGCAACCAACTGCCAAAATCAGAGTCAGCATCGACTCCCTTATTCAGTGTCATCAATATTGCATCATCTTTGGATTACTGACTTCTATAACAGTCGTATTACACCTTTTCACATAATCTTTCAGTGACTCCCCTGGAGCCTGGAATAAGTTGGAGAGGGACATGACTTCATTGGGGCACGCCGCGTGCATGCGAAACTGCTCCACAAACTTCCTGACTAACTCATCAAATGAAGAAACTAACCGCGGTAGTAGCTTGGTGAACTACAGGGTCGCAACCCCTACCAAAAAAATGCGAAAACATCTGCACTTGACTGCATCAGAAGCTCGTGCGGAGTCCATGTGCCACTCGTACTTCATAAGATGTTGCCTGGGGTAGGTTTCCCCACATAAGCAGGGATTGTGGGCATATTAAACATCCATGGATACTCTGCATGAAGGATGTTGTCAGTGAATGTTGTATGACTTCTAGAGAGTCCACAATCATCGTTGATCAGGTCTTGACTTTCTTTCACAAGCTGTCTCACCATGGCCATTAGGTCTAATGCCTAGAGAGCTGGTGCTTGGCGATGGTCGTGTTCAACCTCACGTGAATAACCCGATCCATGCCTTTGGGCAACACCATGTTGCCTTGGCTTGGCATGTCCTTATGTACCTCCTGAGCAGCAATCCTATTATCACCTCTTGACTATAGTGCAACCGCATTCGCCTGGGTTTCAGCGCCTTGGTCGGTCGCGGCGCATCGAGAGTTGGCTCCTCTACCAGCATGAAGGTTCCCTTAGGTTGGAGGGTTCGGTGTCATTTCCCCTAGTTTGTTGATAGTCGATTTCATAAATCCTCTTCGAAGTTCTTGCATCATACACATTTGTCTTACACCGTCTGCTCTTGTGATAGTCATCAGATGAAGAGGAGTTCTCTAATCCTAAGTACAGACTAAGTTCCCTCCTTGTCTTCCCACGTTGGTCTTTCAACTGGTTAATCTGATCGATATTCGCCTGGATTTGCGGATTGAGCTGTTGACGGCTATCTAACATTTCCTTCTTCAAAGTCGGCTTGGGTGATGTAATCAGCTGGATTTGGGGCATCGGAGGCCGACGGTTGCACATTCTGGTCAACCAGTTGAATGCTGGTATCTTCATTACCTTCAACAGCATGGGAAGTAGTGGATTTGTTTCTTCTGGCCATAGCTAATAGCTTCCATATAGATCTTCTTCAAATCTAAGTAGAAACGAAAACTTATCGGTAGAAATCTGGATCTATCTCACGAACATGGAAATGCATAAGTAGATGATGAGATCCAACCAAGCTGAGAATTATTTCTCAGTGAAAGCACAAAAATGTTTGCACCAAAAGTTTGCACAAACGCCTAATAAATTGAGTAGAGAAATAAAGTGAAGAATTAAACATAAAATAGAGAGTGTACAAGTAAAAACAAGAACAAACAAATTTATAATGTTTCGGCTTTGATTGCCTATGTGTACTTAATGGAATTGCTTTATTAAATACTTGTTTTTCTGGTTACAGAGGGATCGGATCGTAATAGATCCTTGATTACAATAGAGTTGAAGTAAAATAGCAGCCTAAAGATCCTTCAAATATTTATAGGTGTAGACAACCAAATATCTTCCTGAAATTTCACAGACAGATCTAACGTTGTAGACGAGGTCACCCAAAAAGTTTCATGGCCTAACCCCCAAAGAAGAGTGATCGTGGCCGATCGATCCAAATAGCCACGTGGTGTCACACAATCCCTCATATGGGTCCCCCCATGCTAGCTTCATGTTTCCAAAGTTGTTTTGCAGTCTCCTACATGTATTTTAAAGATATTGATCGATTTTTGTTGAGTTGAACAACTGGTTTAAATTTTTCATAGCAAAAGTGATCTGATCTGATCCCCTACATAGGGGAAAGGATAGGTACCGATCCCCTGCCTAGAGAATGCACTAATCCATACTTAGAATATTCCAGAGAGTCTCTCTTGATATCGCTTGATCGTTGCTTCATACCTCTATCTGTGCTCAATCTTTGGACTTCATGATCATCCTTATAGGCTACTTGCCTTGTCTATCGTCGAGCCTTACTTGTCCAGTCAGTCTAAATATAGTTGGATGAAAAGGCTGGATAACAAAAGGTTTATATGAAAATTCAGTCATATTCAGTCGACTAAAATAGAATTCAGTCGATTGATTTGATTTCAGTCAGCCGAATCTGTTGATTGTTCTTCTATTCAGTCTTTTGATTTTTAGTCATCTCGGGCTTGATTTTTATACTAGCTCGGTTGACTGAACCTATCTCCCAGTCGACTGAATTACATAGAAATGGATGTATTTTTGAATTGGTGCCTTCGTGTCTCTTCGCGTCTATAGTAGCTTCTCTTTATCAATGGAAAAGCTGAACGGTTTCATCCCTACTTTAGCATCCCTATAACACCAATATAATCTCCTATCTATCCCTTAATCACAATAACAACACTACACAACAATATACAGCAATACACAACTCCATGTTTTGATTTCCACTCCTAAAACCCTTAATCCCAAAAGCAAGAGTCTAATCTTCAAGAGATTCATGTGATTCAGATAATATCAACTAGTGTGCTTCATCTGCACACCCCATATTCTAGTCGAATAAACTCGTTAGCCTCTACAACTCCACTCAATATCGTTTGGTTTGGTTATAGAAGTCGTTGACCTAAAATGAGATGATTTGTATATAAAAGATACACTGTGTCAAAAGGTTACTTTTTGTTACATTGGTTATTGAAGTCCTATTCGGTTGTTCAGGTGGAGTCGTTATAAGATACATGTTCCTCCGGGTTAAGTGAGGATTGCTTAGTTAATTTTAAAGTACGGAATTGGATGTAGGAGAGGAGCTCCGAACTAGTATAAAATTGACTACATGATCAACTATATTATTTCCGCTACATTTACATTGTTTACTACTAATTATCCATCTTAGATCCTATGCATGGTGACTAACAAGTGGTATCAGAGTCTGGTGTCCTACCGATTGTGACAACAACCTAGAATTAAAGTGTCACAAATGGTTGATCTATTGCTTTAGTTAAATTAGATGATTGTGAGCATAAAATTAGTATTTTATAGGAAGAAAATAATTTTTACTAAAACAAATAGAAAGTTTTGAAAATACATTGAAAGAACTTGTTTACAAAAAGAATTTATATTACAAGATAATGAGTGTATAAATAATAAAAATATTGTTCTTTTGAAGGAAATCAAAGTTTCACAAAATAAATAAATATTTTGGAAATTTTTTAAATGATTCTAATTCTAAAGTTCTTTCCCTTGAAAAGAGAATAATACTTTGAATGATAAGAATCTAGGATTAATAAAGAATATGAACTTTTAAAAGATAGTAATATTAAAGAAATTTGTGATTCTAAAGCCGTTTTCGATAAATTAAATGAGAAAATCACAAAGTTTCATAAAGGAAAAGATGATTTATCTTCCTTAATGACGAATACCAAAGCTCACAACGATAGAGCTTATTTAGGCAATAAACTAGACAAATACATAAATAGTACTAGATATGCTTTCATATATAGTGCTAAACATCGAGATAGTTCGAAAACCCTTATATATCATGAAAATACTCTATCTAGAAATAGAAATCCTTCTTTAAGTACAATGACATATGATTTTAAAATATGGGGTCCTACTGATTTAAGTTATCATAATAGACAATTATACATTAGAAATTATTACGATTATGTGATTAATAATAAAAAATTATATTTTAAGGGATCAATCACATCCAACTGGATATGGTTTCCTAAGTTGTAAACTCTATATTTTTAGAAAAATGAGTATCATTTTGCTTGCACTTGACATATCTATTAGATATTCATCACTTTGCATTAATGTTAAATTATTATTTTTTATTTATCTGTGATACTTCCTATCTCTTTTTATATAGGGCGAGAAAAATTGTACACATATATAGGAAAAGTACATAGATTCATTTCTTAAGAAAAATATTATATTTAGGGGGAGTTTATAATATATAAAACGCTTTTGCTCTTATCTCTTTTTATTGATGACAAAGGGGGAGAAGAAAGTGTGGTTTACATATTTTATTTTGGCATTTTATAAAATTGAGGGAAATAAACTTTTTATATGTATAGCATATATTTAGAGAGAGCTATTTATTTTATGTTCTAAAGTTGTGTGGTTGTCATCATCCAAAAAAGAGGAGAATAAAAGAACCATATCTATGGTGTTTTGATGATAAAAACCATAGTACAATGTTACTAATGTGTTTATTGAGTTATTACAGATTTAGTAAGCAATCAATGAAGAGACGAGAATATTAGAATGTATCAAAGAATACTTTGCTTCAGAACAGCACACGAGCTTTAGGAGAATTACAATGTGATAACAATTCCACTGGAATGCCTTAAGCTATGATCAAAGAGCTAAATGAAGGAACAAACGTATATATGAAAATTTAGTCATATTCACTAGACTAAAATAAAATTTAGTTGATTGAGGCAGTTGACTGAATTGAATTTCAATCGACTGAATCTGTTGACTGTTCTACTATTTAGGTTTTTGATTTTTATGTCATCTCGAGCTTGATTTATATACTAGCTCAGACAACTGAATCTATCTCCCTATCAACTGAATTACATAGAAACGACAATATTCCTAAAGTTGTGTCTTTGCATCTATTCACATCTATAGTAGCTTATGTTCATAAATGGTGAATCTAAAAGGTTGCATCCCTACTTTAGCATCCCTACAACACCTATATAATCCCTAACCATCCCTAAGTCACAATAACAACTGTAACGACCCGTAAATTTTAATAGTTTTAAAATATATTTAATTGGAAGTTTTGTGAAAATTTTTAATTATTGAATTTTGAAATAAAATTTTTATATTTGGGATACGTATTCAAAAACATAGCAAGTGATAAATTTTCAATTAATAATATGGAAGTTTATTTTCTTGTGTAATTTTATTTAAATTTAAATCAGTTAATAGTTGATGATAATAAAATAGTTTCCAAACCTGAATATTTTTATACAGTAAATTTCTAAATCCTCTTCTGAGTGAGACGTCATCTTTTGTTTTTTCCAAATTTGGACTGCTATTGCTCCGTCTATCTTATTTTCGATAAAATAGCAGCATTTTCGGTACCGATATCGACTTTTGATCGGATGATCGTACCACTAATATCTGTATACCATTTTGATCGTCTCATCGTGCTGATCTCTGCGGTATATTCATTCTGTGTTTTGAAGTTCGGTACACAGCGGAATCCATGAAAACAATTCCGTATCGGTACCACTTTTGATGTCCATTCAAATTTTGGATGCTGAAATAAACTGTCACTTGTCATTATTATCCCCATTTACTATTCATCATTTCTGCTTTCATTTCCATCAGTTTGGAAATATAAAAATTTTGTATTCTTTATACGTTTTGCATTCATTATTTTTGAACGGCTCATTTTAGCCTTTATAATTTCATCTTTTTATTCTTCATTTCTTTCACTTTTATTGCCAGAACTGTGAACCCACGTCCACTTCAATGTCCTCTCCTTGCCAGATCTAGCCGAGCCACCCAATTACACCTAACCGCACAAGCTTTCCAGCTCCGCCCACTCTAGTAGCTCGACCACCAAGGCCTCGTGCAGCAGCACCTCCCCACCACGGCCTTGTTTTCTCCTTCGCTCGCACTTGCGGCCCTACCTACTCGTGCCATCCAATGCGCAACCGCCTCCCCTTCGCACCTGTTTGCGCCAAAATTGGTCACAAACCCCGAATGTCATGAAAGAACAAGTGTATGAACACAGATCAGCAATATTGTAACACAAATCTCATATCCAGACAAAGTAGAGAATAACAATTGAAAAATAACAAACATAAAACACAAGATTTACAGTGGTTCGACTATCTTCGGCCTACGTCCACATCTAAGGATAATCTTTTATTGATGTGCTTGCTGATTACAGTGAATTACAACAGTAGTATTCGAGTACAACAATGGAGTTTGAGTGCAATCGTGATTTTGGCAGAGTCTGGACGTTGCAGGATCCAAAAGTCCATTTTCTATAGGCTCTAAGGTGCTATGTATAGGTGCTCCATGCAAATATCTGGCTCAAACTTCGGGAGACTTCTTCTGGCACATGGGTGGGCCCACGCGATCGATCCCATGAAGTTTCGGCTTGATCCATGATCGATACGAACCAATTTCGTATCGATCAAGATTTGGTCCAACCGAGTTGAAATTTGGCATGAACCTTCTTTAGCATGTACGCAAGCTCCTGTGAAAATTTCATAGCATTTGGGCATGTGGATTAGGAGATATCATCGATACGATTTGGAGTTTTTGTTAGGCTGTTTCGTTCGACTCGATACGTTCGTATCGCTCTCGTCGACTCGATCTAAAGCATGTGCGCGCGAGATGACGTGGCACGAAATTCCTGGATCGATCCACCCTTTTTGCCGAGTTGACCGAGTCTTAGTTGCACCTTGTTTGTATCGATGGTTTTTGTTCTATTTCGTATCGATAAAAAGCATTGACTTCGTATCGATCGTTTGTAGCTCTGTTCGCATCGATGCTCTCAGGTTACTTTGCATCGATGGCTGGGGGATTTTTTGATGGATACGAAGTGTACATAGCTGATCGATTCGAAATTACTGATAAACGATGGATACAAATAGTTCCACTCTGATCGAATCGAACTCAATGGATTCGAACAGCGCGACCGTAGATCGATTCAAACATGATGGATTCGAAATCAGATGTTCCTTGATGGATACGAACATGGCGTACGTATCGATTCGAACGGCGTGTTTTCCTTATCTTGTATCGATCATATCTCGATCATACGAATTCCGATTGACCTGAAATTTGAAGCGTCGGCTTTTATCGCTTTACTTGTCATGTCCAATCAATTGTAGCTCGATCTGGACTCGGATAAAATTCATCGATATCCATAGCGAACCTGTAATGCATAACCGATATTTGTGACTAGTAATCATTGATCCTCAATTAATTTCTTGATATCTCGGCTTTGCTAAAAGGTGGGATAACACTTTGCCCCCCAAAACACGCCTTTTGGTAAAAGGTGTGTTTTGAATAGCTTCAAATCGAATGTTGTGAGCTCATATTTTATTCACAGCTACAGTATCATCAATCAAGTTTGTGGCTGTTTGAAGCCGAATTAGTATCCATTTCCACTTGCGGAAGTCAGTAATCAAATTCTACAGCCTCTCTGGACTATCGATGGTCACTCCAGACCCTTGCTAAGTCCATTCCAAACCTAGCGATCGAATAGAAAGATCTTGTTGTGCTCCGGCGTTGTTTTCTATCCCTTGCATTGTGGCCCTAGCGAGGGCATATAGCGATGTCTTGGTCTTTCTGGACCGATCACAGCCTCTCCGGGCTCTTGCTGGATATCATCCTATCACTCTCCGTTGAAAACAGCGTCGGGTGAGCCGATCCTGTCGCTCTCCATCGAAGCGGCGACACCCCCTGCACTCCGGTTCAGTGTTTCTGAACATTAAGCGATGTCATGTCCTAGATCCTAGGCCGATCATAGCCACTCCAGGCTCTTATCGAACCCCGATCCAATCACTCTCCGGTGAATGGGGAACGATGTCAAGTAAGTCGATCCTTTTGCTCTCCGGCGAAGCAACTCACTTCTTGCACTCCGTACCTCGCCTCTCCGGGTAGGGTCATAAAGCGATCATTTTCAAGCTGGTTTTCAATATTCATCCTTTAACTCTCCGGTCAAAGGTTTATTTCGAGAAATTCAAGTTCATTTATTAAATTCAAGTTCCAGTGTTCAATCACAAACAAAGAAAAAATCTAAATATTGCCTCTCTGGGCAGAGTGGTCTATTACCATCTCAGAGCATGCCTGGGGATCTCTCTGGTTCCCGTACATGTGTAAGTGGAATGGCCGTTTTATTTTGGAATCAAATCTAAGAAATTCAATCGACCAAAGTTCAAATCCTGAACTTGGCCCTTGCCATCATGATCAATTGATGATGAGTCATGATCCCGATCCAGGATTAGTTCTGTTAGGTGGAGGCAGTAGTTGCTCAGGTCCTACGGCCGCTGTCTGATCTCTGTGTATTGTGGCAATCTACCACTTCTGATATGCTCTTCTACCTCATCCTTCAGATGGCGGCATTCATCGGTAGTATACCCTTCCAACTCATGGAATAGGCAGTACTTTCCACTTCTACGTTCCCGTTCTGTGGGATCTCTCCTGGGTGGTTTTCGATAGGGGAGCTACCCCCGAGTCTCCGTGTAGATTTGTTCCAGGTTTGTTGTTAAGTCATTGTATTGCCTGAATCTGGGCTCTCAGAATTTCTTTCGTTTTTCAGGACCATCGTATCTGTCGTCCTGCTTTCGCTTCCCTTTGTCTACTTCGGACATTTCTTTGGAGGTTCCTTCGCCTTGCACGGCATTTGTTTCTCGTCTCTCGGTGCGTGAATCTTCTAGCCGAATGAATCTTTCAGCTTCATGGTAGAATTCTCCAAGGTCTTGTGGTGGATCTCTTGCTAAAGAATCCTTAAATTTTGTGCCTTCCGCGACTCCAGCTACCGCCGCCATCAAAATCATTGATGGATCCGGGCGATCTACTGAAGCCACAGTTGCATTGAATCACAATAGAAAATCTTTTATGGACTCTCCGGTCCTCTGCTTTATCGATGCTAAGGTCATTACACTTTTGGGTCGCGTTACGTGGACCCTAAACTACCTCATGAAGCATTCCACAAGCTCGCCCCATGTTCTAATTGATCCTTTCTCTAACTGTCTGAACCAAAGCACAGCCAAATCTGCTAGATATAGAGGGAAACATCGTGCCATCACTTCCTCGGATGCCCCCCAGCATTTCCATATGCCTAATATATCTGGTAGTATGCATGGTCGGGTCTGACTTTCCATCATAAGGTTCCAGCATGGGTAGCTTGAATTTTGGAGGATTCCTTGCATTTCTAATATTCGGAGTGAACGGACTCCGACTAACTTCCTCTAAGCCTCCGCTCAGCAATCCTCCCCTCATAATCCGTCGCACTAATCCAGCCATTCTTTCGTCTCCATCCAGGTGTTGTCCCCTTAGCATGCTTCTATCCTGCTCCCCAGGTCTTCAAGGGTATTCTGGGTAATATTCTTCATGCGGCTCATTAACGTTAACGTTAGCTCTAGCCTGTTGAGCTCCATCTATGGGTCTTCCAGTGTCAGATCCAGAGGGTCTACCCCCAGGCCCTTGTTGATTGCCTTCACGTTCTTCGTTCTGGTCTTGAATCTGACCTCCATTGGTCTCTGTAACTCTAGCTCCTCGTTCCGTATCTGCAGCCACTGTAGTCGGTCCAAGGTTCTGTGCTCCAGCTGCTCTCGTCTGCTCAAAGAAGCTTTGCATCATTTCTTGTTGAATCTTCAATAATCTTTCATGTATTGCATCCACCATAGCCTCCATCTCGTTCCTGGTAATGTAGATCGAAGCTCGTCCTTCTCCAGCTCCAGAGGAGGCCTCTTGACTTCCCCCTTGTTGGCTTCTTTCTCCTCTCTATCTTCTTGTTGATTGTCGCGTCATTGTCTTCCAAATATGAATCTGTAAGCCTTCAACTTTAATATCCAAGAGGTAGAATCCCTGAGTTAGCTGTTCTCAATGAAAGCACCAAAGTGTTTGCGCCAAAATTGGTCACAAACCTCGAATGTCGTGAAAGCACAAGTGTATGAACACAGATCAGCAATATTGTAACACGAATCTCAGATCCAGACAAAGTAGAGAACAACAATTGAAAAATAACAAATAGAAAACACAAGATTTATAGTGGTTCGCCTATCTCCGGCCTACGTCCACTTCTAAGGATAATCTTTTATTGATGTGCTTGCTGATTACAATGAATTACAGCAGTAGTATCCAAGTACAACAATGGAGTTTGAGTGCAATCATGATTTTGGCAGAGTCTGGACGTTGCAGGATCCAAAAGTCCCTTTTCTGTAGGCTCTAAGGTGCTATGTATAGGCGCTCCATGCAAATATCTGGCTCAAACTTCGGGAGACTTCTTCTGGCACGTGGGTAGGCCCACGCGATCGATCCCATGAAGTTTCGGCTCGATCCGTGATCGATACGAACCAATTTTGTATCGATCAAGATTTGGTCCAATTGAGTTGAAATTTGGCATGAACCTTCTTTAGCATGTACGCAAGCTCCTGTGAAAATTTCAAAGCATTTGGACTTGTGGATTAGGAGATATGATCGATACGAGTTAGAGTTTTCATTAGGTTGTTTCGTTCGACTCGATACGTTCGTATCGCTCTCGTCGAGTCGATCTAAAGCCTGTGCACGCGAGATGACGTGGCACGAAATTCCTAGATCAATCCACCATTTTTGCCGAGTTGACCGAGTCTTATTTGCACCTTGTTCGTATCGATGGTTTTTGTTCTATTTCGTATCGATAAAAAGCATTGACTTCATATCGATCGTTTGTAGCTCCGTTCGCATCGATGTTCTCAGGTTACTTTGCATCGATGGCTGGGGGATTTCCTGATGGATACGAAGTGGACATAGTTGATCGATTCGAAATTACGGATACACGATGGATATGAATAGTTCCACTCGGATCGAATCGAACTCAATGGATTCGAACAGTGCGACCGTAGATCGATTCGAACATGATGGATTCGAAATCAGATGTTCCTTGATGGATACGAACAGGGCATACGTATCGATTCGAACGGCGTGTTTTCCTCATCTTGTATCGATCATATCTCGATCATACAAATTCCGATTGACCTGAAATTTGAAGCGTCGGCTTTTATGGCTTTACTTGTCATGTCCTGTCAATTGTAGCTCGATCTGGACTCGGACAAAATTCATCGATATCCATAGCGAACCTGTAATGCATAACCGATATTTGTGACTAGTAATCATTGATCCTCGGTTAATTTCTTGATATCTCGGCTTTGCTAAAAGGTGGGATAACAGCACCCCAACTCATCTCCGGCCGCACGTGAGGAGCAGCTCGTCCAGTCTCACCTTTGGTTCCATTCCATCTGCCGTAAGTCTTGTACGCATATATATAGTATATATATCTTCATGTGTATATACACTCCATCTAGTTATGTATATGATAATACAGGAGGTATATTATATACGTTTTATAGATATATATAGTTGTTTATATACGTACTTTTACAAAGGAAACCTGGTTCTACCAAATCTTGTCCTATATATATATATATATATATGTGTTATATAACTTGATATTTTATTTCATTTTGATTTATACTGTTATATATATGTATGAATAAGTTTTATATGAGCTTGCAAATCTATTAGTTATATTTGTTTATATAAGTTTACTTAAGTTATATAAACTATGTTAGCAGCATATAGTTATATTTATGTAAAAGTTTATTTATCTATTATAAGTTTTATATGTTGTAGTCTGTTTATGATTTTAGTATATAAGTTATATTGGGAAGTCTGGTTTTATATACCATATATTATCTGTTGATCAGATTTATATTATCAGATTTAGTCCATATACATGATTTTAACAGTTTTAAAGACGTATGTATTAATTTGAAGTTTTGATTTCATATATATATATCATTTGGTATACGAATATTTGAGTTTATATGATTTGCCGTTTAAGTACTTTTAAGTATTTTGTATACAAATATGGTTGGCATAACTTTACTGCATGAGTTTGTATATACATATAAAGTTATATTTAGCATGTTATAGAGTTTGTACTGTATATATTATAAAGTATAGGTCTGCGTATGAAGTTGTATATATCATAAGTGTTTGTTTGTATATATTTGGTCACAGTTGTGTCTATGATAGTTATATGTTTATAACCTGCGTGTATATGTTTAGTAGTATATATGTGTGATGTCTGCATATAGGTGTAGCCTGCATGTATGCATATATATATATATATATATATATATATATTTGTTCTATATAAAATATCTCCGGTTAACATCTTGGTATGGGCACATTTATATAATATAGAGATATAGCATGCGAGTAAGTTTGTATGTAGGTTTATATACATTTGTTTATAGGTTGGTATGTGAGAATTTTGGTTCTAATTATATATGTATATCATTATGGGTTGGGATTTAATAGTGATTTGAAACTAAATATATATATTATTTTAAGTATATGGTTGATTTTGATGTATGTATTTAATGTAAAACAATGATTTCTAATTATATATATTTTATTTTAATACTTGTTTTTAACTTAAATATTGATTTCCTGAAAATAATATATATATATATATATATAATTTCTGTTCTATCAAGATGATTTCGATTATCTTCATCGATCCAGTCCTGATTGGATTTTGTCTATTCTTATTATCAGCTTTCTTCATCGATTCGTGCCAATCTCGCTTTGCATCGGAATTCGTGCTAGGGTTCGTAATTCAATTTCAGTGTCGAACATCTTAAGCCTCTAAAAGGTGAGCAATCACTCACGATTAACGTTCTTATATTTATTAAATTTCATTTCAATTGAAACGACAATTGAAATATACTGCTAAATTGAACTGTTAATTATTTAAATTGTTATATATGTTATGCCTCTATATGTAATTGTTCACCTGTGGGATATGATACCATATCCTGTTGTTTATATTATATTGTTATTGATGATATATGTCTGTTATATTATTATCATATTTGTTATCACTCTGCAAGTTCCCTGTTAGTATAGAATTCACTATGGGTTGAAATGATTCATACCCGAACGATCTGTAGAATAGGGGAAAATCGTTATGGGTTGAAATGATAGACCCAAACGATTTTCATTTGAATTGAATTTGGGATTGCGGGTTGAAATGATACATACCCGTATATATTTAAATTACGGATTGAAATGATAAGTATCTGTATCACTTGATCATAGGATAGAAAAAAAAATTATACAGACACCATTGGTCTATATATAAATATTTTGAAAATGGTTTCTATGGTTTTGGAAAGAAATATACAGTTTTATATAAAAATTTATTTTAGATATTGTTGATTCATGAGTTTTGATTCATGACACAAGCTTTAGAGATCATACGACGAATTACTAAGAGAATACTATACGAAAGCGACAAAAAGAGAATAAACGTATATTGTGCACTATAAAGGAGACAAGACTACAATCCAGAGATTAGTATGAATATTTTAGTGTATTGAGTCTTAGAATATTGTTAAAATCATTCCTCAAGTAGTCACACACACACACACACAAATTGATTTATATTGAATTGTACATAAATAAGTGTGCACTGTGCAAATGACAACAAGTCGGCTGACCGACCAGGATCCTCGGTCGACCGACTCTGTGTCAAGTGCACAGATATGCACTGTTTTATACACGTCTGTAAACTCAGCTGACCGGCCAGTTTTCTCGGTCAACCGACCTAAACATAACGGCTAGTTTTCTGAAGAGTTGCGATCATTCATGAAGAGGAATGTCCTTCAATCCAAGAGATACAGACACAACTTTTGATTAAAACTCTTCATGAAAGATTGTAACTATTCTACAACTATATAAACATGTTCAATTCACTTCTACAAAAAAACCAATTCTTGTTTTAAATTCTGAAATCTATTCTCTATTTATTTCTACAAATAAAAGCATTCATTCTCATTCAATATCGTTAGAATCCTTCATATACTTCGATTCTACGCGATTATCCTCCTTCTAAATCTTCACACACACTATATATTCTTGAGGATTTGATTATAGGAGAATTGTACTATTAAAAGACAATCCATGTTATTCATAACACATTCGTCGACAAGTTATTTGTATTAAGTCGAAGTCCTCTTCGGCTGTTGAGGCGGAAAATTCCTGTTCGGCTGCTCAGGTGTTGTATACCTATTCCTCCGGGTTAAGTGAGGGGTTTAGTCAAAGTTAAATCCAGAGGGTATTCTGGGACTGGACGTAGAACGGGAAGTTCGAACCAGTATAAAAATTCCTGGTGTGCTTACTTTAATTTTTATTTTACTGCTATTATCAGTTTCCGCATTTATATACCATATTACACGATCCTTAGTACTGCACGTACACTTTCATTTGGTATCAGAGCAAAGTTATCCTATAACCGTCACAAAGTTATTTGATATTTATTTCTAGTAATATGGCAACAACACTTACTAACGATTTTGACACTAACACTAATACTAGTTTCACAGAGGGTCAATCAACTTCACGACCTCCACTTTTTAATGGTATAAATTACAATTATTGGTCAACTAGAATGAGAATCTATATGCAATCTAGTGGATTTGATATTTGGAATGTTATACAAAGTGAGTACACAGCTCCTACTGGAGAATACTCAACTTGGAGTAACACACAAAAACTAGATGCTACATCAAATGCAAAGGCTATGAATATTTTATTTTGTGCATTAGATAGAAATGAATTCAATAGAGTTAGCATGTGCACTTCTGGTTATGAAATTTGGAGAACACTTAAAATAACACATGAAGGAACGAACAAAGTTAAATTAAGAAAAATCTCTATGTTGAAAAATCAATTTGAAAATTTCAAAATGAGGCCAAATGAATCTATAAATGACATGTACTCGAGATTCCAGGATATTTATCATGCTTTACTATCACTAGAACAAAAGTTTACTGATTTTGATGTTGTTACAAAAATCTTAAATTCTTTAACGGACGAATGGGAAAGAAAGGTCCTAGCCATTGAAGAAGCAAGTGATTTGTCAACATTAAAACCAGAAGAATTGATAGGTAATTTAATGTCCTACGAAGTAAATTTGCAGGCAAAAAGAAATGGAGCACAAGAAAAGAAAATGTGGCATTCCAAGCAGAAAAAGATGATTCCGACTCAGATAATGAAGATATGGCAATGATCGCTAAAAATTTCAAAAAGTTTTTGAAATTCAACAGAAACAAATTCAAGGGAAACAAAAATAATTCCAACAACAATTCCAATA
Organism: Allium fistulosum; assembly: GCA_030737815.1. Lineage (NCBI taxonomy): Eukaryota > Viridiplantae > Streptophyta > Magnoliopsida > Asparagales > Amaryllidaceae > Allium > Allium fistulosum. Next base: position 910,165,779 of record CM060907.1, on the reverse strand, counting down.
GCAGTAAACCATCATCTTCAGCAATGGAATGTTATGAATGTCATAAGAAAGGACACATGAAGAAGGATTGTCCAGAGCGTAAAAAGAATAATTTCAAGAAGGACAAAACCAAACGAAAAGCTTTTTCAGTCACTTGGGACGACATTGACTCATCATCCTCATCAGAGAGTGAAAGTGATAATGAACAAGCAAATGTGTGCTTCATGGCTTCGTCAGACGATGTAAGTGATCTTACTTTTGAAGATTTAATTGAAATTAATCCTGAATTAGTAAATTTAGCAAAGCAACTTAAAAGAAAAATAAGGAGTTGCAAAGAAAGTTAGATAGGACAGTTTTAGAAGTAGATATGCTGAAAGATGAGAAGAAAATATTAGAAGAAGAACTTGAAATTTCTCAACAATCAAATTCTAACTTATCTTCTCAAATTTCATCAATATCTGAAGAATTAGAAATTCAGAAAAATAAAAATGATGCTTTACTTTTCGAAAATAATAGTTTAAACTCTAAAATTAAGGATTTAGAGTTAGAAAAATCTAGTCTTAAAATAAAATTTGATGATATTTCTAGAAATGTATCTAATTTCAATAAAGGAAGAGAGAATCTTTCTAGAATACTTGAAAATTCTTAATCCTCTAACAATAAATCTGGACTAGGATTTAAGAAACAGAATAATTTTGTTAAAAGTAGGATTAATAATAATATTAAAAAGGATATTAAGAAAACAGTTTATCCAAACACTAATACCATCAAGATATGGATTCCAAAATCAAATAATGTTTTGATAAGGAATAAACATATCAAAATGTTCATGGAAACTGTTCATAATAACAAAAACTATGTTTATAAAGGGAATTCTGAACCCGTATGGGTTTGGCTTCCTAAGATCTAACTCTTTGGAACCTAAAAAGAAATGGGTACCAACTTTTTATAAATTTTTGCAGGTATCACATAAAAGGAGAATTAAATAATAATTTGTAATCATCCATTTACAAACTATTTTGCTATTAATTACCTGTGATGAGAATTAAATAATAATTCTTATCCACTTGTTTTTTAGTAAACAAATGCTTATATATTCTATGTTTAAAAAAACATATTCTAGTAAAAGTTTAAAATCAAAACTTGAAAATGTCTTCAAACAATGATTTCTATAATTCTGAAAACTCTCGTCTATCGTATACATCTCCAGACGATGATTCCGACCGCATTCCTGAAAATGGCCCCTATCCTACCTTTCCTATGCCTAAACGTATCCTTGACTTCTCTACTCCGGATAAAGACCCCCGACATGGATGGAAACCATGGGAAGACTCCCATACAGGCTATACACTGGAAAATAAAAAAGGGAAGAATGCAATGGTAATATCTCCATCAACCAAACAAAAAATTGATGAAATACATCACTACCAACAACAACAAATGGATATGCAGCGGGAACTCTACTATGAACAAAAAGTCATGGCAAGACGTTTAAGTTTTCTAGAAAAGATTGCCATGAAAGTTTGTTCATCAAAGAAGGATGATGTTGCTGAACCTACTTATAGACCTTCATCCTCTTCAAACCTCATTCAAACTCCAATAGCTCCAAGATGGTCACCTATAGAAGATGTTCTGTCTCCAAACTCATGGGAACGTAGATTTTAACGAACGGTGGCTAAACATTATATATATATATATATATATGTTGTTGTTTTCAATAAGATGTATAAATATAGTGCAATGATAATAAAGTTTATATTTCTATAATGTTTTGAAAAACAGCAAAAATGTGCATTTCTAACAGGGTCGGTCGACCGGAAGACCTGAGTCGGTCAACTGAACCCATCCCAAAAGTTTCAACTGCACATTCCTAACAGGGTCGGTCGACCAGAAAACCTGAGTCGGTCAGCCGAACACTTCCCAAAAGTTTCAGCTAGTCTCAGATAACCCAGTCGGTCAGCCGACCCAGATTTTCGGTCGACCGAACGTGTAATCTGCTGTTTTTTACCTCATATTAGTATCGCATTCTTTCACCTTTTTCAACTTACCTCTTCACTTTTACTTTCCCAATTTCAGTTTTTACCCTAGCCCCCATTAAAATTTTCCCAAATTTTTTATCTTTTCTTCAAAACCAATGGCTCCTAAGAAGAAATCAAAGACTACCAATGCTTCATCTTCATCTACTCCAGTAGATACTCAAATCGCTTCATGGCTTGTCAATGATGTAGCTCTTCAAAGATGGATTCAACTCCAAGATGCCAAAATCTTTGAAGAATCATTTGTAAGTTATCCTTATTTCACTCCCTACGGTATTGAAAATACCGCTATTGAGAGTGGACTTGATACATTCCTTGACCATAGGAAAAATAACTTGAAAATCAATCATATTATGGTCAAGTTATTTCTATCAAACCTTAACCTTGTCAATCCGCCAAGAAACACTGACAATTGTGTTTGGACATCGGTTTGTGGCACTTCAATTTTCCTTTCCATTGATAGAATTAACCACATTTTACATGCTCGACCGGGTGGAATTTCGTTACACGATGTAGATTGTAATATATCAACTCGTGACCGGATAAGCCATCTATTTTTTGAAGATGACGCTACTGATTTAAGACAAACTCCATTCCTTCGACCTAAAGCCCGACTCTTTCATCGATTCATGATGAAATCTATAGTTCCTAGAGGCGGTTCATATCACTTAGTATATCCCGAAAACTTTAAAGCACTGTATGCTATTTGCGGGAATGTACGAGTAAATTGGGCACAACTTCTTATGGATGAATTTCTCTCTTTCAACCAAGGAAAGATGCTCCATATTTATTATGGAGAATACATAATGAGGTTGATCAATAGCTTCGTCACCCATGCTCCGGAGTCCGAAACATCCAAAGTTCGTTCTTTTGATTCAAGAACAATAAAACTAATGAAGTTGCCCGATGCACCTCCTAGATTTATAACATTTAACCAATGGCGTACTACTCCTCGAGAACAACTAGGTCGTAGCTTCTCCACACCGCAACCATCAACTCATGCTACGGAACGTCTCACTCGCCAACATTCAATTCAAAGACCAACTCCCGGAATTAGTACGGAGGCGGCCATTGATATTTTGGCTCAAAATCAACTAGCCCTGGATGCCCGGCTATGAAAAATTGATGGTCGTTTCAAGAAAATCAAGGGCTTCTTCGTGAATTTATGGGATGCATTTTCATGTACTTCCAAAGCCAGTGCCTTTTATGTTGCTCCCGAAAAAAGACCAGCGCCAAACTTCTCTTGGTGTACTTCAGATAACACAAGTTCCGGTACATCGGGAACTCACATTTCTCACACTCAAAGACGTGGTAAGGAACCGGCTCCTCCGAAAGAAAATATTCGTCTAGAATTTTGGGATTCCGATGATGATGAGGAGTAATCATATTGTTTTGCAATTTAATTTCAAGTATTTCTTTATGAACAATATGTCTATTGTTAGATGTTGTATAGTAAGTAAACATCATTAATATTCCTATCTTGTTTCAGTATGTAATATTTAAAACTCGATGTTTTCTTACTTGTGTTACATGTTCCATATTTCTTTTACATATTACATCTATTAAGTATTCCTTTTGTCGATGACAAAGGGGGAGAAATATATGAAAGCTAACAAATTTTTTGCAGAAAAGTCGCCATATATTCAGGGGGAGAATTATAATATATATATATATACTACTTCATCACATAAGTATTGTCATCAATCAAAAAGGGGGAGAATGTTGATTCATGAGTTTTGATTCATGACACAAGCTTTAGAGATCATATGACAAATTACAAAGAGAATACTATACGAAAGCGACAAAAAGAGAATAAACGTATATTGTGCACTACAAAGGAGACAAGACTACAATCCAGAGATTAGTATGAATATTTTAGTGTATTGAGTCTTAGAATATTGTTAAAATCATTCCTCAAGTAGTCACACACACACACAAATTGATTTATATTGAATTATACATAAATAAGTGTGCACTGTGCAAATGACAACAGGTCGGCTGACTAACCAGGATCCTCGGTCGACCGACTCTGTGTCAAGTGCACAGATATGCACTGTTTTATACACGTCTGTAAACTCAGCTGACCGGCCAGTTTTCTCGGTCAACCGACCTGAACATAACGGCTAGTTTTCTGAAGAGTTGCGATCGTTCATGAAGAGGAATGTCCTTCAATCCAAGAGATAAGGACACAACTTTTGATTAAAACTCTTCATGAAAGATTGTAACTATTCTACAACTATATAAACATGTTCAATTCACTTCTACAAAAAACCAATTCTTGTTTTAAATTCTGAAATCTATTCTCTATTTATTTCTACAAATAAAAGCATTCATTCTCATTCAATATCGTTAGAATCCCCGAATTAATTCATATACTTCAATTCTACGCGATTATCCTCCTTCTAAATCTTCACACACACTATATATTCTTGAGGATTTGATTATAGGAGAATTGTACTATCAAAAGACAATCCGTGTTATTCAGAACACATTCGTCAACAAGTTATTTGTATTAAGCTGAAGTCCTCTTCGGCTGTTGAGGCGGAAAAATTCCTGTTCGGCTGCTCAGGTGTTGTATACCTATTCCTCCGGGTTAAGTGAGGGGTTTAGTCAAAGTTAAATCCAGAGGGTATTCTGGGACTGGACGTAGAACGGGAAGTTCGAACCAGTATAAAAATTCCTGGTGTGCTTACTTTAATTTTTATTTTACTGCTATTATCAGTTTCCGCATTTATATACCATATTACACGATCCTTAGTACTGCACGTACACTTTCAGATATTATATAAATGTTATTTTTTATATATAGTTAAATTCTTGATTTTTAGCTATGTATAAATTTGTTTTAATATAAAATAAGTTAATAATAAAGTTTAATTTTTATTAAAATATAATATGGTTAAGTATTTATTTAAATTATATTTTAATATAGAGTTTATAATGATTTTTATAAATTAAGGTTGAGAAGGTAGATTTGAAATCGATTTGAAATTGTACTTAATTAAGAATTTTGTTTAATTAAATTGATTTGAAACTTATTAAATTTGAGGGTTTTAAGATATGATTTATAACTTGATTTTTGATATAAAGTTATTTACATGGATATTTCAAGTTTTAAATAAATCGAAGGGAATATTTAGTTAATGTAAATTTAAGGTTATTTAAATGATAATAGATTTATTAGGTGAATATTTCAAAATTAAATAATAATGAAGTTAAGATAATATATGTATGAAATTATCAATTTAGTTTTGAAAGTACTATAATTTGGATATATATATATATATTTGAAATGGAAATGATATTTTGATTTGTAGTATAAATTATTTTGAAATAACCACGGTGTTATAATGACGTATAATTCCATGGATCCTTAGAGGATGGTTATCCCAAACATCTTTTAAGTTAATTGTATTTCAATTGATATTTCACTTGAGTTGGATTTATTGATATAAGAATGTTAATCCTGACTCGAGTGTTTTGTATTTTGCTTTACGCTCGGGTCAGACTGAGGGATACAGCATTTGAGACTCACCTTTGAAGTTTGGAGTTTCGCTTGGACATCCAACTATCGATTCAGCTTTCAGCTTTTCCAGTCGATTTGTTCAGAGATGTCATCAGTCTATATTTGAGATATTCTGTTGTATTTTATTTCAAACTCTGTTGTTTACATAGTAGCTTCATGAACTACTATTTATCTATTCCGCTGCATTCTGTTATATACTCTGTATCTGTGATTCTGTGATTATTTTATTTACTGTATATGCTGAGTTTTGCCAAATTTAAATTAACAATCTGATATTTTGAGCAATTCAAGTCCGACATGTGTGGATGCGACTGGTTGAAAATACCGGGTCGTTACAACAACACTACAATATACAACAATACACAACTCCATTCTTTGATTTCTACTCCTAAAACTCTCAATCCCAAATGGAAGAGTTCGAACTTCAAGAAATTCATGTGATTCAGATAATATTGACTAGTATGCTTCATCTCAACATGCCATATTCTAGTTGAATAAGCTCCTTAACCTCTACACCTCCACTCAATATCATTTGGTTTGGTTATAGGAGTCGTTGTACTGAAAAGAGACACTATGTCAAGAAGTAATTTTACATTGGTTATTGAAGTACTGTTCAGTTGTTCAGGCAGAGTCATTGTAAGATACATGTTCCTCCAGGTTAAGTGAGGGTTGCTTAGTTTATTCCAAAAGGAGTCTGGGACTGGATGTAGGAGAGATGCTCTGAACCCGTATAAAATCGATTGTGTGACATACTATATTATTTCCGCTGCATTTACATTGTTTACTACTGATTGGACATCTTCAATCCTATGCATAGCCACTAATAGCTATTCCTCTAATTTACAAATGTAAATTAATATCATTTGATGTTTAGATCGATTGGTGATAAATCTAGTATATTGATGCTCTATCACATATTATATGGTTGAATATATATTGTGCATTTACAATATGATTATATAAAATAAAATGAGAATATTTGTATGCTTGTTGGTATTAAAGTTCAGTTGGCTGAACAATTATGAAAAACATTTTTTTTAATTAAATAATATTGTATATAATTTAATTAATTAATTAAATATATCCTAGAGGTTAAAATCATATAATAAACATTTTAAACTTTATAAAATTTTCATTTACATAATAATAATTCGGCAATATGGAAAACTTTATTTTAATATATATTATTATTTATTATACATTTAAATATCAAGATAACTATTTATTTAACTAGAAATTGATTATATAAATAAATAACAACACACACACACACAATATAATAAGAAATTAAGTATACAATTTTATATAGTAACATTACATAATTTTTAGATTTTGAAATGAAATAAATAATTTTTTATTTAAAATTAATTTTAAATTATAAAAACATAAAAAGTAATTTCTTTACTAATTCCATGAGCTTCAAATATGCATCATTAATTTTATAAAATTTATTATTTATATATTTATATTTGTTATTAAATTTATTTTATAATTGTTTATTTAAAATTATTTTGTAAATAAAAAACATAATTTTTTTGGTGCCATGAGCTCCCAATAAGCTTGCACTAATTTTCTAAAAAAAATTATTTATATATTTTTATATATTATATATACTTATGTATATAAACAAATATTTGTATTTCATAAATAATTATAACTAAAAAATTATTTTTCTATATTGTAATTTTGGTTTTGCAGTAGCAAAACAAAATATTTTTAAAATATTTTATATGAATTATTAAATGATTTTGTAATTAGTATAAATAAATATTTGTACAAATACATTTTCAATATTTTATATAAATTATTATAATTATTATTTCTACATATATACATATATGATTAAATTTTACATATGCATAATAATATATATGTGTGTGTGTGCGTGCGCGTGTGTGTGCGTGTTATTTAATGCAGATAGATATATTTATTAGACAGCACATAAAAAACTAGAGGGGCTAACATGTCCATTGCTGTGTGAATCTCAACACTTATATACAACATGTCAAACCGTACATGGATTGATGTGTTACACATGTGCGTGCGCACGCACACAAATATATGTATGTGTGTGTGTGCGCGCATATGTGTGCGTGTGCGTGATACACAAATATGTATAATATAATAAATAAATAATTTTAAAATATAACTATATTATAAATTTAAATAAAGAAATTTTGAAATGTTCTAAATGAATCAGACTTCATAGGCCAAGAAAGATCTAAAATGGTAAAAAGTTGAAGTTTACCCACTTTTCCCATTGCGGGCTGGTCCAGATCCAACAATGGTATCGGAGCCCAATAGTCTATGCAGTCTGAATTTGTCATATTAAGGCTAACTAATTAAGCTCACAACCCAGTTAGCAAGGTGTCTAAGAAAGGTTGTGTCTAGGCTGGATTGTTGGGTAACTAAGTAACCTGTCTTATCTGGCTGCCGGCCTGGCCCGAGCTGTTATGTGAGCCGAAAAGTTAACCCTAATAAAAAAGGCCCATTTTGAATTGACCCTTGGGCTAATTTTGAAATTGTTTTGAAATAAAAAATAAAAGTTTTAAATTTAAAGGTTAAATTTAAAATAAGAAAATTATCATAAATGTTAAATATAGATTTTGAAATTATTTTGAAAATTAAAATAAAAGTTTTAAATTTAAAATTAAATTTAAAATAAAATACATGTTATAAAAGTTATAATATAAATTTTCAAATATTTGAAAATGTTATAAAATTAGTCACAAAAATATTATTTATTAATAATATTAATAAAATACATGAATTGATTATATAAGTTCATTAATTAAATATATATACATTATAATATATAGTGATGTATGTTATGTTGTCTTGAATTTTTAAGATAATATGAGCATACATGTATGTATAAAAGAGTTTTCGAAATTAATAAAATTTAATTAATTTTTTTTAATTAAATAAATTAGTTAAAAGTTAATTAATAAATTAAAATACATGTATATATATGATATATGTGGTATTATTACAAAGGGTATAATATATATATATATATATCTATATATATATATATATATATTCAATATAATATGTTATAATTGAATAATATAATAACTAATTAAGTGTTAATTAATTAAATAAGATTTTATTAATATAACATCATACATAAGACTATTATTTAAGTAAATCAAATTATAAAAGTTATCTAATAGGTTATTCTCTGCTAATTTGAGAGCTTCATCTGATCTCTTAGGGGAAGTGATATGTGCAACCCAAAATGCCATTTGTCGGCATATGCAATGCTTTCCTTTCGAGTCTGCTGATCAGCTGATACATGAACATTGGGGCATTCCTTGATTGATTGCTATGTCCGTTGTGGGTTCTTGATGCAGCAGCGCAATAACAAAATGATGATTCTGTGAAAGTAGCAATCGATGGAATAGAAAATACTGAATGCTCAACTCTGTTGATCCAAAGATGCCGGAATCTAGCTATCCCAAACACGTTGATCGCGCACGATACCGTGTTAAAAGATCTACGATTCTTCGACGTTGATCAAGCGCACTTGATTCCGCGAATCGGCTTCAACGATCGTTGATTCGAGCGCACTCGAATAACCGAAAGTGGAGATAGGAGATCACACTCAACTACCAATTTAGTGAAAGCACAAAGCTAACAAACAAATTTTTATTCAAATCAACCAACCTTTACAAATGAGACCACCTGCCTATTTATAGGCTTACAATTCACAACACAAAACTGTACAACACTTAGGTCGGCCACGACCTAAACATCACGACCTACGACTTAAAAGTAGACGACCTAAACAAAACAGTTACAACACATTACAAGCCTTCGCCGACCTAACAGAGACCAGCGACCTAACAAAGTACACGACCTAACATTGATCGCGACCTACGATTTATATACAACGACATAAGAAAACACTTTACAACACTTACAACAGACATCACAAGCCTTGAGCGACCTAAGAATGCAATGCAGCGACCTATCTTCCCAGCACATAAGGTCGAGCGACCTAAGAGGATGCGGTTTAAGTTTCAGCGACCTAAGAAGTTAGGTCGTACCTCGTTTGTGCGATCTAACTTAGGTCGTAGCTCGAGACAGTCTTCACTCGAATATTGGAGCGACCTAAAGTGAGCGGCATCTAATAGTTAGATCGTTCGCGACCTATCACATTAACTCGCGCGAGTGTCCTCATGCTTAGCTCGTTAACTCGCGAGCGACCTTCGTTATGTTGCGAGTCTCCACTAGGTCTTTTGCGAGCTTCACTAAGTCGCTGGGACGACTTAAAGGCCTCGTTAGGTCGTTCGCGACCTAACACTTCACCGAATTGGCCTGTATCATCTTGGAGCAAGTTATAGGAATTGTTAGGTCGTTCGCAACCTAACACTTCACCATTCTGGGTGTCATTCTGGGCTGCATCATCCCTCCCTGGTTGGGAAATTCGTCCTCGAATTTACGCCCTCCTCTTCCACAACAAGCTCATTCCCATGATATGGTATAAGATGTTTAACATTAAACACGTCAGAAGTGTATATATCCTCCGGCAGCTTCAACCTATAAGCGTTTTCATTGATCCGTTTCACGATCGTTACAGGACCAATTTTTCGAGCTTTAAGCTTATTGTATGCTCCCACTGGAAAACGATCTTTCGTTAGTACAGCATATACTAAATCTCCTTCATTAAATTCAACGCTTCTTCGTTTCAAATCCGCATATCGTTTATACTTTTAATTTGCTTTCTCCAATCGTTCCTGAACGATTTTATGACATTCTGCCAATCCATCAACAAAATCAACAGCCCGATTAACGGTCCCCTTTGGTTGTGGTACTATCGTCAAATCCAACGACCCCTTTGGTAAGCTTGAATACACTATCTGAAATGGACTGAAACCCGTACTACGGTTTATAGCATGATTATGAGCAAACTCTGCTTGACATAACTTCACATCCCAACTCTTCAGATTATCCTTCACAAGGCACCATAATAAATTTCCCAAAGATCTGTTAACAACTTCAGTTTGACCATCGGATTGCGGATGGTAAGCACTACTGAAATTTAGCTTTATTCCCACCATCTTCCACAAACTCAGCCAAAAATGACTTAGAAATCTAGTATCTCGATCAGAAACAATGGATTCTGGTAAACCATGTAAACGATACACTTCTTTAAGAATAACTCGGCAACACGGACGGCATCAGCTGTCTTTTTACAAGCGATGAAATGTGCCATCTTTGAAAACCTGTCCACTACAACATATATCGAATCATTCCCCCTCTGTGTTCTCGGTAATCCCAAAACAAAATCCATACTAATATCAACCCATGGCCTAACCGGCACGGGTAACGGCATATACAATCCCGCATTCGTCGCTGTCCCCTTGGAAACTTGGCAAATATGACATCTCTCCACAAACTTTCCAACTTCCCGCTTCATCGAAGGCCAATAATAATGTAACGACCCGATATTTTCAACCATTCGCATCCATTATAAGTGTATAGGTAGACACTCATGCCGGAGTTGAATTGCTCAAAATACCGCGTTGTAAATAAAATTTGGCAAATCTCAGAATATACAGTAAATAAATATAATCACAGATCACAGACACAGAGTAAAATAATGCAGCGGAAGTAAAAGAAATAGTAGTTCATGAAGCTACTATATAAATATATCAGAGTTACATAAGATACAACAGAAGAAATAGAGTACAACAAAAGTCTCAATAAAATAACCAAGTACAAGCTGAGTAGAACAACGGAACTGGAATAGATAGGAAATGACAAGCAGATAATCTCCAGCGATTCAAATCTCCAAGAGAGTGGAAATCCAAATCTGTGAATAACTCAGGCTGACCCGAGCGTAAAGCAAAACACAAAACACTCGAGTCAGGACAATATATACTTATATAATGTAAACCAACTCAAGCGAACTGTAATAAGGGTACAAGTAACTTAGAAGATGCTTGGGACCGCCTATCCTCTAAGGATCCGTTAAACTATCTACTATGTAGTAATATACGCTATATACAGTAGTGTCTAATCAGTAAAGTATAATCATATAGAAAATAGCGTTAAGGGGATGGAGAACCTTAACGCGGTCGGATCTTAAAATCATAATCGTAGTAAAGCTCGATATGGTAGGTGACACGGCACAACTAGGCAATGCCAGGGTAGATATACCAATTACGCATCCGGACTGGTGGTGACGCATAGCAGCCACTACCGCCCACCTCGAACAACACTCCCAAATCAAGGGTGCGCACCAAATCAATCACAAGTAATAGAATGGTATCGAAGAAGTGTGTCCGATCAGAGGTGCTACCTCATTGGTCCGTCAATCGCTCCTGTTTTAGCCACCTTATGCCAACTCACGGGAGTTGGGTCCACGTATATACCTTAGGATCGTCGCCACCATCCTACTTCATTCTGGAATCTCCACCGCGTACACGGTTGCCAAAGTGGTTTTCGGTAAGACAGAGAGTATGTCCATATCCGATCCCGGTCTCTTTAACAACCCAACGTTATTATAACCCGTGGTTATAACTTTTAAAAACAATACTTTACTCCAAAATAAAATATCATTTCAAACCATATCTTTATCAAAAATAAAGATTAAATCAATTCCAAACCATTTCCATATATTTAAATTTTTATATAATTTCAAAACTTCATTTCAAATCATTTTAATATAATAAAATATCATATCCTTACAAAACTTCATTTCAAATCATTTTAATAAAATAAAATATCCTATCAGTTCAAATCCAATATTCAACTTTAAATACCTTTTAAATTCAAAGATATCGTTCATTTACTATCATTTCAAATCACCTTTAAATAGTTTATATTCCAATCAAAATAATTCATTTAAACCTTTTAAAAGTGTAATTATTATATTTTCAAATCAAGTATTCAATTTCCAAAGTTTCAAACCATTCTGAGTTCGTTTACTAAGTCAAAAACCCTAATTATTAAAATTTCAGCATTACACAGCATTTAAAAACAACTGCTATAAGTTATATTTGAAAACATTTTTAATTCAGCAAAGACAGCACTTAAAACTGCTGTTAAAACTCAGTTTTAGTTGAATTATAGTTCAAAACAGAAAAGACAGCAATTCAGAAGTGCTGCGGTAGTTCAGATTTCAAAACAAGGGTTAAATTTGGTTTCAGCAAAGACTGCAGACCATTATAGCATTTCCAGAGAATGCTATAATAGACCTGGGTTCAATATTAGCCTATAAGTTCAACTGCAGCAACTGCAGCATTTCAGAAATGCTGTAGTAGCCCTTTTATTCAAATTTTAGTGTAATTCAGAACCATAGCATTTCGGAATGCTATTAAAAGTGATTTCCAGCTTTTTAGTGTATTTCCAGCGATTAAATAACTTCATTTTAAACTCTTTAAACATTTTAAAAATCATAATTTAACATTTAAAATGTTTATTTACATATCATTTAACATGTATCTTTTTCACAATAAATTTCTTATAATTAAATCCAATTTTCAACAATTTACTTAATAAATTTAAGTGTAAAAGTTTCAATTCTTCACATTTCAACAAATAACTTAACACTTCAAATTTAAATTACCATTTCACACATTTAACTAAATTTCCAATTTTATTTAATTAACTTAAACCTTTAATTAAAACCAAATTTCACATTTCCAAGTCAAGTTATATTTTTAAAAGATCACTTTTAAACATTCATTTATTTAACCGCTTAAATTCATAGAAAATCAATAATACTTTAATAAATCACTTAAATTAAAATTTAAATCAAATTATCATATTTACCATTTTCCAAATATAATTAAATTTCCATTTTTATTCATATAACTTAAATATCATTTTTAACCAAATTCCAAATTTCCAACTTAAGTTATATTTCAAAAATCCAGTTAAACCATTCATTAATTACATTTTTAACACATAGAAAAATCATAATTTCTTTATTTTAAAATATTTCAAAATCTATTTAAATCAAATTTCATAAATTTATAATTTTTAAAATACTTAAAAATATCCAAAACACTTTATAAAATAACCACGGGCCTGTATATAATTTTCTAACTTAGGTCAAGTGATACGGATATGTATCATTTCAATCCGCAGTTAAAAAAGAAAAATCCGGGTTCTATCATTTCAAACCCGCAATCCCAAGTTAAAATAAATTAAATAAAAATCATTCAGGCCTATCATTTCAGCCCATAACGATTTTTCCCTATTCTAAAGTCCGTTCGGGTATGTATCATTTCAACCCATAGTGATTCTAGTCTACAGGGAACTTGCAATGGTGATAACAGGTATAAATAACATAATAACATTAAATAACAGTAACATATGATATAACAGGTGTAATAACAGGTGTGAACATCATATGATAATAATATAGGCATATATAACATGATAATATATTTCTACAGATTCACAGGGTGTCAATTTACTGGTTATATAGGTACATATTGTCTGGTGAGAATAACTCACCTGTTTCAAGCTGGAGTTTGCAAATCAAATGACACAACGAATTCCAGGAAGCACGATATGGCACAACGATGGATTCAAGTGGATGAGAACCAAGATGTTACTCTTGTATACAAAAACAAAACAAAGCACCATATAAATAATTACAATACCAAAGTGTTGAAACAAAATTGAGATAGAATGGATAAGTGAACATCACCAAGTCTTTAAATCAACTTTGCTTGATCTTGCTTCAACTTTTGCTCGACCATACATGTATTAGGTTCGGCGTCAACATGTTTTTAGGTTGAAATGGATCAGGTTTGGACCACAAATGGCACGGCTAAGTCAAGAATATGAAGAGGAAGGAGTTTGCAAGCCTAGAATGCAAAGGGACAAGGCAAAATGGAGTTTTTGGTTCAACCCTTAGGCTCGACCATAGGGTCTATGGGTCAGGTCAGATCTGGACAGAGGGGAGGGTGATGTTCAGAGGTGGTAAACAAGCTGGTGGTGGTGGCTAAGGGGGTGGCCATGGTCAACAATGAAGGTGGTGAGGTGATATGTGCTCGGGTAGGCAATGTTTTGGAGTATAGCAATGTTTTTTTGTGGTGTTTGCAACATGAGATGGTCAAGGCAACTTCAGGTCAGAGGAGGGGGATGATTTGGCCGTGGATGAAGTGGGAAAGAAGGGATGGTGGTGGTTGGTGAAGATGTGGAGGTGTATGGCCGAACCAAGCAAGAAGAAACAAGGCAAAAATCAAGGCAAAATCAAAAGGAAAAATGAAGAGAAATGTGAAAAAGAGAGGGGAGGCCATTACAAATCTTTGTAGCCATGAATGAAATGAGGAATGGTGCTTTTCTCACGTGAAAATGAGTTAAAACTCACGGCTATCAAATGAAAATGCACGGCCAACTCAAGGCAAATGAAAAGACTTAGGAAATTGAAGAGACGGGAAAACAAAGGGACAAAAGCAACTAAAAAGACACAAACCTTTTCAAATTTCCATTATATATTTATATATATTTATAAATATGAAAATAGCTGAAATTAAAGATAAATAAACTCAGAAATAAAGTAAATAAGAAAAATAAATAAATAAATTTTATATTAATTAAATTAAATGAAGAAAAATAACACTATATACAAACTAGGTTAAATAAACTGAAACAAATTCAAATAATCTTTGGAAAAATCTATTCTAATCTAAATACATGTAAAGTGAATATTAATAAATTAAAACAAAGAAAATAAAGTGAATGTATAAAATAAATAAATAAATTTTAATTATATATAGTTAAATTAAGAAAATAGCAAAGAAAATAGAAATTAGGCTTTAAAATTACAAAATAAATTCAACAAGCTTTGGAAAAATTTTATAATCACTTTAAAATTATTAAAAGACAAAATTATACATAAAATAAAATATTAACATATATTAGAACAAAATATGACAAATAAAATATAATTTATATGTTTTAAAATAAATAATATTGCAAAATAAACAGTTTATACACAAAATTGAAAATTACATAACTTCTACAATATAAGTCCGTTTTCAACGAAACGAAAAGCAGTATTCATGGAATTAAATCTATTTTCATAATAAAAGATAAAATTTTAAAATTTTAAATATTTAAATTTAAAGTTTAAAAGTCAAAGTTTGACCAGTTTGAATAGAAATTCACTTTACAGTAAAATATCCAATTTTTACCAGTTTGAAATTATAATTTACAAAACAATCAAAATATATATTTAGAAATGAAATATTTGAAACAAAACAAGTTTAAAATAATTTCAAATTAAAATAAAGTTTTTCAATCAGGAAATTCAATTTAACAGAAATAAAATATAAAATAAAATAAGCCTAAAATGTAGGGTTGTTACACTCTCCCCCACTCAAAACTTTTCGTCCCCGAAAAGGAATGAGGTACAGGAAAGCACAGAAAAAGAAAAAAAAAGAAATAGAATTAAGACAAGATGATAAGAAGATTGGAATTACACCTGATAACTATTGTTATAGGTAAGTTTGACAAGATGGAGGTGATCAAATCAAGAATATAAGCACGAAAAAGATCCTCTAGAGTCTGAATCTCCCTTTTCACTTGACTGACGGTCTATGAATGGAAAAACAGTGTTCAGATCCAGATGAGTAACAAGGGTTATCAAAGATTACAGAAAGATTTCTAAACAGACTAGTATAAGCAATAGCCTTCCCATTCTGTAACAAGATAAGAGAAATAAGGACAACCAAAAGGTAGTTTGAAAAACAAAATAAGATAATAGATTTGTAACCATAATGTTTTGAAATCATAACAATTTAGAGATGTTATTATTTAGAAATCGTACTACTTAAAATCATAACACTTTGGAAATGTTATTCTTTAAAAAAAAAACATAATACTTAGAAAATCATAACACCCTAAAAAAAATCTTCATTTAAACCATTTTAATTCAAGGTCAAATAATATTCATTTTAAAGTTGTAACATTTCTAAGTTCATTTAATTATAAAAATTTCCAAAACATTGTCTTTTCAAAATAGCAGCACTTATAAAATGCTACAGTAGATATATTAGTATTTCAAATCAGTTCAATTTCAGAAATATTCATTTGGATATCATTTAACTTATGACTTATTAAAACAAACTTTTATAAATGGAATATCCAAATTAAGCTATACTTCGTTTATTAAGTCAAAATTTCACTATTTTACTTAACTCTTAATTTAACACATAGCCTAACTCTTTATTTAAAATACCCATTTCATAAATAGATATTCCTTTAATAAGTTACACTTATTATTCCATTTGGAAACCAAATTCTCAATTATCAAATTTTAGTGATGTTAAAATACATTTTAACTCTTTAAATCATAATTACTCATTTTTCAAGACATATCTATTTCATAAATAAAATATTTATATAGCAAATATAACAATCAAATTTCTTTACACATTTATTCATTTAGACATCAATTAAACTATGAATTCAAGTTAAATAACTATATTACAAAATGTCTAATTCAAATGTATTTTATTTTATCTATTCAAAGATACATTATTTATTATACAACATATTCATTTCAGGAAATAACCTTTATCAAAATTTCTAGGTTAGACTTAAGGTTCCATATTAAATCAATTTGATTATTAAGTTATTTAAATAAAATCTCTTTAGATTCCTTTTTCAATATTTACCTTTGTTAATCTTTTATAACTAAAATTGAAGTGTATAACATTTATTATAACCACTCAAATTTTATTTATAAAAATCCTTTCTATATTGTATATTATCCAATTTCATATTCAACTTCTGTGTAATTTAGGTAAGTTATATTGGAATTAAATTGTGTGTTATACAAGTAAAACTTTCCAATTCAATTATCTCAAATTTGAATCATTTATTCAAATTTTTATTTTCTTCTTATAACTGAAATTATTCTTTAAGATAAAATGTAAGAATTAAATTTCCGATTCCCTTCAAACCACTAAGAGATAAATAAATATATGTATATAATATGTCAAATCAAATTTAAATCATATATCTATATATATTATAATCCAGTCATATTTAGAAATTCAAATCAATTAGATTTTCCAAAACAAAGCTGTAGCAAGACTACAGAACAGTCTCTTCACTTCGAAACTCGAAAATGAACGTCGATGATGCTGCAGTCATCACCGAAATTATTTTCCAGCGACAAAGAGAAGAGCACTTAATTTTTAAACTTTAAAATCCTTTAGAGACAAATTTTTATTCAAAATACTTTAAATAATATCCTTTTAAAAAATTTAAACACAAGGTTTGAAACCATTGGAAATTAAATTCTTTAAATTTCTTGTTTTTAAATTCATTTCAGTTCCCAAATAAATTTATAAACAACTATTTATAAATTCATTTGTAGAACAATAAATGATAAATCAAGTATTATCATTTCAAATTATCAATTTAAATCAATTTATTAAGTTGCATAAAATTATATATCCAAATTTATTTCATTAACCAAATTTTAAAATAATATTGTGTCAGTTTGTTCTGTCAAAGTGTTTTAGAAATCCTATCGATAGCGTTGATCAGACGAATCGATCGGAAACCCAAATTAACATCAACAACCCAAACAACACAACATATAAAACAAAACATAGATTTTCAAGTACGATTCAAATGTTTGGAGACAGTTTAGAAACAAAAGGCAAGATGGTTAAACAGAGTAGAGAGATGGGTAAGCTTAGATAAATCGCGGACAACCTTAACCGGGTCAACCGTGACTCAATGGATAAGATCAAATGTGGATTTTCTGGGGTAAATCTACCTTCAATCTCAAGAGATAGAGTTTGGAATAATAAAAGATATTAGCATCTAAACCAAGGATAAATATAAATCTCTGGTGAATCGATGCTGATTATAAAGAATTTTCACCCTTTTACAAGAAAATTAGAATATTGGCGAGACCGCCAATTCACTATAAAGATCATTGGAAGTGGAGTCATGGGATACTCCAGAATCAAAAGATGATGAATAGTGAGGGACACGAATGAATTTCGGAACCGCAGGGAACGTTCCAAAATTCAAAGGAAAACGAATCAAAGGAAGATATTCAAACTCGAACGAAAGTGATTCTGTAAATAAATTTACCATACATTCTAAGTTTTGCCTCAAAGCCAAAGCTCTGATACCAACTGTAACGACCCGATATTTTCAACCATTCGCATCCATTATAAGTGTATAGGTAGACACTCATGCCGGAGTTGAATTGCTCAAAATACCGCGTTGTAAATAAAATTTGGCAAATCTCAGAATATACAGTAAATAAATATAATCACAGATCACAGACACAGAGTAAAATAATGCAGCGGAAGTAAAAGAAATAGTAGTTCATGAAGCTACTATATAAATATATCAGAGTTACATAAGATACAACAGAAGAAATAGAGTACAACAAAAGTCTCAATAAAATAACCAAGTACAAGCTGAGTAGAACAACGGAACTGGAATAGATAGGACATGACAAGCAGATAATCTCCAGCGATTCAAATCTCCAAGAGAGTGGAAATCCAAATCTGTGAATAACTCAGGCTGACCCGAGCGTAAAGCAAAACACAAAACACTCGAGTCAGGACAATATATACTTATATAATGTAAACCAACTCAAGCGAACTGTAATAAGGGTACAAGTAACTTAGAAGATGCTTGGGACCGCCTATCCTCTAAGGATCCGTTAAACTATCTACTATGTAGTAATATACGCTATATACAGTAGTGTCTAATCAGTAAAGTATAATCATATAGAAAATAGCGTTAAGGGGATGGAGAACCTTAACGCGGTCGGATCTTAAAATCATAATCGTAGTAAAGCTCGATATGGTAGGTGACACGGCACAACTAGGCAATGCCAGGGTAGATATACCAATTACGCATCCGGACTGGTGGTGACGCATAGCATCCACTACCGCCCACCTCGAACAACACTCCCAAATCAAGGGTGCGCACCAAATCAATCACAAGTAATAGAATGGTATCGAAGAAGTGTGTCCGATCAGAGGTGCTACCTCATTGGTCCGTCAATCGCTCCTGTTTTAGCCACCTTATGCCAACTCACGGGAGTTGGGTCCACGTATATACCTTAGGATCGTCGCCACCATCCTACTTCATTCTGGAATCTCCACCGCGTACACGGTTGCCAAAGTGGTTTTCGGTAAGACAGAGAGTATGTCCATATCCGATCCCGGTCTCTTTAACAACCCAACGTTATTATAACCCGTGGTTATAACTTTTAAAAACAATACTTTACTCCAAAATAAAATATCATTTCAAACCATATCTTTATCAAAAATAAAGATTAAATCAATTCCAAACCATTTCCATATATTTAAATTTTTATATAATTTCAAAACTTCATTTCAAATCATTTTAATATAATAAAATATCATATCCTTACAAAACTTCATTTCAAATCATTTTAATAAAATAAAATATCCTATCAGTTCAAATCCAATATTCAACTTTAAATACCTTTTAAATTCAAAGATATCGTTCATTTACTATCATTTCAAATCACCTTTAAATAGTTTATATTCCAATCAAAATAATTCATTTAAACCTTTTAAAAGTGTAATTATTATATTTTCAAATCAAGTATTCAATTTCCAAAGTTTCAAACCATTCTGAGTTCGTTTACTAAGTCAAAAACCCTAATTATTAAAATTTCAGCATTTCACAGCATTTAAAAACAACTGCTATAAGTTATATTTGAAAACATTTTTAATTCAGCAAAGACAGCACTTAAAACTGCTATTAAAACTCAGTTTTAGTTGAATTATAGTTCAAAACAGAAAAGACAGCAATTCAGAAGTGCTGCGGTAGTTCAGATTTCAAAACAAGGGTTAAATTTGGTTTCAGCAAAGACTGCAGACCATTATAGCATTTCCAGAGAATGCTATAATAGACCTGGGTTCAATATTAGCCTATAAGTTCAACTGCAGCAACTGCAGCATTTTAGAAATGCTGTAGTAGCCCTTTTATTCAAATTTTAGTGTAATTCAGAACCATAGCATTTCGGAATGCTATTAAAAGTGATTTCCAGCTTTTTAGTGTATTTCCAGCGATTAAATAACTTCATTTTAAACTCTTTAAACATTTTAAAAATCATAATTTAACATTTAAAATGTTTATTTACATATCATTTAACATGTATCTTTTTCACAATAAATTTCTTATAATTAAATCCAATTTTCAACAATTTACTTAATAAATTTAAGTGTAAAAGTTTCAATTCTTCACATTTCAACAAATAACTTAACACTTCAAATTTAAATTACCATTTCACACATTTAACTAAATTTCCAATTTTATTTAATTAACTTAAACCTTTAATTAAAACCAAATTTCACATTTCCAAGTCAAGTTATATTTTTAAAAGATCACTTTTAAACATTCATTTATTTAACCGCTTAAATTCATAGAAAAATCAATAATACTTTAATAAATCACTTAAATTAAAATTTAAATCAAATTATCATATTTACCATTTTCCAAATATAATTAAATTTCCATTTTTATTCATATATCTTAAATATCATTTTTAACCAAATTCCAAATTTCCAACTTAAGTTATATTTCAAAAATCCAGTTAAACCATTCATTAATTACATTTTTAACACATAGAAAAATCATAATTTCTTTATTTTAAAATATTTCAAAATCTATTTAAATCAAATTTCATAAATTTATAATTTTTAAAATACTTAAAAATATCCAAAACACTTTATAAAATAACCACGGGCCTGTATATAATTTTCTAACTTAGGTCAAGTGATACGGATATGTATCATTTCAATCCGCAGTTAAAAAAGAAAAATCCGGGTTCTATCATTTCAAACCCGCAATCCCAAGTTAAAATAAATTAAATAAAAACCATTCAGGCCTATCATTTCAGCCCATAACGATTTTTCCCTATTCTAAAGTCCGTTCGGGTATGTATCATTTCAACCCATAGTGATTCTAGTCTACAGGGAACTTGCAATGGTGATAACAGGTATAAATAACATAATAACATTAAATAACAGTAACATATGATATAACAGGTGTAATAACAGGTGTGAACATCATATGATAATAATATAGGCATATATAACATGATAATATATTTCTACAGATTCACAGGGTGTCAATTTACTGGTTATATAGGTACATATTGTCTGGTGAGAATAACTCACCTGTTTCAAGCTGGAGTTTGCAAATCAAATGACACAACGAATTCCAGGAAGCACGATATGGCACAACGATGGATTCAAGTGGATGAGAACCAAGATGTTACTCTTGTATACAAAAACAAAACAAAGCACCATATAAATAATTACAATACCAAAGTGTTGAAACAAAATTGAGATAGAATGGATAAGTGAACATCACCAAGTCTTTAAATCAACTTTGCTTGATCTTGCTTCAACTTTTGCTCGACCATACATGTATTAGGTTCGGCCTCAACATGTTTTTAGGTTGAAATGGATCAGGTTTGGACCACAAATGGCACGGCTAAGTCAAGAATATGAAGAGGAAGGAGTTTGCAAGCCTAGAATGCAAAGGGACAAGGCAAAATGGAGTTTTTGGTTCAACCCTTAGGCTCGACCATAGGGTCTATGGGTCAGGTCAGATCTGGACAGAGGGGAGGGTGATGTTCAGAGGTGGTAAACAAGCTGGTGGTGGTGGCTAAGGGGGTGGCCATGGTCAACAATGAAGGTGGTGAGGTGATATGTGCTCGGGTAGGCAATGTTTTGGAGTATAGCAATGTTTTTTTGTGGTGTTTGCAACATGAGATGGTCAAGGCAACTTCATGTCAGAGGAGGGGGATGATTTGGCCGTGGATGAAGTGGGAAAGAAGGGATGGTGGTGGTTGGTGAAGATGTGGAGGTGTATGGCCGAACCAAGCAAGAAGAAACAAGGCAAAAATCAAGGCAAAATCAAAAGGAAAAATGAAGAGAAAAGTGAAAAAGAGAGGGGAGGCCATTACAAATCTTTGTAGCCATGAATGAAATGAGGAATGGTGCTTTTCTCACGTGAAAATGAGTTAAAACTCACGGCTATCAAATGAAAATGCACGGCCAACTCAAGGCAAATGAAAAGACTTAGGAAATTGAAGAGACGGGAAAACAAAGGGACAAAAGCAACTAAAAAGACACAAACCTTTTCAAATTTCCATTATATATTTATATATATTTATAAATATGAAAATAGCTGAAATTAAAGATAAATAAACTCAGAAATAAAGTAAATAAGAAAAATAAATAAATAAATTTTATATTAATTAAATTAAATGAAGAAAAATAACACTATATACAAACTAGGTTAAATAAACTGAAACAAATTCAAATAATCTTTGGAAAAATCTATTCTAATCTAAATACATGTAAAGTGAATATTAATAAAGTAAAACAAAGAAAATAAAGTGAATGTATAAAATAAATAAATAAATTTTAATTATATATAGTTAAATTAAGAAAATAGCAAAGAAAATAGAAATTAGGCTTTAAAATTACAAAATAAATTCAACAAGCTTTGGAAAAATTTTATAATCACTTTAAAATTATTAAAAGACAAAATTATACATAAAATAAAATATTAACATATATTAGAACAAAATATGACAAATAAAGTATAATTTATATGTTTTAAAATAAATAATATTGCAAAATAAACAGTTTATACACAAAATTGAAAATTACATAACTTCTACAATATAAGTCCGTTTTCAACGAAACGAAAAGCAGTATTCATGGAATTAAATCTATTTTCATAATAAAAGATAAAATTTAAGAATTTTAAATATTTAAATTTAAAGTTTAAAAGTCAAAGTTTGACCAGTTTGAATAGAAATTCACTTTACAGTAAAATATCCAATTTTTACCAGTTTGAAATTATAATTTACAAAACAATCAAAATATATATTTAGAAATGAAATATTTGAAACAAAACAAGTTTAAAATAATTTCAAATTAAAATAAAGTTTTTCAATCAGGAAATTCAATTTAACAGAAATAAAATATAAAATAAAATAAGCCTAAAATGTAGGGTTGTTACAAATAAGATTGAGAAATCAATTGCAAAGTACGATCTCGGCCCACATGACCTTCCTCATGCAACTCCTTTACAATCTTCATACGTAAGCTGCACTCTAGTATACATAATCGATTCCCTTTAAAAAGAAAACCATCCACCAATACAAACTCATCCGTCTTTCCCTCCTTGACTTCGTCTACAAACTTCGCAAAGTAAGAATCATCGACAAATAATTCTGGCAACACCTCAAACCCTGTCACCTCTACCTTCATTGTTGTCAACAGATGATTTCTTCTGCTCAACACATCCGCCACACGGTTTGTAACTCCAGATTTGTGTTTCACAACAAATGTAAACTGCTGCAGATATGCAATCCACGATGCATGCCTTGCTGAAATTTTCTCTTGTCCTTGCAGATGCTTCAAAGCCTCATGATCAGTGTATAGCACAAACTCCTTATGAAATAAGTAATGTCTCCAATGTTTAATGGCTTGTACAACAGCATAAAATTCCACATCATACGTACTATATCTCATCTTTGCTCCCGATAACTTTTCACTGAAATATGCAATAGGACGTCCCCTCTGACTTAGCACCCCTCCAATTCCCACCTTGGATGCATCAGTATGTAGCTCAAACAACAACTGAAAGTCTGGTAATACTAGAATTGGTGCTGACGTCAACAGTTCTTTGATTCGTTCAAAAGCAACCCCTGCTTCCTCCGACCATGCCAACTGCTTTCCCTTCATACAATCTGTAACCGGCGCCATCACACTACTAAAGTGTGGAATGAACCTTCGATAGAATGAGCCAACCCGTGAAAACTTCGAACTTTTGTTATAGTCTTGGGTTGCGGCCAATCTCTGATTGCTTCGACTTTACTTTGGTCCACCTGTATTCCTTCTTTCGATACAACATATCCCAGAAATAAGACACTCCGTGCCATAAACACACATTTCTTCGTAGCAGCATAGAATTATTCTTCACGAAGGATAATTAACACTTTCCTCAAATGCTGAACATGCTCCTCTGTACTAGAACTGTAGATCAGAATATCATCAAAGTAAACCACCACAAATTTCCCAATGTATGGCCTAAAAATTTGGTTCATCACCCTCATGAATGTACTTGGTGCATTCGATAGACCAAACGGCATCACCAGCCATTCATACAATCCTTCCCTTGTCTTGAATGTTGTCTTCCATTCGTCCCCTGGTCTAATTCGAATCTGATGATAACTGCTTTTCAAGTCAATCTTAGAAAAGATCACAGACCCACTGATTTGATCTAACAGATCATCAAGCCTCGGCATCGAAAATCTGTATCTGACTGTTATCTTGTTCAATGCTCTACTATCTGTGCACATTCTCCACGTCCCATCCTTCTTTGGTACCAACAAAGCTGGCACTGCACAAGGACTCAAACTCTCCTGAACTCGCCCTTGTTCTAGTAATTCCTCCACTTGTCTTCTCAACTCCTCATGTTCCTTTGGACTCATCCGATAGTGTGGTCTATGAGGCAATGCAGCACCTGGCACCAAGTCAATCTGATGATGTATGTCTCTAAGCGGTGGTAACTCCTTCGGTAACTCCTCTAGAAACACATCGTTGAATTCCTCCAAAACTGGTTTCACTTCCTATGGAACTTCAGTAACTTCACTGCTTTCATGCCCAATCAACATAAAAACTTCAGGACTCTCATCTATCTCTTCCACGAACTCCTTCAACGACAACAAGGTTTTCAATTCCTCAATCTCCTCCAGCTTGTTCTCATTCTGCTGTCGCTTTTTCGGAACTAATGTGATCTTCGTGCCTTCGAACAAGAAACTGTAACTATTCGTTCGACCATTATGCTGTACTTCACGATCGTACTGCCACGGCCTTCCCAACAGCAAATGGCAAACATCCATGTCAACCACGTCACACCAAATCTCGTCCTTGTATTTCTTTCCAATAGAAAATGGAACATGTGCTCGCCTCTCTACCTTTACTTCTCCTCCTTTCCTCAACCAAGCAAGTTTATATGGACTAGGATGTTTCTCCGTTTTTAATTTCAACTTTCTCACAGCTTCCGTTGAAATGATATTATCACAACTCCCAGCATCAATGACAAATTTACAGACCTTTCCCAACATGGTGCATGTTGACTGGAAAATGTTACTTCTCAACCAACTCGACTCTTCTTCCTGCTTCGGGGTTAAACAAGATCTTCGTAGCATCAGATTACATCCCTCGTCTCCCGACACTTCTTCTTCCTCCTCATCATGCAGTGAATTGAGATCTTCTTTGACATCCTCATCCTCCACCTCAACAAACATAGTTCTCTTTTTCGGTTTCGGACATTCGTTGCTCTTATGACCCACTTCCTGGCAATTATAGCATTTGAAATTGGTATTGACTTTAGGTTTAGCCACTTCATGAACAACCGGCTTATTCGATGCTTTAGGAACATTAGAACTACTACCCGCTCCTTTGTTCTAACCAGTAAAATTAGGAAACACACCTCCCCTACGTCTACCTTGTTTCACCCAAGCCAACGCCTTTTGATGTGCTTCTGCCACAGATCTAGGGTCGAACATGTTCACCATATCCTGGATCTGTGTTCTAAGTCCCCCAACAAACCTCGCGGTCAATTGTTCTTCTCTCTCCATGATATCATTTCGAGCAATTAATTGGTAGAACTCATCAGCATAATCAGCAATCGTCTTCGTTCCTTGCCTCAAGTTATGTAATCTCTAATTACATTAGTGATTGGTAATTATAGGGCAAGAACGTATCCTTCATCAATTTCTTCATCTTTTCCCAAGCAACAATTTTTGACTTTCCCATTCGCTCTCTAGTAAGTTTGGTTTGCTGCCACCATGCCATAGCTCTCCCCCTCAACCTAGTAGCAACCAACTTCACTTTACGATTTTCCGAAACCTCCTTGAAGTCAAAAATTTCCTCAACATAAGATAACCAATCAAGAAATTCCTCGGCCTGCATACCTCCCTTGAATTCCGGTATTTCAGTCTTCATCCCAGACTCCCACTTGTGATCATACTCCGACTGATTTCTTCCTTGTCCACGTCCTCGTCCATGAACACTACCACCATCATACTCTTCTTCAAAATCTGATGTATATCGATGTCGATCCTGACCACCAACATCTCTACTACCATCATTTCTTCCACCAACATCCCTTCTGTCTACATTCCTCCGATCTCGATCATTCACATTCCTATCACGACTTTGATTGTCATCATTTCTATAACGATCTCGACTCACACTTCTTTGATCATTATCAACACTTCTCTCTCGATTTGAATGTGGTGAAATTCTACTTCCCCCATGGTTAGATTCAGGTGAAACCCTTCTCCGATTTTGATTCATCTCCAACATCATCTTCTCTAATCGACCAATCCCTTCATTAAGTTTCTCACTAAAGTTTTCATTAATTCTTTGCTTCATCTCATCATCTTCTTCTCTTCTATATAAAGCTTCAACATTCTGATGGCGATTAGCTCTTCTTGGCGGCATTGTTAAATGATACAAACTTCAACTCTCGACTTGTACAATTCAAAAGATACCAAATGAGGTTCGGCCTTCAACTTCAAATTCTTTGGCGCGCAAATCTTCCACGGCCAAACTCAAACACCTTTCAATCTTTGATCCAAAATGGAATGGATCGAATTCTTCAAACTTGTTGCAACTTATGATGAACACGACTTGAACTTCTTCGAATAAGAATTGGCTCCAAGACTCGGCTTAGCTATGATTAGCTAAGTCTAGCTCTGATACCAAATGATGCAGCAGCGGAATAACAAAATGATGATTTTGTGAAAGTAGCAATCGATGGAATAGAAAATACTGAATGCTCAACTCGGTTGATCCAAAGATGCCGGAATCTAGCTATCCCAAACACGTTGATCGCGCACGATACCGTGTTTAAAGATCTACGATTCTTCGACGTTGATCAAGCGCACTTGATTCCGTGAATCGGCTTCAACGATCGTTGATTCGAGCGCACTCGAATAACCGAAAGTGGAGATAGGAGATCACACTCAACTACCAATTTAGTGAAAGCACAAAGCTAACAAACAAATTTTTATTCAAATCAACCAACCTTTACAAATGAGACCACCTGCCTATTTATAGGCTTACAATTCACAACACAAAACTGTACAACACTTAGGTCGGCCACGACCTAAACATCACGACCTACGACTTAAAAGTAGACGACCTAAACAAAACAGTTACAACACATTACAAGCCTTCGCCGACCTAACATAGACCGGCGACCTAACAAAGTACACGACCTAACATGGATCGCGACCTACGATTTATATACAACGACATAAGAAAACACTTTACAACACTTACAACAGACATCACAAGCCTTGAGCGACCTAAGAATGCAATGCAGCGACCTATCTTCCCAGCACATAAGGTCGAGCGACCTAAGAGGATGCGGTTTAAGTTTCAGCGACCTAAGAAGTTAGGTCGTACCTCGTTTGTGCGACCTAACTTAGGTCGTAGTTCGAGACAGTCTTCACTCGAATATTGGAGTGACCTAAAGTGAGCGGCATCTGATAGTTAGATCGTTCGCGACCTATCACATTAACTCGCGTGAGTGTCCTCATGCTTAGCTCGTTAACTCGAGAGCGACCTTCGTTATGTTGCGAGTCTCCACTAGGTCGTTTGCGAGCTTCACTAAGTCGCTGGGATGACTTAAAGGCCTCGTTAGGTCGTTCGCGACCTAACACTTCACCGAATTGGCCTGTATCATCTTGGAGCGACTTATAGGAATTGTTAGGTCGTTCGCGACCTAACACTTCACCATTCTGGGTGTCATTCTGGGCTGCATCAGTTCTTGTCTTCTCTGTTTACGTAGTTCTTGTCTTCTCTGTTTACGTGGTTGTTATCTTTAGTGTGTTCTGGTTGTTGTTTGTATTATGTTGTTGGTCTAGTCTTGTTTTTTTTTAGTTAGTTGAGTCTTGGTTGTTGAGTGTATGTTCATGTTGTTGGTGTGTGCTAGAATTTATGTTGTGGCTGCTCTTTGGTTGTTCTTTTAAATAAAGAGAGGAATAGGTCCTCTATAAAAACCTAGCTTGCTTTGCAAAAAAAGTCATATGATAAAACTTATAATATAAATGTATAATAAAAGGTGGAACGATAAAAAAACCCAAAATAGAATTAAGGGATAAGCATACGTATAGTACGTATACCATGGTTTCTAATATGTCCGACACTTGAATCACGAGGGTATTTCATAAGAAATGCATTATTCCATTAGTTGATATCACTTAATTAAATATATTAAAGATTATGAATCTTTAAACTAAAGTTGACATTTACCATTTATATATTAATAAATTACTTGCATACTCTTTGGTTGTTGAGCAAACTCAAGCTGGAGATATTATGTGTAGTATTATTAAAATATTGACTAGATGAGGTAAGATAACTATATGTATTTGTTGAGTAAACTCAAGTTACATATACTATATTTAGGCCTCGTGAAATAGTAGGTGTGAGTGAATAATCTCTTTCGATTTATTGAGCAAACTCAAGATCGATATGAGAATAGAACAAGGAACCATAGGTTAGGATTTGAATATAATACAACCAATAAGGAGTAATCCATCATTTGTGTGGCTATGACTTATTGAGCAAATTCAAGGTCAGAATCCCAAGGCAAATGAGTCCTAACACCCACTAGTGAAGGCAAAAGACTACTATGTTTCATCTTAAGGTTTGAAGAAATATAAAAGACTGGTGGAAGCTTTATTAGAAAAATGAAATGGTAACATTTGACCTTTCTAATATTGTAAGAACACCTGCTATACAAAATTACAATAATCTACATCGATAAATTTGTGTAACTAATATAATTGATAAAATGTTTATCAATTAAAATATATAACTAAATTGAATTAATATTGACAAATAGAAATATAAAATATACTTACCAATAAATTTTTACATGTTGACCCATGCAAGTGCCTAATTATACAATCACTAAATACATTAGTAACCTGGTCATTTACGGTTTACTTGCCCAAGACTATGTATTGTCTTCAATGAATTTTGAACTCTAAAAGCAATACAATAATATGGATGATTGATCCATATACGATCACATATGAATGTTATATGATGAACAGTCGCAATTTGTAATGTACGAAACCTCGATCAACTTAGTTCGTTGAAACAAGCAAGTAAACTATAGTGTGAGATTGTGTATTCAATATGATTGATTACGATTATGGTCTTATTGTGCTAAATGTAACACTAGACAAATGCAACTAGATAGATTAAAGAATTCGATCACTGAAATTTCAGTTTGACCAGTTTAAGTAAAGTGCAATTTATTTGATATCCTTAAAAGTTAAGGATGACCAAATGCACTTTTGTAAATAATTCATTATGATATTGTAGAAAGGATTTCCTTTGAATGGTTCGACCTTTTACAAAGGAAATCTAATGTATAAAAGTGGATGTAACTTAAGGCATAGTTGGGGTGAAGAGAGTGAAGGTCACTTCTGTTTCTTAAAGAAATTCGGAAACAAGAATTTTAAAATAATAATAGATACTTAACATTGGAATAAGAAATACGATTTATGTTGCAAAAAGTAATTCTGCATAGAAAATTGTTTTCTATGATACTAATTCTTTGAATTTAGGATACTTGATCTAAAATTCTCGACGGTGAACCAATTATGATAAATGAAATAAATAGCCGATATTAAATGGTCGAATGGAGCTTTGTATTTCATATGCTATTATAGTAATGGCAAAAATAGTGGGAGCATGCTATATAGAACTTGTTAATCGCATCAAACTATGAAAATTGTTTTTGTAAAACATATCAACATTATTTATGAAATAATGATTATTCTTCAGTGTTGACTAAATACAAACATAGTTTTTTTCAGCATGAATATTTGATATAAAATAAAACTATAAAGGTGATATTTGTGATGCATTGGAAATAAAGAAGAATCTAAATTTAGTTGCAATTATTTTGGAATTATGGACTAAGCCACAATTTAGAGAAATAATTCTTTGATTATATAATTATTATTCATATGTTATTAGTGAATTATATCTCAAACAATAAAGGAAAAAGCACCCATTCAATGGGAGCATCATAAGAGTTGGTGAACTTTTCAGATTAATACATATAGATGTATTCAATCGCAAGTCTATTAATACAAAAAAGGTTCCATGTATTTTGTTATATTCACCAATAGGTTATAACTCATAAGGACATGTATATTTGATATACATGTAGTATGTTCATGATAAGCTCATTGAATATAAAATAGAAGTAAATAAAATAACATGCAATGTGAAATACAATCTATTCGGTTTGATTAAATATGTGAGTATATTGGAATGGAGTTTCCAATGTACCTAAAAATGAATAAAGATTCAATCTCAAAAGTCACTCCTTCCTATGATACATAATGATGAATCGATAAGGAGTAATCGTACTTTATTTAATAAAGTACGATTAATTGTGAGTGAATTCGAGTTAACTTCTTCCTAAGGTTGTGTGCTTAAGTGTAGTACATAGGGTTAAAATCAATTTCATCTAAAGAATGATTTACAAAATAATAAAATATAAGGGTTTATAAGAAACCCCAACATATCATACGAAAAGGAGTTGGCGGGTTGTGCGAGTCGAAAGACTGTACATAATAATTTTTCATGAAGGATCTTGTATATCGCCCCAAAAGGAATTTCGAAATGATCGTCATTGGATGGCTAACTTATGTTTTGAACATAAGTATCATAAACTAAAACCAAATTAGTTTTCTATGTAAGGCAATTCATAAAATGTTTGTGAATACCCATTCTATTGAATTGAGAAATAATTGCTGTTTCGAGAAATATCAACATTTTAGTGAAGGAATTTATTTTAGAAATTATTAGTATCAGAATGGATTTGGACACGATCCAAAGATAAAACTGATGATTAGAGATGAAATGAAATTAACTACACCTAAATTAATACAACGCATTAAAATGTCTAATAAGCATTCTCACATATTAAAGAAAAACCATTGCTTTCGTATCAATACCAAGAATAGATAATTCTCAGTTGTCAATTAAGCCATTAAGAGTATTAACTCTATGAAATGGGATGATGCACACATCTAAAAAAGATTCCAAGTACGTTGTCAAAATATGATTTTGATAGTCATACTAGAAGGGATATTATCCATCAGCCGCAAATGTGTCTTCAAGAGCAAGACTAATCCAGTTGGAATATAATGAGCAATGTTAATAAGAATAATATCGTAAATTTCAATTGTTGAAATTGGCGTAATAAATTTGCTATTTAATGGGCTCAAGTTAATTCCAATTTACTCACAAAATTATCGCTTAGTATGACTTTGTGCCATTACCAAATAATGATTTAAAATGAACCATTTGCACATAACAATTAAAGTGTCTCGAAGTTAGTATGAGCGATATTGAGTTTATGGGTTTTAGGATATAATCTAAGAAATGATACGAAAGTATCATTGTATAAGCATCAGAATTGAATAAGTGTTTTGATAGAAATATCAAATAGTTTGATTTTCAGCCAAAATCTTGAGGAAGCGTGTATCCATAAGAAAGAACCACTAAAATGTACATAAATATTCCTAGACTATAAGTAAACAACATACTATTGATTGTTAACGATGTATTTATGTTAAAATTGGTGATAGTTTGGTTATTTAATAATAGATATTAGATTTGTAAATTATTTCTT
Organism: Allium fistulosum; assembly: GCA_030737815.1. Classification (NCBI taxonomy): domain Eukaryota; kingdom Viridiplantae; phylum Streptophyta; class Magnoliopsida; order Asparagales; family Amaryllidaceae; genus Allium; species Allium fistulosum. The sequence continues at coordinate 910,133,484 of CM060907.1, read as the reverse complement.
TAAAGGATGTTGGGAATGTCCCAAACAATATGCAAAAACATCATATTAAATGTTTAATATGGAACAAGTAAGACGGATTCCTTATGGGTAGACAATATGAATTATCATATAGGTTGAATTGTCTACAATATCGTAATTTTCTTATGTATTTGATGCATGAAGAAAATATCAAATCCGAATTAAGATTACTAAATGACAGTTCAGAGTGTTCTCTTATGTTACGAAATACTAGAGAATTGTTTATTGAAACAACAAACTCCTTATGAAGGAGCAATCAGACTTAAACTTCATGAGTGATATTGAGTATAGTATGTCAATATTAAATTCATGTTCAAATCTTTATTAAGAAGCTTTAAATTCAAAATGTTCCAAACGAAATGTTGTGACTGATTCTGTAACAACCCGAGTTTTTCTAACACGAAAAACCGGACCATTTTAGTTAAGAAGAAGAGGTAGAAGAAGAAAAATAGAAAACAACAGCAGAATCTCACATACGCAGCGGAATAAAATATAATATATATCAACAGATCTTTACACAAATCAAACTGTATCTGTATATATATATACATCCAAATACATCATCAGAGTACATCACATCAATATCATACAACTGAATACACAGCGGAAAAATAATAGCAAGTACGAGAGTACGTATCGTCATCCAGCTCGTCTCCTGAGCTCCACATCATCATATCCTGTAACCTATAATACTCGGTCTGACCCGAGCATCATATAAAACAATACCCGAGTCAGTCTGGAATACCAGCGTGAGAAAATCACACTCAATTGATTATTAAAGTTTCAAAAATCCTTAAAAAATAAAAAGCATCTCGTAAGACCACGCCACAAATAAACATGTCGGGTTTTTACCTTACGATAGCTAAAACACTTTTTATCAAATTCCTTTGATATTATAATAGTGTCTATATACAAATACTTATTAAAATAGCTGAAATTGTTACATTATTAAATTCCAGCATACTAGCCACAAAAGTGGGTAATACAAACAAATACCGTACAAGGTACGTAGGAAGAATGGATTTCCAACGAATGACTAGGCACTGGGGTACCACCTATCACAGTACGTGGCATAGATCACCGTACCGAGGAGTACGCCCGCTCCCCTGCAACACAAGGCCGGAACCATCCCTTACTGGATGATCCCGAATAAAATCACCCCACGGTTGGGATCAGCAACCGCACCACTAAGCCGAAATAAAAAGGGACATCTAGACAGGGATGACTTTACCCTCCAGTGGGAGCTACCCACGAAGCCTTGCTGCATAACCCCTGATTTTCAGTCATTCCCGGTTGATGAGGCTCGAGGCTAAACGATACCTTTTAGAGAACATATCCCTTAGAATGCCCATCGTCCGCTGACGATGTTTCGCAAGCATTCATCCATACCAGTCCGTCCCAGGTCCGAACGGAACCGAAGGCACTATTCCCACTACATCCATTTTGGAAATATCCTCAGGATTAGTAGCGACTAGCCCTTGCACTTCACTGCTCCATCTTCGACTCTGAACACGTTACACGAAACGTACAAACCGGATCGAAGTGGTATTCGAGTCTCCAGACCTAGAATCCCGGTATACGGAAACTCGATCCCGGTCTCTTCGAAACGATCAACGCATTTGGCCAATATTGATAGTCGGTTATTTAACTATCAATTAACATCCACAAGCAACCATCACACAATTAAATAATTTCCCACATTATTTATTTGCCCAAATATCTTTCCAAGATATATTTCCAAATTTTCAAAGCTCATTTGAAAACAATTTCAAAACAGTTTCCGCTTACGGAAAACATTTCCCAAATAATTATTTCCACTGAATCACCAAGTACAAAATACTTTTTTTTTTTAAATAATTTAAAAACACTTTATTTTAAATATATTTTATAACATTGAAATCAAACTACTTTAATACTTTATTAAAAAAATATATACTTTAAAATAAACCACTTTATAAATATAAACTAAATTTCTCTTTTTAAAACAGAATAGAAAATCACTTTTATATAATTACTACAATAATAGATTTTTTAAAAATACCTACTTTGAAAATTAACATTTAGAAATAATCAATTTTCTAAAACATGCTTTTTTAAAACATACTTAAAACTTTTAACTTATATTTAAAATTTCTTTGAAAACGTACTTGGCTATCCAGAGAAATACACTTCTCATTTCCATCCTAAAAAAAATAAATCAACATTTATTTTTAAACCAAACCATATCTTTTTATAAATTCCCTCCTTGAATTTATATTCAAATATCCACTGATATTTTATTTTACTTTATAAACCCAGTTTATATCTCCAAAATCTCACTTCTCTTTTAAAGTTCCAATTTTAAACAACTAGATCAATTTCCAATTGATTTTCCAATTTACTTTACTTTACTTTGAAATAAATTTCCTTTACTACTTCATTTATTTCAAAATACATTAACTTTTAGATTTATTCCTTTATTTGAGTTAAAACCCTTTTTAACTGAAAATACCAATTTTAAACTTCCAAAATTCCTTCTTTAGCCTTTAATTAAATTTAATCCTTACATTCAAAATAAATCCTTTATTCTTTAAATTTAATATCACTTTAGTTTAAAGTTAATATTTCCCTTGTTATTTCGAAATTCCCTTATTCCAATTCACTTGAATTATTTACTTAAAATTTACTCTTTTATTTCTTTCAAAATCCAATTCAATATATTTTGATAACTTCTTTTATTGAAATATTCAATCCAACCATATCATCCAATATTTCAATCATCAATAAAATCATCACAGGATATCAATATTCGTAGAACAGAATATCAAATAATCTAAATAATTTTGAGGAATCCAGTTGGATCCCTCCAACCTGTTTCCCTGCATCCACAAACGTTAGCACAATACCAATTCCACTTCAAAGTGGAATATCGCGGTATATGGGATTTATATCAATCATCCGCTATTATGCGGCGCATAGGGTCTCATTCGCTATATAAATGCGGGAATATCAACTCCAATATATACATATGCCAATATGTATATATTGCTATATACTACTATATATATATAGCACATCAATCAATGCAATCATCCAATCAATTATTTAAATTTAACCATTTAAATTTAAATTCAACTGAGTGAGATTAACTCACCTTTGATTTTATTTGCAAACCAATCCCAATCGGCCTGTCCTTCCATGGTTCCAGACCTTGAATAAACATTTTACATTTTATTAATATTTGAACTTATTGAACAATTTCTTCTCTTTGATAATTTTACTTAGCTAATTATTTATTCAAATTACTTTTCCTTTAATAAAATAATATTTGGTTACTAAAACAAATAATGCGTTTATTAACAATTTAATTACCACTAAATAAATAACTCAACTAATAATCTAGTTAAACCAAATATTTTTTTCTCTTACAATTCTTTCAGTAACTAAATAATTTTAAAGAAGTTTATTAATCATCTAAATCACTAATATACATTATTAAGTAAACTTGTATGTTTTATTTCCAAACTGCATATGAATATATATTTTTCCTGTTATAGATTTCATCCTATAATACATTCATTTAATTACCTAATTTACAAATAGGTTAACAAAATACCTTACTGCCGAAAAATCAGAATGCCCCATCCAACACATCGGCAATCCTCTCCACAACGCACCGGAATCCCCCATCACGAGTTGCTCAAAATCCACAAATGAGACCCAGCTCTGACACTCACGCCACTGCAACCACGCGTGCTTCGAAATGATTTGCCACTTCATTATCTGGAATGAGACCAGATCTCGTGGAGTTCAGCCAAGCATCGCTGCCTTATCGAAAACCCCAACCCTCGACTGTCGTACGAAGCTATGCCCTAGCTCTCGCGAAACCCCACACAGCCCGACATCACTCTCCGATTCGTCCATCCCATCCAAAGGAACTTGGCTTCACGAAAATGCCCACGACCTGGAGGCACTACATGCGGTTCCAAAAACAACCCACGATACTCAATCGGTCAATTCCAGACTTGCTCGATTCGACAACCCCAACCTGTTGACGTCACTGCGACATCCTCGGTTCGACAAACGAGTGGCACTCGCTTACATGTTCACGCGGCCTGCTCCTCTCGAGTTCGAATGCAGTTGGATACGAAGGGAAAGAAATGAAGAAATTTTTGGGAGGCGGCTTTGAAAAATTGAAGAGGAATCGAAATTTAAACGAAGGGCGAAAATATATTTGCCCCTATTAGTTCTGAACGATTTCGAACGGCCATTTTTATTTCGTTCGATTCCTGCTTACGATTTAGAGAGGAAGATGGGGAATGTAGATAAGGGTTGGTGAGAGGCTTCTCGAGTACGCGTGTTTGTTCTTAAAAATATCTCTGACAAGTTGACATTTTATTTTATTTCATTGTAAAACTTCAAAACGAATCGTTGCGTAACGCGAAATCCCGAACCCCAAATCAGATATGTCGACAAACGTTAATAAGGTTTTACCCGTATCCCAAACACAACGGAACGTGTTCCGAAGGCTAATTCGATAATATGCGCGAGTTACGGAAGCAAACAATCAATTTTAAATTAAACGATTAAAATAGTTTCTAAGCGTTTTGAGCTGCCAGGGTCAAATGAGAACTCCGATTGCTACGAAAATTGAAATCCGATAATAACTAACTATTACTGAATTAATGGAACTGGTTTCGTCAAATTCCGAGACTGTGCCTCGGAAGGCTATTTTAAAATTCAATTTAAACGATATATTTTTAAAACTGAACAAAATACTTTTAAAATTCCATTTTAAAAGTTCTATCATCTTCAGTATTAACAATATAAATTTTCTGAACCTTTGAACTATTTTTAACAGGCTTAAAATCAAGATTCAATATTTTACCCAATCCCGATAATTAAATTTAATAAATTAATTATCCAAATAAATACTGTATATTTGAAATTAAAGTTAAAATTTAACCTTCGGATATTTAAAATAAATTAAATATTCACATTTCAAATGTACAAAAATTCCGGGTCGTCACATTCCTTCCCCCTTAAAAGAATTTCGTCCCCGAAATTACTAGTTAGGAAGAATGATCCAATACCCATTACTATTTCCCAAGTTCAAACAGTTTTAACAATACTCAAACAATCTTTTATTAATGATACACTAATCATCTTTTAACTTCCCAAACTTATTCATAAGTTCAACTCATACCACCTACTTATCCATTCAAATTTTGAATTATCAAAAATTTCTCAAAATTTTTCTAACTCTCTAAATTTTCGAAAAATTTCGCCAGCGTCTCCTTTGCGCGGCTAGCTCGGTACTACTACAAAATGGCTCTACGGCCTCCCAATCTCAAAAAGAAAACAAAAAGCCAAGTGGCTGGATCCAAAACCCAATCAAATTTCATATCGAAATTCAAATACATACCTTTTTGTCGGGCCATTAAATTTTATCTTCTAAATCAAAAATCCCAATTTATCCATTGCTTTTATACACCTGTATATCCTACTAAGCAATAATATCCAATCACAATTCCAAAGTCATTTTATCGACTTCTTTACAAATTTTCAATATTTACTTAACTTAAGCCCGTACGATGCACATATATCATCCGTACGCAATATCACATTCGATCGCTCAATCGATCACACAATTTCATTTCCGAACTAGTATCGTCCACCCGACTTCCTAGTGCGGACTCAGATCTGGTTCCTTGATCAGAAACCGTCATTCTCCTTGCATAGCCACAAACTATGATAGAGAATATCCAGAATCAATCAACAATCCATATCCAGGCTCGCCGTTGAAAATCGAGTGAAAAATCCTGATTCGGATCGATAAAACTATCTCGAAATTCTGTGTTCGACATCTGGACCAAATAGCTATGCGAATAAAATAATATACGTACATCTTACGTATAAATTCCAATTGATTACCAATTATATCAATTTTCTTTTATTCACATTCATTTTGATTGTTATCCCCTTATTCACAACTATCCCATTTCACAACTTCAGTTTTAGTCTTCATTCAACTATTCACTTAGTATATTTTTTTCCAAAATTACTAAGTATATTTCCAATACAAATTTTCTTATATTTATTTACTACTTCACCACTGAAGTGTATATATTCAAATTGAACTCCCATTTCATATGAATTCCAACTTACTTCAATTTACACTTCATTTCAAATATAAATACTTATTCCACATTTTCAATTCAGATTTTCATTTCCAATTTTTCTTTCTTAAATTCAATTCATCTCCAACCTATGAATATTGAATTTCATTTAGCTCGAAAACAATCCAAGTTAATTCATTCAATAACTATTTCTCAACTTATTTAAACCACTCCTCTGTTGAGTTCAGTTTCCATTTCAACATTTACTTAAGTCAATAACTTAAGTTTATTTTCCATTTAACCAACCCTTTAAAGTTTTATTTCCATCTTTCATTTGATTCTTATTTAATCAAATTCCATCCATTTATTTATTTAATATAAGTGGTTCATTCACTCAATCATTATGAATTTTAATTTCCATACTCAATTTATCTGGAATTATTTTATTAATAACCAGGTCTTTTCCAATTTATTTTCACTTATTTGGATTTCATTCGCAATCCAATCCATCACTATTTTAATCCAATTTCATTAACTCACAATTCAATTTCATTAACTAATTTATTATCTAATTAGTTCCTCCGCTGGTTAAAATTTTATACTTGCTTTTTAATTCCAAATATCACTTCACTTAATTATCTTAAGTTCAATTTATTTTATAATTCAAGTTTGGATCTATTTAAAAATTAAGATTGCACATCTTAGTCATTTCCATTTGATAATTACAATTTCAAATTATAACTCTTAATGGTTCAAAGTAATGGATTCCCATTTATGACTTACAATTTCATTTCTATTCATAAGTTTTAACTTACTTACTTAAGACCTGGGACTATTCATTTAAGTCCATTTCATCTTTATAATCAAATTTCAAATTATTATACTTAAGAACTTAAGAATATGAATTTCTTTACACAATTATAAGCATTTTACATTACCTTTATATCCAATTCAATTCGACTTCAACTTATTTACATTTAATTCAATTCCAATTCTCAATTTTATTTAACTCATCTTAAGTTAAATTCAAATATATTTTATTCACCTTCATATACTCGAATTAAATTTTAATTCCAGGATACAATTTTATACAAGTTTTACAATTCATTCACCTTCCAGTTCTCTAACTCTTTTATCTACCAGCTTATATTACTCATTGAGTTAATTTCATCTCATAATTATAATCCCAGAATTTAACTTTCATTCCTTTCTTATTTCAATCAACTTCATTCTATACTTTATATTGTTGATTCATTTAAATTTCCACATTTAAATTTTAAATAGAATTTCCAGAATCCAATTGCTCGATTTTATTCCAAAACCATTTTGAATCCATAAATAACTCATACACATCTGGTATATCACATCAAATCCCAATTTCTAAAACAATCTGCTTTTACCAAACAATTTTCCCTTTTGAATTTCAAAACCAACCCAATTCACAATCATTTCCAATTTAAAACAGTTTGGTAGCAATTTCTCTTTGGAAACTCGAAAATAGACATCGATGATGCTGCAGTCATCACCGAAATTATTTTCCAGCGACCAAAAGAGAATTTAATGCTTTTATCACTCTAAACATTTCAAACATTTTTAAATCCCAAATCCCACCAGATTTCAATTCAATTTCAAAAATATTCATGAAATAATATCACTATTATTTCCCCAAAACCTTTAAAAATTATTTTTAAATCCAAAGGAATTTAAATCTTTCCCAAAACTTCAAATTCAAAATCCATCCAATTTTTTTATATCCAAACATTACTCTGGAATTCTATCACATTTTATTTCAAGTTATAAGTCACTTTTACCATTTACATTTACAAATTTCATTTGTTTATGAATTAATCTTATTTGATTATAAATCACATTTGTAATTCACATTTGTATATAAAGTTTATCTCAATTTATAAATTTCATTTAGTCTATATTTCAAATTCCATTTTGTTATATAAATTTATTCTTCAACTTAGGTTATAAGTTTCAATTTCTACTCAATAATGAGACTAACTCATTATGGTCATTTTCTAACAACCAAGCATCCAAATATAACTATAATAAATTTTGAACAATTATTTCTTTTATATACAAAATAATTTGGGCAAAATTATTTCATTCACCCTATTTAAAACAATATTGTGTCGAACTGTTCTATTCAAGTGTTTAGAAACCCCTTCGATACAGTTGTCCAGACTGTGCCGACGAAGGTTCATATGCATCTCAATAAATCAACCAACACAATATAAAACCATTTTATATTCACTAACAAATACGCGCTCATATCTATTAGTACTCTCAAAATTCCCACCAGAGCCAAGGTTATCGCTAGCCTAAGCTCTGATACCACTGTAACAACCCGAGTTTTTCTAACACGAAAAACCGGACCATTTTAGTTAAGAAGAAGAGGTAGAAGAAGAAAAATAGAAAACAACAGCAGAATCTCACATACGCAGCGGAATAAAATATAATATATATCAACAGATCTTTACACAAATCAAACTGTATCTGTATATATATATACATCCAAATACATCATCAGAGTACATCACATCAATATCATACAACTGAATACACAGCGGAAAAATAATAGCAAGTACGAGAGTACGTATCGTCATCCAGCTCGTCTCATGAGCTCCACATCATCATATCCTGTAACCTATAATACTCGGTCTGACCCGAGCATCATATAAAACAATACCCGAGTCAGTCTGGAATACCAGCGTGAGAAAATCACACTCAATTGATTATTAAAGTTTCAAAAATCCTTAAAAAATAAAAAGCATCTCGTAAGACCACGCCACAAATAAACATGTCGGGTTTTTACCTTACGATAGCTAAAACACTTTTTATCAAATTCCTTTGATATTATAATAGTGTCTATATACAAATACTTATTAAAATAGCTGAAATTGTTACATTATTAAATTCCAGCATACTAGCCACAAAAGTGGGTAATACAAACAAATACCGTACAAGGTACGTAGGAAGAATGGATTTCCAACGAATGACTAGGCACTGGGGTACCACCTATCACAGTACGTGGCCTAGATCACCGTACCGAGGAGTACGCCCGCTCCCCTGCAACACAAGGCCGGAACCATCCCTTACTGGATGATCCCGAATAAAATCACCCCACGGTTGGGATCAGCAACCGCACCACTAAGCCGAAATAAAAAGGGACATCTAGACAGGGATGACTTTACCCTCCAGTGGGAGCTACCCACGAAGCCTTGCTGCATAACCCCTGATTTTCAGTCATTCCCGGTTGATGAGGCTCGAGGCTAAACGATACCTTTTAGAGAACATATCCCTTAGAATGCCCATCGTCCGCTGACGATGTTTCGCAAGCATTCATCCATACCAGTCCGTCCCAGGTCCGAACGGAACCGAAGGCACTATTCCCACTACATCCATTTTGGAAATATCCTCAGGATTAGTAGCGACTAGCCCTTGCACTTCACTGCTCCATCTTCGACTCTGAACACGTTACACGAAACGTACAAACCGGATCGAAGTGGTATTCGAGTCTCCAGACCTAGAATCCCGGTATACGGAAACTCGATCCCGGTCTCTTCGAAACGATCAACGCATTTGGCCAATATTGATAGTCGGTTATTTAACTATCAATTAACATCCACAAGCAACCATCACACAATTAAATAATTTCCCACATTATTTATTTGCCCAAATATCTTTCCAAGATATATTTCCAAATTTTCAAAGCTCATTTGAAAACAATTTCAAAACAGTTTCCGCTTACGGAAAACATTTCCCAAATAATTATTTCCACTGAATCACCAAGTACAAAATACTTTTTTTTTTAAATAATTTAAAAACACTTTATTTTAAATATATTTTATAACATTGAAATCAAACTACTTTAATACTTTATTAAAAAAATATATACTTTAAAATAAACCACTTTATAAATATAAACTAAATTTCTCTTTTTAAAACAGAATAGCAAATCACTTTTATATAATTACTACAATAATAGATTTTTTAAAAATACCTACTTTGAAAATTAACATTTAGAAATAATCAATTTTCTAAAACATGCTTTTTTAAAACATACTTAAAACTTTTAACTTATATTTAAAATTTCTTTGAAAACGTACTTGGCTATCCAGAGAAATACACTTCTCATTTCCATCCTAAAAAAAATAAATCAACATTTATTTTTAAACCAAACCATATCTTTTTATAAATTCCCTCCTTGAATTTATATTCAAATATCCACTGATATTTTATTTTACTTTATAAACCCAGTTTATATCTCCAAAATCTCACTTCTCTTTTAAAGTTCCAATTTTAAACAACTAGATCAATTTCCAATTGATTTTCCAATTTACTTTACTTTACTTTGAAATAAATTTCCTTTACTACTTCATTTATTTCAAAATACATTAACTTTTAGATTTATTCCTTTATTTGAGTTAAAACCCTTTTTAACTGAAAATACCAATTTTAAACTTCCAAAATTCCTTCTTTAGCCTTTAATTAAATTTAATCCTTACATTCAAAATAAATCCTTTATTCTTTAAATTTAATATCACTTTAGTTTAAAGTTAATATTTCCCTTGTTATTTCGAAATTCCCTTATTCCAATTCACTTGAATTATTTACTTAAAATTTACTCTTTTATTTCTTTCAAAATCCAATTCAATATATTTTGATAACTTCTTTTATTGAAATATTCAATCCAACCATATCATCCAATATTTCAATCATCAATAAAATCATCACAGGATATCAATATTCGTAGAACATAATATCAAATAATCTAAATAATTTTGAGGAATCCAGTTGGATCCCTCCAACCTGTTTCCCTGCATCCACAAACGTTAGCACAATACCAATTCCACTTCAAAGTGGAATATCGCGGTATATGGGATTTATATCAATCATCCGCTATTATGCGGCGCATAGGGTCTCATCCGCTATATAAATGCGGGAATATCAACTCTAATATATACATATGCCAATATGTATATATTGCTATATACTACTATATATATATAGCACATCAATCAATGCAATCATCCAATCAATTATTTAAATTTAACCATTTAAATTTAAATTCAACTGAGTCAGATTAACTCACCTTTGATTTTATTTGCAAACCAATCCCAATCGGCCTGTCCTTCCATGGTTCCAGACCTTGAATAAACATTTTACATTTTATTAATATTTGAACTTATTGAACAATTTCTTCTCTTTGATAATTTTACTTAGCTAATTATTTATTCAAATTACTTTTCCTTTAATAAAATAATATTTGGTTACTAAAACAAATAATGCGTTTATTAACAATTTAATTACCACTAAATAAATAACTCAACTAATAATCTAGTTAAACCAAATATTTTTTTCTCTTACAATTCTTTCAGTAACTAAATAATTTTAAAGAAGTTTATTAATCATCTAAATCACTAATATACATTATTAAGTAAACTTGTATGTTTTATTTCCAAACTGCATATGAATATATATTTTTCCTGTTATAGATTTCATCCTATAATACATTCATCTAATTACCTAATTTACAAATAGGTTAACAAAATACCTTACTGCCGAAAAATCAGAATGCCCCATCCAACACATCGGCAATCCTCTCCACAACGCACCGGAATCCCCCATCACGAGTTGCTCAAAATCCACAAATGAGACCCAGCTCTGACACTCACGCCACTGCAACCACGCGTGCTTCGAAATGATTTGCCACTTCATTATCTGGAATGAGACCAGATCTCGTGGAGTTCAACCAAGCATCGCTGCCTTATCGAAAACCCCAACCCTCGACTGTCGTACGAAGCTATGCCCTAGCTCTCGCGAAACCCCACACAGCCCGACATCACTCTCCGATTCGTCCATCCCATCCAAAGGAACTTGGCTTCACGAAAATGCCCACGACCTGGAGGCACTACATGCGGTTCCAAAAACAACCCACGATACTCAATCGGTCAATTCCAGACTTGCTCGATTCGACAACCCCAACCTGTTGACGTCACTGCGACATCCTCGGTTCGACAAACGAGTGGCACTCGCTTACATGTTCACGCGGCCTGCTCCTCTCGAGTTCGAATGCAGTTGGATACGAAGGGAAAGAAATGAAGAAATTTTTGGGAGGCGGCTTTGAAAAATTGAAGAGGAATCGAAATTTAAACGAAGGGCGAAAATATATTTGCCCCTATTAGTTCTGAACGATTTCGAATGGCCATTTTTATTTCGTTCGATTCCTGCTTACGATTTAGAGAGGAAGATGGGGAATGTAGATAAGGGTTGGTGAGAGGCTTCTCGAGTACGCGTGTTTGTTCTTAAAAATATCTCTGACAAGTTGACTTTAAATTTTATTATATTGTAAAACTTCAAAACGAATCGTTGCGTAACGCGAAATCCCGAACCCCAAATCAGATATGTCGACAAACGTTAATAAGGTTTTACCCGTATCCCAAACACAACGGAACGTGTTCCGAAGGCTAATTCGACAATATGCGCGAGTTACGGAAGCAAACAATCAATTTTAAATTAAACGATTAAAATAGTTTCTAAGCGTTTTGAGCTGCCAGGGTCAAATGAGAACTCTGATTGCTACGAAAATTGAAATCCGATAATAACTAACTATTACTGAATCAATGGAACTGGTTTCGTCAAATTCCGAGACTGTGCCTCGGAAGGCTATTTTAAAATTCAATTTAAACGATATATTTTTAAAACTGAACAAAATACTTTTAAAATTCCATTTTAAAAGTTCTATCATCTTCAGTATTAACAATATAAATTTTCTGAACCTTTGAACTATTTTTAACAGGCTTAAAATCAAGATTCAATATTTTACCCAATCCCGATAATTAAATTTAATAAATTAATTATCCAAATAAATACTGTATATTTGAAATTAAAGTTAAAATTTAACCTTCGGATATTTAAAATAAATTAAATATTCACATTTCAAATGTACAAAAATTCCGGGTCGTCACAGATTCAACGAAAGGCTAAGCACATCACCTTGAATAGCGTCGCAATAAAAGAAATGTATATAAATATAAATGTATAAATTTATAACTGCGCTAAGGGTGATTCAAAGTATTAAGATTACTACATCATTGTTATATGATAACAATGTAATAATAAGAGCTCACTAGAAGTCAAGAAACATACTCCAAATAAGTTCCACATGAAAAAGGTTGTTTATCAAACATCGGAAAGAGTTGATTGACAAAGTAGTTAATTAAACCAACAAAGTAGATTCATTCATGAATGGTCTAACTCGATCAGTCCTTATCAAGCTAATTGAAGAGATGGGGCAAAGATTACATAATTGACCCTAAGTGCAAGTGAGAGATTAACAAGTTAGGGGTATACCTTAAGGGAAATTATGTAATTTGTTATATATATTTAACTCGATAACCAATCATTTTCAAAATAAAAGGTGTTTTCTTTCTATATATACTTGATATAATATGTTATATTAATTAGTTAATTTAATTAAAAGTATATTTAATAAAAAAATCCATAAATGGTATGTTTGTGATAGTAGTTACAATGCATCATAACCATGGGTGATTTATCATAATAAAATAAACATACTGTTTAAAATATTCCTAGTCAAGATGTTTCGAGACTAGATATCGATGCATCCATTGAGACAAGAGTATTAATGCTCTCTAAATGTTGGACAATGTATTACTCATGATTGATGGGGCCACCAAGGGGTTATGTACTGGTATTTATTGGATAACTATGGAATGACTCATTCGATAGTTTTCTGTTGGTTAATATAACTAAGGTCAAATAGGAAATATTGATGTGATAATATTACACAATTCCCTCGACTTGAAAATACTATCGAGCTTCAATGTGGAAACTCTGCATTGGTTATAGTTAAATCATGGCATGACATCCAATGAATGACTATAGTTGGGTCGAGTGGAAGCATTGGAAGTGAAACACTAATCAAAAGAGGGTTCTTCTCCTCGGTTATATGTGCTTAGTAACACGGTCAACTGAAGTCAATTCAAAGTAAAGGTCTCTGGCAAGAGCGGTTTGGTTAATAATAATTGTTATTATTGAACCAAAGACCTTGTGTTTGGACTATAATGTTGAATACAGATGATATTGTAATTTTGACCATTACCAAATTCCACAAGTCCAAAGTGATGTAGTTTTGACGAGGAGAATTGATGTAAATAAATATCACAACCGAGTAACGCTTAACGAAGTAAAATTGGATTTATTGAAATCGAGTAAGCGATAAATTTAGTAAAATGTCACACCACCTGCTAAGTGACATGTGAACATTAATATTCAAATTGTTCGATATTAATCGTTGACCAAATTTACAACTAAAGAGTCACAATACCGAAAATATGTATACTCCTTTGACCTTATGATTTATTAAATTTAATATTGTTATAAATTAATTAAATTAATTAATATTTATGAATTTTTTTTATTTTTTTATTTGATGTGTCGAACAATATTAGTAAATATATACAAAATAGTTATAAATATATTAATTGATATACCATATCGATATTGGTTTAAATTAGATTTAAATGCGATAAAATTGTTTGGGCTCGAAATGGGTTTGAAGGCCATATGGGCAAGTGGAATTTAGCCATGGTGAGACCAGGTAGAGGGTGGCTTTGATGTGGGAGAACGAATTGGGTTTTGATGGAATAAGAGGTAGAGAATGGGCAAGAGAAAAGAGTGGATCTTGATCCTACTTTTTATGTCTACTCTCTCCTCTATAAATAGACCATAACCCTCATTCTTCTTACAAATTTTATAGCCTCCCCCTTCTCCTTACTGGGCAAAAATAACCCATCCTCTCCTCTAATTTTTCAAGCTCAAATGAAATAAGTTAAACGCTATTTGATTAGCCGATGGTCAACAATTCGAAGCTAGCATTTTTAGGATTGGAATATAATTCAAAGGAGCTCATATCTTCATTTCAACATGTATTCACTATGCCTTAGTGTAGGTATGCCTTTGATTTAGAAACATAAATTAATATCATATGATGTTTAGAACAATAGTTGATGAATCTAGTATATCGATGCTCTTGCACATATTGGATGGTTGAATATATATTGGTGCATTATATATATGATTATATAAAATAAATAAAATATTTGTATGCTTGCTGGTATTAAAGAACATGGCCAAACAATTAAAAAAACATTTTTTAATTAATCAATATTATATATAATTTAATTAATTAATTAAATATATCCTATAGATTAAAATCGTATAATGAACATTTTAAAATTTATAAAATTTTATTTTTACAAAATAATAATTCAACAGCATGGAAAACTTTATTTTAATATATAATTATTTATTACATATTTAAATATTAATATGACTATTTATTTAATAGTAATTGATTATATATATAACAATATATATATATATATATATATTTAATATAATACAAAATTAAGTATGAAATTTTATATAATAAATTACATAATTTTTAGATTTCAAAAATAATTTTTAACCATTTTAATAATCATTTAAATTGGTTTTTAAATTTATTTTATAATTTTTTATTTAAAATTAATTTTAAATTGCAAAAAAATTGAGAATTAATTTCTTTTGACGCGTGGGCATCCAGTATGCATGCACTAATTTTATAAAATTTATTATTTTTATTTTGCTATATATTTAAATTAGTTTTTAAATTTATTTTTTAATTGTTTATTTAAAATTATTTTATAAATAAAAAAAAATTATTTTTTTGATGCCTTGAGCTTCCAGTAAGCTTGCGCTAATTTTAAAAAATTTATTATTTAAATATATTATATATTTATGTATATTAACAAGTATTTTATATTTACAAATAATTATAATTACAAAATTATTTTTCTCTATTATAATTTCTGTTTTACAACAAAAAAAATTATTTTTAAATTAATTATTAAATGATTTTGTAATTTAGTATAAATAAACATTTGTATAAATATTTAAATATATAAATTATTATAATTATTATTTCTACATATATATACAGATGTTATTAAATTTTACATATGCATATTTATGTATACATATATAGATACATACATATATATTATTTGATGCACATAGATATATTCATTTAGACATGGCATAGAATTCTGGAGGGCTAATATGTCTATTGCGGTGTGAATCCTTGTACTTATATACGCGAATGTCAAACTTATACAGATTGATATGTTACACATGTACACAGACATATATATGTGTATATGATACACATATATGTATAATAAAATAATAACACAATGTTAAAATAATACTATATTATAAATTGAAAAAATATTGATTTTATTTAAAAGTAATTTAGAAATATTATAAATGAATTAGACTTCATATGCCCAATAAAGATCTGAAATGGTAAAAAAAAATTGAAATTTGCTTAGTTTTTCTATTGTAGGCTAGCCTAGTTCCAACATTCTATTCATATAACAATTATTTACTGTTTAAAAATATTTAATGTTCAATTAAAATATTTTATTCAATTTTAATAAATTATCCAAAAATAATTTATTACTATAATTCATTTTATTAAATCTAAATCTTTTATTAAATAGGATTTAATTAACTAAAATTTTATTTTTAAAATATTAATTATCAAATATCGAATTCAAACAATTTTATTTTAATTATATTCATTTATTTATAGGGCGTAGAAAGTAGGGTTATTACAGACTTCCCCCTTATGAAAATTGTGTCCTCGCAACTTATATAGAAACGCCATATATAACTCATACTCTGAACTTTCTTCATATCAACGGACTTCTATCAAACTTAAACTACTCAATCATCTATGTGGCTCTATCACTAACTTATCTTATCATATGCTACAATTTAAATAAACTCATTCAACGACTTTCTATTTTTGCATACCATAATTTTTATGAAATTTTTTCCAAGTTTCAGATTTTTCAAAAAAATTTGGCAGAGTTTCCATTGTATGGAGAGCATTCCAAAAAATCAAATCACAAAGATATCACGATATATACATCCCAACACGGGGTACCTCAAAACATGGAGAAACAATAATATCACAACATATATCGATATAGCATTAAAACACACCTTTTTCTTTGCATATAAGCAAGCTATTTCGCTTTTATGCGATCAAAAGTCAGTCAACATCGCTAATAAGTCCAAATATGCTTCATATGCCTATTCTCAGCTCAAATTCAAATATTAGTCTCAATATAAGAGATAAAAAATATGCTATCATTTAATATCAAAGTAACATAGTGTTCAAATTTTGACCACATTTCAACAAACTTTCAATAGTTATAAACATAAAATAAGACAACAATATCAAGGGTGAATTGTTGCATCAGGTGTTAACTTTCCAAAACAATTTTTGGATCGCAAAAATGTGGATTAGAACTCAAGTTATGGTATTTTACCCAAAAGTATCAAATTCTGAGATGAAATTACAAGTGCATGTCCACTTAACAAACACACTTTTTCAGCCTTGAAAACATCAAAATTTTACAAAACACTTAAAACAGAAGTTGCTGCTTATGTTCTTATAGTTTTGGAAATAGTTAGATCGTCAAAATCGGACAAACCATTTGAAAGTTATGATCGAATAAAGTCGGCGTTGTTACACGAAGTTTTCTATTTCTGGACAGTGACATACATCATTTTTAATTCATGTTCTAACCATATTTAAGCTCAAAGATTTTCCTTACATTTCAAATTAAATTTTTTCTCTAATAGCATAGATTTCTAATGAAATTAAATTAATTGAAAATGAGTTGATAGTTTGAGATCTATGGTCAAAACAAATCATGGTTTTTAACTTAAAATTCCCCCACATTGTCCAATATTCATCATTTGTTTAAAATTTCAAATAACCAACTTCAAATTAAGTTAATTAAAACCTCAAATTTTTTTCTAGCAATTATCATTTTTCCATTAGAGAACAACATTTCTTTTGCTTATCTACAAAATAATAAATTTGGATTGCATTTTCCAAGTATACTTTTTTTCTTTTATACCAACATGGGGTGAATAATATTTCTCAATAGTGATTTTTAGTTGTGCTGTGATTGGAGATTTAAGAATCAAACTACAATAGGAAAGAATGTTTTGAAACTAGATTCAAATTGTAAGATTCTAAGGTTTTGTAAACAATGACATTTACCAATACATGAAAACCAAGTAGGTAATATAGCACTTACTTTCTTGTGTTAAGGGATAGTTTATGTCATTGTCTTTAGATAAAGGCAGGCAACACAAATTTGATAGAAACTTTGAGATGCACTAAAACTACTCTTGGCTAAACTTCTGCTAAAACACCTTTCAAGATTTATGATAAAACTTTTACAAATATTTTCAAAACTTTCGTCACTTCTTTACTTCATTAAACACTTCACTATATTCTAATACATACTTAAACCTAACAAACTTTTCAAATTCAAACTATTTTAAAAATTAATCAACTTCATTTTATAAAAGCTTTTCTCTTTCAAATCCATAAATATATTTCTCTCATAAATTTTTCTATATCAAATTTTAAATTCAAACCAGATTTAAGTCGTATTATTCTAATCCAGAAAATAATTCAAACTTAAACTTCATTAATTCCAAAACACTTTTCAATTTATAGTAAACAAAACTCCTTTTTTCCTTGCAAATTAAAATACTACATAACTTAAATATAATACAACTTTTTTTCAAACTACTTTATTATTTTCCTTTTCAAAATCTCAAGCATCACTCAAAAATATACTTTTCGAAACATTATCTTCTTTTCAAAACATATTATTCTTGACAAACCATTGTGTCAAAATGCCTCGCCCTCGTATTTAGGAATCCCTATCGATAACATTGGTCAAAAGCATCGAACATAATTTTTAAGCACTCGGTGAACAAATTAACACATATCTACATCAAAATTTCCTTTAAATATTTACCTGTAGATATACTTTGAACAACTTAATATTTTATAATAACATTTGCTAACTTCTAAGAAAACTTCTTACCAAACCATATATACACACACCCATAACCAAAAAGTCTTTTTTAATCAAGACATACACTTGCTTGTATTAAATCATTTATTACTAATATATAAAAGTACAATAAAAAATACTCGACTTATAAAAATTCAAACATCACTAATCATCCATTCAAACATGGAAACAAGAAAGCTTTCACCTCCGTATTCATTTTGAACACAGTTTAAATTTTATATCTTGATAAGGAATATTTAAAATGTAGTGTTTATCATATTGTGATATAATACTCGTGGTTATAGCTATTTATGCTGCCACAAACGCATCATTTATGGACTTTCTGACATATTTACTTAAATTAACTAATTAATTATTTATAACATTTTATAAAATGTAAACAATAGAAAGGAAACACCTTTTATTTAGAACAGGATTGGTTATCAAGTTAGATTTATGTAACAAATTACATAATTAACCCTAGGGCATACCTCTAACTCTATCAATCTCTCACTTATACTTGGGGTCAATTATGGAATCTTATTCCAACTTCTCCAATCAGTTTCATCAAAACTAATTGGGTCAGTCCCTCACTGAATGGGTATACTATTATGTTTCAATTATCTACTATGTCAATCAACTTTCTCCGACATCAATAAATTGCCTTTATCATATGGAACATTTCGTAGTATGTCTCTCGACCTCCAATGAGCTTTAAGTTCTTTTACAAACTATATCACGACAATGTTATCATATAACAATGTTATGTGATTCTCAAAATTCAGAATCACCATCACCTCAGTTATAAATTTGTGCATTTACTATGTATATACAATGCTTTTATGTGACGCAATTCAAGATGATGCACTTGGCCTTTTATTGAATCATCCACGATCTCTCATTTGGAAAATTTCCAACTTAAAGCTTCTTAAACAAGATTTGAACATGAATTTTATATTGACATACCATACTCAATATCACATATAAAGTTTGAGTCCGAATATTCCTTCATAATGAGTTCGTTATTTCTATAAACAATTCTCCTAAATACACAAGAACACTGTAAACTACCATTTAGTAACCTTAATTTGGATTTAATATTTGCTTCATGTATCAAATACATAAAAAAATCATGATATCATAGATAACATATCATGTATGATAATTTCTATTACCAATGCATAAGGAATCCATTTTACATGTTTCTTATTAAATATTTTAATAAGGTGTCTCTGCATATTGTCTTGGACATTCCCCATATCGTTTATGCTCATGATAAAAGACATCATTTGTAAATTCAACGTGTTATCCCGCCTTTTGGCAAGGCTGTTATACTATGGATTTGGCTAAATGGCTTTCGTGGTCAACGAGGCAGGAAGCCTGAAGAGATAATTATTAGGTTCGAAGATCAATTATAAGCAAGGCTATGGATGATAGTCAAGCAGATTCAGGTGAATGACATCCTGGAATTGGCTTATTATGGATTGGAGCTTCTCTTAGGCATGGGATTGGATCGGATCGGATCATTATGGCTATGGATCACTCGGACTGGTAGTTCAACTCAACGATGATCACTCAATAACTCAACAAATACCGGGGAAATCAAGCAAACAACTATGGAAACATGGAGAGGAGACAGAGGGGGACCCACTTAGGCGATCGTTGGGCCCCATAAGGGATACATAACCGATCAGTGCTGACCCTCCATAGGGATCGGTGTTGATCGCTAATATGGCCCCAAATAGATCTATTTTTTTCTAGATCGGTTTGTCTCGGCTTTGGTCTTCTACACGTGGATTTTCAGCTAGATATTTGCATGTCTTCACCTATAAATACCGGATCATTGGCTCAAGGAGGAATCTTCTTTCTGGCTCTCTTCTTCTTCTTTATTGGCTACACTCTTTCATTTCTATTACTCAAATTAAAATCATTGTAACTGTAACCAGCAGTTTAAATAAAAAGGAAAACTTTTGGAGTGGACGTAGGCTGGAGTACGCCGAACCATTATAAAATCTCATGTTCATTTCATTTCATATTATTTTAATTTAGTGTTCTTCATATTTTAATCTCTACTTCATTCTATTTGGAAATTAGATATTGAACATTTTGGTGCTTTCACGTTATTTTGGTGTTGGCATCCATTTTTGATGCCAACAGAATGTCAAGTATTTAAATAACTAAAAGTTGATTTTAACACGAGTACATCATTAATAGTAGCATCATTTTATTTTCTTATGTTTAGAAATATCAATGTATCTTTAACGTTCTTTCTTATGGACACACACTTCCTTTGTATTTTGACAGAAATCAAATAATTTGATATTTCTTTCAAAATACTTGTTCAATTTTGGCGCTTGTTGAGCGACACTTTCGTATCAATTCTTGGATCATATCCAAAACTTACAAACTCAACATCTCTCCCACTAACTTCGAGACACTTTGGTTGTTATGTGTAAACGATCTAGTCTAGATCTTTATTTAAAATTTTCTGTTTTAATACATTTAGCCAAAATAAAAAGAACGATAATTTTGTGAGTAAATCCGAATCTACTTGAGCGCATTGAATGGAGAATCTGTTATGCTAATTCAATCATTAAAATTCTTGACGTTATTCTTATCAATATGGCTCACTATATTCCTACTACATTTGTTTTTCTCTTAAAGACACATTTGTGACCAGTGGATCATATCTCTTTGGGTATAACTATCAAAAACATATTTTAGTAATGTATTTGGAATCTGTTTCGGATTTGTGCATCGTACCATATCATAGAGTCAATACTCTTAATGGTTTAACTAAACAACCGAGGGTTACTTACTCTTGACATTGACAAGAAACTCATAGTTTCTCTTTGACGTGCAAGAATACTCATGAAACATTCTAATGTGTTGTGTTCATTTAGATTTACTTAATTTTATTTCGTTCCTTGCAATCGGTTTTAAACTTAGATTGTATCCATATCCATTTTATTACCAATATTCTTAAAGAAATTCCTTCATTATGACGTTGGTACTTTTTGAAATAACAGTTGTTTCTCAGTGCAACGAAACGAAGTTCACGATATTTATGTTCACAACATAAATTAGTCATCCAATGACTATTGTTCCCAAACTTCTTTTGGCGTGATTTACACTAGATCCCTTACGTACAATTATTATGTGCAGCCTTTTGACTCACACAATCTGCTAACTCCTTGGCAAGGCTGGCCCAAAGGTTTCGGTTGCCCAAGACAAACATGAATTTTTTGTCATTTTGTCGCTTTGAATTTTTTTGGTAGAAGTATTATCTTTATGTCCATGAAGGCATATTTGTCAGAAAATTACAAACGTTCTGTGTTAATTTGGACAATTGTGAGACATCAAGTAAAGCATGATCGAGAGGTAGGTCCTTCTCAATATGATTTCTACGGTCCTCATTTTGTGTTGCTCCAAACACCGAAATGGTTAGATGGATCATATTTAGATATTATTCAGGTATATGTAATACATATATCATTTCATCTCTATGTAAAGATAACTTAGTACATACACTTGCATTTCACCTCACTAAGAGTTGGTTTTAGTTTGTAGCAACATTAAACTCTTATCATGCTCTTAATACAGTGTGCACCTTATCATTATAAATATTTTACTCAGTTTCTTCCAATAATTTGTTCGTCCGTGCTTTAAACTCTCCCTAATATTAGATGAAGTACAAGAAAAGGGAAGTACAACACTGGCACATGTTTTAGCAACTCATTTTATGAGTGACAACAAAGGTGTATGCTACAACAAGAGCATCTAAGTTTTTGTCTAATGATGGTCCAGTCAAAAGGCTTTAAATTCATAATTCAAAGATAGGAGTGAATTGTTCAAGACTAATTAAGCATTTTACACACAAAAAATACCTCAAGTATGTTAATTATATATGCATAATTTAGTAATACACAGTCCTGACCCAATTGTTATAGTTGTCCTAGGAATGCCAAAACATTAACATAAAAAATCAATTTGCAATGCACTATCGAAGAATTGAACCTTAGTTGCTAAAAGAATAATTGAAATAACTTACCACTTGGACAAATTAAAATTCAACTCAGAATTGAATGAAATTTTATTAGTCGCATATAAATTTCGACTGTTGCTTCTCCCCAATTTTTTGCCCGTCCCATGTCCATTGCCTTAAGCGGCTGCCTTGGCAGCCTTACCCTAGGGTCGGGCCGACTCCTTGGCCTAGCATATGATAGGGTTTCTTATAAATCCTTATCTTGCATGATGTTGTAAACTATTCATTGGATTATATTAATTTTATCCTTATGTATTACTCTTATGTACATACCTTATAGAAAGAATTTAACTCAACTTCACTTAATATTAATCGTAATCTATCCAACGAAATTCAATTACTCCTTATCAATACATTATTATGTATTACATAGGGAGTGACCCTTGAGGCTGAATCTACTTTCATTTTAGGTACGTTTGGAACTCTTTCCAATATACTTATCGATTCGATCAAATCAAATCATTTTGTTGCATGCTATTTTATTTACTTCCATTTTATATTATATGAACTTATCATAAGCATGCTCCATTTGTATCAAATACACATATTCATGTTTGTGATAATTCATCGGTGAGTACAATAAGTGCGTGGAACCATTTTGGTATTATCATACTTGTGACTGCGTACATTTACATGTATCAATCTGAAGAGTTTATCAACTCTTTTGACACTCCTACTGATTGGGTGCTTTGCCCTTAATTGTTTGAGACATAATTAACTAGTATCATATGATTCATAATCATAAATAAAATTATTTCTCAGAACTATGGCTTAGTCCATGATTCCAAAATAATTGTAAATAATTTTAGATAATTCAGTATTTTCCAATGCATCACTTTTATTATGAAAAAAAATACATATTATAGTTTTATTTCATAATAAATATTCATGATATTCTAATTGAAATAAAACTATGTTTAATCTTTGATCATCATCGAAAAATAGATATTATTTCATCAATAATATGCAGTATGTTTTACGAAAATAATTTTTGTAACTTGATGTAATCGGTAAGTGATATATGGCATGCTTCCACTATTTCTACCATTACGATAATAACATATGAAATACAAAGCTCTATTCAAGCACTTAATATAAGCTATTTATTTCATTTACTGTAACTGGTTTACAGTCAAGAATTTTCACATCAAATATCTTAAATTCTATCTAACCATAATTTCCATATAAGTATAATTTATGAACATTTGAGAAGAAGATTTCTTGGCTTGTAATTTCGAGATATTGTTTAGTTTTCCTCGAGAGCTTAAACATCGGGCTCAATATCGGAGAGCATATATTCCAAGAACTTGAGCAAAAGCCACAACTAAGATCAAGACCATTGTCCAACTATAACAACAAGCTTAGTTGAGAGTAGCAATCGTCGAGAACAAAGACATCTCTTAGTTGAGAGTAGCAATCGTCGAGAACAAAGACATCTCAACAAGTCTTAACAACTAACAGCTCGGAATAGCCCAAACCGAGATCAATGGTCAGGATAAACAAAAGAATCTGACAAGTTATATATAAAAGCACCACGTCAGCAATCCATGTCAAAATATTTTCAACTAGATGATAACAAGTATTTGAATCAAAGCTACCTATAGCAATCTAGGTCGTAAATCAAAGTGAAAGCATCTGCACCATTGGGAGAACCTTAAATTTGCTCAAAATAGAGGGCCACATGCTACTGAAAAGGGGTTGGATGGAGAATTTCTAACATTCTACAACCATTCAATATTCCTTACTCCTTTAGAAAGCTCTAATCAAAATATTATTAATGATGGATTTGGTCATTGATGTACTTGTACACTAAACTGGGGAATAAAACTAGAAGTAGAGTCTTCAAAGTGGACATAGGGATTTTGGTCCCGAACCAATATAAATCTTGTGTATCTTTTACCTTTCAGCACTTATTTTTCAGCATTGTCTTGATATCCATTCAACTTTCTCATTTCTTTTGGAACAAGCATTCGAAAGCTTTTGGGTGTTGGTTAAATGAAAAACCTGTCTAACATTTTTGACGCTAGAAGGAGAGCCCAATCGAGCATCCGTTCTCTTCAAATCTAGCAAACTCAAACCTTTCAATCAAGCATGAAGTCAAAGTTATCCTCTCAAAAGATGCCTCGGTCCCCTGCCTCGGATGAAGGAGTCGAAGAACTACATGTGAATGAAGGGAATCAAGCAGATCAAATAAATCAAACAGTTAATGAGGAAACTATTGCTCTGGCTCTTACCGAAAGCGAGCTTCGACAAATGATGTTGAAGTTCATTTCTAACATAGCACAACACTTGGATAATTATCAGAACGAAGTTAAGAACACTTTTGCTGAGTTGGAGAAAAAAGTTTCGGTTATGCTGAAGGAAGACAAGAACCCTCTAACTTTCAGCTGATACTCCGAAAAGTTACTAATGACTAATGAGGCCATAAAAGCTGGATTCATGGAAGCAGCTAAGAAAGTCGAGACTATAAAGACGACAAGAATGAGATCTTCCGAAGTCCATTGGCTCTAAGTCCCGAAAGGGTAAATTTTGAAGGAAGGCAACAACATTGGCCACAAACTCAAAATGCTGAAGCTGAAACTCTATGACTCGATGGAGATCGAGCAATGGAAGCCTTGTTAATAAAATTATCAGAGCAGGTACAAAAGTTACAAGAGGATCGATCTAGTCTTGACATCAAAATAAAGCTTCGAAAGGTTTAGCCATTTTCTTGAGAAATCATGAAAGCTCTTATGCCTTTGGGATTAAGTATCCCAAAACTTTCTTATGATGGGACATCTGAACCTGAAGATCACATCGCTTTATATGAAATTCAGATGCAAGCAATCCGGGCTTCATATGAGATCAATGCAGGTTCTTGCCCATGCCTTTCAGTGGACCTGCCTTGAAATGGTTCCAAAGCTATTCACCAAATTCTATTAATTATCGGGAATAGCCGACCGCAGAATTTTTGACACAATTCTTTGCTTCAAAATATACTAGAACAAGACTAAGTTTACTCCTTGACTTTAGGCAAGGGAAAGGAGAATCTCTAAAGGATTATTGCAAAAATTTAATGACATGGCAGCCTGATGCAAAGGCATGACAGATGAAACCAAGTTGGTTGCTATCACTTAAGGATTACGGAGGAATACTCCATTTTGGGACGATCTATTAAGGCAGGAATGTAAATCTTTGAACTAGTTCTTTTTTCGAGCTCGAGGAGAAATTCGAATTAAGGAATCAAAGGGAACTGTTAGAAAGAATCTAGAATGGAGTGGTGACAACAAGAAGTTCAATCTGGCCAAAAGATTTAAGAAGGAACCCCAAGTAATGGAAGTCTATCTCTTAACTCATTCATATGCTCAAATCTATGCCATAACTCAAGACCAAGTTTCATATCCTCCGAGAAGAGGAAAGGAACTAGAAAGTAACCGAGGAGGAAAATATTGTAGCTACCATTGGCATAATGGACATAGCACAGAAGAATGTCAGTTTTTGAAGTCCTTCATCACGGGCTTATCAGAGAAGGACAGTTAAGTGAGTTTATAAAGAATGATAATACTCAGGGAGCCACCATTCTAGTAGGAAGTGAAAGTGCGCAACCTCAGGCACAGGCTCTGAGGTCATTACTCGCCCCTCGGAACTTTGTTGGCATCATTCTAGGAGGACCCCATATTGCTTGGGGCAAGTAATGGTAGATGGAAAAGGTACATTAATAAAGCCAGAAGTGAAGACATCTCGGTGTATGAGATGAAAAGAGTTGAAAAAAGCATACGGTTAGGCCGAAGATTACATTTGGTGACTCTGATAAGCAAGGTGTCTGCCACCCCCACAATGACCCACTTGTAATTACGACTCAAATTGGAGTTTTAGAGGTTGCAAAGATAATGGTTGACACTGGAGCTACTGTTAACATAATCTTTAAACATTCTTTTAATAAAATGAGGCTACCCGAAAGTATACTCAAATCCAGTCAAGCCCCTATATATGGGTTCAATATGAAGGAACCATGACTCTCAAAGAGTGTAATCTGATGGTCGAAATTGAAAGTAACCCTCACTATAAGATCTTCAAGACAACCATGTTGTAATGGACATTCCCTCAGTGTACAACCTTTCTTTGGAAGACTGGATTTCAATGCTATGTATGGGTATGTGTCTACTAAGCATTTACTTTTAAAGTTTCCCACCAAGATAGGAGAAAGGCTTGTAAGGGAAGATCAGTGGATCTTAATGCAACTGTATTATGCAAGCCTGAACATGATTAATAAAGGTATAACTTCATCTTATGAGAAATATGCAAAAATTAACCAACCTACTCCCTTCGAAGTTAAGGAAACAGCTAATACCATGAGTTCTAAATTCATGGAAAGCCATAAGAAACCCTTAAGAATTTTCCCATGGCAAGAAGATTTTGTGGTTAAGGAATTAATCTATATACAAGCTATCAAAGAGAATATAATGAGATAGAATGGGGGAAAAGTAGCAAGTCTTTTGGGTAAAAAGAGAAAGATTGTTCACACTATACAAGATATCCCAAGAGAAGAAGAAATTGAGCTTGATCTTGATCCGAGACAAGACACCGAGACAGCTTTAGTAGCCGAAACTCTAGAAGAAATGTGCCTTGATGAAAATGATAAGTCTAAGACAGTTAAGATAGGGACATATTTTCATCCATCTGTCTAAGAAGAACTAATTTCCTTTCTTAAGCATAACCAAGATGTATTCGCCTAGACTCATAATGATATGGTGGGAATTGACTCCTCGATAATTTGCTATTGCTTAAATATAGATCCAAATTTTACTCCCGTAAGGAAAAAAGGACACCTTTAGAAAAGGTCTGATGCATGGCCCTACAAGAAGAAGAGGTTGCTAAATAATAACTTCATCCGAGACATTTACTATCTGAAGTGGATCGCTAATCCGGTGTTAGTAAAGAAACCAAATAGGAAGTGAAGGACTTGTATTGTCTTCACTGATTTAAACAAAGCTTTCCTAAAGGATTGCTTTCCTTTGCCGAGAATCAATCAGTTAGTAGATGTTATGAGCAGGCACCAATTGCTTTCGTTTATGGGTGCATATTCCGGATATAATCAAATTCCAATATTTAAGTCGGATGAGGAATATACAAGTTTCGTCACCAACATAGGTTTTTTTGGTTACAAGGTAATGCCCTTCGGCCTTAAGAATGTAGGGGCAAATATCACAGGTTAGTCAACCTTATGTTCACCAATGAGATGGGTTGGAATATGGAAGTGTATGTTGATGACATGTTGGTTAAATCTAAACAATCAGAGAATCATGTTTCGGATCTAGCCAAGACATTCAAAGCTCTCCGAAAATATCAAATGAAGTTAAACCCTTAGAAGTGTACCTTCGGAATATAATCTGGGAACTTTATAGACTTTATAGTAACTTCTAAAGGGATAGAGATAAACTTGGATCAAATAAAAGCCATAACAAACATGAAAGCTCCAACTAATAGGAAGGAGTTAATGAGCTTAAATGGAAAGATCGTTGCTTTGAACAGGTTCGTAAGTCGATCAACTGACAAGTGCATTCCCTTCTTCAACCTCTTAAAGAAGCATGTTACTTTCAAACGGATAGACGAATGCCAGAAAGCATTCGAAAACCTACATAAGCATTTAAGTTCTCCCTAGTATTGTCTAAACCAATAGATGGAGAAACCCTGTTCCTCTATTTAGCCGCCTCGGAACAGGCCATAAGTTCAGCCTTAGTAAGAGATAATGATGGGATCCAAAGCCTATATAATAAGTAAGCAAAAGGATATGTCCAACCGAGAAGACTTACCTAGTAATTGAAAAAACTCACTTATAGCTTAGTGTTCACAACAAGGAAGCTTCGACCGTATTTTCAGGTCTATCCTATTAAGGCCCTTATGGATCAACCATTGCGACAAGTCTTTAGTAAACCTGAGACCGCGGGGAGGTTAATTAAGTGGGCAATAGAACTTTGCCAGTATGAGATATTATATGAGCCTAGGACAACAATCAAGGGTCAAGCACTAGCCGACTTCATTACTGAATGTACTGGTTTCGGAACCAAAGTCGGAAAAGAAGAGAGTGAGAATAAACAACTCTCTTGGAAACTCTATGTTGATGGAGCCTCAAATGAACAAGGGGCATGCACCGACTATATCTTGGAGGCCCCAGACAATCACCAAATTTATTGTGCAATCAAGCTCACTTTCTTAGCAAACAACAATGCAGCTAAGTATGAATCCACGATCACTGGGTTAAGAATGACTATTTCTATCAAGGTTCCAGAAATTAGGTTATACGATGACTCTCAAATAGTCGTTAATTAAGTTCTTGGTCACTATCAGGCCCCAGACCCGAGGTTAGCTTTCTATGCTAAGAAAATAAATTAGCTATTTGAAACTTTTAGAAGTAATCATATAGAAAGTATTCATATGGACAAGAATGGAAGGGCTGATGCCTTGGAAAAATATGCTAGCTCAAGGGATATAAGAAAGTTTAATTTTATTCCAGTCGAGATCCTAGAGAAATTTAGCATACAGGACTATAGAAAGTGTTAGTCATACCATGGGATCAAGCTGCCCAAAGTGAATCTACAACATCGATAATAGTTGAAGAATATTGGATGTCACCATACATTCGGTATCTGACCAATGATATTCTACCCTCGACTGCTGCTGAAGTAAGACAAATCAAATATAATGCTCCAAGATTTAGTATTATAGATGGAGTGCTATATAGGATGGGATTCTCAACCATGTACTCTCGGTGTGTAATGGCCTCGGAAGGTCAACAGTTGTTGAAAGAGGCCCGCGATGGAATTTGTGGAAACCATTATGGTGGCCCAAAATTGGCAAAGAAAATACTCCAGCAAGGTTTCTATTGGCCGACACTAAATCAAGACGCATTGGACTATGCACAAAATGTGATAAGTGCCAGTTTTATGCGAAAGTGCCAAGAGCTCCTCCCAGCGAGCTTACCTCGATGGTGACCCTATGACCCTTTGATATCTGGGGTTTCAATCTTACTGTTCCTCTTCCGACTGCTAAGGGAGGCAAAAGATATGCCATAGTGGAAATTGAGTACTTTACAAAATGGGTCGAGGTAGAAGCCTTGGCTACCATAACCTCCCATCAAGTAATAAAGTTTGTGATGAGGAATATTATATCTAGATTCGGTCTTCCATTAAGATCATTACGGATAATGGCAAATTCGAGAGCCAAGAGTTTGCAGAGTATTGCCGAGATCACAGTATCATCAAGTGTTTTTTTCAGTAGCCCATCTGCAAGCAAATAGGGTAGTGGAAGCAGCCAACAAAACTATTAAAGCCTGTCTGAAGAAAATATTAAACAAGGTTAAAGGCAACTGGGAAGATGAATTGCATTTCGTTCTATGGGCTTATAGGATAAGCTCCAAGACCTCGATAGGACATACTCCCTTCTCTCTAGTTTATGGTTCCGAAGCAATGCTCCCAGTTGAGTTAGAAATTTCCTATCATTGAAGATATTATCATAATATGCAGTAGAAAGTAGAGCTCCAAGAGGAGTCATTAGATTTGTTACCCAAGCACCGAGACCAAGCCGCTTTAAGAACAATAGAGTGTATTCGAAAGATGACCTGATACTACAACCAGAGAGTTTAGACTAGAAAGTTTGAGAAAGGAGACCTCGTCCTCCGAAAGATAATACCAAACACCAAGAATCCGGTCGATGGACCTCTCGGTGCAAATTGGGAAGGACCCTTGATAATTCACGACGTCATTCCTCCATGAACATATAGATTAAGGAGGCCAGATGGCAATATAATACCTCGAATTTGGAATGCCGAGCATCTGAAACATTATCACAGTATAAGGTTGCTGCTGGAATAAAAGTTTTATCAAAATCTTGATACAGTGATCAACCTTTTAGCCGTAACTCAGGAATATCATACGGGAGTTCGGTCCTCTTAAGTCTTAAGCATTTTAAACATTATATAAAAATGATTTAGTCATTATTATTGCCGTGATCAAGAAATATCATGCAACTTCCGAAAAGTGCATCAACAGGTTTTATTCGTGATTATTACCGTGATCAAGCAATATCACGCAACTTCCAAAAAGTGCATCAAAATGTTTTAGTTGTGATTATTGTCGTGATCAAGTAATATCACACAACTTTCAAAAGAACATCAAAATATTTTAGTCACGATACTACTCTGATCAAGTAGAATCATGCAAGTTTCAAAGAGAAGTACTTATAAGGTCTCATAAATTTTATGAGACCTTATAAGTACTTGCTTTCGCCTCCAAACAAGTAAATGATGTTGCCTTTCGGTAATTACTTGGTTTCATGAAGTTAATGATTTCGCCTCATGATAATTACTTGGTTTTGCCAGGTAAATGATTTCGCCTCACCGCAATTACTTAGCTTCATCATTAGGCAAAGTATTGAGGAATATAATAGTGGGTAGATTCCCATAATAGTGAGCAACGGTCGGGTAGTACCATGCATTAGGTAGATTTCTAAGTAGATCAGAATAGTGGGTAGATTCCCATAATAGTGAGCCATGGTTAAGTAGTATCATGCATTGGGTAGATTCCCAAAAAGATTAGAAAGTTGGGCAGATTCCCAAAACGATTAGAAATTTGGGTAGATTCCCAAAAAGATTAGAAATTTGGGTAGATTCCCAATATAGTGGGCCATGGTAAAGAAAAACCATGCATTTGGTAGATCCCCAATAATAGTGAGCCATGGCCGATCATGTCGTGCAAAGAGTGAGGCATGGGAAGCCGACCGTGCCAAACACAGCAAGTGACCACAACCAAAGTGTTGCACAAAAGAGTGAGCCATGGCCGAATTGTGTCATGCAAAGAGTGAGTCATGGTCAAAAGTACCATGCATGGTCTTGTATACGGGTCACGTTAGTAGCGTGCAAAATATTGGCATTATACCGCCACTAGTAGTTTTTCAAAACCGATACCTTTGTAAGACCATGTCTAGATGACTAGAGCATAGCATCAGAGTAGTTTTTCCTCTAGGCACTCATTTCAAATTATTTCTAAAACCCTCTAGATGAGGTTAGACTTCAAATTATTTTCCAAACCTTCTAGATGAGGTTAGATTTCAAATTATTTCCTAAACCCACGAGATGAGGTTAGATTTTAAATTATTTATGAAACCCTCTAAATGAGGTTAGATTTCAAATTATTCTAGAGGTTAGATTCAAATTATTTTCTAAACCCTCTAGACGAGGTTAGATTTTAAATTATTTCTGAAACCCTCTAGATGATGTTAGATTTTTAATTATTTCTGAAACACTCTAGATGAGGTTAGATTTCAAACTATTTTCGGAACCCTCTGGATGATGTTAGATTTCAAATTATTTTCTAAACCCTCTAGATGAGGTAAGATTTCAAATTATTTTTGAAACCCTCTAGACAAGATTAGATTTAAAATTGTTTCCAAAACGAGGTCAGATCTTCACAAGTTATCTTGGTAAAGCGATATTTTAGAGAGTTCTTAGGATAACTACTTCGCCCGAAGGCCCTAGATCAACTTAATAATAGGAATGAAACAAACAATCCAAGTATTAAACATGATATGACACTATTATTTCCAAAGTCTACATCATACCAACGATATAAAGTGAAATTTAGGGGGCATGTGTCACACCATAATTTCCATAAAGTATAAATTATAAACATTTGAGAAGAAGATTCCTTGGCTTGTAATTTCGAGACCCATTATTTAGTTTTCCTTGAGAGCTTAGGCATCGGGCTCAATATCCAAGAGCATATATTTTGAGAACTTGAGGAAAAGCAGCAACTAAGATTGAGACCATTGTCCAACTATAACAAGCTTAGCCTAGAGCAGCAACTGTCGAGAACAAAGACATCTCAACAAGTCTCAACAACCAATGGCTCAAATAGCCCAAACCAAGATCAATTGTCAGGATAAATAAAAGAATCTGAGAAGCTATATATAAAAGTGCCACGTTAGCAATCCGCGTCAAAATACTTTCAACTAGATGATAACAAGTGTTTGAATCAAAGCCACCTATAGCAAGCCAGGTCATTAATCCAAGTGAAAGCATCTGCGCCAATGAAAGAACCTTAAATTTACATAAATAGAGGACCATGAGCTACTGAAAAGGGGTTGCTGGAGATTTTCTTACATTCTACAATCATTCAATATTCCTTACTCCTTTTAGAAAGCTCTAATCAAAAGATCATTAATGGCGGATTTGGTCATTGATGTACTTGTACACCAAATTGTGGAATAGCTAGAAGCAGAGTCTTCAAAGTAGACGTAGGGATCTCAGTCCTGAACCACTATAAATCTTATGTCTTGTTTACCTTTCGACACTTATTTTCAGCTTAGTCTCGGAAACCATTTAACTTTCTCATATCCTTTCAAAACAAGCTTTTGAAAGCTTTGGAGTGTTAGTCAAACAAAAAAACTGTCTAACAAATTCAAAGAAATAAATCTCATAGAAAATAATTTTCTATATGAAAATACATTTTTGAATAAAATTCATATTTCTCATTCCAATTTTAAGTATTAAATACTATTTGACAGTTCTTGTTTCTAATGTTTTATTATGAAACAGGAGTGATCATCCATAATCCCAACCGTACCTTAAGTTACATCCAATCTTATACGTTTGTTTTCCTTTCTAAATGGTCAAACCATTTAAAAGAAAACCCTTACTACAATGTCATAACGAACTCTTTACAAACGTACATTCGGTCACCCTAAACTTTTAAGGATATCAAATAAACTACACTTTACGTAAACTAATGAAACTGACTTTCAGTGATCAAATTCTTAGATCTATCTTGTAGCTTTTGTCTAGTGTTACATTTAACACAACAAGATCATCATTGTACTCAATCATATTGAATACACGATCTCACACTATGGTTTACTTGCTTATTTCGATGAATTAATTTTATTAAGGTTTCGTACATTACGAATTGTGACCGTTCACCGTATGACACTTATATGGACAATATATGGATCAAATATCTATAGTTTGTATTGCTTTAGCGTTCGAAACTTGTAGTATGCAATACACAGTCTCAACCAAATAAACACGTAAGTGATCGAATCACTAACGTATTTAGTAGTTGTAAAATTAGGCGATTGCATGGGTATTGAAACATCAACATGCAAGAAGTATTTATTATTAAGTATATGTTATATTTCTATTTGTCAATCTTCAGTTCAGTTCATTTTTATATTTTAATTAATAAACTTTTATCAATCATATGAAATGCACAAATTTATCGATGTGGATTGTTATAACATTATCTAGCAAATGTTCTTACAATATTAGAAAGATTAAATGTTACCATTTCTTTTTTCTAATAAGGCTCCCACTGGATTTTTATTTTTCTTAAAACCCTAAGAGAAAACATAGAAATCGTTTTATTTCTCAAGTGGATGTTAGGACACGTATGCCTTGAGATTTTAAACTTGAGGAAAGCTTAACTAATCATAGGCCCACAAATGATGGATAATTCCTTTTTGGTTGTATAATATACAACTCCAAACCCGTGATTCCTTGTCCTTATCTCATCTTTACCTTACGTTAATCTCAACAAATAAGGAGAGGTTATTCACTCATACCCACCATTTCGCGATGACGTAAGTATAGTGCACATACCTTGAGGAAAGCTCAACAAATATATCCAGTTATCTTACCTTGTCTATTCAATATATAAAAAGCACTACACATAACACCACTAGCTTGAGGCAAGCTCAACAACTAAGGAGTACGCAAGTAATCTATTAATATATAAATGACAGAGGGAAACTTTATATTATTAATTCATAACCTCAATATATTATAGTGAGTGATATTGACTTATGGAATAGTGTATTTCTTATAAAATACCCTCGTGATTCAAGTGTCGGACACATCGGAAATCATGATATATGTACATTTATGTATGTATTTTTTTCTTAAGTATATTTAGGGTTTTTATAAAGTACTACCTTTAGTTTATACATTTACATTATATAAATTTCATTATTATATAACTATTATATTTTAATCAGCTCATATAATAATCTTATGTACAAAATTATATTATTTAAATCATATTTAATTAATTAATTAACTCTATAATTAATTGTTTAGTATTCAACTTTAACATATTATGCCGAATTTATATATATACTATAACTTTTACAGTAGCATAGATATATCACACACACACATACATATATACATACATATATATATATGTATGTATGTATGTATGTATGTATATATGTATATGTATATGTATGTATGTATTTTAATTTAAGTAATTAACCTTTAATTAATTCATTTAATTAAGCACTTTTAATTAAATTACATTAATTTTGAAAGTCGTTATATATATAGATGTATATTTATACTATCTTAAACATTTTAAGATAATATGACATATATCAATATATATAATATATGCACATATATATATATTTGATTAGTTAACTTATTTAATTAATTTATTAAATTAAGCTTATTAATAAATTGGTTTTTGATTCCTTCTAATCTATATGCATGGAGCATGGAGCTTCTTTCTTAGTTTGTGATTCATAGAGCTCCTAATTCAGATGCATGGAGTATCATTTTCTTTTGTTTTCTGGGTACTTCTAACACCTTAGTATCGGGTGGTGGCCATGCCGGAATTCGATATCAGGGTGTGATGGGTGGTGGCCTTGCAGGAACTCATCTTAGGGGTACCTGATTTTTCTTTGATACTTGTATTTAGTTTTGTTACCTGCCAGGCATGTTGGCAGCACCTTATTATTGTGATATATATAGTTGCATGTGTGCTCTCCTCTATTTACAGAGTATCACACATTTTTCTCAAAAAATAATAAATTGGTTTTTGAAATTAATGTTTAAATTTTAAATTCTCAAGCACTTTAAAAATTTTATTATCTTTTCAAACATTTGAAAACTTATGTTATATTATAGCTTTTATAATAAATATATTTCATTTTGAATTCAAATTTAAAATTTAAAATTTTTACTTTAATTTTTAAAATAATTTTGAAAATTAGCCCAAGTTCCAATTTCAAATTGGGCCTTTTCTGTTTGGTGCAACATTTGGTCTCACTTCACCTTTCAGGCCAGGCTAGTAACCAGGTAGAACAAGGTACTTGATTACCTAATTTCAGTCCTAGCTTTACCTTTCTAGACACCATACTAAGTGGAAAAGTTTAATTAGTTAGCCCTTACATTCCTAATTTAGACCGCATAGGCTATTAGACTTTGATACCATTGTTGGAACCGGGTCAGCCCACAGTGGAGTTAAATGAGAAATTTCAAAAAAATTCCTCTTTGGATCTATTGGACCTATGAAGTCTTAAGAGATTTAGATTCAATCTAAATGGAGTTTTAAATAAAATCTTTTATTTTATTTAATTAGTTTGTAAGAGTTTGAATTTGATATAAATTTACATAAATGAGTGTATCAAATACACCTATGTGTGTAGCAGTTAATTATTAAAATTAATTTGAGAAGATAACCTTTTGTTTCCTTCTTTAATACTTGTGCAATCAATTATGGGAATAAATAGCATTAATTGGAGAGAGAAACCTTATGTTTCTCTCTCACTCTCTAATTAGATCGATGATTTGTTAAATGTTATTGATGATTAATTTAAACATGGTATTTAATATAGGCTGATTCCTCTCTTTTTCTAAGATTTTCTTTTCATATCAAAACAGAAGACCCCTCTTATTCCCAAAAGTAAGGCCAGCCATTACATGGGCTATTTGGGCTTCAAAACATTACAAAAAACCAACTGGTATTATTCCCATTTAAATCCTATTTGAATTTCCAATCGATACCGTATACCAATACACACGCTTATAACTGTTATATACATTTGAAAATATAAAAAATCAAATATGAAATTTTTAATAATCAATATTTCACAAATGTTAATTAAATTAATTTATTTAAAGCCCTTTTTGTATTTATTCTCTTTAAATCAAATTTAAACATTCTACCAATATCGTATATCAGTATGCACATTTACAACTTTTATATACGCACTTTACTAAATACTAATGGCATTCAAATAAAATTTAATAATTAATATTTATAAATATTAATTGGTTTAATTAATTTTCAGCTATTAAATTTCAATTAAATCGTGTGGTTCATTCAGAATCTTCATCATTTCGGTTGTGTGACTTATAGGCGTAAATTCAGTCAGTTATTAATATTAAGCAATTCAAATATCAACGTTCACTCGCCACCTTAATTAGTGGTATGACATTTTGGTTGAATTTATCGTTTATACGTCTTTTAGTAAAATCTAACTCTACTAAGTGCTACCCATTAGCGATGATTATTTGCATCATTTTTCTATGTCAAAACTATATCACTTCGGACTTATGGAATTTGGTAATGGTCAAAATTCCAATATAATTCATATTCAACATTATAGACCAAACATTAAGTTCTTGGTTCAATAATAAAAATTATTATTAACCGAATTACTCTAGCAAGAGATTTTGACTTTGAGTTGACTTCAGCTGACCATGATCCTAACCCTATATAATTGAGGAGACGAATCCTCCCCTGAATAGCATTTCACTTCCAATACTTCCGCTCGACACAACTATAGTCATTCGGTGGACGTCGTGCCACGATTTAACTATAATCAAAGTGGAGCTTTCATATTGAAGATCAACAGTATTCTCAAGTCAAGAGAATTGTGTAAATTAGCCATTTAGATTTTTTCTATTTGACCTTTGTTATATTAACCAATCGAAAACTATCGAGTAATTCATTCCATAGTTATCCAATAACTATTAGTACGTAACCCCTTGGTGCCCCCAACAGCCATGAGCAATACATTGCCCAACATTTAAAGAGCATTACATGCTCTCGTCTCAATGGATGCATCGATGTCCAGTCTCGATACATCTTGACTAGGAATATTTAAAATGATGTGCTTATCATATTGCGATATAATACTCATGGTTACAACTATTTGTAGCTGCTATCACAAACACATCATTTATGAATTTTCTGACATATATACTCAAATTAACCAATTAATTATTCATAATATTTTATAATAAGTAAATAACAGAAATGCAACATCTTTTATTTCAAACAAGATAAAAAAAAGAGACGGTTTTAATCTAAAAGTATTTATGAACTTTGACCTTAATAAATAGGGTTTATGGAATGTATTTGATACAAAACTAATAAGTGAAAGAAATGAATTGAACTCAAGATTTAAAATATGCCAACTCATGGAAATATTGAATGGCAAGCTACCAAGACTTAGTGAATTTTAAATTCAATGGGTATACGACAAGATGCCAAGACACGTGAAGTCTAATGGGTTCAGTTCACAAAATAATTCAAGTATGAATAAATAAAATCAAAATAAATTTAATGAACAAACGAACGAATTAATTGGCAACGTCAAATGATAGTGTATTCGATACTAGTATAGGCTATTGATGCCTAGTGAGGATGCTTTCTAGAATGTATTCAGGGTACTTTCATCCAATCAAAATTCATTTCCTTTTATTTCCTTGAAGAAGATGATGTTTACATTCTTTTAATTACTTTCATCAATTATGATTCGAACATATACCATCTATTATAATTTAAATCAATTAGTATCATTATTGATGTTCTACGCATTTATTATTATTGACTGTTTTAGGGAATTATTTATTAATATTCAAATCACTACAAAAGAGGCACTGTTTAGCGACGGCTAAAAGTCGTTGGCGGCCGTTGTTAGCCGTCGCTAATAGCCGTTGCAAAATATCTCGTTGCAACTGAAGAAAGCGACGGCCTTAGCGACGGCTCCGTTGTTCTTTTCGCAACGGCTTGTAACGGCTAAGTGTCCACGTGGCAGCAACCGTTGGGGTTGTTGGTTTCCCGAGTTGTTGATGCAAACCATTGCAAAGCATTGCAATATAGCCGTTACTAGCCGTCGCTATATTTGACCAAAGGGTCGTCGCTAGCCGTTGCAAACCTGGAATATATTTGCTGCCACATTGCAGCACCTTCAACCTTCAATCCCAATCAATCCAAATAATATAATTTCATCATTCCACACAAATAATACCATTCCATCATACCATATAATCAATATCAACGCAACCAAATCATCAAATATTGCATATTCCAACATATATTAACAAAATCATATAAGAAAATCAACATAACCAAATATGAAAATCCACCAAACCAAATCACATCAATCACAACAACCAAAATACCAAATCCACCAAAACACTAAGTATCAATCACAACATCCAAAGTACCAAATGTCAAACCCATCATAACATGTACACATATATATATATATATAAAGCGTACCCATCAAAACAAACAAACTAAGCATCATCATCATCAGCAGCAGCCGCATCTGCACCTCCTTCCCCGGGCATCGACCCATGCTCCTGATAGAAGGCAGCAATACGCTCATCTATCTGCGTCGCCAACTGACTCTTCCGCCAATCATTGAGCTCATCCAATTGTGTTTGCATCCGAGCAATCTCTTCCTCATCTATGGATCTCCTATATGCCCTTTGGAAATTAAGAGCCTGTGAAATAATTCAAGTGAATAAAAAGTTCATGGCATACAATAACAATAAGAAAACTCAAGTTATTGGTAATAAACTCATGTGAATAAGAAGTTCATGGCATACAGGTTTCTACTGTGTAAACGTTGAGTACATACCATATTGCCGAAACTGTAACGCCTGTTTCGACTTGCCGGTTCAATGATTGAATCCCATATCCGATTAGACTCATCAACCGTAAGCGAATCCCGTCCACTCGCTTGTATCGCTCATGCATGCTCTGCTTTATATCTCTCCTACAATTACAAATAGATATTTGACACAATTGCAATACAATTTACTTATTTACTCTGAAATAAACAAATATGAAATATTTTCATTACAGAAATAAACATATTTACCATTACAGAAGTAGCCTTGTCGTCCGATCAATCATATGAAACATTCCCATCCTCATCTGTATGCTCCACTGCATGTGTGACTCTGAAAACCTCAGCCGATGTAGGCACCCTTTCATACTTTGCCCACTGAATATATACAAGAATATATTATATTGATAATTTGCATGAGTATATACAAGAATAGATTATATACAAGAATAGAATATATGGTAAAGAGACACTAGTAAATATATACATCAATAACATAAATATTGGTTAATTTATTTACCAATTCCCTCTTATGTTGTTGGAAGGATTTCGAGCCACCACGATGTAAAGCGGGGTTTTTGTTCCTATTAGCCTTGTTTCTTGCCGATAATTCCTATTAATTTATACACACTATTAAGTAAAATAATTCAACACATTTAAATGTAAAAATATAGTGACAATATAACTTACTTTGAATGCTTCAGATTCCCAATATTGTTGGAATCCAGCCCAAATATCATCCCCCATCCAACTTGGTTTTTTGCCTGAACTCTTAGCCCTTGACAGAGTCTCTCTGTAATTTTTCCACATCTTTTTATTACAATGATTTATAAAAACATCCATATCCTGCGGATCCACACGTACAGCTTCCTACATGTTGAATTATCATACGTGTTATGTAAAAGAGATTATATAATTAAAAAACAATCAGCAGAACAGAATACGTAAAACTAATATCATAAGGCATGATGGCA
This sequence comes from Allium fistulosum, assembly GCA_030737815.1. Taxonomy (NCBI): domain Eukaryota; kingdom Viridiplantae; phylum Streptophyta; class Magnoliopsida; order Asparagales; family Amaryllidaceae; genus Allium; species Allium fistulosum. The sequence goes on along the minus strand of CM060907.1, from coordinate 910,092,698 downwards.
TATTGTTTTTGGTTTCATATAAGGCATAATTATATATTACAAAGTTGTACTTACCATAAGATTAGCCCATATTGCGTTTTTTATATGTGTTGGGATGTTATCCCACTGAGGCCAACACCCGGACATCCTACTCTTGTATGCTTCCTTCGATACTTGCAAAATGAAATCGGACGGCTCCACCTCAAACCCTCTGTAGAAATGTTGATGTATATATTCAATATATTTCATATAATATAATTCAAATAAGTTTGATACATACCCAACACTTTTCAGAACTATCTCCGAAACTCGACGGAGATCTGGCTCAGAGCTACTCGGACCTGCTCCAAGTGAAGGTGGCTGAGATGTACTACGTCGATTACGTCGCCTATCAGACATATTTGGCACAAACATAAATATAATATCATACACTGCTTAGAAAAGAGTACTGATAACATAAGCATCACATAATCATCAATCAATATCACATAATCATTAATCATCGCATAATCATCACATAATTATTAATCAAGTGATAATCATCACATAAGCATACTCTGCACATAATCATCGAAAAAAGCGTACATGGAAAGAATAATGCATAACTCAGAATGATACAGATCATATATAGTCATCATTATTATTACATAGCTCAGAATATTACAGAACATAGTCATTATTTTTAATACATAGCTCAGAATTATACAACAAGCGATGCCTATCAGACTCGGTCTCGTACTCTATATCATTTTCTTCGGTACTTACAAATGCATCTATTAAAACATTCGATTCATCAGTCAACGACCCTACATCAATGTCATCGGTTATCACTATTCCAGTATTTGGCTCGAGATCCGCTTGATACGCTGCTTCATCTGGAATATTATTTCCATCAAATGTATATCTTGCCTTCGTTTTAAAAACAGCCCACCAGTCTGCTTTATCTTTTTTTAAGGACGGATATGGAGCAAAATAAACTTGTAAAGCTTGCTTAGCTAATTCAAAAGGATCATACTTATAGTAATGCGACGTATGCCTTATTTCAATTAGCTTATAATCTTTGTGCACGTTAATTCCAGAGCCAGGAACATTGCTAAACCAGTTGCATTTGAATAAAACAACTTTCTCTGCAGGTTGTATATAATATGTCAACTCTAAAACTTGTGTTAAGACGCCGTAAAAATCTTTTATATGCTCCTCTGGATCATCACTTCCTTTGACAAATACACCACTGTTATATGTTAATTTTTCAGCCCCGTAATCTTTGGTGTTGAATTTAAATCCATTGACGAAGAATATTGGATAAGTCTTGACATTTCATTTTGGTCCGATAGCAAGATGTCGTAATCCTTCGTCAACAACACAGTTTTTGTTTCATGAACGTAGTTTGAAAACCATCCAGCAAATTGTTTACTGAGATCGCCAAATGGATGTTGTGATTCGTATATGCTGCAAATATGTATTATATTCCTTTATAATTAATATAAACATGTATGATTGAATTATATATGAATTCATAATTACCTGACAAATGGTGCAACTTCAGCATAATTTAGAAGAACATATGTGTGTGCCACATGGTAATCTCTATCATCTAACCATATTTCCACACATTTTCCAGCAAGTCTTCCATGTTGTCTAAAAATAGATAACATTGTTTGAGAAGAATCCTGCTCAATAGTTTCTTCATTACGGGGAACACTTACGAACGATAAGTTCACATCGTTACTAAAGTAATGTGAGAAAAAAATGAAGCTTCTTCTTCAAGGTACGATTTGCAAATCGAATCTTCTACTCGTGCTTTTTGTCTAATTTTTTTCTTCAAATGATTCAGGTACCTATAACAAAATTAATTAAATTTATATGGTGGTACAAAAACCGAAATTAATTAAATTACCTCTCAAATGGATAAATCCATCCATATTGCACAGGACCACGAAGGAGTGCTTCAGATGGAAGATGAACAGGTAAATGCTCCATCACATTAAAAAAACCAGGCGGAAATATTTTCTCCAGTTTGCATAGAAGTACAGGGATTTCTGCTTCAAGTTTACGTATACGATCTACCTTTAACGTCGTAGAACAAAGTTGTTTATAAAACATACTTAATTCTGTTATAACACTCCATATTTTTGCAGGCAACAATTCTTTGAAAATCACGGGAAAAAAATACACCATCATAATGTGGCAATCGTAATTCTTCATCCCACTCAATTTGCTGTTTTTAAAGTCAACACATCTACAGAGGTTAGAAGAAATCCCATCAGGACATCTAAGTCCTTCCACCCACTTTAGAACGAGTTTTACTTGCTTGTTGTCTAGCTCATAGCATGCTTTGGGTTTCTTATTATCGTCGTATAATTGAAGTTCGGGTCGCTTACAAAAGTGTAATATATCATGTCTTGAATTCGCATCGTCCTTGGTTTTCCCCTTCACATTCAAAATTGTATTAAACACGTTGTCAAACACATTTTTTTCGTTGTGCATGACGTCAATGTTATATCGGAGTAGGAGATTTTTCCAGTACGGTAACTCCCAGAATATACTTTGCTTGCACCAGTTATGATGTCCGATTTACCTGGAATTTCAACATGTACCCCAGTTTCATGTATCTTTGGGTAGTCTTTTACAATTTCATATACCTCTTCACTTGTCCAAACCTTAGGTGGTAGCATACTCTCTACTCTGTTAGCTTTAAAGTTCTTTTTAGCCGTTCTAAATTTATGATTGATATGTAGAAAACACCGATGACAGTCAAACCAAGAAATTTTCTTTCCATACTTTAATGAAAATGCTCGTGTTTCATCCATACAATAAGGACAAGCTAGACGTCCAGATGTGCTCCAACCTGAAAGCATGCCATACACGGGAAAATCACTAATAGTCCATAATAAAGAAGCAAACATACGAAAATTCCTTTTTCTCGAAATGTCGTACATTTCAAGTCCTTTATGCCACGGTGTTTTCAACTCGTCGATTAGTGGTTGTAGATAAACATCAATTCCTTGTGTCGGATCATCGGGACCGGGGACGACAATCGTTAGAAACATATATGGAGTTTTCATACACATCCATGGAGGTAAATTATAAGGAGTAATAATAATAGGTCATGATGAATATTTACTACCAAACTGAGAAAATGGCGAAAATCCATCCGTACATAAGCCAAGCCTAACATTACAGCTCTCTGCCGCAAATTCATGATAAGTCTTATCGAAATGTTTCCATGCTTCTCCATCAGATGGATGTATCAAAGTTCCTTCTTCTGGTGTTCTCACACTGTGCCATCGCATATGACATGCTGCAGCAGAAGATGCATATAACCGTTGAAGTCTGGGAGTGATGGGTAAATAATGCATCCTCTTATATGGAACTTCTTTTCCTTTCTTTTTTCTTGGTTTGTATCTTTCCTCGTTACATATTCTGCATTTAGTAAGATGAGCGTCTTCTTTCCAATACAGCATGCAACCTTTTACATATGTATCTATATTCTGGTACGACAATCCAAAAGCAGACATAAGTTTTTTTTACTTTATAATGACTATCACACATCAAATTATTAGGTGGCATGTGTCGTTTTGCAGTTTGTACAACTGCTGTAAATGCAGCTTCTGTAAGATTAAATTTCGATTTCATAGTGATGTATTCGGCGGTTACAGATAATTCGGTTCCACTTGTACATCCATCCCACAATGGCCTCTTAGCAGAATCCAATAAATCATAAAAAAATTTAGCTTCCGCGGTCGGCTCTTCGTCAACATTTTCGTTCCCATCATCACCTTGGTCAAAGGTAGGAAACATTGATCGTGCGGCATCTTGCACCATGTTTTCTATAGGATTGGTCATAGTATTATCGTCCTCTAACACTACAGGATTAGGTGTAGGTTGAACAAGTTCTCCATGACGATCCCATAAGTAATAATTCAGCACAAAATCAAATTTGTACAAATGTACTTCTACTACATCTAGTTTCCAATGCTTCAGATGTTTTCACTTACTACACGGACAACGAATATCTACGTTATTTTGATTATTAGATTGAGCAAATCTAATAAATACGTGTACACCGTTACATAAACGTTCTTTTATTGATCCTTTCATACCTTTTCGAGGTTCATACATCCAACTACGATCGAGAAAATAATCGAACATATTTTCTAATTTGTAAAATGTAGGTTAGAAGATTGAATAACACACTTCATATTAAAGTCTTGTAAAAATTCATATATAACCCTTTACTATTTTAACAAATTCAAATAAATACTGCCTTCAAATTTTCAATTCTTAAGTTTATTGTTTTTCTACTTTGACGGCCGGTTATCCTACTTCCCATTACAAACACAATAACGTAATCATATTTTATAAATCATTTCAGGTTAAACGATTCTAAAAAATTTCGGCAGCACTTCCCTTTATTTCCTGTATCGTACACAAATGCGTGTACACAAGGAAAAAAGGAAGTGCCATCGAAATTATCTGAACCATTTAAACTGAGATGATTTATAAAATATGATTACTTTATTGTGTTTGTAACTTGTCCAAATACTAGGACAAATCCAACAAATGTTGTATCAGATGAATATAGATGTTCGTTCTGTGGAAAAACGAATATCCATATAACGATCATATACAACACTTGTCAGACGGGGCCAAAAATTCTCTAAGGGGTTCACATAAATAAAGCACAAACTAAAAAATATTAATATTGTAGTATTAGTGGTCTGTAGTGAAATAATGATCTTAATTTTTTTTAGTAATGTAGCCAAATAGAATTCGTTTAATTATGAATCAAAATCCATGAGAACTATCAATAACTCGAAAAATATGCTTTATCTCATAAATGGGAACTATGAGTTACTATTTTAACAACTACAAAAACTATTTTATAATTCATTTAACTATTTAAATATTTATTAATTAAATCTAAAATTTTAAAACGTATTTTAACTTTTGTTTAACTACATAAATTTTAATTAACGATTTTGTGAACTAAATAAGTAGTTAGCACTTACAACAGTATAACAAACATTCTTGTAAACTTATCAATAAACATATTATTCAATAATCATGGACTATTTTTTGGATTTTAAATTAGCCATAATTTTTAACAACATAGTAAATAATAAATTCACTAATTAATACCACCAAATCAACACTAATTATCATCACCTAATACGCAATAATCACCATTTTCAAACACATAATCAACTAATTTTCTAAATTAGGTTTACCATTATATACCCAATTCAAATAATAAACTATATATCATAAACTAATAACATATATTCATCAATTCCAAACCCCTAAATCATCCAATTCCAAATCCCTAAATCATCAACTAATTTAATTTAAACCTAAATTAAACAAAGATAATGGAAAATATGAGATACTGGCAAGTTTGCAGAGGTTGAAATTAGCGATGGAAGGTTGCGACGGCTCCTGGTGGCGGAGGGCGGCGGCTCGTGGCGGGGGGCGGCAGATCTGAAATGTTTGGGGAGAGGGAAAGTGAAATGTTTTGGTCTCGGGTAGCAGGTTTGTATAACACGATAAGCGACGGCTAGCAACGGCCGCTTATTTTAGCCGTTGCTAGGTTATGTCGCTTTCTGAAGCCTTTCTAGTAGTGAATGTATATGTGTATATTTACTTTTATTAATTAGAAACCTTACTCATATTAGTAATTGTGCAATCAATTTGTTTTAATTGGTAATTTAATCTTCTCAAATTCAAAAATCGGACTTACCTTTATTTTTTACTAATAAAAGGATAGCGTATTTTCTTTTTTTAATTAAGAAATGCTTCTACGAATACACTATTATCTTTCGTTTTCAAAACATATAATGGTTCTTTCATTAGATGCATCCTTTTTATAAATATATTGTTACATACTCTTTCTGGTATGCGTAACATACCTTTTTTATTAATTATAACAATAATTTCATCATTAATGCTTTCAGCTTGAAGCGGTTTCCAACTTGTGCATTTAACTATATTTTCTTCTTTTCATTTGATGCATATAAAGCCATTGTAAAGACTAATTCATACAAATTCAATTAGTTACTAATAAATAAGTTTTGATTTGTTTTTATAATTAATTCTTAAACTTAATTTCAAGATAGGGGCTGAACCCGATATGCCTAATATGGTAAATGGTTTATATCTCCTTCACGCAGTGTCAGTTTCTAACGTTTTATATATGAATTTGGACTAATTGACCCAGTAGAAAAATTAGATTTCATAAATTCTTTCATTTGTAAATTTTGACTTTTCAACTTTATGTAAATTTACCAAACTGTTCATTTCAATTAACTATTTTCTTATATTAAAAATATGATTTCCACACATATATAAACACGCGCGCATAGAAGTTATACCACAACAAATCATACAGGACAACAACCAACGAGAATAAAATAAAATTGAATACATATCTCAATAATACATGGAAGTATAGTGGTTTTTTCATATTCCACTGTACATAAATAAACAATAAAGAGAAAAGCTTCAAGTTTCAATAAGAAGCTTTTTATTTCACTCAAACGCAAACATGGAATAAAGAAAGCTATACCTAAACATCGCATGTCAACCAAAGTGGTTCGTCGAATTGTCCGCTTAATTTATCTCCATTAACTTTACCGATATCCAAGGAGTCGAAATCAAGACCCCCATCTTTTGCACACCAAGTTGGCGTACCATTTTCCCATGCAGCCCACGTTAGCCTCTTCAGCCCGCTTCCATCCACCTGGCAAACATACAAATCTCCATACGACTGAAACTGATTTGGCATAGACACTGGCTCAACCATCACCGCTCCAAAATTTGCAGCAAACAGCAACCACTTCGAATCCGGACTAAAACATACATGATTTATCCTTTCCATGTTTGCATCCTTGGACCCTTCTTCTCCTGCTACATAAACACGTCTTAGCTCTGTACCGTCTGGCTTCACTATATATACACTAAACGTTGCAACATTTTCTGGGTTGTGTCGGTTCGACGAAAATGCAATCAGTTCACCATTTGGTGACCAACATGGCATCGTATCGATCCATTCACCGTCCGTTAACTTACGTATGCTTTCCTTCTCCCCGTTAATTGCGTCCATGATGTATAGATTTTTAAATCCGGACCGTCCAGATCGAAACACAATCCATTTTCCATCCGGTGAAACAGATGGAAAAGCGTTGTTACCAACATCCAATTTTGTCAGTAACTTCACTTTTGACGGAACCACTTCTCGATCGATCAGATCATTCATATCAAATTCTACCCTTGCGATTTGAACTGCCATCTTGACAGATTCGAAAATAGGTCCTACGGTGGTGAAAATCACTCCCCTTTCAATCGGGCTCCAAACCGTAGAAAAAGCAATGGATTTTTCCATTAGGGTCCATCTTTTACTTCCGTTCGAATTCATAACCATCAACCCTGGATTTTCTGAAAAATCACCATTTACAGCAATGTATTTGCGATCCGGCGAATACGATGGAAAACTCAAAGGAGTTCTCAACATCTTAACCTCTTCAACGGGAGAAGCCACCGACAAAACATTCGTTGCAACATGACCAGCACCTTCACCTCTAAACCGTTGATATCCAACATGGGTTGAATCATATGAAACAAACGGGTTATAATGATGAAAATTTGGATTTATAATTTCAGTTAATTTCTTAAAACGTTTCGTTTCAAGATCAAAAATCTCAATGTGTCTGTATTTAGAATCCTTCCTTCTAGTGGCAACCACGATCCATCTACCATCATGTGAAGCTGCAGGCGTCATCGCATGAACACCTGGCGGCGTCACCCGTACAGCTTCTTCTACAGAACTCCGTCCATCTTCCGTTAGATCCAAACGGAAAACGCTCCACCATCCATCATCGCACTTCCTGTGAAAAAACACCGTTCCGTCTCCCGAAAACGTCGGCCAACCTCCCTTGCACCCCAAATCCAAGCGTTGTTCCGGATTATTCAAATCGAAAACAACGATTTCGGTGTCAAGAACTTGAAAATCACCGCCCCAAGTTCTAGATCGGTAACTGGCGACCGCAACAAACTTTCCGGTTCTCGAAACCGCCGGGCTCAGATCCACGAACCCTGGCGGGGTCAACCGAACCGTTTCATTGGTTAAAAGGTCCGTCCGATAAAGCGCAGTCCAGCTTTTGAACCAAGACTCGGGATCGGGTTTTTCATGAGCAGAAATGAAGTACAGAGCGTCGTTGTTGATCACGGGACGGTCGTGGAAAAGACTGGTAGGAACATTTGGCAGTGGTTCAGGGATTTCAGTTGATGGGTTGGATTTGTATAGTTGGCCGGAACCGGAGCGTTCAGAGACGAAGGCAACTGAGTCGGAGGAGTGGTTGATGAACTGAGCGTTGAAGTTGATGGAGACTCCGTCAGTGAGTCGAGTTTCGGAGTTGGAAGCAAGGTCGAGGGAGAAGACATCGAAGCCGTAGTAGGGTGATCCTATGACTGAGAAAAGGATGGTGCTTTTGGGTAATTGATCTTCTTTCTGCATTTTGATTTCTGGGATCGATGATTGTATATTTCCAGTGAGTGTGTGGTTTTGTTGAATTTATAGAAGTTAAATGTGTGGTTGTTGAAGAAAGATGCGTTCCTCTCTTTTCTCTCGTGTGGGTTGGACTTTGGAGTTTACGTTTCTCCGCTTCTTTCTGTTTTTGTTTGTTTCTTTAGCTCAGCGCAAATGCAAACGGAGCTTTGTCTAGTCCAAACACGGATATTTTTGGTTAAGCGCTATTCATGGAATAGGAAGAGATTAGATTGTTACAAGTTCATGCACAGTCAAAAGGCATATTGTGCATGACCACTACGTCTCTTTTTTGCTTGCAAATGGCTTCTTATATTTTATTCATTATAAGACTCGTTAAGTTAATAATTTCAGAAAAGAAAAAGCTTCTGAAATGATTAAGCTTTGGAGTTTGGAGGTAAAATATTGTCATCCCTATCCATGCATGCAACTTGTTCCTGTTTCCACCCCAACACCGACTGCTCATTTCAACGTTATTTAATTCTTCTGAAGGTTCAATCATGCAAAACTTTTCCATTAAGGCGGCTTTGATGGAATATAGTGCATGTTATATATGCCTCTTGGTTGGACTTGGATAGGAGCATAGCATTATATATGTCACGTGCTGTAAATGCTTGTTTTTGTTTGTTCCTGTAACGCTATGATCACCGGCTTTCAAAGCAAAAAAAGTCATGTACGAGATCAGTAAATGGTTGGTAATGAAGGAAAAGATTGAAATTCAACGTCAAGATCCATACTTCCTATTTCGGCCCTTGTATAATGATTATCACTATATATAGAATTTATTTTGGCCTTTCTATGTTAATCATAGTTTTGATAACCGAACCGTCAATCAAACCGTCATGTTTCAAGGTTGAAGATTCTGAAGGTCGAACCAATTGAATCGTCAAAACCGTGTTAAAATTGATAGCGATTTTATATGGTTATCTAGCATTTAATTTAATTAAAATTGATATATTTGCTGAAGAAATAAAATTATATTTTATTGTATAATAATAGTACACAAAAATATATCACCGTTTAGAATGTAAGTTGTTTAGTACCACACATCCATACTTTATGATATGGTACATACAACGTAAAACAAAAACAAAGCCAAGTAAAGGACCTTATAATATAGTAAAACAGAAACAGTCCAGTAAAGGACAATTTGTGACAGCTAATAGAGATGGAAAGCAGCTTAAATTATAATATATATGTTTACCCAATAGAAATATCTTCCTCTCTCCTGCGTTTGTTTCTCTCGTTTCTTCTTGAATGAACCCATCGTCACAAGCCCTCCAATCATTCTCTTTTCATAGTTTGAAATCTGATATTTGCTTGAAATTCCATGCCATATCTCTTCTCCATGGCTCAAATCGGTTTGCAAACCCGCGGTTTTTAGGGTTCGATCGCGGTCAAAGTGCAATTGAGGTTTTAATGAGCTCCCGACCGTGGTGGCTAGCGGCTGACGGTTAATCGTGGTCCGACCGCTGGTCGGGTCCGGTTATCAAAACTATGATGTTAATGCTTAAAGGCCGGAACAAAATAACCCAAATCAAAGAGGCAAACATCCTAGGTACCATAATTTTGCTTCTTGAATTCCGCTTCTCCGATTGTAATTCGCACATTCATGCATTCAACTTTCTTGACTCTCTACCAAAATCCATTGCACTGTATGTGCAGCTTACATAAGAATATGTTCAAAAATAAGCGAAATACCTTATCATTTTTTTGCTCTCCCCAAGAGTAGCATTGGAAATGTTCATTTTATATCCGTCACAAAACAATCATCTTATATTAAACATATATATATTTTTTTTAATTTCTTGTAAAACGTTGGCATTAGAAGATTTGAACGACAGTTCACTCTTAATTGTTAAAATGGACAACAAACTCATGCTACTAATTATATGAACATTAAGTCACTTATCTCGTCAATTAATTGATTATGCATTTAAAATTTACTGAATCGTCCTTTTTCTCTTCAATCGTATATTGTTTAAATGCTAAAATAGATTTATCTCTCGATCAAAAAAAAAAATCCTTTGAATTTAACCTTAGAATTTTGATGTACAACATAAGATTTGTTAGCATTTTATTTAGTTTCATTTATTGATTTAAATCTATCTCTTCCCTTGGAATCCAATTGTTCAATCTCTACTACTGTTTATGATGCAAATGATATAGGAAGGTGTGCAATTTATAATCATCAAGTCTAACTGAATATATATATATATATATATATATATATATATATATATATATGTGTGTGTGTGTGTGCGCGCGCGCGCGCGCATTTGTTTTTATGTACACAATTTTTTCACACAACTAAATTTTAATTATATGAACCTTTGTACTTCCCTTCAAATATATTTCGCAATAATGCATCATTGAATTGCAGTGCATATATTGATAGAGTTACAGGTGTGTCATAGGGACAATTATGTAATTTTATTATAAAACTTAACTCTTATAAAAAGAAATTCAAATAAAGTAAACTTAGTTTTATTTTTTATTATATGTATTACAATATTGGGATATAAGTAATGGTTTAAAAATATTTATGAGTCATTAAGAAAAGTATTTAACTGAATACAATCATAACTGTGTTTATAACCATGAGTATTAAATCGTGTCAGTATACTTGTCCTTAAATGTTACTAGTCAAAATGTGTTAAGAACAAGATACTTATACATTCACTGAGACTAGTGTATATAACGCCCTTCATATGATGGACGGTGAATTACCCACGAACGTTGGAGCAACAAGAGGTTACGTAAGTGTGATTGTTTGGGATAATTATAGAATTGACCCAACATGAGGATCCTATAAGTTAATTATAAAGTCAAATAGAAGGTCCCATGTAATGATGTCCATTCACTACAAGGGAAATAGGCTATTCCAACGGCTCCTAGCCGTTGGCGGCCGTTGGTAGCCGTTGGAAATAGCGTGGGAATAGAGTACCACGCCTTCCAACAGCTTCCAACGGAAGCAACGGGGAATTAGCAACGGCTACCAACGGCTACCAACGGCAAAAAACTGACCAATAAGCCGTTGTTAGCCGTTGCTAATCTGGGTGAATTTTTTTTTACAGCAGCACGCGATTCACCTTCCAACCACACACAATCAATATATATCAATTTCCATTTCATTTCCACTTCATTTCACATATATATCACATATTCAACACATTATACCACAAACAATATAAACAACCAAAAATCAACATCAAACATTACATATTCAAGTCCAACTCCATATTCAAACATTACAACCAAACCCTCACCAACTCCAACTCCATATTTAAGTCAATATGTACAATGCAAACACTTAAACCTCACCACCTCAAAGTCAATACATACACAATAACCATCAAACACAATCCTCACCACCTCAAAGTCAATATATACAATAACCAACCACAAAACAATAATCATCATACCTCTCAAGCATCATCATCACCTCCGGAAGCACCAGACGACGAAGGGAAGGAACCATGCCTCTGCGCGTACTCCGCTAAACGTTGATTTAGCTGCTCCATTTGTATAGCGCGAAGACGGTCCTGCTCTTGCAACTGCTCAACCATGGTTCTAAGCTCTTTTATTTCAGCTTTGTCACACGCCTTTTGAGCTGCCCGAACCTGCAAATAGAATATGAGATGTTCACATTTGTATTATAATCATTTTCGTAAGCAATGTATATTTTAAAATATAAAAACGTAAATGACGTGATCTTAAGCAATGCATATACCACAAATAAATGCATATTTTTATTACAATATATAGGTTAACTTATTAAATATATAGGTTAACTCAACTAGAAATCATCATATGTATAGTGTATCTATATGTTAATTTATTAAATATAATATTGCAATGTTTATAAGATTACCGCTTGGTTTCCATAGCTATAGCGCCTATTCCGCTGCGTCGGATCCATAATAACGTCGAAAATATTATCTTCCTCCTCTACCGTCAACTCATCGCGATCCGATTCTGAAAGCAGCTCTGCCCGTGCCTCCTGAAACTTTGCCTAAAATAAAAAACAATTACAGGTTAAAATTAGTAGAATATGATTTAAACATATCGATATTAATAAAATAAGTTTTAAAATATGCATACATATGCAGCCGTCGCCTTATCATCACCATCCCACTGATATGTAATATTGCCAGCATTGTCTGTTTGTCTTGATGCGTGGGTGCGGGTAAATACCTCCATCATAGACACGCGACGTCCAACCGATCTTTCCTGCAATAAATAATTTATATATTTTATTTTTTCATAGCTAATTACCGAACTAATTAATATACAAAATGTAATAACGGTTTAGATAAATTTACCAAGTCCTCACGGTGATGCTGAAAAGACTTGGATCCGCCACGATGCGTTACAGGATTCCTACTTCTATTGGCAGAGTTCCTCTCCGACTCCATCTGCAATTTTATAAATTGAATATTATATTTATACTAATTGCGAAATAATTAACTATATATTAGGTAGAACATTTACCTTGAACTCGTCGGTCTCCCACCACCTCATCCAAGAATCCCATACGGAAGCACCCATCCAGTTCGGTTTCTTCCCCGATTTTTTAAGAGCTGACATTACCTCCCTGTAATTTTTGGCGACCTTCGAATTCCAATGGCGCTGAACCATGACGACATCGGCCTCCGCCAAGTCCACTTGCCCCTGTACAAAGAGAAAACATTACTAAGTGTTCATTTATACTTATTCATATAGTAAAGTAGTATATATAAACTCACCAGAAAATCCTGCCATAAGGCCTCCCTGACATGGTCAGGGATCTTACTCCACTTAGGCCAGCAATCTGTCATCCTGCTCATATATGATTGCTTGGAAATGCCAAGCACAACTCCTGAGGGCTCCAAATCAAATCCCCTGTGTTAAATAAAACAAAGCTTTAGACAAGTATATATATGTATGAACAAATTTATATTGTTATCATTTTAATTTTGATACTTACGCTCCATCAGCCTTCGGCTGCAAATATACAAGTGGTCGAGCTGGAGGCTCACCACTACTCTCGCCGGCCGAGCGAGAAGAGCTACGACGTCTGGAGCCTGACATAATACCTGTTGAAAAGTTTCATTTTTAATTATAGACATAGATAAAATGATGATGATATGTGGTGCATGTAATGATGATGAGATGATATATATGTGATGCGTGTGCGTGAATATATAATTGTAAAAATTATCGGATTTAACTCAGTCCTCGTCGTTTTCTGATTCAGACTCGATCTCGTGTTCTATATCGTTTTCCTCTACACTCTCAAATGCTTCGACTAATACATTTGTCTCATCATTTAATTGTCCAAAATCAGTTTGATCGTCTGTAATTGTGGTTTCAACATTTTCTTCGATATCTGCTTGATAGGCTTGTTCTTCTGGAATATTTTTTCCATCGAATGTAAATCTCGTCTTGGTTTTAAAAACCGCAGACCAATCCGCTTTATCTCTTTTTAGAGACGGATAAGGGGCGTAATAAACTTGTAGGGCTTGTTTGGCTAGTACAAACGGATCGTATGGCTGATAACGGGAGGTATGTTTTATTTCTATAAGATTATAATTTGGATGCACGTTAATACCAGAACCTAGAACATTGCTGAACCAGTTGCATCTAAACAAAAAAACTTCCTCTGCGGGTCTTATAAAATATGTCAATTGCAAAATCTGGGTTAACACGCCATAAAAATCATTACAAACACAATAGTAATTACATTTCTTAAATCATATCTTTATAAACGATTTCCCAAAATTTCGGCAGCACTTCCCCCGTGTTCCTTGTATCGTACACAATGCATGTACACAAGGAACAAAAAGGAAATGCCGTCGAAATTTTGTGAACCGTTTATAACGATATGATTTACGAAACGTAATTACTTTATAGTGTTTGTAACTTGTCCAATACAGGGACAAATCCAACAGATATTGTATCAGATGAATATGAATATCCGTTTTGCAATAAAAACGAATATTCATACAACGATCATATACTATACCTGTCAGACGGGGCCAAAAATTCACTAAGGGATTTAAATTTGGTTTTTATGTTACCGTTTTATTAAATATATAAAATAAGGCATATTATGCATTATATTCTATTATTTTAATAAATACATATATAGTAAATTATATGATTTTTAATATTTCACAAAATATATAATTCATGTTCGTAAAATATTTCACTAATTCATGTTTTTCTAACATTTTACAAAACATACACAAAATAATTTAAATCAATCATAACTAATCTAATGCTAATTCACATGCGCATTTATACTAAATTATAAACATATTTTACATATGTGCATAATATATACATACACAAACAATTTGGACATTTGGATGACAATAATTGTAATTAGCATTTAGTTTGGTGTAATAAACAAGCAATATGTCATTGGATACAAATATAACAGCAAATTAACACAAAATTAGAAAAGATAAAAATTGTAGGGTTTTAGAAAAACCTGATTTTGGAGACTTCTAGGAATGGAGAGAGGATGTTGGCGTTGAGTGATGGCGTTGGAGCAGCTGTTGGTTGCGTGGGGAAGGTTGGAGGTGGAAAAGAGGAGGGGAGGAGAATGGTTTTGGTTGAATTGGGGAAGATGAGAATAATGTTTTGGTCTCTGCCTGGTTGCAGGTATACGCAAATTTCCAACGGTTACCAACGGCCGCAAACGACGTTATTTTCAACGGTTATCAACGGCTACCAACGGCAAGTTAAAAAAAAACGTGCCGTTGGTAGCCGTTGGAAAATGCCGTTGGCGGCCGTTAGAAAGCCTTCGTGGCTATATACTGTATTTCTAGTAGTGATTGAATCTTTAGTTTCTAAACTACACATTAATCAATTATGGTTAATCACATGACAACAACGATCGTGTTAAGGTCATAGTTGGATATAAGCTGAACCATATGAAGTGAAGCACTATTGAAGAGATGATTCGTTTCCTTTGAAAAAAGGGTTTGTTCTACCGTAATTTAGGTAGTCAACTTAAAGTCAAATTCTTTGGCCAAAACAAATCAATTAATGGATAAATGTTATGGATTGAACCTTGAGTTTTACTGTTGTACTTCACAATTAACTATAGATAGTTTTAGAGTTTTAAGCATTGGCCAAGCTCTAGATATTTGTGTGACAGTGATGATGAAAAGAAAATGTGCATAATATATCGTTTTTTAAAGGTCACTTTAAAAAAAATTAAGAAATTGGATTTCACTAGATAATTTGTAACTAATTGAACTCGTTTTCACTATCATGCTTCAACAAAAACCATATAGACTTTAAAATATAAACCGATTAAATATTACTGAGGGTTGAGTTCTACTTGTGGAGTCACACAACAACTCTCAGCTTTTGACCAAAAAATGTAATGAAATAATTTATAAAGGTTATGATGTTATTTTAGAGAAATTATTTATCTATTGTTATTATCAGAGGGTCTAAAGTTAATTAATAAAATATATAATTGTTAAATATTTATTTAATTTTTTATAGGATCGATTTAAAATATAATAAATATTTTATTTTGACCAAAATTTAAACTAGAGTAGGTCATAATATGTTCGGATATAAACTAAATTAAATACGTTTAATTATTTAAATGAGACGAGTTCTCTTTTATGGGTTATCCCTTGAATAGTTTATTTAGGTCAGACATATACATAGCATATTATTACTATACATAAACCTAGAGACAACATTCAAAATACATAAGTTTTCACTCGTTCCAAATTATATATTGAATATTTTTTCTCTCTCCATATTATACACAAGTCAACTTTGCAACTAATAGAGTTAAGGTTGTGCCATAGTGAAAATTGTGTAATTTATTATTTAAATTGACTCATTTATGAGAATCTTGTTCGATATAAAGTACACATTTGGTTTTACCCTTTTATTGTATTTATTATCATATTATGATATAAGTAATAATATAAAAATAGTTAGTTAGTACAAAATCTTGAATTCCGCTTCTTGAATTCCGCTTCTTGTTCGATATATCCTAGGTACCATACTTTTTTCGCTTCTTGAATTCCGCTTCTCCGGTTGTAATTCGCGCATTCATGCATTCTACTTTCTTGACTCTCTAGCAAAATCCATTGCACTGTATGTGTAGTTTACACAAGAATATGTTCAAAAATAAGCGAAACACCTTATCATTTTTTTGCTCTCCCCAAGAGTAGCATTGAATTACAGTGCATATATTGATAGAGCTACAGTTGTGTCATAGGGACAATTATGTAATTTTATTATAAAACTTAACTCTTATAAAAATATATATTCAAATAAAGTAAACTTAGTTTTATTTTTTTATTATATGTATTACAATATTGGGTTATAAGTAATGGTTTAAAAATATTTATGACACTACAACAAAAATACCCTATTACAACGTCCATTTTACAACGGACATTGGTTGCCCGTTGTAATAGAAGGCTATTACAACGGTCCATTTGCGCCCGTTGTAAAAGATGTCATATACAAACCCTTTTTACAACGGGCATTGATTGCCCGTTGTAATAGAAGGCTATTACAACGGTCCATTCAGGCCCGTTGTAATAGATGCCAAATTTACAACGGTGACATGCCCGTTGTAATGCATGCCCGTTGTAATCAAATTTTAGTCGAGTCAACATCAAATAATAAATCACTATCCCTTTTTCTTTTATTTCTTCGGCCGCATCGTTGTGAAAAATGGCGTTCCTCCTCTTTTTCAAAACTAGGGTTTTTTGAGAATTGAGTTGCCGCTTCAATTTGTTGCTGATGCTTCGACACGCGAAATCATTTCTTCTCCGTGGGCACGTGAAATCATTTCTTCTCCTAGGAAACGCGAAATCAAATCAAGTTTCGCGATTTCGATTTCGCTCCGCCTCCTCATTATTCAGGTACGAATCTCCTTTTTGTATAAACCTACTTTCGCGATTCGGATTTTCGCGATTTGGATTTGTATTTTGTTCTAGATTTTCGACACGTGATTTGGATTTTCGCGATTTGGATTTCACGATTTCATTTTGTATTTTGTTCATCCGTAAAAAGCTGTACTCATTCGATTGAGAAGTTGATTATTTGCAAATGGGAAGCCTATTTCCTTTGTTAACAGGTAGAATTAATTGAATTAATTGACATATATAATCATTTGAAATAATTATTTAACAATCTCTCGATTCTGAGTTTCAAAACCAGGGTCGAATCATTTGAACAACTAAACCTCCTCCTACTTAAGAAAGATGAAATCTTTTGGAGAAGAAGGATGACATTATGAAATCACGTTCTCATGTCTTTGCTCAAAAACTTGCAAGATGCGGTGGATAAATAAGAGGAGGAATCTGGAAGTTTACACAAGAAACTACTCAAAAATGACACTGGGATTTAGCAAAATTTTTACAGAAGCACAAAAACCTTCGCATAGCTTATCACAAAAGAAGCATGATTCATCTTGCTGCAAAGACATAGCATGTAAAAATTATAAAGTTTGAAGGTAAAAGAATTGTTGGCCAGCTTGGTTGTTTTTGTTCTGTTTTAGTTTCATATTCTCGAAGTTTCACACTTAAAACACCCACGTAACTGCTCTTATTAACTATATAGTTCCAGTTGCATGTCATTTGATTCAAAAAAAATTGTCCTAAAGTTGAGTTTTGCTGAGGTCCTTTTCCACTAACTATATATTTAAAGAATTAGCTAAATTTATAACTTATGACTTGGGATCTGTTATTATTTTGACGTGGATATGTTCATTTTAATAACAAACATGAATAGCAACCAAACAATAGTTAAACCAATAAACCGAAAGACCTTTCATTATTATACATGGTCTTGGTCAAATGCAATAAGCGTGGCCAATACACAGTATTGTATTTAAATGGTAACAGTCATATGATGCCGAATAGAACATACAATTTTAAAAAAGCTCATGCCTATATAATATGATAAATAATCAATACAGTAGGCGTCGTCAACTATGTTAATTGTTGAGAAACAAAAAAACATTAACTGTTAATGTAATAAACACGATTGAGAAAAAGTGTAACATGCATTTATTAATGTGATCATTCATTCATATACCCTTTTGCCAAAATTTTGCACATAAATTTGAATATTTACTTTCGTCTGTACACTATTATTAACTTCAACGTAGGATTTGGTAACATGATCAATTATACAACTGGATTTGGATTGTGGCAGCCAAACGTTCAAAACCAAAACAACAAATGCCAAACTAAAGGAGGTCCTGTTAATCTGCATGTACTTGTCATTATTTACGTATGTTTCTCACAGCCCAAACGTTGATATATAGAAGTTGATATATATGAGTTTCGAATATGTATGCAAAATTTCCTGTATGTATAGTTCTATATATTTGAGTTTCAAAATTTTGCAGTTTATTTACAGATTCAGGCATTTATCAAGTCTCGATGAATACAGGTTTTTAAAGGTGTAATGTATATTTCAGATATGTAAACAATCGTGTTTTTAAATACCAGTTTTCAAAAGTTTCAAACACATAATTTCATAAACACACATATTTGCTTTTAAATACATGTATATAGAATTGCAGTTGTACAGGCTTTCGAATGTATTCAGTTTTATATATGAACCCAGTTTTAAAAATATATGTATAAATGTATTGAGTTCCATATAGCAAGCTTTGAAAGATTGATGTTTCAGATGTGTAAGTTTTATATATATAGCCTCATACATATATATGAATTTTGTAAGCATAAAGACTTCAAATGCATATGTTAGGTTTTAGTAATGACTATATGTATGATTCCATAAATGAAAGTTTTGAAGACATAAAAGAGAATTTTTGACTATATCCAGAACAAAACACATCTCTTACTCCCTCATGCACCTCTTCTTTCAACATTTCCCAATGAAATTTGTAAAATTTTGGATTTATCCCATTTGGACCTGGTGTTGAATTATCATTAACGCTAAAAATTGCTTCTCCGATTTTATCAAGGTCTATCTTGTTGTCAAAAATATTCTACCCATATTCAGATACGATGTTCTTGCAAACAATGCTTGGAAGTTGATATTGATTTGTGTTCTTATTGAATAGATCTCTACAATAAATAACTGCTTTTTCAACAAAATCAGGACGACTATTGCAAACTTCCCCCTTTATTGAATCTACTCCAATTCATGAGTTCTTATTCTGTTCAGTTGACATTTTCATGTAGAAAAATGCCGATGCTTCATCTTTATGTTGTAACCAGTTACACTTTGACTTTTGCTTAGTGTCAAGGTATTCACGCATTAAAGCGTTTTCTAATTTTGCCTTTATTATTTTGAACTCTTCAACAATAGAGTATTCTGAATTCATCTCCAACTATAGCTGCATTTGGCTACAAGTCTTTTATGATTTCCAGGTTCGTTTTATGGTGGAAGGTGTTGACAATTAAATTCAATAATCTAATAAGTTTAATAATATACGCCGATGGTGATACTCCCAAAGGCCTTAGTTTGGAGCTCGTACAAAATGTGCAAGGGACAGTTAAGTTACCTTGAAAATTGATAAAATGTTCATAATATATCAGAACTATTCACTGATTTATACTTGTTGAATACCTTAGACAAGATATATAAATGTTTCATATCTAAGATCTGTCTAGAACAATGCCACTTAAATATTTCTTCGTTGTATTATCTTAATAATGTTAATCCTTATCTTGGTAATTTGCATATACCATTTACCATTTTATTTTCAGGTTTCAGATAATCTTGCAATAGCAATGGTCTATATACTTGTTAGGCCTGCTCAAGAATGGCTGTGAAATGTATAAGCACATGGTAGTAGTTGAGGATTCAAAGGAAAATGATTATGCTAAAGAAGATGCACGTCTTCTCTTTTCTTATCTTTTTGTTGATTGAGATGTCCTGCCAAACTCTTGTTCTTGACTTTTGCTATACTAAATGCCTTAGATTTTCATATATATTAGTATATATGTAGAATTTTTGAATATATGCAGTTTTATATAGGTATTAAGTTTATGAGATGTATGTGTCATTTTCAGACATATGAGAATTTTAGAATGAACAAGTTTCACAGGAATAGAGTTCGAATGTTTAAGTTTGGGGGTATATACTGTTATTCGCAAACTTTGTCATAACAGATAGACCTTTGATTAGAGTTCAATTCTAGAAATTGAATACCTGCGGGTTTGATTTTGTGTTAATTATCTCTGTTTCTTTAGCACAACACGTGTAGCAACTGAATATGCTTCCAAATTCCGAATTCAAACTTGAAGTATATTTTGTTTTTGCTGTGCTCTGTTTTCTTTGGTATATATCTTTTCACGTGTTGTTTACATGCCATGTTTTCTTCGTCAGCTGCTCTTGCTGCTGCTTCGAATATCATGTGCGTGTCTTTGTCCATTTTCGTGCCCTGTTTATTTCATTTTTGTTGGCACCTGGATATATTTATGCCTTCTAACTTCACTTGTACCTTTGCACCCTTCTATATGTTTGTATATATGTACGTGAATATTGTTTACAAAGAAAAGTAAAAAAAGAAAAAGAAATTTACACTCACTTAACCTATGTTTTAATCATTTAGGTCTTGGATTCTAAATGATACTGCACTTGGAACATGTTGAATGCATGTTTTATATCATTCCAAAGGCAGTGTTTCAGAGATACACACTTCTGAGCAAAGAGATATAAACGGAACATTTTTTCCAAATGGGCGCATTGGATGACCAAAATGACGAAATGGAACCATTTCATAGACTTTTGGACAATGGTTTGATTATTTGCACTGATGTTGAGTTCGGGACTGACAATGAGGTGATTTTGGCCGCTACGGATTGGAATAGGAAGTCCTACTTTGCCTTAAAAATTGTAATGGAACAGTTGATGGAGGAGGTTGCAGTAGTTGGGAGGAAGTGATATTGGGCTGTTACGTAATTATAAATGAAGTAATTATGCAGTATTGGACTGTTACGTAACTAGTTGTAATGTGTATATTCGAACTATGTCGATGTAAACTTATCTAACTTTTTGGAATGTGATTTTGGTTGTTTTATGATAATATTTATTACTCGTTAAATTATTCATTATTGGTATGGATGTAGTGCATGGATGCTGCTGAATTTTTTTTTAAAATTTGCATTTATTTTGCAACGGTCAGAAACCGTTGCAATATCATGTATTACAACGGGCTATGCTAGTTGTATTATAGTCTTTTACAACGGGCTTTAATTGTTGTCATAGAGCCTATTGCAATGGTCGATGACCGTTGTAAAAAGGTGTATTACAACGTTCATTGTCCGTTGTAAAATACGGTAGACCTATTACAACGAGGCCTATTACAACGGGCGCATGCTCGTTGCGAAACCCATATTACAACGGGCATTGCCCGTTGTAAAATGGTTGTTTTGTTGTAGTGTGAGTCATTAAGTGTTTGTGCCAAAAATGGTCACAAACCCCAAATATCGTGAAAGCACCAGTGTGTGAACACAAATCAGCAGTTTATGATCATAGATCACAGATCTAAGTAATGTAGAGGATAGAAATGAAGAATAATAAACTTAAAACATAAAGAAATAGACAAAGATGCAAGATATATAGTGGTTCGGAGATCTTGCCTACGTCCACTCTGAAGTTGATGATTTTATTGATCTTTCTTTTATGTTTACAATTGATTTCAGCAAGTTATAGAGAATAACAATGATTTGCAGTAATGAAATTCGTTGGTAGTAGCAGCAATGGAGTTTAGATCTGGATCCGGCAGAGTCTGGGCGTTGGAGCCTTCCAAGAAGAAGAAGCCCCTTTTCTGTTGGCTCTGGGGCTCTATTTATAGGTGTAGGAGGCTGATATTTCGTTCAGATCTCGGGAGACCCTCTCTGGCACGTGACTTGGCCCGCGCGCCCAAGCCCGTGAAGTTTCGGTCCGATCCATGATCGATACGAACGGATTTCGTATCGGTCAAGATTTCATCCAATGGAGTCAAAATTTGGCGTGGACATTCTTTAGCATGCATGTAGTCTTCTGTGAAAATTTCATAGCATTTGGACTTGTAGATCAGGAGATATGATCGATACGAAATGGGATTCTCGGTTGGCTGTTTCGTTCGACTCCGTCACTTCGACTCGCTTTCGTTCGACTCGATAGCTGGCATGATTGTCAGATGACGTGGCGAGCGTTCCTCACGTTGATCCACTTCCTTGGTGTAACATCCCGTATTTTTAAGCTATTGAATTTGAACATTTAATTCGTTTTAAATGTTAATGTGGATTCTTAATTGATTTTGAAATGAATGGATTTGGGTTCAATCAATGAAAATGAGCTATAATTTTAATTTATAGCAATTCTGGTTGAATTTGATTAATGGAAAAATAATAATTAAATATTCGGGATTAGGATAAAAAGGTGAATCTGGATGTAAATAGCTGTAAAATGATGTTTAAATGTATTTTTAAGCTCAATTGGGTATAAATAATATTGTTGGATTTTTAGAAGAATTTAAAAGTCAATAAATTATTATTTGGGATTTTATATTAATTTAAAAATGAATTTAATATTATTAAAATGCAAATAATCAGATTTTGAGTTCGGATTGAGCCGGAATGATTTTAAATGTGGTTATACATTTTATATGATTTATTGTTAAGTTATTAAAATTTTAAAAGTGAAATTTTAAGCGTTTTCGTAAATTTTGAAAATCGCCTGATTTAATAGATGAGTAAAATAGCCTTCCGAGGCACAGTCTCGGAATTCGACGAAACCAGTTTCATTGGATCCGTAATAGTTAATTATTATCGGATTTCAATTTTCGTAGCAATGGGAGTTGTCGTTTGACCGTGGCAGCTCGAAACGCATCGAAATCGATTTAACCGATTTAATTTTAAATTGATCGTTTAATTCCATATCTCATGCATACGATCAAATTAGCTTACGAAACCTGTTCCATTGTGTCCGGAATGCGGAAAAACCCCAGGGTAGCCTGTCGGAACGTGAGAATTGAGGGTCGTTTGCGTTAATGGTTAAATTGAGATATTTTATTAATAAAATAATATTAAACAATATAATATATTCACGTTATTTTCTCAAAACCATAGCAATCACGTTCGGCCGCCTCCAACGTTTCAATGGCCACGCTTGGCCGATTCTTCCCCTCATTTTTCTCGCGATCTGTTCATCTAGAGACCGCATCTTCTAAATAGAAATCGAAGAGCTCGGGAAGCTCTACAAAATCAACGGTGGATCTTGTTTTTGGTGATCGTTTGGAGGAGTTCTGTAGCCGCGTTCGTCGTCCGTTCGATCGCGATGTGGGGGCCATAGGGTCGACTGAGTGTAGCCGCCTCTGGGCCGAAGGTGGAGGATGGGAAGGTCTTCGGGGTGGGAGGTCCTGATCGATGTGAAGTCGAACGACGTGGGTACGATTCGATGCCCTAGTTTTGTGGTGATGGGTTCTTTTGGCCGCGTGTTTCCTGGAGCTAGCTCGCGTGATGAAGATGAAGGCAGGCCATGTTTTGGTATAATAAAATAAAAAAAAAGAAAAGAAAGAAATTTGTTTTAAAATGTTATTCAAACTTTAATAATCCGTAACTATTTCATACGATCTCAGATTCGGACGATTTTGGTAGCGCCGGAATCGCAGAAAAGCGTACTACGTAATGGCATAGATCCGGAGTCATTCCGGGCAAGTAGAAATTTGGGATAAATCGGACATCGTCCGGTTTAATTTAAATTTCGAACGCTCGCCGAAACTCAAGGTGAGTTATTCTCACTCACATCTGGATGTTAGACATTATAAATAGTTGATATTTAAATATCTATGTGAATGGTTGATTATATCTGTGATTATCAGTCTGGTTGATATTTATATTGCGATGTGCTAATATCTGTGATGTAGGGAGAAACAGGTTGGAGGGATCCAACTGGATTCCTCACAATGTAGCAATTATTTTATAATTGATAGTGATACCTGTTTATATGATGTGATTGATAAATCTGGAAATTTAGTTGTTCTGTGACATTGTGGTATAAATTGTAATCACAGAATTAAATTATAAATGGCTAAAAAAGTGTTTTTACGAAATAAAATGAATTGTTAAATTTAGAATTTCAAAGAATAAAATTAGAAATCGGATTTGAAAGGAAAAATGTAAATTGGGCCAAATTGGGATTTTGAATATAATGGGAAGTTTATGAAATGGGTAAATGGAAAGTATAGTTTTCTGGAGATTAAATTTATGAAATTATAAATTGTTTAAAATAACGGTGTTTATTTTAATAACGACTAATGTTATCCGGAAATTAAAAATATGTTAAAATGGAGTTTCCGACTATAAATAAACAAGTTCAAATGAAAAACAGAATGTTTTGAAATGCCGTATTTCATTGGAATGTAACTAAGTGAATTGGAAATTTGGCTTCCATTGGAAATTCACCAAAAATGTTTAATTTAAAATGTTTTAAACTATGATTTAAAAATGAATTTCCGGAAATGAAAAATTGCGATTTAACTTCGGAGGAAGTTATAGTTAAGTATGGAATTGGAAATTTATGTTGAAATCATAAATTGACTTGAAATAAATCAGTGGATTTATATGAAAGAGTACTTTGGAATGTTTAGAAACGGGAAAGTGCTTCCCTGGGAAAACCAAGTAAATGTTTATAAAAAGATTTTATTTAACTAAGGTTAAGTTTTAAATCGTTTTAAAAGTATTTTTAAGAAATCGTTATTTTTAAAGAAATAAATTAATAATTTTAATACCGTAATAATTTGGGAGTATATTAGCAATTATTTTTACAAATGGATTTATTTAAAAGTTGGTTTTAGCTTAAGCTGTTAAAATTAGTATTTTTCTTCTTATAACGCTATTTTGAATTTAGTTAAACTAAACCCTTATCTTTAAATCAAAGTTTATGTGTTAATGACTAGTTTTCTTCACATATTTTAAATTTATATTTTGAGTAAATAAATAGAAGTAATTATCATATTTTAAAGTATATTTCAGTATAAAGTATTTTTAACTGTTTTAAATGCAAATTGTTTTATACTTGGTTATTCCCGATGGGAATAAAGGGTAAAAGATTTACCTTGTAAAGGAAGAGTGGAAATTGTTTTCAAATGAGTTTTGAAAATGTGAAAATATATCTTTGAAAGATATTAGAAGAAAATAAATAATATGGAGATTATTTATTGTGTGATGGATGTGTATGGATGTTTGTGAACATTAATTGATAGTTAAATCACCGACTATCAATATTGGCCAAATGCGCGATCGTTTCGAAGAGACCGGGATCGAGTTTCCGTATACCGGGATTCTAGGTCTGGAGACTCGAAAACCACTTCGATCCGGTTTGTACGTTTCGCGAAAACGATTTCGGAGTCGAAGATGGAGCAGTGAAGTGCAAGGGCTAGTCGCTACTAATCCTGAGGATATTTCCAAAATGGATGTAGTAGGAGTAGTGCCTTCGGTTCCGTTCGGACCCGGGACGGACTTGTATGGACGAATGCTTTCGTGACATCGTCAGGTGGACGATGGGCATTCAAAGTGAAATGTTCTGTAAAGGTAATGCTAAGCCTCAAGCCTCATCAACCGGGAATGACTGAAAATCAGGGGTTATGCAGCAAGGCTTCGTGGGTAGCCCCCACTTGAGAGTAAGGTCATCCCTGTCTAGATGTCCCTTTTATTTCGGCTTAGTGGTGCGGTTGCTGATCACAACCGTGGGGTGATTTTACTTGGAATTATCCAGTAAGGGATGATTCCGGCCTTGTGTTGCAGGGGAGCGGGCGTACTCTCGGTACTGTGATCTAGGCCACGTACTGTGATAGGTGGTACCCCAGTGCCTAGTCATTCGTTGGAAATCCATTTTCCCTACGTGCCTTGTACGAGTTTTGTTTGTATTACCCACGTTGTGGCTAGTATGCCAGAATTTAATAGATGTAACAATTTCGGCTATTTTATAAGTATTTGTATATAGACACTATTATAATATCAGAGGATTTTTATAAAAAGTGTTTTAGCTATCGTAAGGTAAAAACCCGACATGTTTATTTGTGGCGTGGTCTTACGAGATGCTTTTGTTTTCAAAGGATTTTTGAAACTTTAATAATCAATTGGGTGTATTTATGATGCGCTGGTATTCCAGACTGACTCGGGTGTTATTTTATTATAATGCTCGGGTCAGACCGAGTATATTACAAGATAGGTTGCTATGGAGCAGAAGAGGAGCTGGAGTCGAGGCGTATTATTCGTACTTGTTTATATTCCGCTGCTATGATTGTTGTTAGTCATGTATCTCATTATGGTTGGTTGTATTGATATACTCTGATGATGATGTATTGTATATAAACAGATATAGTTTTGATTTGTGTAAAGTTCTGTTCTATATATTATATTTTATCCGCTGCGATTGTGAGATTCTGATTTGGTTGGTTCTTTCTTCTTCTATCTACCCTCTTATTCTTCTACAATCTGTCTTTTCCGGCATTCGATCGTCGGCATATTATACTGTTGAGTATTTTGTGTCGATTTTCGAGGGTCGAGAAGGGCGGGTCGTCACACTTGGTATCAGAGCTTAGATTGGCGACAACCTAGGCTTTGGTGGGAAAATTTCTCATTTTTAAATAGAGTCAGAAGTACTCTATAATGAGCTGAGTGTAATAATAGCTATGAGAGCGTACTTGTTAGTGGATATAAAATTGTTTTTATACTGTGTTGACTTATCGGTTGAGTGTTTATGAATTCTGGTCGGTGCGGGAAGTACAACCGTATCGATAGGGGTTTCTAAACTCTTAAACAAGATAAACCGACATAGTATTGTTTTTAAAGTGGGTAAATGAAATAATTTTACCCAAAATTATATTTTGATATAAAGAAATAATTTTTTTGAATTATTATATATATTGGATGTTTGTTTGGTTGTTTCTTCTATAATCAAGTAAGAAATTAAAATATGATTTAAAATTTGAAATGATTTATAAGCAAATAAGAAGTTAAAATATTAAAATGGTTTATAACCAAATAGAGTTAACTCAATATGTTTTAAATAAGAAAAGTAAAAATTAAAATTTGATTTAAACTAGAATTTTGACCCCGGAAATTTTGAAAGGGATTTCAAATGGAATTAAACAAAGTTTTGGGAGTTTGACTTTGTGGAAATGTTAGAAATGTTTCCAAAAGCATTTGTAAGAATGGAGTATATTTTGGGGAAATATTTTTGAATAGAAATTGTTTTGAGGTGAATATTGGAAGTGGAAAGCATTGAACTCACTTCAGTCGCTGGAAAATAATCCTGATGATGCTGGCCACATCATTAGAATTCATTTTCGAGTTTCTAAAGTGATGGATTGCTACCAAAGTAGTTGGTTATGACATTGTTTGGACTTGTTTGGGAAACAAGTAATTTTAAAATTTTCAAATGGAAAATTGTTTGGTAAAAGCAGTTTGTTTTGGAATTTGGTATTTGATTTGAATATCAAAAGAGAAATGTGTTGATTTTTATTTCAAATTGGTTTTGAAATAAATCCGGGTAAATTGAATTCTGGAAATTCTATTTTAAAATAAAAATGTGAAAGTTGAAATGATTCAACTATATAACTTATAAAGGAAAGTTGATTTAAAGAAGAATTGAGTATATATGGAATGTAAATTTACTTCGAATAAATGAAGGTGAATGGAATATATCTGGATTTAACTTATGATAAGTTAAATAAAATTAAGAATTTGAAATTGAATTAAATCTAAATGAATTGGAATTAAATGGAAGTTGAGATAACGGTGAAATGTAAATGTTTATGATTGTGCAAATGAATTCATATTCTTAAGTTATTAAGTGTTAAAATTTGACATTGTGATTATAAAAATGTGGATTGGTTTGAAATGAGCAATATAAACTTACAAGTAAATAAGTTGGAGAACTTGAATGGAAGATTTTATTTTAACTCAAGTAAAATGGAATTATAATCACAAATGGAAATAATAAGTGGAATGGTGAATTCGAACTTAATTTTAAATGGAATGCAAAGTAAGGTGAAACAATTATAAAATATAAAAGAGGTAAGTGAACTGAAGTTAGTAAATAAGTTGAACTTGGATATGGAGAATTAAGATTAAATTGAATTTGGTCTAACTTCGACTAAGATGGAATTAAGCTGAATATTAAAATTTCTGTTGTGTTATGAATAAGAATGAATGTAATTAAATTCTTATTTAAAGTTGTAAAGGAAATGGTTTAAATTCAGGTTGGCTAAATAAAATTTAGATGAACTTGAATAAATTCTGGAAAGGAATTAAATTGAAAATGCATATATAATTTAGTTAACCTTGAATTAATTTGGGATAAGAATTTAGTTAAATGGAAATTTCATTTAGTCGAAGTGATGATGAATGAAGTAAATGCTTACTCAGTAAAATCTAGAATGATTGTTTGGGATTGAATTTAGTATGAGCTAAATTAAATGGAATTTGTATTGCAATAAATAGGATTTTGATAGTTGGTCAAAGTTTGAAAGGTAAATAAAATCCAGTTTTGGGATGGAATTTAAGTTTGGCAATAAATGTTGGAAGTGAGAATGAATAATGTATTTAGCTTATGATAGTGATGGTTTGAATTGTAAATAAAATTCAAATAAGTAAAATAATTTAAAGAGGGTTCTTTGTTAATATAATAAATCTAAAATGGATTGGATAAGTAGTCAGCATTTAGATTTATAAATGAATTGAAATTTGATTTGGATGAGAATCAAATGAAAATAAAATAAAACTGATTCAAGAAGAAATGGAAATGTGTAGATACTTGAGAGAAATTAAAACAAATGATTAAGTATAAGCTTTATTGAGTAATCTTGAATGGAGTTGTTAGGAAATAAACTGAAATGCAAGTGAAATGAGTTTTAAATTAATTAATGTGATAAGTTAAAAATATAAGAGTTGAAAATAACTCAGGAATGAATGATATTAATGTAAACTTGAGTTGGTTAATGAAATAAAGATGTAAGGGAAATTTGCATGTATTTGCAATTGAGTGTTTAAAAGCAATTGGAATTGAATTGTGAATAAATTGATATGAATGGGAACCCAATTCAAAGAGTTTTGTAAATGAATGCAAGTGAATTGGTTTAAATGGCAAGTGGAATTGATTTCAAATCAATTGGAATGAATTGACACTTTAATAAGTAATGTTTGCATATGAATGGAAATGGATCATAACTGAAATGCAAATGTTTCAAGTTTAAAATAAAATTTGTTTGTAAATCAAATTGGAATGTAAGTAAAATTAAAAGGTAAGAAAGGCATATGTAATCATATTGAAGTGGAAATGAATTGGTGAAATAAATATGAATGGTATATAGTAAACTTGAATGTAAGTCATTCAAGAGGAATAGAATGAAGTTTGGACTTGAATAAGTAATTTGAAAAGTGATTGAAAACTTTGAATTGTTGATAAAATATGGTTAACATTGTTAATAATGAAGTTGCTTGGTTTGGTTATGAAATGGATATGTTTGGCTTGCATTTATATTGGAAATGTTATGAAAATGCTCCTATCTTTGAAAACTGATGAGTTTGTTGAGTAAGTACAGGTACGGGAGGCGTTCGAGAGAGTTGGAGGGCGTATATGCGTTATATTAGCTGCTCGCTATTAAAATTTGCTTAAAAGGTACGCCTACGCAAATATAATTGGGAAAATGATATATATATTGTGATATATTTTGGTTTCCGGCCATGTGAGCCGATGTATATATATTTGTGTATCCTGCGATATCGCAGAAGCTCCTCCGTGCAAAGGAGACTCCGCCAAAAATTTTCAGAAATTTTGGGAGTTAGAAAATTTTTGAGATTTTGGAAAATTTTTATTAACTTAGAAAGTTAATTTGAAATAACGTTAAAAGTAAAGCTTTTGGGATTAATGTAGCAATTGAGTATGGGATTGGGCTAAAGGATTTTGGAAAGTGAATATAAACTTTAGCTAAGCAAATTGGGTAAGAAAATGAGTTGGAAAGTATATTTTTACCTTAGCAAATTTCGGGGACGAAATTTTTATAAGGGGGGAGGAATGTAACATCCCGTATTTTTAAGCTATTGAATTTGAACATTTAATTCGTTTTAAATGTTAATGTGGATTCTTAATTGATTTTGAAATGAATGGATTTGGGTTCAATCAATGAAAATGAGCTATAATTTTAATTTATAGCAATTCTGGTTGAATTTGATTAATGGAAAAATAATAATTAAATATTCGGGATTAGGATAAAAAGGTGAATCTGGATGTAAATAGCTGTAAAATGATGTTTAAATGTATTTTTAAGCTCAATTGGGTATAAATAATATTGTTGGATTTTTAGAAGAATTTAAAAGTCAATAAATTATTATTTGGGATTTTATATTAATTTAAAAATGAATTTAATATTATTAAAATGCAAATAATCAGATTTTGAGTTCGGATTGAGCCGGAATGATTTTAAATGTGGTTATACATTTTATATGATTTATTGTTAAGTTATTAAAATTTTAAAAGTGAAATTTTAAGCGTTTTCGTAAATTTTGAAAATCGCCTGATTTAATAGACGAGTAAAATAGCCTTCCGAGGCACAGTCTCGGAATTCGACGAAACCAGTTTCATTGGATCCGTAATAGTTAATTATTATCGGATTTCAATTTTCGTAGCAATGGGAGTTGTCGTTTGACCGTGGCAGCTCGAAACGCATCGAAATCGATTTAACCGATTTAATTTTAAATTGATCGTTTAATTCCATATCTCATGCATACGATCAAATTAGCTTACGAAACCTGTTCCATTGTGTCCGGAATGCGGAAAAACCCCAGGGTAGCCTGTCGGAACGTGAGAATTGAGGGTCGTTTGCGTTAATGGTTAAATTGAGATATTTTATTAATAAAATAATATTAAACAATATAATATATTCACGTTATTTTCTCAAAACCCTAGCAATCACGTTCGGCCGCCTCCAACGTTTCAATGGCCACGCTTGGCCGATTCTTCCCCTCATTTTTCTCGCGATCTGTTCATCTAGAGACCGCATCTTCTAAATAGAAATCGAAGAGCTCGGGAAGCTCTACAAAATCAACGGTGGATCTTGTTTTTGGTGATCGTTTGGAGGAGTTCTGTAGCCGCGTTCGTCGTCCGTTCGATCGCGATGTGGGGGCCATAGGGTCGACTGAGTGTAGCCGCCTCTGGGCCGAAGGTGGAGGATGGGAAGGTCTTCGGGGTGGGAGGTCCTGATCGATGTGAAGTCGAACGACGTGGGTACGATTCGATGCCCTAGTTTTGTGGTGATGGGTTCTTTTGGTCGCATGTTGCCTAGAGCTAGCTCGCGTGATGAAGATGAAGGCAGGCCGTGTTTTGGTATAATAAAATAAAAAAATAAAAAAGAAAGAAATTTGTTTTAAAATGTTATTCAAACTTTAATAATCCGTAACTATTTCATACGATCTCAGATTCGGACGATTTTGGTAGCGCCGGAATCGCAGAAAAGCGTACTACGTAATGGCACAGATCCGGAGTCATTCCGGGCAAGTAGAAATTTGGGATAAATTGGACATCGTCCGGTTTAATTTAAATTTCGAACGCTCGCCGAAACTCAAGGTGAGTTATTCTCACTCACATCTGGATGCTAGACATTATAAATAGTTGATATTTAAATATCTATGTGAATGGTTGATTATATCTGTGATTATCAGTCTGGTTGATATTTATATTGCGATGTGCTAATATCTGTGATGCAGGGAGAAACAGGTTGGAGGGATCCAACTGGATTCCTCACAATGTAGCAATTATTTTATAATTGATAGTGATACCTGTTTATATGATGTGATTGATAAATCTGGAAATTTAGTTGTTCTGTGACATTGTGGTATAAATTGTAATCACAGAATTAAATTATAAATGGCTAAAAAAGTGTTTTTACGAAATAAAATGAATTGTTAAATTTAGAATTTCAAAGAATAAAATTTGAAATCGGATTTGAAAGGAAAAATGTAAATTGGGCCAAATTGGGATTTTGAATATAATGGGAAGTTTATGAAATGGGTAAATGGAAAGTATAGTTTTCTGGAGATTAAATTTATGAAATTATAAATTGTTTAAAATAACGGTGTTTATTTTAATAACGACTAATGTTATCCGGAAATTAAAAATATGTTAAAATGGAGTTTCCGACTATAAATAAACAAGTTCAAATGAAAAACAGAATGTTTTGAAATGCCGTATTTCATTGGAATGTAACTAAGTGAATTGGAAATTTGGCTTCCATTAGAAATTCACCAAAAATGTTTAATTTAAAATGTTTTAAACTATGATTTAAAAATGAATTTCCGGAAATGAAAAATTGCGATTTAACTTCGGAGGAAGTTATAGTTAAGTATGGAATTGGAAATTTATGTTGAAATCATAAATTGACTTGAAATAAATCAGTGGATTTATATGAAAGAGTACTTTGGAATGTTTAGAAACGGGAAAGTGCTTCCTTGGGAAAACCAAGTAAATGTTTATAAAAAGATTTTATTTAACTAAGGTTAAGTTTTAAATCGTTTTAAAAGTATTTTTAAGAAATCGTTATTTTTAAAGAAATAAATTAATAATTTTAATACCGTAATAATTTGGGAGTATATTAGCAATTATTTTTACAAATGGATTTATTTAAAAGTTGGTTTTAGCTTAAGCTGTTAAAATTAGTATTTTTCTTCTTATAACGCTATTTTGAATTTAGTTAAACTAAACCCTTATCTTTAAATCAAAGTTTATGTGTTAATGACTAGTTTTCTTCACATATTTTAAATTTATATTTTGAGTAAATAAATAGAAGTAATTTTCATATTTTAAAGTATATTTCAGTATAAAGTATTTTTAACTGTTTTAAATGCAAATTGTTTTATACTTGGTTATTCCCGATGGGAATAAAGGGTAAAAGATTTACCTTGTAAAGGAAGAGTGGAAATTGTTTTCAAATGAGTTTTGAAAATGTGAAAATATATCTTTGAAAGATATTAGAAGAAAATAAATAATATGGAGATTATTTATTGTGTGATGGATGTGTATGGATGTTTGTGAACATTAATTGATAGTTAAATCACCGACTATCAATATTGGCCAAATGCGCGATCGTTTCGAAGAGACCGGGATCGAGTTTCCGTATACCGGGATTCTAGGTCTGGAGACTCGAAAACCACTTCGATCCGGTTTGTACGTTTCGCGAAAACGATTTCGGAGTCGAAGATGGAGCAGTGAAGTGCAAGGGCTAGTCGCTACTAATCCTGAGGATATTTCCAAAATGGATGTAGTAGGAGTAGTGCCTTCGGTTCCGTTCGGACCCGGGACGGACTTGTATGGACGAATGCTTTCGTGACATCGTCAGGTGGACGATGGGCATTCAAAGTGAAATGTTCTGTAAAGGTAACGCTAAGCCTCAAGCCTCATCAACCGGGAATGACTGAAAATCAGGGGTTATGCAGCAAGGCTTCGTGGGTAGCCCCCACTTGAGAGTAAGGTCATCCCTGTCTAGATGTCCCTTTTATTTCGGCTTAGTGGTGCGGTTGCTGATCACAACCGTGGGGTGATTTTACTTGGAATTATCCAGTAAGGGATGATTCCGGCCTTGTGTTGCAGGGGAGCGGGCGTACTCCTCGGTACTGTGATCTAGGCCACGTACTGTGATTGGTGGTACCCCAGTGCCTAGTCATTCGTTGGAAATCCATTTTCCCTACGTGCCTTGTACGAGTTTTGTTTGTATTACCCACGTTGTGGCTAGTATGCCGGAATTTAATAGATGTAACAATTTCGGCTATTTTATAAGTATTTGTATATAGACACTATTATAATATCAGAGGATTTTTATAAAAAGTGTTTTAGCTATCGTAAGGTAAAAACCCGACATGTTTATTTGTGGCGTGGTCTTACGAGATGCTTTTGTTTTCAAAGGATTTTTGAAACTTTAATAATCAATTGGGTGTATTTATGATGCGCTGGTATTCCAGACTGACTCGGGTGTTATTTTATTATAATGCTCGGGTCAGACCGAGTATATTACAGGATAGGTTGCTATGGAGCAGAAGAGGAGCTGGAGTCGAGGCGTATTATTCGTACTTGTTTATATTCCGCTGCTATGATTGTTGTTAGTCATGTATCTCATTATGGTTGGTTGTATTGATATACTCTGATGATGATGTATTGTATATAAACAGATATAGTTTTGATTTGTGTAAAGTTCTGTTCTATATATTATATTTTATCCGCTGCGATTGTGAGATTCTGATTTGGTTGGTTCTTTCTTCTTCTATCTACCCTCTTATTCTTCTACAATCTGTCTTTTCCGGCATTCGATCGTCGGCATATTATACTGTTGAGTATTTTGTGTCGATTTTCGAGGGTCGAGAAGGGCGGGTCGTCACACTTGGCCAAGTCATTCTTGAATCTCAACTTGTTTGTATCGATGGTGACAGACTTCGTTCGTATCGGTTGTGTGCTTTGCTTCGCTTCGATGGATACGAAGCAGAAGTCTTCGGATGGATGCGTAGTTGATATTGGATGATCGAGTCGAACTATGCATCGATCGACCGAGTCGAACAAAGCTTTCCCTGATGGACGCGAGGCTGATCGAGTCGAAATGTGCATTGATCGATCGAGTCGAAGTGTTGTTCTCTGAAGGATGTTGATCGATTCGAACAAAGGTTCTGAGATGGAATCAAAGTGGATCGAGTCGAATCAGTGGTTCTGTGATGGAGTCGAAGTGGAGCGAGTCGAAGTGGAGCGAGTCGAAGTGGACTTCCCAGATTGATTCGAACTGAGCGAGTCGAAGTGTAGTTGGTTTTCATCCACTTTTGTATCGTTCGTAACTTGAACATGCGGACTCCGATTGACTTGAAATTTGGAACGTTGGCTCTCATAGCTTCGCTTGTCGTGTCTTGTTGATTGCAGCTTGATCCGGACTTGGACAAAATTCATCGATATCCATAATGAACCTGTGTATAACCGATTTTCTAGACGAACTGCCTTTGGTCTCTAGTCAAGTTCTTGGTGTGACGGCCTTGCCAAAGGGCGGGATAACATTTGCCCCCCAAAACATGCCTTGTGGTAAGAAGGTGTGTTTTGTAATGCTATAAGCTGGATGTTCATATCCTGTTGATGACCTGCAAAGAAATTGATAGTTTTATTTGACCACGAATGACGATCGTTCGGGATCGTATGTCATTCGAGGTGATATGTGACCGTTCACGTTCGGATGCCGTTCGCGGTGAAAGGCGACCGTTCGCGGTCGGGATGCCGGAGGCGATTTGTGATCGTTCGCGATCGGGTGCCGTTCGAGGCAAATTATGACCATTCGCGGTCGGGTGCCGTTCGAGGCGAATTGTGATCGTTCGCGATCAGGTGCCGTTCGAGGCGATTTGTGACCATTTGCGGTCGGGTGCCGTTCGAGGCGATTTGTGACCGTTCGCTGTCGGGTGCCGTTCGAGGCGATTTGTGACCGTTCGCGGTCGGGTGCCGTTCGAGGAGAATTGTGTGTGCCCGGGGGGACTTAGTATTATCAATGTCAGATTTCACGTTCGAGTGAGTTTCTGAATTGTTTGTGGTGGTGGTTTATCGCCATCTTAGAGCATGCCTGAGGACCGTTCGCGATCCCTTACATGTGTAAGTGGCTTAGCCATTATGGCATCACAAATGGCATACTTTTTATTCAAAATGAGTTTTTTTAACAGAACTGTTCAACAAAATCAAATTCAAACATCAGAAATGGAAAATAGAAGTAAAACAGGGACGTCAAAGTGCAAACACCTACACCGTTGCGATTAGTAGTCGTATCAGAGCATGCCTGAGGATCGTTCGCGCTCTTGTACATGTGTAAATGACTTAATCGTGTTGGTGTGGAGTTTGCTACTTATTCGTCATTATCCCAATCAATTGATGACAAGCTGACCTCTCGATCTTGAGCCGTCCCAAGTAGGTGCAGGCGGTGGTCGCTCTCGTTCCACCGTCGTTGTTCCCCTTCTTATGTACTGCGATAGCAGGCCATTCCAGATATGTCCCTCAACCTCATCTTTCAAGTGTCTGCAATCATTCGTGCTATGACCATTCAGCTCATGGAATAAGAAGTACTTGTCTGACCTTCTTTCATTGTTGGTCGGATCCCTTCTCATTGGCTTTCGATAAGGAACCTGCCCCCGGTGTCTTGGTAGATTCGCTCCAAAGTCTCATTCAACTCCGCATAGGAGGTGAACCTTGGTTCCTTCCGTGGTCGTGTTGGTCCACCATCATTGTCCTGGGCCTTTCGTTTCCCTCTGTCAGTTCCTGAATCTGTTTTAGGAGGATTTTCACCCTTGACAGCATAAAGCTCGGTGCCTTCTCCTTCCTCTCTTTCGGCATTTGCATCCTCTAATCGTAAAAATCCTTCAGCCTCGTGATAAAATTCTCCTAGATCCATAGGGGGATCCCTTGTTAACGAATTCTTGAACTCTGTGCCGTCAGCTATGCCAGATACAGCTGCCATCAAAACCATGGATGGATCGGGTCGATCCACTGATGTTACCGCTACATTGAATCGCGTCAGAAAGTTCCTCAAAGACTCCCCTGTTCTTTGCTTCAGTGCTGCCAAACTCATCACATTCTTGGGTCTTGAAATGTGAACCCTGAACTTCCTCATAAACTTCTCAGTTAGATCGGTCCATGTCCCGATGGAGCCGCTCTCCGGTTGTCTAAACCATAGTGTTGCAATGTCCGTCAAATACAACGGGAAACATCGGGCCATGACCTCCTCCGATGCCCCCAATACCTCCATATGTCTCATATACCGTGTCAGATGAACTGCAGGATCCGTCCTCCCATCGTATGTCCCAATATTGATAGAGTTACAGTTGTGTCATAGGGACAATTATGTAATTTTATTATAAAACTTAACTCTTATAAAAAAATATTCAAATAAAGTAAACTTAGTTTTATTTTTTATTATATGTATTACAATATTGGGATATAAGTAATGGTTTAAAAATATTTATGAGTCATTAAGAAAATTATTTAACTGAATACAATCATAAATGTGTTTATAACCATGAGTATTAAATCGTGTCAGTATACTTGTCCTTAAATGTTACTAGTCAAAATGTGTTAAGAACAAGATACTTATACATCCACTGTGACTAGTGTATATAACGCCATTCATATGATGGACGGTGAATTACTCACGAACGTTGGAGCAACAAGAGGTTACGTAAGTGTGATTGTTTGAGATAACTATAGAATTGACCCAACACGAGGATCCTATAAGTTAATTATAAAGTCAAATAGAAGGTCCCATGTAATGATGTCCATTGAATCTTGAGCTTCTAAACTACACATTAATCAATTATGGTTAATCACATGACAACGACGATCGTGTTAAGGTCATAGTTGGGTATAAGCTGAACCATATGAAGTAAAGCACTATTGAAGAGATGATTCGTTTCCTTTGAAAAGAGGGTTTGTACTACCGTAATTTAGGTAGTCAACTTAAAGTCAAATTCTTTGGCCAAAACAAATCAATTAGTGGATAAATGTTATGGATTGAACCATGAGTTTTACTGTTGTACTTCACAATTAACTATAGATAGTTTTAGAGTTTTAAGCATTGGCCAAGCTCTAGATATTTGTGTGACAGTGATGATGAAAAGAAAACGTGCATAATATATCATTTTTTAAAGGCCACTTTAAAAAAAAATAAGAAATTGGATTTCACTAGATAATTTGTAACTAATTGAACTCGTTTTCGCTATCATGCTTCAACAAAAACCATATAGACTTTAAAATATAAACCGGTTAAATATTACTTAGGGTTGAGTTCTACCTGTGGAGTCACACAACAACTCTCAGCTTTTGACCAAAAAATGTAATGAAATAATTTATAAAGGTTATGGATGTTATTATGGAGAAATTAATATAATGGTTATAATTTTTATTTATCTATTGTTATTATCAGAGGGTCTAAAGTTAATTAATAAAATATATAATTGTTAAATATTTATTTAATTGTTTATAGGATCGATTTGAAATATAATAAATAAATATTTTATTTTGACCAAATTTAAACTAGAGTAGGCCATAATATGTTCGGATATAAACTAAATTAAATACGTTTAATTATTTAAATGAGACGAGTTCTCTTTTATGGGTTATCCCTTGAATAGTTTATTTAGGTCAGACATATACATAGCATATTATTACTATACATAAACCTAGAGACATCATTCAAAATAGATAAGTTTTCACTCGTTCCAAATTATATATTGAATATTTTTCTCTCTCTCCATATTATACACAAGTCGACTTTGCAACTAATAGAGTTAAGGTTGTGCCATAGTAAAAATTATGTAATTTATTATTTAAATTGACTCATTTATGAGAATTATGTTCGATATAAAGTACACATTTGGTTTTACCCTTTTATTGTATTTATTATCATATTATGATATAAGTAATAATATAAAAATAGTTAATCAGTACAAAATCTTTAAAAAAGGTATTTAATAGATCATTTGCAGACAGGAGGATTGAATCGTGTATTTAAAATACTTATCCTTAAATGTTCATAGTCAAAATATATTGAGGAAAAGAGATCAATACATCCATTAAGACAAGTGTATATAACGCTCTTCATACGACATATGATGAACTATCCATGATCGTCGAGGATACTAAGCGATTGCATACTTGTGTTGTTTGGAATAATCATAGTATGGCTCAACACGAGTCTTCTATAGATTAATTGCAACCAAGTCAAATTAGAGGTTCTCGATGTGCAGTAGTCTTCAAACTTAAGAGTACTATGGATCTTAAGTGTCTATATTATGAGAGGGTTACTAGTATGCCCTAGGGATTGTTACGTAATTTGTTATATATATCTAATTCTATAATCATTCTTGTTCATAAGTAAGTGTTTGTTTTCTATTATATACTTTATTATCTTATGATATAAGTTATTAGGTAATTAATTTAAAGTACATTAATATAAAATCCTTAAATGAAATGTTATATGATTATAGTTGCAAATAGTTGCAATCGCGAATAATTAATGATAATATACAATAATAGTTTATTTTAAATAATCCTGGTCAAGATGTTTTGAGAAGGTACATTAATATATCCATTGAGACCAGAGTACATAACACTCTCTAAATACTGGGCAGTGTATTACTCATGGTTGTTGGATGCACCAAAGAGTTACATACTCATAGTTGTTGGATAATTATGGAATGAACCGTCCAAGAATTTCCTATTGGTTGATAACAACTAAGTCAGACATGAAATCTCAGCGTGACGATGTCAAATAATTCTCTCGACTTGAGAATACTACTATACACTAATGCAGATACTCCACTTTGATTATAGTTACATCACAACATGTCGACCATCGAGCAACTATAATTGGGCCTAAGTTGAAGCATTGGAAATAAAGCACTATTCAATACAAAATTTGTCTCCTTGGTTGTATGAGGTTAATATCATGATAAATGATAGTCAACTCAAAGTCAAAATCTTTGGCTGAAGTGGAACAGTTAACAATAAATATTATTATTGAACCAAAGACTTGTGAATAGAGTAATCAAGTTTAATATGGATAATATTGGAGTTTTGACCAATACCAAACTCCGTATATCCTAAAGTGATATAGTATTTATGAAGAGGACGCGTGTAATTTATGTTATTAAAATGTCCCACTTTAGAAAATGTAAAATTGGATTTTATCGATAAAGATATATAAGTGATGAATTCGGTCAAACTATCACACTGCTAGCTAAGGTTATGTGTGAACGTTAATAGTTGAATTGTTCAATATTAATCGCTAACTTAATTCACACATGTGAGTCACATAATTGAATCATGCAGTCTTTGAAATGTCGTCTGATTTAGTTAGTTTACAATAGTTATAAATTAATTAAATTAATTAATATTTAGGGAAATATTAATTATGGGTACATTTAGTATTTGGGGTGCTTATAGTAGGTAGGGTAGCTCTTAGAATGTTGTAGGTGCATTTAGTAACTATTTATGTGTGTGTATAATTGTCATGTGTACATGTACTAATATACGATATCAGTTTGTATTCAATTAGTTAAATAACAAACAAATAATTGCAAAATGATATTGATTACCACATCATCATAGTGAGGTCATCGATGCTTGCACCCATAGGTGAATGGACAAGTGGAGGCGGTAGACAAAATCATTAAGTCAATCTTGAAGAAGCAGTTAACTTAAGCCAAGGGTAACTAAGTCGATGAGCTTCTACTAAGAGCATCAGCGATAGCATTTCCCTTTCTAGGTGCATCCGAAATGTTCGAGGTCATAGGAGGCCAAACCATCACCATTACCAAAGGTTAAGATCCTTCTCGAAGAAGAGGTACTTAAATGATATGGGGTCAACAAACAACTTGAACTGTCTCCTAATAGATAGTTCCTCCTAATCTCCAAAGCAAATACTATCGCTGCCAACACCAAATCATGAGTCAGATATTTCCTCTCATGCGGTTTTAACTGTCGACCAGCATATGCGATAACCTTACCCTTCTGCATCAATACTGCACCTAGTCCAATACAGCAAACATCTGTGTATATTGTCAACTCTTCATTCCCACTTGGAATGGAAAACATTAGTGCACTCGTCAACTTCTCCTTCAGACTCTCGAATGCATGCTCACATCTCACATAAAGTAAAATTCTGATTTTTTTCATTAAATGAGTCAACGGAGTGGCTACTTTGGAGAAGTCCTGGATGAATCATCTATAATATCCAGGTAATCCTAATAAACTTCTCGCATCTATAGCATTTTTAGGTCTATTCCAATCTTGGACTGCCGCAACCTTCGCAGGACCTACGACAATGTCCTGGTCCAAAACATGTGACCTAAGAATCTCATTTACCTTCTCTAGAAATGACACTTTGAAAACTTCACCATCAATCGGTCTTTCCTCAACACCTTCAACATAATCCTCAAACGCGTCTTGTATTCTTCTTCCATTCGTGTGTGGATGAGAATACCATTAACGAACACAAGCATGAACTTATATGATCCCTCGAAACATAGTTCATGAGATCAACAAAGTATGATGGCACGTTGGTCAGCCCGAATGGCATAACCAACCATTCATAGAATCCATAAGGTGTACGGAATGCCATAATCGACACACTCTCTCTAGCTACTCTCAGTTGGTGAAATCCTAACGCAAGATCCAACTAAAAAATACTCTGGTACTACAGAGCTGATCGAATAAGTCATCAATACATGGAAGTGGATACTTGTTCTTCTTCGTTGCCTTATTTAACTCATGGTAATCAAAACACAACTTCAAAGAGCCATCCGTCTTAGTGGCGAACACTATAGGTGCACTCCACTTAAATATGCTCCTATAAATGAACCCTCACCTCCATAGGTCATCTTTTCGCACCTCTAGTTCCATATACCCTTTAGGCGCTATACGCCTCAAAGACATAACTACTAGTCTAGCATCTCTGACCATGCCGATATGGAATTATATCTCCTATGCGGTGATGATCCGATCACCTCATCGGATATGTCTTAATAATCCCTAGCTAAAGGCACATATGATAACTCATTATGTGGATATCGAGTGAATATTAGAAATCTAACATTACCTCATTATCTGGTGGGCAGCCTAACAATACCTTCTGCTCATCGTTAGTTCCTATCATTACAATTGGCCTCTTACAGTCCACCACTATTTTGTACCTCTTCAGCAACCCATTCCCAAAGTAATAACAAACCCAATGAAACCCAATATAAAGAAATCACAAACAAACAAACATCCATGTCTCGATAAGGTTAAGTCTCAACAAACCATGCACAAACTGGTTGAGCCCCCAACATGGTTTGTCATGATTTAAGGTCGGTCAACTATCTGGGGGTTCCAATCCCAATCTATCTACCAAATCATTAGATATAAAAGGATGTGGAGCCTCGGAATCGAATAAAACGCGTATATGCATCATAAATGAAAGGCATATTTTTGATAGTAATGCTTTTCCCTTCTCTTTCGCCGATGGAGCACTCGATGAAATCAAAATGACATTCAAGCATATTTCTTCACCGACTGTCCCTGCTTAACTAGTTCCGGATAGCCCTTTTGCACTGGGTACGGGCTCTCACGTCATGAAGCCTTCTAGATCAATTTCTTGAAGCTCTCGTCAATATGACCAATCAATCGCTTCCCAAGTTGACTGATCAACCCAATGATAAACTCTTCATTCTTTCTGAGTAGAGTATCAATGAAAGATATACCGTACTTTGACATCACATCGAATTCAACAACATAATCTAACACAGACATATCTCCTTGCTTCAAGTCGGAAAACTTCCTAAACTACACCCACTTTTGAGTAATCGGGATAAACTTCTCTTCGAAGCGAACTATGAACCAATCGTAAGTAAATCGATCCTTGGGACTTTCATCTCTTAGGGTATTCTGTCAGTTCATTGTTCGTCCCTAGAGTTATTTAATGGCCAACTTCTACCTCGTAGTGCCATCTAACTCCAAGTCATCAAGATCCTCTAGCAAGTATCCATCCAGTCTTGCACCTCTGTAGCCGACTCTATTTCAAGGAACAGTCTACCTCCTAGATTCACGTAGTCTTTATACAACTTAGCAGAATCGATTCTTGGTATTTGCACTTAAGCACCATTAACATCAGGAGCAACTTAGGCATTCCGAATCATGTTTGGTATCATCTCAGCGAACATGTCCTATAAATCGAAGTTAGTGACCCCTAAACCTGCCTACTCCTCAAATCTAGAGATGGAGTTCCCAGCAGAATTTCTTATATGCTGGCTCATTCTTGATATATAATAAGAATGATTAGTCTCACATAAAGAAAACTGCATTGGTGGTACTCATGTTTACAATGAGACTTATATACTATATATACTACAATATAGTTTTGAAAACCAAAATATATAACAAGTACTCTCTCTCTCTCTCGTATATATACACACACTCTTGATCAAGCCTAGGGTGATAACTCCTACCTGATCTCTACCAGATCATGGTAACAACTCATGTTAACTATTCAACCTAAGCTCAAATACCAAATGTGACAACTGCCCCATACCTCCGGCACCTAATATAACTTGTAAAGTGCACTAAAACAGTGCTCGATCGATTTAGGACGATGGTCAAAGGTTGTAAAGTAACTAAAACAATCGCAGAACCTGTTGTATATCTCACAGCACATCGAATAAAATATAATAGTCATGCAGTAACAATAGACGAGATGGTAATGACTGAATGAACCACAAAAATCAAAGTGCAAAGATCCATACTGTTATACAATATAAGTGATAGAGTTTATACAA
Organism: Allium fistulosum; assembly: GCA_030737815.1. NCBI lineage: Eukaryota > Viridiplantae > Streptophyta > Magnoliopsida > Asparagales > Amaryllidaceae > Allium > Allium fistulosum. Next base: position 910,048,859 of record CM060907.1, on the reverse strand, counting down.
CTGATGATAAAGTAAAAAAAATATCTCTAAATAATATAAACATACATTGTCTAGGCTACATGGTGTCGCACAGTGGATAATAAGCCCAAAATATAAATATAAGAAAGCGTCGCCTCCTACTTGTCCATCTGCATAACTCCATATGTCATTTAAACTTGCTATATAGTCTACTCATTTAAGAGTACCTGAGATAATAGAAAGCAAACCAAAAAACCTTGAGTTAGACAACAGTCTTTTGTGAGCAATAAATAATCTCAAAATACTACGAAAGTCTATATAGTATATGGGGCATAAGGTATGGAGAATCATACCTAACATGTCCCTACATCCGAAGAGTTAGCACATGACATAGGATATATGTTACTTTACATCATAATCGTCATGGGGGTACTGTACATTAAGGTACAAATGGGTGTCCAAATATCTACATCAATAATACCAACGTCATGTTACATCCCTAATCAATCAAAGAAAACATGACATCCATTATCCCTTCTCACATCACTCACTCAGTGTGTTGATATATGATATTCGTGTGACCCAGTCGGAGACAATTCAATGTCCTGGTTTCTTAATATTCGAATCCATGCAACTCGGTAAGCCAAGAACTAGACCACCCGTCTGATGGTCCAAGGTAAAAAAACAAATGCTAAATGTCAACTGGATTTTGTGTCATGCCTCTCCCAGGTCTAAAACATCAACATACTTTGGGGCGCATGTCGACCAGGTCTGACCATTGATTGACTCTGATCACGTCTTCATTACCCTTGCTTTACGAGTATACACTAAAACCTCCAAGTATCAATGATCCCTTTGCACACGTCATCCATAGCAAAGTGCATCCTATAATTAGTCCTTTGGATCATCGTACACCTCTTGTTGTTGAGTTGTTAAGATTGGGAAAGCTCTCGACAATCATTGTTAGTCGTAGAACACTGTTGTTTTTCCCAAATACATCCTCTAATGATCCTCTAGGTCTAGCCTAAAGCCCTATGCTATGAGTTTCAAAGTCATCGTGTCCTCATTTCATTGCTAAAACCATTTTAAAACTGTAACACCCTACCTTTATACCCATACTATCCAAGAGTATTACAAAGTAATACTGTCAGATCATACGGAGAACAAGGATATATAGGTTACACAAGTGAATATTCCCTTAGACTAACACTAGTATGTATTAAAACATCAAATATATAACTCACCTACATGTATACAGTATCGGTACAAAGCAATAAACACGTATGCTTTTAGGACAGAACAATACACAGTATATAGTAAATATCAGAGAACACAGAGTCAATCGCATTGATAATATAATATATATATATATATATATATATATTATAATATAATAAGTATACAACTCATCTCAAATGCCAAATATCTCAATATAATATGATAACATTCAATATACAACTTAGTGTCAAATATATAAAGTGAATCAATGTCATAGGTAACATATATCAATCCTAATATAAGACCCCTCTAAGCCCAGTAGAATAAATGTTGGTCATGTTGTCCCTATACGTGAAATGTCTCAAACTAACTCGAGTATTATTTAAATAATAAACGGGTCAGACTATATCCAAATCCAAGGTCAATAAATTTATGGAACTCTGTACATACTGGGTATAAATATAATAATATTATCTCGAACAATCCCAAATATCATACATAGAACTCCACAAAACTCGGTATAAATATGTCCTCACCTATATCATTAAATCTGAAATAATGAGACAACATAAAATGGGTTAATCATCCCTATTTCCAAAATCATCATCAAAATTCAAAAGTTGTCAATAATGAGATATCCTCAAGTATTGTCAGGCAAGAACAATGTAATGCCCAAATATCCCTCAACCTCACATTATACATATCATCATAGAAAAATGAAATCATCAAGTAAATCGGGCTAATACACAACAATGCCCTAATAAAATCATAAAATCAATACATAATGCGAGATAGTCCATCAAATAATCCAAACGATATCCAATATTATACAAATCACAAAGATAATTTATCGAAATCCAAATCTCAATCAATAAACATAGGCCATCTCTAGAATATCGAACCAAAAGAGTATGGATATTTAGGCACTGACTACATTTTAGACACACGATCTCTAGTATAGCCAACTCATTGGATAGTAAATAATATATGCAAATCCATAACACACACAACCCCGAACCAAAAAAGGAGACTAATAGCACACAACATGCTCTGGGAATCTAGGGTCTACTAGCCCCCCTCTAATAGTCGGATCTGTTCCTACAGTCTTAGTTACCTCGACGGACAGCGTGACCTATATCTGTGGCTCATCAATGCATAGCCTCGATCACGACCCTGCACTTGCTCTTGTGGTAACAAACTATTGGCCTATGCGACATAAAGGGCCACCAACTATCAATCCTATAACGACCCGCAAATTTATCACTTCAATAAATTATATTTATATTTGAAATATTCAAATACAAGATTTTATAGCACAAATTATAATATTTTGAATCATAAATAATGATGGTATACTTTTTTAAAGATATATTAACAAATATGGATATTTGAGAGTTTTCATAAGAAAAATGATGAAAATCAGTTTTCGGGAAAATTGAGATTTTCTCAATATTAGCGCGAACAGAACTGCATACATACACTTATTTATCCATTTAAGCAAGAATATGAAATAAAATTTATTTATTTTATTTTGAAAATAACATATATTTATGACATCATCAGAGTATCATCACTTATATATATTTTCTAGAATTTTAAATTAAGCTTAAACAATCAAATAATTGTTTTAAAATGCTAATAATTCATTTTAGTAAATTATATAGTGATGATAAATCATTTATAATAGTTTTATAAAGATATATACTTGTTTTAAAAATATAAGAAAATTCATAACGTTTTGTCGATACGACATCACTTTTTGTAAACACTTGTTTAATATTGTTTATATGGTTTTATAATTCAAATATGATCATTTTAATTTATTACTAATGATAAGAAATTAGTTTTCAAATTTTTTTATAATTATATGTAATTTAATTAATAAGTGAAAATGTGATCGGGAATCGGCCTTTAGATTTTCAACGGTTTAACGAACGGAAGTTGTTCAAAGTGATCGCAACGTTGTATATATGTCTTGTGCACATATATAACATGAACATATATGCACTAACATACACACACACACACACACACATATATATATATATATATATATATATATATATATATATATATATAAACATATAAAATACATATACACACTTATATATATATATATATCATAAAATATCATGATATTTTACACTTTTCTTTCTACTTAAGCATCCTAAAAGCAAACTAACCATCAACCATCACCTCCTTACACACCATCATCACTCAAGCATAAGGAAAGGAGGACAAGGAGGAGTGGCCGTGCATGTAAGAGGGGTATGGGTTAGGGGTAGTTTGGTAATTTCACATCTAGATATTTGATCACTTATTTTTCTATAAATACCACCATCCATTCTCTCATTTCTTCACACTTCTTCTTCTTCTTCTTCCTAAGCTTTTTAATGGCCTCTCTAATGGTTTCTCTAGTCTCTTCCATCATAGCAAAGCTCTACTAAAATAAAAACTACCATATACAAAGAAATACCGCCTTGAAGTCGAGATACAAGTCCATACTTCCACCTCTATTTCTTCTTCTTAGTCGTACACTATAAAGAGTCACCACCCTCTCAAAACCAAGTTTCTACCTCCTACAAGCATAGGTCAAACTCCATCCCTCCATCCAAGTAAGTCCGTACACTTCCAAGGATCCTATGGCCAATTTCAAAATCTTCGGTGCGGTGATAGCGAAGTTATAGTCAAATTTAATAAATCTAGAAACCAATGAAGGTGAGAATTACTATGCTAATTTATTATAAATTATTTGATGATATGATATATTTGCAATGATTATTTTCTTTGTTTGATCATCATGTTTTGGATGTGATAATATGTTTGTTCGGTTGCGGAAATAATTTATGTTAAATGCACGTAGAATTTACACAATGGAAACCACTTTCCTTTATGAATTATAAAAGTGTTACGGTATGGGTAAACCACTTTAAACATGAATAAAACGGTTTAAAATGGTTTATAAATGTTTTATAAGCATTAAAATTCATTTTGGTAAATTTTGAAAAAGATTTGAAAATAAAGTCAAAATAAGCACGTCGCGTAACGGCAGTTCGCGATTTCGCACCGTAGAAGTTAAATCAATGTGTCAAATAGCATATAACTCGAAATTATTTGAAAGAAGAAATTTCCGAACTCCTATAACTATAGTTTTCAAATGAAGAAGAAAAATCAAGATTTCATTGAATAGAATTTGAGTTATATCCAAATCAAGTTTTTAAAAACATCACGGTTTGGCAGTTTTGGGAACCAGAGTGGTGAATGCTTTAAAATTGATATTTTTAAATCTTTAAAAATATGAAATAAATTTATAAATATGTTAAAATATTTTAAAAGGGATTTGAGTTATAAAAATGGACATATATTAAATGGAATTAGCATTTTGAACAAACAAGCTTTAAAAACACTATTCGTAGTAGTTTTTGTAGCAGTTTTGGTAACTTTTGCAAATTATGGTTTTAACTTAATTATTCTTTCCCAATCTTTTTAGTAATATTTTCAAATGAATAACTAAGTATTTTGAAGATGATTTGGAAGTTTTATAATTACTTTAGTGGATCTTTAAATAAATGGTTAAAGGAAAATTGTTTTAACAATATTTGGAATGGTGTTAAGTAAATGAAAATCATCTCTAAAAGATCATATAAAAGAGTTTAGAGTTGATCAAATAACTAGACTGCCTTATGAGTGACAGAGAGATAGTCTCTAGATCCGAGCTTGGATAACCAGTGTCTGGGTTCCGCTCTAGCTATCCAAACAGGCCCAACGTAGGGGATAGTAAATTTGATTTACTCGGACCATATTTTCCTAAGATAAAAAGAGATTTGGGGATTTGCAAAATTTAAACAAGATTTTAAAATAATAAGATTTTGGTGATATATGAAATGTATTGGTTAAACTTTGTATTAAGTTCCAAGGAGGGAACTCGTACTATCCGTGTGAATTTAAAAGGTGATTTCACCCTTATTCGACAAAATAGTACAGGTTGAATATGGAAATTAGTATTGAAGTATAATTAGTATAATTTCTATGGATCCTTTTGTACTCAATACAAATTGGTTTGGGTTTATAGTAAACAGTGTCTTAAATGACATTATTTTTGATCCATTTAAAAGTTATGATTTGAAAATAAGAAATCTTTGTTAAGATTTAAATAAATGATTTGGAAATATTTTCCTAAGTAAAAGGTGAAATGATTCGGAATCATTCCAAGATCTAAAAAGGGTTTAATTAACCAGAGAATTTTATAAATGAGGTTTAATTATCCCGTATATATGAAACAGAATATGATTTAAAGATTTATACCTCTAGAGAGATATTTTACTTGGATAAAAGATATTGATTCATTGAATAATAATCACCCACATACTTGAAATCTTTTATCAATAATTGGTTCGGAGAAACCGAGGTCGGATTTGGGTGATTCCTATTCGAAAACCACTTCGAACCAATATACGTTCGAAAGTGAAAATATGTTGAAGACAATGATTTTGAAGACGAAGGTCTTCATAATATAGGATTGCTTGCCACTAACCTCTGGGGTAATTCCATTGTCATATATATATGGTGGCAGTGGTTTCTTCAATTTGAAATCTTTGATGCAAGGACTACTCACTACTAATCCTAGTGGTGATTCCCAAATAGGATGTAGTAGGAGAAGTTCCTTTGGTTTGTCCTATGCCTGGACAACTTGTACGGATGAGAGTTTGACATTGCATTTCTAAGACCACGTATATTGATTTCTACAAACGAACATCTGTTGGTAGTGTTGGAGGCACCCCTCTTATACTTAACACCCTTCTCTGAGACGTATGAGTTCAAAGATTGTACTTTTGTTGAAATCAATAGTGTGTTGTTGGAAATGGCGATGTGACATTTAAAGTAGGATTTGTTCCATGAAAGGTAAAATGTTACCTTAAGCCTCACACATCGGTAATGGCAAAAACAAGGTAGATGCGGCAGGGCTAAGTGGGTCGCACCCATTAGGATATGTTCATCACATTTCTAGATTACCCTTTATATATCGGGTTTGTTGTGTATGTTATGAGACGTCTCGGATAGGTGGGGAACGACTGGGATGACGTTACATTCGTTATTATCTATGGTAAAGGTAGGCCGGTTCTGTGTTGGTAGAGGTTGAGGCCTCAGGTGTATCCCTCCAGAGTTTACTATCAAAAGGTAGTCCCTTACCTTTTCATTGTATGGAATCCATTCTCCAATACGAGCCTTTACGGTTTTAGTTGTAAACCTATTATGCTGGAATTTAATAAATGTAACAATTTCGGCTAAGATTATGTATATTTATTTGAAGAGTTTTCAAAGAATGTCATTAAAAATAATATCTTTGATTTTGCTAAGTGTTACCCCGCGTTTTGGTCAAGGCCAGGATATCAACAAATTGGCTAGAAAGGATGAGTATCGGGATTGGGGATCGACTAGGAACAAGGTTTTGATCAATATCGTCAAAACTTGACCGAACTCCAATCGAGACGAGATCGATTGGGAGTGATGAACAAGGTTAGTTGAGGCTACATTTCAAATTTCAGGTCAACCGGAGTTCGTATGCTCGAGATATGGATGGATCAATATTGGTGAGAAATGGTTCGCATCGATACCTTCGTATGATATGATTCGAATCGATACTGTTCGTATCGATCAACATGGGTTACTTCGGATCGATGGATGTCGTTTGTATTGATACGGTTCGTATCAACCGAGGGGTGTCAGCATATGGATGCAACTATGGATAGCACACATGGCTTTGGATCGATGGTAGTTCGTATCGATCGGGATGAAAATAGCTGCGTTCTTCGAATCGAAGATTTCATATCGACCAGGATGGGTACAGAGGTAGAGTTCGTATCTATCTTGGTCGTATCGATCCATAACGACAGCTTGGATCGACACGAACAACATGGATATGAAGGGGGATTGGTTGATGGATGCAAACAAAGGCTACGGTTCGATGGATACGAAGAGCATAACATTCGATCGATACGAAGGAAACGTGTTTGGATGAAGAAGCAGTCAACTCGCAATCAAAAGTGGATCTCCCCTGGGTTCCGAGCCACGTCATCGATGCGGCTGTAATAGATATGAAGGGATGGAGACGAGTTTATGGATACGAATGCGATAGACAACCGGTGAACACAAACTTGCATCGATCATAACTCTCACTCTACAAGTCCAAACGCTATGAAATTTTCAAAGGAGCTTCCTGATACACTCGAGAACCTCCATGATCGATCTTAGCTCAGTTGGACCACTTTTGGATCGATACGAAATGAACACGCATCGATCCCAAATTGCTCTAGATCGATCTGGTGGGCCCACTTGCGCAAGAGAAAAAGTGTTCCAGGTTTTGAGGCGGATATTTTTAGATCTACACCTATAAATAGGAGTCATATGGCAACTTAAAAGGAAGATCTTCTCTTTCTCTAACGCTGAAGCTCTACCATTTTTGAATTGAAACTAAAGGCTTGTAATTGTAACTATAGTAAAAAGGGAATAAAGAGGATTGATTCAAAGTGGACGTAGGCCGGATTGCCGAACCACTATAAACCTTGTGTTCTTTCTTGCTTTCTTCCATTTGAACTTTACTGTTCCTTTATTTTCACTCTCTAAGTTATTTGGACCTGAGATCTATGTTGGAATATTGTGAATCTGTGTATATACTTTGGTGCTTTCACGGCTTTTGGGGTTTGTGACCAATTTTGGCACAAACACTTTGGTGCTTTCACTGAGAACTGAACTTAGGGATTCCAAGGCTCAGATTTTGGATTTGAAAGCTTAAGGATTTGGATCTGGAAAGCTATGACAAGGCAATCAACAAGAAGACAAAGAACGGAAAGGAGTCGGCATGAAGGAAGTTAGGAGGCTTCCTCGGGAGCTAACCAGGCCTCGATCTTCATCACCAGAGACGAGATGGAAACGATGCTACAGAGACAAGTGGAGATGATGCAGGACCTACTTCGACAAGTTGGACAAGTTGGAGTGCAGAATTAAGTTAACACAACTACAGGAGATGCTGGAGATAGGGATCGGGAGCACGGAGCAACCAGAGTTCAGAATAGAGCAGAACCATTAGGAGCAGCACCAGAACTAGGGGGCAGTCACCCGGAGCATGCTGATCCAATCCCGAGCAGAGTTCCAGGTGGAGCTGTGCAACACGACGTTGATAGAGGAATGGATGCTCGTTCAGGAGAGCAGAATCCAGGAATCCCTCGTGAACTCGAGGGGCAGATTAGAGGCAACAGATAAAGACTGCAGCTTGGTGACAATGACAGGTTAGCGGACATGATCAGATGTGCTATGAGAGGAGGATTGGTGAATAGAGACTTAGAGGATGTGAATAGGAGTCCATTTGCTCCTACGATTAGGCAAGCAAGGAACCCACCAGATTTTAAACTACCTACACCGGAGATGTATGACGGGAGAACGGATCCCACTGTTCACTTGACAAGGTACATTAGGCATATGGAAGTACTGGGGCATCAAAGAAGGTCATGGCACGATGCTTCCCTTTGTATTTGATAGATATAGCATCATTATGATTCAGACAGCTGGAAAGTGGTTCTATTGACCCATGGACAGAGCTGATTGAAAGGTTTATGAGGCAGTTTCGGGTCCACATAGTCCGACCCAAGAACGAGATGACTTTGACATCGATGAAACAATGGAGAGGAGAGTTGCTCAGGGATTTCTTAACCAGATTCAATGCGGCAGTGGCTTCGGTGGATCGACCTGATCCATCGATGGTTTTGATGGCAGCAGTTTCGGGAATTACAGACAATTTAGATTTCAAGATATCGTTAGAATGGGACCAACCGAGGGATCTCGGGGAGTTCTACCATGAGGCGGAAAGGTTTTCGAGGTAGGAAAATGCACAGGCTGAGAGGGAAGGGAGAGAAGCCGAAGCTTATGCAGTAAGGGGTGGAGGTCTACCCAGGGAGGATCCAGATAAAGATGATAAAGGAATAAGGAAAGTGAATGACAATGGTAGCACTTCGAAAAGGCCACGGAGGGAGTCAAAGTTTTCTTCTTACACGGATCTAACTAAAACCCTAGAAAGGATTTACTTGGATACTCGAGGGCGCCTCCAGTATCGAAAGCCGGCAAGAAGGGAACCTTCTGAATATGAGCGGGCATCGGGAAAGCATTGCATATTCCATGAGCTCGATGGGCACAACACGAACGACTGTAGGCATTTGAAGGATATCATTGAGGAGCACGTAAGGAATGGTCATCTACAACAATATGTAAGGAATCGAGCTGTGGTAAGGGAGTAGGAGCGACCACCGCCCATCTCAAGCGAAGATGGCACTAGGTCTAGGCAACGTCATCAGCTTGTTATCAACTAAATAGATTTGTGGCTTTGAATAAGTAATAGAGCTCGAAGTAATACAACTAAGTCACTTACACATGTACGGGATCGAGGACGGTCCCTAGGCATGCTCTGAGACGATAAAAAATCGTGTTGCTCGAGTCTATGAAATCTTGTTTTTCTTTTCGTTTTCCTGAAAACTTTGGTTTCTCCCTTGGATGTACATGCATTTATTTTATTTTCCTGGGATGTAAAAACTTTTATTTTGATGATTGGATTTAGATTAATGTAACAGATAATACAGGTCACGCTATTACGGTCCCGACCGGAGAGACGGGGCAGTAATCACGAGTTATGAGTCGCTTCGCCGGAGAGCGATGGAATAGACTCGAACACAATATAAAAGTCCTCGGCCGGAGAGCCGAGGCCGGAGAATATAAAAGTCCTCGGCCGAAGAGCCGTGGCCGGAGAATATAAAAGTCCTCGGCCGGAGAGCCGAGGTCGGAGAATATAAAAGTCCTCGGCCGGAGAGCCGATGCCGGAGAATATAAAAGTCCTCGTCCGGAGAGCCGAGGTCGGAGAATATAAAAGTCCTCGGTCGGAGAATATAAAAGGCCTCGGCCGGAGAGCCGAGGCCGGAGAATATAAAAGTCCTCGGTCGGAGAATATAAAAGCTCTCGACCGGAGAGTCGAGGCCGGAGAACATGAAAGCCCTTGGCCGGAGAGTCGGGGTCAAAACAGGATATCGCAACCCGGAAAGGTCATGGGTTCAGATCTTGGCTTGGGATAAATGGACCCGGAGTGGTCCTGGATTTGGCAAAGGGCCCGGTGCGGTCCCGGATTTGGATATCAACCTAGAAAGATTATCGATTTGGTTATTGGTCATTGGATACTGACGGATTACGACTCGGTTGTTTAGTTCAGATAGGTATGGAATTGGCTAAGGATTCGGTTATTGGACTTTGAATCGGACATCGACTCGGAGCAGTCGCAGACTTGGATATGGCTATGGCACCTGGATAGGATGGCTTGGTAATAGATTGGATTATGGATCAGATGGTATGGCAAAAAATGGAATATGTAGCTTGGATGTTGGATTCAAAGCTACTCAAAACACGCCTTCTTACCACAAGACGTGTTTTGGGGGCAAATGTTACCCCGCCTTTTGGTCGAGGCCGGGATATCAACAAATTGGTTAGAAAGGATGACTATCGGGATTGGGGATCGACTAGGAACAAGGTTATGATCGATATCGTCAAAACTTGACTGACCTCCAATTGAGACGAGATCGATTGAGAGTGATGAACAAGGTTAGGTGAGGCTACATTTCAAATTTAAGGTCAATCGGAGTTCGTATGCTCGAGATATGGATAGATCAATATTGGTGAGAAATGGTTCGCATCGATACCTTCGTATCGATATGATTCGAATCGATACTGTTCGTATCGATCAACGTGGGTTACTTCGGATCCATGGATGTCGTTTGTATTAATACCAGCTTATTCCTTTTTCTTCCTATTCTCTTTGTTTCCTTTATATATACTAGAACTATTGTATGGTCTATTACTTTTACTTTGCTTAAAGATTTTAGTAATTACTATCATTCACCAGACTTTTGGTCTGACCCACTCCTCTATTTTCCCCTTTCCCCCCATAGGCAATCAGGGGCAAGGAAGATAGACCGCAGCTTCTTGGAGACTGGAGACCCTATCATGTATTCCTTCTTTTTATTTCCAGCTTTTTGTTCTTTTATTGTACTGGCACTGTATTGAGGGAAAGTTTGTGTTTGTACTCTGGTTTTTCTGATGAGACTGAGATTTTATTTTCATAAGACAATTGTATTTGGTATTTGGAACATATGTGGTTTGTCTGAAGTATTTATGAAGTATTAATTTTTAAAATCACTTATTGTTTTCAATTACTTCCGCTGTGTTATTATCTATCTATTTTGTCTTGTGAATCTTAGTCTCTGCTAGCTTTAGTTATACCTACAACGCACCACATCTTTTAGTGTGTCCTTTTGGGTATACTAAGGGGTGTAGGGGTGTTGCACTTGGTATTAGAGCCTGAGGTTACACGATTCCTAAAAATTTATTTTAAAAGTAAAGTATTTTTTTCAAAATAACTTGTTTTAAAAGTATTTTTCAAGGAACTCTTAGAGGTAGTTTTCAAGTATAAAAGATTTTTTATAAAAATCCCCTCAAAGGTCCAGTTCAACCTTCTTTCGATTCTTTCAAGCCTAAGCTTTCTTTTCTTTGCATAGTATGGCTGAGTGGCTCCGTAAAGCTACGGTACACTACACCACAGATAGGATTTTGGCGCAACCTTAAGCGGCACATTTGATACGGCTATAAGCCGTATCAAATTTTAATACGGTTTATATCAGTATCTATATTATTTAATACGGCTGTAAGCCGTATTAACATTTGATACGGCTTATAGACGTATCAAAATATGTGCCTCTTTTCATGGGAAAATTTTCCCCAAAACGCACACCCTCCCTCCTTTTTTTTTTATTTCCTCGATCGATCGAACGTTGCTTCTAAACCCTAGCTCGGCATTCCCCCTTCCCAAATCAAGGTATTATTATCTTCTCCTTAATGGTTTTTTTCAGTTGAAACTCCTACATCGTATCATTGTATTTCCTTCACTCGATTTCGTATTGAAGAACCGTTACTTCACTTTGATTGCAAAGTCAGATTCGATTACTTCCAGTTCTTTTGATACTGCTATTCTTTATGTGTGCTTGATTTTTTTTATGTGTGTGTAATTGTATAATTGTATTAAGTGCCTTGCTGTGTGTATTTAGTTAGAATTCTTCAACTATAAAATGAATGTTTGTAAGATTTGAAGCTTGGAATAAATTATAGTACTACCAGGAATTGAGAATGTCTGAGTTTTGAGTGGTGGTGGTTCGTGAAATTTTGGGTTGGATGTTCGATTTTTCAAGCGAGGAGTTGTTCTTTTTTTTGCAGTACTGTTCCTACCAGATTACGCTCAGTCCTCTTCATTAGTTTTCTACTTGATTTTGTGTGTTCGTTTTATTTGTTTGCTCTCAGGTGTTGTTTTGCAATTGATGTACCATCGATCATTTTGTAGGTCTTTGTATTTTTAAACAATGAGATTTACTGAATTCTATTAGGATTTCTTTGGTATGACAGGCTGCTGGTTGTATTGTTTAGTAATTTTTAATCTGAGTTATTTACATGGTTAAAGTTTTATAGGGATTGCTGAAGGTTTTATCTATGATATATTAACAAATGAAACTTTTAAAAATTGATACAGGATAACTCATGCATGCAGGCTATGAAACAATACGTGTTCATGATGCCATCCATAGTCGTAATGCAATAAACAGTTTAAAGTGCTGCAACATCCTACTGAAAATTCACTAGGAGGCAATTTCTCTTTTGGACCCAGTTCTAGTGAGTTAGCAGGCTCTGGACCAACTCCATTGAGTTACGGGCACTAACCCAATTTCAGGTGACAGTGTCGCTTAATCTTTTATATTTGCTGCTTATTTATCTGTAGCTGCTTAATTTATGAGAGGTAAATACATAAACGTAGTTTTGTATGGTAATTGAATCAAGACATGTAATTGAGAATGGGATGCGTTTGATATAGGGGCAACGCAACACTTTTGAATTTGGCTTCAACTCCGTTCCCACTATGACAGAGAATAGTAAGCTCGAATTATATACCCATCAGCCAGCAAACATAATATTGGGGATAAGTAGTAAACAGGTTTGTTATGTTATTATAATGGGCACCCTACTAGAAAAGCTCCTTGTAATGATCGACCAAACTAACCAATTTGAAACACCTATTATGTGTTAACATAAAATAAAGAGGGGATTGTTAATTGACAGCATAAATTAAGAAAATCCATCGAAAGCAAGATCAGAAATCAATCCCAATCCAAAACTCCATATAGCATCAAAATTGGAGAAGTTAGCAAAGAGGAAAATAAAAAAAAGAGTTAAACCGTTAAAAATAGACTGAAAACCATGTTTACAAAACTTAATATTAGTTGGAAAAGCCCCGACGTAACACATAAATTTATACTCGAAACATGCTTCAAATCTGCACAAAAATTAACCCTGAAGCATCTATGTCATTTGCTTAAATGCTCCAAAACCGATACTTCACTTTAGTTGCTTCTAAACCGATAGATAGTGATTTATACATTTAATTCTTTTTTGTTTTTATATTAAATTTAGTGAGTAAAAACGTAAACCTTGTCTGAATCATTATTTTTTATATTATGATATGCAGCTGTGTTTAAATTTTGTGGTGGTTAGTACTCAAATGTGATATGCATTTTTTCCTTTCAAAGTTCCAATTTCCTTTCCTATTATTTTATTTGGTTCACAAATGGATGTATACTGAAATAATCGCATTCAAATTCTATTATTATATGACGATGATGACAACTGAAGAATGAAATGCTTCATGATCCGTTTTGAAATTACCCCATCTTTTTCTACATTTCTTTAAGCTAATATCTTTTGAAATTATTATTTTTCCAGTTAGACATTTAATTCCACTGTATATGGTTCTGACATTGTATATGGTTTTGACATTGTTGTATAAGTGGATAAAATTATTGTTAATGGCGCAAGCCAAGTATCAGGAGAGGGGTAATGCATAGACATTACTCCGGTGCTACAAAATAACGCCGTTGTAATGGCAAATTTTTTGGAAACAGTTTGGTGCTAATGTTGTATATTGTTCTGACATTGTTGTATAAGTGGATAAAATTGTTGTTAATGGCGCAAGCCAAGTATCAGGAGAGGGGTAATGCATAGACATTACTCCGGTGCTACAAAACAGCGCCGTTGTAATGGCAAATTTTTTGAAAACAGTTTGGTGCTAATATTTAAAATAAACCCTATATTTTGAGTTCCATTTATTGAAATTTAAATAGTCCATATATTTTAACTATTTAAAATTAATTAAATATTTAAAATCATACCACAAATTTAATTCTAGGGTTATTGTCTACTTGTTTGTCTTACATTAGAGTATCATAGTTGAAAAGAATGGTAAAAGTTCAAGATAAATTATAGTTCTGGCATCAAGAAATCAAAACATCCAACAAAAAACAAGCATGATTTCAATTGATCGTTTTTAGATTTGTGCTCTCGATTAACTTGTAAGCTCATTTTATAAAAACAAGCATAATTGTTTATAACAATGAGGCCTTCAAAAATCATTTTTACAAATCCAAAGCAACCAAAAGATTTTGAAAGAAACAAAAGGAAAAGAATTTGTTCTTTAAATATATGCACTATGTTTACCTGGTTTAGGATGTGGAGAGTAATATCTAATAAAGCTAAAAGAATGTTAAAAATAAAGATTAGCTATTCTGGAATTACTTGAGACTATCACATATGTAATATGTTTAGCATTATATAATATATAAAATAATAATATACTAAGATAAAAAATAATATCAAACTGTTATTGACTAAAATAGAATTGATATATCCATATATTTATAAATAACCAACCGAAAAATGATCATCCAACTACCCAAACAAGTTACACTCCGCTACAACCCAACCAATGGTAATCGGTCAATACAATTAATTTTCATCAATTATTTGCGTTCACGGTTCACTTATTGTTTCATTCACATAAACTCTAATAAGTATAATGAATGAACCTGAATAATATCTTAGGTTTCACCCTAAAATCTCAAACTGTAGAAATGAAATGGTTGTTGATATTGATGTTCACTTTAAAGACATTATGCTTGGGACATCTTAAAAATAGAGGTTATGATATAGGACCCATTGAAGGGCAAGTCTCATATTCTGTTAAATATGATATAGGAGGGCAGTATGTCTTTCAGCATAGACAAACAATGGATAAATGAATCAGATCTAAGATCTACATACTATATAGACGGGGTGCAGAAGTTCATTAGTTTTGTTGAAGAAAACGGTGGTAAGAAAGGATTGTATTTATGCCCTTGCACCCGGTGCAAAAATATGAAGACGATCAAATTAGATGACATTCATTTTCATTTGCTTAGATGGGGTATTATCCAATCGTATACAGCGTGGTATTTTCATGGGGAAAAAAGGGCGGAGATGGAAAAACAACAACCAGTTACTCATGGCAGAACTACTGCTGAGTCTGAACATATTAGGATGGAAGATCTGGTCAATGATGCAGATAGATTTCATCATTTTCAACCTACAAATTCGTTGCCTGATCATGCTAATGTTGGAGAGCAGTCTACTGATTATCCAGATTGGCAAGCCAATGAAAGTAAGAAGTATAAATCGCTTTTTGGTAGCGTAAAAGAGCCGCTGTATCCTTCATGTTCAAAAGGGATTACGAAGCTGTATGCCATTGTGAAACTGAATAACTTGAAGACCCAATACAGCTTTTCAGATAATGGTATGACTGCACTTCTCGAACTAATAAAGGAGGTACTCCCCGAAGGTAACACGCTGCCGACAATGTACTCCGTCGTGAAGAAGATCATTAAGCAAGTTGGGATGAATTACAAAACTTATGATGCATGCATCAATGATTGCATATTGTACTGGAAAGATGATGCGAACAAAGTTTCTTGTACAAATTGCAATGAACCAAGATATAGGACATCATTAAACGAAGAGAGAAAATGCACCAAAGTACCTCGAAAGACATTAAGACATTTTCCTTTAATTTCTAGATTGAAGAGACTGTATACTGTACCATGGATGGCAAATGCGATGACCTGGCATGGTCGTGCCAAGTCTGATCCAACCATAATGCGTCATCCATGTGACACTTCTCAATGGAAAGGCGCAGATTCATTTGATCAAACTTTTGCTGCCGAGCCACGAAATGTCACACTTGGAATAGCAACAGATGGTTTCTGTCCACATGCTTCTCTCTCTAACCCTTACAGTTGTTGGCCAGTAATTGTAGTACTATATAATCTTCCTCCGTCTATGTGCATGAAAAGGGAGTTCTCAATGTTAACATTGTTGATTTCTGGACCAAAACAACCAGGAAAGGATATTGATGTTTATTTACAGCCGTTGATAGACGAGTTAAAGCAGTTATGGGAAGGAGTAGTTACATTTGACTCGCTAAATAAATTTGAGTTCACAATGAGAGCTAGGGTGCTGTGGGCAATCCATGATCACCCTACTTTTGGGACTTTATCGGGATGTACAACTCACGGTTACTTTGCATGTCATGTTTGTGGGGGAAAACACTTGTTCTTATTATCTTCCTAAAAGTAAGAAGATGTGTTACATGGGACATCGAATGTTTCTTCCTAACGAACACAAGTTTCGATACGATAAGACAAATTTCAACAACGAACAAGAACTTCGTCGCCCTAAATGGCCACTGACTGGTTTTCAAGTTGAAAAGAAAGTAGTGAATATCAAAATGAAAGTTGGTAAACAAAAAGAAGAAATTGGTCGAAAACTGAAAAAGTCAACCAATGAAGATGTTGACAATATTTCTGGATGGTATAGGAGGTCTATCTTTTTTGATTTACCATATTGGAAAGCAAATTTGGTCCGACATAATATTGATGTTATGCATACGGAGAAGAATGTCACGGAGCATCTCATCAGCACCATTATGGACCATAAAGATAAGTCAAAAGATGGCATCAATGCATGCAAGGATTTGAAAATCATGGGTATAAAACAAAAGTTGTGGGTGATGGAAGATCCTAAAACAAATAAAACAATCATACCAAAGACAACTTTCGCTTTGAGCAAAGAAGAAAAGATACGGTTTTGCACCGTTTTGAAACATCTGAAAGTTCCTAACAAATTTTCTTCTAACTTTCACAACAATGTGAGCATCAATCCTCCTGAACTAAGAAATATGAAGTCACATGATTACCATGTCATAATGCAGCATTTGCTTCCGGTATTGCTTCAACATTCTTATCCACAACATAAGGATCTACGAAATGCTGTTCATCGTATTAGTTTATTCTTTAACATTTTGTGTTCAAAGGTGATCAATAGGGAACATCTTTTAAAAGCAAAGGCTAGCTTATTAGAAGCAATGTGTGTATTCGAAAAAAAATTTCCACCTGCATTTTTTGATATCAGTGTCCACCTTATGGTTCATTTAGCCGATGAAGCCTTGATTTGTGGCCCTGTCAGATATAGATGGATGTATCCATTTGAACGGTAATTTCTAATTTCAGTTATGCACATCATTATTTCTTATAAATAGCTGCCGTCTACAGTATATAATTGATCACATTTATAGGTTGATGAAAACATATAAAGGATATGTGCGCAACAAAAGATACATTGAAGGGTGTATTGCAGAAGGATATATCGTACAAGAAGCTAGTCTTTACTGCATGGAATATATGCCAAACAGAGGTGATGGGAATCATAAACATACCCACGAAGCATTTTTAGACGAGGACGATGAGTTTGCTGGTGAGATACCTCTGGATAATGGTAAAGACATAACGTTAACCCAAGTGCAGTTTGAACAGGTGCGTAAATGGGTCCTTAATAAGTACGATGGATTGGATGAATGGAAGAAGTAAGTTCACGAACTTGTTTGGAATTTTAATTTTTTTAATTCAATTTATATATACATTTTGATATGTGTTTTTCGTAGGAGGTATAACTCCTATGTGAAAAGTACTAGATTTCAACCTAGAGGTAGAGCTACCACCGTGGAAGTAGTTCAAAGTTTTAATCTATGGCTACGTAATGAGCTGTTAAAGACCATCGATGTTGATCCAACTCTGTGGCGGTTAGTGCACGGGCCGAAGTTCATAACGCGTAGTTATATGAAGTACCAGGTGAATGGATTTTCATTTTCCACGAAAAAGTACGAAGACCGTATGGTAACACAAAATAGCGGTGTATGTATGAGAGCAATTACAAAATTTAGAGCGAGTGGCAAGGATAAAAATTATAAGGAAGCAGAAACAACGTGTTACGGAGTCATTTAACAGATACTTGAGTTGGATTACACTGACTTCAAACAAACAGTTTTTTATTGTGATTGGGTAAAAGTCGAGGATAAGGTCAATGGTTTCAAAATTGATCCTATTTCAAACCTCATCATGGTAAATTTAGAGAAATTGAAGAACAAAAATAACGTGAATGACGAGCCATTTATTCTTGCATCAGAAGCGAGTCAAGTTTTCTACTCAAAAGATTTAAAAAATAACGGATGGTCTGTGTTCTTGCATACACCAAAAAAGTTGACTACAAATGTGGATGACATTGAGTTCCCTACCGTCTATCAATCAGCTTTTGAAGACAATGAAAAATTAGAAGACCTTACCAAATCCATATGTTAACTTATTAGTATTCGTACATCACATGATTGTGTGTTTGTATATTTTTAATTGCACGATTGTGTGTATGTATGTTTTGAATATTTTATACATTCCAATGCAATTTCAGGTGTTGTCACTTAATAATTTTGTATGTGCAAGTGTGTTATATTATGGAGTGTTGACATTGATACATTGATACATCTATAATTATTATCGTGACTTATTAAAATAATTAGTAATATTATATTTTGCAGAAAACTATGTCAGAAAATCCACCATCTTCACATTCGTCATGTTCAGAGGCGAAGAAAGTTGATCAAAACTTACTTGGTATTCCGGTCTCAGATAACGCTGGAAAAATGCTACTATGCTCGGTAAACTAGTAAGAGCTCATGTGCCGATATCATATATAAGTTGGAATAAAGTACCTGCAATATACAAGGACAACGTTTGGAACGAATTGGTGGTAAGTATCCTTATCTGTTTGACAACAACTATTTCATTCAATAGCATTATGGTTAAACTCTTTGCACAACATTTAATTTAATATATTTTTTGCAGAAAATTTATGAGCTCGATCCGCTTTCAAAGAAAATGTTTTTAAAGAGAATGGCCGAGGATTTTAGGAGATACAAGAAAAACTTGAGAGTAGTTTATTATGACTCTTTCAACAATGACGAAGAACGGTTGAAAAATTGCCCACCTACAGTTGCTCAAGAAGATTGGACAGAGTTCGTAAAAAATGAAGCAACGCCTGAAGCGGGCGGAAGAAGGGAGGTAGGCAAAAAGAACAGAGCATTGCTCAGTTATGCTCATCATGCAGGACGTAAAAGTCATGTTAAAATAGAACAAGAAATGGTAAATTATATTCATTTTCATTCAAATGATTTACACATTGTGATTGGATATTCATGTCGTTGCATCAACTTGTATTGCAGATCATTGCTAGTCCATCAACAAATATCAGTCGTTGTCAAGTATGGGAGAAGACACACAGGAAAAAAGATGGTAGCATATCAGATGCCACTTCTTCATACTTTGTAAGTTAAACAAATATTAACTTGCATATTCTTTAAAATTCCTTATTCATGTAAGTATTATCATATTACAGGATCAAATTGCGAAAGCGAAGGAAAAGATCACTGATAGTGATGAAGAAAAATTGACAGTGGATGAAGACATCTTATCACAAGTGCTTGGTAAGGATGCAAGGGGTAGGAGCCGCGGTGTTGGGACCGTTATACCAAAGACTAAAGTTAAGGCTTGTGCCATTGCACAGAAACGACTCCGACATGTTCATGGTGAGCAGGATGAGTTGAAAATGAGGGTGGGAAGTTTGGAGAGTACGGTGGGAAATTTGTCTGGGCAAATGGAGGTTTTGATCAACATGGTGGGAAATATTGAACAGGGAATTCGTGCACCGGTCAATTCTTCTGATGGAGGACGCGCCACACAACTCAATGCTCCTGAATTCATTGCTTCGCAGTTCCAGGATTCGACCAATGTTACGAACAATCAAAAATGTGAAATCCTCAACTCTGATTTAGAATTAATAGGAACAGGTATTTTTAACATTTAAACATTTATGACATAATAAGTAGAAAACTTAAATAATAATAAATATTCCCTTTTATTGCAATAGGTACTATATGCCGAGATTCTACATTGTCCAACATCCATGGGAAATCTTTACCATCCACACACGAAAAAGTGGTGTTGGACAGTATACTGCTACCAGATGAGAGAACCAGCAAAATGAATCATCAATTTGCAGAGAACTTTGCTGATGTTGGAGTGGGTGGATATGTGTGCCATCCGAAGTGTCTTATTCGATATCTCTAGATGATGGAGCAGGTATATTTGGCAGAAGTAATTTTGAGAAATAAAAAATGGTTCATGAATCATATGGCAGGAGTAAATTAGAGAAAATAAGAATAATTTAGTTGATTTTAATATAAATTTTACACATAATAATTGTGAGCTATAGTGGAATAATATTTGATTTTACTATAAGGGTCTCAATAGATATTTACTAGATACTATTTATATAATTACATATTGGTATATTTAGCTTGAAAGGAACCAACGAGATTTTAATAATATTATTTTAGGATTGAATAATTTTATATATGCAATTTCTTTAATTAATTTTAATTAGTTTTCAAACACTAGTTATAAATTAAATAACAATTTAGATTTTAAAGAGTATCTTAAAAAAAAAAATCTTATATTGACTTTTTTAAGAACAAAATATAAATTAAGTTTTAAGTAATTTTATAATTAATTCTTTTTAAATTACATTGGGTAATTATTCTAAATTAATTATATTAATTAATTAATCCTTAATAAATTAATCCTAACCTCTTAATTAAATTAAGATCTCAATTAACTTAAGATAAACCATTTATCTTAATTATTACTTTTAATTACGTCATTATATTTCGAACCACTCAGAGATCTAAATAATTAATATAAAAGTTATTTTAAATCAAACAAAATTTGAAAACATTATACCTTTTAAAATTTCAACCTTTGAAATTACTTGAAAGCTTGTTCCATACATATATTTTTAGGAACTTGTTTAATAATTTGTTATTAACAAATTATTTTAAACATTTTATCATCATCTAAATTTGGCTTTTAAAAAATCTTAAAAATCAACTTGATAACTTTAAGTTAAACAACATTTATTATATAGAGAAAATAGTTTAAAACTTAAAGGAAAACTTGAATTATATTTTTAAAACTAATAGAACAAATACCCTAGAAAAACTCGAGTGAAACCCGAGCTAAAATCTGGGAATCCTCGTGCAATACCCGAGTCATCTGGGAAACTAATAGCTCCAGATATTATCACCACTGGTCAACCGGTGAAGCACCGGTCCATTGATGGACGAACTGTTGGAGAAAAACCCGGCTAAATATAATGTCCTGTAACATATGAAGGTGAATTCCCACACAAAAATTATATATAATTTGACGACGGATGAGAAGTGTAATTATACCAGCATAACTTTCTCCTGATATGTAGAAGTCATGAGATTTATATTGTGGAAATCTCTTGAACCAGTTGACAAGGAAAGCATAAGAATCTTGTGCTGACAAGAATAAATATTGTAAATAATTATGTTTGACAATAAATTTTAAAGTTTACCAATGATGTTTATGAATGATAATGTACCAGTAAGTTTATCTCCAACATAGCCAGTTAGATCAGAACTAGTATTCGTGTAGGAGAACCCTACACCAACTGGAGACTCCACAAACAACAAATTTGCAGCTAAAAAGTATGTTTGGTTAATCAGTTCGAACAATTTAAAAAACTGTAACATAACTTGTAACCAAAATATCAACCAATGATACAATATTCTCTGTATCAAGCTGTGTACATATAAATGGGATATAGAATACTATCGGTGTACCTTTATTCTAGGAATGCTTGTTAAATTTAAGTTCAGGAACTCCTTTCTATTTAGTTTCATGCTTTTCTCCCTTTGTCCGTGCGATGCTCCTGTTAAGTTGTATTATATTCTTGGTGTGCTTAAGCCTATCAAATTGGTAATATAAAATAGAAATGAATACTTGGTGTTTTGTTTGTGAACCCAATAAAATCCAGTTGTTTATGAGCTGCCGCATATGTATATGCCAGGTTACTTTTGTTTTAGATTTGAAGTCCTAACTAGTTTGATAGCTAATATACTATTTTTCTAAAGTCATATTTTGTAATGTAGAAACTGTCCATGTTTATGAAGTCCTAACTAGTTTTGATAGCTAATATACTTATGTTTATGAGCTGCCGCATATGTACATTTTGAAACTGTCCATGTTTTGCTTTTATATGTTATAGCCTGACCATTTAAAATCTTGGCACATTTACATAATAAACTGACACATTTATGCTTTTGAAATATACTGGCCTTGTTTTGTGTTACATAGTCTAACTCTAACTATTTAATAGCTACGACTTATGTATATAAATTAGTAGCCTGTCATTTTTTTAAGGTATAGGCTAACTTTGTATATATAACCTGACACATTGTTGCTTTTGAAATACTTACCTTGTTTTGTACATATATAGCCTGACAACTCATTAATGCAATATGGACGGTCACTATACTGTGAAATACTTACCCTAGAAATATTTTTGACAATTGAATCATATTTCTTCTTTTCCCAACATGATATGCAAATGTGTTCACTCATGGTATCAGACATGAAGAGTATAACACAAACTTCTCAAACTGTCAGCAAATATACTCATGGTATCAGCAAATATACTTCTCAAACTGTCATTAGCGTTTATTTTTTTAGTACGACACAAACTTCTCAAACTGTCTTTTGTACTACTATAATTTATACCCATTTTTATGTTTGCAGGTTGAATCAGGAATGATCTTTATGAAATCTTTGGTGCTAGCTAATTTTATTTGGTTTAGCAAGAAGTGTAGCAAGAGACTTGGAGTAATTCATTTGCAAAAGGTTTAGCCAGAGACACTGTTATAAATGTTATACTCTGGGTTCTATTGAACATCTTAAGGTCTTGTATTGATATTGTGACTTGTGTAGCTCTTATTTTGAGCTTAACTTCATAT
Source organism: Allium fistulosum (assembly GCA_030737815.1). Classification (NCBI taxonomy): domain Eukaryota; kingdom Viridiplantae; phylum Streptophyta; class Magnoliopsida; order Asparagales; family Amaryllidaceae; genus Allium; species Allium fistulosum. The sequence continues at coordinate 910,025,482 of CM060907.1, read as the reverse complement.
TTGTACTAAATGCTAGTATGTACTATTTTTCGTGTTATGTAATGATATTGTTAAGTTATTATGCACTGCAATCCGGATTATTGAATCATTTGAATGTGCACTGCCTATAATATTATTTGTTTTCTAATATCATTTGAGTGCGGAATTTTATATATGTATGTGTAATTGAGTACTTAGATACGGCTTCTGGCCGTATCTAATGTGTCAATTAGATACAGCTAAAATGGCGTATCTAATTGATACATTAGATACGGCTTATAGCCTTATCTAATTGTCCAATTAGATACGGCCTTAAGCCGTATCTAATTGTCCCATTAGATATGGCTAATAGCCGTATCAAAATAATAAGCTCGCCATATTTTGATACGGCTAAAAGCCGTATCTAATTCGACTAGATACGGCTTTTAGCCGTATCAAAACATCGTTTATGGTGTAGTGGTACCAGAGGTGCAAGGGCAAGTGCCCGATACAACACCGGTAGGTGGAGATCTCTTTAATCCACCTACAACAGCCAATTTTTCTAAGCTATGCAAAAACTTCGCTAGTCCAGGAGGCAGAAAGATTTTTGGCACAGAGGATTTCGAGGAGGCACGAGCTAGGTCGGAGGTTATGTTGCAAAGGTTTAGGATGTTAGATTTGGAGGACCTTAGAAGTGGATCAAGGAAAGCGGGAAATGTAATAACTATGGACGGGTTGGTCATTACGTAAAAGACTATAAGAAAGCAGGAATGAAGGGAAGGTGTTTCAATTATGGACAGCTTGGTCACTTTAGTAAGATTTGTCCTCAGAAAACAGGGCAAGCAGTAAGCACACCTGCAGCATAGATTCAGACTTTGGATACAGCACCTCCCAACAGCAGACCAAATCAAGGTAGGAAAATTTGATTTCTATTTATGATTTTCCCATTCAGACTCTTTTCGATTCTGGAGCATCACACTCTTTCATCTCTAGTTCTCTAGTAGATTGTTTGCCTTAGACATCTTTAGTAGTAGACCCCATTATTGTTTCAAACCCCATAGGAGGATCGGCACACTTGTCTATGGTTTGTAGGGGTTTGAAATTTTTTATCCTAGGGATAGAATTTGACTGTGATGCCTATGTTTTGGGATTTTCGGGGTATGGGATGATTTTGGAAATGGATTGGCTATCCACATTTGGAGCTATATTAGACTGCAAGAGGAGAGTCGTTAGACTAGAGACATGCAGCGGTAGGACTCTCGAGGTTTACTGCAACCCACAAGGGTCAGTTATGTTGAGCTTCCTTTATTCCCTCGATTCATCATCATCAGAGTTAGATTCGGTTCCTATCATCAGAGATTTTCCAGGCATCTTTGAGGAGGTTAGGGGATTACCCCTTAAGAAAGAGATTGACTTTAGGATTTATTTGACTGATAATGCTAAGCCAATAGCAATACCCGTGAGGCACATGGCACCTAGGGAGAGGAAGGAATTGAGCAAGCAGATCCATGAGATTTTGGAGAAAGGATTTATAAGAAGGAGAATATCGGAATGGGGAGCGCCAGTCGTCTTCGCTACTAAGGCGGATGGTTCCCTTTGACTTTGCGTAGACTATAGAGAATTGAATAAGCTCACGAAGAAGAACCGATATCCACTCCCTAGGATAGATGACCTTTTTGACCAGCTAGTTGGCTCTTCAGTATTCTCTTAGCTTGATTTAGCCATGGGATTTCATCAGCTTAGGGTCGCTGATGGTAGCATTGATAAGACCGCGTTTAGGACTCCAGACGGATTTTATGAGTGGTTGGTTATGCCTTTTGGGCTAACCAATGCCCTAGCCTATTTCGTAGATTTGATGAGTCATTTTTTTAGAGATGTCCTTAATAAGTTTATGGTGGTATTCGTGGACGACATCTTGGTGTTTTCCAAAAATAGAGAGGAGCATGCTATTCATTTAGAGGAGGTTCTTCGCACACTTCATAGTCATCATTTGAGAGCTAAGTTTTCGAAGTGTTAATTTTGGAGTAAGGATGTGCGTTTCTTGGGGCATAGAGAAGGTCTACACATGGTAGGAGTTTGAGAAATGGTTTTGTACATTTAGGTTCGGATTATGGAAAACCAAAGAGAGGTAGGCAAAGATTGGAGATGTACAATAGATTCAGTTGATAAGAAAAGAAGAAAGCCAACGTGTAGATAATTGCAGAAAATATAATTGTTTCAGATAAGTGGATTTAACGGTAATGCTTTAGAATAAATATAAGCATACAAGAGGAATAGGAGTAAAAGACTTTAGTAAGGAAATGAGATTTCCAAGATTTAGGAAGGATACTCCTAGGGTAGTAAGAAGAAAATCCACTTTATGCCTAGCCCAATAAAATGAAATAGTTAGAATTGAAAATTGAAAAATATAGTTGTTAATATTTTTGAAGTAAATATTGGTTTTTGAAAGAAAAAAAAGTGGTATGAAATTTAAATTGGTTTTTATATGATGTAAATTTTGTTAAAAGCGAAATTCTTTTTGAAGGATTATAGAGCATATATAGCTCGCTGGTTTCTTTATAGGTAAACAAAGATTTTAAATATAAAAGCCTAGAAGTTATTAAGTATCGAAAACGTAGGTTACAACATTTATTGTTGTAATAGATGTTTTCGTGAAAAGTAAAGGGAGCATAGACTATAGCACTATTGTTATAGTAGGTGACTTCCAAAGGAAATGTTTTACGTAGTATATGAGGTTTATTAGTATTTATTTTAATTGAATCCATACACTAGTATTTTTGGGTTGTAGTAACAGTGTTTTATGCAACATCTGTTTTGACCCACATAAAAATGTGTTTTGAAGAAAATTTTCAAGTATAGAAATAAAGTGGTTTGTAAGTACACTAAATATTTAAATAAGTACGAGGAAATGTTTTCTAGTTATGGATATATTAAAAATAGTTTTGAAAATGCGTTTTTCTGAAAAGAAAAGTGTAAGTTAAATATTAGAAAATTAGTAAATTTCATAGAAATTGTCTATGGTAAGAGAATATAAATTAAAAATACTTTAATTTATTGGAACGAAATGAATAATGATAAAATTTTCTATGAAACCAAATTATAAATAAAGATGTTTTGTGCAAGTTATAAGGAATACATGAAAGAGATATACAAGGTATGAGAGTATCATATTTTGTATAGCCTATTTCAAAAAATATAAAATAAGGTCCTTGTAATTTCATATAAACATAAAATCCTCTTTTAAAGGATTCATAGAAGATTTTACCATGAATAGTTTCTCATAAAGAAAGTAGTTCCAATACATTAAGGTATAAAACTGTTAGGTGTAATAAGAAGGTGTTTAAAAAAAAGACACATAAGGACATTTTAAAGATATTTTAAAGGATAATGGTTTGGTGAAAAAGTAAATAAGTTTTTGGAAATGAAAACTTAATAGAAGTAAAATTTGAAAACCCAAATTTTTATAAAAAGCTGTAAAAGTCTTTAAAAGAAAAAGAGGAATAAGTTTTAGACTTAAATTTTTGGAAGTTTTCCCCTCTAGGTTTGGGGAATAATATTAAGTAACCAAGTATTTTTGAATTTAATAGGAACTTAAATATAACACTTTTAAAGACAAAGATTTTGGGATTTGATGTTTTAAAAATTTAGAAACCTCGGTTTTTTTAAAATAAAGTGATAAATACCAAACCAAGCTCTTAAATGTGGAGTAGATAAGAATCATTTTCTAGGTGTAACGGAAAGAGTGCAAGGCTATAGCAGTGATTACTTTTAAAAGTAATGATAGAAGTTCCCGTGGAGTGTGTAGGACACTAGTAAGAACCTAGGAATGTTGATTCATGTGTGCAGACTAAAGGAGAGCAGTAAAGTGAAATTAGTAAGATTGTATGGCACACATGGTTGAGGACGTGTATTTTTGATTTTGAAGAAACTTGGGCAAAGCATCTTCCTTTAATGGAATTCCCATATGATAGTAGTTTTCAAGCTAGCATTAGAGTGACACCTTTCGAAGCTCTTTATAGAAGACCGTGCAAGTCGCCTTCGTGTTGCTTAGAGTCTATAGAGAGATTGCTACTTGATCCCGACATGGTTAGAAAGACTTCGAAGAAGATTGGTTTAATTAGGAGAAAATTCGTATCTCATATCCTCATCTTTTCGATAATAAGTTTTAAAATTTCCTGTTTCCTTCTTTAGTTTTGAATGGGTTCTTTCCTTTATTATCCTTTGGGAGGGTAGAACTTAGGATTTAACCTATGGATGGTAGGATTTGATGTAAACATGTTAATAGGACATGTTATGAATGATGTATGCAAGTGGTTGCAAGTGTTTGCTAATGGATGCTATGGACGCATATACTTACACTAGGCACTATTATCTCTTAGGGATCGGCCTAACTAGGACACTAGAGCATATGCATATGGATGTGTGCGCATTTTATTCTTTTTTCCATGATTGCTATAAATGGATGATTTTCACATGATTGTCGCATTTGGATGATGTTTGTAGCACGCATATAGAACTATCAGTTACCATTAGGAATTTTTGCATTCATTTGGATACATAACACGGACATGATTACATAAAAGGAGGTCAACTGAATCAGTGAACCGCTTAATCTTTTGCAGTTAGGGACATAGACACTACGCTAATCGCATAAGTACCATAAATTGCATTAGAAAAACTCAAGGACAATGGATGAATGGATGATGGTTGGGTAGTTAGTTGTAGAACTTGGATGAAAACATTTAGTACATTCTTTTATCCTTAGAGATTTCAGGGACGAAATTCCTTAAGGAGGGGAGAATGTAACAACCCAAAATTTAACTCATAATAATTAATTTGTTAATTAATGAAATAATAAAACAACTTTGTGAATTATCATAATTGAGCCACTGGAGTTTCACCATTGTGTCCGTGGTAATTTTCTGGTCAATTTCCATAGATAAAACGTCAGAATTCGAGTCAATATGAAGAAGATATGCACGAAACAAGAATCAACGAAAAAAGATATATATATATATATATATATATATATATATATATATATGGAGGTTGACCTAGAGGTCGACCATCCCAAGGCCTAGGTCGACTGGTCGGTCGAACTGGCTTCAAGGGCGGTTGACCTGTAGGTCGACCCGCCTACATTATTGAGCGAATTTTTTTAATTTTGAGGCGGTGCGATTTTTATACGTCTATTTGATTGTTTTAGCTCATTTGATCCCTTCGTGCTTCCATCCGATGGCTCTAATTCAGCCTATGACGTGGTTGCATCCTATTCAATTCCCAAATCCAATGGTCTGAGATCACTTCTACCTCTATAAATAAGACCCTAGGCCCAACACCTTTTCTCATTCTAAGATTTTCTCCAATTGGGTTCACTTTTTCAAGAAGGACCCTAAAAGGAATAATTTTCCAAAGAGAGAATTTTTTTAATAAAAATATTTTATTACCCTCAAGTGGATCCGGGAAGACCTAAAGGGAAGAGCTTAGGACCACAAGTGAATGATTGTAATTATTTTATATTTCTTTAAGTAATTTAAAATAATTGGGTTTCCAATAGTTGTTTTACTACGATTTTGGAATAACCTTTTTAGTAGTTTGTTTATAGTTTTTAGAATTATTTTCAGTCTATTTCTTTTAGCTATTCTTTTTAGTTGATTTTAGTTTATTTCTGTTAATTATAGCTTTTTCATTTAATTACAGTTTATTTACAGTATTTTAATTTAATTACTGTTATTTATGCGTTATTTACATCCTTTTCCTACGTTTTGGATTTTCTTCTATTTTCAGTTTTCTTTTATTTCTCCTTCTTCTTCGCGTATGGATTAGAATAGATTAAACACGAATATGGATTAAAATTATAAGAATATTGAAATAACGGATGATAAGATGTAAATTTTAAAGACTACAATAAAAATTGAATTAAGACTGAAATTGAGCCTAATTATGATATTAATGTTAGAATTGGACTAATTAAAGATAATTGGCCTAGTTATAACTTAAAATTATAACTAAAAAGAGTATAAGATGAAAGGAGCTTATTTTTACACTTAAACCTTGGGTTAAGTAATAAGCATGATTATAACGTAAGTTATAATAAGAAATAGAATGGAAGAAGGCTTATTTTAAGACTTAGGATAAATTAATAAGCAAAGATAGTGAAGATAATAATAAAGGCTTATTTAAATAATTTATCTAAGTTAATAAGTAAAGATGAAAGTAGGACCTGTACCAAAAAGCATTCCCTTTTAGACAAAATGGTGGTCTCACATTAGCCTGAAGTGAGATGAGGGCACGCTTATGCTAATAATGGTAGTAATTGGTCAAATAGAAGTCCAAATCACGGGGTAGTTGGGCAAGGGGCGTAACTAGATATTGTGATGACAGGCCAGTACCAACAGCATTTGCCTTATTTTTTCTATGGACACAGTGTTTCACATAATCCTAAAGTGAGACGAGGGGCATGCTTAGGCTGGAGCACATGTAATATGAAGACCCAATAGGTGGAGCAACAGGTAGCATGAACATGGTGGAAGTTACGCGTGCGACTTCCATTTCGGTGCTCAATAATCGTTATGAGTTCCAAGCGCTTAAGTATGTGTGCCTTTCGTAGGCACCATTGCCTTCTGTGTAGGGAGCTATATAACGTCTAGTCCATAATAAATACTTTGTGCGCCTTTCGTAGACACCATTGTACTTTGTGAGTCTTTCGTAGATGCCATTACCTTATGTATATGGAGTTATATAGCGTCTAGTCCGTAGTACGGTCTATGGAGCAGCAGGCCGATCAAATGGTAGAATTAGGATTTCAGCCTAATTATAGGATTAGGAATTCAGCCTCATCAAATCAGCTAACAAAGACAAGTGAAAACAATCAAAGTCAATCAATTGCGTTAATTTAGTAATTTGTATTTATTTCCAGCTAATTCCTTTTTCTTCCTATTCTCTTTGTTTCCTTTATATATACTAGAACTATTGTATGGTCTATTACTTTTACTTTGCTTAAAGATTCTAGTAATTACTATCATTCACCAGACTTTTAGTTTGACCCACTCCTCTATTTTCCCCTTCCCCCCATAGGCAATCAGGGGCAAGGAAGATAGACCGTAGCATCTTGGAGACTTTGAGACCCTATCATGTATTCCTTCTTTTTATTTCCAACTTTTTGTTCTTTTATTGTACTAGCTCTGTATTGAGGGAAAGTTTGTGTTTGTACTCTGGTTTTTCTGATGAGACTGAGATTTTATTTTCATAAGACAATTGTATTTGGTATTTGGAACATATGTGGTTTGTCTGAAGTATTTATGAAGTATTAATTTTTAAAATCACTTATTGTTTTTAAATACTTCCGCTGTGTTATTATCTATCTATTTTGTCTTGTGAATCTTAGTCTCTGCTAGCTTTAGTTATACCTATAACACACCACATCTTTTAGTCTGTCCTTCTGGGTATACTAAGGGGTGTGGGGTGTTTCAAGCTGGGGATTTCTCGGTAGATATTTGTTCATTTCCATTTATGTTGCATTTGTTTACTATTGTATTCAACATTTATAAGGACAAAGATTCATGACTGTCCTAGCTGATATTAGGATAGAATCTGATGTATGTATTTAAAATTTTAACTATAAAGATTACATATTGAAATAATATATGTTATTCCATTCGTGTAAGATTCTGTTCTATTTTTGTTTTCTTTTTACCTTTTACTATCCGCCTTTCCAGCACTTGAAATTTACGTCACGTGAATACCGATGATGTATAAATATTGATTTCCGAGGGTCGAAAAGGCGTCTCGTTACAAATCCTATGATGTGCATCGAATATCATAACAATAATGGCGTAGCGGATTTAGGACACGACTCCACGATCAGGCCACCAGGGTGGATACTCACCAATCTGGTTCACTACCGAACCATAAAGGAGCTAGACACAAGTGAATGACATATAGTACTCATATCCTATAACGACATATAGATCTAGACGTAAGCCGACACATGGCTTTATATGTATATGAGTCAACACATGACTATAAAGTACTAGAGCTCTAATCCTAGCCGGCACACGGCTCTACCTACATGTTGACACATGGTTATAAGATATACCGATCACATATTCACATGAGTGTAATCCCCATTCAAGTGATATTCACTTACAATGAATAATCAAACAAATAACATGACAGCGTTTCATATCGACGCATGTTATTTGGATTATTATTCTAGGCTCATAAACTATACTCGACCTACACTAGGTATTTCTATAGGACAAGTACGATGAATAACTAGAAAAGTATTACTGAAAGTCATGACCAAATGGTGTCACTAATCCGTTTATTCATATTTCTTGCCACACAGAAATAAAATCTCACAAATCAAATAAATGTATATCATCACTGTATCGTCTTAAAATGTAACAACCCGCATATCTATCAATTCTATATTTAAATATTTTATTTAAATATTTTATCGTTAGTCGGATGTTAGTCCGAAAAGCTACTTTTTGCATACGGTCAAATTAGGACTCGAGACCACCCCCATTGAGTTCAAAATGACGTTTGCGATCTTTTTGAGTGTAAACTTCGATATGTTTGGAGATAGTGAAATTTTCAACACTTTTTCCCGCCTTTGACTTTGGTTTGGACTGCACCCCTTTAGTTCAGCCCAACCATCTTCCTCACTCCATCAAAACACTTCAAGCTTTGTCAAAAATGGTGGTGGGAAGTGGAAATTAAAACTCCAAACACAAATTCCATTGCAAATCCGAGATTCAACATCAAATTCACGTGAAGACCATTGATTCAAGCTTGTTGGTGTTCTTGCTTTGCTCTCAAATCTCCATCTTCATCAAATTCCGTGAAAAGGTGAGATTTTTGATCTCACATCTTGCCTATAATCGTCATTGGACTGTTGGGAATGATTCCTCATCACTTTAGCATGTTTGTTGCATTTGGTTTGGATTGGATTGGCGAAAAATTCCAAATTTTAGTGATTTTGGTGAAAAAACTGCTACTAGGTCGTTCTGGCCATTTTTAGCTCGTTCGGAGTTAGGTCGTCCATCCATAGGTCGTAGGTCGCCTGCGAGTTAAGTCTTAGGTCACCTGCGAGTTAAGTCTTAGGTCACCTGCGAGTTAAGTCTTAGGTCACCTGCGAGTTAAGTCTTAGGTCGTCGCCGACCTATAATCTCCAGGCAAAGTTAAGTCGCTCGAATTTTGTTAAGTCTTAGGTCGTTGCCGACCTAAAATCCCCAGGCAAAACGTTAGGTCGTTGCCGACCTATAATCTCCAGGCAAAGTTAAGTCGCTCGAATTTTGTTAAGTCTTAGGTCGTTGCCGACCTAAAATCCCCAGGCAAAACGTTAGGTCGTTGCCGACCTATAATCTCCAGGCAAAGTTAAGTCGTTCGCGAGTTAAACCTTAAGTCTTAGGTCGTTGCCGACCTATAATTCCCCGGCAAAAAGTTAAGTCATTCGCGAGTTAAACCTTAAGTCTTAGGTCGTTGCCGACCTATAATTCCCAGGCAAGATGTTAAGTCGTTCGCGAGTTAAACCCTATGTCTTAGGTCGTTGCCGACCTATAATCCCCAGGCCAAGTTAAGTCGTTTGCGAGTTAAACCTTAAGTCGTAGGTCGTCTCCGACTTATCCCCCAGTTAAGTCGTTCAAGTTAGGTCGTCGCCGACCTTACACTTGGTCTTTTGAGTTCGCGAATTCCTTAGGTCGTATGACCTATTTTTCCTTAGGTCGCTGGACCGCTTGCCTTCACTAGGTCATACCGTGACGGGGCGCTGCCCCGCACCCCGCCGTGGGCAATCTCTTCTGAAAAACATTTATCAGAATTTCTACTTTGATGGTTTTGGGATTGACTTCTTTGGACTTTACTCACGTCTTCGAACGTGAATTGATTTGTTTCTACAATCGTTTTATGACTTGTCACTTTAAAGATATATGAAGGTTTCAATACTAATAGTAAATATCAAAACTCTTTCATCAAAGCGATTTCAACCCTATTTTAAATATCAAAAGTTCGTTTTCTCAAACCGATTTTTAATCTACTAGTATATACAAGCCTTTACTTCACTCGAATGAGAAATCGACTTAAACGACTTAGTAAAACGAGTGGTATGAAACGCTTGCGTTCACTTCGTCGGTTAGCTCTTGGACTTGTTCGATTGAACCCTTTTTGTGACAATTTCCTAGTGAAGATTTACAGCTTGTTCGTAAATATTTAAGTTAAGCAAGTGGTTATGGGACATGAAGCTAAACTCATATATTTACTATCTTGGTGTGATTGACACTTCCTTATGATCATGACGATCATTTTTGTGATTTAGACTAGCGATTGAGCGATGTCTCTTTGTCTACGTGGGAGACTATACCCCGATTATGTGATGTTTCGCCATCACATTTCCTACGGTCTTCGGGCCATTCCTGTGTGAAAATTTAATGGATAGCTTCCATGAGATAACTTCTCGTCATGTGTTTACGCGTAGGTGAGTTTTCATGCTCCCATTCATGTGTTAGGCCTCCCCCCCTTTATGTGTTTTCTGGATTTCTGATGATGATTTCTGGAATTTTGTGCTTCACCAATTTTCATGATTTTCATTGATATGATATCAGTTTTTGTGCATTGGTGAATTCATGTGTTATTGACTTGTTATGAATACAAGTTTAGGGTATGATACCCTATTTTATCTTTGAGAAGATTCTTGTGATATTGATTAATCTTTTGTTGATTATCATTTACATACTTATAGTAGCATGTCGCTATGGTTATTACATGTTCAGGTCATGCCTTTTACTGTATACCATATCATCTGATATTTATAGTTAGACTGATCCGTTTATTATTTTCTTATAAATAATACTCGGGTCAGACCGAGATGTTACAGGTGCTTCTGCTTGACTTCTCTTCAGGATATTTCTGACTTTTGGCTAACTACCTAGATTAGTAGTTTTTGGATGTACACCTTTGAGATATAGACTCTATGTTGTGTACTTATTCTTTTGTATAGCACGTGATGCTATTCTTTTGTATTATCGTGGATCTTTCCGACCACTACTCTGATGTACACTTTCATGTGATATATATATTTATTCATATCTTCTTCCGCCTTTGTGATATGGATGTCTGTGACTGATTTATGTTATGCATACTTCTATATTTGTTTCCGAAGATTTTATATAGCCACCGTGTGATAGCTTTGTGTTTGTATCGGTATGTCGGATTTCCTCCTTAAAAGATATGCATTCTATTCTATCTGACGTATCGGTGCTCGCACAAAGAAGTTACATGGATGGTCGCTCCTCCACAGCCTTATTCTCCGCGCTAATTGACAGCACTACATCGTAGTGTTCTTGGTTAGCGTGGGTATAGAGGTGGGGCGTCACATAAAATATACAACACAAATCAATATCATTGGTGAGTTATTCATGATATCAAAATTAATAAAGGAAAATGAGAAATATAAAAATATAGAAATTATCCATAGAAATCCCAACTAATTTCAGAAATGTAATAATAATAAATTTCAATAAAATCTTTCTTTAAAACAATTAGATCAAATATTCAAATATGTGTGTTTGTGTATAACACACTTTAATAATTCACAAGTAAGAATATTATTAGTGAAATACACTTTAAAATACCTAAAATATATTAATTGTAAAATATTTCATATTTGCATAATTTAATAATCTTTTAAATAATTAATTAAAACTAAAATATAAAAGTTTCTTTTCAACAAATCAATAAATTTAGATAACACTTCTTAACTCAATTTCATATTCTAAAACAAATAAAAACCTTTAAATATATATTATACATCAAATAGTACTTTAACATTATTTATATAATTCCAAAATAAAGAATTTCACAACCAAGAGAAAACTAAATTTATAATTATAATTGAAAAAGTATTTTTAAATAGGAAAAAGCTAAATTGAATAAAATCTTAGTAAATTATTTATAAAATACTTAAATAAAATTTCTAAACAATTAATTATTTCTTCAAAACCTTTTTAAACAACTTATTAAAACCAAAAAGCAAATAAATATCAGAATATATAAATTATGATGTAAAATTACTCCATAACATCTAAACAAAACATCAATACCATTTATATGTTATGGCCGGGTCGAATTCCATCATATTCCGACCATCTATGGAATACACAAATATCAACAAACAAATATATATATATATATATGTTTGGTTATACAAATATATATATATATATATATGTATGTATGTGTGTGTGTGTGTGTGTGTGTAGTTCAATTTGCAATTGGACAGAGTTCCGTTTGCAAATTAACACTTCCATCCGACACAAACAATTATTATCACAACATCCAATTCCAAATCAATACACTAAGAAATCAATTTCAACCAACAATTCATTAACACTCAATTCTCCAAACAAGCAATAGAAATAAAAGAAATAAACGAATATTCAGATTATAGTTGTGAGTTAAGAAATAACTCACTGAATTGATCTGTTCCAATACCACAGTCCGCTACCTTCTACCGTCGCCTGCCTCACCAGCGATACCACGGAGCACTGCTTTAATGCCCGAAAACCACTGCACTTCCAGTCACACGACCATCTCCTCTTCGTTCCTAATGATCGCAGCCACCAAGCCGTACATTGATCAACTCACAATGCCTAAATCACGGGTGCCAAATTCGCGATGAACTCCTAATGATGTTGTAGGTCAATGAGCACCTGCCCAATTGCTAACATCTTCGTCCACACCATTGCTCCTCCTCCCTTCGATGATTCCGGCCTGAGATTTATGGTGTCGTGTTAGCTAACGATCGATTTTTTTTAACATGGTCGCGATTCAATTTTAATTGAGGAAGTTAGGGCTTAAGTCCCATTCGGTAGCGAGTTTGGTATTTGTTTGAAACAAAAGTTGGCATAAACACCAAAGATTTATGTAGTTAGTAAAATATGAAGAAAATAAATGAAAAATGAGGAAAAGAGAGCACATAATAATTTATAGTGGTCCGGCAAAGCAAGACCTGCGTCCACTTTAATAATTTATTACTTAAGTTCTTAGGAATCAGTACAGCTCTAGTACTTAGGTTTTCAGAATTACAAGAATATAAGATAGAATAAAGCTAGAGTCAAAAGATCCTGATAAATGAGTCGTACCCTTCTATTTATAGAGGTAGGGAGTCTAATATCTCGCAAAAATATCTCCTGGCCATCGTACACAATTTAGACCAATTCTCCAAGAAAATAGGTGCCACATCATTAGGTTGGATGGGTCGACACAAATCCAAGGGTAGGGGTCGGCACCGACCCCTAAAATGGCAAAAATGGTTGCCTGCAACCTTCCACCTTGGTTCATCTTATGGTTAGCTTCGTGGAGATCAATAGAGAATTGCATTGGTTCAACAAAATGACCTTGGAAATAAACTTTAGCAACGAGTTACGCATATAGGCAGAAGATGGGTCCACCCAAGGTGGAGTTAGGAGTCGGTACCGATCCCCAACTTGGGTAGATTCGTGACTTCTATAGTTTCACTTACTTCTTCTTGCGGTCTGACCCAAGAAATTCGAGTGTTTACTTTGGGCTTGAATAGAGATTTTTTGAGATTTTTGTGTTCTGAGTTTTTCTTCGCCTGCTTGGAGTCATACCCAGGTTTTTTGAGTTTCTTCTTCGAATCATTAGGAGTCAGTGCTGAATCATGCCTGGGAGTCGGTACCGAGTCGCGCTTGGAGTCGGACCGGAGTTTTTTGAGTGTTTGCTCCGACCTATCAAGAGTCCATACCGAGTTGAGTCTAGAGGTCAGTACTGTCCGACTTAGAGATTTCTCAAGTCTATTCTACTTTGAGTCTGACTTGAGGATTTTGTGGGTTTGCTTCGAGTTTGCTCCTCCAAAATCTTGAACTTCCTAATTTTCAGCTTTTTTTCGCTTATTTTTTATATATTTCTTTTTTCTTGCATTTTTATGATATCCCCAATGTCCTTGGGTCATTTCTCCGGTATTCGTTCATCTGGTTCAATCGTCTAAGTCTATTCGAATACTGCCTTGTCAAAAGGCCGGATTACAACATTGAGTAAAAAAACAAAGCAGTGTATTATAGAAAAAGTGAGAAGTGTTTAAATGGGCTTGGGCTCTAATTTAAATTGACAAATTTTCTTTTGTTTTATTTTTAATAATTCCACCTTAATTTATTTATAAAGAATTCTGAATTTAACTTAAATTTAGTTTACAGTTCAAAATATTTCTATATTCAATTAAAATATCTTATTCTATTCCAATAAATTATTCGATTTATTAATTTAATTCAATTTATTAAAACAAACTCTTTTATTAAATATAATATAATCGAGGAAATTTTTTGCAAAAATAATAATTGCTAATAATCAAATTCGAACATTTTATTTTAATTAAATTTAATTATTATTACGGTATATAAAGCAGGGTTGTCACAGATTTCCCTACTTATGAAAATTGCGTCATCATAATTTCTTATAGGGAGACGTTAAATAACTTATACCCTGACTTTCTTCATATACTACGAATTTCTATCAAACCAAACTCACACAACTCCTCTATGAGGCTCTTACATTCCAACACATCTTATCGTGTGCTACTATTAAACAGATTCAATTCGACTTTTTATATTTCACATACAATAAAAATTTTAAGAAAATTTCTAAGTGCCTAAAATTTTGAAAAATTTCAACAGAGTCTCCTTTATATGAAAAACATTTCAAAAAACTACAACATGATAAAATAGATATACGTCGAACAAAATATAGCTATATATATCACTCTTTTAAATAAAACGTACCTTATTTTGCATTATTAAGTGAGTTCGCTTAATTTATATACAACTAAATGTCAATTTTTTCCATTTTATTCATATGATCTTCATGTACCTATACTTGCTCAAAATGAACATATAAGATCTTATATATATATTTATATATAAATATATATGTATATATATATATATATAGAGATCTTCACGTACCCTTTTTAGAAGTATATGGATTTCAAACTTGATGATTTACAGAAAGAATAACCTAATTTACCATACATGCACAAATACTATTCTGGTAGTAAATCAGACTCAAAACCATTAAATAAATTGATTGCCTCAATCCCTACTAAGAATGAATTGCGTACTAAATGAAAACCGCCCAAATATATTCATTTTAGATCCTTGATCAACTTCAAAACTATATTCAATAACTCTCCTCTCAACTGCCCCACCTGCATGCATACACATAACTGCACATACATGCACACAACAGTTTACATACACATGCGGCAGTGCGCACACACAAACACAACACAGCAGCACACACAAACACAACACAGGCATGCAAGCACACAAGGACAAGTACACACGCATACAAAATCACACATACACTGATCTACAGTCTAACACACACAGAGGCAGGTTTCCACACATAAACAAGATCAGGCCACATACAATAACTCAACACAGTGCACAGAAAACACACACAAACACAGCTTTGCATACAAGCACAAAACATGACAACAAACACATACAAGGTCGGAGAACGATAAGAACTCAAAATGGTAAAAATGTGGCAGATAATATTAATAGCTGACAGCAAATGAGTGCATGCACATTGCATATGCTTGGACAAAACAAAATATTACAGCATTGATTCTTGCACTTCTCCTTACATTTGATCTTTCAAAATTGAGAATTCTACATATATATTTTAAAAGAAATGAAGTGTTACCGTATTTCATCAAGAGGCTTTATTTCTTTTATTTTTTTCTCTTATTTGGTTTGGGCCGGGTTGTTTGGCCCAAGACCACTCAGCATTGTATTTTCTTATATAAAGACAATGTATTGTATCCGTTACAATTTAATCAATACAGAGATCCTTGTTCTTTTTCTTTCAGTATTCAATCTTCATTACAATTCTCATTTAATCAATACAATTCTCTGATTCATTCACTCAAAACACAAATTCAATATTACTCAAAACTTTAACATGGTATCGAGCCATTACTACAAGCCTAACGGCATTTCTAGAATCAATTCAAGATCTGAAGCTTTGTTTTCATTCGAAAGTTATCAGAATTTAAAGTTCTTTGGAGCATTTCTGAAATTCCTTTTGAAAACA
This sequence comes from Allium fistulosum, assembly GCA_030737815.1. Taxonomy (NCBI): domain Eukaryota; kingdom Viridiplantae; phylum Streptophyta; class Magnoliopsida; order Asparagales; family Amaryllidaceae; genus Allium; species Allium fistulosum. The sequence continues at coordinate 910,009,408 of CM060907.1, read as the reverse complement.
GAAATTTATTGATTTTCAAGAAATCATCAGAGAAACTTCATCATTTGATTTCTTGAAATCCATCAGGTATATTTCATCATTTGGGTTTATTAAATTGAATTTGCCTATAAAACAGGTATCGTGCTAAAGAAATTGATAAATTTCTGGTTGCAACAAGTTTTATAAAGAAGGAGTGCAAATTCAGTTGCAAGAAGCATCTTAAAAGTCAGTTTTAGAAATCAAGAAAGCAATCATAAGCAGGTAGATAGTCATTTCCCTTCCAAGAATACATCAGATTATATTATCATCATTGGATTCGGTTGCAACATACCTCATCTGTCGACAGTCAAGCCTTCTTGAATTTGCAAGTTCTTTAGTTTCCTCTTTGACTGTTTCTTTGTAACTGATTTCTCCATGGCTGAAGGAGATAACTCTTCAGCAACATCAAATACTAATTCCAATCCTCAGCAGCAGACAGTTGATGTAATAGAGAAGTTGATCAAAACTGTCATTAGTCCCCAAAGTCAGCTTATTACCATCCATCTAGAAGAAGATAATTATCTTCTATGGAAGCTTCAAGTTGAAACTGCCATACAAAGATATGGTCTTGAAAATTTTATTCTTGGCACAAGTTCAATTCTCCCAAGATTCATTGCTGATTCACAAGGGAAAACAGTTAGCAATGAAGAATACACAAGATATTATAGGCAAGATAGATTAATAAGTTCTTGGTTGCTATCATCCATCAATACAAAGCTGTTATCACAAGTTATAGGCTGTAAATTTGCTAATGAAATATGGATTACATTAGAAAGAATATTCAATACACAATCTGCTGCAAAGATTATGCACTACAAGAGATAACTTCAAAGTGTCAGCAAGGATAATCACGCCATGAGAGATTATTTGGCACAGGTTAATAACATATGCAATGTGTTAGAAGCAGCTTGGCTTAAGATTATAGAAACTGAACATGTGTTGTCCATATTGAATGGCCTCAGTGATGAGTATGAGGCTGTAGTTGCAGTTTTATCATCTCAACCCACCTTACCATCTTTGGAGTATGTTCACTCAACACTGCTTGCTCATGAAGCAAGACTCGATCATAAGAGACCTCAAGATTCAGATCTATCAATCAATTATGCTACTAGTAATAAAAATAGAGGTTCAAGTATCAATAAACAAGGCCAATCTTATCAAAGAGGTGGTAACTCAAATAGATCCAGAGGCAGAGGAAGGTGGGGAAATAACAACAACAACAATAGACCAAGATGCCAAATATGTGAGAAATTGGGTCATACAACAATGAAGTGTTACTTCGGATTTAATGCTAATTACATGCCTAATCAAAATCAAAACAATCAGAGAAGTGGTAATCCTAGTATCAATATAGCACGGGTGCAATTTGATACAAACATTCTATCTAATAATAGCAGAGCAACCAATCAAGATACTACAGCAAAGTCAGAACATATATATGAAGAAAGCTGGTATCCAGATTCAGGATCTACAAATCACATTACTAGTAATCTTGACAATTTGAACCTTGGCAATAAAGAGTACAGAGGTAAACAAACAATTTGCATGGGAAATGGTGAGTCTATTAATATTACTCATACTGGAAATGCATCAATCAAAGGTGCAAGATAGTTATTTTTAAATAATTTATTAAGAGTGCCAAAGATAAAGAAAAATCTCATGAGTGTCTCTCAATTTTCTAAAGATAATAATGTCTATTTTGAATTTTATCCAAATTATTATTTAGTCAGAGACATTCTAATTAAAGAAATTTTGTTACAGGGTAATGCTGTGAGAGGTCTGTACTGATTCAATCTTATTAGTTTAGAAAAGTTTGTGAGAAATCATCAATGTTGCAATATTGTTGAAGTTAGTCAGATAAAGAAATATAAAGATGTATTTGACCTTTGGCATTATAAATTTGGCCATCCTAATGCAAATGTAGTTAAACAAGTTCTCAATGAAAATAAAATTGATTCTATTGATATATCTTTGCCATATGTATGTTCTTATTGTCAAATGGGTAAGAGTCACAAATTAGCATTCAATGATTCTTTAACTGTATATTCAAAACCATTGGAATTAATTGCAACAGACTTATGGGGTCTAGCTCCAATATATTCTGACTATGGCTATAGGTATTATATATCATTTATTGATGCTTTTTCAAGGCATACATGGATATATTTTTTGAAGTCTAAATCTGAAACATGTAATGTTGTTATTCATTTTATATCCCTAGCAGAAAAGCAAACTAGTCGTCAAGTTAATATCATGCAAACTGATGGTGGGACTGAGTATAAACCACTCAGTAGTTATTGCAATAAAAAAGGGAATATTTCATAGAACTACTTGTCCTTATACATCTGAAAAAAATGGGTTAATCGAGAGAAAACATAGACATATTGTTGAGACATGTCTTACTTTATTAGCTCAAGCATCTTTGCCATTGAAATTTTGGCCTAAGTCTTTTAACACAACTGTTTATCTAATTAATAGATTGCCAACAAAGGTTCTCAAAGGAATATCACCTATAGAAAAATTATTTGGAATTAAACCTGATTATCAATACTTGAGAACCTTTGGATGTCTATGTTTTCCCTACTTAAGATCTTACGATAGCAATAAATTAGATTTCAGATCAAAACCATGTACATTCTTGGGGTATGGAACCAATCAGAAAGGTTATAAATGTCTTGATGATAATGGAAGAATATATGTTAGCAGACATGTTGTTTTTAATGAGCAGATATTTCCTTTCAGTAATTCCACAACAAAAACAAGCAGAAAGATTTATAATCTAAATGTATCCATACCTAACATACCTATATATACTGATGATCTGCAAACTTGGAAGACTGAAAGGACTGTTTGAGCTGATGATTCTCAACACATAGTTCTTGATCAACCAGGTCATGAATCATCTGAGCAGTCCAACTATCATAGCCAATCTCCTGCAAATTCAAATATACAATCACAACAAGTAAGTGAAAGCTATACATAAAATCAGGAAGATCAATCAGAAAATAGCAACACAAATGAAGAAGTACAACCACAAGCAAGAGCAGGTCATCCCATGATCACAAGAGCAAAAAGTGGTATTTTCAAACCGAAGTTATATACTGCTGTAACCAGTATAGAAGAGCCTGAAACTTTTGAGCAAGCTACTGTTAACAAGAACTGAAAGCAGCTATGGATGAGGAGTATAATGCTCTCATGAAAAACAAAACATGGAGTTTAGTATATCCTCCGAAGAATAAAAATATAATTAGATGCAAATGGATCTTCAAAATAAAGAAAAATCCAGATGGAACAGTAGCTAGATACAAGGCCAGACTTGTGGCTAAGGGTTACACACAGGAGTATGGGTTTGACTACAATGAGACTTTTTCTCCTGTAGTCAAACCTACAACCATAAGAATTATTTTGTCTATTGCTCTATATAAACATTGGAATATTATACAACTTGATGTTAATAATGCTTTTTTGAATGGCACTTTATAGGAAAAAATATTTATGGAGCAACCTCAAGGGTATAAGCAAGATATGAATCTTGTTTGTAAATTGAATAAGGTCATATATGGTCTTAAACAGGCTTCAAGAGTCTAGTTTGATAGACTGAAAACCACAGTATCTACACTAGGCTATCAGTCTACCAAATCAGATAATTCTTTATTCATCAAGCTCAATAAAAATTCAAGTATATACATTCTGATATATGTTGAAGATTTAATTATTACATGGGATGATGAAAATGAAATCAACAAACTTACTTAGTATCTTTATGAACAATTTTCAATTAATGATCTTGGTGATTTAAGTTATTTTTTGGGCATAGAAGTCAAAAGGAGGTCAAACTCAGCAATGTTCTTAAGTCAACAGAAATATATTTCAAAGCTGCTATTTAAAACAAAAATGGATAAAGCAAAGCCTCAGCTAACACCAATGATAAGCAGTCAGCAATTGACCAAAAACAAGGGAGAACCCATAACTAACATCAAACAATATTGAAGTGTTGTTGGTGCTTTGCAATATGCAACTATCACTATAGCAGATATATCATTTTATATGAATAAAGTTTGTCAATTTATGCAGGAACCACTGGATAATCATTGGAAAGCTATTATAAGAATATTGAGATATCTAAAAGGAACTGCTAATTTTGGTCTACTGCTAAAGGATTGCAACAATCTTACTTTAACTGGATATTCAGATGTAGATTGGGCTACTGATTTAGAAGATAGAAGGTCTGTAACAGGATACTGCATTTATCTTGGCAATAATCCTATATCATGGTGTTCGAAAAAGCAGTCTACAATATCCAGATCTAGCACAGAAGAAGAATATAGAAGTGTGGCTAGTGCAATAGCAGAGATGATTTGGATTCAGTCATAATTAAGTGAACTAAACATCAAGTTACAGACCAAACCAACTTTGTGGTGTGATAATCAGAGTGCAGTATACATGGTAGCTAACCCTATTCAACATTCGAAGGCAAAACAAATAGAAATTGATCTTTATTTTTTTCGAGAGCATGTGTTAAAGGGAAACTAACAAATAAACTATGTACCTGCACCTTATCAATGAGCCAATGCTCTCACGAAGGCTTTATCAGCTCGAAATTTTGTCAGATTTCGAAGTGACTTGAAGGTAAAAGAGATTCCAGAGGATACAAGAGAAACTACCGACTGATTTGACCTTTTCAGTGCAAAATTCATCATCAATTTCTATCTTTATGCAAGTTTGAGTTTTTCAACTGCAAAAGAGCTTAGATCCATATGAGATTTGAGTAGATCTACTCATTTGAATTCTTTTTCCTCTTGAAAGACTGGATTTTTTCGAAGACTTGAAGCCGTCGACATAAAGTTTTGATCGCCATGCCCTAACCCTAACTTCGGTTTGAGGGTGGTAAAAGAAATGAAGTGTTACCGTATTTCATAAAGATGATTTATTTCTTTTATTTTTTCTGTTATTTGGTTTGGGCCGGGTTGTTTGGCCCAAGACCACTCAGCATTGTCTTTTCTTATATAAAGACTATGTATTGTATCAGTTACAATTTAATCAATACAGAGATCGTTATTCTTTTTCTTTCAGTATTCAATCTTCATTACAATTCTAATCTGATCAATAAATTCTCTGATTCATTCACTCAAAACACAAATTCAAATATTACTCAAAACTTTAACGTTTTTATTTTACACGGATATCTTGAATATTCTAGATTAAAAATGTAGTTTCTAGAATTGTACTTTATGATTTCATCCATTGTTTAGAAATATAAGTGTAATTGAAGTCTCGAACAGTGAACATGGAGAATTTTGGCAGTAAAGCTAACAACCAAAAAAAGCATAATACTTGTAAAATTAATATAGTCATATCTCATGATTACATACAATATTTGTTACTTATCAAATTTATTAGTCAACTAAATTAATATAGTCAGATCATTGTTTACCAAGTGATTGTTAATATTATGGTATATAAACTATTACGAGAGCTGATTAATAACAGTAACTATGAGAATACACAGATCTAAAATATTAAAGGTTATGTATTAGTTTGAGACTATATCTCGTATTACTATATTGTTTATGGGAAGAAACTTTACTATGCATAACTATATATATTTAGTGCTAATATAACATATTATGTTTACCTTCTTCGGATTGCTATAAGAACCTGAGTCGTATCAATCACAGTTAAATCAAACTCAGTTTCAAAAAATTGATTTATGATTTTCTTTAAAGTAAATTCATTAGGGTAGGCAGAAGCCTAAAAACTTACGTATGCCCAACCATTATGTGTAAATGATGGATTGTGGAAAAGATGGATGTTTTTCAAAAGTGTTAATGGTATAGAACAATGCAGGTAGATGAGATTCCATTTGTATTATGATTTACATTTAATGTCCACTCTTGTAACATGTTAGAAAATCATTTGAAAAAAATGTCAATTACTAAGGTAAACAACAAGAAGATGAGATGTATATACAACGATTATCCACCTTGCACGCCCATAAAAATTTAAACTACAAGCGATGGTATAGAAAATTGTTGGAACCCAAAGGACAACGTTAAGTAATATATACATACGACACATGCAAGAGTAAAACCATGTGAAGTGGCCATTCAATCTAACTTCCCAACTGCATGTAAGGTTGTACAACTCAAAAGGAGGAAACCTAGCTGACAAGGATATTACCTTTACTGCTTGAGCAGGGAAGAAAATAATTGTGTACCCAATATAGTGTAAAAATCGTTCAACAAACTTGTCATTTAAAAGATCTAAACAAATCATTGTGTCCAAATGGTCCATCCTAGTGTTTAGGAATCCCTATCGATAACGTTGGCCAGACGTGTCGATCGAAATTCTTAAAGCACTCGACGGACAAATTAACACCAAAATAAACTATTAAAATATTTTCAATCACTTTATATAACAATTTCGTATTTTATCAAATCATTATCTTACTGGTATGAAATTCTTTATTTTTAAAACTCGTATATACATCTAATTTATCAACTATCAATGACAATACAAATCATCACGCATTTACAATATCAATCGAGCATTCAATTAATTTTTTTTTTCTGCATCTTTAATTATATTATTATTATTATATTATTTCTTAAATAGATTTATTATCCCCGAGCGGTTCAGATTTGGATAAACCGTTGGCTACTAATTAATATTTGGCTCCGTCTAGATTCAATGGGTTTATAACTATTTGAGCAATAACTCCTACTCAATTTCTGGACTATGCCAATTGAAAACATAAAATAATACACTTAAACACACATCAAACAAACAAACAAACAACAAACGCCTTCAGCGGAAAGTTATTTATCAGCATCCGCTGTGCACTCTGATCACTGCTGGATCCTTCTAGTCAAATACCACACAGAGGTTTATTCAATATCCATCAAAGACTTAAATTTCGTACAGAGATTACCATCCCAATGTGATTAGGGTAAGATAATATATATTAGGAAAAATAATGAATACGTTCCCAGATGATTACCCCAGTAACCATCGTATACCTACTATCACCTAATTCTAAATAATAACCTACCACACCCACCGGGATAGACTCTAAGTCTCATCTAAGGTCAAGAATCGTGTCTATTATATATAATGTATTGTTTTGAACCTGCTCTAATACCATGTTGTAACACCCCATCTCTATACTTATACTATCTAAGAGTATTACAAAGTAATACTGTCAGATAATACAGAGAATGAGGCTATATGGGGTACACACATGAATATTCCCTTGGACTATACGTATTAAAACATCGAATATGTAACTCACCTACACGTACATAGTATCGGTACAAAATAATAAACACGTGTGCCTCTAGGATAGAACAATACGCAATATATAGTAAATATCAAAGAACACAGAGTTAATTGTAGTGATAATATATAATATATATTACAATTATATATTGAGTGTAAAACTTATCTCAAATGCCAAATTGTTATTTAGCAGAAGATGGATCTTAGGGCTAATATAACACTAGAGGAAGGGTGAATAGTGTTTTCTAATTTCTTTGAATCGTTTTGAATTCTTTGAAGATTATAGTTTAAATAATGCAATTAACAATCAAAGATTCAAAAACAGATAAATATAAATGCAACAAGGGTAAAAAGGAAAGAACACACTAGGATTTTATACTGGTTCAAAGTTACCCTACATCCAGTCCTGTATAATTCCTTGTATAGATTACTTTTCAAATAGAAAAGTCAATACAATCTCGATTTCAATGCAATAAGACACACCCTCCAGACTTTTCGAGCTCTATGTAGACTCACTTGATTTACACCGATCACAAACACACCCACTTGAATTTCTAGGTCACCAAGCACACCCAATTGATTTACATGGGCTATAATTACACCCACCAATATACGAGTATGATTTGATAAAGTTTTACGGACATAGATTGCTGATCTTGAATACAAATGATCCTATAACCTATTGAATAACACTTTGATCTTGTTTTAGTGAGATAGATCAGAGAGTAGTCAATAGAGAATCAAATCAGTGGAGTTGAATTTGATTCTAATTAAATTTGGGAAGAATCGAATATAATTTCTTTTAGAAAACAAGAGAGTGAAAGAGGAGAGAAAAATATGAAAAAGTAGTTAATCAAATTTTGTTGGTTTTACCTCTATTTATAGAGAAACAACAGTCATGTCCATTCGCAAAGAGAAATACGACGAATAGACACTTCCATTCAAAATTTGAATTTTGAAAATTTTGGTCTATATGTCGACATAATCTCTGGGGATATGTCAACATACCTTTGTAATTTTGAAAAACACTTTATAAAAATTATTTCAAAAATATTAAGGTTTTTGAAATATTTTGATACTTTGTAAAATCATTTAAATATAGTTTATATATATTTTAATTATATCAAAACTTAAGAAAAACTTTGTAAAATTATTTTTAGGGTATTTTAAGTACATAAAGGATTTTAAATATAAATAATAAAGTATATCTGAATATATTTAAAATCAAAGTCATAACAAATATTATAATATACTTATAAATATTTAGAAATCTTTAAAACTAAAATTATAACAAAGTATAATATTCAAAGGAGAAAATTAGTTTAAAGGAAATTTTTTAATAACTTTTAATATTCACGGACGGTAAAATTAAACTTCGGTCTCAAGGACAAAGGCACAAGCGCACATTCTATTCAAACTTTTCCATAACCATTTCTCCTTTTTCACTCTCTTTTCCTCTTAGAACAAATTTTCATCGTCTTCCTCCTTCCTCGAATAATGTCAACCGAAACCATAGTTCTTCCCCAAATTAATTTACAAACGCAATCGGCTTCGGAAGCCAAGTCGATGGACTTGAATCCACATATTTCAACAAAACCTGAACCAATAGCCAGTCAACCTAGGGCTTCGAAAACTAGGGCTTCGAAGACTATACCTGAAGAATCAAAGAGGAGACAAAAAACTAGGGCATCGAACGTTGTGGATTCGAATACTGTTCCTGAAGAAATAAAGAAGAAGAGAAAAATTAGGGCATCAAAGACTTTGAATGAAGATGGAATGAATAAATAGAAGCTTTGTGACGAGATTATTAATAGAAAAGGAAAGACAACGGTATATCATTTGATTTTTTTTCCAAAATAATAGATAGTTTTAGAATGATAGTTTAAGTTGAAATGATAATCAGGTAGAGAAATGATAGTCAGATAGATAGTTATAGAATGATAGTTGAATATATCACTTCATTTATTGCATACATTATGTTGAAATGATAGATGATAGATGAAAATAGCATTCCAATTTTTGATAGATGTTAGATGATAATTAGATGGATAGTTATAGAATGATAGTTGAATATCACTTTATTTGTTTCATGCACTATGTTGGAATGATATATGATAGATGATAATATCATTTCAATTTTTAATTAATATTAGATGATAATTTATGGATAGTTATAGAGTGATAGTTGAATATATCACTTCATTTTTGCATGCATTATGTTGGAATGATAGATGATAGATGAATATAGCATTTCAATTTCTGATAAATGTTAGATGATAATTAGATGGATAGTTATAGAATGATAGTTGAGTATATCACTTGATTTGTTGCATGCATTATGTTGGAATAATAGATGATAGATGAAAATAGCATTTCAATTTTTAATTGATATTAGATGATAATTAGATGGATAGTTATAGAATGATAGTTGAATATAAAAATTTATTTGTTGCATGCATTATATTGGAATGATAGATGATAGATGAAAATAGCATTTCAATTTTTTATAGATGTTATATGATAATTAGATGGATAGTCATAGAATGATAGTTGAATATATCACTTGATTTGTTGCATGCATTATGTTGAATGATAGATGATAGATGAAAATAGCATTTCAATTTTTTTTATAGATATTAGATGATTTTAGGTGGATAGTTATAGAATGATAGTTGAATATATCACTTGATTTGTTGCATGCATTATGTTGAAATGATAAATGATAGACAAAAATCATATTTCAAATTTTGATAGATATTAGATGATAATTAGATGTATAGTTATAGATAGTTAAATATATCATTTGATTTGTTGCATGCACTATGTTGAAGTAATAAATGATAGATGAATATAGCATTTCAAATCGAGAAGATCGAGAACAAAAATAATAAAACATGCATCCTTGAAACGAAGATCGATGCACTAAGATTAGCAAGATGAGGTTGAAGATCAAGAAGAAATTAAGAAGCAAGAAGATCGATGATAATGAACGGCAAGTTTAAATTTTACAAAAATATTTCGTTTAGACAAAAATAAAGTCCGCGTCTTTGAAATGAAAAAAACAAGTCCGCGTCCGTAGGTTCAAAAAAAGAAATAAATAGTTCCTACAACCCATTTTACTGTATAAAATATTCTAATACATATGAATATGCAGAACGCTTTAATACATGATCATGAAACTGTGATCAATGACATAGTCGTACCAACAATATATGTCATTATGAAGGATGAATTTACAAAGAAGATTTTCTTCCCTTTACATTACATAAACCATTGGAGCCTACCGATGCTAAACTATGAGATAATGCAGTGGAGTCATTATGATCAACCAAACCAAAGACCATATCAACAAGGACATCACCCAGCTATAACCACGCCCTGATTCTTGTAAGAAAAATAATTTCTAACTCACTCTAATTTTAATATACATCACTAATTTTTCTTCTTCCAAAGAAACAAAATTGAATTGATGTTCATGAAGAAATGGGTAGAAATAGGAATACTCAACAAAGAACTTAATAAACCTAAAGTGTTGCAATCGAAAAGTCCACCACAAGATTCTGATTCGTAAGTAACTAATTTCATTTATTCTCTTGTCATTTAAGTTTGTATATTCATCCAACTTTTGTTATTTTTTTAAAGTACATTGGAATGCAGCTAATGAACAAAATGATAGTTAAGCCTAGCATGATATTTTTAAAGTGCATAGAAATGGGCCAAATGAAAAAAACGACAGTTCAAACTATCATTTATATTTTTAAAGTGCATATAAATTTACCAAATATCCAAAATGATTATTTAGACTAGCATACGTATTTTGAAGTCTATTGGAATACACTAAACATGCATACTAATAGCCAAAATATCGTTTGCATTTTTATTGCAGTGGAATGCATAGAGTATGCAAAATGATAGTTAAAACTAGCATTCTTAATTGACAGTTCATTGGACTGCATCTATTGAACAAAAAGATTATGTATAAGGTGAATGCTCCAGATGCAGGCATGGTCTCTCTATGAATGTATTGATCAATATTGTGATCAAAATATAATGCTATATTTTAGAATTCTAGATTAAAGAATTCTATCTTATTTTAGCATTAGATTATACTGTAATATTAATTAATATTTCTATACCTAAAACATACTTGATTGTGCATTCTTTATGATGGCAAACATGAAAAAACTAGACAAGGATGACATGCCACCAAAATATGCAAAGGAAACAATTAGAAAACTAAGAGCTGCAGTAGTATATGACATACTCAACGATCCACAATATTGTTGGTCGGTGGAGCAGTCCTACAAAGACTCTAAATAAGACTAGCTGTTGCATTTAAACTTCTTAAAACTATGGATTTTATTTGAACTGAATCACTTCTTGTAATTAAACTGAGATAGAATCTTATATGTTTTCCAATGCTTGTATTTTTTTCAATGTATAAACTGTTGTGATGGATTTGGTCTTCTCAATTTGAATTTGATTCGATTATAGTAGGCTGTTTTCGATGCATGAACTACAATGGATAAACTATGGATATATTTAAATGTCATTTTTACGTGCTTTTCGATGCTTGTATTGTGTTTCTGAAGTGGTTAATAATGTTTATACTGAAATGCTAGATGGAACTAGTATTATGCAAAAATACATTTTTCAATATTGAACTATGATGAATAAAGTGTGAATTTATCCATCTAGCATTTGTATGTGCTTTTTAATGTTTGTACTCTGTTTCAAGTGTGATGTATACTATTTATACTGTAATGCTAGTTATAACTAGCATTTGAGTAAATGCTAGTTATAACTAGCATTTGACTTAAATGCTAAAGACAACTATCATTTAATTGAAATGTTTATGTGCTTACCCATCGTACCCACTTCAACTTTTGATATGTATACCAGTAGCTAACGTCTACACTGCATATTCATGGAACATCAGCTTTGCAGTCTATTTTTTTGTGCTTGCTCCTGTTCCATTTGGGTTATGTTACTCTACTGCCAAATTATTATGAATCTTCACTTTGATTGTTTATTGCTTTAGCAGCTGCTTTTCAACTCTACATTCTGTTGTGATTGTACAACAAATATACAACTGCTATTTTTTTTTGTTGCAATATCCACATCCGTTGCTAGAATTTGCTAGATTTTGATTGGTACTTGAATTTTTAACTAATACTCATTTAGCCTTTCATCAGCTCATCATCAGTTCAGTAGCTCATCACAGAACCACTTATTCAATCTCATCAGCTCATCATATAAAGATTCGATCATCATCATAAGATCCTTCATTCATGCATAACAGCTCACTCAGTTCTATACAATAACAGGTTGTGGTTTTCAATGTTCGAATTATGTGTCAAGTGTGATGTATACTGTTTATACTGAAATGCTAGTTACAACTAGCATTCGACTGAAATGCTAAATACAATTAGCATTGAATTGAAATGTTAATACTAAAGTGCAGCTCATGCAATTCTTTAATTCATATTGAAAATTTTGCACTATGAGTAAATAATATATTCCTAAAAAAACCTTCACCAACAATGAAAAATAGCAATATGCAAACCAACCAAAAAATGGAACTCATACGGAAACTAAATAAATACCAGAGCAAAGAAGCAAATCAAAAAACAAAGATAAAATTTCTAGAACAGAGTCTTACATATCCAAACCAATAATAAAAAGACTAAATGGTAATAAAAACAATTTCAAATATAGGCACAGCTGATATTAGAAATTAAAATAAAATAACCAAAACATTTTACATTTTATTTTGTAATGATTTCACATAGTCTGACTTCGTTCTTCTATAAGCTTTAGCAGCTTTACACTTAAAAAACTACTCCATTACACTAAAAAAATACATAAAATTTCTAACTTTTTGAAGAAGAAAGACAATTCCTTTTGTTGTGACCAACTTCGTTACAATGACTGCATTTGTTTTTTTTTATTTTGAGAATATCCAAATCCACCACGCCTCTTTGTATATAGTCTTCTTGCACCACGAACCTCTTTAGGAGGCGTAATCAAAACATCATTTTCAACAACAACAGGCTTATCAAAATTTGGAATTGGATTGATAGCATTAGCATACGAAGATCTAAAAGCATTAACAATAAAATAGTCTTCCGCGTAATCATAAACTAATGACCTAGACTTGTTAATGCACTTAATTGCATAGGCACATGGAAAACTAGTAACTCTCCATTGATTACAACTACATAAATGATTTTGAAGATCAACAACCTGTGACTTAGGAGATTAACTTCAAACACAAATTCCGAAGACTTATAAACATCCCAACCAAAACCATTATCGGCTGACAAACGTTCCTCCGTAACAGGACAAAGATACGCTGTCCACAAACGACATTCCTCTCTCCTTCTAGCCATTTGCTCCATTACTTTCATTCGAATACCATCCAAACAAGAATTTATTTGCATAACTCTACCTTCCAAAATCCATGAGTTAAAACTTTCTGCAACATTAGAAGAATATTCACCATAACGCTTACCACGAACAAATAAATCTGCCCAATGGTCAAAAGGTTTCTCTTAAAAAAAATTCTACAGACGTACCTGTTTGCGCCAAAATTGGTCACAAACCCCAAATGTTGTGAAAGCACCAGTGTATGAATATAAATCAACAATATTCACACACAAATCTCAAATCTAAGCAAACAGAGTATCACAATTCAGAAATAATGAACATAAACACGAGATTTATAGTGGTTCGGCGATCTTGCCTACGTCCACTCTGAAGTTGATGATTTTATTGATGTTCACTTGAAGATTACAATTTCTTCTAATGTAGTACAACTGATTTTCTGAGCTAAGTCTGAATCTAAGGAAGCAGTGGTGATTCTGAGTAAATATGGCAGAGTCTGGGCGCTCTTTAGCTCTCAAAATTGTCTGACCTCTTTTCTGAATGACCAGGGGCTCTATTTATAGGTGTAGGAGGCTGATATTTCGCCTAAATTGAAGGGAGACCAGTTCTGGCACGTGAGGGGGCACACATGGCCGAAATCTGGAGATCCGGGCCCACTTTGGGATCGATTCGACCCTTGCTTCGAATCGATCAAGTTTTGCTCCGATTGAGATGAAATTTGGCATGAACATTCCTTAGGTTGCCAGTAAGCTACTGTGAAAATTTCATAGCATTTGGACTTATAGATCTCAAGTTATGATCGATTCAAGATTTCATTTCTGGTTGATGTGGTCTGTTCGAATCGATCCCCTTCGTATCGATAGGGTCGAATCGATGACTTGGAGAGCGAAGGTGTTGACGTGGTGCGCGTCTCTCGGGTCGATCCTCCTTTTTCTCCGGGTTTGATCGAGTCGTTCTGAGATTTCGCCGCGTTGACTTAATGGATTCGAAGACAGTGATCGTACCTGGATTCGAACAAGGGTTCGTTCGTATCGATCGTGATGTGTTCTAGCCGATCGATACGAAGTCATCACAGCAGGATGGATTCGAAGCGTGGTGTCCTGGATGGATGTGGAGTGGTGTAGCTTCATCGATTCGAAGTGGCTCGTCTGAATCGATTCGAACAAATGCTTTTTGATGGTTCCGAACCACATGGAGTTGAACTGATGGATTCGAACGATTATTGCCTCATCGATTCGAAGTGCCTTGACTTGAGGGATTCGAATGGCTTTAGCTTCATGGATTCGAACAAAGCTTGTCTTAATGGATTCGAATGGTATCTTTACCTATGGATTCGAACCTGTTGGAGTCGATCCTGATGGAGTCGATTTTGTTGGGTTCGAACTTAGGGCCATTTTTCCCAAACGTGCATCGATGATATCTTGAGTGTGTGAACTCGAATTGACTCGGAATTTGGAATGTTGCCTTTCCTGGCCTTGCTCGACGTGTCTCACCAATTGTAGCCCGATCTGGACTCGGACAAAATTCATCGATATCCATGGTGAAACTGTGTATAACGAACTGTTACGACGAACTGTCTTTAGTTTTCCAGTCAACTTTTTGGTGTCACGGCCTTGCTAAAAGGCGGGATAACATTTGACCCCCAAAACATGCCTTGCGATAGGAAGGTGTGTTTTGTAGTTCCATAAGTTGGATGCTCATATCCTGTTGATGACCTGTGGTACAACCTGCGAAGAGTTTGACAGTTTTATATGACCTCAAATGACGACCGTTCGCGATCAAGCCATTTGAGGTGGAATGCGACCGTTCGCGATCTAGCATTTCTATATGGCCCCAAATGACGACCGTTCGCGATCAAGCCATTTGAGGTGAGGGGTGCCGTTCGAGGCGAGTTGTGATCGTTCGCGATCGGGTGCCGTTCGAGGCGAATGGTGACCGTTCGAGGTCGGGTGCCTTTCGTTGCGATTTGTGACCGTTCGCGGTCGGGTGACGTGGAAAGAGGAATGTGATCGTTCGCGATCGTGTGCCGTACGAGGCAAAAATGTGATCGTTCGCGATCGAATGTCGTATTAGGTGAATTGTGACCATTCGTGGTCGAGTGCCGTTCGAGGCTAATGGTGACCGTTCGAGGTCGGGTGCCGTTCGTGGCGAAGTGTGATCGTTCGCGATCGAATTGTGACCGTTCGCGGTCGGGTGCCGTTCGAGGCGAATTGAGTGTGCCCGAGGAGGGACTTAGTATCATCAATACCAGGTTTCACGTTCGGGTGAATTCCCGGATTGTTTGTTGCAATGGTTTATCGCCATCTCAGAGCATGCCTAGGGACCATTCGTGATCCCGTACATGTGTAAGTGGCTTAGCCGTTATGAAATCACAAGTAGCATTTTTTCATTGAAAATAAGTCTTTAGCAGAAATGTTAAACAAAATCAAGTTCAAATATTCAAATCAAGATGAAACAAAAGCAAAGCAAGGATGTCGAAGTGTAAACTCCCACAACGATAGGGTTAGTAGTCATTCAGAGCATGCCTATGGACCGTTCGTGATCTCGCACATGTGTAAATGACTTACCCGTGTTGGTGAGAGGTTCACGACTTGTTCATCGTTATTTCAATTAATTGATAATCATACGGTGTCCCGGCTCGGGGGCACCCCTAGCTGATGTAGATGGTGGTCGCTCTGGCTCCACTGCTGGAGCTCGCCTTCTCACATACTGAAGTAGCATACCGTTCCTGATGTGCCCTTCCACCTCATCCTTCAGATGTCTACAGTCGTTAGTGTTATGACCATTCAGTTCGTGGAATAAGCAGTATCTGTCTGATTTCCTCTCGTCAACAGTGGGATCCCTTCGTATTGGCCTACGGTAGGGAACTTGCTCTCGTGTATCTTGGTAGATTCGCTCCAAACTCTCATTCAGCTCTGAATAAGTGGTGAATCGTGGCTCTCTCCGCAGTCGCTTTGACCTGTCACCATTGTCCTCAGCCTTTCGTTTTCTTTTATCCTGGTCTGAATCCTTTTCAAAGGGCTTTTTGTCTTTAAGTGCACAAACTTCTATTCCCTCCCCTTCTTCTCTTTCAGCATTAGCGTCTTCCAATCGTAAAAAATTTTCTGCCTCGTGATAGAATTCTCCTAGATCCATAGGCGGATCCTTAGTTAATGAATTTTTGAATTCCGTGCCGTCAGCTACTCCGGACACAGCTGCCATCATAACCATGGATGGATCTGGCCGATACACCGATGCTGCTGCCGCATTGAACCGCATCAAGAAATTCCTCAAAGACTCCCCAGCTTTTTGCTTTAGCGTTGCCAAACTCATCACATTCTTGGGTCTTGAAATATGAACCCTGAATTGCCTCATAAATTTCTCAATCAAATCGGTCCATGTCCCAATGGAGCCGCTCTCCAGCTGTCTGAACCATAAAGCTGCTATGTCTGTCAAATACAATGGGAAGCACCGGGCCATGACTTCCTGTGATGCCCCCAGCACTTCCATGTGCCTTATATACCTTGTTAGATGGACCGTAGGGTCCGTCCTCCCATCATACCTTTCTACTGTTGGCAGTTTGAATTCTGGTGGGTTCCTAGCCAACCTAATCGCAGGAGAAAAGGGACTCTTGTTCACGTCTTCAAGATCTCTGTTTACTAATCCGCCCCTCATGGCTCGCCTGACCATCTCCGCCAATCTATCATTATCTCCAAGCTGTAGTCCGCGTTCACTATCTTCGATCCGCCCCCCGAGTCCGTGTGAGCTTTCGGGTGTCTGCCCCCCTGGCTGAGCATTCATCCCTCTATCGCCGCCAGGTTGCTCGGATGTCCTTGTCTCTCTTCCCAGGTTCGGATCAACATGTCCTAAGTGTGTGCCCCCCAGCTCTGGCGCTGCGTTAGATGGTCCTGCTCCGTTCTGGATTCTGGTTGCTCCTTGATTTTGTGCTCCAAGTTGTCCAATCTGTTGAAGCAAATTTTGGATCATTTCCTCTTGTCTCTTCATCATTGTCTCCATCTCATCCCTAGTGATGAAAACTGAAGCTTGGTTTGCTCCCGAGGAAGCCTCTTGACTCCCTTCGTGCTGACTTCGCTCTGGCCACTGCCTTCTACTTGTTTGTCTTGTCATGATTTTTCGGATCTGGATCTCTTAGCTTTCTGATTCAACTTTCAAATGATAGAACTCCTGAGTTCAGTTCTCAGTGAAAGCACCAAAGTGTTTGCGCCAAAATTGGTCACAAACCCCAAATGTTGTGAAAGCACCAGTGTATGAATATAAATCAACAATATTCACACACAAATCTCAAATCTAAGCAAACAGAGTATCACAATTCAGAAATAATGAACATAAACACGAGATTTATAGTGGTTCGGCGATCTTGCCTACGTCCACTCTGAAGTTGATGATTTTATTGATGTTCACTTGAAGATTACAATTTCTTCTAATGTCGTACAACTGATTTTCTGAGCTAAGTCTGAATCTAAGGAAGCAGTGGTGATTCTGAGTAAATATGGCAGAGTCTGGGCGCTCTTTAGCTCTCAAAATTGTCTGACCTCTTTTCTGAATGACCAGGGGCTCTATTTATAGGTGTAGGAGGCTGATATTTCGCCTAAATTGAAGGGAGACCAGTTCTGGCACGTGACGTGGCCCACATGGCCGAAATCTGGAGATCCGGGCCCACTTTGGGATCGATTCGACCCTTGCTTCGAATCGATCAAGTTTTGCTCCGATTGAGATGAAATTTGGCATGAACGTTCCTTAGGTTGCCAGTAAGCTACTGTGAAAATTTCATAGCATTTGGACTTATAGATCTCAAGTTATGATCGATTCAAGATTTCATTTCTGGTTGATGTGGTCTGTTCGAATCGATCCCCTTCGTATCGAAAGGGTCGAATCGATGACTTGGAGAGCGAAGGTGTTGACGTGGTGCGCGTCTCTCGGGTCGATCCTCCTTTTTCTCCGGGTTTGATCGAGTCGTTCTGAGATTTCGCCGCGTTGACTTAATGGATTCGAAGACAGTGATCGTACCTGGATTCGAACAAGGGTTCGTTCGTATCGATCGTGATGTGTTCTAGCCGATCGATACGAAGTCATCACAGCAGGATGGATTCAAAGCGTGGTGTCCTGGATGGATGCGGAGTGGTGTAGCTTCATCGATTCGAAGTGGCTCATATGAATCGATTCGAACAAATGCTTTTTGATGGTTCCGAACCACATGGAGTTGAACTGATGGATTCGAACGATTATTGCCTCATCGATTCGAAGTGCCTTGACTTGAGGGATTCGAATGGCTTTAGCTTCATGGATTCGAACAGAGCTTGTCTTAATGGATTCAAATGGTATCTTTACCTATGGATTCTAACCTGTTGGAGTCG
Source organism: Allium fistulosum (assembly GCA_030737815.1). NCBI lineage: Eukaryota > Viridiplantae > Streptophyta > Magnoliopsida > Asparagales > Amaryllidaceae > Allium > Allium fistulosum. The sequence goes on along the minus strand of CM060907.1, from coordinate 909,990,371 downwards.
ATCCTGATGGAGTCGATTTTGTTGGGTTCGAACTTAGGGCCATTTTTCCCAAACGTGCATCGATGATATCTTGAGTGTGTGAACTCGAATTGACTCGGAATTTGGAATGTTGCCTTTCCTGGCCTTGCTCGACGTGTCTCACCAATTGTAGCTCGATCCGGACTTGGACAAAATTCATCGATATCCATGGTGAAACTGTGTATAACGAACTGTTACGACGAACTGTCTTTAGTTTTCCAGTCAACTTTTTGGTGTCACGGCCTTGCTAAAAGGCGGGATAACAGTACCTCCAATATCCTTAAATTTAGAAAGATATCGCTAAAAATCATACATATTAGAAGCTCTAGTACGAAGTTTGAACAACTCAACAATTGATGAATCACCTTTAGCTGCATTAACAACAGTACCAATATTTTTTTCCATATGAAGTAAACAATAGATATGATAAGAAGAAGGAAATATTTTAGGAACACCTAAAATGAGACCCCATTGATGATCCGACATAAAAACTAAAGACCGATCTTCATGAAGCATTTTATTCAAATGGGACAAAAACCGAGACCAATTTAGCTTCGTTTTCATGTGAAACAATACCCACTACAAAAGGAAAGAAACCTACAAAATAAATAATTAATGACTGACTAGTAGTAAGAAACATGAATTATATTATATATTCAAACTTGTATTAAATGTTAATATTTTCTATTATACACAACTGAATTAGCTTCAAAATGATAAATGAATCTAGGATATGTTATTTTAAAGTCTTTTATTTACTATTGCATAAAATTTTAGTTCTTGTTTTTGTAAACAATTCTACTATAAACATTTCTAGTGTAAACAGATATACCGTTGAATAAAATAAAGCAAACAATTCTAGTGTAAACATGTCTACTGTAAAAATTATGTACTACTGCAGACAATGATAGTTGAATATATCATTACCAAAAAAATAAATAAATAAAACAAAATTAAAATGAAACTCATACCTCGGTTACCATTATTTAAAGTATCAGCTAACAAACACCCGATCTTCCCTTTAAAGCAGCTGTGTCTAAAAATATTAATGGCCGATAATGCTTAAATCCAAGTAGGCAAGCACTAAAACCAATACAAACTCTTTTAAATTGATTGGTTGAAGGATTAACTTCCGTAGCCACATAACTATCAGGATTATATTTTTACAACGCCTCAAAATACCAATTTAAATCATTATATGACATAGCATCATCCCCATATATTTCTTTCAAAGCCAATGTTTTCTGCTATATGCATAATAATAAAAGATTAAAATTGTACTCTCTTCTAAACTCTTTGGTAATATCTTTTGGCTTCTTCATAGGAGCATCTCGAATTTGATCAATAATCAACGATTTAATAAATCTAATTAAAATATTAAGTCTATTAAAATCTCTAAGACCGGCTCCATATGAATGATCAAAATTGTAGGTTCTAATTAAAAAACCGACAGAGTAGATCATGATCTGAGGAAGCATTTAGATAAAACTACAACCATCCATCAACCAAGAGAAATTAACTGAAATTCTATAGGGTGAATTTCTAACAAAAATCAAATCATAACCATTTATTATTTGATATGCCATTAAAAACTCCCTAAAATCCTTAGCTCCATTAAAACAAAAACCAAGAAAATCCATAATAGTTTTTTGAGAACATTTCTTCAACATATCTTTCAAATAATAAGAAGAATCGGCATGTGAATCCCTACTTGTAGCAGAACTACAACTAATTAAAGTGCTTTGAACACTGGCAAGGCCTAAACCATAGCCACCAATATCAGCTTCCATAGCACAAACATTTCCCTTAACAGTAAACTTAAAATTTTCACTCTCCTAGGAAATTAGAAAGCATGTGATACTAATCAAATCTGAATCAGTATCAATGATTATATTCTTATTCTCAAGAACATAAGATATCTCAATAAAAAACAGACTAAGATGTGACCAAACTTCACTGGTTTCAATCATAACACCAAACAAAGAAGAGCCTGTGGTAAGTCGAGTAGAATAACAATTTTTATTATTTTCAAAAATAACTAGCAAACTATTTTCTTCTTCATTGTAGATATCGGTACTGCAAAAGGAATTAAAAAAAACCAATTAGCAAACTTACTTAATCTTATGAATACAACAATAATAGAAAATGTCATAGCATAACAAATGGAAAGCAAAATAAATTAATTATGAGTACAATGAATGCTAAATTAACATAGAATAACAAAATAAAAAAAAGCAAATGATAAATGTTAAGTGCTAAATGAAAGCAAAATAAATTAACTAAAAAGTAAATGCTAAATGAACATAGCATAATCAAATTAAAACAAATTATGAATACAACAGTAGAGAATGCTATATAAACATAGCATAATGCAATATACATATAAAATTAACAGATGTCATATGAACATTAAAATTGCACAACAATAAGTTATGCTAAATAAACATAACTGTACACATTAAATCTTATTTGCCATTGAAACAAATCTAAAACTGGAACCGAAATCTGGAAGAAGACAAAGTATACAACCTAGAAAATAAAAATATACTTATTAACCGATACATGTATACCAGAGGAAGATAAGCAGAAGATCGAAAGAAATAAGATCGACATACCGGAACTGGAAATTGTTTTATAAAGATCGAGAGCAAATTATACGATGAAGATCAACACTGTAACGCCCCACCTCTATGCTCATAATAACAAAGAGTATTAAAAAAAATACTGTCTATTATTACGAAGAATAAGGCTGGATAGAAGCGACCATCCGTAATTGGCCTTACACTAATATTGGTTATCTCGATAGGAGTGGTATATACTTTTTATTTTTCATCTATTATTTATTTACTCCCATCGACATATCCAATTATCAGTATAAAACAAACTACGATAGTTCATAATAGTTTAGGACATTAGATATAACAATAACATAGATAATATAAATGCGGAACACAGATTAACAAAAATCTCATATATATATAACCGATGTCAGTTAATACATAGTTGACACAATACATATGATACAACTACAACTGTCGACTCTAGAAGTTATATATGCAAGTACATTATCGACTAATATACATGAATACATATCATTCTATACAATGACACGACTACTACAAAATGACCGACAACTTCAGAAGATGTGAAAAGTCTTCAATCCCGAACAGCAACTCAAAGAAAGAAATCTACAACCTGAAATACTCGGGTCTGACCCGAGTATTACATTCAAAAGAAAATAATACCCAGGTCAGTCTAATTCAAACCAGTTTATTAGTGCATATAGGCAGTAATAATTTAAATAGACGACAGTCACAATAATTCCCGCCTATCCGATTCTTTAAACAAAGAAACCGGATAACGGTCAATATAACACTTAACAGTGTTTAGCAACAAATCAGCAATCCAATTCAATTTAAACAATTGAAATGTCAATTTAAAAACAACAAAGCTGATTGGCTGCAGTACACGCTAATGTGTACTGCCTCGCCAGTACAGTCTATGAATACTCAGAAGATCAATGAATTCACAAGTCAACGGATCCAACTCAAATGCCATTCAAATAAAATCACAACGCGAGCACAAGGTCAAACCCGGGCGTTTCAGCCGGATTCAACTCAAGTGTAATGAGAAAAACAGATCCAATGTATATCAGATCAGAGATGCTCAAACCCAAACCAAACTACAATGAACCAAGGGACAGGACAAGTGCAGACCGAAGGCAGCAACCAACAACAAAATGCAAAGGTCAAGTCATGGTTGTCATGACTCAACACAAATGTAAAGCTTCAACAAATCAAAACAGCGTCAAAGCATATGTATGTAGACCCAAAGTCTCGAATGACTTAAGTGATGAAACACTGAAATAATGCCAATGTCCAGACAACAACAGAGCACAATGCACCAAGTAAGTGACAGCAAGCAACAGGGCCAGACCAAAATAATGCAAGCATGAAGTGAATGCAATTACAGGTAACCATCACAGGCCAAGCGACTGATATGTGCAAGCAAATGAAACGCGACATAAATTAAAAGCTATGTATTGATCAACCAGCCTGCAGGATGTATGCAGACATAAGGCATGAAACCGCAGTGCAACGGGTCAAGATTGTATACCAAACTGAAACAAGTACATACATATGTATGTATATGCAAAAGTCATGTGCTACTGGATACTAACAGGGTTCAAAACTGTATACCGAAGGCAACAAGGAACCAGAACTAACTGTCATGCAATGGAATTATTAAATTATGCTATAGGGGGGATACAAGCACTTACCAAATCAAATTAGTCAATATGATCCAGGCATGTAACAACATGATTCAAAAGAATCTATAGTGGAATGCAGACATAACTCAATAAATGACAGACTTCAAAGCCCCGACCAGTGTACATGACCAAAGCAACAATCAAAAAGGAGTATCAGTCTACACAACATCCAGCTCAACTAACAACAGGTGAGTCAACTAGCCAACGTAACGAGACTCAACAAAGGTTACAGTAAAGTAGCAGTGTATAGGATGAGATACGACAATAGTTCGAAACAACTCGAAGACTCAATCAAGCATACAGAAAGATAAAATCTCATGTCAATGTCCTGTAAAGCAATGCTACAAGATGAACTAACAGTGATACCAACAGTGAGCCACAATATCGCAATGATAACGAAATCAAAGCCTCCAGTAAAACGAGTTATTCAATGCCGAGAACAATGTGACAAAGATCAGGCGACAAGTTCGAATTCAATGCAGTACAAAAATCAAAACCATATGTATCAAGTTGTCACAATATCAAGAAATCGAGAAATAGAATAGTGACCAATTCATATAAACGCAAACCCCAAAATTTCATCATCGGCAAAACCAATTCAATACCAAAGACAACAAGAACAAAAATAAATTTCCAGACGAACGAAGATCAACTTCAAAACCCAACGAACCAAGTAATCACGAAACCACAATTCAAAGCAACAGGACACAAATCAGAGAAACCCCAAATTCACGACCATCGAACAAGACGAGCTGCCGAGGCAACCAAGTGGCAAGAAATCAAACCACAGCAAACTCAAATTCAAAATCATCACTGATTAAGCCCGATTAAATGCAAGGCATAATTCTAAGTTAAATTAGATGTGAGTGAACTAAGATCACTCACCTTAGCCAAACGCTGTCGTGAGCGAAGCGAAGGAGACGTCGATCGACAAGGCCCTTCGATCGAGCTTCAGCATTCGCCTAAAGCCCTAGTTGACGAAGAAAGGGGAACGAACGCTCTCGAAAATGGAAGCCGCCATTTATTCTCGTATGTTTGATTTTATTTTAGGGTTGCGAAAATGAGAATCAAATAAAGAGGGATGGTTTTCATGGTTATCACGACAATCCAAACGAACAAAAGGGCTAACTTCACTTTAAAGCCCAACAACACTTAACTTAACATTCTAAAGAATTTTACAGCCCAAAAATATTTCAATACGATTAAAACTGCAATTAACAACGATTCAATCGTTATTTTATCGATAAATAAAATTTACAAAAATCCCGGTTGTTACAGACTCCCCTCCTAAAAAAAATTGCGTCCACGCAATCATAGGGAATAAATGGATAAAAGGTAACAACCAAAAGAGCATGGCAAAGTCGAATGTATAAGCAAAGCAAGTGTCAGCGGGGAAGCACTAGATATGAAATCAAAAGGTTCGACTGCTTCAAATCAAAAGAATCAACCTCGTGGGAATCAGGGATCAGACTCAGACGACTAACAAAAGCAAGAACAATCGAGTTCCAGCAACTAAAAGAGAAGGAAAAACAGAGCAGAAACCCCCTACAGAGCACGAATTGAATGTGAGTAAATCAAATTACTCACCTGAATCGCCAGAGAAAAAGACGAAGCTCAAATCTCAAGAATCGCAAATATTCAATCATCAAAACGATAATTGAATTTCTCAAATCAACAAACATTCAATTTTCAAAATGATAATCAAATTTTAAATTTAACAAATATTTGATTATCCCAAGCGATAATCAAATTTCTAATTCACAATTATTTAATTATCTAAAGCGATAATTAAATTCGAAATCAGCAAATATTTAATTATCTAAAGCGATAATTAAATCTCAAAGCAACAAATATTTAATTATCTAAAGCGATAATTAAATCTCAAATCAACAAATATTTAATTATCTAAAGCGATAATTAAATTCGAAATCAGCAAATATTTAATTATCTAAAGCGATAATTAAATCTCAAAGCAACAAATATTTAATTATCTAAGCGATAATTAAATCTCAAAGCAACAAATATTTAATTATCTAAAGCGATAATTAAATCTCAAAGCAACAAATATTTAATTATCTAAAGCGATAATTAAATTCGAAATCAGCAAATATTTAATTATCTAAAGCGATAATTAAATCTCAAAGCAACAAATATTTAATTATCTAAGCGATAATTAAATCTCAAAGCAACAAATATTTAATTATCTAAAGCGATAATTAAATCTCAAAGCAACAAATATTTAATTATCTAAAGCGATAATTAAATTCGAAATCAGCAAATATTTAATTATCTAAAGCGATAATTAAATCTCAAAGCAACAAATATTTAATTATCTAAAGCGATAATTAAATCTCAAAGCAACAAATATTTAATTATCTAAAGCGATAATTAAATCTCAAAGCAACAAATATTTAATTATCTAAAGCGATAATTAAATTCGAAATCAGCAAATATTTAATTATCTAAAGCGATAATTAAATTTCAAAGCAACAAATATTTAATTATCTAAGCGATAATTAAATCTCAAAGCAACAAATATTTAATTATCTAAAGCGATAATTAAATCTCAAAGCAACAAATATTTAATTATCTAAAGCGATAATTAAATTCGAAATCAGCAAATATTTAATTATCTAAAGCGATAATTAAATCTCAAAGCAACAAATATTTAATTATCTAAGCGATAATTAAATCTCAAAGCAACAAATATTTAATTATCTAAAGCGATAATTAAATCTCAAAGCAACAAATATTTAATTATCTAAAGCGATAATTAAATTCGAAATCAGCAAATATTTAATTATCTAAAGCGATAATTAAATCTCAAAGCAACAAATATTTAATTATCTAAAGCGATAATTAAATCTCAAAGCAACAAATATTTAATTATCTAAAGCGATAATTAAATCTCAAAGCAACAAATATTTAATTATCTAAAGCGATAATTAAATTCGAAATTAGCAAATATTTAATTATCTAAAGCGATAATTAAATCTCAAAGCAACAAATATTTAATTATCTAAAGCGATAATTAAATCTCAAAGCAACAATTATTTAATTATCTAAAGCGATAATTAAATTCGAAATCAGCAAATATTTAATTATCTAAAGCGATAATTAAATCTCAAAGCAACAAATATTTAATTATCTAAAGCGATAATTAAATCTCAAAGCAACAAATATTTAATTATCTAAAGCGATAATTAAATCTCAAAGCAACAAATATTTAATTATCTAAAGCGATAATTAAATCTCAAAGCAACAATTATTTAATTATCTAAAGCGATAATTAAATTCGAAATCAGCAAATATTTAATTATCTAAAGCGATAATTAAATTTCAAAGCAACAAATATTTAATTATCTAAAGCGATAATTAAATCTCAAAGCAACAATTATTTAATTATCTAAAGCGATAATTAAATTCGAAATCAGCAAATATTTAATTATCTAAAGCGATAATTAAATCTCAAAGCAACAAATATTTAATTATCTAAAGCGATAATTAAATCTCAAAGCAACAATTATTTAATTATCTAAAGCGATAATCAGAAATAACAAATATCTGATTATCAAAAACGATAATCAGAACTCATATCAACAAATATCTAATTATCACAAGCGATAATTAGAAACAACAAATATCTGATTATCAAAAACGATAATCAGAACTCATATCAACAAATATCTAATTATCACAAGCGATAATTAGAAACAACAAATATCTGATTATCAAAAACGATAATCAGAACTCATATCAACAAATATCCAATTACCTGCAGATAATTGGAAGCAACAAATATCTAGAAATCAATTAAGAAGACTAGAAAATCAACATAAAAGCTTGGATCGATCCCATCAGATGGCGAGTTTTTAATTCGCCGCACGTGCATCTCAGAGTGGCCGAAGCCTACCAAGTACTCAACATAATTTTGGCGCCCATCAGATTGACCCGGAGGTCCGCAGAGTGACCCGAAGGTCTAGTACTGGTATTTGACCCGAAGGTCCGCAGAGTGGCCCGAAAGCCCAACAAATGACCCGAAGGTCCAACAAATGACCCGAAGGTCCTCATAGTGGCTCGAAAGCACACGAAAGCATCAAAATGTTTCAATTAACGAGTCCGGAATTAACCGAAATAGCAAACGCACATGTCCCATACCACGTGTTTTACTAAATCGTTTGATTCTCTTCATCGTTTCCTTGAAAGTGTAAAATTGTGTATTTTGTAAAAATACATTTCACATTCTCAAACGGACAAGTCCGGAATTAAGCGAATCAGTAAAAGAAAGGGGTCATAGTCCTCGATTTTACTGAAACGTTTAAATCGCTTCCTCATTCTTTTGAAATCGCAAACTGTAAAATTTTTTGAAAACAATTTTATTTATTTTGTAAAAATAACAATTCGCATTCTCAACTGGACAAGTCCGGTGTTAAGCGAAACAGTAAAAGAAAGGGGTCATAATCCTCGATTTTGCTGAATCGTTTAAGTCGCTTTCTCATTCTTTTGAAAACGCAAACTATTAAAAATTTATAAAACAATTTTCATTTTAAAACGATTTTTCCAATCACGTGATTAAAGCAGCAAATCAGTAACAATTTCGATAAGGAAATTGTGCTTCTAAAAATATCGTAAAACGGTTACACATCAGTATTGCGGAATAACCGCTTGAAAATCCACTTTTAAAAATTGGGCTGTTACTGAAGTCAAGGCGACAGTAATTTTAAAACATCAAATATCTCATCAAAAGAATTCACATCAAAATGTGACATCAGTGAATTTTCATTCATTAAAATTGTCAACAAAACACCATGCCTCAAAAATTCAGCATTGGTGTAAAAATCCCGTTATAAAAATAACGGCAACAAAATACGTTTCATAACCAAGCATCGGTTCAACGTAAAATAAATGCAATAACGTGCAATTCAAATTTTTGCACGTACTACTAAGTAAACAAAGAAATCGTTCAAATGTATCTTCAATGAAGATAATTTAAAACAGCAAAAATCTAATCAATAGATGATTAGTACAAAAGAAAGCCAGCGGAAATTTCAACAAAAATCACATATCTGCAATTTCTTCGAATCCTCAATTCGGATTCGAAGTTCTCAAAGAAATAAAATAATTACAGCTATGTAAACAACAAATGAAATTCATATCAATTTCGTATTTTGATTTTTAAATCAAAAAGATTATCGGTTGTACTCAGCGAAGACAGTTTCACTGTTTCCGCTGCACACTCTGATAAACAGAACACAAATCAATCAAATCATCAGAACACAATTTCACCATTATTTTTAAATAATGATATTTAAAAACTTCATCCAAATTTCAAAACTTTAGTTTTGACTCAAATCACAAATAAAACATCGACCAATAGTTGTAACATATGTTCCATCCAAGTTATGTTTTATATTATGTCCATAAACCCCAAGCTCTGATACCAACTGTAACGCCCCACCTCTATGCTCATAATAACAAAGAGTATTAAAAGAAATACTGTCTATTATTACGAAGAATAAGGCTGGATAGAAGCGACCATCCGTAATTGGCCTTACACTAATATTGGTTATCTCGATAGGAGTGGTATATACTTTTTATTTTTCATCTATTATTTATTTACTCCCATCGACATATCCAATTATCAGTATAAAACAAACTACGATAGTTCATAATAGTTTAGGACATTAGATATAACAATAACACAGATAATATAAATGCGGAACACAGATTAACAAAAATCTCATATATATATAACCGATGTCAGTTAATACATAGTTGACACAATACATATGATACAACTACAACTGTCGACTCTAGAAGTTATATATGCAAGTACATTATCGACTAATATACATGAATACATATCATTCTATACAATGACACGACTACTACAAAATGACCGACAACTTCAGAAGATGTGAAAAGTCTTCAATCCCGAACAGCAACTCAAAGAAAGAAATCTACAACCTGAAATACTCGGGTCTGACCCGAGTATTACATTCAAAAGAAAATAATACCCAGGTCAGTCTAATTCGAACCAGTTTATTAGTGCATATAGGCAGTAATAATTTAAATAGACGACAGTCACAATAATTCCCGCCTATCCGATTCTTTAAACAAAGAAACCGGATAACGGTCAATATAACACTTAACAGTGTTTAGCAACAAATTAGCAATCCAATTCAATTTAAACAATTGAAATGTCAATTTAAAAACAACAAAGCTGATTGGCTGCAGTACACGCTAATGTGTACTGCCTCGCCAGTACAGTCTATGAATACTCAGAAGATCAATGAATTCACAAGTCAACGGATCCAACTCAAATGCCATTCAAATAAAATCACAACGCGAGCACAAGGTCAAACCCGGGCGTTTCAGCCGGATTCAACTCAAGTGTAATGAGAAAAACAGATCCAATGTATATCAGATCAGAGATGCTCAAACCCAAACCAAACTACAATGAACCAAGGGACAGGACAAGTGCAGACCGAAGGCAGCAACCAACAACAAAATGCAAAGGTCAAGTCATGGTTGTCATGACTCAACACAAATGTAAAGCTTCAACAAATCAAAACAGCGTCAAAGCATATGTATGTAGACCCAAAGTCTCGAATGACTTAAGTGATGAAACACTGAAATAATGCCAATGTCCAGACAACAACAGAGCACAATGCACTAAGTAAGTGACAGCAAGCAACAGGGCCAGACCAAAATAATGCAAGCATGAAGTGAATGCAATTACAGGTAACCATCACAGGCCAAGCGACTGATATGTGCAAGCAAATGAAACGCGACATAAATTAAAAGCTATGTATTGATCAACCAGCCTGCAGGATGTATGCAGACATAAGGCATGAAACCGCAGTGCAACGGGTCAAGATTGTATACCAAACTGAAACAAGTACATACATATGTATGTATATGCAAAAGTCATGTGCTACTGGATACTAACAGGGTTCAAAACTGTATACCGAAGGCAACAAGGAACCAGAACTAACTGTCATGCAATGGAATTATTAAATTATGCTATAGGGGGGATACAAGCACTTACCAAATCAAATTAGTCAATATGATCCAGGCATGTAACAACATGATTCAAAAGAATCTATAGTGGAATGCAGACATAACTCAATAAATGACAGACTTCAAAGCCCCGACCAGTGTACATGACCAAAGCAACAATCAAAAAGGAGTATCAGTCTACACAACATCCAGCTCAACTAACAACAGGTGAGTCAACTAGCCAACGTAACGAGACTCAACAAAGGTTACAGTAAAGTAGCAGTGTATAGGATGAGATACGACAATAGTTCGAAACAACTCGAAGACTCAATCAAGCATACAGAAAGATAAAATCTCATGTCAATGTCCTGTAAAGCAATGCTACAAGATGAACTAACAGTGATACCAACAGTGAGCCACAATATCGCAATGATAACGAAATCAAAGCCTCCAGTAAAACGAGTTATTCAATGCCGAGAACAATGTGACAAAGATCAGGCGACAAGTTCGAATTCAATGCAGTACAAAAATCAAAACCATATGTATCAAGTTGTCACAATATCAAGAAATCGAGAAATAGAATAGTGACCAATTCATATAAACGCAAACCCCAAAATTTCATCATCGGCAAAACCAATTCAATACCAAAGACAACAAGAACAAAAATAAATTTCCAGACGAACGAAGATCAACTTCAAAACCCAACGAACCAAGTAATCACGAAACCACAATTCAAAGCAACAGGACACAAATCAGAGAAACCCCAAATTCATGACCATCGAACAAGACGAGCTGTCGAGGCAACCAAGTGGCAAGAAATCAAACCACAGCAAACTCAAATTCAAAATCATCACTGATTAAGCCCGATTAAATGCAAGGCATAATTCTAAGTTAAATTAGATGTGAGTGAACTAAGATCACTCACCTTAGCCAAACGCTGTCGTGAGCGAAGCGAAGGAGACGTCGATCGACAAGGCCCTTCGATCGAGCTTCAGCATTCGCCTAAAGCCCTAGTTGACGAAGAAAGGGGAACGAACGCTCTCGAAAATGGAAGCCGCCATTTATTCTCGTATGTTTGATTTTATTTTAGGGTTGCGAAAATGAGAATCAAATAAAGAGGGATGGTTTTCATGGTTATCACGGCAATCCAAACGAACAAAAGGGCTAACTTCACTTTAAAGGCCAACAACACTTAACTTAACATTCTAAAGAATTTTACAGCCCAAAAATATTTCAATACGATTAAAACTGCAATTAACAACGATTCAATCGTTATTTTATCGATAAATAAAATTTACAAAAATCCCGGTTGTTACAAACACAAAATCGAGAAGATCGAGAACAAAAATAATAAAACACGCATCCTTGAAACGACGATCGATGCACTAAGATCAGCAAGATAAGGATGAAGATCAAGAATAAAATAGGAAGCAAGAAGATCGATGATAATGGACGACAAGTTTAAATTTTACAAAATTATTATTTTTGGACTAGAAAATAAAGCCCACGTCCTTGAAATGAAAAAAACAAGTCTGCGTCCGTTGGTCCAAAAAAAGAAATAAAAAGTTCCTCCAGCCATTTTCCTGTATTCAAATTATATTTTACAACACTTTAAAAACTTAAATTCTTAAGTTATAATAATATCAAAAAGTAGAAATAATTTAAAGGCTAGTGCTATTTGGGTTTTAACAAAAATTCTACGACTCTATAACTTATATGAGGAATCTTGAGTTCTTCAGTATTCGTTAGTCTTCAATCCCTAACTCTTGAATCTCTGTGTCATCCTCTTGAATATTCACTTGATACTATATAGTCTTCTTAATTAATAGCTTTCTAATATCCGGCACTATGTACTATATATAACTTGATAAATATATTAGTATCGATATTTTATATATTGTTTCCTATATTTTATATAATGTTATATGGTTGTTGTCATCAAAACCAACGCCTAAGGTACTAAAAAACTCCCCCCTTTTGATAATAACAACAAAGTATATAAAATATGTTATAACTCCCCTTTAATCTATGCTTAGATTTTATATATTTCTCCCCATTTATCATCAACAAAATCTAACTAAAAAAACTTCCCCAGCTAAGGTACTACATAATATATATAATGCTAAGATATAAAAGCAATTTAGAAAAGGCAACAACATTAATATATAAGAGTGATAAGAATGACAAGTGATAACATAAACTATTTTTATTAATCACATTAATCTAATATATTTAAACTGAAGTGACACAAAAAAAAATTCACGTAATCAATTTAATTCACACAAGTCAATCCAATCCAATCAATAAGTCTATACACACCAATCAAAAGTAAATCCAAATCACACAAAACAAGCCAAATTCGAATCCTAACAAATCATACTAAAATGTGATAATCCTAAGTACTAAGGTTTCTTCTTGATTATAGGAGACTTGTGGATGGGGAAAAAGAGATAATGAAGGCAGAAATTTCCTTTTTGTTTGACCAGATTTCCATCTCGATCGAAACAGACTTCTCCAACAGAAAGGACTTCATCTTCATCCATTTGTTCTTCCTCTTCTTCTTCTTCCTTTTCTTCCTCTTCTTCTTTTGCATTTATAGGATTAGGATTATCCTCTTCAATCACTATTGGATTTGTTGGATTATCGAATAGATATTCTGTAGATTTCACAGGATTTTGCCTTGATTTCTTCTTCCTTGGAGATTCTAAGTTGAACCACTTGTATTTCAGTGAGCATTTGCCTAACACTCTTCATTTCATCCTCCAATTTATTCACTTTGGCTATGGTGATGTTCTTCAGAGGCCCTTGTGTAGGAGGTGGGAAGAGAAAAGATGAATTTTCCTCTCTTGGACGCATAGAATTAGATGAGGCCATGCGATTATTTTATTTCAGAAGATAGAACAGTGAAAAGATAGAAAAATGAAGAAAAAGTCGAAATTTGGTGGTTATATAACCCCATTTTAAAATTTTAATTTAGGAGGGAAATTTGAATTCTAAATTTAACCGCATATGTCGACATATCCAATCCATGTATGTCAACATATCTAGTGTAAATTTGATGATTTGTTTTTCTTTTTAATTTCTTATTTATATGTTATTATTTTTATATTTCTGACAGAGAACTAATTCCCAACTCTCTTCTTAGCTTAGTAAATGAGGTTTGGTTCAATGGTTTTGTTAATATATTAGCTATTTGATTTTCAGTATTTATAAATTCTAGTGAGATTATTTCTTTGTTAACGTTATCTCTTAGAAAGTGGTGCCATATATCTATATGTTTAGTTCTAGCATGATGAGTTTGATTTTTAGATAAATTAATCGCACTAGTATTATCGTAGTATATTGGTGATTTTGTAAAGTTTAAACCAAAATATTTTAACGTTTGTTGCATATAAATAACTTGTGATCATGCTAATGTTGCTGAAATATATTCTGCTTCCATTGTGGACAAAGATACATAATTTTGCTTTTTGGTAAACCAGGAAACTAGATAGTGTCCTAAAAAGTGACAAGTCCCACTCTTACTTTTTAGGTCTGATTTGCAACCAGCATAATCAGCATCATTATATGAAATTAATTCAAAGAAATCCTCTTTTGGATAAAATTGTCCATAATCTAATGTGTTATTTACATATCTTAATAGTTGTTTTATAGATTTTAGATGAGTTTACTTAGGTTGAGAATGATATCTTGCACAGAAACATACATTATGCATTATATCAGCTCTACTAGCGGTTATATAGAGCAGTGATCCAATCATCCTCTATATAATTTTTTATCTACATCTTTTGAATTTTCTTCCTTTTTTAACTTTTCATTTGTTGCCATAGGAGTTGGTTTACCACTGGCATTTGACATGCCAAATTTCTTAACTAAATCTTTAGCATATTTATATTGACTTGTAAAAATATCATTACTTAATTTTTTTATTTATAATACTAAAAAAGTAATTTAGTTCTGCCATATGACTCATTTCAAATTCCTTAGTCATTATTATGAAAATTCTTTGTTTAATTTATTGTTAGTTTATCCAAAAATAATACCATATGCATATATCTGTATTAGTTGATTAATAAAAAGAGTGCTATATTCTTTGTCTATTTCAAAATTGGATTATAACAAATATGATTTAAGTCTATCATATCATGCTCTAGGAGCCTGCTTTAGACCATATAAAGCTTTCTTTAATTTATAAACATGAGTAGGGAATTTCTCATCCTCAACAAGTGGGGGTTGTTCTGCATAAACATCTTCCTTAATAAAACCATTTAAAAAAGCACTTTTAACATCTGTTTGAAATAATTTAAAACTATTATGATTTGCAAAAGCGAATACGATTCTTATTGCTTCTAATCTAGCTATGGGTGCAAAGGTTCATCAAAATCAATACCTTATTCTTAACAATTACCTTGAGTGACTAAACGAGCTTTATTTCTTACAACTTCTTCTTGTTTATTCATTTTATTTCTATATACCCATTTAGTTCCTATTATAGATTATCCTCAGGGCTTGGGGAAAATTCCCAAACATCATTTCTTGTAAAATGATAAATTGATTCAATTCTTCTTGCATAACAAGAATCCATGAGTCATTTGTTGATGCTTCAACTTTGGATTTTTAGGTTCAATAGTTGAAATAAAAGCAATATTTCTCATTTTATTTAATTGATTTCTTGTTTTGACAACATATTCTATATTTCCTAGAATGTTTTCTATAGGATGAACCTTTAATATTTAGGTTTTCTTATTTGGTTATATATATTTTTAGAATCTTTATCATTTTCATTATTACTAATTTTATTATTAGTAATTTCATTTGTATTATCAACATTTTCTTCTTCATCAATACTTGTATTATTAATTTTAAAACTTTCATTGAATGAAACATGTAATGTCTCTTCAATAGTATTAGTTCTAGTATTAAAGACTCTATAAGCTTTAATTCTATTTGAATATCCAATAAAAATTCCTCTATCTGATTTAGTATCAAATTTATCTAAATTTTCTTTAGTATTCAATATAAAACATTTACCACCAAAAACTCTTAAGTACGATACTTTAAGCTTTTTATTATAAAATAATTCATATGGTATTTTCTTAGTTAAAGGTCTTATCAAAACTCTATTTAAAATATAACATGCTAGAGCAACTGCTTCAGCGCAAATTTTTTAAAGTAAATTACTGTCATTTAACATAGTTCTAGCGCACTCTTGAATCATTCTATTTTTACGTTCTATTACTCTATTTTGTTGAGGCGTTCTTAGAAAAACAATTAATGAGTAATTCCTTTCTTATTACATTTTTTTTAAATTTTCATTTTCGAATTCTCCTCCGTGATCATTTTGAATAGTTTTAATTTAAATAGATATTTTATTTTGAATTCTTTTAACAAAGATTTTAAACATTTCAAAAGCATCACTTTTAAGTGTTAGGAAAATTGTCAAAGTAAACCTAGAAAGATCACCTACGATTACAAAGACAAATCTATTATGACTTATAGATTGTATTTGCGATGGATGGAAAAGATCTAAATAAAGAAGTTTAAGGGGTTGAGAGGTAGAGATCATATCTTTTGACTTAAAAGAACTTTTTCTAACTTTTCCTAATTGACATTTATCACAGAGATTATTAACATCAAAACTTATTTTAGGAAGACCCCTAGCCAGATCATTTTTTTATAATTTTAGAAAGGTGTTTGAAAGTCAAATGACTAAATATTTTGTGCCACATCCAGGGTATACTTGATTCAACCAAAAGACACAAATTATCATTTGATACCTTTATACTTAATATGTAAATGTTTCTTTTCCTAATGCCTTCAAAGATAGTGTTTGACTCATTTCTTCAATATGACATTTATCTTTTTCAAAGTTAATTTTGAAGCCCTTATCACACAATTGACTAATACTCAACAGATTATGTTTTAAATTCCTAATAACAAAACATTAGAAATAGTAGTAGTTTTAGAATTACCAACATTGCCGATGCCAATCACATATCTTTTGGACTTGTCTCCAAGATTGACCGATCCACCGACTTTGTAAATGATATCTTTCAAGATCTTTGGATTTCCAATCATATGCCTTAAGCAGCCACTATCCAGTATCCATTTGCCCTTTTTCAATTTTTAGAGTTTGATCATTGGGTGTTTGTTCATCAAAAGCCATGCAACATGTCTGTTCCTACAAATTATACCTTTTCAAAAGATCAAATGACTTTTCATAATGAATGGATGCAAATTCATGAAACAATGCCATGTTAATTTTGTCAGATTACTTTTCAAAAACAGTGTTAAAAATATTATCGATATCTCTTACCATTAAAAATTCTTAAAACTCAAATTACAAAATTTTGAAAACCAATGCTCTGATACCAAATGTTATTAGTGGAAGATGGATCTTTAGGCTAATTTAACAATAAAGGGGGTGAACAGTGTTTTCTAATTTTTGTGAACCTTTTTGAATTCTTTTAAGATTATAGTTTAAACAATACAATTAACAATCACAAATTCAAACACAGATAAAAATAAATGCAGTAAAAGTAAAAAGGAAAGAATACACCAGGATTTTATACTGGTTTGGAGTTACCATACATCCAGTCCTATACAATTCCTTGTACATATTTCTTTTCAAATAGAAAAGTCAATACAATCTCGATTTCAAGGCAACGAGACAAATCCTCCAGACTTTCCAAGCTTTGGGTAGACTCACTTGATTTACATGGGTCATAAGCACACCCACTTGAATTTCCCGTCACCAAGCACACCCAATTGATTTACACGGGCTACAATCACACCCACCAATGTACGAGTATGATTTGATAGAGTTTTACAAACACAAATCATTGATATTGAATACGAACGATCCTATAACCTCTTGAATAGCACTTTGATCTTGTTTGAGTGAGAGAAATAAGAGAGATCAGAGATTAGTCAATAGAGAATCAAAACAGTGGAGTTGAATTTGTTATGATTGAATTTGAGTAGAATTTCTTTTAGAAAACAAGGGAGCGAAAGAGTAGAGAAAATATGAAAAATTAGTTAACCAAAATTTGTTGGTTTACCACCTATTTATAGAGAAACAACAGTCATGTCCATTCAGGAAGAGATACGATGAAAAGATACATCCATTTAAAATTTGAGTTTTGAAAATTTCGGTCCATATGTCAACATACTTTATGGGGATATGTCGACATACCCTTTGTAATTTTGAAAAATAACTTTATAAAAATTATTTTAAAAATATTAAGGTTTGTAAAATATTTTGATACTTTGTAAAATCTTTTAAACATAGTTTATACATATTTTAATTATATCAAAACTTAAGAAAACATTATAAAATTATTTTTAGAGTATTTTAAGTATATAAAGGATTTTAAATATAAATAATAACATATAAGTGAATATATTTAAAATCAAAGTTATAAAAAATATTATAGTATACTTATAAATATTTAGAAAGCTTTAAAAGTAAAATTATAACAAAGTATAATATTCAAAGTATATTTTAAAACACTTTAAAAACTTAAATTCTTAAAGTATAATAAAGTCAAAAGGTAGAAATAATTTAAAGGCTATTTTGAAAGAGTATTTTGAAAACGAAAATTCTCTTTAAAAACTATTTTTGAATTTTAAGATATTTGAAATACAAAATCATTTGAAAAGGAAAAATAGAGGATCAAAGAAGTGCTATCAGGGTTTTAACAAAAATTCTATGACCCTATAACTTATCTAGGAAATCTTGATTTCTACAACACTCATGAGTCTTCAATCTTTAACTCTTGAATCTCTATATTAGCTACTTGAATCTTCTTAATTAATACCTGTCTAATATCCTGCACTATATACTATATATAACTTGATAAAAACATTAATATCTATATTTTATAAAATGGTATCTATATTTTATATAATGTCATATGGTTATTGTCATCAAAACTAATGCCTAAGGTACTAACACAACTATCTCAATATATTATGATAACATCCAATATACAACTCAGTGTCAAACATATACAGTGAATCAATGTCTTTGGTATCATATATTAGTGATAATATAAGACTCCTCTAAGCCTAATAAAATAAATGCTGGTCATGTCGTACCTGTATCTGAAATGTCTTGGACTGACCCGAGTATTATATAAACAATAAATGGGTCGGACTATATATAAATCCAGGGTCAATAAACCTATGAAACTATGTATATATTAGGTATAAATATAATAATATTATCTCAAATAATCTCAAATATCATATACGTAGAACTCCAAAAAACCTAATATAAAGATGTCCTAACGCATATAAAACTCATTAAATTGGAAATCATGAGATAACATAAAATCTGTGAATCGTCCCTATTTCCAAAATCATCATCAGAATCCAAAAGTCCTCAATAATGAGATATCCTCAAGTATAGTCGGGTAAGAACAACGTAATACCCAAACATCCCTCAATCTCGCATTATAAAATATCATCATGGAAAAATGAAATTATCAAGTAAATCGGGCTAATACACAGCAATGCCTTAGTAAAATCATACAATCATATAATTAATAGATAATGTAAGTTAGGTCATCAAATCATCCAAATGATATCCAATATTATACAAATCACAATGATAATCTATCCCAATCCAAATCTCAATCAATAAACATAGGCTATCTCTTGAATATCAAACCAGAAGAGTATGGATGTATGGGGATTGACTACACTTTAGACACACAATCTCTAGTATAGCCAACTTATTGGATAGTGAATAATATATGCCAATCTACAACACACATAACCCCGAACCAAAAAGGGAGACTGATAGCATACATCATGCTCCAGGAACACAGGGTCTACTAGCCTGCTGCCAATAGTCGGATCTGTTCCTATAATCTTAGTTACCTTGACGGACATCGTGACCCACATCCACTTATGGCATATCCACGCGTAACCTCGATCACGATCCTACACTTGCCCCTATGGTAACAGACTGGTAGCTTATGCGACACAAGAGGCTACCAACAACTAATCCTATGATGTGCATCGAATATCATAACAACAGTGTTGCAGATCTGGGTTGTGACCCCATAATTAGGCCACTAGGATGGATACTGGTCAATCTTGTTCACTGTCAAATCATAAAGGGAGCTGGACACAAGTGGATGACATATAGTACTCATATCCTATATCAACATATAGCTCTAGAAGTAAGCCGACACATGGCTTAATATGTATGTTAACATATGACTATAAAGTACTAGAGCTCTAATCGTAGCCAACACACGACTCTACCTACATGCCGACACATGGCTATAAGATATACCGATCACATATTCACATGAGTATAATCCCTGTTCGGGTGATATTTACTAACAATAAATATTCAAATAAATAACATGACGGTGTCTCATACCACCGCATGTTATTTGGGTAATTATTCAACGCTCATAAACTATACTCGACCCACACTAGGTATCTCTATATGACAAGTCCGACGAATAACCGAAAAAGTATTACCAAAAGTCCCATACCAAACGGTATCACTAATCCGTTTATTCAAATTTCACGTCACACGGTAATGAAATCTCACAAATCAAATAAAATTACACCATCTTTGTATCATCTTAAAATATATAACTCAAATCAACATCAACGGTGAGTTATTTATGATATCAAAATCAATAAAGGAAAATGAGAAATCAGAAAATATTGAAATCATCCATAGAAATCCCAACTAATTATAGAAATGTAATAATAATGAATTTTAATAAAATCTTTTTTTAAACAATTTGATCTAATATTCATATGTGTGTGTGTGTACACTTTAATAATTCACAAGAAACCATATTATTAGTACTTTAAAATACCTAAAATATATTAATTGAAAAATATTTCATATTTTCATAATTTAATAATCTTTTAAATAATTAGTTAAAACTAAAATATACAAGTTACTCTGAAAGTGTATATGGATCGATAATATAGTTAAACTAGTCTAGCAAATGCGGAATTATAAATAATAGTAAATAGCAGTAATAAAAATGACACCAGGGATTTTTATACCGGTTCGAACTTCCCGTTCTACGTCCAGTCCCAGACTCCTTCTGGAATTTCTCTAACAACCCTCACTTAACCCGGAGGAACAGGTATTACACCGCCTGAGCAACCGAACAGAACTTTTCCGCCTAAGCAACCGAATAGGACTTCAGATACAATTTATAAATTGTTTCTTGACTTGTATGTTCTTGAGTAACACGAATATAGTCAATATAGTACACCCTTCCTATAATCTTCTTGATATGATGATTTGAATGTCCAATTGTAGGAAGTAGAGATTTGAAAATCACTTGAGATTATAACAATATAAAGCAAGAATAGATAGAAAGAATTGGTGAATCAAATAGTGAATTTTCATCTCTATTTATAGTATTGAATAGTTTTAATTCAATAGTTGCAACCATTAGAAAGAGTGTAACTCTTGGTGAAGAAGACAACTCTTCAGAATTTGATATTTCATGAAGAGATGCTACAGTTCGTCAAGTTTAGATGTCTGAGGAAAAATCTTCAGATGGCTGAATAAGTTTAAAATATCAAAAAGTCAAGAAGAACAAAATTCAGTGATTTCAGACGTCTGTTACTTAATTCAGACGTCTGTTGATGATGACAGACGTCTGTCTTAAATTATGCAGACGTCTGTTTCATAGGGAAATAGAAAGTATTTCTTCAGAGAGTTTAGACAGCTGTACTTTATCCTCAGATGTCTGTCATTGATGACAGACGGCTAGATAAAAGTTCAGTCGTCTGAACTTGTACTGATTTGTTCCTCTTTCTTATTTTAGTAATTCTGAACTTGAGATATTTATAATTTTTGAAAATACTTTTATATCTTTAAATAGTTAAAGATATTTTTTATTTTTGAAACATGATTTTCAAAAGTATATTTGTGTGTGTGTGTTTTTATCATCATATCCGAGATTGTACAATAATATCTAATCCGAAAATAATAAGCAATATACTTGAGAGCTTGAGCTTTGTTTGTTGATGATATATTAATTGCTTCTCTTTGTAGACTCCTGCAAAATATTTGACATCATAGTATATAGTTTGAAATATATAGTTGTCGCATTAAAATCGAAGAAGGCAGGTTCCAACATTCTCCCCCGTTTTGATGATGACAACTGTATAATTCAACGGTTAGTATAAACCATACCCTTTGCTCCCCCTGTCAACATGACCAATTTATATAGCAGAATGATTAATATTTCTCCCCCTTTGTCATTAACAAAAAGGAATATGTAGGGGGTGTACAACATAAAGAACAATGACACACATATATGTTCAGTAATGTTTTTGAATCATTTTTTAACTGTGACAAAAATTTGGAAATTTAGATATATAAACTTGTATTACATTTGAAAACCATAAAATATATAAACTTGTACCACAGTGACAAAAAGAACAGAAGTTAAAACATATGAACACATCTAAGTATAGCATGAAAAACATATTGCATAATGATCATATGTACATATGTACATAAGACCAGAAGTTTGCACAACAAAATAACATTGTAGATTAAAAAGAACAAAGTACACAGTATCTGTTTTTAACATAGTACAGAAGTGTTGAAAGATTTTAACCATACAGACATTTAAGATAGAAGGGAATTTAGACCAAAACAAACCAAAGAAAGATGATCTTCTTTAGCAATCCCCCAAGTTGGAGAGGGAGGAGGAGAAGATCCATAAGAGTTCTTCCACTTACGTCGAAGAATAGTCTTAACATTCTTCATTTCTCTTGCATTTTCTTCTACTTTGGCATCGAGATTATCGAATCTAGAGTTTATGGATGAAAAGCCTTGGGCAATTCGATGAGAAAGCTTCTTTTGATTTTTGGAAATGATGATATCGGATTTGAGCTTCTAACTTTTGGTATAGCTTCTTAAATTTCCAGAAATTTGTTCAATATCGGAGTTTTCTTGAATTGAACTTTCGATAAAAGTTTGCTCTGTGGCTTCGTCATCCTCATCCTCATCTTCTTCTTCATCTCCATTATCTCCCTCATCTCCAATATTTGGGTCTTCTCCATCGGGACCAGAGGTATCCATTTTAGTTTTTCCTTTTTGTTTTTGGAGTGCTAGTTGTTGTGCTTTATAATCAGGGTAGGTTAGATATACCGGAAGGGATTCCGGTAATCCCATAAGGCTAAAAAATCGAGTATTGGACACTTTAATCTTTTCAAACTCAATAGCCGGACTTTGAATAGACAAATCAGTGAGTATCCGGGTAATGTAAGGAGCATAGATAAGAGATCTCTTTTTAGAATCATGATAAGTACGAAACTCATCATAAAAATATAGAGCCCAATTAATCTTTTGATCTCCAGAGATTGCTTGAAGCGCTTTATCTTCATGATCATAAATTATTTCGTGGCTTCCTTGCCGGGGAAAAATTGTTTTAATTAGCATTCGTAGTAACAATCTAGGTCGTGGACGAAGATGATTCGACCTATCTTTAGACTGTCCGAGTTTGAAAAGATGATATTCTATTTGTTTAAGATCATCACCTTCTAACTTAAAATCTTCTAATTCTATCCCGTCGTTGGTACATTTCAAAATTCGTGCAATGTCATCCGGAGTTATTTTCAGAATATTTCCATATACGCTTGTCCATAGCGTTCCTTTTTCTCTATGTAGCCTAATTTGGGGATTATTGACATTGGCTAGAAATAATAGAACACTAAGCCTACAAATATTGACTTGATTGTCTTTATAGTCAATGAGACTGGTGATGTTAGACCTATCAGTAAACAGTTTGATTATATGCGTAGGAAAGTGATCAAGGTCGTGGAATATACCATGTAAGGAAGACAGAGATGAGAGATATTTGTAGCGAGCCATACTCCTGGGTTCGTGATAAATCCATGCTTCGATTTGTTCATCAATAGGAAGAACATGAGAAGATGGTTGAGAAGATTCTCCCTTTTTCCCTTTTGATTTGGATTTAGGCGCCATTGTTGAGAGAGAGCTAGGGTTTTTGATTTGAATTTGGGAATTGTAGAAGTGAATAGCCATGTTAGAAAAGGGGGCGGTTATTTTTGATTTGGAGGTTTTTAAAATCAATAGGGTTGACAGTAATTAGAAAAAGTAAGTCAAGAGTAATCTTAGGATGTTTAATGAAGCCAGAGGAATAAGAGTTATATTTTAAATGTAAACCACATGATATTTTTAGTTAATAAACAAATCAATATGGTTAATCTTAAATAGATAAATGTATTTGACCACCAATGTCTTTCAGTGTACACTCAAGTGTTTAATAAAACTTTGATTCCTAGTATAAGCAAAATCACAAATTTTTAATAAAAATTGAATTTATGTGAAATTTATAAATTTTTTAATGAGATGATTCCGAGTTCTCGCCTTAATTTTATAAAAGTGTTTTCATTTAATGGTTTGGTAAAAATATCTGCCAATTGATTTTCTGAAGATATGAATTCTAGATTGATTATATCTTTTTCAATATTATCACGAAGAAAATGATGACGAATATCAATATGTTTTATTCGTGAATGATTTACTGGATTTTTAGATAAGTTTATAGCACTAGAATTATCACAAAAAATTGTTGATTTAGATAAGTTAAAACCAAAATCTTGAAGAGTTTGTTGCATATAGATTACTTGAGCACATGCCAAAGCTGCAGATATATATTCTGCTTCACAAGTAGAAAGTGATACGCAATTTTGTTTCTTACTAAACCAAGATACTAGAGACCATCCAATGAAGTGACAAGTCCCACTTGTACTTTTTCTATCCGTCCGACTTCCTCCAAAATCAGCATCACTATATGAAACTAATTCAAAAGGACATTCTTTTGGATAAAATAGTCCAAAATCTTTGGTTCTGTTGAGATAACGTAAAATACGTTTCACTGCTCTAATGTGTGATTCTTTAGGATCTGCTTGAAATCGTGCACACAAACAAACACTCATCATTATATCGGGTCTACTTGCGGTTAAATATAATAATGATCCAATCATACTTCGATATAATTTTTAGTCTACACTCTTGCCATTTTCATCTTTTTCAAGATGTATGGTTGTACTCATAGGAGTTGGTTTGGCAGAAGTATTTTCCATACCAAAACGTTTAATTAAATTATTACAATATTTTTCTTGATTTATAAAAATGCCATTATTTACTTGTTTAATTTGTAATCCAAGAAAATATGTTAATTCTTCCATGTGAGACATCTCAAATTCACTTGTCATTATTTTAGAAAATTCTTGACATAATTTATCATTAGTTGATCCAAAAATAATGTCATCCACATAAATTTGAACAATTAATATGTCATGTTTCTTTTTCTTAATAAAAAGAGTTTAATCAACCTTTCCAATTTCAAAACCAGAGTCGATTAAATAACTTTTTAAACGATCATACCAAGCACGAGGTGCTTGTTTTAAACCGTATAAAGATTTTTTTAAGTTTATAGACATGATCTGGAAATTGTTCGTGTATGAACAAGGGAGGTTGTTCAACATAAACGTTTTCTTTAATAAATTTATTTAAAAATGCACTTTTAACATCCATTTGATATAGTTTAAAATCATGAAAGCAAGCATAGACCAGTAAGATTCGTATTGCTTCTAATCTAGCGACAGGAGCAAAGGTTTCTTCATAGTCAATTCCTTCTTCCTGATTATAACCTTGTGCAACTAATCTAGCTTTATTTCTAGTGATATTTCCATTTTCATCAGCTTTATTTTTAAAAACCCATTTAGTACCAATAACTGATTGATCATTAGGCCTAGGAACTAAATTCCAAACGTCATTTCTTTCGAATTGGTTTAGTTCTTCTTGCATAGCAATAATCCAATAATCACCAGTTGAGGCTTCTTTAATATTTTTAGGTTCTATGTTAGAAAGAAAAGCTATATGACCCATTTGATTTAGTTGATTACGTGTTTTAACTTTTTCATCAATTTCTCCTATTATATTTTGAATTGGATGATCTTTTAAAATTCTCGGTGGAGATTTTAATTCTGTTTCAATTTGAGTTTCAGAAGAAGTATTTTCAGGTATATTGTTGTTAATATTGGAATTAGAATTAATTATAATATCTTCATCATCATTTGTGTTAATTTTGAAATTTTCATCAAATGATACATAAAGTGTTTCTTCAATAGTTTGAGTTCTTTTATTATAGATTCTATATGCTTTGCTTCGTTCTGAATATCCGATGAAGATACTTTCATCCGATTTCGGATCAAATTTTCCTAGTTGATCTTTCGTATTTAAAGCAAAACATTTTGAACCAAAAACTTTAAAGTAAGATATATTAGGTTTTCTACCGTTGAGAAGTTCATATGGAGTGTGTTTAGTTAAAGGTCGAATAGAGACACGATTTAGGACATAACAAGCAGTAGCGACGGCTTCTGCCCAAAATTGTTTTGGAAGAGTGGTTCCATTCAATAGAGTTCTAGCACATTCTTGAAGTGTTCTATTTTTACGTTCTACAACTCCATTTTGTTGAGGAGTTCTTGGAAATGAAAAGTTATGAAATATTCCTTTCTTATTACAAAATTTCTCAAACATTTCATTTTCAAATTCACCTCCATGATCACTTCTAATGTTTTTAATTTTTAGATTTTTAATATTCTGAATTTTCTTAGCAAAGATTTTGAAATTTTCAAATGTATCACTTTTGTTTTTCATAAATAAAGCCCACGTATATCTTGAGAAATCATCAACTATTACAAAAACATATCTATTGTGATTAATAGATTGAATCTGAGTTGGTCCAAATAAATCTAGATGTAGCAACTCAAGAGGTTGTAATGTAGAGATGATTTTCTTAGATTTAAATGAAGATTTAGTTAATTTTCCTAGTTGACAAGCATCACAAATGCTATTTATCTTAAAATTCATTTTAGGCAAACCTTTTACTAAATCATTTTGGATAATCTATTAATAGTTTTGAAATTAATGTGACAAAATCTCTTATGCCATAGCCAAGGATCATTTTCTTTGGCTATTAAACACATATTTGTGTTATGATTGATTTTCATATTTGGAATATAAATATTACGATCTCTAAATCCTTCGAAAATAAGATTTTTGTTTTGATAAAAAATATTGCATTTATTTTCAGAAAATGCTATGTTAAAACCTTTATCACATAATTGACTAATACTTAGTAAGTTGTGTTTTAAATTTTTAACTAATAAAACATTTGTAATAAGAGGTAAATTAGATGTACCGTCATTGCTCACATCGCCTTTGCTGATGATATAACCTTTGGAATTATCTCCAAAAGTGACAGATCCTCCATCTGAGTAGATAATGTTTGTTAACATATTTTTGTCGCCTGTCATGTGTTTTGAGCAACCACTGTCTAGAATCCATTTTCCTCTTTTCTTAATTGGTACTTGCAAAAAATATTGAAATTCTGTTGGTACCCACTTCCTCTGTTAGGGTCCTAAGGGTTAAATCTTAGGAAGCCAAACCCAATAGGGTTTAGAGTTCCCTTTACAAATAAATTTTTCATTCTTATGTACAGACATAATGAAAGATTTAATGTAGTTATTCCTAATCAAATTATTATTAGTTTTTGGAACCCAAATCATAATTGATTTTGGATGAACAACTTTTGAAGAAGATTTTTGAGCAGATATAGATTCCTTTTTCTTAAATTTAGTATATAATGAACCATTATTTTTAGAATGCTTTTGTATCGGTTTTTTATATCCTAACCCCTTTTTATTTGAACAGGTTTGAGAATTCTCAATTATTTTAGAGAGACTCTCTCTTCCACTGTTAAATTTAGAAACATTTTTAGAAATATTTTCCAGTTTTGTTTTAAGATGTGATACTTCTATATCAAGTGTTTTAATATTAGAGTTTAAATCATAATTCTCTTTTGCTAATTTAACATTCTCATATTTCTGTCTTTCCATTTCACTACTTAAATCATTGAATTGAGATGTTATATTAACATAAGATTCTTGAGATTTTACTAACTCTTCCTCTAATATTTTCTTTTCATCTTTTAACATGTCAGTTTCTATTTCAGTTCTATTTAATTTTCCTAAAACATCTTTATATTTACTCTTCAGGGTTCTAAGTTTATCTAACAATTCAGAGTTTATTTCTATTAAATCGTCAAAAGTTAGATCACTTACATCATCATTTGTTGCCATAAAACAAACATTGGCTTGTTCTGAATCACTGTCACTATCACTGTCTGACGAAGAAGATTCCGTATCATCCCATGTAACTGAGAAGGCTTGCTTCTTTTTATATTTGTCCTTTTTGAAATTATATTCTTTCTTCCGATCAGGACAATCTTTCTTTATGGGGCCCTTCTTGTGACATTCGTAACATTCAAGAGATGAGCTTGATGGCTTATTGAAACCCTTGTTATTTCCAAATTTATTGCTCTTTTTGAAATTCTTAGCTATAAATGCCATATCATCTTCTGATTCAGAGTCTTCTTTTTCTGCTTGAAAAGCGATAGTTTTCTTGTCCTATGCTTGTGCTCGTCTTGCCTGTAAATTTACTTTATAGGACATTATATTTCTTATTAACTCTTCTGTTTTTATGGTTGAAATATCATTAGCTTCCTCGATAGCTAAGACTTTTCGTTCCCATTCATCAGTTAAAGAGTTAAGGATTTTTGAAACAATATCAGGTTGAGTAAAAGTAACTTCTAAAGCTAATAGTGAATGATAGATATCCTGGAATCTAGAGTACATTTTACTAATACTTTCTCCTTGCTTCATTCTAAAATTTTGAAATTGGTTTTCAAGCATAGAAATCTTGCTTTGTTTTACTTTATTCGTTCCTTCGTGTGTAACCTTAAGTGTATTCCAAATTTCATATCCAGTTTTACAAATACTGACTCGATTGAATTCATTTTTGTCTAAAGCGCAAAATAACATGTTCATTGCTTTTGCGTTTGCAGTAGCATCTAGTTTTTGGGTATTAGACCATGCAGCATACTCTGTAGTAGGAATAGTATATTCAGTTTGAATGATATTCTAGGTTTCAAATCCACTAGCTTGCATAAAAATTCTCATTCTAGTTGACCAATAACTATATTTTAATCCATTAAACAATGGTGGTCCTGTAGTGGCTTGTCCCTCAATGAAGCTATTGCTAGTGTTATTTTCCATATTATTTTAAATATCAGATAACTATGTTATAGTTATGTGATGACCTTGCTCTGATACCAAATGAAAGTGTATATGGATCGATAATATAGTTAAATTAGTCTAGCAAGTGCGGAATTATAAATAATAGTAAATAGCAGTAATAAAAATGACACCAGGGATTTTTATACCGGTTCGAACTTCCCGTTCTACGTCCAGTCCCAGACTCCTTTTGGAATTTCTCTAACAACCCTCACTTAACCCGGAGGAATAGATATTACACCGCCTGAGCAACCGAACAGGACTTTTCCGCCTAAGCAACCGAATAGGACTTCAGATACAATTTATAAATTGTTTTTTGACTTGTGTGTTCTTGAGTAACACGAATATAGTCAATATAGTACACCATTCCTATAATCTTCTTGATATGATGATTTGAATGTCCAATTGTAGATGTTTGCACAAAAAATGGACAAACACCTCAAAGTTGTATGATTTAGCAGATCTGATGTTATTCTTAGTGATTTGAGCGATTTATGCAAATATATAAAAAACATGGGCTAAACTGTAAAAAGACACGCAGATTTATAGTGGTTCAGCCAGAATGTGCCTACGTCCACTTTATATGTTATTTCTCTTCTCTTCTTCTGATTACAAGTACAAAACTTTGATATCAGTAAAAGAAAGTTGTTTGAAAGTTCCTTCCGTGCTTGAGCTCTCAAACTTGTCCCCCATTGTTGTACCCCTGCCCCTCTATTTATAGAGTGAGGGTGGGAGCAGGGGTCTTGGATGTATATAGCTGCTGGTGGGCCTGGGCTGATGTGATCTGGCCTGGCACGTCTCGGTCCGGTGGTAGGAGGTGAGTTGGTTCGGCGAAGCATGGGAGGTGAGCTGGTTCGGCAAAGCATGGGAGGTGAGTTGGCTCGGCGAAGCATGGGAGGTGAGTTGGTTCGGCGAAGCATGGGAGGTGAGTTGGTTCGGCGAAGCATGGGAGGTGAGCTGGTTCGGCGAAGCATGGGAGGTGAGCTGGTTCGGCGAAGCATGGGAGGTGAGCTGGTTCGGCGAAGCATGGGAGGTGAGCTGGTTCGGCGAAGCATGGGAGGTGAGTTGGTTCGGCGAAGCATGGGAGGTGAGCTGGTTCGGCGAAGCATGGGAGGTGAGTTGGTTCGGCGAAGCATGGGAGGTGAGTTGGTTCGGCGAAGCATGGGAGGTGAGCTGGTTCGGTAGATGCTTGGTCCGGTAGATGGTGGGAGGAGCTTGGTATCAAGTTGGTCCGGCATCAAGTTGGTTCGGCAGTGTTGAAGGATGCCGGATGAAGCCTAGCTCTTCTTGGTCTTGAGATCCCCTGGGTGAGAAATTTACCCAACATTTGCCCCTCAAAGTAGGGCATATGCCTGTATATGGCGTGCTTTGTTTTAAGTTACCCAATTTCCCCTTCGACTTCTAGTACTGAACCGGTTGGTCCGGAGGTCCACCTTCGCCTATAAGTACGGAGCTAGGGCCCTTGTTATTTCCTACCGAACGAAGGACTTGAGCCAAATCAGTTGCATAGCTGAATCAATCTACCGAGCTGCTTTAGCCTGCCGAATAAGGTACCTAACTTCCCCTCGCCGAATGAAACTCGTGTGTACCGAATGAGTATTCTTATTTGGATCATCGAATGAATTCTACACGGGGAATGCCGAATAAACCTTGGGACTCTGAATACCAAATGAATTTTAACTTTCACCTTACCGAATGAATTTTACACGGGGAATGCCGAATGAACCTTGAGACTCTGAATACCGAATGACAATAGGAATTTGAGCATTTTGAGTGAAATTCTAGACTGCACACACTCGCTTCTTCATATCTCAACATCCTTTTTAAAGATGTATTCTTTTTCGTTGCAGATAATGTCTCACAGAGTTGAAACCCGATCAGAAAAGAAGAAATCCCAGGACAGAGAAGATCCTTCCGAGGTGCCCCCAGCTCAGTTAGAACCGGGACGTCATGGGCCCACCCCGAGGTCACTAGTAGATAGGTACGGCCCTCAGGATTGATGCGGTTACTGCCCAGTTTACCAAGGAGGAGAAGGTGGCAGTGAAGGAGGGCATGCGGTTGCTTGCAGCTGAGGAGGCAGGTGTGCAAGTAGAGGATGATGACCGAGATGATCGAGGAGCAGATGCTGGTAAGTATTCCTTTCTAGTCTTTCCGTTAACTTGGTTGCTTATCACTAATGAATTCTTTTTCTGACCGGACAGGTGGGCAATAGGGCAAGGACAAGACTCCGACGCAGCCGGCTCCCTGATTAGGCCTGGAAAACTCTTTTTGTGGACTTGACATGGTTGTATATGTTAGTCTTAAAACAGTAGAGTAACTTTTAGGTTGTAATTCTTGCTACTTGTAATAAATAGCTCTATTCTTGATGTGTAATTCTTTAACTTAAGCTGATTTTGTCGTCTTTTGAATGTTTTTGCTATTTTGACATGTTGCATAAGAAATATAGCTATGCATATTCTTGTAATTAGATTGTGTTTGATGTCAGGTTCTTGTTTAGAACATAATTTCATGACTTGTAGGGTTAGCGTGAGGTGTGAACAAATTATAGGTATATATGAAAGAAGGAAATACCGTCCTTTATATTTTGCTTATAGATGGCAGCTTTGAATATCCTGCGTGACCGAGTAAGGGATGCGGTCTAGTGTCTTGCTGTGAGTATCTGCTTCTATTAGTGAGTGTCTCTTGTTTTGTGTCCTGCACTTCAGGGATTGTTACAGAGGATAGGAGAAAAGTTTCTTAAGTAAAATTGAAATATGTGAAATAGTAAAACTTCCAATCACGGAAGGCCTTCGATGTGCTTAAGTTCGTGGCAAACGGGTTTTGTAATCACTTTCCCTAGCTGTGGGTCTTGGAGACATTTGTCACCCATCTTACGCCTCCGCGGGGAGTTAATTCTTTTTTACCACAGCCGCACTTAAGACACATCGGAGCCGAGATCGCGCACAGTAACTACCCGGGCCATTATGGCCCGTAATCGTGGGTATTATTCGATCTACTGTGGCCGGCTAGCGTGGGTGCCGATCGTCAACTGTGAACTGCCCCTGGCTGGCCACACCTTATGTTGGGGCTTATAGTCGGTTCACAGTTGTCGGCGAGCCTAACGCCGTAATGAGCTGCCTCGGCTATAGTCGGCCTTCTCGGTGGCTTATAATCGGCTCATTACAGTTGGCTTTAAGGGCCGTCGCGAGCAATGAGTTAACTCGCAGCAGAGGGATGCCGGAGCGAAAGTGTCTCATTGGCGAGGGCATAGATTCGCATAGTACCTGTTAGGTCTTGTCCAGGAGAAGTTGCGCTGTGGAGCGCCTTGAATGAAAATGCTATTTGCACAGGATTTTGTTCAACAGAAAAGGATACAGTTAACAAGCAGCCAAGATATGAAGGAACAAGTTAAAGAGAGACAAGTTTTTTAAAGTGGTTCGGCACGAAAATGCCTACATCCACTGATTCTCTTTGTTAATTCACTTCATATTGGCAGTATGAGTTAAGAAAAGCATCGACGAAGGTGTTGGATGTTCCATGCCCTCTGGAACACCTCTCCGTCCACTGTTGACAAAATATAGGCTCCGTTGTGGAGATCTTTATGAATTACATATGATCCATCCCAGATTGGGTCTAGAGCTCCGGGACGAGGGAAGATTCGCTTGAGGACAAGATCCCCTTCTTGTAAGGTACGATGCTTGACTTTGGGGTTGTATTGCGTTGCCACTTTTTGCTTGTGAGCTGCTGCCCTGGGGGGCTGCATCATTTCTTCTTTCCTCAATTAGATCCAAAGACATGAGGAGGAACTCTTCGTTTTCTTCTGGGTTGTAGTGGATCCTACAGTGGGAAGGCACTATAGTTTCAACTGGAAGCATAACATCCGATCCGTATGCCAAAGAGAAAAGGAGTATGCCCCGTTGATGTTCTGAAAGACGTGCGATTGGCCCATAGTGCCGTAGGAGGTTCATCCACCCATTCGCCTTTTGTCTTTTCGAGTTTCTTTTTTATTAGAGTTCTGAGAATTTTGTTGACGGCTTCGACTTTTCCGTTTGCCTGGGGATACGCTACGGATGAGAAGCTTTTGTGAATTCCGTGCTCTTGGCACCAGTTGGCGAATTCCTCCTATCAAATTGAAGTCCATTGTCTGATATGATCTTGAATGGGACTTTGTACCTTTTTTGCCAAAGTCTGTCCTCCGATGTGATCTCCGCAGCTCCCTTGATGAATGTTGGATAAGATTTCCTTGGCTTCCCTTCCAACGACACACCTTAATAGGGGGTTAGAGAATCCACGCCGATAGAGGGTGTCCTCCTTTTTTGTGTAGCGGGAAGCTTTCCTCAAGATTTTCTTGACTTCATTACGCCCGTTGGGTAGTGAATTCTGCAATGAAAACAGCCATGGCTTGTCCCTTGATGGCGGTGTGAGGGTGATAGGTGATATCATACCGACTTAGTTCAATGCACCATTTAAGTAGTCGCCCAGAAGTGTCGGGACGATGGAGTACCTGCCTCAGTGGTTGATCGGTCAGAACTTTGATGGAATGGGACTGGAAGTAGTGACGCAGTTTTCGTGATGTGATTAGTAAACAGTATGCTAGCTTCTCAAGTTTATGATATCTGACTTTTGCCCCAGTAAACCTCTTGCTGACGAAGTAAACTGGCCGCTGTGTGCGGTTGTCTTCCCTTACCAAGGCAGCGCTTAGGGCGTGAGATGACACAGCAAGGTATAGGTATAATTCTTCGCCTTCGCTTGGAGTCGAGAGTACCGGTGGTTTCTGGAGGTGTTCGATTAAGTTAAGGAAAGCGGTTAAGCATTCGTCAGTCCATTCGAACTTTCCTTTGTCTTTCTTTAGAGCTTCGAAGAAGGGAACGCACTTGTCCGTTGGAAATTTCATCTTTAAGCACTATGGAGCCAAGACAATTTGGAAGTCAGACAGGGCTGGCCTTCCCAAGAAAGCGTTGTAGTTTCTTCCTTCTGATGTGTTCTTCAATCAGGTCCCGGAGATGATGGCATTCATCGGTATCATGCCCATGAGATTCGTGGAAGCGGCAGAACTTTCCAGACTTCTGTGCGTTATCTGATTCCTTCTTGTATGGTGAGCGTTCGTATCTAACTTCGCCTTGGGTGGCAAGGAAGATGTTTTTCGACGGTTTCATTCAAAGGAGTGTAAGTGTCGATTCTCGGTCCTGGCCGATATAGGCAATTTTTCTCCCTTCTTGCCCCCAGCATTGTCTCTAGAGTCATTTCTTCGAATGTCCTTTGCTACAGCGGGTGTGTTGCTGTGAGTTGCCTTATTTTGTTGCCTTGACTGCCCCTCAGTGGTAGCGTCTTCAAGCCTCATATATTTCCTGGCTTCATGGAAGAAATCGGGTAAAGTAGTTGGTTTTTCTTTTGTTAGTCTTCTAGCGAATTTAGTATCCGGATGCACACCACTACAGAGGGCCATTAAGACAAGCTTCTCATCGGCATCTTGGACTACGGCTGCTGCGGCATTGAATCGGGTTAGGTATTGCTGTAGTTTTTCTCCAGGTTTCTGTTTGACGCTGGATAAGGAATAAGCGTCCTTAGGTTGTTCCACATGGATGCGGAACTGACTGATAAACTTTTCTTTCAACATTTCCCACGAGCTGATGGATCCCTGGGGTAGATGACAGAACCAGGAGGTAGCGAGATCTGCTAAGAAGAGCGGAAAGCATTTGCACAGTACTCCCTCTGTTGCTCCACTCATGAGCATATGTTGCGTGTACTTCTGTAAGTGTACAACGGGGTCGGAGGTTTCTTTGTAGGGTTCCATTGTTGGCATCTTCCATTCTCGGGGGGTGATAGCAATTTCGATATTGCGGGCGAAAGGGCTGGTTACCCTAGCGCCTATCCCTCGATCTCTTTGCTCCCGTTGGACACACTCTCTGAATAAGCGTGCCATCCTTTCATCAGAACTTGGAGCAGATAGAAATGAGTTTGGCTCTGTTCTGTGGGATTGATTCCGTCCAGATGACCTGTAGGGATGGTATCGTCTATCATTCCTCATATTTTCCAGTGGCTGCCTTTGGTCTTCTGGGAGCATGCTCGGGTCAGCTACAGTTGGCCCTTGCCTTGATCTCCCCCTGCTGGGTTCTGATCTAAGCACCTCCTCGGGTCCAACTTCGGGCTGGGCTCTAGCTCGGCCCCGTTCATTGGCGTTTCTGTGGTTAGGCAGCATGACAGGCTCAGCTACAGTTGACCTTCGCCCGGTACCTCCCCCGTTGGGTTCGGTACCAAACGTTTCCTCAGGCCTAACTTCGGGCTGTGCTCGGTCTCGGCTCCTACCATGGCTACTTCTGCCGTTAGCTCCTTCGAAGAAGGAAGATCTTTGTTGTCTCTGAGATCCTCCAGACTGGGACTCGCCCCATGATTCAGTGTTGTGGTTGGATTCTTCAACGTCCCTTAAGCGTGACATGAGATGGTCCACAAAAGCTTCTTGCTGGGATGTGAAGCGGTTAGTTACTTCAGCCACAACCCTGTCTAGATCTGCCCTAGTAATGGCTGCAGGCTGTCCTGTAGCAGGAGTGGTTGGGTTAGCCTGTCCTTCATTTGGTTCTACTGCTGGAGGAGGAAGATTTCCTTGATTCGTGACAGCTGGATCTGGAAGACTGCTGGATGCGATGTTTTTTCCTTTATTAACATCTTTTCTCTGTTTGGGAGGCATGTTTTCTGAGTGGCGAATGATGCCGTTAGGAAAACTGTTAAGTGGATGAAGCTGAAGCTTCAAGTTTCTATTTCTCAGTGAAAGCACCAAAAATGTTTGCACAAAAAATGGACAAACACCTCAAAGTTGTATGATTTAGCAGATCTGATGTTATTCTTAGTGATTTGAGCGATTTATGCAAATATATAAAAAACAGGGGCTAAACTGTAAAAAGACACGCAGATTTATAGTGGTTCAGCCAGAATGTGCCTACGTCCACTTTATATGTTATTTCTCTTCTCTTCTTCTGATTACAAGTACAAAACTTTGATATCAGTAAAAGAAAGTTGTTTGAAAGTTCCTTCCGTGCTTGAGCTCTCAAACTTGTCCCCCATTGTTGTACCCCTGCCCCTCTATTTATAGAGTGAGGGTGAGAGCAGGGGTCTTGGATGTATATAGCTGCTGGTGGGCCTGGGCTGATGTGATCTGGCCTGGCACGTCTCGGTCCGGTGGTAGGAGGTGAGTTGGTTCGGCGAAGCATGGGAGGTGAGCTGGTTCGGCGAAGCATGGGAGGTGAGTTGGCTCGGCGAAGCATGGGAGGTGAGTTGGTTCGGCGAAGCATGGGAGGTGAGTTGGTTCGGCGAAGCATGGGAGGTGAGCTGGTTCGGCGAAGCATGGGAGGTGAGCTGGTTCGGCAAAGCATGGGAGGTGAGCTGGTTCGGCGAAGCATGGGAGGTGAGCTGGTTCGGCGAAGCATGGGAGGTGAGTTGGTTCGGCGAAGCATGGGAGGTGAGCTGGTTCGGCGAAGCATGGGAGGTGAGTTGGTTCGGCGAAGCATGGGAGGTGAGTTAGTTCGGCGAAGCATGGGAGGTGAGCTGGTTCGGTAGATGCTTGGTCCGGTAGATGGTGGGAGGAGCTTGGTATCAAGTTGGTCCGGCATCAAGTTGGTTCGGCAGTGTTGAAGGATGCCGGATGAAGCCTAGCTCTTCTTGGTCTTGAGATCCCCTGGGTGAGAAATTTACCCAACAGTAGAAAGTAGAGATTTGAAAATCACTTGAGATTATAACAATATAAAGCAAGAATAGATAGAAAGAATTGGTGAATCAAATAGTGAATTTTCATCTCTATTTATAGTATTGAATAGTTTTAATTCAATAGTTGCAACCATTAGAAAGAGTGTAACTCTTGGTGAAGAAGACAACTCTTCAGAATTTGATATTTCATTAAGAGATGCTACAGTTCGTCAAGTTTAGATGTCCGAGGAAAAATATTCAGATGGGTGAATAAGTTTAAAATATCAAAAAGTCAAGAAGAACAAAATTCAATGATTTCAGACGTTTGTCACTTAATTCAGACGTCTGTCGATGATGACAGACGTCTGTCTTAAATTATGCAGACGTCTGTTTCATAGGGAAATAGAAAGTATTTCTTCAGAGAGTTTAGACGGCTGTACTTTATCCTCAGATGTTTGTCATTGATGACAGGCGGCTAGATAAAAGTTCAGTCGTCTGAACTTGTACTGATTTGTTCCTCTTTCTTATTTTAGTAATTCTGAACTTGAGATATTTATAATTTTTGAAAATACTTTTATATCTTTAAATAGTTAAAGATATTTTTCATTTTTGAAACATGATTTTCAAAAGTATATTCGTGTGTGTGTGTTTTTATCATCATATCCGAGATTGTACAATAATATCTAATCCGAAAATAATAAGCAATATACTTGAGAGCTTGAGCTTTGTTTGTTGATGATATATTATTTGCTTCTCTTTGTAGACTCCTGCAAGAATATTTGACATCATAGTATATAGTTTGAAATATATAGTTGTCGCATTAAAATCGAAGAAGGCAAGTTCCAACATACTCTTCAATAAATCAATAAATTTAGAAAACACTTCTTAACTCAATTTCATATTCTGAAACAAATAAAAACCTTTAAAATATATTATACAGCGGATAGTACTTTAACTTTATTTATATAATTCCAAAATAAAGAATTTTATAACCAAAAGAAAACTATATTTTTAATTATAATTGAAAATATATTTTTAAACAGGAAAAAGCTAGGTTGAATTTTTTAGTAAATTATTTATAAAATACTTAGATAAAATTTCAAAACCATTAAATTGTTCTTCAAAACTTTTTCAAACAACATTTTAAAACCAAAAAGCAAATAAATATCAGAATATAAAAGTTAAAAAGTAAAATTACTCCATAACATCTCAATTAAACATCAATACCATTTATATTGTGTGGCCGGCTCGAATTCCATCGTAATTCGACCATCTATAGAATACACACATATCAACAAACAAATATATATAGTTCAGTTCAAAATCGGATATAGTTCCGTTTGCAAATTAACGCTTCCGTCCAATACAAACAACTATTATCACAACATCCAATTCAAAATCAATACACGAAGAAATCAATTTCAACCGACAATTCATTAACACTTAATTGTCCAAACAACCAATAGAAATAAAAGAAATAAAAGGATATTCATATTATAGTTGTGAGTTAAGAAATAACTCACCGAATTGATTCGTTCCAACACAACTATCCGCTACCTTCTGCCGTCACCTTCCCCGCCAACGATACCATGGAGCACTAGTCCAATGCCCGAAAACACCGCACTTCAAGTTTCATGACCATCTCCTTCTTGCGCCTAATGATCACAGCCACCAGGTCGCACGTTGTTCAACTCACAATGCCCAAATCTCGAGTACCAAAATCACGACCATCTCCTAATGAAGTTGTAGGTCGACGAGCACCTGGCCCAATCGCCTACATCTTCGACCACGCTGCAGCTCCTCCTTCCTTTGACGACATTCTAGCCCTCTCCTAGCATGAGTTACAGTGCTGCGTTGGCTAACAGACGATTTTTTTTAATATGGTCACGATTCAATTTTAATTGAGGAAGTTAGGGCTGAAGTCCCAATTGGTAGCGGGTTTGGCATCGAGTAAGAAAAATAACGAAGTGGTGTGTTCTAGAAAAAGTGATATGTGTTTAGATAGGAACAGGCTCTAATTTAAAAACTAACAAATTTTATTTTATTTTATTTTTAATAATTCCTTCTTAATTTATTTATAAATAATTCTCTATTTAACTCAAATTAATTTATACTTCAAAATATTTCTGTATTGAATTAAAACATTTTATTCCATTCCAATAAATTATTCGAAAATGATTTATTAATTTAGTTCAATTTATTAAAACAAATTCTACTATTGAATAGAATATAATCAAGGAAATTTATTTTCAAAAATAATACTTGCTAATAATAAAATTCAAACATTTTATTTTAATTAAATTTATTTATTATTATAGTGTATAAAGCAGGATTGTTATAAAAACACTTTTAAATTCTTTTATAAAATCAGGTGTATATTTGAATATATTAAAATTCACGTTTTAAAGTTGGAAATTATGTCAAAACACATCGATTTCACACTATACTAATGATCATACTATATTGAGAGACAACATCACTCATCTCAAACAAAAGCTTTCCAATCCTATGCCAAGTCATAAAGGAGTCCAATAAAAGTGTAACAAAAGAAACCACGTCCAAATCGGACCTCGTATGCAAAAGATATGAATAATATAAGAAATTGATTTAAATTAATTAATTAATTAATTAACTAACCTAACTATTAATTAATTAACTCCTATCCAGTTTCATAATTACCTTTGGACATGTCATTCTTTATCCATCCCCTTCTTTCTATTTCACACACGTATCTGCTCCTCCATCCCTACAAATGCTCATTCACATAAGCTTCACACCACCACAAGTCGCGCTAACCGCCACTGGCCTGACATCGCCAACAACCACTACACTTTGTCTTCGCCGCCACCCTACGCCACCAACTCTGACTGACCATGATAGCCATGAAACCGACTTCATGAAATAAAACCTGACCACCAAAGCAGCTTACAACCATCACCGCCTCATTTCATCTAATATCTATGCTTGCGCCACCCGTCTACTTTCCCCTATGGCCACTACGACCAGTCCCAACACCACCTGATGACCATGTCCGTGGAAAACAAGGCAGCCAAACCCATTTTTAATTTTTTCCCGCTTATGTGTTTCCTACACATTCTTCCACCATCAGACCACTACACTATCACTAACCTTGCCAACTCCTCTCTCCGCCTGCCACTTTGCCATTTCATCCTCGACACCAATGACTAGCCACCACCAAAAACATAGGCAACCTTTTTTTTTTCTAATTCCCCTCGACCACCACATTCATCTCGCCTCAAACCATCCACATTTCATCTAAAACGGTGATCATTTGCTTGAGGAAGAGGAGGAGAAAGAGAGGTGGGAATATGGGTTCATGGAGAGAAGGAAAATGCGAATGGGGAAGATGAAAAATGCAACTAAAGGAAGTGAAGTAGTATTTGCACGGGATGGAGAGGGTTGGGATTTGAATATACTCCCTTTTCTTTTCTTTACGAAATTCAAACACACATTTTATGGTTATACGGCTTCTACGAATGTCGAATTACGATGTCTCTTCGACGACATGACTTTTCTTATTTTTTCCGTTCCAAATGTACAAGTTTCATCAAAATCCAAAACCGTTCCTTAAAAAGCTATTTTTGGACGTTTTTAAGTCGTACGGGCTGCCGGAATGTACGATCTCAAAATATTTTGACTGCACGGCTCATACACTTTTTCTTGATCGAATGATATTTTCCCTTCATCCAAATTCTCTGATGCATTGATGCATATATATCGATGTAATTTGTATACCTGCCAAAAATGCCAAAAAATAAATGTAGGGTCAAAATCGTCTGATAAAATTACTAAAAGTCAAAAATGTCAATACTCAATATCACTCAAAGCTATAATGTCATACGACTTAATATGAATCTGAAAAATAATATTTTACAATCCTTTGATGCGTAAAATACGGATCGTTCCATACTGGTTCTTGAAGATATGGACTGGTGTACAACCAAGGCTTTCAAAACCATGGTTGCGGCCTAGTAGGACATGCTCGGTCAAGGATAAGCAAGGACGATCGATAAATGTTCTCAATCAACAACTAGAGACAGGTTAGAGCAGGTGCCTGTGGAGATAGGCTCCTGAAACACAGATTCTTGGGGATAGGAATTAGTGCATAGTTGAAACTTCCACGACTACATTTGCGGCTCAACAGGAAATGCCCAGTCAAAGATAAAACAAGGTCGAAGAGTTATTTCGATTAACACCCGAAGATTGGCGAGGTCGAATGTTGATGCTTAAAGATAAGCATCTGAACCATCAATCCCCATAGATAGGGATTAATAGGGAGTTGGACTATATATCATCGACAACTAGACGAGACACACCTAGTCAATGATAAGTGATGAAGATCAATGAATGAATTCAGTCAATGACTGGAGATAGGTAAAATTGAAATGTGATGCCTAGACACAGACACTCGAAATGCTGTTTCCAGGAGATAGGAAACGACAAGAAGCTGAGCACTTCTTTGACTATAATTTTGTTTGCAGCCGGACTAGAAGTACATTGGCAACGGTGAATAGCACTAAGAAGTGAAAAATTACTAATTCAGTCATAGAAATTTACTGGTTCGGACCTCCCGTCCTACGTCTAGTCCCGAAGCTCCCATTTGGATTTCTACTAATCAATCGCCCTTACTTAGCCTGGAGGAATAGGTGTTACAAGAGTTTGTTGACTTGATAATATTGTGTTCTATCAACATGGATTTTGACTTCTATTAAAAAGTTTCTATAATCTCCTCTGAGAGTGGTATGAGTGTATTTGTAAAGGTATGGAAGTGGAAGATCACTTTAAAAAAAATTCTTGAATGATTGAGTGGTCGTTTTGCAAAGAGCTTTTGAATGCAAGAACAAAATTTCTAGAGATTTAGAAAGGAAAGGTAATGGAATTCGTTAATTGTTTCTTGATTCAAAGCTTTATTTCTAGATGTTGAAAAGTTGTATCTTTTGATGAAAAGTAATCGCCATTGAAGATGGATGCAACTCTTTATAAAGAGAAGCGTCTGTTTATTGTGGAAGAAACAATTTTCAGTGTTTTCAAAAATCTGTCGGTTATAGGCAAACAGTCGACTGGTAAAGACCAATTAGTCAACTGATTGAGGATCCTAAAAGTGGTTTTCAACTAGAAAGAATTTAGTTCAAAAATGATAAGTTTTAGTCGACTAAAAAATAGGTAACAGTTGACTGAAGTGGTCGTCAGTCGACTACTATCAATTAGGTAGTCGACTGGTTGAGAAAGGTTTTAGAATAATAAAATTATGTAACTTCAATCGACTAATTTTTTTTTCAATTGACTGATATATGTACCGGACGACTGTTCAAGTATGTTTAGTTGATTGATTATGTTGAAATCAGTTTTTAAAATTAAGATAGCCATTTTTGATAAAAGGTGTGAATACCACTTCAAAGAGATTTTAATAATTATATACTTCTAGACATAAATCACAATGACTCATACACTTTTGTCTTCTTCGTCTTGTCTCTTCGTCGATCAATGATATAGTTTTCCTGCAAAGTCGAGTGTGTGTGTGTGTATAAAGAAGTAGTTCGTGCATAGTTTTGTCATTATCAAAATACGAGGTTTTAACAATCTCCCCCTTTTTGATGATGACAACTACACAAGTTAAATAATATAATCATGTTATATAAATGTCCTTCCCTTACTATATATCCCCCTTTGTCATCGACAAAAAAAGAAATAGTTTCAAAAATAGGAGATAGTGTATAACAAGTAAAATAATATTGCAAAAACATACTTCAATAACAGAACACAAACTTAATGTAACAAAGATAATATCACAAAGTTTACTAAATGTTTCAACAACATCACGAAGTTTACGGAACACAAACTCAATATAACAAGGATAACATTTCAAAGTTCATCAAACAACATCGTCATAGAACATCACATATGAAACACAACAACATAAAACATAAATAAACAACCGATGTAGACAATACTAGAGATATAATAAAATACCCACCATACTTATTCATCTCCATCATCCCCTTTAGATTCTTCTTCCTCCCATTTACCCTCTGCCCCATCCTCTTTCTCATCCTCTATATCCCATGATATTTCATTTAGAGGTTTTTTCTTTGGTGGTTTTACGGGAGAAGTTGGCGATGGAGTTCGTGAACACCCACTAATTTTGTTACAAATATTTTTCTAAGAATCCCATCATTTTGTCCATTTTTGTTTCTACGGTCTTTAGGCGAGTGTGTAGCTTATTTTGATTTGGATGAGCATTTTGCATCGATCACTTATTGATCGATACGAAGAACACACTTGGGATGGATATGAAGTCAAATGCTTCACCAGGACACTCGGGATCAATACGAAAGATAGGTGCAGGGGATGGATACGAAAA
The DNA here is from genome assembly GCA_030737815.1 of Allium fistulosum. Lineage (NCBI taxonomy): Eukaryota > Viridiplantae > Streptophyta > Magnoliopsida > Asparagales > Amaryllidaceae > Allium > Allium fistulosum. The sequence goes on along the minus strand of CM060907.1, from coordinate 909,946,866 downwards.
GCGACGAGCACTCATAGGCTATTTCGTATCGATCATTTTCGTTTCGACCGATACGAAGAAGCCGGTCAAGGGGAGGAGCACATTGCATGGATCGAAGCGTGGAACTCAGATGGATACGAAGGCTATGACTATGGATACGGAGATCGATGGATACGAATTGAGGGACATGGAATATGATGGATATGAAGCATTGATGGATACGAAGCTACCAGCCTACATTGAGAAATACAAACTTGGATCGATCATAACTCTCATTCTACTAGTCCAAATGCTATGAAATTTTCATAGGAGCTTGCTTATTCACTCAAGAACGTCCATGATCGATCTTAGCTTCATTGGACTATTTATGGATCGACACGAATTATACTAGGATCGATCAGGATCGATCCTAAACGACACCAGATCGATCTGGTGGGCCCACCTACGCATGAGGAGAGATTCCAGGTTTTGGGGCGGATATTTTCAGATCTGCACCTATAAATAGCAGCCCTATGGCAACTAAAAAGGGATCTTCTCCTTCTTTCCTAGGCTAAAACTCTGCCATTTGTTTACTAATTTCAAAGGCTTGTAACTGTAATCTCAATACAAAAGGAATAATAGGATTAATTCAAAGTGGACGTAGGCCGGAGATAGTCGAACCACTATAAATCTTGTGTTATCTTACTTTCTTTCATTTTAATTTAGTTGTTTCTTTATTTTTATTCTCTACATTATTCGGATTTGAGATTTTTGTGTAAACACTTGTGCTTCCACTACTTCTGGGGTTTGTGACCAATTTTTGCGCAAACACTTTGGTGCTTTCATTGAGAGGGACTTACACTCGCTATACCGGATTTGGAGTTCAGATTTGGAAAGTTAAAGGATCGGATTTTGGGAAGCAAAGCTTAAGAAATCAACAAGGAGACAGAGAACAGAAAGGAGTCAGCATGAAGGAAGTCAGGAGGCCTCTTCAGGAGCTAATTAGACCTCAGATTTCATCACCAGAGATGAGATGGAGATGATGATGGATGCTATGCAAGAAGGGATGCTGAAAAAGCAGGAGGAGATGATGTAGAATCTACTTCGACAAGTTGGACAAGCTGGAGTGCAAAATCAAGAGAACGTAACAACAGGAAATGCTGGAAATATGGATTGTGAAGCTGGAGCAGCAGGAGCGGAGATAGTTTGGAATCAGGATTAGGAGCATGGAGCAACAGGGATTCAGGATAGAGTGGGACCATCAGGAATAGTCCCTGAGCTGGGGGCATGCCCCGGAATCATGTTGGCTCAATTCCAGGAAGGGTACCAGGCGGCACTGTGCAGTTTGGCGTTGATCGGTATATGGATGCTCGTCTAGAAGGATAGGTTTCAGGATTCCCTCGTGGACTCCGGGGGCAGGTTAGAGATCGTAGATAGAGGCTACCACTTGATGACAACGACAGGTTATCGGACATGATCAGACGGGCTATGAGGGGAGGATTGGTGAATAGAGATTTGGAGGACGTGAATAGGAGTCCTTTCACTTTTATGATCAGGCAGGCTAGGAATCCACCAGAATTCAAACTACCAATGCAGGAGATGTATGATGGGAGAACAGATGCCGCTATTCCCTTGACGAGGTACATGAGGCATATGGAAGTACTGGGGGCATCGGAGGGAGTTATGGCTCGGTGCTTCCCTTTGTATCTGACAGATATAGCAGCACTATGGTTCAGACAACTGGAGAGCGGCTCAATTGGCACTTGGATGGAGTTGATTGAGAGATTTATGTGGCAATTTCGGGACCACGTCGTGAGACCCAAGAATGTGATGACTTTAACATCAATGAAATAATGGAAGGGAGAATCACTTAGGGATTTCTTAACCAGATTCAATGCGGCGGCAGCTTCGGTGGATCGACCCGATCCGTCGATGGTTTTGATGGCAGTATTCTCAAGAATTACGAATGATTCATATTTTAAGATATCATTGGAACGGGATTCGCCGATGGATTTCAGAGAGTTTTATCACGAGGCAGAAAGGTTTTTATGATAAGAAGATGCAAAGGCTGAAAGAGAGGGGAGAGAGGCTGAAGTTTATGCGGTAAAAGGTGAAGGTCCGTCTAGGGAGGATTCAAACACGGACGATAGAGGCAAAAGGAAAATGAACGACAATGGTAGCACATTGAAAAGGAAATGGAGGGAATCTAAATTCTCTTCTTACACGGATCTAACTGAAACTCTAGAAAGGATTTACTTGGATACTCGAGGACACCTCATATATCGAAGGCCGGCAAAAAGGGAACCCTCTGAATATGAATGGGCATCGGGAAAGCATTGCCTATTCCATGAGCTGGATGGGCACAACATGAACGACTGAAGGCATTTGAAGGATATCGTTATGGAGCATGTAAGAAATGGTCATCTATAACAATACGTAAGGAATCGAGCTGTGGCAGTGGGACAGGAGCAGCCACCGCCCACCTCAGGCAAAGATAGCACTAGATCTAGGCATCGTCGGCTTATTATCAACTGAATGAATTTATGGATTTGAATAAGTGATAAACCCCAAAGTGATGCGGCTATGTCACTTACACATGTACGGGATCGAGGACGGTCCCTAGGCATGCTCTGTGATGATGATAAACCGTGATGCTCAGGTTTATGAAATCTTGTTTTCTTTATGTTTTCTGTGAACTATGGTTTCTTTCTTGGTACTATGGACATTTGATTTTCTAGGTTGTACGGACTTTTATTTTGTCAATTGGACTTTGTATTGATTGGATTTGGATTAATGTAATAAATAATACAGGTCATGCGATTACGATCCCGACCGGAGAGACGGGGCAGTAATCGCAAGTTACGGGTCCCTTCACCGGAGAGCGATGGAATGGACTCAAACAAAATATAAAAGTCCTCGACCGGAGAGTCGAGGCGGGAGAATATAAAGGTCCTCGACCAGAGAGTCAAGGCCAGAGGATAAAAGTCCTCGACCGGAGAGTCGAGGCCAGAGAATATAAGTCCTTGACCGGAGAGTCGAGGCCGGAGTAGGATAAAATGACCCGGTGAGGTCTATGGATTTGAATTTAGACCCGAAGAGGTTATGGATTCGGATTTCGGCTTTGAATGGCCAAGGATTGGCTGTGGACCTGGAATGGTCCCGGATTTAGATAAGGGCCTAGAGCGGTCCCGGATTTGGATATCGACCCGGAGAGGTCATGGATTTGGTTATTGGTTATTGGATATGGATGGATTAAAACTTAGTTGACAGGTTCGGATGGCTATGGAATTGGCTAAGGATTAGGTTACTGGATTCAGAATCGGATATCGACTCGGAGCAGTCGTGGATTCGGATAAGGACATGGCTATGGCACTTGGATAGAATGGCTTGGTAGTGGATTGGATTATGGATCGGATGACATGGCCGTGGATGAAATATGGACTTTGGATGTTAGATTGGAAGCTATTCAAAACACACCTTCCTATTGCAAGGCATGTTTTAGGGGGAAAATGCTACCCTGCCTTTTGGATAAGGCTGGGATACCAACAAAATTTGCTAAAAAGGATGGATATCGGGATTGGAGATCGATTGGAAACAAGACTATGATCAATATCATCAAAATTGGACTAAGCTCCAATCAAGGTAGGAACGATTGGGAATGATGGACAAGGCTAAGAAAGGCTACACTTCAAATTTCAGGTCAATCGGACTTCCTATGCTCGAGTTATGGATGGGTCAATATTGGAGAGAAATGGTTTTGGATCGATACCTTCGTATCGATCATTGTGATGATTGGTTTGGATCGATCGGATTTTGGATCGATGCATCTCGTATCGATGCACTTTGCACCGACCAGATGACTTCGGGAAGGAAACATGTTGATGGGTATGAAATTCTTATCGATACGCACATATCGATTGGATGGCAAAATACGTCAATGCACTTCGTATCGATCATGGCTGGGATCGATGCAAAGAATGAAGCAATGTTTGCAGGGATTTGGATGAGCATTTTGTATCGATCACTTATTCATCGATACGAAGAACACACTTGGGATGGATACGAAGCTACATGCTTCACCAGGATACTCGGGATCGATAAGAAGATAGGTGCAGGGGCTGGATACAAAAACGGCGAGCACTCATAGGCTATTTCTTATCGATCGCCTTCGTATCGATCGATACGAAGAAGCCGGTCAAGAAAAGGAGCTCATTGCATGGATCGAAGCGTGGAACTCGGATGGATACGAAGGCTACGACTATGGATATGGGGACCGATGGATACGAATTGAGGGACATGGAATATGATGGATACAAAGCATTGATGGATACGAAGCTACCAGCCTACATTGAGAAATACGAACTTGGATCGATCAGAACTCTCATTCTACCAGTCCAAATGCTATGAAATTTTCACAGGAGCTTGCTTATTCACTCAAGACGTCCATGAACGATCTCAGCTTCATTGGACTATTTTTGGATCGATATGAATTATACTTGGATCGATCAGGATCAATCCCAAACGACACCAAATCGATCTAGTGAACCCACCTGCTCATGGGAAGAGGTATTCCAGATTTTGGGCGGATATTTTCAGATCTGCACCTATAAATAGCATCCCTATGACAACTAAAAAGTAATCTTCTCCTTCTTTCCTAGGCTAAAACTCTGCCATTTGTTTACTGATTTCAAAGGCTTGTAACTATAATCTCAATACAAAAGGAATAAAAGGATCAATTCAAAGTGGATGTAGGCCGGAGATAGCTGAACCACTATAAATCTTGTGTCTTCTCTTACTTTCTTTCATTTTAATTTGGTTGTTTCTTCATTTTTATTCTCTACATTATCTAAATCTGAAATCTGTGGTTGGATATTGAGATTTGTGTATAAACACTAGTGCTTTCGCTACTTCTGGGGTTTGTGACCAATTTTGGTGCAAACAGGTATCGCGCTCAACTCCAAGTCAAAGTCTGGCCAGAGTATTTCTATTAATAATAATTGTTATTATTGAACCAAGTACTTTGTGTTTGGACTAGAAAATTAAAAATGGACGATATCGGAATTTTGACTATTGCCAAATTTCATAAGTCCAAAGTGATATAGTATTGATGAAGAGAATTGATGTAAATAAATATTACAACTGGGTAACGCTTAATGAAGTGAAATTGGATTTTACTGAAACTAAGAAGCGATAAATTTGGCCCTAATATCACACCACCTACTAGTGACATGTGAATGTTAACATTTGAATAGTTCATTAATCGCTGACCAAATTTACACCTGACGAGTCACGCAACTGATATGATGAATTCTGTTTAGACTAAATGATTTAATTAGTTCATAATCGTTATAAATTAGTTAAATCTATTAATATTTACGAAATATTAATTATAAAATTTTGAATATGATTTGAGGAATGAATATTATTGTATATTTATAATAGTTAATAAAATATATCGATTGATATGTGAACATCCCCTATCTTGAGGCCCGAAGCTAAGCGCTACAGATGATGCAGTCATCCATAGTATTAACTTCCAGTGACAAAATACGGTAATGTTAATGGTATCCATAATATCATAAGCACGTGAATATGAAATAAAATCAACACAGAATTAAAACAACTTTTCTGATTACATTTTAGATCAATATTTCATATTCAATTACATTATCTGATAATCGACTCTTGAGTTTTGATCAAATATACTTATTACAAATTACGCCAAGAGCGACATATGAAGCCGCCACCCTGATTCAGAGTACTAGATAGACTAATCAATCTTAATACAACACATCAGAAATAAAACTAAATAACTCCTATATAGCTAGCATTGCCTCATGCATGTCTTCGGAAGCTTATTCGTCCAACCTACTAAACCTGAAAAACCTCAACTCTCAGTCTACTCAAATCATATTTTGAGCACCCAAGAGTTTAGGGGAAAACATAAACTTCAAGTCAAACATAAAGCCCGGTGTGAATAATATTATTACATATTGGTTTAGTGATATTAAGTGAGACCACGCCGCTTAGCGGAACGGGTTTTCCCTCACTAATATCCTTTTTAAAGCATATATTTTGCAAATCAAAATCTTTCAATCAAACTGATTAAGCAATAATAGCAATATCATATTGGAACATAAATCGGGTAATCAATGGACTATCTGTCCAAGCAACATAGTTTTGTTTGGCTAACTACTAACCATTGGGTGACTCGGGCCTGCCAAACAAAATTAATAAATAATCTAACATCTGTTAGACACTCTTTTGGACGGTCTGTCGTCAACTTACTTCTCCTAGGATCAACTGATCCTAATGGTTTTGTGGGCTCACCAATAACCCATCCTCTTTTGTATATTCCTTTCTTTGTGTAACATCATTTAAGTCTAACCTGGGACTAAGCCCTACACACTGGAATTTTGGACTTATATTAACTAGGGGCTATAGCTAAAGTATAGGGAGAGACTCTACACCAGTCCCATCTGGTATTCTAATATCTAAGTCATTTACTTAGGGTTAACTACCCCATCAAATTTTCCTTGAAAACGTTTCTTTCAAATTGCTTTAACCCTTTAAATCATACTTAAACATGGAAAATACACCCCTTTCCATGATGTAGGCTTTACACAAAAGATTGTTGATGAAATATAATGGGGTTATCAATACCTCTAAAGTAAGTTAAAAACTCTCTTTAATTTAAAAGGTCTTAGGCCATGGAGCCAAGGTAAACCATTCAAAACCTTTGCTTAAAAACTTTAAACAATACCTTTTGAATCCATTGAACGTACCCCTTTCCAAATAAGTTAACTATTGTACCTTGTAACATTAGGCCGAAAGGCCAAAACATACCTTTAGAAATCATTGAAGGCATCCCTTCGAAAGTTTAGACATCCTCTTTTGAAAACTCTTTAAACTTGTCTTTCAAAGGGATTGGAAACCTTCCTTTTAAAGACTCAAGTAAACATTTTGAAAACATTGAGGTACCACCCCTTCGAAACCTTCATTATAAACCTTTCAAAAGCATCAAAGTCCTTTATTTAAAACAAACCTTTCGAAAGCAATTTGTTTCAAATAAGAGCTTGTAGATCATAGTTTTGCAACCATTTAAAACATTCCTTTCGAAACCTTTGGGTTTATCTTTCAATAGAACAAAGGGTCTTAAAAGAACTAGGGCAAAGGCAACTCTTTTAAAAGCATTGTTCCTAAGTAAAAGATAGTGGATGGTTTTGAAACCAGCTCTTTCAAAAGCTTGGAGAAACAACTTCATAGTAAAAATGAAAGCACCCTTTCGAAACCATTGTCTAATGGAAAAAGCGGCCTTAACCGGGTCGAAAGGTAGAATGTGGAAGCAAGGGTTTCAATTCCTTCGAAAGCTTGTTTTAAAACAAAGGACGGCAACCTCTTTCGAAAGCCCTTTATTAGTACAAAGGCGTATTGGACTAAGTCGAAAGCTATTTCCTTCGAAAGATTCAATCTGTAACCAAAATAGCTCTGAGTTTATCACGACTACTTCTACCTCTTCGAAAGCATGTTTCGACTCTATACCATCTGCCTATCTCCAATCCACTACATACCAAGGCATTGATACCATGTGTATTGGTTTCGACTAGGTTGGAGGTGGTAGTATGAGGTTGAAAGTTGGCCGCCAAAAGTGGCGAAGCAACAAACCTTTACAAAACTGAGTTTTAACCTTTTAAAATAATATCTTTCCAACTAACTTGCCTTATTTATCAATATATAATTAGTTGCCACTTCGTTTTCAAAATCTTTTCCAAAAGCGCTGTCGGATTCAATTATTAAAAATATAAAACATTTATCTTGACAAACGAGAGACTATACTTGGGAAACTTAGAGCAAGAGTAGAGACACTTATCCTGACTTGTTGCACGGTATGCTTTAACTTTATAATTGATTGTAATGAGTACCTTATCGTAATTTCGAGGACGAAATTCTTTAAGGAGGAGAGTCTGTAACACCCCTAATTTTAAATAACATTATTCAAGAAATTTAATTAGATAAACTAAATAGAATAATGTAAAGATTAATTAAGAGATTGAGATTTGTATAATTATAAAGTGCCTTGGGAATGAATGAACCAATGAAAGTTTAAAATGAAGTAAGTAGAGGAAATAAGATAAGGACAAAATAGGTATGGGTTATATTCTTATATCCTAAACCCTTTACCCACTTTCATTTACAACATTCACAAAAAAAATTAAAACAAGAGTTTGGTCGACCACCATTAAAAGATACCAAGAGGAAGATAAGCAAGAAAGCAAGTAGGAAGCTTAAGCTAATTGATCTAAGAGCAAATCCCAACCTCCTTAACAATAAGCAAAAGGTGAATAATAGACTACCTCTCATTTTATTGTTTTCGGGTTTTAGTAGAGATTCGAATTTATTTTGCAAATAAATTGTCATGTTTTGATTGTTTAAATAAATATATATGCTTGTTGATGATTTATGTGCTTCATATAGATTTTATGATAAGTTTTGGAAGTGAAAACTCTATAAAATGACATCCAAATGACTTGCATTTTTGATATAAGGTCAGAAATAATATTTTAGAGTTGGGTTTCAAGTTTCATAGTTTTCTAAGTTGTTGTGGATTTATTATGAATTTTTTAGTAAAGAAAATGGTTAAATTGGGTTTAAAATTAATTTCGGCTATTATATGTTAGCTTTGGGGCAGAAATTTAAATATGTTAGAAAAAATATTAAAAGTGATTTATGGGAATTTTCGAATAATTTTCCTAAGTATTTTATTAAAGGTATAAAATTATTTAAGGTGTGAGACATAAATGTTTTATCTGTCTATAAAAGGAGAAGGGGCAATTTGATAAACGTTTTAAATTTTTAATTACTGAATCCGGCAGCGCTTTTGGCAAAGATTTTGAAAAAGAAGTGGAAACCAATTATATATTGATAAATAAGGCAAGTTATTTGGAAAGATATTACTTTAAAAAGTTAAAAATCAGTTTTGTAAAGGTTTGTTGCTTCACCACTTTCGACAGCCACCTTTCGACCCCATAATACCGCCTCCAACCTAGTCGAAACCAATACACATGGTATCAATGCCTTGGTACGTAGTGGATTGGAGATATGCAGAAGGTATAGAGTCGAAACATGCTTTTGAAGGGGTAGAAGTAGTCTTTATAAACTCAGAATTATTTTGGTTACAGAATGAAGCTTTCGAAGGAAATAGCTTTCGACTTGGTCGAATACGCCTTTGTTTAATATCGAGCTTTCGAAAGATGTTTCCCCTCACTAATTTCCTTTTAAAAGCACATCTTTTGCAAATCAAAATCCTACAATCAAACTGATTAAGCAATAAGAGCAATATCATATAGTTATATAAATCAGGCAATCAATGGACTATCTGTCCGAGCAATATAGTTTTGTTTGGCTAACTACTAACCATTGGCTGACTCGGGCCTACTAGACAAAATAAATAAATAATCTAACATATGTTAGACACTCTTCTGGATGGTCTGTCCTTAACTTACTTCTCCTAGGGTCAATTGATCCTAATGGTTTTGCGGGCTCACCAATAATCTATCCTCTTTTGTATATTCCTTTCTATGTGTAACATCATTTAAGTCCTACCTATGGTATGATTTGAGTAGATTGAGAGTTGAGGTTTATCAGGTTTAATAGGTTGGACGAATAAGCTTCCGAAGATGTGCACGAAGCAATGCTAGCTAAATAGGAGCTATTTAGTTTTATTTTCGCTGTGTTGTATTAAGACTGATTAGTCTATTTAGTACTCTAATCATCCAAGGGAGCATCTTCATATACCGCTCTTGGCATAATTTGTAGTAAGTATATTTGATCAAAACCTGGGAGTCGATTATGGGATTATGTAATTGCAGATGAAATATTCATTTGAAATGTAATCAGAAAAGTTGTTTTAGTTCCATGTTGATTTTATTTCATACTCATCTGCTTCTGATATTATGGATACCATTAACATTACCATATTTTGTCACCAGAAGTTAATACTATGGATGACTGCAGCATCTGTAGCGCTTAGCTACGGGCCTCAAGATAGGGGATGTTACAATATGCGATATCAATAAAAAATAAAATTAGATTTGATTAATAATATTTATTTAGGCTTAAAATGGTTTAAAGCCAATGAAAGAGGCTGGAAATTTTGACCAAAAGGATGTAGGAGGCGGCTAAAAAATTGGCTAGGGGTATTTTAGATGGATGGCTCAGATTTAGGGAGAATGACTAAGAGATTTGATCCACATTTCTCGCTATCCTTCCACTATAAAAGAACTTATAACCATAATGCATTGGAAGATTTTTTTTTTGGGCTGCCGTTTTCATCTTCTTGTTGGTCGATCCCAGCTACACAAAGTGTAACGAACTGGATTTTTCGACCCTCGAAAATCGACACTAATACGTTCACTGTATCACATGCCGAGAAATTGGATGTCGAAAAACCTGATTGTTAGGGGAGAAGAAGAAGAAAACTAAACATAATAGAATCTCACAGTGGAACGAATAATCTATAATATGTCACAAGTCTTTACATAAAAAAAAACTGTAATATGTATATATACAAACATCAATCAAAGTATACTAACCTATTTCAGCCTGGATAGTTATAACAGTCTGTCCTTACTATTGCTGATAACACACCAATGAATACAGCGAAAAATATAACCATCTACGTGAATACATCTCCGAACCTCCAACTCATCTTCTGAAGCTCCAAGCATCCAATCTAATCTGTAATATGCTCGGTCTGACCCAAGCATTATATTAAAATAACACCCGAGTCAGTCTGGAAACTAGCGTGAGAAAACACAACCAACTAGAATTAAAGTTATATGAAAATCTTTGAAATCAAAAGGTATCTCGTAATACTATGCCACACGTAAACACGACGGGTTTTTACCTTACGATAACCAAAACACTTTTATAGAAAACACCGGTGATATTATAATAATGTCTCGAGGTTCAAAGTAAAATATTAGAATAGCCGAAATGCTTGCATCTCACATTTCAACATAGTAGGGCATAATCAAAACCCTATGACGCTTATTGGAGAATGGATTGCATATAATGACTAGGCACTAGGGTACCACCTATCACGGTACACCTCTAGAAAAATGTACCGAGATAAAACCTATCGATCCCTGCCAACACAAGACCGGCCTACCCCTTACTGGATAGTACCGAATATGTCATCACCCCGGTTGTTCCCAACCTTTTTACTGAGATCTCATGCATAACCAATCCATAAATATGTAGATGTAGGGTATCTAGAAAGGTGACAACATACCCTAATGGGTGCGAACCACATAGTTGTATGAAATGCGGAGTACGGATCTTAAGGCTGGATTAACACTAGAGGGGGGTGAATAGTGTTTAATGGATTTTATGGAATTTTGAAATCTTTTGAAATTAAACACAGAAAGATGCAATTCAAAAACACAGAAACAATCACAGAATCAGACACAGATGCAAATAGTAAATAAAAGAATTAAAGGAAAGAACACACCGGAGTTTTATACTGGTTCGGAGTTACCCGACATCCAGTCCAACACAATTTCTTGTGCAAATTTCTTTTCGAATATAATGTCGATATTACAACCTCGATTTCAAGGCCATGAGATACACCCTCCTGTCTTCGAATCTAGAGAAAACTCTCTTGATTTAACTAGGTTACAAGATCACCTAATTGATTTACGGGCTACAATCACACCCAATTGATTTACGGCCCACAATCACACTATTTCCAATCACACTTTGATAGAGAGAGACTCGATATACTTCGATCTTTCGATCTTTGATTACAAATGATCCTATAACTCTGAATAGTAGTGAGATCTTTGAGAGAGAGTGATAGAGAATCAAACTAGAGATGATCAAGTTTGATTCACTTAGGATTTCAGTAGAGTTTTGTTAAAATATAAGAGAATACTTGAATCGAGAAGGAGTGAAGAAATGAAGAAAAAACTAACTTAAAATTTATTGAAAACAACTAGTATTTATAGAAGAACAACAGTCTTGTCCATTCGTGAAAGGTTATGACAAATGGACACTTCATTTGAAAATTTGAAATTAGAATTTCTAAGGTTACCATGTCGACATGGGGGGATGGGAGATGTCGACATGCCTATGTGTATTTTGAAAATTGATTTTGTTTTTAAAATGATTTATATTCTAAAACTTGCCAAAACAATTTCTATACTTTGTAAACCATTTTGAATATAGTTTAAACTTAAAAGAGATTTAAAAAATAATCTTGAAAATATATAATCTATAATATAAAAGTAATATTAAAAACTAAGTATATAATATATTTTTGAGATTTTAGGCTTATAATATTAAAACCAACAAGAGATGATTTTGAAATCAAAATAAAAAAGATAATAAAAATAGTTTAAGGATAAAAATATTTAAACTGAGAGAGATGACTTTAAAATGTTTCTGGAAAGATATTTGAAATAAATCATTTTGAAAATTTTGTGGATTCCATTCCACTAGAGAAGGTCGTGGGTTCCATCCCACTAAAGAGGTCATGGGTTCCATCCCACTATTAAAGTGAGAAGGTGGATTCCATTCCACTATTAAAGATGACTTTAAAATGTTTTTGGAAAGATATTTAAAATAAATCATTTTGAAAATTTTGTGGATTCCATTCCACTAGAGAAGGTCGTGGGTTCCATCCCACTAAAGATGTCATGGGTTCCATCCCACTATTAAAGTGAGAAGGTGGATTCCATTCCACTATTAAAATTCGAATAAAGATTTAGTACTATTATGAAGTTTTAACATAAATCTAGACACTATTACTTATCTTGATATCTTGAACTCTTGAAATCTTGACCTCTTGATACTCATGAGTCTTCAATCTTGGTTTCTTCAATCTTGAATCCGTCAGTCTTGAATCTCTATAATGTACAGTCTTCATTCTTCATTACCTGCATATATATATGCTGCATATACATATATATCTAGACAAGAATATTAGTATTTATATTTTATAACAAGTCCTAAGGTTGTTGTCATCAAAACCTTCATCTCAGAAACTAACAATCTCCCCCTTTTTGACGATGACAACCTATGTTTATAACATATACTCCACCTAACTTTGATTCTACTCCGACTCCCCCTTATTCCAACAACTCCCCTTTAATCTACTAACTCCCCCTTAATCTAAGACTATCTAACCTATTTTATAATTCTCCCCCTTTGTCATCAACAAAAACTAATCCTAAACTACATAACTCCCCCTTAAACTAATACTATAGCACTATATAGGATAATAATACAGCATAGTAGAATATAAATGAGACAGATAATAATATGAGTAAAATATAGTAAGGTAATGTGAGATATATGAAAATTTCAAACATAATCAATCGGTGTATTTATCAAACCACACCAATTCAATCATACCATGTTCAAATCAATTCAAACAATTCAAATCAAGTCAAATCAAACCAAACAATTCAAATCACATCATACCAAATCAAATCAAAGTAAATCAAACCATACAAGTCAAATTAAACATTTCTTGGAACTTCAACCCATCCTTCTTCACCGAAGATAGGATCTGACTTTATAGCATCCCATTCTTCATTATCCTTGTTCAGAGTTCCTTCTGGATTTGCTTCGAGTTCTTCTTTGTTGAGGGCCGAAATCATCCATCGAATGGCATCGAAGTGTCTTTCTTGTTCCTTTATCATCTGCATTTGGCTTAATTCTAAGTGACGTTGATTGCGAAGGATAAAAGTAAGTATGTTTTTGAAGGAATTGAGAGTTTCTTCAAGATTCTCACTTAGATTATAAATTGGAGAGGCCATTATTTGATAGAATATGAAGAAATTCAATAGAAAATAAGGATAATTGAAAATATGCATTTTTCTGGAGGAGACATGTATTTATAGGGTTAGAAAGTTGTTTGAAATGTAAAGGCACAAGGTAGTTATGTCAATTTCAAATTCAAAACAATAATTACTTTCTGGCCGTTACATGTCGACGTGGGGGGCGGGGGTGTCGACATGCCCCTGTTGATTTTGACAATTTTCTTTGTTTCTTTATATTATGTACAAGTCTATAAATATACTTATATAATATAAAATCAAGTACTCTAGATATATTTTATAGCTAATGAACAGGAATAAATAGATAAATTTTAGTTAATAATTACATAAACAATACATAACATTAACTAATCGAAAGATACAAACTAATATAACATGAATGAAAACTGGAATTCGATAGAGGATGATGAAGATGATGATAATCCAAGTTTGCGACTCACTTTCCCAAAGAACCTGTTCATTTTGGTGGAAATTTTGTACAACTTTTTACTAACGGATCTTTTTAGAATCCATTGGTTTTCCACTATTATCTTTTGGTTTTAGAGAAGTGTCTTGTTGGAGGGATTGTTAGGAGTGATAGGGTATTCAATACTTTCCAATGATGTCTCTTCCTCCTCCTCTCCTTCTTTATCAATCTCCATATCCTCCCCTTCTTCCTCCTCTTCTTCTTCCATTTCTTCATGAGCCAACCTTTCATCTTTTTCGGTAAGTGTTTCATATGGTTGAAACACAAGTAGGATTTCATAAGAGAGATATTTGCATGGTTAAACACTTTTCGAGAAACAAACTCCTCTCTCTTATAATCAACTACAAAATAGTTAAAAATATGTGTAAGATAAATTCCATGATACAAAGTGTTTTCCCCTAAAGTAAAATTTTTTGGACGAAGTTCATCCAAAATTACTTGTGCCCAATTAATGTCATAGTGCCCATAAATAGCAAAAAGCGCCTTACAAACTTTTAAGGTCGGGTGATTGAAATTTCCCGATCTTGGAGTTATGGTATGTTGCAAAAGAAGGTTTACAATTCTTACTTTTGGATGGAAATTTTGATTGATAAATTCAAAGTTATCATATCCTTCAAAAATGTGATGAAATGTCTCACGATCATGTTCATCAATTTGAAAATCCAAAAGATTCATTCCCGTATACTTACAACCCAAAATATTTCCCAAAATTTAAAATAATTTTTGTTCCTTTAATACTACTCCAAACTTTCCCTTCATTACCATTATAAAAACCACGATTCAAATTAGCATAAAACATTTTAACAAGATTTGGATAATAAACAAAATCATTTTTAGAATTATCAATTAAATGGAGAATTTGATTCTCTTCGAAAAGAACATTGAGTTCATATGAAGGAAATCACTAAAGATAGCAAATTTTCCAATATGGACTTTTCCAAATTTTGCATAGCTTATGTAAGCTTTGATAGCTTATGGGTCATTATAGAGGAATTCTTTGATGGCTTTGGACAGCCTAATGGTAGAAGGAGTGCTTGAGGAATCCATTTTTAAAGAGAGTAGAGAGCTTGAGAGTTTGAAAGAGAGTTTGAATTTTGAAATGAAAGTGAAAAGATAGGATAAAGTTAAGGAGATAAATAGATATTCAATAGTCATGTTCTCTGGTCAAGAAACAGCTTTTCAAAGCTTTGGAGTTGGTGAAAAGGTGGAGGGAAATTCAAAGTTTTGAATTCAAATTTGAATTTCAAAATTCTGGTAGGGATGTCGACATAGGGGGTAGGGCCATGTCGACATGGGTCCTATAATACATGTGACTAATTTTTTTATTTTGTTTAATATATATATATATCCTATAATCTAATTTATATTTTATCTGAAATAATGTAAATATAATAACACTTTAATATTAATATTTTAATATTAAAAATATTATTAAAATAATTTTATTTTGAAAATCAAAATTTTAAATTCAAATAGCAAGCAATTTCAAAACATGCAAGAATTCAAACATTCAAACATTCAAGCAAACAATTTCAACCAATATAAATTAAATGCGTACCTATTTTTAGATTCATATTCCTGAGATCATCAGATTCGTGTACAACTATGAAGCACATCTTTGAATTTTCCATCTTCTAATCTTCATCACTAGTGTAACGTCCCCAAATTTTCTATATATTTAAATTAATAATTAATTGTATTTTTGAATAAAATAGTAAAATAAATGGATTAAAGTGATGCGAGTTTCCCCAAACTCAATTAAATTTGGTATAAATCATTTGAATTTAATAATATTGTAAGTATTTTATATATGTGAATATATATGTATTTGAGCATATGTGAGTAAATTTGAAATAATATATATATGTATATTTGAGTTGAATTTAAATCTTTATATAAATGGTTTAGAAATGAAGATATATAAGATAGATAGATAAAGTAAATACATTGGATAAAATCCAATGACAAATTAAATATAGAAATTAATCTATATTACAAAATAATGAGAAATAAATAAAAGATAAGTTATAAAATATAAAGTAATTCATTTAATAAAATTTTAACAACATAATAATTATAGGAATTCATTTGAATTAAAAAGCAAAGACAAAATAAAGGATAAAAATATATTCAAATGGAAAGTAGAACATATTAAACAAATTCTAACAACAAAGTAAAATAGAAATTTAATTATATTATAAAGTAATGTTGTAAAGGCAAAAGAAGAAACATACATATACATGGAAGCTTGCAAATGAAGGTAAGTGTGAACAAACATCTTGTACAGCCGAGAAAGGTTATATTGTACAGCTGAAAGTGAAAAGAAAATATAAATGGTACAACATCAATGACGCAGTGGATTAAACAAAAACAAGGTAGATCGATGAAAGTAGCAATCGATGGATTGAGAAATACTAAAATGCCCAAATTCGTTGATTCGAATATACCGAATTCTAGCTATCTCTGACACGTTGATCGCGCACGATACCGTGAAGAGAGATCTACAATTCTTCGAGCATTGATCAAGCGCACTTGATTCCGCGAATTGGCTTCAACGATCGAAGATTCGAGCGCACTCGAATGTCGAAGGTGGAGATAGGAGATTACACTCAACTACCGATTTTAATTGAAAGCACAAAGCTAACAAACAAGAATTTTATTCAAATGAACTAAACTATTACAAATGGCACCACCGGCCTATTTATAGAAGTTACAACACACGCCACAGAAAATGTACAACTCATAAGTCGTCCACGACTTAAGACACCACGACCTAAAAGTAGACGACTCAAAACAAATAGGCGACTTACGACCTAAACAAGATCATTAACGACTTAACACTTGCACATACATGCCAACACCTCCACGTGACCTAAAACATACGACTTAACAATATGTTTAACGACTTAAACTAGCTGTGACATAACATCCTTTGCGACTTAAAAGAATCAACGGCATAAAGTAAAGCGGCATAAGGAATCCACGGCTTCCAGCTTCAGCGACCTAACCTAGGTCGTAACCCGCTTCTACGACCTAACCTAGGTCGTAACTCGCATGAACGATCCAACACAACAGGCTCTGGTTTGCTTAACTCGCTAGGTCGTTCCAGCGACCTATCATTTAACTCGTTAGGTCGTACACGACCTAAATCACTTCCCTTAAGTCGTAGCCGACTTACGCCTTGCGCATTCTCAACTCGTGGTTCTCCACTAGGTCGTTGCCGAGCTTCACTAAGTCGCTGGAGCGACTTAAAGGTATTATTAGGTTGGTCACGACTTATGGCTTCGTTAGGTCGGTCACGACTTAGTACTTCATTTTGTATCCCTTCCTCGCGAACTTCCTTGTTAGCTCCCATGTTCTTAGGTCGTAAACGACTCATCATTTCCGAACGACTTAAGGTTTCGTTGGGTCGTCCCATGTTCTTAGGTCGTAAACGACTCACCACTTCCGAACGACTTAAGGTTTCGTTAGGTTGGTCACGACCTAACACTTGGCCTGCATCATCCTCCCCTGGTTGAGAGAAATTCGTCCTCGAATTTGCACCTTCCTCCTCCGCAACACACTCATCCCCATGATACAGAACTAAGTATTTGACGTTAAACACATCAGAAGTATGAACATTATCCGGTAATTCCAATTGATACGCGTTCTCATTGATTTTCTTCAAAAATTTTACAGGACCAATCTTCTGCGCTTTCAATTTATTGTACGTTCCCACCGGAAAACGATCCTTTGTTAACACTGCATAAACCAAATCACCTTCATTAAATTCAACATTCCTTCACTTCAGATCTGCAGATCGTTTGTACTTCTCATCCGCTTTATCCAATCGTTCCTGAACGATTTGAAGACATTCTGTCAATCCTTCAACAAAATCAACAGCCCGTTTAACGGTTCCCTTGGATTGTGGTACTATCGTCAAATCCAACGGTCCCTTTGGTAAACTTGATTACACTATCTGAAATGGACTGAACCCTGTACTGCGGTTTATAGCATGGTTATGAGCAAACTCCGCTTGACATAATTTCATATCCCAACTCTTCAGATTATCTTTCACAAGACATCTCAACAAATTCCCCAACGATCTGTTCACGACCTCGGTCTGTCCATCCGTCTGCGGATGATAAGCGCTGCTAAAGTTCAACTTCGTTCCCACCATCTTCCACAAACTTAGCCAAAAATGACTCAGAAAACGAGTATCCCTATCCGACACAATAGATTCTGGCAATCCATGAAGTCGATATATCTCTTTGAAAAATAACTGAGCAACATGAACAGCATCCGCCGTCTTCTTACAAGCAAAAAAATGTGCCATTTTCAAAAATCGGTCAACCACCACATAAATGGAATCGTTTCCCCTTTGAGTTCGCGGTAACCCCAAAACAAAATCCATACTCACATCAACCCAAGGCTTAGTTGGTACAGGTAACGACATATATAATCCAGCATTGGTCGCAGTTCCTTTCGACACCTGATAGATATGACATCGCTCCACAAACCTTTCCACTTCTTTCCTCATTGATGGCCAAAAGTAAGACTGAGAGACCAAATACAATGTACGATCACGGCCCACATGACCTTCCTCATGCAACTCTTTTACAATCTTCATACGTAAGCTGCACTCCGGTATACATAATCGATTTCCCTTAAAAAGAAAACCATCCACCATTACAAACTCATCCGTCTTTCCCTCCTTGACTTCATCAACAAACTTTGCAAAGTAAGGATCATCGACAAATAATTCTGGCAACACATCAAACCCGATTACTTCAATCTTCATTGTAGTCAACACATGATTCCTTCTGCTCAACGCATCCGCCACACGGTTCGTAACCCCATATTTGTGTTTCACTACAAACGTAAACTGTTGCAGGTACGCAATCCACGATGCATGCCTTGCTACAATCTTGTCCTGTCCCTGCATATGCTTCAACGCTTCATGATCAGTATATAAAACAAATTCTTTATGAAACAAGTAATGTCTCCAGTGTTTCACTGCTTGCACGATAGCATAAAACTCCATATCATATGTACTATATCTCATCATTGCTCCTGATAACTTCTCACTGAAATATGCAATAGGACGTCCCCTCTGACTCAACACCCCTCCAATTCCAACCTTCGATGCGTCAGTATGTAATTCAAACAACAACTGAAAATCAGGTAATGCTAGAATTGGTGCTGACGTCAAGAGTTCTTTGATTCGCTCAAAAGCAACCCCTGCTCCCTCCGTCCATGCAAACTGTTTACCCTTCATACAATCAGTCACAGGCGCCATCACACTACTAAAGTGCAGAATAAACCTTCGATAAAATGAAGCCAACCCATGAAAACTTCGGACTTCTGTTATCGTCTTGGGCTGTGGCCAATCTCTAATTGCTTCGACTTTACTCTGGTCAACCTGTATTCCTCCCTCCGATACAACATACCCCAGAAATAAAACACTCCTCGCCATAAAAACACATTTCTTCGTAGCAGCATAGAATTGTTCTTCGGGAAGAATAATTAACACTTTCTTCAAATGCTGAACATGCTCCTCGGTACTAGCACTGTAGATCAGAATATCATCAAAGTAAACTACCACAAATTTCCTAATGTACGGCCTGAAAATTTGGTTCATCACCCTCATGAATGTACTTGGTGCATTCGATAGACCAAACGGCATTACCAGCCATTCATACAATCCTTCCCTCGTCTTGAATGCTGTCTTCCATTCGTCTCCTGGTCTAATTCATATCTGATGATAGCCACTTTTAAGATCAATCTTTGAAAAGATCACAGACCCACTGATTTGATCTAACAGATCATCAAGCCTCGGCATCGGAAATCTGTATCAGACGGTTATCTTGTTCAATACTCTACTATCTGTGCACATCCTCCACGTTCCATCCTTCTTTGGTACCAACAAAGCCGGCACTGCACAAGGACTCAAACTCTCCTGAACTCGCCCTTGTTCTAGTAATTCCTCCACCTATCTCCTTAACTCCTCGTGTTCCCTTGGACTCATCCGATAGTGTGGTCTATGAGGCAATGCAGCACCTGGCACCAAATCAATCTTATGTTGTATGTCTCTAAGCGGTGGTAACTCCTTCGGTAACTCCTCTGGAAACACATCGTTGAATTCCTCCAAAACTGACTTCACTTCCTCGGGAACTTCTGTAACTTCACTGCTTTCATGCCCAACCAACATAAAAACTTCAGGACTCTCATCTATCTCTTCCACGAACTCCTTCAATGACAACAAGGTTTTCAATTCCTCAATCTCCTCCAGCTTGTTCTCATTCTGCTGTCGCTTTTTCGGAACTAAGGTGATCTTCGTGCCTTCGAACAAGAAACTGTAACTATTCGTTCGACCATTATGCTGTACTTCACGATCGCACTGCCACGGCCTTCCCAACAGCAAATGGCAAACATCCATGTCAACCACGTCACACCAAACCTCATCCTTGTATTTCTTTCCAATAGAAAATGGAACATGAGTTTGCCTCTCTACCTTTACTTCTCCTCCTTTCCTCAACCAAGCAAGTTTATATGGACTAGGATGTTTCTCCGTTTTCAGTTTCAACTTTCTCACAGCTTCCGTTGAAATGATATTATCACAACTCCCAGCATCAATGACAAATTTACAGACCTTTCCCAAAATAGTGCATGTTGACTGAAAGATGTTACTCCTTAACCAACTCGACTCTTCTTCCTGCTTCGGGGTTAAACAAGATCTTCGTAGCATCAGATTACATCCCTCGTCTCCCGACACTTCTTCTTCCTCATCACGCTATGAATTAAGATCTTCTTCGACATCCTCATCCTCCACTTCAACAATCATAGTTCTCTTCTTCGGTTTTGGACATTCGCTACTCTTATCACCCATTTCCTGGCAATTATAGCATTTGAAATTGGTATTGACTTTAGGTTTAGCCACTTCATGAACAACTGGCTTATTCGATGCTTTAGGAAGATTAGAACTACTACCCGCTCCTTTGTTCTGCCCCGTGAAACTTGGAAACACACCTCCCCCACGTCTTCCTTGTTTCTCCCAAGCCAACGCCTTTTGATGTGCTTCGGCCACAGATTTAGGGTCGAACATGTTCACCATATCTTGGATCTGTGCTCTAAGTCCACCGACAAATCTCGCGGTCAATTGTTCTTTTCTCTCCATGATATCATTTCGAGCAATTAGTTGGTAGAACTCATCAGCATAATCAGCAACCGTCTTCGTTCCTTGCCTCAAGTTCTGTAATCTCTGATACATTAGTGATTGGTAATTATAGGGCAAGAACGTAGCCTTCATCAATTTCTTCATCTTTTCCCAAGCAACAATTTTTGACTT
The DNA here is from genome assembly GCA_030737815.1 of Allium fistulosum. Classification (NCBI taxonomy): domain Eukaryota; kingdom Viridiplantae; phylum Streptophyta; class Magnoliopsida; order Asparagales; family Amaryllidaceae; genus Allium; species Allium fistulosum. The sequence goes on along the minus strand of CM060907.1, from coordinate 909,925,271 downwards.
CCCCAACCGATCCCTAGTAAGTTTGGTTTGCTTCCACCATGCCATAGCTCTCCCCCTCAACCTAGTAGCAACCAACTTCACTTTACGATTCTCCGGAACCTCCTTAAAGTCAAATATTTCCTCAACATAAGCTATCCAATCAAGAAATTCCTCGGCTTGCATACCTCCCTTGAATTACGGTATTTCAGTTTTCATCCCAGACTCCCACTTGTGATCATACTCCGACTGATTTCTTCCTTGTCCACGTCCTCGTCCAAGAACACTACCACCATCATACTCTTCTTCAAAATCTGATGTATATCGATGTCGATCCTGACCACCAACATCTCTACTACCATCACGTCTTCCACCAACATCCCTTCTATCTACATTCCTCCGTTCACGATCATTCACATTCCTGTCACGCCTTCGATCATCATCAACACTTCTCTCCTGATTGGAATGTGGTGAGACTCTACTTCCCCCATGGTTAGATTCAGGTGAAACCCTTCTCCGATTTTGATTCATCTCTAACATCATCTTCTCTAATCGACCAATCCCTTCATTAAGCTTTTCACTAAAGTTTTCGTTTATTCTTTTCTCCATCTCATCAGCTTCTTCTCTTCTATACAAAGCTTCTACGTTCTGATGGCGATTAGCTCTTCTTGGCGGCATTGTTAAATCTTCACAAAATGATACCAAATGAGGTACGGCTTCAACTTCAAACTTTGGCGCGCAAATCTTCCACGCAAAATTCAAACACCTTTCCAACTTTTGATCCAAAAGGAAATGGATCGAAAATTCCACTTTTGTTGCAAATTTGCGATGAACGCGACGAACACAAACTTCTCCAAATAATGCAACTTTCAATCTCCAACACTTCTACTTAGCTCGGCTCAACACTTCAAGCTCGGCTAACACTTCAACTTCGAAATTCTCGGCTCCAAGACTCGATTTAGCTATGATTGGATAAAACAAGCTCCTATACCAAACTGATGCAGCGGATTAAACAAAAACAAGGTAGATCGATGAAAGTAGCAATCGGTGGATTGAGAAATACTGAAATGCCCAAATTCGTTGATCCGAAGATACCGAATTCTAGCTATCTCTGACACGTTGATCGCGCACGATACCGTGAAAAGAGATCTACAATTCTTCGAGCGTTGATCAAGCGCACTTGATTCCGCGAATTGGCTTCAACGATCGAAGATTCGAGCGCACTCGAATGTCGAAGGTGGAGATAGGAGATTACACTCAACTACCGATTTTAATTGAAAGCACAAAGCTAACAAACAAGAATTTTATTCAAATCAACTAAACTATTACAAATGGCACCACCGGCTTATTTATAGAAGTTACAACACACGCCACAGAAAATGTACAACTCATAAGTCGTCCACAACTTAAGACACCACGACCTAAAAGTAGACGACTCAAAAGAAACAGGCGACTTACGACCTAAACAAGATCATTAACGACTTAACACTTGCACATACAAGCCAATACCTCCACGCGACCTAAAACATACGACTTAACAATATGTTTAACGACTTAAACCAGCTGTGACATAACATCCTCCGCGACTTAAAAGAATCAATGGCATAGAGTAAAGCGGCATAAGGAATCCACGGCTTCCAGCTTCAGCGACCTAACCTAGGTCGTAACCCGCTTCTACGACCTAACCTAGGTCGTAACTCGCATGAACGATCCAACACAACAGGCTCTGGTTTTCTCCGGTTTGCTTAACTCGCTAGGTCGTTCCAGCGACCTATCCTTTAACTCGTTAGGTCGTACACGACCTAAATCACTTCCCTTAAGTCGTAGCCGACTTACGCCTTGCGCATTCTCAACTCGTGGTTCTCCACTAGGTCGTTGATGAGCTTCACTAAGTCGCTGGAGCAACTTAAAGGTATTATTAGGTCGGTCACGACTTATGGCTTCGTTAGGTCGGTCACGACTTAGTACTTCATTTTGTATCCCTTCCTCGCGAACTTCCTTGTTAGCTCCCATGTTCTTAGGTCGTAAACGACTCATCATTTCCGAACGACTTAAGGTTTCGTTGGGTCGTCCCATGTTCTTAGGTCGTAAACGACTCATCACTTCCGAACAACTTAAGGTTTCGTTAGGTCGGTCATGACCTAACACTTGGCCTGCATCAATCAATTAATGCACGCACAAGATAGATCACTTCAGCCTCCAAAACCAAATAAAAATCTCTGGTATTTGTACAAAGCAAATTATTTCACTTATACAAAATAATACATCCCTGCAAACTCATTTCCTAGATATCAAACCACTTCATTTCAAATTCGTTCATTCAAAGCTAAGTAAAGCTGAGAAAAGATCAAAAGAAGAAAAAAATAACAGCATCTTTAAACTTCAACAAAATTCAACTAAAACAACAATACCAATCAGAGAATGGAAGAAAGGTTTCAGCTGCAAATTTTTCAAAGCCTGTTTCAAAGTTTTAAATGCTCTGCCTTCTTTTAACAGGTGAGTAAAGTTATTTTTTTAAATTCTAAATCTAAGTATTTAGTTCATAAAATCTTGAGCTTGCTGTATATTGAAGAAAATTTTGTTATGTGTGCTTTCTGAGTTACTGGAAACTCTGATATGGTCTGTTCTTCAATATTTTTATTTCAGAGCAAAAGAGAGTAGAAAATTTTTAATACATCTTTCCACAAACATCATAAATTTGAGATTTTAAACAAAAAAAAAGTTAGTTTGAATTTAAACCATGACCCAGAAATGGTTTTAAGTTCAAAATGAAACATTGACTTTGTAACATTCAGTTTACAGTAAAAAGTAAATTTTTGGGATAAATTCGAATATTGTTAAATGTTGATTCAATCTTATAGCTCGAATCTACATACACAAAGAAGACTTTTAAAACAAGAGTGAGGATTTTTAGTTGGAAATTCAAGTAGCAGTTCATAAATGAACTAGAAATGCGTTTTGATCGATTTTCGATCATCGAACAAATTTTAAAAGCTAGAATCTTGCGTGAAGCTGGTTTGAATATCTATGATCCCAGGAAAAATGTTGAGAATTTTTTCCAATGCACGAATTAGAGAAACAAGGTCAGATTAGGGTTTAAACCCATACTGGAACGTGGTTGACAAACCAAATCGCGGCAACGTCGTCGTTGCACCGGAGCCGATCGCACCAGTGGCGATCGATGCAGTGACGATAGGCGGAGCTCGGGTCAAGTTTTCACGGCCTCTAATGGCCAAAGGTGGAAGGACGAGGCATTTTAGGCTGGGTGTGTTCGAGTTGCAGTTCGAACGAAGGGGCGACTTGATCGTGATCGGCGACTTGATCGGAGTGGCTCCGATATGGTGTGTACGTGCACACTAGGATCAGCGTATCTGGAAGTTTTTGTTCTCGTGTTTGAAGAACGAGGAGATAGATGTTCGACTCGAAGAAAACAGGCTGTTATGTCAGGGAAGGCTTGGGTCAGTGGAATTAAGAGGGTAACAGGTTTAACTTTAAAACCAATCAAAGGAAAATTTAAGTTTTGCTTTGAAACAAATATTGTTAAAACAGATTTTTGTGAATATTAGTTATTAACCCAGTTTTGATTGGTTAAGAAAGTTTAATAAAGTTTTCTTATCAAGTTTTAAAATAGTTTAGGAGATAAATACAATTTTTATTTGAAAGTTTATTTTAAACTTAATAATATTAAAGGTTAGTTAATTAATATAAAGAATGTTTTGATGGTTACTTAACTTTTAAAGGTTAAGTTAAACTCATTTGTTAAAGGAAATTAGTTATTTGAAGTTAATTATTTAATAGTAATTAAGATAAAATTTATAAATAATTCAAGTTTAATTCATCAAGTAATTAATAAAAAAGATTAATTAAATAATTTATGATTAAAGATTGATTTAATCAAGTGTTTAAAGGTTAATCAGTTTAAAGAATAATTAATTAATGATTAAAGTTGATTAATTAAGTGATTTAACCAATAAGATAATTAAGGGATAATTTATTCAATTCATAAATTAATGATTCAGATTAATTTATAATTAAAGATTAATTAAAAGAAATTAAGAAATGTTATTAGTTAATGAAGATAATTAAATAAGAATTATTAAGTAATTAATTAATGTGATAGATTTTTAATAATTAATTAGATTAACTAATTTAGATAATCAATTATAAATTGTTTAAATTGTTGATTACTTCAAATTATGTAATTGGTTTAAAGGCTAATTTAATTTATATGATTAATTAAGAAGAATTAATTAAAGTGTTTGATAAATTAATTTATATCAAATGATTTGTAATTAATTAATCAGAATTTGATAATTAATTCATAAGTAATTAATTTACTTGGAAATAAATTGAATCAATTAGGATTAAACAATTAATTAATCCTGTTTATAAATGACTATTGAATGCATGACCTTACTTATGAATGATTATATTGTATGAGATGCCTTGAATTGATTGTCCTATCTGATCGGTGATATTTTGTTTTGTGAATTGAGCTGTGCGTAATTTATTCATTTATTTGTGATACATTTGTTTATTATCTGTGAATCTATAAATGAATGATAAGCGTTATAGTTTATACTGCTTATCAACCATATTTCTGTGTTTTGATCTGTGATGATTTATGATGTTGCACTATTGTGTGAAACCCCTGGACCACACTTTTACACACACAAATGTGGATTTCACGTGGAAATCGGTTAAGTCACAGATAATTTAAATTTGATGTTTTTGAAATTGAAATTTTAATTTCAATTGATTTTGAAATTGGATATTTGGGTTTAAAGTGAAAAGCTTTTGAAATGGAATTTCAAAGATAAAAGTTATTTAGAATAACTTAATCGAGTTTTGAAAATTTAAATAATTTGATTTAAATTTGAATTCAAGTTGAAATTGAATCCTATGATTTGAAACTAGGGATTAAAGATGATATAAATGTGTTTGTATGAATCTAAACCATTTAAAAGTATAATTTTGAGAATTTGGATTTAACCCAAGAACCTTAACTCATATAAATGAATCAGATTTCCAAAATGAAAACTGTTTGTTTTAAAAGAATAAAAGCTTTAAGATAAGAGATGAAATTCCAGTTTAATTAAAGGAATTTCAAGATTGAATTGAAAAATGGTTTTCCAAGTTATGAATGAATTCTTTTAGAAAGCTATGAATTAAATCTGTTTATTTTTTACAGATTTAAAATGATGATTTGTTTAAACCATTTGAAATGGAATTGTTTGAAAGATATAAGTTAAATTTTTGTTTAAAGATTTATCGAGTTAATCAAATTAAAATGGAAATTGATTTGGAAAATCTGTGAATGAATCTTTTGTTTAAAAGATTAAAGTGTGGAAATTGTTTGAACCGTTGAAGGTTGTTGAAATGAATCTTTTTGTTTAAAGATTTGAAAATGGTAAACCATTTGAAAGAAAGTTTGGGTTTAAGTTTTGACTTAACTGAAATCCCAAGATCCATATATTTTTAATTATTACGCTCACTATTCGGTTTAGCCGGGAAAGGACCTTTGTGTCACATAACCCATTCCGAATAAGTGATTCGTCGTATATGGATAGCATTTGAAGACCGGTGTTGAAGACCGGGTGTTTGCGAGAATGTTAGGATGACCTATCAATTGTCTCTGCACTGAGTTGCTCCGGTATAGAGATTTCCTAAGTGATGGGAAGTCCGATCGGGATTGTGAATACCCGGATTGCAAGGGCTTCTTTGGAAGTGCCTTCGGTTCTGTTCGAACCCGGAACAGACTTGTATGGTTACATGTCTGACATTACACTTTGAGATATAAAGCCGATTTCTTTCAAATACATTTCTGTTTGGTGGCAGAGAATTTATTCTCTTAGCTTAACACCCTTCTCTGAGACGTACGAGCTCAGAGATTATGTAGTTGAAATTTATCAGCGATATATTCCCAATTTGGTAATGTGACATGCTGAGTGTTGCTGTGTGATGATCATTGTTTGATCATTTGTGATATGATCATTTGTTTGATCATTTATCTTTGTGATCATTACTTTAATCATCTGTTGACCCAAAGTATGGCTTTGTGCCAAAGCGTAGCTTTGTGGACGAGACTTCGTCAAGGCCTCACAACCCGGAAATGGTCGAAACAGGAATGTTGCGGCAAGGTTATGAGGGTCGCGCCCTTTAGGGTATGTCATTTCCTTCTGGAAAGGGGTGGTGTCATGGTATGGAGCCCAGATACTTACTCATGTGGACACACTTTATTTATTATGTGTGATGTTGTTACCGAGCGCTCGGATAAAGGTCCCAAAGGACCGGGGGATGGCATATTCGTGAGTTACCTAGTTACAGGGGTAACCTGGCCTTGTTGGCAGAGAGCAGTTTGTCTCTCGGAGCGTCCAGCCAGAGGCGTTTCCTACGTGGCATAGGAAGTTCCTTAGCCTGACCATTTGTTGGAAAATCCAAAGAAACAATACGAACCTTTACGATTGCAAATTGTATAACATGTCTCCTCAGGAGGCAGCTATAGCAGGCACACTACACCATAAACGATGTTTTGATACGACTAAAAGCCGTATGTAATCGAATTAGATACGGCTTTTAGCCGTATCAAAATATGGCGAGCTTATTATTTTGATACGGCTACTAGCCGTATCTAAAGGGACAATTAGATACGGCTTAAGGCCGTATCTAACGGGACAATTACATATGGCTTAAGGCCGTATCTAATTGATACATTAGATACAGCTTCTGGCCGTATCTAATGGGACAATTAGATACGGCTATTAGCCGTATCTAATGTATCAATTAGATAAGGCTAATAGCGTATCTAATGTATCAATTAGATACGGCCTTAAGCCGTATCTAATTGTCCCATTAGATACGGCCAGTAGCCGTATCTAAGTACTCAATTACACATACATATATAAAATTCCGCACTCAAATGATATTAGAAAACAAATAATATTATAGGCAGTGCACATTCAAATGATTCAATAATCCGCATTGCAGTGCATAATAACTTAACAATATCATTACATAACACGAAAAATAGTACATACTAGCATTTAGTACAAATATGAAGTTAAGCTCAAAACAAGAGCTACACAAGTCACAATATCAATACAAAACCTTAAGATGTTCAATAGAACCCAGAGTATAACATTTATAACAGTGTCTCTGGCTAAACCTTTTGCAAATGAATTACTCCAAGTCTCTTGCTACACTTCTTGCTAAACCAAATAAAATTAGCTAGCACCAAAGATTGCATAAAGATCATTCCTGATTCAACCTGCAAACATAAAAATGGGTATAAATTATAGTAGTACAAAAGACAGTTTGAGAAGTTTGTGTTGTACCAAAAAAATAAACACTAATGATAGTTTGAGAAGTATATTTGCTGATACCATGAGTATATTTGCTGACAGTTTGAGAAGTTTGTGTTATACTCTTCATGTCTGATACCATGAGTGAACACATTTGCATATCATGTTGGGAAAAGAAGAAATATGATTCAATTGTCAAAAATATTTCTAGGGTAAGTATTTCACAGTATAGCAACCGTCCATATTGCATTAATGAGTTGTCAGGCTATATATGTACAAAACAAGGTAAGTATTTCAAAAGCAACAATGTGTCAGGTTATATATACAAAGTTAGCCTATACCTTAAAAAAATGACAGGCTACTAATTTATATACATAAGTCGTAGCTATTAAATAGTTAGAGTTAGACTATGTAACACAAAACAAGGCTATATTAAATTACTGAAGAAGACTGACTATGCCATTACTGATGGAAACACAAATACACTGACAAACATTAGCATACACCATACTGGAAGGAAAATTCAAGAAGCCGAACCTTTAAGAGTTTTCAATCCGAAGATGCACCCTTGAACAAATATTGTAAGGTTACTAAATAATAAAAGAGGTGAACCGATCAACTGTCCTGATTCATGTTTGAATAACGGAATACCATCTGCATATTATGAAAGAATTGATTTCATACACATTGCATATCATTTCAAGTGCAATCCAAAAATTAGAAACAAATGAAAGATAGCACCAGCAAGGCAGCAGGAGCAATTTGCATATTGTTCAGTCAGGTTGCACGGTTTAACAAATTCCAAATCCATGTACTCAAGACATACAGACTGTTAGATTTATACCCTGACCGATGTTTCTTACTAAAGGTGCAGTGTCCAGTATCAATGCTGGGCTGATGCCTACTTATTATGAATTCTATCAGAAATCTAAGCAGGCATGAAATATGTGCTACTCTTATGCATTCCAATATAGCAAAATTTGAGGACTCGCCATATTTACCTTTTATCGCAGTTAAAAAATAATTATTGAAGACAACAAATTATGGGTTACTGGTACCATGTTAACACATTATTCAATGAAACAAAGTCAAATGCATTTTCTTGTAATAAATATACTCTTTAATCCAGGACTAGTGTGTGCTATCACAAGAGCAATTTTAAAAGGTATAATGTTTTCAAAATTTGTTTGATTTAAAATAATTTTTATATTAATTATTTAGATCTCTGAGTGGTTCGAAATATAATGACGTAATTAAAAATAATAATTAAGATAAATGGTTTATCTTAAGTTAATTGAGATCTTAATTTAATTAAGAGGTTAGGATTAATTTATTAAGGATTAATTAATTAATATAATTAATTTAGAATAATTACCCAATGTAATTTAAAAAGAATTAATTATAAAATTACTTAAAACTTAATTTATATTTTGTTCTTAAAAAAGTCAATATGAGATTTTGTTTTTTTAAGATACTCTTTAAAATCTAAATTGTTATTTAATTTATAACTAGTGTTTGAAAACTAATTAAAATTAATTAAAGAAATTGCATATATAAAATTATTCAATCCTAAAATAATATTATGAAAATCTCGTTGGTTCCTTTCAAGCTAAATATACCAATATGTAATTATATAAATAGTATCTAGTAAATATCTATTGAGACCCTTATAGTAAAATCAAATATTATTCCACTATAGCTCACAATTATTATGTGTAAAATTTATATTAAAATCAACTAAATTATTCTTATTTTCTCTAATTTACTCCTGCCATATGATTCATGAACCATTTTTTATTTCTCAAAATTACTCCTGCCAAATATACCTGCTCCATCATCTAGAGATATCGAATAAGACACTTCAGATGGCACACATATCCACCCACTCCAACATCAGCAAAGGTCTCTGCAAATTGATGATTCATTTTGCTGGTTCTCTCATCTGGTAGCAGTATACTGTCCAACACCACTTTTTCGTGTGTGGATGGTACAGATTTCCCATGGATGTTGGACAATGTAGAATCTCGACATATAGTACCTGTTGCAATAAAAGGAAATATTTATTATTATTTAAGTTTTCTACTTATTATGTCATAAATGTTTAAATGTTAAAAATACCTGTTCCTATTAATTCTAAATCAGAGTTGAGGATTTCACATTTTTGATTGTTCATAACATTGGTCGAATCCTGGAACTGCGAAGCAATGAATTCAGGAGCATTGAATTGTGTGGCGTGTCCTCCATCAAAAGAGTTGACCGGTGCACGAATTCCCTGTTCAATATTTCCCACCATGTTGATCAAAACCTCCATTTGCCCAGACAAATTTCCCACCGTACTCTCCAAACTTCCCACCCTCATTTTCAACTCATCATGCTCGCCATGAACATGTCGAAGTCGTTTCTGTGCAATGGCACAAGCCTTAACTTTAGTCTTTGGTATAACGGTCCCAACACCGCGGCTCCTACCCCTTGCGTCCTTACCAAGCACTTGTGATAAGATGTCTTCATCCACTGTCAATTTTTCTTCATCACTATCAGTGATCTTTTTCTTTGCTTTCGCAATTTGATCCTGTAATATGATAATACTTACATGAATAAGGAATTTTAAAGAATATGCAAGTTAATATTTGTTTAACTTACAAAGTATGAAGAAGCGGCATCTGATATGCTACCATCTTTTTTCCTGTGTGTCTTCTCCCATACTTGACGACGACTGATATTTGTTAATGGACTAGCAACGATCTACAATACAAGTTGATGCAACGACATGAATATCCAATCACAATGTGTAAATCATTTGAATGAAAATGAATATAATTTACCATTTCTTGTTCTATTTTAGTGTGACTTTTACGTCCTGCATGATGAGCATAACTGAGCAATGCTCTGTTCTTTTTGCCTACCTCCCTTCTTCCGCTCGCTTCAGGCGTTGCTTCATTTTTTACGAACTCTGTCCAATCTTCTTGAGCAACTGTAGGTGGGCAATTTTTCAACCGTTCTTCGTCATTATTGAAAGTGTCATAATAAACTACTCTCAAGTTTTTCTTGTATCTCCTAAAAGCCTCGGCCATTCTCTTTAAAAACATTTCCTTTGAAAGCGGATCGAGCTCATAAATTTTCTGCAAAAAATATATTAAATTAAATGTTGTGCAAAGAGTTGAAACCATAATGCTATTGAATGAAATAGTTTTTGTCAAACAGATAAGGATACTTACCACCAATTCGTTCCAAACGTTGTCCTTGTATATTGCAGGTACTTTATTCCAACTTATATATGATATCGACACATGAGCTCTTACTAGTTTACCGAGCATAGTAGCGATTTTTCTAGCGTTATCTGAGACCGGAATACCAAGTAAGTTTTGATCAACTTTCTTCGCCTCTGAACATGACGAATGTGAAGATGGTGGATTTTCTGACATAGTTTTCTGCAAAATATAATATTACTAATTATTTTAATAAGTCACGATAATAATTATAGATGTATCAATGTATCAATGTCAACACTCCATAATATAACACACTTGCACATACAAAATTATTAAGTGACAACACGTGAAATTGCTTTGGAATGTATAAAATATTCAAAACATACATACACACAATCGTGCAATTAAAAATATACAAACACACAATCATGTGATGTACGAATACTAATAAGTTAACATATGGATTTGGTAAGGTCTTCTAATTTTTCATTGTCTTTAAAAGCTGATTGATAGACGGTAGGGAACTCAAAGTCATCCACATTTGTAGTCAACCGTTTTGGTGTATGCAAGACTACAGACCATCCGTTATTTTTTAAATCTTTTGAGTAGAAAACTTGACTTGCTTCTGATGCAAGAATAAATGGCTCGTCATTCACGTTATTTTTGTTCTTCAATTTCTCTAAATTTACCATGATGAGGTTTGAAATAGGATCTATTTTGCAACCATCGACCTTATCCTCGACTTTTACCCAATCACAATAAAAAACTGTTTGTTTGAAGTCAGTGTAATCCAACTCAAGTATCTGTTGAATGACTCCGTAATACGTTGTTTCTGCTTCCTTATAATTTGTATCCTTGCCACTCGCTCTAAATTTTGTAATTGCTCTCATACATACACCGCTATTTTGTGTTACCATACGGTCTTCGTACTTTTTCGTGGAAAATGAAAATCCATTCACTTGGTACTTCATATAACTACGCGTTATGAACTTCGGCCCTTGCACTAACCGCCACAGAGTTGGATCAACATCGATGGTCTTTAACAGCTCATTACGTAACCATAGATTAAAACTTTGAACTACTTCCACGGTGGTAGCTCTGCCTCTAGGTTGAAATCTAGTACTTTTCACATAGGAGTTATACCTCCTACGAAAAACACATATCAAAATGTATATATAAATTGAATTAAAAAAATTAAAATTCCAAACAAGTTCATGAACTTATTTTTTCCATTCATCCAATCCATCGTACTTATTAAGGACCCATCTACGCACCTGTTTAAACTGCACTTGGATTAACGTTATGTCTTTACCATTATCCAGAGGTATCTCACCAGCAAACTCATCGTCCTCGTCTAAAAACGCTTCGTGGGTATGTTTATGATTGCCATCACCTCCGTTTGGCATATATTCCATGCAGTAAAGACTAGCTTCTTGTACGATATATCCTTTTGCAATACACCCTTCAATGTATCTTTTGTTGCGCACATATCCTTTATATGTTTTAATCAACCTATAAATGTGATCAATTATATACTGTAGACGGTAGCTATTTATATGAAATAATGATGTGCATAACTGAAATTAGAAATTTACCGTTCAAATGGATACATCCATCTATATCTGACAGGGCCACAAATCAACGCTTCATCGGCTAAATGAACCATAAGGTGGACACTGATATCAAAAAATGCAGGTGGAAAATGTTTTTCGAATACACACATTGCTTCTACTAAGCTAGCCTTTGCTTTTAAAAGATGTTCCCTATTGATCACCTTTGAACACAAAATGTTAAAGAATAAACTAATACGATGAACAACATTTCGTAGATCCTTATGTTGTGGATAAGAATGTTGAAGCAATACCGGAAGCAAATGCTGCATTATGACATGGTAATCATGTGACTTCATATTTCTTAGTTCAGGAGGATTGATGCTCACATTGTTGTGAAAGTTAGAAGAAAATTTGTTAGGCACTTTCAGATGTTTCAAAACGGTGCAAAACCGTATCTTTTCTTCTTTGCTCAAAGCGAAAGTTGTCTTTGGTATGATTGTTTTATTTGTTTCAGGATCTTCCATCACCCACAACTTTTGTTTTATACCCATGATTTTCAAATCCTTGCGTGCATTGATGCCATCTTTTGACTTATCTTTATGGTCCATAATGGTGCCGATGAGATGCTCTGTGACATTCTTCCCGTATGCATAACATCAATATTATGTCGGACCAAATTTGCTTTCCAATATGGTAAATCAAAAAAGATAGACCTCCTATACCATCCAGAAATATTGTCAACATCTTCATTGGTTGACTTTTTCCGTTTTCGACCAATTTCTTCTTTTTGTTTACCAACTTTCATTTTGATATTCGCTACTTTCTTTTCGACTTGAAAACCAGTCAATGGCCATTTAGGGCGATGAAGTTCTTGTTCGTTGTTGAAATTTGTCTTATCGTATTGAAACTTGTGTTCGTTAGGAAGAAACATTCGATGTCCCATGTAACACATCTTCTTACTTTTAGGAAGATAATAAGAACAAGTGTTTTCCCCACAAACAGGACATGCAAAGTAACCGTGAGTTGTACATCCCGATAAAGTCCCAAAAGCAGGGTGATCATGGATTGCCCACATGTAATGACCCAAGATTTTAGGAATTTATCTTGGAAAAAAAATATAAATAAGATTAAAATCATTTTTAAGTAGTTTATAAAACCATGTTTAAGGGAAAGATGAGATAGCTTGATGTGGTATAATAAAATGAAGTGCCTTTGTGCACAGAAAATACACATGAGTAAAGCTAGATCCCTAGATACTATGAATGAGTACATGATGCTATGTATGGAAAATGTATATATATATATATATATTTACTGATAAATAAAGAAAACCCTCAAATGTGCTATATGCAGAAATATAACTAAGTATACATGTGCATATGTGTATCAGTATAAAATAATATAGATGTACAGATGTATATAAGTTGTTATCTGAAAAACATATATGTAAGTATACTAACTAAGTATTAGAATTTAAACTAGTAAGATGAAACACACAAATATGTTTTTACTCTGGTGGATAAATAAGAAGGAAACACCAGATAATAAAGTAAAGGCTAAAAATAGAAAATGGGAGGAAAACAAAAATGTATTTTGTATGGGCTGAATTAAGAAAGAAAGAAATATGTATATAATATTGCTGGAAATCAGATCACACATTTAGCATGCAAATAGACAAGAGAAAAAGAATTTTATGGAAAAGTAGGATTTCTGAAAATAACCAAAGTAGATAACCACTTTTCTCTTCACCAAATTAAGCCGGGTAGGGTAGAATCTTGGGTTCAAATAAATGCAGATAACATAATTTTCTGGTGGGCAAAAATGGCTTTAGCCAATACCCAAAACCCTAAGGAGAACTCTATATATATATAAGCAGCAGCCTCCTCTCCTTCTCAAAAAAAAAGAACTTTGAAAAAAAAACACCATATAAAACATAAGGCAAGTGAAGGAAAAGAGCTTGAGGCTAAAGGTAGAAGTTATCAACTAATTAAGGAAGCAAAGAAGAGAGCTAGGTGAGAAAACTCACTCAACAACTTAAGGCACTAAGTCCTAATGAAGGCAGCCAGTTATAAATAAATTTTTCTTAAAAGTATATGTGATTGTCTTTCAGAAATTAAGGATGCTTTAATGCCAAATGGTTGTTCTGGTTGTTTTATTTTGTGAATATTCTAAATATGATCAGTATGCATGAATAAGTATCTTAAAAACCCAGATCTCTTTCTGATATGATACTGGTTAGAAATATAAATAAATACCCAGAAAATAAAATGTGGAATATAAGCAAGTAGTGTTGGTTTTGGCTCAACCCAGAAGAATTGATGAGCATATGGGCTGCAATATACATATGTATATGTGCTGAGGCTTAAGATAAAAAGGAATTAGGAGTGCAATAGGCTTGCCTATGTGCTGATACTCCCGATTCAAAGAAAATATACAATAACCACCTAGCAAATAGATTTTGTGATTTAGGAAGCTTGGTCAATCTGAGTTAACTAAAGCACAGATGTTTGCAATAAAATCTTCTCATAGAGCCATAAACCAATGTTAGTTGTCTATATCTCCTAAAAATTGCAAGAACATGTTTTAATAAGTACCAATACTTAAATTGCTTGATTACCTCTGTTTGTTTATGTGAATGATGAGGAATGTTATGAGATGAATGCTTGTTTTTGTAAAGTGACTCACTGTTTGGGTTTGGCCTGAAAAATTAAAAAGAAAAAGTACCTGAGAACTTGATTAGGAAATGGGGTCAAGATTACTGTAGGAATGACTTGTGTTCTTGAGTAGTAGAAGTTGACACATGGCTTGTTTAAGTCCTGAGATCTTTGTGTAATGGAGTGAATTAGTTCATTACAGTGTGTCCATTGATTCATAAAATTGCAGATGAGACCAGGGTAGATAAATATATCAAGGGAAGAATATTTGACATGATGAGAAACTAGATTTTTCCCAGAAATGAAATATGAGGAGGGAATAAATGATTTAACTCATATTGGTTATTTTCTGTTTGGTGTGAATGATTATTTGATTTATGACTGAATTGTATGCCTGAGTGTATGTGCCATATCTATACAAAGTCTCTAGAAAGAAAGATTAAAGTGTACACATGCACAATGACACAGAACATGCACACAAGTATTACTTGTCTTCAAAGGGCAGAACTTTATGTATATGTACTTAATTCAATTTTAACTTAATTAATTAATTGCTTTAGTGAATTTTCTCATACCAGACATATGTCTGACCCTAGTGTGCTAATGGCATCTGGGGTGTCTCATTTAAAATGAGGCAGCTTCAAATGCTTTTTCAGGAATAGCAGCCTCTAGGTAGGAGTAGAAGCAAGGCATTGAGAAGAAGATTATAGCATGCTAGAATTAGATAGATAAGAGCTTAAAAGATGAAATTTGCATGTATTGATATTTTAAAAAATTTCCATTGTAGTAAGTACTGAGTGATGTTGGATATTTGGTTAAGTATTTTAAGAATTTGACTTGTAACTGGAATTTAAAATATCTGAGTTTCATTATCTGGAATGTTGAAAAGTTTTATCTATAATTTGTAAGTTAGATCCATAATAGGGATTTTATAGGAGGGTGAAGTTAGATCCATATTAGTAAATTTTATACATGTTCAGACATGATTTGTTCAGATATTGTCACACAAGTACCTTTGTAATTTTTAACATGAAATCTGAATTTCTTTTTACTAAAGCTTTGGGAAAAATGCATTTTAAGACCCTCTGAAATATGCCTGAACAGAGAGCCTATTTAACCCATGTTTTTCTTTGTTGAGTATCCATATGTCCCAGGAAACTCACCCCGGACTGCATTTCATTTAGTCTAGTATTTTGGTATCAAGAAATCAAACTCCATGAATATGATAATTCACTTAAGAATATCCCAGATATGAGTTTGCATATAAGGTAGATTTTATAGGAAAGCAAACATAGAAAATGATAGAAGCTTATATCATTTTCAGAGCACAGACACTACACTATTAATTTTTATAGATAATCATAACATAATTATCTGGTTTTTATGGATCATATTTTATAGAGGATCCAGCAAGCTATCAAGGAATAAAAATCATACTGTTACCTATATGAATAAGATTTTATTACATAAATAAAAATTAAGCTATGTGGGGATTGATTAAATTTAATCAATCAATGTAATCTCTTGTTTGCCATAACCTGATTAAGCAAGAGGGGCACATGCATCTTCATATGTGTGTGCATATCCTTGTGGTTGCACTGATATATCTATATTGGTAAAACTTTTGATCCTGGATAAAGTTTGTTTATTGGAAAAGAAAAATGACCCTAGGGAAATATATTTGTTAATAAATGATATATATATACTTTGTAAAAAAAAATCCTTATAAAAGGAAGGTAGAAAAGAGAGGGTCATTCCATTTGGTATCAGAGCTATGTTATTAAACATAGCAGAAATAAAGATCAAGTTCTTTGATAGAAATAAAATTTAAAGAGGCTAAATATATAACAATGTTTTCAGTGTAAATAAAACCACTGAAATAATAAAATTACCAATCAAACTAACCAGCTATGTAAATTATTATTAGCAAACTATGGTAGGAAGACCACCAAATCAAGGAGCAGGATCTTCCAATGCACCACCAATGGTCAATCTGCAAGACTTGGTGAGAGCATTTAGGGATGGGGCAGGACAAAGGCAAGAAAATCCCTATGAAGAACTCTAAAAATTACTTAAGACATATACTCATTTAGGAGGCAAAAGCTTTGAAGGGACAGAGAGTATTATGGAAATTCAAGCATGGTTGAGAACATTGGATAGAATTTTCAAAGACATGCAACTTAATGATCAAAGAAAGAGGTAAGTGGCTTCGAGACAGCTAAAAGGTGTAGCTTTAAGCTGGTGGGAAGTAATCATTGCAGGAAGAAATGAGAATGAAATCACTTGGAATCAATTCAAAGAGATGTTGGAAGCAAGGTTTGTACCAGCATCAGCTAAGACTACCTTGCTAGAAGAATTTATTAGACTTAGGCAAGGAACTATGATTGTCACAGAATACACTCAAAAGTTTGAAGGGCTTTCCACATATGGAGCAATGCTTGTGGCAGATGAAGCATCCAAAAATGATAGGTACATAAAAGGTTTGAACCCAGGACTTAGCAGAGCCATGTTACCTTATGCTGACAGGACCTTTGACCACGTGATAGACTTAGCTTTGAGGTTGGAGCAGGATGACAAGGAAAGGGAAAAATTCAGAAATTTCAAGAACAATAACAGTAAGAAGGGTAAGGGGAGATATCATCCTTATGATAAGAAGAAAGAAGAGGCCAGTACTAAGTCTACTGGGGATATTAAAGCTAAGGAAACCAAGAAGATTGTGTGCCATCAATGTGGAAAAGAAGGACATATCAAACCAAGATGTCCAGAATTGAAAGGAGGAGCTTTCAAGTGTTATTTATGTGGGAAAGAAGGGCACATGAAAAGAAATTGTCCTGAGAATAAGCAGCAAGGAAAATTAGCAAACTTGGAAGAAAAAGGCAGAACAGTGGAGATCAATGCTGAGAAGCACAGTCAAGTGGAAGGTACACTATTTATTTGTAATGTACCCATAGCAGTAGTATATGATACTGGAGCAACTCATTCCTTAATTTCCTATGAATTAGTTAAAATGCTAAACTTAAGTTGCATATTGGTTGAAACCCCTTTACATATACAAAGTCCACTGGGAAGTTCTAGTGTTTTAAACATGATCTATGTGGATGTGGGATTAAACATAGGAGGAGATACTTTTATTTCCAATTTATATGTTTTAAATTACCCAAATATAGGTGTTATTTTGGGAGTAGACTGGTTAAGGCAATTCAAGGCCATAATTAACTTAGACTCATCCACCATATCATTGCAAAACCATGGAAGCTAGAGGATCACAATTTTGTGTGAAGTGTCCAAGGGAAGAAAATTGTGTCATTTGATTGATTTGGGTAAAGATTTCAGTGAACATATTATTGAGGAAATTCCCATAGTCAATGAATATTTGGATGTTTTTGAGGAGGTTAATGGTGTTCCAAACCATAGGCCAGTGGAATTCCAAATTCATTTAGTCCCAGGAGCAAGCCCAGTGATTAAAAAGCCAACAAGAATGGGGCCAAATGAACTAAAAGAATTAAAGAAACAATTAGAGGAATTAGAAAATAAGGGTTTTATAAGACCCAGTAATTCTTGCTGGGGGGCACCAGTGGTGTTTGTTAAGAAACAAGATGGTACTTTGAGACTCTGCATAGATTATAGGGAATTAAACAAGGTAACCATTAAAAATAAATACCCACTGCCAAGAATAGATGATCTTTTTGATCAATTGGCTGGAGCAAGAGTATTCTCTAGGCTAGATTTAGCATCTGGTTTTCATCAAATGAAGGTGGAAGAATCAAGCATCAAGTACACTCCCTTTAACACTAGGTATGGGTTGTATGAATTTTTGGTTATGCCATTTGGCTTGACCAATGCACCATCATACTTTGTAGATTTAATGAACAGAACCTTTAGAGATTATTTAGACAAGTTTGTGCTTATTTTTATAGATGACATTTTAATTTATTCCAAAACAATGGAAGAGCATGAAAGTCATCTACACATGGTTTTGTCTAGACTAAGGGAAAAAGACTTAAAGGCAAAATACTCAAAATGTGAATTTTGGAAAGAAGAAGTGTATTTTCTTGGCCATGTTATATCTGCCCAAGGAATTTCTGTGAACCCCAATAAAGTAGTAGCTATTCAAGCATGGAAGATGCCAAGCACTGTGAGTGAAGTGAGGTCATTTATGGGGATGGCAGGGTATTATAGGAGATTTATAAAAGATTTTTCAAAAATTTCTACACCACTTACTAACCTAACCAGAAAGAACCAAGCTTTTGTTTGGTCAGAAAAATGTGAAAAGTCTTTTGAACAGTTGAAGGAGGCATTGGTGAATGCTCCAATTTTAAAGGTACCTCATGGAAATGAAGAATTAGTTGTATACACTGATGCTAGTGGATTTGGCTTGGGTGCAGTGTTGATGCAACAAGGCCAAGTCATTGCATATGCATCCAGACAACTTAAACCCCATGAAGTTAGGTATGCCACACATGATCTTGAATTAGCAGCTGTGATCTATGCTTTGAAACTTTGGAGACATTATTTGTTAGGCACTAAGTTTGAACTTTACACTGACCACAAGTCTCTAAAATATTTATTTTCACAAAAAGATTTGAACATGAGGCAACATAGATGGGTGGAGTTCTTAGCTGCCTATGACTTTGACATACTCTATACACCAGGAAAAGCAAACACAGTTGCAGATTCTCTAAGTAGACAGCATGCTAAATTGGCTATGATGATGATAGAAGAATTTAAGGACTTGTCTTTGCTAACTGAGTTAGAAATTGGGGAGAATGGTTGTGTGCACATTGATGAGCAGATGCATGGTGCACAAGAAAATAAAGGGAAGTTAAGCTTAATGACACTTCAACCAGATTTAATCCTGAAGGTAGAAAAAATGCAAGAACAGGATGCAAACTTATTAGAGAAGAAAATTCTCCTCTCAAAAGGGGAGGAAGTGATGAATTACCATATTGATAAAAATGGTTATATGAGATACCAAAATAGGATGTGTGTGCCAGAGGACACCGAATTGAAGAAAGAGATATTGAATGAATATCACAGAAGTAAATACTCCATACATCCAGGCAACACAAAAATGTACCAAAATTTGAAAAGAGACTTCTGGTGGAAGGGGATGAAATCAGATGTAGCTAAATACATTGCCAAATGTATGACTTGCCAACAAGTCAAGGCTGAAACCCAAAGGCCATTAGGGTTGATGCAGCCTCTTAGTGTACCATAGTGGAAGTGGGAAGATATATCTATGGATTTCATAGATGGGCTGCCTAGGTCTAAGAGAGGAAATACAAGTGTATGGGTGATAGTTGATAGGCTAACCAAAGTAGCACACTTCATCCCAGTCAAGTCAGAAAGGACAGCACCAAAATTAGCTCAAATTTTTATGAAGGAAGTGGTAAAATTGCATGGCATTCCCAAAACCATTGTGAGTGATAGGGATACCATCTTCACCTCAAAATTCTGGAGAAGCTTTCAAGAAGCAATGGGAAGTGAACTATGTTTAAGTACTGCCTACCATCCTCAGTCAGATGGGCAGACTGAGGTAGTAAACAAGGTTTTGGAGGACATGTTGAGAGCATGTGTATTGGATTTTGGGGGCAACTGGGAAGATTATCTTCATCTAGTTGAATTTACATACAACAACAGCTATCAAAGCACCATAGGAATGGCTCCATTTGAAGCCTTATATGGTAAGCCTTGTTTGTCACCTGTTTGTTGGGTAGAAGCAGGAGAAAGGGTTATTTTAGGGCCTGAGTACATACAAGAAACTAAGGAGAAAATTGAGTTGATAAGGAGAAGAATGGCAGCAGCACAAGATAGGCAAAAGAAATTTGCAGACAAGAAAAGGAGGCAGGTAGAATATGAAGTGGGAAATTATGTTTTCATCAAAATCTCACCTATGAAAAATGTGCTGAGATTTGTGAAACAAGGCAAGTTAACCCCAAGATATATTGGACCATACAAAATTCTGGAAAGAATTGGTCCCTTGGCATATAAGTTGGAATTGCCAGAAAACATGCAAGGCATACATAATGTTTTTCATGTATCACAACTGAGAAGGTGGGTACATGACAAGGCAGAAATTCTGGAGACCCCATCCCAAGTGCAGATAAATCCTAATTTGATTTATGAAAAAGATCCAGTAGGGATTTTGGCAAAGGATGTGAAGAAATTAAGAAATAAATCACTGAAAGTTGTAAAAGTACAGTGGAGTCTTGATCCCAGTGATTGCACATGGGAATTAGAGGACAAGGTTAGGATGAGCTACCCTAAGCTATTTTCAGATTAGAGGTAAATCTTTTTTTTATTTTTTTTGCTTTTCTTTTGGATGCATGTATTTTTAGTTATTATCATAGAACTAGAAATCTAAGTAGTTGAGGAGTACTTGTTCTCTGATTTAAGCTTGGAAAAATTGTGGGACACAATTCCTAAAAGGTGGGGTGTATGTAATGACCCAAGATTTTAGGAATTTATCTTGGAAAAAAAATATAAATAAGATTAAAATAATTTTTAAGTAGTTTATAAAACCATGTTTAAGGGAAAGATGAGATAGCTTGATGTGGTATAATAAAATGAAGTGCCTTTGTGCACAGAAAATACACATGAGTAAAGCTAGATCCCTGGATACTATGAATGAGTACATGATGCTATGTATGGAAAATGTGTGTATATATATATATATATATTTACTGATAAATAAAGAAAACCCTCAAATGTGCTATATGCAGAAATATAACTAAGTATACATGTGCATATGTGTATCAGTATAAAATAATATAGATGTACAGATGTATATAAGTTATTATCTGAAAAACATATATGTAAGTATACTAACTAAGTATTAGAATTTAAACTAGTAAGATGAAACACACAAATATGTTTTTCCTCTGGTGGATAAATAAGAAGGAAACACCAGATAATAAAGTAAAGGCTAAAAATAGAAAATGGGAGGAAAACAAAAATGTATTTTGTATGGGCTGAATTAAGAAAGAAAGAAATATGTATATAATATTGCTGGAAATCAGATCACACATTTAGCATGCAAATAGACAAGAGAAAAAGAATTTTATGGAAAAGTAGGATTTCTGAAAATAACCAAAGTAGATAACCACTTTTCTCTTCACCAAATTAAGCCGGGTAGGGTAGAATCTTGGGTTCAAATAAATGCAGATAACATAATTTTCTGGTGGGCAAAAATGGCTTTAGCCAATACCCAAAACCCTAAGGAGAACTCTATATATATATAAGCAGCAGCCTCCTCTCCTTCTCAAAAAAAAAAAAGAACTTTGAAAAAAAAACACCATATAAAACATAAGGCAAGTGAAGGAAAAGAGCTTGAGGCTAAAGGTAGAAGTTATCAACTAATTAAGGAAGCAAAGAAGAGAGCTAGGTGAGAAAACTCACTCAACAACTTAAGGCACTAAGTCCTAATGAAGGCAGCCAGTTATAAATAAATTTTTCTTAAAAGTATATGTGATTGTCTTTCAAAAATTAAGGATGCTTTAATGCCAAATGGTTGTTCTGGTTGTTTTATTTTGTGAATATTCTAAATATGATCAGTATGCATGAATAAGTATCTTAAAAACCCAGATCTCTTTCTGATATGATACTGGTTAGAAATATAAATAAATACCCAGAAAATAAAATGTGGAATATAAGCAAGTAGTGTTGGTTTTGGCTCAACCCAGAAGAATTGATGAGCATATGGGCTGCAATATACATATGTATATGTACTGAGGCTTAAGATAAAAAGGAATTAGGAGTGCAATAGGCTTGCCTATGTGCTGATACTCCTGATTCAAAGAAAATATACAATAACCACCTAGCAAATAGATTTTGTGATTTAGGAAGCTTGGTCAATCTGAGTTAACTAAAGCACAGATGTTTGCAATAAAATCTTCTCATAGATCCATAAACCAATGTTCGTTGTCTATATCTCCTTAAAATTGCAAGAACATGTTTTAATAAGTACCAATACTTAAATTGCTTGATTACCTCTGTTTGTTTATGTGAATGATGAGGAATGCTATGAGATGAATGCTTGTTTTTGTAAAGTGACTCACTGTTTGGGTTTGCCCTGAAAAATTAAAAAGAAAAGGTACTTGAGAACTTGATTAGGAAATGGGGTCAAGATTACTGCCGGAATGACTTGTGTTCTTGAGTAATACAAGTTGACACATGGCTTGTTTAAGTCCTGAGATCTTTGTGTAATGGAGTGAATTAGTTCATTACAGTGTGTCCATTGATTCATAAAATTGCAGATGAGACCAGGGTAGATAAATATATCAAGGGAAGAATATTTGACATGATGAGAAACTAGATTTTTCCCAGAAATGAAATATGAGGAGGGAATAAATGATTTAACTCATATTGGTTATTTTCTGTTTGGTGTGAATGATTATTTGATTTATGACTGAATTGTATGCCTGAGTGTATGTGCCATATCTATACAAAGTCTCTGGAAAGAAAGATTAAAGTGTACACATGCACAATGACACAGAACATGCACACAAGTATTACTTGTTTTCAAAGGGCAGAACTTTATGTATATGTACTTAATTCAATTTTAACTTAATTAATTAATTGCTTTAGTGAATTTTCTCATACCAGACATATGTCTGACCCTAGTGTGCTAATGGCATCTGGGGTGTCTCATTTAAAATGAGGCAGCTTCAAATGCTTTTTCAGGAACAGCAGCCTCTAGGTAGGAGTAGAAGCAAGGCATTGAGAAGAAGATTATAGCATGCTAGAATTAGATAGATAAGAGCTTAAAAGATGAAATTTGCATGTATTGATATTTTAAAAAAATTCCATTGTAGTAAGTACTGAGTGATGTTGGATATTTGGTTAAGTATTTTAAGAATTTGACTTGTAACTGGAATTTAAAATATCTGAGTTTCATTATCTGGAATGTTGAAAAGTTTTATCTATAATTTTGTAAGTTAGATCCATAATAGGGATTTTATAGGAGGGTGAAGTTAGATCCATATTAGTAAATTTTATACATGTTCAGACATGATTTGTTCAGATATTGTCACACCAGTACCTTTGTAATTTTTAACATGAAATCTGAATTTCTTTTTACTAAATCTTTGGGAAAAATGCATTTTAAGACCCTCTGAAATATGCCTGAACAGAGAGTCTATTTAACCCATGTTTTTCTTTGCTGAGTATCCATATGTCCCAGGAAACTCACCCCGGACTGCATTTCATTTAGTCTAGTATTTTGGTATCAAGAAATCAAACTCCATGAATATGATAATTCACTTAAGAATATCCTAGATATGAGTTTGCATATAAGGTAGATTTTATAGGAAAGCAAACATAGAAAATGACAGAAGCTTATATCATTTTCAGAGCACAGACACTATACTATTAATTTTTATAGATAATCATAACATAATTATCTGGTTTTTATGGATCATATTTTATAGAGGATCCAACAAGCTATCAAGGAATAAAAATCGTACCGTTACCTATATGAATAAGATTTTATTACATAAATAAAAATTAAGCTATGTGGGGATTGATTAAATTTAATCAATCAATGTAATCTCTTGTTTGCCATAACCTGATTAAGCAAGAGGGGCACATGCATCTTCATATGTGTGTGCATATCCTTGTGGTTGCACTGATATATCTATATTGGTAAAACTTTTGATCCTGGATAAAGTTTGTTTATTGGAAAAGAAAAATGACCCTGGGGAAATATATTTGTTAATAAATGATATATATATATATACTTTGTAAAAAAAATCCTTACAAAAGGAAGGTAGAAAAGAGAGGGTCATTCCACCACAGCACCCTAGCTCTCATTGTGAACTCAGATTTATTTAGCGAGTCAAATGTAACTACTCCTTCCCATAACTGCTTTAACTCGTCTATCAACGGCTGTAAATAAACATCAATATCCTTTCCTGGTTGTTTTGGCCCAGAAATCAACAATGTTAACATTGAGAACTCCCTTTTCATGCACATAGACGGAGGAAGATTATATGGTACTACAATTACTGGCCAACAACTGTAAGGGTTAGAGAGAGAAGCATGTGGACAGAAACCATCTGTTGCTATTCCAAGTGTGACATTTCGTGGCTCGGCAGCAAAAGTTTGATCAAATGAATCTTTGCCTTTCCATTGGGAAGTGTCACATGGATGATGCATTACAGTTGGATCAGACTTGGCACGACCATGTCAGGTCATCGCATCTGCCATCCATGGTACAGTATACAGTCTCTTCAATCTAGAAATTAAAGGAAAATGTCTTAATGTCTTTCGAGGTACTTTGGTGCATTTTCTCTCTTTGTTTAATGATGTCCTATATCTTGGTTCATTGCAATTTGTACAAGAAACTTTGTTCGCATCATCTTTCCAGTACAATATGCAATCATTGATGCATGCATCATAAGTTTTGTAATTCATCCCAACTTGCTTAATGATCTTCTTCACGTCGGAGTACGTTGTCGGCAGCGTGTTACCTTTGGGGAGTAACTCCTTTATTAGTTCGAGAAGTGTAGTCATACCATTATCTGAAAAGCTGTATTGGGTCTTCAAGCTATTCAGTTTCACAATGGCATACAGCTTCGTAATCTCTTTTGAACATGAAGGATACATCGGCTCTTTTACGCTACCAAAAAGCGATTTATACTTCTTACTTTCATTGGCCTGCCAATCTGGATAATCAGTAGACTGCTCTCCAACATTAGCATGATCAGGCAATGAATTTGTAGGTTGAAAATAATGAAATCTATCTGCATCATTGACCAGATCTTCCATCCTAATATGTTCAGACTCAGCAGTAGTTCTGCCATGAGTAACTGGTTGTTGTTTTTCCATCTCCGCCCTTTTTTCCCCATGAAAATACCACGTTGTATACGATTGGATAATACCCCATCTAAGCAAATGAAAATGAATGTCATATAATTTGATCGTCTTCATATTTTTGCACCGGGTGTAAGGGCATAAATACAATCCTTTCTTACCACCGTTTTCTTCAACAAAACTAATGAACTTCTGCACCCCGTCTATATAGTATGTAGATCTTAGATCTGATTCATTTATCCATTATTTGTCTATGCTGAAAGACATACTGCCCTCCTATATCATATTTAACAGAACATGAGACTTGCCCTTCAATGGGTCCTATATCATAACCTCTATTTTCAAGATGTCCCAAGCATAATGTCTTTAAAGTGAACATCAATATCAACAACCATTTCATTTCTACAGTTTGAGATTTTAGGGTGAAACCTAAGATATTATTCAGGTTCATTCATTATACTTATTAGAGTTTATGTGAATGAAACAATAAGTGAACCGTGAACGCAAATAATTGATGAAAATTAATTGTATTGACCGATTACCATTGGTTGGGTTGTAGCGGAGTGTAACTTGTTTGGGTAGTTGGATGATCATTTTTCGGTTGGTTATTTATAAATGATATGGATATAATGCTAAACATATTACATAATGCTAAACATATTACATATGTGATAGTCTCAAGTAATTCCAGAATAGCTAATCTTTACTTCTAACATTCTTTTAGCTTTATTAGATATTACTCTCCACATCCTAAACCAGGTAAACATAGTGCATATCTTTAAAGAACAAATTCTTTTCCTTCTGTTTCTTTCAAAATCTTTTGGTTGCTTTGGATTTGTAAAAATGATTTTTGAAGGCCTCATTGTTATAAACAATTATGCTTGTTTTTATAAAATGAGCTTACAAGTTAATCGAGAGCACAAATCTAAAAACGATCAATTGAAATCATGCTTGTTTTTTGTTGGATGTTTTGATTTCTTGATGCTAGAACTATAATTTATCTTGAACTTTTACCATTCTTTTCAACTATGATACTCTAATGTAAGACAAACAAGTAGACAATAACCCTAGAATTAATTTTGTGGTATGATTTTAAATATTTAATTAATTTTAAATAGTTAAAATATATGGACTATTTAAATTTCAATAAATGGAACACAAAATATAGGGTTTATTTTAAACATTAGCACCAAACTGTTTTCAAAAAATTTTCCATTACAACGGTGCTATTTTGTAGCACCGGAGTAATGTCTATGCATTACCCCTCTCCTGATACTTGGCTTGCGCCATTAACAACAATTTTATCCACTTATACAACAATGTCAGAACAATATACAACATTAGCACCAAACTGTTTCCAAAAAATTTGCCATTACAACGGCGCTATTTTGTAGCACCGGAGTAATGTCTATGCATTACCCCTGTCCTGATACTTGGCTTGCGCCATTAACAATAATTTTATCCACTTATACAACAATGTCAAAACCATATACAATGTCAGAACCATATACAACGGAATTAAATGTCTAACTGGAAAAATAATAATTTCAAAAGATATTAGCTTAAAGAAATGTAGAAAAAGATGGGGTAATTTCAAAATGGATCATGATTATAATGATACTTCGGTGTATCGTTATTTTAATGATAGATTTATGTATCGTGGTTTTAACGATAGATTAATGCATTACAATTGCAATGATACAAGAAAGTCCAAATTTCAAAACTAAGCAAATTGATGAATATATAGTGTATGCCATTATTAGAAAATTACTACTTAGCGATTTGAATTAGTAAACAGTATTTGTATGTTATTCAAAAAAAAGTTTTTAAATAAGCAAACAGGAGTAGAATTAGCATAAGGATACAAATGGAAATTGTTACTAAATGGATCCTTAATCTATTGGGTATTATATTGAATTGTGTACATCAGTGAACATAAGTTCAAGTGGATGTGAGAAGATTGGATAGAAGATGAGGGATAAGCACACTCTTTAGACGATCTAGAATTAGAATTTCTTTGGAATTTGTAAGATTCAGAGTTTCAATGTTAAAATTTTGATATTTCTTGAACCTTTCAAAATTATAAAATATAAATTTAATTGATTATATATTGAAAATCAAGAAGATAATTTTGTTCACTGTAGGTGAAAGTTTGCTTCTTTTTGACCATAACAAGAAAAGCTCACGTCATAGTGAATGTTATAGGTGCTCATATATATCTGGTTTGAGATTTATTTAATAATAATGATGATGATGATAGGGATCATAATCATTGAAGCATGCTAGAGTACAGTAGAGCAGAGAGTATAAAATGTGGAAAAGATGCAGTAAAGACGCCAACTAGAATTGATACAAAGACATGCGACATGCATTCCTACACATTCAAAGAGTAGCATAATAGTCTGTTTCAATCATCAGTCTGCATTTGTAATTTTTTTGTTAAAAAAAGAAATTAATATAAAGATTAGCTGAATCTGAAACGGTACACTTTATCACTAAAAGTTATGAGAACAAACAGAAGGTGAGTCACCGGCCACAATAGTCCGACGTCTGACAAATAAGTTGGAGGATATGATGGGGAAAAGTTCCAGCTAATATTAAGTTTTGTAAACAAGGTTTTTCAGTCTATTTTTAATGGTTTAACTCTTTTTTTTATTTTCCTCTTTGCTAACTTCTCCAATTTTGATGCTATATGGAGTTTTGGATTGGGATTGATTTCTGATCTTGCTTTCGATGGATTTTCTTAATTTATGCTGTTAATTAACAATCCCCTCTTTATTTTATGTTAACACATAATAGGTGTTTCAAATTGGTTAGTTTGGTCGATCATTACAAGGAGCTTTTCTAGTAGGGTGCCCATTATAATAACATAACAAACCTGTTTACTACTTATCCCCAATATTATGTTTGCTGGCTGATGGGTATATAATTCGAGCTTACTATTCTCTGTCATAGTGGGAACAGAGTTGAAGCCAAATTCAAAAGTGTTGCGTTGCCCCTATATCAAACGCATCCCATTCTCAATTATATGTCTTGATTCAATTACCATACAAAACTACGTTTATGTATTTACCTCTCATAAATTAAGCAGCTACAGATAAATAAGCAGCAAATATAAAAGATTAAGCGACACTGTCACCTGAAATTGGGTTAGTGCCCGTAACTCAATGGAGTTGGTCCAGAGCCTGCTAACTCACTAGAACTGGGTCCAAAAGAGAAATTGCCTCCTAGTGAATTTTCAGTAGGATGTTGCAGCACTTTAAACTGTTTATTGCATTACGACTATGGATGGCATCATGAACACGTATTGTTTCATAGCCTGCTTATCCTGTATCAATTTTTAAAAGTTTCATTTATTAATATATCATTGATAAAACCTTCAGCAATCCCTATAAAACTTTAACCATGTAAATAACTCAGATTAAAAATTGCTAAACAATACAACCAGCAGCCTGTCATACCAAAGAAATCCTAATAGAATTCAGTAAATCTCATTGTTTAAAAATACAAAGACCTACAAAATGATCGATGGTACATCAATTGCAAAACAACACCTGAGAGCAAACAAATAAAACGAACACACAAAATCAAGTAGAAAACTAATGAAGAGGACTGAGCGTAATCTGGTAGGAACAGTACTGCAAAAAAAAGAACAACTCCTCGCTTGAAAAATCGAACATCCAACCCAAAATTTCATGAACCACCACCACTCAAAACTCAGACATTCTCAATTCCTGGTAGTACTGTAATTTATTCCAAGCTTCAAATCTTACAAACATTCATTTTATAGTTGAAGAATTCTAACTAAATATAAGGTTGCGCCAAAATTATATTGTGATGTGAACTGCACTTCCCATTAGATGAATCCTTAACTAAATGACTAAAAAACAAATTTGTAACCATCCCCAATATAAATAAGAAAATAAAATATAGAAAATATATTTTCCCCGGTCAATACATGGTTAGGTGAACATGTATATAAACAGTGGCCATCCATGAACTCAGAGTTACATAATGTTCTATTTTGATATTGATTTTAAGAGTTTGATCATTTAGGTTGTATCATTATGATAGTTCCTAAGGTGAACACTTAAAATTAGACAGTAACATAGTAGAATGCAAATTGAACATAGTATATCCAATCGAACATAGTAGAAATCACAGCAACATACCTTCAAATTAGACAGTAACAGTTGTTTCAAACGATAAAAGGAGAAATTTGGAATTTAGCCTGCAATTTAAGATATGAATTACGATATTAAAATCAATATAATAGAAGTGGAACAGGAAGAACATCTTTCACATATTCTCTTCTTCTAATTTATAATATACATACATTCATGAAATGTTCGGTTAAATTTTTATGACTTTGGCTCCAGAATCAAGAAATGTCGTCAACATATCTAATGTTGGGCTGCATTTTCCTATGGATTATGATATGGCCTCTCCATGCTCCCACATGAGTGTCAACAGGTGATATCATTAAGCAATATACTTTAACTCTATATCCTTTTAGGTTCTATCAATTTTAGAATTACTACATTTAGCATGAGTGGACTGGAGATGGCATCGTTTAGTTTACAATAACCGAAGTATATAAATTAATAGCATGTAAAGTGGTCAATCAGTGCAATCAAGTTAAATAGGAAGCTACTACTATTTTTGTGATTTAACACTATAGATTAAATTGTGATATAATCATGGATATATAAGCTTATCGACAGATATTCGAAAAACCCAGTTGTAACTTGATAGGTTACTCTCACTTTACAGATTACTGGCAGCATGCATACAAAATGATTTTTTTTTCTTCCTGAAATGCATTAAAGTTTAGTTCTAAATTAGCTCAATCTAATGTCACGACTCGTGTTCAGTACTCTCATGCTCATTATTGAATAATCATTGAATATCACACATAAAGCAGACTCATTCATACAACCGTAACCAAGTAAGGGTCACATTTTAGTTCACTACCATGCACATAAACCATTTTACCATTGCATTGCATTGCATTACAATCATACACACACACAACACACACACACACACACACATATATATATATATATATATATGCATATCATATATATAGTACTATGTAAAATTAACAACATAAACAATCTGTTCACCATCACTTCCTTTTCTTCACCTTAACCATCAACCCACTTACCATTGCATTGCAAAGAGTTAAATTACATCTTATATGCATTAAAATATTTTATAGCTCTAACTTGATTATCGACTCAAAAGAGCAAAGTCTTGTGTGTTATGCCATTTTTTTTAGCAAAGCTAGCCGGCTTTATAGTGGGCCGTGCCACTGTATATATATAAGAAAACAGGTGTTATACACATGCACAGAACAGCTAATTGGAGAAAACCCAATGAAAAAGAAACAGAGAATACAGGAGCTAGGCGGAAAATACCTAGACTACTAAACAAAAGGGACTACGCTCCATCCGAAGATGAGACGCTCCGACCAACGACAGAAAGGGAGCCAAAAACTTGAAAATACCCAAAGAACAAAGTAGCCAGTTTCGGGTCATATCCGTCAGACAAATGGGAGTAATTTAATTTCCTATCCCAATCAACATCGTAGAACTTACTCTTATTCTCCTCACCAATCTCACCTTCCCTAGTAAGAGTTAGACCCTCGCCCTCAATGTGGTAAATAAGAAATCGACTCTCACCCGCAACATCAGAGATGAAAGCATAAAACGTGTCCGTCTCCGGCGAGTACCGCATATCAGAAGGAACATGAACCCAGGCACGCTCCTCAGAGTTCCAGATGATAGTCTCGGACAAGATAGGAGTAGCATGATCAGACACAGATGGTTCGACAGGAGCAACTACAGAAGGAGCAACATTAGTAGCATGCACAAAATTAGCCATTACAACCTGAGCAACAACAGAAGGAACATCACCAGGAGAATCGTCAATAGGGAGACCGTCACCAGGAAGGACAGAGGGAACATCAGAGGAAACATCATCAGCAAAAGGGGAAACAGAGGGAGCAGAGGTCCTAGGGGAGACCTTCTTGACCCACTTCCTAGTAGGAGGACGAGGAAGAGGAACCCGATCGGGCAGGGGAACAAGATCAGCAAGGACAGAACTAGTACAAGCACTAGATATGTGCCCAAAGGACTGACAGGTGGTACAGATATCTGGCTTCCAACTATAGTGAACACGGACCTCGGCAAAATGACCCTCATCAAGTTTGACTTTCAAAACCGAAGGCAAAGATTTCTCAGGGGTTATCTCAATTAGTGCTTTGGCATAAACTAATCTCTTTCTGGCTACTGTGTTGGCATCATAACAAATCTCCTTTCCAACAAGGCCAGCTAGCCAATCAATCCCAATCAGAGGTTGAAGAACTGAAGGTATGTGGGAGAAGTGGGCCCAGACAGGAATAAATAATACCTGATCTTTAGCCCTATCAACAGACGGTGTCCAAGTGGTAATAATGAATGGTTTCCCATCAATGAGAATGGGATCGGCCTCAAGAATACACTGTCGTTCATCACTCCGTGAGAATTTGAAATAGAACATGGCATTATCATAATGAACACTAATACCCCCTTTAGGCTTCCAAATCTGGTTACAACGTGCCTTAACTAGCTGATAGGCAGGGTTGGAGTCGAGGAAAAAACCCACCAAATAATCCTTCCAATAATCAACACCAGCCTCAATCACTTCAACTGGTGGAATCATCATTCCGTCAATCTCGACATTTTCAAAACTACGGGGAGAATGAACACCCGCATTTTTTGGCAATTTAGTGAACAAGGATGACCACAGAGGAACAGTCTGAGAAGGAGCAACAACCAATGGAACATTTACAGCACCACAAGGGGGGAAACAGGGGAGTGGAGAACGTGCTCAACATTTAAACAAACATCTGGTGAGCAACAAATTGCCTGACCACCACCAAAGGAGACGAGACCATTAGGCACATCAAAACCAGGTACAACATCACCAATAACATCGGCCGCAACCACCAAACTGACAGCCTTACCCCCTCTACTAGTTTCACTTAACCCAGATCCAACACCACCCAAATCCTTGACTACAGGAAGACCAACATCCAATTCCGACCAAGCTTTATCAGAAGACATATCTAATAATGGCGATAAAAGGGACTCACCAGATTTTGAAAAATTGCCATAAACAGAAGGAGCAAGTAACGAAGGGGATGATAAGTCTGACAGAATACCAGACATTGGGCAAACAAGCTCGTTCGAAGGCAGAGCACAGTCTCGAAGAGAACAATCGGCAGAAGGAACCACAGAAGACATACGCAGAAGCCAGAAGGAAGAACTTGAAACGCATAGATATCCAACAGATTAGAATATCGCCCTGTGTTATGCCATTTATTACTCAAAGGAAACTGTCTAGATTGACATATTTATCCTACTTTATTTAAACTGTATGCAATTTAATATCTGTCTTTTTCATATTTGTTTATATAGCCGACCCACTTATTGGTATTGCGATTAATATAATGGTACCCATACGAAATTCAGCCCAAATTTGTATGTTGTTTTCTTAAAAATTGTCTGATTTATGAAATACGCTTTTGGACTTTGGTAGATGCCTCAGCACCTTTTTTTTGGAATATCCAAAGAACCAAGCTTCGCTTGTAAAATTCTTATTAATTCCACTAGTTTTTCATTTTTTATGGACCGGCATTTCAATATTATGGTTTCATTTTATAAGCAAGGCAAGACCCCACTTATCTTTTGATTATCAGCTTGCATGCTCATTAAAATGCTTCTTCACTTTCAATTATAATCGATATACATACCCTTATCTGCGCAATACCAAGTCATAAATACATTAAGTCAAATGCTGCAGATTTTCTCCGTAAGAACTTGGTAAATTTTACATACCATATAAAGTGGTATTTAGAAACTTCAAAATAATCAAATTGTGAGTTTGACTTAGTTGACTATCTGAGAATATTTGTCTTCGGTAAAATCAATTGTAAAAGGACAAAAAATAAGGAGTAATGATATCAAAAGTTGTAAGGATTTAGAATTTTTGTTGATAACAAATTTATTACATGAATTATAAATCAGAATGAAACAATTATGTTCGATATTCACAATTCAAATCAATGCAAAAAACAATGAGTGAGGACGTAAAAAATTGAAGCAAATCCAAACATTGAAACATTTTAATTAAATTGTATACAGTAAATCGAATTATTTCACCAAGGAAAAAAAGAAGCTGATAATACACCTGACCTATCTTTGGTAGTCAATCGAATCACCTATCGTCCATGCTCTCTCTAGTGACGCCGCCAATATTGATTCGCAAGTAAGAGAAGATGATTGTTGGGAAGGGTTTTTAGCTTTTATGAATCAAGGTTTTGAGGAGTTTAATTGAGGAAGGCGGACGAATTTTGGGAGAAACTCAGTTAGGTTTTATGAAGCGGGAATGGAAAGTGGAGGAACGCAAGCGGGGAGCCAGCAACGATTTGCGATGGGATGGGAGAGCACGAGATTGATATGAAATGGGAAAACGGAGAGATTGATATGAATTGTAGAAGAAATGGAATTTGGGGAAAATGATAAGTATGGGGCGTGTTTTGCCTGTAAAAGTTTCACACCAAAAATAGGCACAACAAGTGATACGGCTAAAGACCGTATTAGATATGATACAGCTAAGAACCGTACCTAAACAAGAGGGAAAGCGAATTAATTTGGAGGGAACCCATGCGTTTTGGGTGTAAAAGTTTCTGCCAATAGTAGGCACGAAATTGGATACGGCTGCAAGCCGTATCAAATTTGATACGACTATTAGCCGTGTCCAAACAATTAGGTAGGGCTTGGAGCCGTATCATATTTAATATGGCTTTAAGCCGTATCTAAGAAGGTGGATGGAGGGGTGGCTAAAACTGTATTTTGGTGTAGTGGCATAATATAATGGTACCTATGCTGGCTAAGATTAATATTGTATTTTTGGAAATGATTTTGTACACTATGCACTAATAATAATATCAAAAGAGTTTGTTTGCGTAGTAAGCATATTTGACTATCATAAGAAGAAATCTCCTCCAATTCTGCGTTTGCATTGTGTGTGTGGTGGGAGGTCTTATGGTAGTTTCATTTTCCAAAAGCATTGTGGATTTCAATGTTTAAAATTTCTTTGTTGTTTATTTAAAGATAAACTGTTTTTGTTGCTCACACCAGTCCCATGACTGATCCGGAGTTTATTGTTCCCTTCCTAAACTCTGGGTGCCCACCATTTTCCACACGGGCAGTCTAGAGTTGGGTTTCTCAGATATTCAGGTTGAGTAGATTATCTGGAGCTAGTCAGTCCTTGGATGACTGACCTTGCTTTCCGCTAGCTATGGATTGGAACATTCTATTGGAGATATTCTATCTGCTGCTGGTGTTATCTATTTTCTTCCCGCTGCTATTTCTTGTATCATATCTCTGATGTATATTGATATCTGTTGTATCATTCTGTTGTATCATATTGTCTCAGATTTTGTATCTGTCATTGTATCAATGTTATATATATTGATATATTCTTTTTCTTCCGCTGTGTTGTTATACTAATGGTGTTATAAGCTCCGGAGAACCAGATTCGGCATTTGAATCTACGGCATTTTGAGTACAAGTGAAGTACGGGTGCCGATTTTCGAAGGCCGAGTTTTTGGGTCTTCACATTTGGTATCAGAGCTGAGGGTAAAACTTTAGCTCAGGAGTATAACACATTAAGTAACTCATTAGAGATAGGGTGAAGTATATACCCTAAAATGAGTATTCCTCAGATATCCGTTCGAATGCCTCAGTAAATTCTCTTGCTATCCATTGATAGTAAGTATGAGTGCGAGAAGAGGATGAGATAGGGGACAGGGGAATACGACTATAAATGGTCAATACTCTGTACCAACAAGGAACAATCTTTTCTCTATCAATCTCTTTTGTTCATCATCTTTTCTCAATTCTTCGATAATTTCTGGTAGATCCAGGAAGAGATTCGATATATTAATATGGGATATAAATTCCGGGTAGACCAAAATTATTTGTTTGGATGAATTGGTTGTTTTGTTTGCTATGGTTGATAGGTATACTTTAGTTTTAAACTGAAAGTTTTATCCATATATCTATCTATTCTTTGGGTCTCGATATGTTCTACGAATGGTTAGTTATCCCTTTGAACTAATCGATGCCATTGTATATTTCTTAGATCTGGATAACCCGAGTATCTTGTGAAGTGTTAAAACAGATTCGTTCTTGTATCTGTTATTGATATTCTGATTTGGTAAGCCAAACGCAGAATAGATGTTCAGTTTGATTTGATGAAACATTCTTCATCTATCTTTGTGTCTCCTTGACAATTTCGAGGATGAAATTCTTTTAAGGGGGGAAGTCTGTAAAGACCCCAAATTTTCTATATATTTAAATTAATAATTAATTGTATTTTTGAATAAAATAGTAAAATAAATGGATTAAAGTGATGCGAGTTTCCCCGAACTCAATTAAATTTGGTATAAATCATTTGAATTTAAAAATATTGTAAATATTGTATATATGTGAATATATATGTATTTGAGCATATGTGAGTAAATTTGAAATAATATATATATGTATATTTGAGTTGAATTTAAATCTTTATATAAATGGTTTAGAAATGAAGATATATAAGATAGATAGATAAAGTAAATACATTGGATAAAATCCAATAACAAATTAAATCTTGAAATTTATCTATATTACAAAGTAATGAGAAATAAATAAAAGATAAGTTATAAAATATAAAGTAATTCATTTAATAAAATTTTAACAACATAATAATTATAGGAATTCATTTGAATTAAAAAGCAAAGACAAAATAAAGGATAAAAATATATTCAAGTGGAAAGTAGAACATATTAAACAAATTCTAACAACAAAGTAAAATAGAAATTTAATTATATTATAAAGTAATGTTGTAAAGGAAAAAGAAGAAACATACATATACATGGAAGCTTGCAAATGAAGGTAAGTGTGAACAAACATCTTGTACAGCCGAGAAAGATTATATTGTACAGCTGAAAGTGAAAAGAAAATATAAATGGTACAACATCAATTAATGCACGCACAAGATAGATCACTTCAGCCTCCAAAACCAAATAAAAATCTCCGGTATTTGTACAAAGCAAATTATATCACTTATACAAAATAATACATCCCTGCAAACTCATTTCCTAGATATCAAACCACTTCATTTCAAATTCGTTCATTCAAAGCTAAGTAAAGCTGAGAAAAGATCAGAAGAAGAAAAAATAACAACATCTTTAAACTTCAACAAAATTCAACTAAAACAACAATACCAATCAGAGAATGGAAGAAAGGTTTCAGCTGCAAATTTTTCAAAGCCTGTTTCAAAGTTTTAAATGCTCTGCCTTCTTTTAACAGGTGAGTAAAGTTAATTTTTTTAAATTCTAAATCTAAGTATTTAGTTCATAAAATCTTGAGCTTGCTGTATATTGAAGAAAATTTTGTTATGTGTGCTTTCTGAGTTACTGGAAACTCTGATATGGTCTGTTCTTCAATATTTTTGTTTCAGAGCAAAAGAGAGTAGAAAATTTTTAATACATCTTTCCACAAACATCATAAATTTGAGATTTTAAACAAAAAAAAAAGTTAGTTTGAATTTAAACCATGACCCAGAAATGGTTTTAAGTTCAAAATGAAACATTGACTTTGTAACATTCAGTTTACAGTAAAAAGTAAATTTTTGGGATAAATTCGAATATTGTTAAATGTTGATTCAATCTTATAGCTCGAATCTACATACACAAAGAAGACTTTTAAAACAAGAGTGAGGATTTTTAGTTGGAAATTCAAGTAGCAGTTCATAAATGAACTAGAAATGCGTTTTGATCGATTTCCGATCATCGAACAAATTTTAAAAGCTAGAATCTTGCGTGAAGCTGGTTTGAATATCTATGATCCCAGGAAAAATGTTGAGAATTTTTTCCAATGCACGAATTAGAGAAACAAGGTCAGATTAGGGTTTAAACTCATACTGGAACGTGATTGACAAACCAAATCGCGGCAACGTCGTCGTTGCACCGGAGCTGATCGCACCAGTGGCGATCGATGCAGTGATGATAGGCGGAGCTCGGGTCAAGTTTTCGCGGCCTCTAATGGCCAAAGGTGGAAGGACGAGGCGTTTTAGGCTGGGTGTGTTCGAGTTGCAGTTCGAACGAAGGGGCGACTTGATCGTGATCGGCGACTTGATCGGAGTGGCTCCGATATGGTGTGTACGTGCACACTAGGATCAGTGTATCTGGAAGTTTTTGTTCTTGTGTTTGAAGAACGAGGAGATAGATGTTCGACTCGAAGAAAACAGGCTGTTATGTCGGGGAAGGCTTGGGTCAGTGGAATTAAGAGGGTAACAGGTTTAACTTTAAAACCAATCAAAGGAAAATTTAAGTTTTGCTTTGAAACAAATATTGTTAAAACAGATTTTTGTGAATATTAGTTATTGACCCAGTTTTGATTGGTTAAGAAAGTTTAATAAAGTTTTCTTATCAAGTTTTAAAATAGTTTAGGAGATAAATACAATTTTTATTTGAAAGTTTATTTTAAACTTAATAATATTAAAGGTTAGTTAATTAATATAAAGAATGTTTTGATGGTTAATTAACTTTTAAAGGTTAAGTTAAACTCATTTGTTAAAGGAAATTAGTTATTTGAAGTTAATTACTTAATAGTAATTAAGATAAAATTAATTAATAATTCAAGTTTAATTCATCAAGTAATTAATAAAAAAGATTAATTAAATAATTTATGATTAAAGATTGATTTAATCAAGTGTTTAAAGGTTAATCAGTTTAAAGAATAATTAATTAATGATTAAAGTTGATTAATTAAGTGATTTAACCAATAAGATAATTAAGGGATAATTTATTCAATTCATAAATTAATGATTCAGATTAATTTATAATTAAAGATTAATTAAAAGAAATTAAGAAATGTTATTAGTTAATGAAGATAATTAAATAAGAATTATTAAGTAATTAATTAATGTGATAGATTTTTAATAATTAATTAGATTAACTAATTTAGATAATCAATTATAAATTTTTTAAATTGTTGATTACTTCAAATTATGTAATTGGTTTAAAGGCTAATTTAATTTATATGATTAATTAAGAAGAATTAATTAAAGTGTTTGATAAATTAATTTATATCAAATGATTTGTAATTAATTAATCAGAATTTGATAATTAATTCATAATTAATTAATTTACTTGGAAATAAATTGAATCAATTAGGATTAAACAATTAATTAATCCTGTTTATAAATGACTATTGAATGCTTGACCTTACTTATGAATGATTATATTGTATGAGATGCCTTGAATTGATTGTCCTATCTGATCTGTGATATTTTGTTTTGTGAATTGAGCTATGCGTAATTTATTCATTTATTTATGATACATTTGTTTATTATCTGTGAATCTATAAATGAATGATAAGCGTTATAGTTTATATTGCTTATCAACCATATTTCTGTGTTTTGATCAGTGATGATTTATGATGTTGCACTATTGTGTGAAACCCCTGGACCACACTTTTACACACACAAATGTGGATTTCACGTGGAAATCGGTTAAGTCACAGATAATTTAAATTTGATGTTTTTGAAATTGAAATTTTAATTTCAATTGATTTTGAAATTGGATATTTGGGTTTAAAGTGAAAAGCTTTTGAAATGGAATTTCAAAGATAAAAGTTATTTTGAATAACTTAATCGAGTTTTGAAAATTTAAATAATTTGATTTAAATTTGAATTCAAGTTGAAATTGAATCCTATGATTTGAAACTAGGGATTAAAGATGATATAAATGTGTTTGTATGAATCTAAACCATTTAAAAGTATAATTTTGAGAATTTGGATTTAACCCAAGAACCTTAACTCGTATAAATGAATCAGATTTCCAAAATGAAAACTGTTTGTTTTAAAAGAATAAAAGCTTTCAGATAAGAGATGAAATTCCAGTTTAATTAAAGGAATTTCAAGATTGAATTGAAAAATGGTTTTCCAAGTTATGAATGAATTCTTTTAGAAAGCTATGAATTAAATCTTTTTATTTTTTTACAGATTTAAAATGATGATTTGTTTAAACCATTTGAAATGGAATTGTTTGAAAGATATAAGTTAAATTTTTGTTTAAAGATTTAACGAGTTAATCAAATTAAAATGGAAATTGATTTGGAAAATCTGTGAATGAATCTTTTGTTTAAAAGATTAAAGTGTGGAAATTGTTTGAACCGTTGAAGGTTGTTGAAATGAATCTTTTTGTTTAAAGATTTGAAAATGGTAAACCATTTGAAAGAATGTTTGGGTTTAAGTTTTGACTTAACTGAAATCCCAAGATCCATATATTTTTAATTATTACGCTCACTATTCGGTTTAGCCGGGAAAGGACCTTTGTGTCACATAACCCATTCTGAATAAGTGATTACTCGTATATGGATAGCATTTGAAGACCGGTGTTGAAGACCGGGTGTTTGCGAGAACGTTAGGATGACCTATCGATTGTCTCTGCACTGAGTTTCTCCGGTATAGAGATTTCCTAAGTGATGGGAAGTTCGATCGGGATTGTGAATACCCGGATTGCATGGGCTTCTTTGGAAGTGCCTTCGGTTCTGTTCGAACCCGGAACAGACTTGTATGGTTACATGTCTGACATTACACTTTGAGATATAAAGCCGATTTCTTTCAAATACATTTCTGTTTGGTGGCGGAGAATTTATTCTCTTAGCTTAACACCCTTCTCTGAGACGTACGAGCTCAAAGATTATGTAGTTGAAATTTATCAGCGATATATTCCCAATTTGGTAATGTGACATGCTGAGTATTGTTGTGTGATGATCATTGTTTGATCATTTGTAATATGATCATTTGTTTGATCATTTATCTTTGTGATCATTACTTTGATCATCTGTTGACCCAAAGCATGGCTTTGTGCCAAAGCGTAGCTTTGTGGACGAGACTTCGTCAGGGCCTCACAACCCGGAAATGGTCGAAACATGAATGTTGCGGCAAGGTTATGAGGGTCGCGCCATTTAGGGTATGTCATTTCCTTTTGGAAAGGGGTGGTGTCATGGTATGGAGCCCAGATACTTACTCATGTGGACACACTTTATTTATTATGTGTGATGTTGTTACCGAGCGCTCGGATAAAGGTCCCAAAGGACCGGGGGATGGCATATTCGTGAGTTACCTAGTTACAGGGGTAACCCGGCCTTGTTGGCAGAGAGCAGTTTGTCTCTCGGAGCGTCCAGCCAGAGGCGTTTCCTACGTGTCATAGGAAGTTCCTTAGCCTGACCATTTGTTGGAAAATACAAAGAAACAATACGAACCTTTACGATTGCAAATTGTATAACCTGTCTCCTCAGGAGGCAGCTATAGTAGGCATAATATAATGGTACCTATGCTGGCTAAGATTAATATTGTATTTTTGGAAATGATTTTGTACACTATGCACTAATAATAATATCAAAAGAGTTTGTTTGCGTAGTAAGCATATTTGACTATCATAAGAAGAAATCTCCTCCAATTCTGCATTTGCATTGTGTGTGTGGTGGGAGGTCTTATGGTAGTTTCATTTTCCAAAAGCATTGCGGATTTCAATGTTTAAAATTTCTTTGTTTTTTATTTAAAGATAAACCGTTTTTGTTGCTCACACCAGTCCCATGACTGATCCGGAGTTTATTGTTCCCTTCCTAAACTCTAGGTGCCCACCATTTTCCACACGGGCAGTCTAGAGTTGGGTTTCTCAGATATTCAGGTTGAGTAGATTATCTGGAGCTGGTCAGTCCTTGGACGACTGACCTTGCTTTCCGCTAGCTATGGATTGGAGCATTCTATTGGAGATATTCTATCTGCTGCTGGTGTTATCTATTTTCTTCCCGCTGCTATTTCTTGTATCATATCTCTGATGTATATTGATATCTGTTGTATCATTCTGTTGTATCATATTGTCTCAGATTTTGTATCTGTCATTGTATCAATGTTATATATATTGATATATTCTTTTTCTTCCGCTGTGTTGTTATACTAATGGTGTTATAAGCTCCGGAGAACCAGATTCGGCGTTTGAATCTACTGCATTTTGAGTACAAGTGAAGTACGGGTGTCGATTTTCGAAGGCCGAGTTTTTGGGTCTTCACAACTAGAGGATTAGTCTGGATCGTCTAGTGTAGCAGTATACGCTCTCTTCCTTTTCTTTGACGAATTATTACTTGGAGGAAATTTTTGCTTATCCGGATGCGGACAATCTCTTTTTAAGTGTCCTGGCTAATCACAATTATAGCATCTGACGTTATTGAGAGTCTCATTATTATTTCTAGAATTCTTGTAATTATTTCTCTTGTAGTTGTTCATCTTTCTATATTTTAGAAACTTTCTAAAATTTCTTGTCATCAAGGCTATTTCTTCATCGTCGTCACCATTTGAGTCTAAACCATCTGTTATTGCATTGAACGCTATTGACTTCTTTTTTGAGGGATTGCTTACTCTTATCCCTTGCATTTGTACTTCAAACGACATCAAATTCCCAATTAGTTCTTCAATTTTCAGAGTACTAATATCATTAGCCTCTTCAATTGCTAGAGTCTTCTGATTCCATTCCAGAGTGAGTGAATTTAGAATTGTTCTAACATGATCTTCTTTGTAAAAGTTCTATCCTAATGCAAATAATGCGTGCACAATGTCCTAAAATCTACCATACATGTCTGAAATGAACTCATTTGGGTTCATCTTGAATAATTGAAACTGATTGGTCGAGATGAATATTTTGGTCTGTTTAACTTTGTTGTTCCTTCATGAGTAACTTGCAAAGTTTTCCAGATCGCACATGCAGACTTACAGACAGACACTCTATTAAACTCATTCCTATCAAGTGAATAGAATAGAATATACATGGCTTTCAAATTGTTTTGTGCAATAGTCCTTTGCTCAGTGGTCCACTGTGAAAAATTTGTTGTGGGTTCAATGTTCTCAGTTTGTGTGATATTCCAAGTGTCTAATCATATTGATTGTAAATAGATTTTTATCCTATATGCCCAATATGCATAGTTACTGCCATTAAAAAGTGGTGGTTTGGCAGTAGACTGACATTCTACAGA
This sequence comes from Allium fistulosum, assembly GCA_030737815.1. Lineage (NCBI taxonomy): Eukaryota > Viridiplantae > Streptophyta > Magnoliopsida > Asparagales > Amaryllidaceae > Allium > Allium fistulosum. The sequence goes on along the minus strand of CM060907.1, from coordinate 909,882,628 downwards.
TGAACTAGTGATAGTGTTGACATTACCATTGTTGGCAGCCATTTGAAAACTTTTCAAAAATTAGATTATGAAAACTTTGAAAACCAATGCTCTTATACCAAATGTTGGAAATGTGGATTACGGATCTTAAGGCTGGATTAACACTAGAGTTTTGGGGTGAATAGTGTTTAAATGGATTTTATGGAATTTTTAAAATCTTTTGAAATTAAACATAGATAGATGCAATTTACAAACATAGAAACAATCACAGAATCAGACACATATGCAAATAGTAAATAAAAGCAGTAAAGGAAAGAACACACCGGAATTTTATACTGGTTCGGAGTTACCCTACATCCAGTCCCACACAATATCTTGTTCAGATTTCTTTTCAAATATAATGTCGATATTACAACATCGATTTCAAGGCTATGAGATACACCCTCCCGTCTTCGAGTCTAGGGAAAACTCTCTTGATTTAACCAGGCTACAAGATCATCTAATTTATTTACGGGCTACAATCACACCCAATTGATTTACGAGCCACAATCACACCGTTTCCAACCACACTTTGATAGAGAGAGACTCGATACACTTCGATCTTTTGATCTTTGATTAGAAATGATCCTATAACTCTGAATAGGACTGAGATCTTTGAGAGAGAGTGACAGAGAATCAAACTAGAGATGATTAAGTTTGATTCACTTAGGATTTCGGTAGAGTTTTGTTAAAATATAAGAGAATACTTGAGTGGAGAAGGAGTGAAGAAATAAAGAAAAACTAACTTAAAATTCGTTGAGAACAACTAGTATTTATAGAAAAACAACAGTCATGTCCATTCGTGAAAGGTTATGACGAATAGACACTTCATTTGAAAATTTGAAATTTGAATTTCTACGGCTACCATGTCGACATGGGGGGATGGGGGATGTCGACATGCCTACGTGTATTTTGATTTTTTTTTAAATGATTTCTATTCTAAAACTTGTCAAAACAATTTCTAAAATCTGTAAACCATTTTGAATATAGTTTAAACTTATAAAAGAGATTTAAAAAATAATCTTAAAAATATATAATCTATAATATAAAAGTAATATTAAAAATTAAGTATAGAATATATTTTTGAGATTTAAAGCTTATAATATTAAAACCAGGAGATAGTTTAAAAATAAGAGATGGTTTTGAAATCAAAATATAAAAGATAATAAAAATAGTTTAAGGCTAAAAATATTTAAACTGAGAGAGATGACTTTAAAAAGTTTTTGGAAAGAGATTTAAAATAAATCATTTTGAAAATTTCGTGGATTCCATTCCACTAGAGAAGGTCGTGGGTTCCATCTCACTAAAGAGGTTGTTGGTTCCATCCTACTATTAAAGCGAGAAGGTGGATTCCATTCCACAATTAAAATCCGAATAGAGATTTAGTGCTATTATGAAGTTTTAACATAAATCTAGACACTATTACTTATCTTGATATCTTGAACTCTTGAAATCTTGAACTCTTGATACTCTTGAGTCTTCGGTCTTGGTTTCTTCAATCTTGAATTCATCAGTCTTAAATCTCAATACTGTACAATCTTAATTCTTCAGTACCTGCATATATATCCTGCATATACATATATATGTAGACAAGAATATTAGTATTTATATATTATAAAAGGTCCTAAGGTTGTTGTCATCAAAACCATCATCTCAGGAACTAACTATAGCCTTGTTGCATCTCCCTTGATTTTCAGTCATTCTCGGTTGATGAGGCTTGAGGCTACGTTTAACTTTTATATTGCAACCCAACTTGGAATGCTAACACTGACTTCCAGGCAACAATGCAATGATATCATTCATCCATACAAGTTGTTCTGGGTCTGTACAAACCAATCTCTTCAAAGATCACCATCTTCATTATCCTCAAGATTTCACAATTTGTAACGCTCAAATCGGATCGAAGTTGTTTTCGGATAATTAAATCTGATCCCGGTCTCTTTGAAACAATCAACGAATTTGGCCAGATTTGATAGTTGGTTATTTAACTATCAAATTACACACATAATCAGTCGCTAGGTACGTATTATAAATCTTCAAACATTTATTTTAAAATATCTTCACAAAGATATATATTCAATATCTTTCAATATTTCAATATTTGAAAACACTTTCGAATACTTATATTCCTAACAGGATATGCTCAAATCATATCAACACTTAGAAATATTTCCAAGTTCAATTTATAACTTCTTTTATGAATTTAAGACATTTTTGAAGTTTCTGCATCTAACTATTTTGGAAATTTCTTAAGTTTCCAGAAATCCTATTATAAGATTTCTCTTATAAAATCACATTCGTTCAATAAAATCCAATTTACAAATCTCGAGAGTATTTACAAATCAACTCCAATTACTTGCTTATAAATTCTATGTAAAATAATAAGTATTTCAAAGAATAATAATTTTTTTCAAAACACGTTTAAGTAATTATTTAAAATATCCAAACATTTTTAAATAAACATTGATAACTCATTCCCAATTCATTTTCAAATAAAATAATCAATTTACAAAGCTTATTATAATAATTTAAATTCTTTGCAACTAATATTAAATATTTGAATAACTAACTTTATGAAATATTTCACTACTAAAAACAGTTTTAAATTACATAGTTTAATAAATAGAAATTCCCTTTTTAAAACAAAACTTAACTTCTCAATAAAAACATATTTTAAAAATTCCAATATAACCAATTTCAATTTATAAATCCCTCTCGATTCATAACACATCGATTACATTTCCAATTTCATAACCCTTCTCACATTTCAAAAATAGAATCCACTATTTCTTTCAAAACCAAATTTTCACCTCTCGTTATAAATTCACACTGTGAATTTCTATTTCCAATTTATCAAATGATAATCATTTCATTTTATTTATAAACATCGTTTATAAATTTTCAAACTCATTCGAGTTCCACTTGTTTTATAAAATATTCTCATTTATAAAATTTCATTTATAAATCCATCTCTTTATAAATCCCATAATATTTTCTAAACTATTTTAAATCTTGATTTCAACTCCTTTTCCATATTTTCAGAAATATCACTTAAAATTCATTATACAAATACTTTAACCATCACTTTAAAATCTCTATTTAAAATCCTTTAGGAAATAGTTAAGTAAAAATCCAAAATCATTGATTTTATACAATCAGTTTCTTTTTAATAATCCAAGATTTCACCGAAAACACTTATTATTTCAAAATTTTATTTTTAAATTTCTTTTTAAAACTCAAAATATCACTTATAGTATTCCCAAAATCAATCTTTTATTTAATTCAAATTCATCCCTTTAAAATAATCCAAATTCAATATAAGTATTATTATTTCCAAAATCGCCGTTGAAATTCTTTTTAAAATTCAAAAATATTATCTATGGTATTTGTAATACCAAAATTAAGGCCAGTGCTACTATAGCATCGAACAAGTCAAATCATAACATAATCTATAATAGATTATTCACACACATCATATATCACTATATATGAAATTAAAATCAACATTTTTTAGGAATCCAGTTGGATCCCTCTAATCTGCCCACCTGCATCACAAATCACATGCAGTATATAATCGTAAAATAAAATCAACTGCTTCAAGGCGGGATCGTATACAAAGGGTCATCCGCTCATACATGGGAACATAATAGGGTCTCATCCACTCCAATAGGCGGGTATATATATCGAACTACTAATAATATAGTAAACAACCAAAATAGCAATCACATGCAACAAACAACCTAAATAAAATTATTTCCACTTATATAAAAATATAAGTGGCCAGAGAGAGTGAATTTTGCTCACTTTGATTTCAATTTTTCGTTTTTGCGTTCTGGTTCCGACTAAATTCGGACAGTGTTCGAATTTAGTTGAAAATTCTACAAGCTCTAATTTCAGTAAATCCAATTCCATGTTGAAGATTTCATCAATACGAATCCAATGCAACTTGTTTTGTTTGATTTGGACCTCGTATGACAACGTTACACGATTTATAAAATTACATGAACTAAAATATAATTAACTTAAAATAAATATAAATTTTTAAACTTAATTAACCTTAACATTTCTCCAGCCCGACCCGCTATCTCCTTCTTCCCAAATGCACGCTGATACTTCCCCCACCCTCAACCGTGCATGCATAACCAAGGATACGGCAAACCACTCGATAGAATCCAAATCTGATTGCATCGATGATCTCCTCGTTGAAATCTCCACACATTGGAACCCAAAAATCGATGGCCGAAGCCTTTCATAAAAACACGACCTGCACCTCCATTGTCATTGTCGAACATGTCGCGATCCCCCCAAATGCAACCGATTTCTGCCAAATCATCACCCGAGAAACCATTTTCCACAACGAAACCAAAAATGACCTCCATTTTACGAATTGATGAACCAATGTTCGAGTTTCTCAAACCCTAGTTTACTAAACCCAAATGCCTCACTACCCAAGCACGATCGAACCACACCAAACCCATATCAGCACGAAGATCTTGTCGAGTCATGAATTTTAAAGCTTGTTCCATATTTTTTAATTGAGTAGAAGTTGAGAAATTAATTTTTGAAGTCTCTTCTCTTTTTTTCATCACTGTTAAGAGAAGTTTAAATAAGGGAGGGAGATACGGAAGTCAACAGGTAGGTGCAGCTCATACAGGGTAGGGTGGCTGATAAGAAAGAACAACGTTTGTGAAAAGTCGAATCGATTAAAATATATTATTTAAAATTCAAAATATCTAGCTATATAATTACGGACTCCAATCGAGGTGTGCCGCCTGGCGTCCCAAATGTTATACCCCTATTCCAAATGCAATGGAACAAGTTTCAGGACCTAATTCGATCGCATGCAGAAGATAGCTTTTTGAACCCAATTATTATATTAAATTTCCGATATTAATTTCAACACGTTTCGATCTCTCACGTCCAAACGATTCATCTGATCGCCATGAAATTTGACGGCGTATTATAATTCATTATTGCAGACCCAATGACACTGGTTTCGTCAAAATCCGAGACAGTGCCCCGGAAGGCTATTTTTATATGTTACTTTAAACGAGTTATTTTCAAAATCTAGTGAATCACTTTTTAATTCAATTTAAAAAATTTAGGCCCCGTTTGGTTTGCTGTTTTTAGTTTTGTGTTTTCGTCTAAACAAAAATGCGCATTTATTATACATTGTTGGAAAACACGCAATTTTGAAAAATGAAATTAACATAGAAAATAGAAAACAAGTTTATTTGATTTTTCGTATTTTGAGGCATAACAAAAGGACGAAAAACAATCCATCCCCTCCATTTCCCGTCGATCATCGTAATGGCTAAGAATTGTAAAAGGATTTCCCTTATTTTCTTGTATTTTGTATTGTATGTTGAAAACAAAAAACACAAAACTAAAAACAAAACCAAACAGGCCCTTATTATCTTCATTCTTATTAATATAAATTTAATAGGCCTTTAAATCATTTTTATCCAAATAAAAATCAAAGATTCAATTATTTACACAATTTCAATTATTAAATTCAGCAATTAATTTATCCAATAAATCACTATATTTGGATTTCCCATTTTCGAGCTTTCCTTTCCCAGGATTGCTTCCTTCTGAGTGAGTGATCTTTCTTTTGGATGTAACGATAATAGGATCTACAGGTTTGTCAACAGTAACATCAAAAGACTTGAAGGGTCCGCCAAAGCCACTAACTTTTGAAGAGTAGGCTTGCTGTCGCTAAGCCAGTAGGTATCTCAATTCCTGGCCCCTTTTTGATCTTAATTTAGCTGAGGTCGATCTTCAATCTCTCCGCCATGAAAATCTAATTAGTTGGACCTGTACCACTAGTGACGGCGGTGCCTTCCACTAGGGACTGTGAGTTATCCTCTAATAGTTCCTAAAAATAGATAAAATATGGATGTAAATATATGCACATTTACATGCACATCAAATACCCCCACACTTATCTTTTTATTCGTCCTTGAATAAAGGAAAACTAAGATAAATCTGTTTTCGTAGGGAGCACGATTGCATTGAGCGTGTGCAACAAGCCGTTAAACCTCTGGCTGTCCCCAGTAGGACGAGTGTTGTCTCGTGAGGGTTTTTAGCGGATACTACCCATAAAATCCAAATGCAAAGTGAAAATATTTACAAAGTGCAAGATTTACTTACAATGGGATGAATGCAAGTTTTTGAAAATATTTACAAGTGAAAGGTTTACTTTTAAATAGACACAAATAAGTTAAATATAAGTTTTGGTCATTATCAAGAAATTTAAGTACTTTTACTTGTCAAAATTTTCAATAAAAATGAATTTGTCATAACAGATAGTCTATAGTTTGGCTAGTTGTTTCGGTTGATAACACAATGTAATTATGAAATGGATCCTTAGTTGACTATCAAAGTTTGTCAAAGTGATATTCTCATTTCTTTTCAATAACAAGTTAAATCAAACAAGTAAAAATAGTGCTTAGATTTCAATTGCTTACTCTCTCTTATTTGAAAATTTTATTGATATTAACAATATTTACATATGCCTACTCGGGTAAACTGAGGCCGGATATAATACCCGTGCACTACCTTACGAGCTGATGTGAGGGGAATACAGAGCGTGGCGAGTGAACACACAAGTGTGAACACTTATCGACTGTAGGCATTATTAAAAAGCGTTTTTATATACATACACCTAACTCAGATAAACTGAGGCCAGATATACCGATTGTGCACTGCCTTTCGGGCTTACGTGAGAAGGGTACAGAGCATGGGGAGTGAACACACGAGTGTGAACATATGACTCTAGGTGTTAAAAATATATATACATATATACAAATGTTTTTTTTTCTGTTTCTTTTAGAAAGAGAGAGTTTTGCAAAATCATCTTAGCACCATTTAACTTAGGAGATAAAAATGTTATATCCTTTACTTTAAATTTACCACTTTTTTAAACAAAGATTTTCAATTAGAACATACTTCATAATTAACACATATGAACCTTCCTATATACTAGTTAAACCATTGTTATTTGTAATCAAACTTCATTTTTATTTTTGTTAAGACAAATAAATTTTCAAAAATTTCAATTTATTGACCAAAACTTATACTTATCCCACATTGTTTCTTTAAAAATAAATCAAAATGCTAAAAAAGAAAAAGTTTTTGAGATTTAGAAATTTTGAGATTTTTTTTTAGGTTAAAAGAAAATGAAAATTCAAAATGCCATGAAAAAATGAAAATGAGACTCCCTCCCACACTTAATTTTGACTGTGTCCCCACAGTCAATGCATGATATAATGAGTGTAACGGGGAAAACTATGTACATATTTATAAAAGAGGGTTAACATTCTTACTAGACATAGCTTGGCTCATGAATGATCATGAGCTCCTCCTCTTGGTTACTTGGCAATTCCAAGAAAGGTTACAAACAATGACTGTTGACTTTGAAAATCGATCCATCCATAGGGTTTTCTATTTCTATGGCACCATGTGGAAAAACAGTTCGTACCACAAATGGTCCGCTCCATCTCGATTTAAGTTTCCCAGGGAATAAATGAAGTCTTGAGTCGTATAAAAGAACTTTCTGGTTAGGCGAAAACGTTTTCCTTAGGATTGACTTGTCATGAAAAACTTTTGTTCTTTCTTTATAAATTTTCTCATTTTCATACGCGGTGTTCCTATGTTCTTCTAGTTCGTTGAGTTGTAGTTTTCGATTTTCGCCAGCTTTCTCAAGATCAAAGTTTAAGTTCTTAATTGCCTACAACGCTTTGTGTTCGATTTCAACGGGTAAATGGAAAGCTTTACCATAAACTAAACGAAATGGGGACATCCCAAGGTTAGTTTTAAAAGCAGTACGGTAAGCCCAAAGCGCGTCGGTTAATTCCTGAGACCAATCTTTTCGATTTTTGTTAACAATTTTTTCCAAGATTTGTTTTATTTGTCGATTTGAACTTCAACTTGGCCACAAGTCTGAGGATGATACGGAGTGGATAACTTGTGGGTTATTGAGTATTTGTTCATTAATATTTCAAAATATCGATTGCAAAAATGGGTCCCGTTATCACTGATTATTGTGCGAGGTGTGCCGAACCTCGAAAAGATGTTTTCTTTGAGAAATTTCACAACAATTCTATGGTCGTTGGTTTTGCAAGGAACGTCTTCGACCCATTTTGAGACGTAATCGACAGTGAGAAGGATATACAAGTTTCCAAAAGAATTGGGAAAGGTCCCATAAAGTCGATACCCCAAACATCAAAGATTCGGATTGTAAGAATGGGATTTAGAGGCATCATATCTCGTCGAGAAATTCGTCCAAGCATTTGACATCGATTGCAAGTTTTGCAAAATTCGAATGAGTCTTTGAAAAGAGAAGGCCAATAAAAACCACACTAAAGCACTTTTTCCGCATTTTTTCTAGGACCTAAATGTCCACCACACGCTTGATCGTGGCAAAACGAAAGAACACTCCTGATCTCATTATCCAGAATGCAACGTCGGATGATTTGGTCGCAGCATGAATTTGCATTTGTCATGTTTGGACCAAGATGAGGGAGTTTCTTAACTCACTAAGTAGTTCACTATATCAGCGTACCATGTATCGATAGAAATTGAAAGAAGTTGTTCATCGGGGAAGTTTTCATTGATTGGCAAAGAAGATGGTGGATTCGGAAGACAAGACAGGTGATCGGCTATGACATTATTGGATTGTTGCATTTATAACACATCGTTTGGGAAGATTGGTTCATTGATTTGATGAGAAAATGTTATCAAATTTTTCATCATTGCGTCGATCTTAGCTTCCAAAGCAAAAGAAGATCCTATCGAGTGTGCACTCGATCGTGAGTAAACTGATTTTTCGTTCGAACGTTCCCATTGGGATGATTTTTCGGCGAGGTTTACAAGAAATTGCCTAGCATCGTCGTGATGTTGGGCAAGAAGTTGCCTTGGCACATTGATTCGAGCATGGTTCGTGAGCTGTTTTCAAGTCCATCGTATAAGATTTGGCAAATCGTCCATTTTTCGAAGTTATGGTGTGGACATTTTATCAAAAGCTCTTTGAATCTTTCAAAATATTTTCCGAATGGTTTTCCCTTGAATTGATGAAAATTTACAATTTTGTTTCGGATTCTACTCGTTTTTTCCAAGGGGTAGAACTTTTTTAAGAAAGCTTTTACAAATTCTTCCCAAGTTTTAATCGAGTTCGATGGTAAGATGTACAACCATTTTTTAGCATAATCCGTAAGAGCGAATGGGATTAATCGAAGTTTGACTCCATCATCGGAAAGTTGTTTGAGTTTAATGGTTGCACAAACTTGTTCGAATTTCGTCAAAAAAATGTAGGGGTCATCGTGCTCGAAATTGTCAAATTTTCGAAGCGTGGCAATATGGTTCGAGTGAATTTCGAAATGGCTACCCATAGGGGCGGGTAACGTGATGCAAGATGGAATAGATACTCTATCGGGAAAGATTCTATCCATAAGAGTTCGTGAGGCGTTCTCGCTCGCCATTTCGGGAGGATTGTCTGTTCGGGTTAAACGGTTAGTTGTTGAGTCGCGAGTCCAACGATTTGTTGTTGTGTCACGAGTCCAAGTACTCATGCACAAGTGAAAGTCGAGAAGAGAAAGAAGTTAGAAATGAGTTTAGAGAATGAAAGAAGATTTGAAAAACGAAGCGAAAAATTTGTTTGTTTGTTTTTTTTACATGGAAGAAAACTATTTACCAAGTGAAATTTATTTTCAAAAGAGAAGATTGACTTTTTTTTGGCTTTTCAAATTTTATGTTTTTTGTTTTTGTGATGTTGTTTTTGTTTTTGAATTTTCAAATTTTCAAATATTTACCAGAAGGATTTTTGTTGTTTTTATTGTTTTTCGAAAATGGAAATTTGATTTTTGTTTTTGTTTTTGAATTTTCAATTTTTTTTTTGAATTTTAAATTTTTTTTCTTTTTGAAAAGATTATATATATATATATATATATTTTGGATTTTTGTTTTTGATTGAAAATTTACAAAGGAAAGGAAAAACGGATTTTTTTTGGATTAAAAACTAAGTTAAGTAAAATTTACAATTCTTTTTTGGATTTTGCATTTTTTTTGATTGATTTTTTTTAAAATATGCATGAACTAATGCAACTAAATGAATGCAAAGCACTTAATTACAATTTTCTATCCTTAGTAGCTCCTAACCCAAAATTGTATAATCACACTTTGTCTTAAATCAACAAAAATATTTCTCAGCCAGGTAACGGGCAGGGGTTATCGGTGCACCACGAATCACCGTAGCAATGCAGCCGAAGGTTTAAGTACCTTCAGAGGAATAACCACTATAATATTTATGAATCACCGTAATATTTATAAATGGTTATTACTCTGCCGTAGCCGAGACACCAAGAAATAAAATTGTTCAAAGAAAACAATTGTGAAGATACTATTAAGCCTTAGATGAGCTCGCGGCACCCTTAAGTCGAATGTCCAACCTTTATTATTAGTCAAATTCTACGATGAAATGCGTTTATGGGATAAGGAAAGGGTGATGAAATCCCTCACCTTATGTGAATTGGGGTATTTCCCTTAGAAAAGAAAATAAGATGAGATGAATGCAAAGCTAAAATTTAAACGTGAATTTACAATGCAACTAAAATGAAGTTTATTTTTGTTTATGGATTTTGAAATTTTATATATATATAAATGCAAATGCAAGCAACCAACAATGCAAATCAAGTTAAAAACAAGAGATGAAAGCACGATACCAAAGCATGCAGAATTATTAGCAATTTATTTAGAAGCAGCGATTTTTTAAAAAGCAAGCAGCAGTTGTTATTTTTTTGGCAAGCGGTTCTTCTTGATTTTCTACTTTGACGACCTGAAATTAAAACAAAGATATATATACAGTTTTTTTTAATTAGAATGGAACTAAACAAATTAAAGCAATTTTTTTTAATTGATAAAACCAAAATAAACAAAACTAAAACAAATTAAGCAAAACGAAGTAAACAAAAGAAAACACGTTTTTTTTATTCTTTTAAAACAAAGTAAACAAAAGAAAATAAAACAAAGTAATCAAAAGAGAATGTTTTTATTTTATTTTTAAGAATAGGAAGAGATAAAAAACTCAAAACTTATGTAGATAAAAAGACAGAAAAAATAATAAAATAAAAACAAATCACACATTCTCAACCCGACCCAATACTAAACCCACTACGCGAAATAACTTCCTAATTCTTCTCTTCTCTATTTAACCATAAAAAAATTGAAATTGAAAAGCAACAGAAAAAGGCCAACCAAAAAAAAGAAATCGCGTTTTACTCTTCAAATTCACTCGTTTGTTCGGATATTTGGGATTGCATTTGGGTGCTTGAGGAGTGCGGTGGCGGGTTTGTTTGTCGGTGATGGTTGCAGTAGTATGCAATACTCGATTGGGCAAGGAACGGAGTTGCAAAAGTCATTGGTAAGGAGGCGAAGGAGGCGATTGGAGGTTGTGGGTTTCTGGTGGAGTTCAATGATTGGGTTTGAGGAGATTTGTGTGTTGTTTTTGGTGGATGTTATGTGGATGATTGGGTTTCTGGCGAATTGGAAGTTGCGGTGGCAGTTTGATGAAGGGGTTGTGGGTATTGGATGCCGACAGGGGAATGGTGATGTTGTGGTTTATGATGTCTGGTTGAACTGGTGAATGATAGTTTGAGGAAGGTATATACACGGCTATAGGAGGGATGAAACTATCAGCGGGCAGGGGCTGATGAAGTCAGTGAGATGGTTGATGTCTTGGTTGTGGTAGGAGTTGTGTCATGTGGTGGTACTGTAGTGGTGTTTGTAGAAGTGTGGGTGGAAGTTTGCAGGTGGATAGAAGTTATTGTTCAGAGCAGTGATGTTTTGAAGTGGTAATATGGTGGATGCACAGTTTTGAATGGTTCGTATGGTCACAGTTTTGATGCTGAATTATAGGAAGGTAAAGTGTTGATTTGGAATGGTGGTCACAGTATGGGCGACATTGGTTAGGAGATTGTGACAGAGAAAGTCAGTAAGGTAGTTAGATGTGATGAGGAAATTGGCAATAGATGGAACTGTGATGGACTATTGATAAGTTGTAATATGGTTGAGGGGAATGACTGGAAAATGAATGTTGTAAGTGGTTGTGGTGGTATGTGTTTGGCAACGGAACCAGAGGTAGTGAGATAGGCAGTTTAGAAATGATTGATGGCATAAGGATAGGGCATTGTTGTGGTTGGAGGAAGTTTCTCTTGATGGATGGTGACTGGAAGTTCAGTCAGGTGGAGTGAATGTGAAGTTTTGTGGTTAGGTAAGACGAATGAAGGGGAATGAGGTAGTAATAGTGACACTTGTGGTTTCGATTTGGTGGAGTGTGAAGTTGCACAACTACTTGAAGTGGTGATGGTCAGTAAGAGGATGAATATGGCGTGCACTGTTTACTTGTGAGTTGAAATGCTATTTGTGTGCAGCAGTTTTCAAATGGTGGCGGGTTGTAGATGCTAAGTGGTGAAGTTCTGCACTCGAATGTTTTTTTTGGCCAGACAGGCAAAGCAGTGCAAGTTTGGGTGATGCTGGTTGATATAATAAGCAGTTGTAGTGTTCTGTTGTGTGCACAGTGCACAGAGAAGTGCACAGGCTAGAGGGTCTGTGGAGAGGAACACAGAATGTAAACTTGTAAAATAGAAAAAGAAATGTAAAAAGGAAAGAAAATTGTAAGTGCACAATGAAATGGAATATGATTTTTTTTTTAAATATCATGTATTCTTTTTTTTAATATACATATGAAATGCAAATGCAAAATAGAAAAGCTACAAACACACACACAAATGCAAGCCCAAATCAAACACACACAAAATAAAAACACACAAAAATTAAACAAAAAAAATAATTCGAAGAATAGAAAATCAAAATCAAAACGATTCCCCGGCAACGGCGCCAAAAACTTATTTAACGACAAATTTTCTATCGAGTTAGAAAAATGCCGATAAATTCTGAAATAAAAATAACCGCAAGCGCACGACGTACAATTTTAGTACGTGGCGAGTACAGGTCGATCCGTGGGGAATTGTTTTAGATTATAAAAATCAATTCAATCAAATTAGACCAAAGTGAGAGGCAATTGTTAACTACAAGCAAAATGAAGCTAAAACTAGAATTAAAATAAGATTTAAAAACTATGAGATTAGAGAACAATTTAGAGGCAAATCCACTCTCATATTTTTGTAAATCAACAAACAAATAATTTATGATCTCTAGTTATGATATTAAGTGAAATAATTGTTGCATTGATCATAAGTATATTTATTTATGTTATTAATTAACATAAATCAAACCATCAAACTATAATACAACAATTATACCACTTTTAAATTCTCATGAAAATGAAGCCAAAGCAAAAGATATTTTAAGTATGATCTATTTACTATTGTAATTAGTAAGATAGATCATTAAATTTTGTTTTTACTTTCTTTCCAAAATCAAAAATCAATTAGCAAATGATGATGTAAATTGTGTTTATGTTGAATAAGAATAGCTCATTTGCAAAAGCAACATAAGCTATCAAACCCACTTGTATAAACTTACATCAAAAATTACTTTCATGAAGCACAAACAAAAGAGATCATAAATCATAAAAATGTTGAAATTACATAAAGTTAGAGAGCTTCATTACCCCTAAATTGAAGGGGTTTAGCTACTCATTTGTGTTATCAAATCAACACATGTAAATTTCAACATTAAAAAGCAAGAAAATGGAATCTAAGCAAATGACGAAAGAGAGATTAACTACTAACTACTTGCATAAAAAAACAAAGCTACACTACTTGCATGAATGTAAATCTAAGCTATAAACATGAAATAAAAGAGAGCATAGAGATAAAAATCAACATAAAAGTAAATAAAAGCAAGTAGAAAAGAGAAGAGAAAGAGGCTTGGAAGCCGTTTTTATTTCACTTGGATTTGTGTTAACAACTTGCTAATTTCCTAAGTAAAAATGAGAGAGTAGGAAGATCCTTTACATGTACATAAGAGGGCTATTTATACATGCATAAAACCCTAATTCAATTTTTAAGGTGCTTCCTAAAATGCCCTTTAGGAAGTGTGGCCACCAAGTAACCGTTAGCCACTAATTAATCCATCATTTAATGTGCATGAAGCTTTAACCTCCACTTAGTTGTCCATTAACTTCTAATTGTAGATTTAGGTAAGTGGGTGGGGTCCTCCATGATCATGAACTTGAATTATTTCCTCTTCATTCCTTTGTATTCCCTTGTGCATGCATATATCTTCATGAATCCCTCTTCCATATGCATCAAAATTTCCTATGAAAATCATAAAAAATGTCCAAGTAAAAATTCTCAAATTAACACATGCACAAAAATGACCATTTTGCCCCTGAATGAAGATGAATATATGATGATTTGAAAATAATTGAATTTTGGATTTAAACGTGTTAAAATGCCCAAATATGACTTTTATTTAAATAGAAATAGATAAAAATATGGATGTAAATATATGCACATTTACGTGCACATCAGTTCCAGAGCCCCAATCTTTTATGAATCAAGACCGAGGCCAGAACTGGAGGGATGAATTGGAGCGATATGTCCCATGGTGATAGAGGTTGACTCAGTGGAAATAGCAATGGGATGCAAACCCTAAGTAATTGATGTCGGATGAGGAGGAAGCGATGAATGACCTGTAAGTTCACAGATATTGAAGTAAAGGTTAGTGATGACCTCCGATGAAAACTGAAGCTTCTCAAATACAGGGAAGATGAAAGAAATACCTTCGTTGAGAGAAGCTCCTTGGTTGGGAGACTTAGTAATTTCAACTTCTTTAGTAGATGGCTAGATGTGTTGAGAAACAAGAAAAGGAATGTAAGGCTCTTAGTAGTCATGGCAGCAGAAGTAGGAGTAGTAGCAAGGGTGGCCTCAGAGTTGGTCCCCATGGAAATTGGATTCCCCATTGTAGGCTCTTAGGAATGGGGAATTGATGGTTCTGCTTGATCCAATGTATTAAGGTCAACAGGAGCCTCAATGGGCGATTTGCTTGCAGCAGCGTTCTCTCCAACCTAGATCACCTTGCCTTTCTCTAGGGCTATAATTTCATCTTCACTTAAAAATTTGGATTTCAGTTAATCTTCGGTGAAGCTTTCGCCAAATGCAACCGCACAATGCATAATTTCCTCCCAAGTGCCTACCAGAGTAATAGGATAACTGTTTCCCAATCATTTCTGATTCTTGTCTTCGATGGCATTGATGAAAAATTTCTGAAGGGTAGTGTTTATTTCTTCTTTATCTTTCGTGGCTTGGTTTTTGAGTTTGTTTATTTCAGCTATAGCCCCACTAAGGTCTACTTGAGCTTCTACCTTTGCCTCTGTTTCGACCCTTAAGCTAGCCTTAAGACTCTCAACTTCAGCCTAAAATGTTTGAAGTTTTATATCCTTAGCCTGTAGTGCTATGTCCTTAGCTTGAAGCACCATGTCTGTCTCTTGATTTGCATTATCCTTGGCATTGACCTGGACAATGAGGTGATCATTCTCATGGTGAGCTATCCGGACCTGGCCATTTATCACATTGAGGGCCTGAGTGTGTGTGGGACATCCCGTTGATTAATTTTTTGGAGTCCTCAACCGACTTTTAAGCCTTGTCTCATTGCTTTTTAAGTTTGGCCAACTCAGTTTACAGTTAGCTATCATCCTATCGTGTGTCTTCCTCTCTGATTTGAATGATTGGATGTCTATCTGATTAATTCTGTTGACATCGGAGAGGGAAAAAGCTAGTTTCGTCCATTCAAAGAGCCACTATTAGCACCAAAAGGTGGCACAAACACCCAATAAATTTTAGAAGAGAAATAAATGAAGAAATATAAATGGAAAATGAGTAAAATTGAGACACACAAAGTTCATAGTGGTTCAGCCAACTGATGCCTACATCTACTTAGAGTTTCTATTTTTTGATTATATTGTTGTTTCACGAGTACAGTTCATATGGATCGGTAGGGATCCACGAGGGGTTACAAGAGATTTATGGAAAAATTACAAGGAAGCAAAAAAGATCCTTTAAAATGAGCTCATATCCTCCTACTCATAGCCGTAGGCCATCGAGAAATGCTCCTCTATGTTTTCCACTACGATTCCCACATCCCAGCAGTAGTTCCACTCGAAGAAACGTAGCCATGTCAGCAATAGTGATGGATCGATACTGATCCATAAGATCTTCTCATGGAACAGTTCCAATCCTTTGTGCTGTGGCAATTTGTTGTTATCTTCATGATTTCCATCTTGTTTGCACTGTTATAAGCTTATTTCTAAGCCAATAGGATGGATTAGTGGAAGAATGGAGTTGCTGATTTTCGATGCTTGAGGTGTTCGATAGAAAACTACATGCGATCGATGCAACTGGGCTTGAAATAGGTTGTTGGCATCAACACGTAAGAATAGAAGGAAAATGGTCCATTTGGGTGGAGCTTTATCGATCGGTACCGATCTATAAGGATGGATCGGCACCGATCTATCACTTAGATGGATTCCGCTTTGGCATTTTTGGGATGGCCTTGATTCCACTTTGCAATCTTGGTTGCACTTGATTTCTTGACTTTGTGGCTATCTCTCCGGGCTTCCTGCCTCGATAGCATTCAAGTTCAATTTGTCAAGTCCATCCAAATACCGCGTAGTCAAAAGGCTGGAAAAAAGTGACCCCTTCGACGCTGCAATAGGCCTCCTTGCGAGGGATATCCTTAATGTTATGGTCAAACTTCACCCCTTGAAGGAAAGGTTTGGTAAGGTAGCATGCATCTTGGTTGTAATGACTATGGATGAGCCTGAAGGAGTGGTGTGGTGGAGCAAGGCGATTAGAGACCTCCTTGAATTTTTGCGAGGTTGGCATATAGTAGTGACCAGAGGTTGACCAGGGGTGGTGTGGTGTAGGACTATAATGGTCGTGAGAATCAGGAGACTTCTTCCCTTAATTATAGCATTCTCTCTCCTCAGCCAGACTCTTCTACCTATCTTTATCCTCGAGATGCTCCCTCTACTTCCTTCATTGTCTTTCATCTTCAATTTTTCACTGTGAAGTGAAGCGATGAGGATAATATTCTGGGGTTGTTCCCTAGCACTCATCAATGCCTGAGCATAGATAGTGGAAGCAAACCCTTCCCATTGTACCTGAAATGAAAGAAAAAGGGTTGTATCAATCTCAAAACACTGAAGTAAGGGTAGATGAATTATATGAGTGTTTGTGATCCTAGAAGTGTGTGGAGTGCAGGTATCCCTAAGTGCTATATGGATCATGTGTAGAAGGTAGTAAAGACAGGGTTTCATCTACCTCTGCTAGCAAGTATCTCACACTTCTCGGCATTCCGATCAATCGTCAAAGTCTGCTGCTCCTGACTCTTCTCATCAGAAAGCTGATAAAAGATTTATTGAGCAACGTGTCGTCATAACAGAGCAGCTGGTTGTGTCCAACACTCGGATGGCTGAAATGCAATGTTGCTTCCCAAAGATTTGTTTCAAAGGCTTTAAGTTTGCTTCCAATTTGAAAAATATTATCTCGGAGGTCAAAGATCATATGGTAGTGTATTTTGGTGACGTCTATTACCAGTATTTCATTTAGAAGAGGTTGGCCAAGTAGATCTTTGAATTTTTGGAAAGTGTAGAGGTTGAGGCTACAGGGTTATGACTTATAGCAAATCAGAATGATGAGACTATCGCTCACCTCGATGTAGAAGTTGCAAAGCTGATGAAGGCACTGGCAGATGCCGAAAAAAAAGCCAAGGACCGAGTGAGATGGTCGAGCATGAAAGAGAGTACCATTGAAGCTAAATTGAATCTGTTCACCACAGGAGCAATGAACTGGCAAAAGGAGTCGAAGAGCTGAAGGTGAAGCTTGTAAAGGAGAAGAAAGAGAAGGACAAAGCCCTTAAAACAACCTAGGGCTACTGTGATGAGATGCTTGATGCTCACAAAAAAAGAGATGATGCATTGGCTAAGGCTAAGAATGTAGATGAGTTGGTGGCAGCTACGGAGAGACGGGTCAAAGATACACTACGCCATAGATGGCCTACTGCAACAAAATTACAAGGTGTTACTAGCTATAATGTAACGACAGGTATGCTGATTTTTGTCTATTGCAACACTCGCTTCAAGGTGTTAGCATAGGTATCAACAAGATGTTGCAGTAGCTATAGATGTATTCAAATTAAAAAATTAATAAAATTAGCAATTCGCGTGAATACGATCCAACGATCCACATTTAATCCGATTGTTAAAACGGATCACCACTGCAATTTGTCCCAAATTTTCGTTTTCCGGCCGATCCCCCTTTCAGTTTTCTGTGTAAATTATCGACTTCTCCACTTTTTTCTCTCCGATGAAACGCAAAATCAAATTAAAAATGCAGATTCAAAAGGCAAAATTAGAAACCCAATAATTAGATTGATTCCTCAATTCCATTAATTAAAAATGCAGATTCAAAACGCAAATCAGAAATGCAAAAATGAAATCGAATTCATTCCTATCTAAAAAAATTGAAAGCTCTAAAAATTCCATTAGTTAGATCCGTATGGAAGCTCGAGGTCCAGAAAGAGACCTCGACTCAAAGAGGTTGAAGACGAGGATTGTTGCCTCCAGTTCGCGAAGACGATCGAGATGGGCGTTTCGTTTTTGAATGTAGGGAGAAGTAGGTAGAGTAGTTCAAGTGTTTGTTCGAGGTGATTTACGTAGTTCAAGGTTGCAGATTAGACAGAGGAAGGAGATAGAGACGGTGGATTTGGGTCGGTTCTATGGAGTTTCTTGATTTGGGTTCGAAGGAAGGAGGTGATTTGTTCGAGTTGATGAAGGCAACGGAACCAATTGCGGGTTGTATTGAAGTGGTTCGAGAAGTAAGGTGGTTTGAGAATTGCAGTTTGTTGTGGTTCGAGAAGCAAGGTTGTTGGTTGTGGGTTTTTGACCTTGGTGGATTGATTAATTGGTGAATTTCATTTTGGTTCCCGTAAGTGATGATGCATGTTTGTGATCTAGTGATGAGGTGAAGTTGTGTGTAGGTTGTATAAGGAAGTGTGGAAATGTTGTTTTAGTGAGTGAAGGAGTGATTGATTCTCGGGTGATGGTGGTGCAGTGAAGTGGTTTGGGTTTTGTGGTTTGTTTGGCGAATATGGTAGAAAGTGGTCACGGGTAGTATTGGTTATGGCTGTGTTTTTGTTCGAAGAAGTGAAGATTGGTTTCAGAGGTGATGTTTGGTCATGGAGGAATTACTGTAATCGTATAGATGGGGATGCAAATGCAATGGGTAGTTGCTGGTTGAATGTACGGTTGAAGGATGTTTGTAGTTTTGAGGAGGAAGTGATGTAGAGGTTTGTTTGTGAAGAAAGTTGCAGTGATGTTCGATGTTTGCAGAGGGTGGTTTTGGGTAGCGGGAAGAGGAGGTGGTGGGGTACGGGCGTAATTTTGAAGGCAGATTGTTGGGATCGTGAAGCACGCGTATATTTAGCCATTAAAGTAGTAAGAGGTATATCCAAATATCGCTATGCTGCTAAAATTGAAATTGATGCTCCCAATCTTCTTGCTGGGAATGATAGAAAGGGGCAAGCTTGAGGAGTCATGGTTGTCGTTGGGGGTAGTCGCGTCGACGGTGGGCAACAGTCGCAAGGCAATGGTCGCGATATAGAAGGGGCCGCGATCGACTGCATCTTCATCACATTATTATGTGAGTAAATTTTACTCACCTCTGCATTTTTAACTTACGTTTCTTCACTGTTTGGTTCTTGAACTTTATGTTCTTCACTGTTGACTGTTGCTTGATAAGAATAGCATGGACTTGGAGATGTTTTAAGTTGGAATCAAATTATGAAATTTGAATAGTTCAAATTTTGAGGTTGCTGGAAATATAAATTTCCATATGAAAGCAAATTTCTATGTATCAATGATCATTGTGTTATATGGAAGAAAACTATATTTATATATAGATCAATATTTTTATGAAATTTTTGGAAAGAAGTTAAGGTAGGAAGCTTGAAAGAGTATTTATATAAAATAGAGGAAAAAGAAGAAGGGATACAAGCTTTTGAATTATATGTGTGAACTGCTTTTGAATTGTGCTAATATCTGTGAACTGCTTTTGAATTATATGTGACAGGTATTGAACACTGGACAACCGGATACAAGCTTGAAGACAGAGTCAAATCAAATGTGCATGAGCTTGAAGACAGGTTTCAATGAAGGCTCAATCTTCCGAAATCGGATGAATCGGGCGGTGCCCCGGACCCCCGCCGGCGCTGCGCCCGGACCCGCTTCTCGGCTCGTCTTCGGCTCTGCACTCGGCTCGCCTTCGGCTCGGCACTCGGCTCGCCATATATTTGTCAGTGTCGGTGTCTGTATAAATTGAAACTGCATATGTAATGAGTGACCTGAGTGATGTAGTGAGGAATATCTGTATATGTGAATATCAGTGTTATATATCATTGAATTGTAAAATAGTGGAGTCAGGAATTTGTACTATTTCAAATGTTGAAATAAAATATTCATTTAAATAAATTACTGTTTGAATATCAAATTCTGTGCAATAGCATTTTATTAAATAAATATTTATTTCTATTAAAAAATCAAATATGCTCTACATTGTGGGTCCCACAAATTCAGAAAGTTAATATCTATAGCAACATTTTGGAATGTTGCTACAGACACCTATGGATGTTGCTATAGACCCAAATAGGGTTCTATTGCAACAATATTTCTTATGTTGCCTTAGATAGTCAAAATGTTGCCTTTGAGGTCTGCGGCAACGCGGCAAAATGCATCATCGAGAAAGTGTTGCCTTTGCCCTTTTTTAGCCAACAGCAACATTTTTTGGCACTTCCTGCATCACTTCTTGGATGTTGCAGTATGCAATCTATGGCGTAGTGATAGGTTCGAGCCACTCATCATTAATTACAATGCTAATGTCATCAAATTAAAGGATTTGAAGTAGCTTGGCAAAGACTATCCCAAAGCTCTAACCTTGCATGGGGGTAGATCGTTTGAGAAGAATAACATGCTCTAGAGGAAGGTGAGGTGAATCTGGAAGAGTTGGAGCACGAGATTCTGAGTCAAGAGGAGGTCGAAGTGCTCAGAGTCGGTGAACTTATTTTGCATCTAGAGTTGGCCACTACGATTCTAAAAGTTCGAGCCAAAGGCTCCGGGATTACACCTCAGGATCTTACTGTAAGGCTCACTTTTGTGCCCTCAGCCGCCTCTATCACTCCGTCTATTCCTCCGTACAATCCGAATGCACCACAAATGCAGTAAACAATTATGCTATCTCCTATTCAAGATGGGAACTTAGATAGTACACTCACCCATACATAGCCTTAGTCCGGTGGAGGTATATCATTGACCTCACCCATATTTAAGGGAGCGCACATGACATCCGCCGATGTTGCTAATCTCTCCTTTCATCTTTCTCAAATTTTAGGTCAGCTCGCAATCACAAGTCTCCCAAAGGAAGGTTCCCAACGGGGTGAACAAGCAAAAACAACTGAGTTAACGGTCGTAAATGCTTCCAAGATGATCCCAAGCACTCCAATTGGTGATACTCCAGGTCCGGGTGCGTAAGTAATTCATGCCTTGGAAGAGGAGACGACAGTGAGTTCTCTGGGGCCCAGCTTGAGGAGGATGTTGTTATAACTGGGACTTCGGATCTTTGATTAGGGCCTAACATGCATGAGTTGCTTCAGGCTCAAGACTTGAAAACCAAAGAGATCAAACAAGAGCCAGTCGACTTCTTTCCTCCTCCTTTGTCGATAGCTTTACCTGACGAGACCATCTTTGCCTCAATTACTCTTCCAAGGCCCAGAAGTACTAAGTGCGTACCAGTCGGGTCTTCCATGGCACCCTGCTTAAGGGTCGAGGAAGCAGGAGTAGGAGCAAGAAGAAACTACAGAGGCTGGGCGCAATCTCCCTAGAAAGTGAAGAAGAACAAGAAACAAAAGAAGTAATCATCTGTCACCTTTCTGTTTTTGGTTGTATAGTAGTAGGAACTTGCTTTTTGTTTCAGGCCGGCTTTGTGCGGGTTCGGCCCCCATTTTTTGTTTTTCCGCTTAGTGCTAATAAAACTTGTATCTTTTATTAGACTTTGCTTGATGAGAATAATAAAGACTTTTTGTTGGTTCAAGTCTCATGTACATTTGCTTAAATTCTGAGAAACACGCTCGTTATCATGCTCCTACGTTTGTAGACCATTTCTCACCATCATTACTGGACTAAGTTATTAGTCAAACTTGTTGTTTACCTTCCTGGTCTCATCCGACTGGGTATGAGAATCGGCATCTTGGCATTTTGGTAAGTAAAAAATGATCACTGGGCGGCTATCTCTGGGTGCCCGCATGCGACTATATCAAATTTTGGAACCTGGTAGAACTCCAATCACCTGGGAAGGGGATTTGAGCATCCTTTTTTAGGACGTTTGAGTGCGATTGTGCTAGACTCCGGGCATCCATAAAAGCAATTCATCTTAGATGGCAATCTGGGTATCCTTCTCCGAGATACATGTTTTGACCATGCCGAATTTTGAGCGTTGGTTGGAGTTAACCACTCGGGACGATGGTTTAGACATCCCTACTCAGCATGTTCACCTTCGATCATGCTTAACTCTAGGCATCAATTAAAGCTTGGATATAAGATCCCGCCTATCTCCGACATTGATCTTTCGTCTTGCCTTTCTCTGGGCATGGTGTGGATGCTCTGCCAGAGTCTAGGTGCTAACCATGGGAGAAAACTATTTCATTCTACCCCCAAATGTTTATACTCCTGCCCCTAAGTCTTGGGTTGAAGGAGTTTATAGGTATCTACCTCTGGACACCTGGGGTGGATATGCTTCATGGGTCCGATCATGGACTTCGAAAGCTCAGTTGGCACCTATCTCTGGGTACCTTTATACCTGCATTGTGCACGTGCAAGTTCATTCATGTTTATCACATTTCGTCTGTGAAGTCATTTTTCTTTATAAAACAAGGGAAATGATAGATTCTGTCTTGTTACATCTAATTTGACTAAATATTCACAAAGTTGGATTTCAAGTTAAATAGCATTGTAAATGTTCATTATTCCATGCTTGGGGAAGTGAGTCCCTGTCCATATTTGCTAGCTTGAATGTTCCATCTCCGAGTTTGTGTTTAACTGTGTACAAACGTTCCTAGCTTGGGCCCATATTCACGGGGCTTGGGAAGATTCGTTTGAGAATGTGGTTGCCAATTTCAAAGGTCCGGCTCCCAACGTTGGTGTTATAGTGCCGAACGACCCATTTTCAATGTACTGCTGCTCTTAGATCAGCTTCATCACATTTCTCGTCAACCATGTCGAGTGACTCTAGCAGGAGCTCCTCTTTCATCTTGGGGTAGTAATGAGTCACTCGATGAGAAGGTACTTCGAGTTCAATAAGAATCGCAGCCTCTGATCTGTAGGCTAGGGTGAAAGGAGAATGGCTAGTTGTGGACTTGTGAGTCATTCTGTAAGCCTAAAGTGCTAATGGTAATTCATCGACCCACTTGCCATTGGCCTTCTCCAGTGTTTCTTCATAATGGAATTAATTATTTTGTTTACAACTTCTACTTATCCATTCGCTTAGGGATACGCCACCGCTACAAATCTCTTCACAATGCATTGCTGGCGGTAGAAATCCTTAAACTTGGCACTGTCAATGTGATGACCCCCGGTTCTTTAGGAAATACACAGACGAAGATAAAATCGAAGTTCACCTCCTAACCGTTAGTGGACGGGTTTCCTTACCAACGTCCTAGAAGAACGAACGAGTTTATACGTACAGTATAGCACCTCAAACGGTAACTGTACCATATAATTTTCATACTCCTCCTAGAATTTCCAAAGTCATATTTGGGTCCAGATTTGATAGTCGGTTATTTAACTATCAAATAAACAATCAATCAACTAAATATTTCATTTCATCTGAAAACGCCAAGTTTCTTAAAACTTAGATTTTTATGACCTAAATCACTTTTCTCAAAAATATATACTTAAAACATTTAAAAGTAAAACTGCTTAAGTCACTTTACTCAAAATAATAGTTAATAAATTTTATAATAAATTCCCAAGTAAAATTTAAGCCTCAAAACTATTTAAAATAAAAGTTTTATACACAGTATAAATATTAGCAAATTTACTTTTTAAAACATTGTAATACCCCAAGATTTTGAGGAAAATTCTTTTAAATAAATGATTAAAATTCTGGGGGAAAATCAGAATTATTATATAGGTGGGATTTTCAGTGGTGCAAGGTTGTGTGCATGTGTGCACGTGCACACTAGTTATAGCACTAAGAGAAAATCCAGAATTCCTAAATAATAAAACAAGGGAGGAAAACATTAGATAAAATGTTTTAAATAAAGGAAATATAGGCCTAGGCATGAATATTAAAATTCCTGAGGATGTGTGTATATATATATATATGTATATTTATATGTATATGCCTATGTATGACTTGTTTGAAAATTAAGGCAGAAGAGAACATTGATTTATAATGAATAAGTGAAATTTTTATTTGAATAAATAGGTGTAGAAATGCACATAAGTATGCACATGTTTTCTGCAAATAAAAGGTTAAAGTAACACCCATAGTTGTATAAATGTATATATATCCAGATATTATTTGAGCAGAAAATTAATAAAGGAATCACTAAAACAGTAAGAACCAAAGTGCAAGAAAGCAAATGTGCATAGGCAGAAAATAGAAAGTCACACCATTATCATGTTTGAGGTAAGTATAATAAAAATACTTAAAGTTATCACTTTCTGAAAAGAAAGGAAAATAGGCACAATTTAGTCTTGTTTTAAAATATTGGCCGGGACATTAAGGGTTAGGAGGGAGGGAATATGCAATGCCAAATGCATGATTCTGGTCTGGGCTAAAATAGGGATTTTGCATCACCCAAAACCCTAGACAGAACCCTTATTTAAACCAAGAGCCCAATCAGAAAACTGCTCTCTCACTAATTAATTAACCTAAGGAAGAAGAGGAAGATAAGGCTAAAGATTTGAAGGGTTTTCTGGTTTAAGCTTGTGTAAGCATTTAGGTGAGTATCCTCACTCATATACATGGCATTAAGACCTGGGATTAGGCAGCCAAGCTTTTATATGTTATATTTTGCATGTTTTGATTTACAAACTATGTTGGCTACTGATGGTTTCATGAATGTTTTATGAAATATGATCTGCTATGCTGGATGTATAACTTTGTTGTTCTATTTTCATCTCTGTATATTATACCAAAACCTTAAGGAACATATATCAGAGTATTTGTAACTAGTTTGAATAATGGCTTAAGACAAAGAATGAAAAGATAAAGAAAAC
The DNA here is from genome assembly GCA_030737815.1 of Allium fistulosum. NCBI lineage: Eukaryota > Viridiplantae > Streptophyta > Magnoliopsida > Asparagales > Amaryllidaceae > Allium > Allium fistulosum. The sequence continues at coordinate 909,857,313 of CM060907.1, read as the reverse complement.
TATGAGCTGCATATACATTGGTATGGTGCTGAGGCTTGAAATAATTGGTTAAGGGTGCAATGGAGTCTTTCTCTATAAGTGCTGAGCCCTAAACTAAACAGAAATTTACAAGCCTAAAAACTATGTTTAAACAAGATTAAAAATCTGGCTAAATATAGTTGCTTGCAAAATCAAAATAAACTCAATAGAGCCATGCATTTATTCTCAGTTGCAAACATTCTGGTATATGCTTAAATAGGGTGTTTATATGCTAAATAATGTGAGATGGAATGACTGGAGTGTTATACCTCTAGAAAGTAACCTTTAACTTGCTTGCAATATTATGTCTGCAAGGTAACTAGTATGCTTCATGAGTACAGGTGGTATGTACACCTAGCTATCATTGATAGAATGAACATAAATACACTTAGTGATATAACTAAGGATTTTGTGCCAAGAAGGCTGCTGGAATGCTTGTCCTATTTGAAGTAGACAAGTTGGCACATGGCTTGTTTAAGTCCTGAGATCTTTGTGCCATAATGTTAATTAGTTCATGGCAATGTGTCCCTTTGATTCCTTATAGCAGATGAGGCCAGGAATTTATAAGAAAAAGAAAAGGCAACCTAGTAGTTCCAGATAAAAGTTGTTTTATTGCATATGTTTGCTCTTATGTATTGTACATGATGATACCTGTCAAGTATGCAAAGTATATTTATGCTGTATCCTTAGCTTAATATCATGGATATGTTAGAAATGCTCACACCAGATCATAGATCTGACCCTTATTGCTCATGGCACATGGGGGTGTCTCATTTATAATGGGGCAGCCACTAATTCTTTTGCAGGTTGTGATGGAGCTAAGTAAGCAAGATTAAAAAGATATGGAATAGAGGATGCTAAGATAATTAGAAATAAAAGCTAAAATGTGTTAATTCATGCATGTATTCCCTGATTAATATGGCTATCTAAATGTATTAAGTAGGAAGAACTTGTAAGAGACATGTGCTATGTTGTTTCTGGTTATTTCTGATTTGGTATGTACTAAGGATATTGATGTTAAACTGATTTGAAAACCTATTTGCTAAAGTTGTTTTGATTTAGAGGAAAAACCTGGATTTTATAAGCATAATTATTTTATGATGATTTCAGTTAATCCTGAGTTCTTTCAAAAAGAATATAGATATACAGAAAATAATATTGGGAAAACCCAGAAAAGAATTAAACTGCTATATCTTCAATTTATGATATTGACATAAGGCCAAATGCAAGAAAAAGTGTTTATACCCTGAAGATGTATTTTTAAAAGAGAAGTATGGTTAGGAAGAATGATATATATCTGATCATAAGGTGTCTGATTCATACAAATATATACACATGCTTTTGAAAAGGAAAGGTATCAATGTTTTGTGTATAATCTGGGTTGTAAAAATGCAAACAAAAGAATGGCCAGAGTAACCACATGGTTAGGCCATAGGTCAGGCCTAATGTTTCACTTCAGATCAATGAAGCAAGGGAACAATTGAGCTCAGTTTTCTGGGAAAAAGAACAAAAACACTGACATGTACATGTATATCTGTGTACATGTTGATACTGGGCAAAAATATAAATATAAATTCTAGAACAGTTGTAGGAAAGGATTTCAAAAATAACAAAGCAAGAAATACTGTTTTGTGTGATAGATTATAAGTAAAGATTGAGTATATATATAGGTAGATATCAGATTTCAGCCATACAGGAGAAAATAAAAAGAAAAACAAAAATTGTGTTTGAACCGACCAGCATAGTACTCGAACTCGTGACCTTGAATGTATAAGTTAGGCGCGTTTCCATTACGCCTAGATGTTGCTTGTGTTCACTTAGGATCCACTTTCTTTTAACCTGAGTTTGATAATATTCAGACTTTAAGACAATCATCTAAATTATAAGCTTGCTTTCCACTGATTATTGCTTGGATATTTCTTAATTATAATAACAGCCTAAGGTACATATTTCCAGTGGACACTATAGTCAAAAATCAGGATACAATAAGTTTTAATTTAAAAAGGGAATTTATCACATTTTTTGTAAATTTTAAAAGGATTTCTACTTATTATCATGCTCTGATTCAAGTAGAATATAACATAGATATCTTCATATATGTATGTTAAAAATGATTTAGAATTAAAACAATATTTCTATATTGTGAAAGATCCTGGATATATTTTTGTTTATTAGAGAAAGAAAATGACCCTGGAAAATATATTGGTAAAAAAAAAATCACCAATAGGATTAGTGTGTAAATAGGAGGGTTATTTCAAACATAGTGTCAATTTAACCTTTTAAAAGAATTACTACTAAAATTAATTTGGATAGGTTTACTTTAAAATTCTAAAACAATTAAAAATAATAATTTATCTAAAACATTCCAAAACACATTTTTAAACTTCTAGTTTATACTTTGAAAGCTTTTCTTTGAAAACATACTTAGTTTTCCAGGGAAATACGCTTCCCATCCTTTAAAAATAATCTCACTATTTCTTTCAAAACAATTTGCACTTCTTATAGAAATTCCCACCACAAAACCTATACTTATAAATTTATTCCCCGATAAATATTCCACTTTATTTATAAACCCAGTTTATAAATTCTCATTCCTCATTTCCTTAAATTCATTACTTCAAAATTCTTTTCATTTCCCTTTAATCCCAATTCATTTTACTGATATTTTAAAATACCAGATTATAATCACAGCATAACAAAATTCCAAATCAATCTATCATAGGATATCAATGAAATAAATCACAGATTATGAATATAATTTCTATATTGTGAGGAATCCAGTTGGATCTCTCCAATCTGTTTCCCTGCATCCACAGATGTTAGCACAACAAATAATATCGATCCAATCTGATAATAATCATCACATTCAACCAATCAACCAATCATTAAAATATTAACTAATTAAATTAACTAGCATTCCAGATGTGAGTGAGATTAACTCACCTTGAATTCGACGAGCGTTTGAATTTTAAATTAAATCGAACCGATATAGTTTCTTTCTGTAAAGATCGGTTATTATCTATTATATTTTATTCCGCTGCGATGTGAGATTCTGTTGTGTTATTTTCTTTTCTTCTACCTCCTTCTTTCTTTCCCTCAGCAATCTGTCTTTTCCGGCACTCGATCGTCGGCATTTTTTACAGTGGTGTATTTGTGTCGATTTTCGAGGGTCGAGAAGGGCGGGTCGTCACAGTCAAATTGGGTTTCGTTGTCAGAGATAATCTTTTTTGGGACCCTAAAGTGACAGATGATATTCCTGACTGTGAATTTGATCGCCTTCTTAGTAGTGATTGTGGCAAGAGATTCCGCTTCAGCCCACTTCATAAAATAGTCAACAACGATAATGACGTACTTCGCGCCACCTTTACCCCAAACAGCAAATGGCCAGGAGCTGGCTCTTTGTGTAATCTTTGTTGGTGGGGCTCTAGGAATCTTTGCGAACCTTTAGCATTTGTCACACTTTATGGTGTAATCAGTTGCATCTTGGTTGATGGTTGGCAAGAAGTACATGCAATGAAGAATTTTTTTTTCGCTAAGATTTGCCCCCCGATGTGGTCACCGCAAGCCCTCTCATGAACCTCCCTGAGGGCTCGCTTGGCTTTATTATTCGCGACACATCAAAGTAAGGAAACTAAGACTCCCTTCCTATATAATATTCCTTCCTGAATAATGTATCTTGAAGCTTGGCGAAGGAGCCATCATCGTTTGTTCTTACTGTCGAGAAGGGTTCCCTTCTACAAGTAACTCTCGATCAGAGTCATCCTCGACTCCCTTTCAGACTCAGTCTCCAAGATCTAATCGACATCCATTCGGTCAATGCTCGGAGTTGATAATATTTCTATTGGTACCAGGCCCATGAGTTGCGCAACTCTTGAACTAGCCAACTTGGCCAGCGAATCAACTTTCACATTTTCTTCACTAGGAATATGTGTTATCATGTAGTACTCAATTTCGCTAAGCAACTCAAGGGCTTTGTTAAGATAAGGAACTAGTCTTTCTCCTTTTACCTAAAAACCTTTTCTTACATGGAACACCACTAGTTAGGAGTCATAAAAGATGTGTAATGTTCTGACCCCTAGCTCCTTTGCGATCTTAAGTCCTACGATCAAGGCTTCATATTCTGCTTCATTGTTTGTTCCAGGGAAATCGAGTTTCAAGGCATAACGGATTGAACGTTCTTCGAAGGTTACCAATACAACACCTGACCCATAAGAATGCTCATTGGATGCACCATCAGTGAACATCTTCCATCCAGCATCTCGCTCTCTACTGCTCTCCGGAGTATCATCTCGTGTAGTGTACTCGACTATGAAGTCTGCCAGTTCCTGGCCTTGGAATGTCTTCCGGGGATGATACATTATGTCATATTGGCTCAATTTAATGTTCCATTTCAACAGCCTTCAAGAAGTCTCAGCTCACTACAAGACCTGTCTCAAAGGCTGGTCGGTAAGAACCTTGGTCAAATGAGCCTGAAAGTATGGGCTGAGTTTCCTTGAAGCAATCAACGGACAGCAGGCCAGTTTTTTCAACTTTGGGTAATTTCTCTTTACCCCTATCAATCGCTTGCTAATGTAATGCAACGGCCTCTAGATTCGGGACTCTCCACGTACGAGCATGGTGCTCAAGGTGTGCACCGACACTACCAAGTAAATAAATAAATCCTTGTCTTCCAACAACTTCGATAAGATGGGAGGTCTCTCTAAGGGAAGGCGTCTATACACTCTTGCATCCAAGCAAAGCTCCTCTTCACTTTCTTGATGGGGCCGAAGAAAGGGATATAATTATCGATGGTTTTAGAGATGAAGTAACTCAATGCAACAACCTTTCCATTCCAACTCTGGACTTCCTTGATCGACTTTGGGGCTTCGATGTTTCTGAATGCTGTGATCTTCTTTGGATTAGATCCTATTGTTTTCGAGTTCACTATGAAACCAAAGAATTTACCCGATGCAACTCCAAACGAGCATTTCAAAGGGTTGAGCTTCATTCCATATTTTCGGAGTACACTGAACATCTCAGCCAAGTCCTCCACATGATTAGTCGACTGCCTCGAATTTACCGGCATATCATCTATGTACACTTCCACCGAACGTCCGATTTGATCCTTGAACATGGAATTGACCAAACTTTGGTATGTTGCTCTTGAATTCTTTAAACTGAAGCACATAACGAGATAGAAGTACAATCCCAGGTTAGTCATGAAATTAGTGTTCTCTTGGTCCGAGACATGCATTAGGGGTCTGGTTATAGCAAAAATAGATGTCCACGAATGATAACAGTTCGTGCCCAGCAGTTGCATCTACCAGCTGATCAATTTTCGAGAGAGGGAAGCTGTCTTTTGGACATGCCTTATTCAAATTGGAATAAACAATGCACGTTCTCCACTTTCCATTAGTCTTCTTCACCGGGACTAGTTTGGATACCGATTCTGGATACAGAGCATCATGGATGAAGCTGTTGTTCATAAGCTTATCCACCTCTTCTTTCAGTGTAGTAGAACTGCCCGGACTCAGCTACGATGCTTTTGTTTCACAGGAACGCATTTGGGATTCACATTTAATGCATGGCATGCTATCTTTAATGATATTCCAGATATATCAGAATGTGTCTAGGTAAACCCATCTAGGTTTTTCTCGGAGAAAAGCAGTCAATTCTTTCATCATCCTTGTGATGAGTTGAGATCTAATCTTTAAGGCTCACGTAGGATCGTCCTGACTAACCGGGATGTTGATTGTTAGCTCCGTGGGAGATACTCTTACATCCTCCAGCTCTTTCCTCGGGTCCATATCCTCATGGAACCAACTTTGTTACCCGAGCCAAGGCTCAGGCGATGGTTTCAATGCATCCATAATTTTGATGCAGAGAGTCCTCTCCACACCTTTTTGTTTCTCTCTTCACTTTGCCTCTTTCAGCTTAGTGACATAACATTCCCGGCCAAGCCCTTGATCACCTTGTACAATTCCCATACCATTCTCTATCAGGAATTTCATCGTCAAGCACCATGGGGCTATGGTCACTCGAAATTCAGCAAGGGCCAGTCGGCCTAAAAAGGCATTATACGCAGAGTAAATATCCAAAACAACAAAAGGCACAACCCCACTCTCTTGTGGTCGCCTTCTTCAAGCACCACCGACAAATCCACATATCCTACAGGCCTAGTAGCAGTCCCATTAAATCCCAGGATTCGAGATTTACATGGCTTTAAATCTTTTCCCTCCAGAAGCATCTGGTCGTAGGCTTTCTTAAACAAAATGTTGATCGAGCTCCAATAGTCAACCAACACCTTTCTCACAATCGCAGGGCCAATCATGGCCAAAATCACCAACGAATCAATAGTTGAGGCCTCCACACTGCCAGCATTTTATTTCTAAATATATTGTCATCTGTCATAGTTTTAAGTTGCTTTGCTGGAGCTCCGCCTTCGATGACAAAGCAACTCTCATTCACTGCATGTTACAATGCATTCACATATCTCTCCATCTCGTTCCAGCTCTTCTCAGCTGGATGTAGTCCACCAATGATAGAATTGATCACCAAGCATTAATCAAGCTACCTAGGCTCATCAACACTAGGCCTGGCATGCCTCTACTGGGGGTTTAAAGTTTCTTGCTTGCCATCCTACAAGGCTTTCACAAACTGTCGTGGCCTTTTCTTTTGAATAAAATCCTCGATCACCTCACGCAAATGCCTGCAGTCGCTCATGTTATGACTGTGTTTCATAAAATCAATAAAACTTGCCTGACATTTTCTCTTTCTCAATGACTCTCCTAGAGCCGGCTTCCTGTATTGCTCGTTACCTTGAGTAGCTAGGTATATGTTCCCGATCGAGTTGTTCAATAGGGTGTAGTTGCAATATTTTGGGATTCTAGGACATCCCCTTGAATTTGATTTCATATCTTTAGCCCCAATATTTCTCCTGCTTTGTCCACCACTTTTATTCTCCACATTCACACCCACGTTGTCGGAATTCCTTTCGGACAGCTTTACAGCGATGTCGCTTTGTGTCACCTCTGTCGACTACCCAACGTTGGTTTTCTTAGCGGTAGTGCTTGCTTCATCCAAGCTTAAGTAACACATCCATTGCCGGCGAGAGTTACATTTTCAACCACCTCTCTAAATCAGTATCGAGATGGATCCCCTAATTAATGCCATCGACACAATATTTCTTGAGCATTGCTCACTTTGGTCATTGCGGTTTTGAACCTATGCAAGAAATCTTCCAAAGACTCTCTCGTCTCTTGGAAGAGGTTGGATAGTGACATGATGTTCTTCAAAGGATGGTGTGTAAATGGAATTGCACAATGAATTTCCATGCCAATTGCTCGAAAGATGATATGGATCTCTACGGTAGCCGGGTGAACCACATCGTCGCTATTCTTTCCTAGAAAATCGAGAAACAATGACATCTCACAGCATCAGTGGCTTCGGCAGAATCCATGAGCCAGTCATATTTCATCAAATGTTGCCTCGGATCCATTTTCCCACTGTACAATGACATCATTTGGCATCACAAACCTCCTTGGGTGTTCTTCATGCAGGATCTCCTTCATAGGATTTCGCCTCGAAGAGAAACCCCAATCATCATTACTCTGATGCTACTTCTCACTCACAAGTCTCCTTATCATAACGGACAAATTCGTCTATACCAGATCTACTGAATGATGGTAATCGTGATCCTCCCTGAGTGTTTGATTCGAAAAATGCTCTCGGTTAGTTTCACGATGCCTAGGTTCCCCTGACTTTGGGAAAACCATTCATTCAATGGTTTTGTGTGCATAGTCCCTTCACGGTGGATCCACCGTGGTTGCTTGATCTTCAACATTCTGGCTATCCATAGCATGACTAGAAGCCAAATCAGCTCCATCATTCGGAAGTCAATTGCCTGAACCAACATTGATGGTTCAGTACCGATCCCTCTTGATGGATCGGCACCAATCCATAAACCTTTCCCACGATTCGGTTCTGACCTCTGTTTTAACATTCAAGCCTCTTTTCTAACCATCTTCTGCTTTATGTTCCTCTACCTTTGCACCAATGACGAGGAACTATTAGATTTTGAACCAGAAGTTGTCAAGTCTCTCTTGCTTCTCCTATGACTTTTAGTCAATTGATTCAGCAAATCCAAACTCTACTGCATTTGCTGAATCAACTCGCCATGGCCCTCTTGCATCTTATCATTCATTCGTTTCATCAAGCGATCCATCTCGACCTAGTAACCACAACTGCCGAGTTTTGACCCTTTGTAGCGGTTAGTTATGCAAGCTTCTTAACATGTTGGCAATCGACATCCTCAACATCCTCAACAGCTCTTGAAGTGGTGGATCGATCTCTTCGAGGGGCCATTCTAAATAGCTTATAGTAGACTTTCTAGAAATCTAAGTAATTCAGAAGATAAAAAACAAAGAAAATTATATCGATCTCTCGGATTTAAGCAATCCAATAGTAGATGATGACTCCAAATGGCTTGAGAATCACACTCATAGAGAAAGCACTAAAATGTTAGTACCGAAAAGTGGCACAAATACCCAACAGATTTTATAAGAGAAGTAAATGAATAAATATATATTAAAAATGAGTAAAAGCGAGACACACAAAGTTTATAGCGGTTCGGCCAACTGATGCCTACGTCCACTTAGAGTTTCTATTGATTATATTGCTGTTTTGCAAGTACAGTTCCCATGGATTGATAGGGATCCATGGGGGTTTACAAGAGAATTATGGAAAAACTGCAAGGAAGCAAAATGATCCTTTGAAATGAGCCCCAAGCCTCCTATATATAGCTGTAGGCCATCGAGAAATGCTCATCCACGTTTTCTACCACAATTCCTATGTCCCAGTAGTAGTTCCACTTGAAGGAACGTGGCCATGTCAGCAATAGTGATAGATCGGTATCGATTTGTAAAATCTTCTTATGGATCGGTATTGATGTTTTGTGTTGTGGCGACTTTTTATTTTCTTTGTTATTTCCATCTTGTTTGCACTATTATAAGCTTGTTTCTAGGCCAATAGGATGGATCAATGGAAAAGCGGAGTTGTTGATTTCAGGTGCTCGAGGTGTTCAGTAGAGAACTACATGCGATCGATGCAATGAGGCTTGAAATAGGTTGCTAGCATTAATACTTGAGAATAAAAGGAAAATGGGGTTATTTGGGTGGAGCTTTATGGATCGGTACAAATCCATAGGGATGGATCAATAACAATCCATCACTTAGATGGATTCTGCTTTGGCCTTTTTGGGATGGCCTTGATTCCACTTTGTGGTCTTGGTTGCATTTGATTTCTAGACTCTAAGGCTATCTCTCTCTATGGCTATCTCTATAGGCTTCCTACCGCAATAGCGTTCAAGTTTGATTCGTCAAGTCCATCCATATATTGCATGGTCAAAAGACTGGGAAACAGTGACCCCTCCGACATTGCGATTGGCCTCATTGCGAGGGATATCCTTAATGTTGTGGTCAAACTTCACCCCTTCAAGCAAAGGTTTGGTAAGGTAGCATGCATCTTCGTTGTCACGACTATGGATGAGCCCGATGGGGATGGTGTGATGGAGCAGGACTAGTAGAGACCTCCTTTAATTTTTGTGACATTGACATAGTAGTGACAGAGGTTGGGTCATTAGAAACTGTTGAGAGTGAAGTTGGCCTGATAATGTGGTTGGGAAGAGCCGATAGCAGGACTATGACGGTCTTGAGAATCAGGAGACTTCTTCCCTTAATTATAGCATTCTCTCTCCTCAGCTAGATGCTTCTTCCTATCTTTATCCTTGAGATTCTCCCTCTCCTTCCATCCTTGTCTTTCATCTTCAGTTTCTCACTATGAAGTGGAGCGATGAGGATAATATTTTGGGGTTGTTCCCCAGCGCTCATCGACGCCTGAGCGTAAATAGTGGAACTAGACCCTTCCCATATTACTTGAAATGAAAGAAAAAAGGTTGTATCGATCTTAAAATACTGAAGTAATGGCGGATGAATGATATAAGTGTTCATGATCCTATAAGTGTGTGGAGTTTAGGTATCCCTAAGTGCTATACGGACCATGTTTAGAGGGTAATAAAGACAGGGTTTCATCTCCCTCAGCTACGAGGTCCCCGGATGGAAAACTAAAATTCGAAGGATACTCCTTAAGAAGATCATCAATCAGGATGTCCAAACCCCGAGTGTGCTAAAAATAAAGGTAGCTCGAAGGATTTGATGACTAATCTCTTTGGGCACGATGGAGTAGGAACTTCTGTGCCTTTAGGGGAGGTCTCCCTATATGATTCATTCACATCAAAATTACCATTGTTGTCATTTTCATCTTCCTCCTCGCCTCCTTTTTCTCCTTCCTCTCCTCCTTCCCCTTCTTCCACTCTATCCAGCCCTTTTTCACTTCTTCTCTCTCCTCGTTCTCTTCCTCGATAATGTTCTCTTCTACCGGTCCACCATGGCCTTTATCGATGTTTGTCTCATCCATAGGGCCTTCATCTCCCCTTTTATGAATGTTGCCAAAGTCGTGAGTGGGGGCAGAGGTTGAAGCGGAAGCCCCGCCCCTCTTTGGTAGAGGCTTGATAGGGACAACGAATCACTCAGGGTGTAAAAAGTTGTATTAAAGATGGCTCTCAATCGTGTAAAGTTAGGTGGTGGTGCAATACTGGGTGTTAACTCTTTTCAGAGTTTCCAAGTTATTGGAGTATGCATCGTTGGTATCTTATTTGGAAGATCTGTGAAGAGAATGGAAGTGAAGTTAGATACTTAGATGAATAGAATCAAAGTGTGGAAAAGAAAATAAGGGAGAAGCCTTGCTTCTGGACAATGAGAGTCGGTTGAAGCTGAAGGGGCATTGGACAAAAAAATATTCATTCTTGAAGTAAGAACGCTTGTTGCGAAGCACATAGACACTAGGCTTTAATGATCAATATGGAGGGCTAGTCAGCTCCTTTCTTGAAACTTAGATGATGTGTTAGTTCTGCAATGGTCGGTGGTCAGTATAATTGCATCATGAATAGAACATATAAAGAGTGAGAAGGGCGTATCCATTGGGATGCACTTGAGTTGGAGCCAGCCTGATCTCTTGTAGGAAAAATTGAAGGGTGTTATTGATAGATGGGACGACTCCACTCAGGCACATATACTTGTTTCATGCAATGTATCCCTAAGGAGGATTGCGCCCGTTGGTCGATTCTTGGTAATAAAACATCATTCTATGGAATCCCATAACGATGGCAGATTGTTTGAAGTGATTCAACAGTTAATATCAATGGTGTTTGATCAGAAGAGTCGTTCAAAACCCTTAGTCTAGGTTGTTCGCCCAATGGTGGAGGGTAGTCACGAAGGGGTGCCATTGGAATTAGCTGTCCCTAAAGTTTGGCAATGATTGAACGTCTTGCTCTAATTGGAGTAGACGTAGAGGCCTGAGCGGTAAAAGATCCGGCTTTAGAAAACGTTAAGGGTTCAGTGCCAACTTTGAGGCAAGGTGATTGGCAAGTTATTATGAATTAAAAAACTTGATACCGAACATGGTGAAGTATGTTTTATTTTGAAATTTTAATTTAATAAATGCCCATGTGGCCAATTTGTTGAATCCAACGAATGTAATATGTGTTGAACAATCTGATTTTGAACATCGACAGGGGCATGTCCACATGTGTTGTCCAATTTGTTGAATCCAACGGATGTCCACAGTGTGCATCTTATGTCTATAGCATGGTATTCATAACAGTCTATGTAGATAACACGCTCGTGCTGACGAACGAGCTCCATCGCATGATGGAATCGTGTGTTGATTCTTACCTATTAGCGTAGGATGAACGATCGTGGAATCACCATCTAGAGTGAAGCGGAGCCCTATTTGCAGGAACATGGCATTGTGACATGACCTAGAATTTTGGCTTATGTGGTAGACTCGGACAATAGAGTGCATTCGATGCCACCTTTCATCGAGGCCATCTCAATGGAGTTTGAATAACAACTTGTGATTGGCCATGCTTTAGTGAAGCATATTCATGTATTTCGAATGCATAAGGATGTGAGGCCATCGCAAAACAATGGGTATTGTGTAAGACTAGAAGTGAAGCCAGTATACATGAAGCTAGCACCACTACAAGAAAAATAGGTTTTAACAGCATTTGAAAACAGCGTTTTAAGCCTTAATGCAGTTATATTAACCAGGTTAATGGAAATACAGCGTTTTTCAATAGTACGCATAAAAAATAAATTTTAAGACTACTTATTTTTGTTTTTACGGCTACGCCACTTTATTTTCTTTCTCCCGCTTCACACTTCCTTTCTCCCGCTTCACAGTTTTTTCCTCCTGCGCTTTCCCTTTCGATTACAGAAAACAAAACCAAAAAACCCTAAAAAAATTCCATCTATCGATGCTCTACTAATTCGATAAAACATTGCGATCTAACATCCCACTTCACCTTGTTATTACTCCTCCCTAATCTTGCATAGTCACACCACCCAATTATGTTTTTCTTTGCAGCTTTAATCATCCATCGACTCTCACCGTTTGATGCTCTTCAACCTTTCACTGCCATAGAAACCTATTGGTAAACCTCTATGTCCTTCGCAAATTATTTTTAGCTTGAGTTTATTTAAATTTATATATAAGTAGATATAGAACTGTAATTTGTGCGATATACGACATGATTTATGAATATTTAATACATAAACAAGTATTATTATGATTCGAGTATACTGCGTTGAACTGAAATACATATTGAGTCAGATAAGGACACCTTTGACAAAATTTCAAATCACTTACTATCTTTTTTTTGAGACACTTAATTATTTATCACCACTTTTAAAAATAATTCTTGATTACGGATTTGACATATCGTCCAATAAAAGACTTGGATCAGTACATTTTAATGCTATTAATCAAATATTCAAACTTTGTATTTTCATTATGAACCGTATCAAAGTTAATGACATATTAATTACAAGTGGACGAGTAACATATTGATTGCATCCTATTATGTGATTTCCTGGTAAATATTGTTTAGTGATAAGATTCAAAATGATTTCTCTATTAAGTGTATTTTAACCTGTTTATTTGTATAACCAGAACATACAATTTTACTCGTTTAAGGCAAAACTAGTTATCTTTGCTCCACATTCAAGGTATTTAGTCTTATGTTGTTGGGTATTTTTTGGTATGGTCCTTTTTTTATTCATTGAATTCAAGGTATTTAGTCTTATGTTGTTGGGTATTTGCTTAGATGAGTAGAATTCTGAAGATGTTAGGATTTTTCACTAAATAACTCTTGATCAGTTAATACTAACATGGCTTGAACTTGCTGTTGAAAGTACGACAATAAACCTATTGTAAACATTTAAGATTGCGAGATTTATCAAATAATATTTTGCAAATACTAACCAAAAGATGTAGTAGATCGTGTTATATTCACTTTACTGATATGATTACCGATGTAGATTTGTTGTACCAAATATCAGTATGTTGTTTTTCCATCCACATTAGAATATTAACTAATGCCTTGGAATTTTGAACCCAAAACGATTTAACGAACTGTTTTTCTTCGAGCCACATTTCGAACCTCATTGTTTAACAAACCGTTATTTTCCATAAATAAATCTGCAGCAGTGATGGTGTATGCAGTTTATGGAATCAGTAATTGTTGCATTAGTTATTGGCTTGATCTTCTAATTAATGGTATAAGTAGGTCGTGCAATTGGTTATTATTGCACCAACTGAGCTTCATTTTCAAATAGTTTATCATCTTATAAGGGAGCTCATCATGTATTAGGTCAACTACAAGGTAAAACTGAACTTGTTATATCATCTTGTGAGAAGCATATTTTTGGTAAAAATCGAGAAAGGCAGAGCCAAGTCAATGAGACCTCCCCACTTAAAATTTACAAGTACTCTTCCAACAATTCATTTGTATTTTCTTCTAGGACTTTTTTATTGTGTGCTTTCTTCCGTACTTCTTCCTTTTATTGTAGTCTCATCCACCTCTGGCTTCCTCGTGTACAGACATTAGGTTGTTAGCATATGTTGTGTCTCTGTTCGTTGATTTGAGTTGTCTGATACCATTTTTTGCTCGGTATGAATTTGTAACATTGGTATGGATTCATAGTACTACTGAAACAGAATCTAATATTTATTACAATTTATATGTTATTTTAAGTTTACATGTTATCGGTATCTTTTTCCATTACTGATTATTACTTACCATTTTGTAATTTCAGATGATCAATGTCTACAATCAGAATACGAAAGTGTAGGATCGTTTTGGCTACATATTCATAACCATATTATTGCAAGTACAATAATATCATAAATACTTCTACTTGGTCTGCACAGTGCGAAAACGCCTATGATTCCACTCTTTACGGGTACATCTATCTGTTATACATTAGATTAACTACAAGGTAAACTGAACATAAAGATTGCAATATTTGTCTAGTTATAATCATACCGTCTTGTCAACTATTAGGAAAGAACAAATATTTAGTATCAGGTTACCATCTTATGTATGTATAATGTACAAATATATTATTGGGTAAAAAATTGCTAAAAACTTTAGTTAAAAATCACAACAGTTGTCAAGATGCTGGTGCTTTTTTTCTCAAAGTGGAGCCAACAATGAACATAAATCTAGCACTGAATTAGAAAAGGCCTTATTGGAAACGATGTCTTCTCCTGATTACATAAAATTTGGTCAGATGATTATAGTGTTGCTAACCTCTGTTATATTAATCGATAATTTTTTTTTCAAATTAATATTTTTTTCAGCTTTGTTCTCATGCCAAGATAAGTGGCTTAAATGGTGACCAAGTTGTGCTCATTGGTCATCATCGGCCGAAAATCATTGAGATAGTATGCTTTAAATTTAGTCTTCTTTTTGTGAGTGTGCATATATGGAAACAAAACTAGTATATTAAACTTTTTTTCAAACAATAATTCCACAGGTTGAGGAAGATCCTCTTACTGTAAAGTGGATCATTTAATGTTAGTTTTTACTTCATTTCAGAGTGCAGATCAGATAACAAATTCGCATCCATAATTAATTATAAATTGGGCTTAAAATTGTGTGGCACATGGCTATTTTATAGGATAAGCCTTATGATAACGACGATGACCGTCTAAATTCCACTTCATTTAAAGTTTTATCAACACTGAGAGAAGTACTTAAGATAAATAAATCCCTTGTTGAAAGATCACTTTACCCATACATACCACAAATATTGATAAAATGTCCTATAATTAAGTCTCTCTTTTTTGTTGTCAAATTTCATTTTTAAATTTTTATTTTCATTATTCTTGTACCATGATTGATATGATTGACAAATTAATCAATACTAATACTAAAAATGGCAATTATTCAATTATGCAGGACGAAATGTGCTTCCACCAAGTTTAATATTATCTAATTCTACATTAAAAGGAAACGTGAAAGCAACCATCTCCTTTTGTTTTATATTATTTTCTTAATTAACTTGGTTCTACGTGTAATTTAATATATAGTAACACACATATATACATATATGTAGAACTCCTAAGCCATCATCAAATCTTGAAAACCAAGAAAAATAAGAAAATCCTGTAGAATCTATCCCTTATCTTAGCGGCCTCATGGCTTAATCAAACCCACCATTACAAGCCATCATCCCTTATCTTGTTTGCTTATTTAGTAATTGTCCTGCCATTTTGAGAAGCAATGATATTAACGATAAGCTCTAAATTTTTTGGTTTCTCGCCTTCTTGTCTACTCTTTCCTTCATGCTACTTAACCTTGTAATATTACCATACCATCATTCCATATATGTGTTTTCTTCTTACATGCCTGAATACTATGAAAATCCACCCAAGCAGTTGCCTGACAATCTCTTATATTACCAACACATGTTGCACATCAAGAATTCATATAACCTCACAGGTTTATTCTTCTTTGCAAACCCATACAAAGATTATGTTTCATGGCTTTGAAAACTTTGTGAAACATGGAAGAACTAGAAGCCATAGTTCCTCTCTGACATAGGCCTCGGTTTCATGGCTTGATTAAACAATTTTTTTTTAAAACATTGTGTTCAAACACAGGTTGTTGTTGTGTGTTTGAATACATCAGCAGCAGTGTTTGTAAACACAGCAGCAGCTGTGTTTAAACATAGCATGTTTAAAAATATGGCAGCAATGTTGTTTAGACACAAGCCAGCCGTAGCTGTGTTTGAAAACATTTGTTGACCGAATTTGATTTTAGTTGATCTAAAATCATAAGTGGACATTATGGATTTTGGTTATACTTCATGTCTAAATTTTAACTGATCTGAAACTTGTGCTTCCAAGTAGGCTTATGTAAGAAATCTGATCTAAACTCATTATCTCTCCCTAGTACATGTGTCCATTGATTAGTTTTATGTAAGAAATTTGCATTAGTAATATAAAATGGTTTTTAAACATATATTTTTCATACAACATAAGATATACCTTAACGTCTATGAATGAAAGTACATCTTGAATCCTCTGCTAATTTAGTTTTCCTTCTGTTTGAAAAACCAGTACTCATGTTCCTACCAACATTAGCATGGCTACTTGTCTTTGCTTTTTTTGATTTTTTTTGTTTTTGGCTTTTAATTGATTAACCATGTTATTGCAGGCCAGATTTTTCAATAACATCCGAAGGCATTAAAGCTTTAAACTCAAAGGGCATTTCATATGATCTGGTTTTTGCTCATGGACCTCAATTTGGTTGTATATTGAGCAGTAGATGATTGATCAGGGGTTGACTCGCTGTTTGCTTCTATGGTGTAGACATTAGCATCGATCTAAGAGACATTCAAAGCTGCATCATATTTGGCAACAGAATTGTTAGCAATACTGTCTTGTAAGTGTTCTGTTTATAACTTGGAATTTTCCTCATTTAGCTGTGATATAGACTTTGAACTCATATTCTATGTATCAGAAACTATAAACAGTTTGCTTGAAGCACATCGAGTCTCTAAGCTCTTTTGTTTGGCATTATTTAACTATTTTATAACTAAAATTTTAATCCATTCAACTATTTATAAATATTTAAATATTTTATTAACTAAAATTCTAATTTTAACTATTTATAATTCATTCAACAACTTGAATATTTTATTAAACTATTTATTAGTTAAATTTTAAATCATATTTTATAATTTATATAACTATTTAATTTTTTTATTTAACTACTTTTTTTAGTAAAACTTTTATTTAACTATTTCAATCAACTAAAAATTTTAAAATTCAAAATTTAACTATTTAATTAACTAAAATTTAAATTTTAAACCATATGTATAATCAATCACACGACTAACATTTAGAAATGTTACCACGTCAGACATAGCTTATCATTTAGAAATGGCTTGACTATAGAATGGATTGCTATTCAGAAGCTATTACTTCCTCTAAAAATTATTTATCTAAAAAATGGGGGCTGTGGGTTTTTTGGTTAAAATTATACAATGATAAAGTTCCATTTGTTGGCGTGTTTACTATTTTATACTGGCCTTATTATGCAACATACGTATATTGTTTGTAGCAATAATCACCTCCTTAAGGCTTATTAAGTTGCTATGAATTAATATAATGAGTTTAGTTTGATTATGTTTTTTATTTTAGGATCAACATAGTTTTTGGTTAGGTTTCCTTTTTCTTTTTTTACTTTGTTTAAATTGAATGTTTTAGCTTTGTGCATTCAATAACTCATCTATATTCCTCAATTTTTGTAGAGTATTTATTTGTTATTTTTATCATCATTTTGCTTATGTTGGTGGTGGCAACTAGTATGTGAGAGCAAACAATGTATATCCAAGGTTTATACTTTATGTTATTGGCAGGTAATATGAAAGATAGCTCTTAGTTTTAACATGTTACTCAGTTTATGGTTAAGCATGCCTATAGGAAATGGTGCAAATGGATGAACCCTTATGGATTAAGGATATAGGCAGCAGGAAAGAGAAACTGAATTATGAGACTTACATGCATGTGTTTTCCTTAATGCATTGGAACGAAGCCTGCTGAGTTTGTTTATGAGGCCACAAACAATGGGCTTTGTAAGTTGAATTTGCATTTTTTTAAGTTTATTATTTTGCATTATGTAGTTGATAGCGGACATAATCTAATTATTTCAAAAACAATGGGCTGAAATGTTTCCAAGCATGATCACAAGTGCAATAGTCATCGACATAATCACTGGTGCTATTACTGGGACTAGAGATGGTGTATTTCAAGAAAACTTTGAATTCGTTTATACACTAAAATTATTAATTATCATGCTAACTTATTCAACTATTTGCTCCATTTTTAAAGGAAAAAAAGGAATGTACACTTTGTGATTTGAGGAAGAAAATGTGTGTAGAAGATAGCAATTTGATCATGCTTTTGGAGTGATAAATTAACTCCTAATTGCAGAGCTTCGTGAGAAACTTGAAACAACACAGGTGACATTGATTTTACGAGTGTTTGTCCTTACTGTGATTTTCATCACTTTCAGTTGTTTATTTTCTTGTGATATTACCACAGAAAAAGTTGGAAAACACTGAATATGCATTGCTAGACCTGGAAGAAAGATATCAGCAGGCAAACAACACGATCAGTGAAAAAGAGTTTTTGATATCTAACCTCCTTAAATCAGGTGAATATAGCACCCTTATAGTTTTTAAACTACGTACATTTACCCCACTGCTTTAAGTACAGTACCATATTCATAACCAGTATAAAGTGCAGTGCCTGTATTAACTAATGTATTTATTTTTATCACGAATTGTCAGTATTAACTAATGTATTACAGGGCATCTCAACCATTTTGCAACTTTGTAATTATGATAACCATCAACAATTCATAACATACAACTTTGAATCATATGTTATAAGTTAATATGATGGTGATACGGAAAGTTAAAATTTGTATGTGTGAAGTTCGGAAAATGTAGTATAGTGGAAAGTTTCTCAAATTAACTCAGGTCATAATTGGAAAGTTCTAAACTACAGATCTGAATGAAAAAAACATAGATTATTAATCTTAATCTACTGAGATAATGATACGTATATGGATTAATTTGATGAATGACATACCTCTTGCTCAAAAACACTTAAAAACTGAGCACACTTTGTAGCTTGTTCTCCTGTATACGTCCTAACGATTTCATATACAAATGGTAATCTTGTCCAACCATTTTTACCGCTCTCTGGACCAAACATTGGGTGTATATCTGAGCGTTCTCTCAGTTAAAAAGTGAGCTATGCTCAGTTGAAAACTGAGCAAGAATGCTAAGTTGAAAATTGAGCATCTGCTCAGTTGAAAACTGAGCATGTGAACTGTTGAAAACCATCACTACCAATTTGTTTTATGAACGTCACTGCACTCAATATATGATCAGTAATCTACTTGATATTTTTGACCTCAACATAGGAACAACCATTCCTTCCCCATACAAATATTGGAGTAATTTTAGATTTAACTATACTCCCTCAGATAGGAAAATTTCAGACGTCATTTACTCTGTTACACGTTGGGGTAATGGGAGATTGTCAACTGCTTGACAACACATAGATTAACCTTCTTCTTTTACTACAAAACTAACACTCAGATTTGCTGGAAAACAGCCTGAAACCTCTATTTTTCTTGGCTGTTTTAGAGAGTGGCTTCCATGTTGATAGCAAGCTAGTACTATGTCAAATGCACTGCAGCTCAGTCTGGTTTGCTTCTAGGTTCAGTCCTGTCCCGTTGTCGATGCTCAGTGCTCAGATCTTCACCACTCAAGCTACTGTTCAGAGCACTTCAGCTCTGTTTGGTTTGTTTCTAGATTTTGCCCTATCCCGTTGTCTTCGCTTTGAGATCAGAACTTCATCAGTCAAGCTTCTGTTCAGAGTTCAAATCAGCTCACAGTTTGGTTGCTTCTAGCTTCGATCCACCGCCTGTTGGGTTTAATTCTGTTTCAGCTCCCATACGGGCATCGATACGCCTGTATAGAGATTCAACTGTCTCTCTGCACCCATTCTCCCATTCTGTTCAGTTCGAGTGTGAACCACGTAACTGTTTTGGTCTGTCAGTTAGCCTTATTTCATACCAGCCCGTCTGTCACAGTGCTCATTCAGATTTGTTCACATAAGCTTCACCTCCGATTGCTCCACACAACATGCTTCTACTCACAGTCAGCCGTTCCAGTTTACATGCCAAGTCACCATTTGAGTTTCGGGTTGTTCTGCTGGCATTCCAGTTCACTGTGTTCCCATGCCATTTACTTCTACTGACTTTGTTTATGAAGCAATACCCCCATTCTGCAACATTCCAGTTCAGGTCAGTACACACTTCAGCCTTAACAGGCTGCAGGTTCAAATCAACTGTTTGTGATACATGTGAACTCCAATAATTTTTAGATGGCGTTTACTCACTGACTTCAAATTTCTTCATTGCAGGTAATTAAAGATGGCGATGACACATTCTTCTTCCGTAGCAAGTAGCAAGCATATGAAACTTTTTAGATGCACGTTTTGTTGGCATTTGGTGCGGACTTACTGTATTGATATTATATTTTTGTTTAACATATAACGTGTCTTTGTTTAACAGAATTTGTGGCAACTTGGTTTATGGATGTCTTTTGTTTATTAATATCGTCTTAACTAGTTTATGTAACTAATTAATAGTTATTAGAACATGTTATATATACTAGTTGCTTGAATATACTCAAAATATAGTTTTGGAATATTCAAAAATAGAGTGGAATATTAAAGCTGTTATATAAATAGAAGACAGCGTCTGATTAATGCTGTCAATGAAGAAACAACAGCGTTCAATTCGTGCTGTAATTATCTTTAAATAGTCAATAACAGCGTTTAGTACATGCTGTCGAAATAGTTGATGATTCAATAACAGCGTTTATAAAAAGCTGTTGTAAATAGTTAAAGTAGAATTAAAACATTATTGACAGCTTGTACGAAACGCTGTCAAAGTGATGTTTCAACAGCGTTTATCAAAAAGCTGTTGTAAGTTCTGTATATACGACAGCATGTCGTTATACAGCGTTTGAACTAACGCTGTTGTATCGTATTACAGCGTTTATCAAACGCTGTTAAAAGCCTTTTGTGGTGTAGTGCACCAAGTAGAAGTAAGGCAGTCATGACTCGAGAGCTTTGTTGTGCTAACTCAGGGTCAGGCTCAGGTTTTACGCTAGAAAGACTTAGGATTTGCAGTGGCCAAATCTTGGTGTAGCCGATAGTCGTTTGAAGTTCTAACCCCTCCTCATTCATTGGAAAATTCCAATCATATCTTTTCTGTCACCATGGAAGCACCATCATCCTTGAACCCACCTTCAAACTTCAGAGTAAATCTAGACTTAAAGAAATCAAGACCAGATCCTTTAGGGCATCGGAGTTTGCTTGAGGTTGCGAGTAGTAGTATCTGGTGCTAGAAGCAAGGCGACGACGGTAGTATGGTACGGTTGAACATGGAGATGGTGATGGCTAAATGGTTCGAAGTGTTAACAGCAAGAATTCGGCTTGAGTAGAAAGAAGAAGGTAAAATGAAGATGCAAAATTCACTAAGTCCCCAAAGTTATAGTGCTGAAGTGAGTCAGCATTTCATGTCAGTACTGACATGAAGAGGTTGGTACCGACATGATTTATTTTTGTAAAAAAGGAAAAGAAAGAAAGGAAGAAAAGGGGTTCTCACTTGGCCAAGGCGCAGAACGATCTTTGGAGTGGAATAGATCAAGACCTTGGCATGGTAGGTGGCACAACTACTATTTGAAGTGTTTGAACGAATGCTTTTGGTCTAGAGACAACACTTCAAAGCAACTTTTGGATGATAAGTGGTATTGTAGAAATGATTATATACCGCTTGTCTTGATCCGAAGTACACTTCTTTTCCAAGAGAAACGTACTTTAAGGGGCAAGTGTTATCTAGCATTTAGACCAAGTAATTTTCGGATGATTCTGGATGTCGGGACGTAGACGAAATGATTCATGTACTTGAGAGCAAGCTTGGAATGGAAATAGATAAAACTTCAAGAAGTTTAAGCCTAAGTACATTGGAAAAGAGGTCAGTACTGAGATGAATTCATGTCGATACCGAGTTCTTTTTGTGAGCTCTGATTGTCTCTTATGCTTTGGTCAATGAGCAGATGTCCAAAGTGGTCATCCTGAGGCCCATCTCTGAAGAAGTAGGTAAACAACGCCCAAAAGCTATGTAGAAAAGGACAAGTATTGGATGTGTCAGAACATCTCGGTACCGGGTTGATTTCCAAGGCAAAACTGATCGTGGCTTGAAGAATCGAAGATACAATGTGAAGTAAAGGAGAATCAAAAGATTTGCACTGAGAAAATCATCTCGATACCGAAATGATTCATGTAAGCATCGACATGATTTATGAACTGAGGGGACTTTGTCTTCTTCCCTATTTTCTCAGATATAAAGTTTTACTTAATGTTTCATGGTCCGACGACATCAGTGGGTGATTATCTTATAAATAACAAGCCTAGAGCGATGGTTAAAGGACTTTTGGTCATTCTCTTCTTCGTTTTCTATCTCTACCTGGACCTTGTCATTTAGAGGCTTACTTTTACTGTTCTATACTTGAAAATGAATTTTAAAGCCTTTTTGCTTGTGACAAAACAATCTATAATAAGATCAAAGTGGACATAGGCTATAGACTTTACCAAACCACTATAAAAACTCATGTCTTTTGCTATTTTTGTTGTTACTGCTACTTAGATCTACTCTATTCTATTCGTTTGGGGGGTGTTGTGCCACTTTTTGACCCAACACATATGTGATTACATGATGATATATTTGATGTATATATATCTATATGATATTGGTATTTCTTTGTGGCCTCGATAGTGTAATTTATAGGACATGCCCATCATTCTCTTTTTTGTAAAGGCGTAATGTGAGTTAGTTGAGAAATCCATGATGATTAGGAAAGGGGAAATGATGGCAATCATCTACGAGTGGGTCACATATAACTTATGCTCAGTGCGGGGTACGATGAGATCCATGAAGGTTTCAAATATATAGAGTAGGTCATATATCACATATGCTCAATGTGGGGTATGGTGGGATCTACACGAGTTGTAACACACTAGATGGGGCTCGAGATCTATGGTACAATTCGTTACTGACACTATTTATTTTAGACCATCGATTTCAAGTATATAGAGTAAGTCATATATCATTTGTTCTCAATATGGGGTACGGTGAGATATACACGAGTCCTATCGCACTGGATGCGGATTGGAGTCTGTGGTACAATATGATATCGACTCTATTTTGACCCTTGATAGGATTTTTGGATCACGTTAGATGTCCGTAGTGGAATCCATCAGCAATGATGGGTATCACTTTATATTCATGGTTTAGCGTATATTGGTGTGTTGTGCATGTGGTATATTAGTTGGTTGATATTATTATTGTGTATTGTGTGATAGGCTTATATTATAATATCTATATTTCCACTGCATTTTTATATTGGGTTACCTTTATTATAGTATATTGTTACGTAGTAGTCATATTATATCAGTTGTTCCGACTCGTTGATTAAAGGAGAAGAGCAGATTATGGTATGATTTCTTATCTTTTGAGATGGCTTTACTTGTTTATGGACAGTTCGGATTACCCATGGGACACGTTCGTGTAGAGGGCCAGTTGTGCCTTAACGGATTCCTGTTTGTTTTTATATAGTTTATACACACACATAGGTATTTTGAGAGTGTTCCCTTCATACAAAACTTTATGTTTGATCCACGTTTTGTCTTTGTCTGTTTATGTCATGACAACACTCGGGTACTCGATTGAGTAGTTTGAGATTCAAGTGCTTTTATGGATACGCTATGAAAGTGGTGCAGCTGGAGCATGTTAAAGGCGTAATATCGCTACTTTGGATATGTATACTTGATATTGTTGTAGTACATGACAAACATGTTAATTTATATATAAGATTTGTTGTGTCAAATATTATATTCAGAATTCTGTATTGGATGGAGTTGACGTATTCTGACTTTTTGTATTGATATTTATTTATCAGTTGTTTTGTCAGTGCAGTCTCTTATATGTATATATATAGTTTATCATGTTTTGTTTAAGTATATTCAGTATATTATATGTGATCATTTCACTGTGAGATTCTATCGATATGCCTTAGTTTAGTGTTTTGTTTTAATTTTACCCCAACAAAATTTCTTTTGTGGTATTCGGTAGTCGGATGTTGTCATTCGACGTTGATTCAGGATATTACAAAGGATGGGTTGTTATATTAACCCAATGTTGCATTTTAGTAAAATTGAATCTACTAAAATGTACTATTGGTCAAAAGGGCCCAAATTTATGGATGTTGTCCTACTCTGGTTTTAAAAAAAAGAACAGGTGACACTACACTAGATCTCATGACCTTTACATTTATTATAACCTAAATATTCAAGTTTAAATTTCCAAGACAATTGTTATAATCAATAATATTATGTTACACTTAAATTTTCATGATATAAAGTATATACCATACTTTCACTGATACATAAAAAGAGAGTTGTTAAATAGACTTAGATTTGAATCAGGGAGAATTTATTTCCTATTATAAAAAGCCTTGTGATATACAGTTTAGGGTGTTGATATTATTTTTTTCTTTCTATTATCGAAGCATTTTTCCCGTAAAACCACTTAATCCAAATCTAGCATCATTTTCATGTAGAAAACTAGCATAAATGATCTGTCACACAAACTATACATTTAATGCATAAGATAGAACAACTATAGTAAAGTATATGCATGTATATTGAGTATACAACTACAAATTTGGTCACCTTAACATACAAACCAACCCACATATCATCGTAACGCCCAGTTGGCTGTCCATCACCAATGAGACCAAAGTACACTGCAAGTCCAAATTAGACCCATCAAACAGGTTGGGTTGGGTCGATTTTAACCCAACCCATTTATGGTCCATTGTTTTTTACCCATTTAATACAGAGGATAGTCTGACCCAACCCATTTAATAAGTGGGTTACCTGATTAACCCATTTAAAGATTTAAATTTGATTTGGCTAATAAAAAACAAAAAATATAAAATAATTCTAATTCTAATTTTTACGATTTTTCGAATTTCGATAAAAATAAAAAATAAAAAAAATTAATTTTCATCAAAATTCAAATATGGGGATGTAGTCTGTTATTTGCTAAGTGCAACTGTTAGTCACCATAGAGAACTACATCATGCGTTCACAAGATGAAGTATCCAAGTGTTACAAATTGTCCTTAATTTAGGTGGGAGTTCGTCGGTCGAAGTCTTGCCTGATTCTGAGTTCTTTTAAAGATGTTATTGCAATCCAAACAAAAAAATAGCGGCTTCTATGTGACGACCCGCAAATCCATACCCATTGAATTGATAATAAATCGCACATATCCGACCCAAAAAGCACAGAATAACGAAAATTCAAGAGAAAGAAAGAAGAGAGAAGAAGAGAAGAGAAGAAAGAGAGAAGAAGAAAACCAAACAGAACAATATAGAATCTCACATCGCAGCGGAATAACATATAATATGGATGAATAATCTTTACAAAAGAGAAGCTGTAATATCATATACATACATCCATCAATCAGAGTTCGATAATCAATCACTAATCATCAGCCGGGACAATTATAATAACCTGTCCTTACAATTGCTGATAATTTAAATAACAAAATAGTGGAAAAATAAACATTTACGGGAATACGATCTGAAGACTTCCAGCTCTCCTGCTGAAGCTTCAAAGCACCAACTCTAAACCTGAAAATATACTCGGTCTGACCCGAGCATTGAAAGGGAAGAACGTTCGGATCAGTCTGGTAAACCAGCATGAGAAAACACACTGAACTGAATTTATTTTAATTTATCAAAGTGTTCTTTTATCAAAAGAAGGTATCTCGTAAGACATGCCCACAAATAAATACGGATGGGTTTTTACCTTACGATATCGAAAACACTTTATACCAAATCATTCTATATTATAATAATGTCTATTTCACAAATAATAGCAAATATCCGAAATTGTTACCATTATTAAATTCCGGGCCTAATCATTTAAGGCTATACAAAATAAAATGCCAGGCACATATTAGAATTGGATTTCCAACATGATAGGAAACTAGTGGAAAGATCAATCTGTATCCATGGCTTACGTCCAAGACTCAGACGTCGTTATACAACAACAAACATGGCTAAAAAGAGGATACAATCTACGAATAACATCCAAGGACTCGGACATCGCGTATCCCCGCCATAAGGCCCAGACATATCTAGTACCTAGAGCTCAGAACATTTGATAACCCAAATCACTACTATCCGAAATGCGAGCATACATCTAACCACATAGTATCCCATCATAGCCGGGGTGTGAGGCTCACGAGGCTACGATTACCTTTCACATATCACATATCACATCTCTGAATGTCACATTGTCATTCCACGTCACACGACCAATTTCTAGAAAAGTATATCTCCCTGAGCTCGTTTGTACTACAACAGGCATAATCTAGTACTAAATCAGTTATTAGGCCTTTTTATAATTCTTATAAACCAAATCGCTTTTAAATATATATACTCCAAAATATCTATAAAATGATACATACTCACAAACTTCACAAATATTCAATAATTGAAAAACATTTCCATATACTTATCGCAACAGAATAAGCATATTCATAAATCATTTTATTTTCAACACTTAGAAAATATTTCATTTAAATATATTGCTACTACACATTTATTTTAAAGGATTATTCACTGTTCAAAATCGTGAATGTAATCCCTTTATAAAAATTCAATTGAAAGGATTATTCACTATCCAAAATCGTGAATGTAAAACATGCTCATAACTACATTCTTAACCTAACACAATTTATTATTGTCAAATACCTTATAGTCAAATCGTGAAACTGAATTTCACAAGGTATTTGAACTTCAAGTTTCATATCAAATAAATCCAACCAATCAATGATAATAAATAAACATTATCATTCCTTGATAAATATTTATAAATAGGCATTTAATTATCTTACCTAAATTTAATATCAGGTTTCAACTAATTTCTCACTTATCCATTATTTTTATGAAACATATTATAGTCAAACTATGCAATTCTAATCACAAGATGTTTATATATTCAAATTTTATTAATCTAGATTTCATAAATATTTATGAAACTATATTTACCAATATCAATTACTTAATTTATAAAAATGTTACTCTTATAAATCCTTTATATAAAATCTACTTAAAAATCTAATTTACAAATATTACATAAAAACTACAATCTAAAACAAATAAAACCATACATTCTTTTTTAATTTAAATAAACTCCTTTTCGTAATTCACAAATAATTATAAGCACAAATACTTCGAAATCATTAAAAATCACTTTTAAACCAAAATCACTTTTATAGCATTTCAAAATACTTAAAATATGGCCCAATGCTGCTTAAGCACTAAATGAGGGGATAAACAATCAATCCAACAAACATGACATCCAACACATTAAACATCATTTAATACACACACACACAAATATATATATATATATATATATATATATATATATATGTAACGATGTGTGTATAACAAAATCAAACAATAGTGAGGAATCCTGTTGGATTCCCCCAACCTATCCCTCCATATCAAATATCACATATTACAACATATATATAAATATATATCTGTAAATAAAATAAACAACAGTGGTGAGGAATCCAGTTGGATCCCTCCAACCTGTAACCTACATCAAATATGCATATGAGAATATATGTACAATGTCTACTTCGAGGCAGATGCGCGTACAAAGGGTCATCCGCTCATACATGTGAACGTATAGGGTCTCATCTGCTCCAATCGGTAGGAATATATCCAACTACTAACTACTATAGCATAACATCCAAACAATCATCAAACAACACAATGTAAATTTATACCCACTTATATAAAAATATAAGCGAGTCAGAAAGAGTGATTTGTACTCACTTTGTTTCCAGTCGACGTTGCTGCGTTTTATTCGGAATAAAATTAAACGAGCGTTTAATTTTACCCAAAATTCCTAGCAGCTCCAACGCAACTTGTTTCTTCCAATTTCGAACTCGTATGAAGAAGTTATTGCAATTATAAGATTACATGAATTTATAATTTTATTTACAATTTCTTTTTATTTTATTTTAACCACAAACGATCTGGGTCGTTCGTTTCTGGAGAAGAGATCTAGGCCGTGCTTCCTTCTTCCCTTCGTTCCCAGGCAATTCACGCTATCAAACCCATAAACGTCGATCTCCTTCCTCTAGTTGCCACACCCACTTCGACCCACTATACATCGATCAGGGACCATCGTACGATAGCCCATACCCTACAGTACCACCGCCCAAAGGCACGGCGAGCTCAGCCTTCTCCCCTCTTCGAATACTGTGCACGAATGGCGCGACTTCATGGCCAAATTTTGGCCTCCACGACGCTCCGATGACGATCACGACTGTATGGATGTGAATATCTCACCTAGCTCTTCAACTTTGTAGTTGAAAGTTTTCGATAATTGTTGATGGATTTCGAGATATTAGAGGAGAAAGTTTCGAAGATTTCTGGCCATTGAAATTAATGGTGGCTAGGCTTTTATAGTTTTTGGGTTTGCAAATTAGAAAATCTTGTGGCCTTATATAGAAAATTTTCACGCATTATTCATCCGGAAATATTTCGAACTCCAAACGAAGCGTGTCACCTAGCGTTTATAATGTTTTACCTCTACTCCGAACATAATGGAATATATATCGAAAGCCAATTCCATCGTATTTGAAAGATAGGTTTTCAAATCGAATTATTTTAATTAAAATTACTTAAATAAATTCATACGCGTTTTAGTTTCCCACGATTAAACCATATGTCCGATTGACACGAAATTTGAAATCCCAAAATAACTCACTATTATGGATCTAATGAAACTGCTTTCGTCGAAATCCGAGACAGTGTCAAAAATGACTATTTTTACACGTTAATTAATTTATAAAATTCCCAATTTCTATTTATTCACTTTTAAATCAATTTTAAAAGTTCCTTAACTCCATTCTAATTCAAATAAAATTTAAATCAACTTTAAATTCATTTTCATTCTTATAAATTCAAATTCTCATTATTTCTGTAATTTCAAATATTAAATTAACAATTTAATCATTCACATAAATCATTATATTTGAAATATAAGTTATTTAACTTATAAAATTTACTTGTGAATATTTAAAATCAATTAAATATTCCAATTTTGATTGACTGAAATTCTGGGTCGTTACATTTTGCCTAGGCAGAGTTGAAATATGGAGACGTAGCCTAGTATTTTTTAATTAAAACTGTTAGTCACCATGGCGAAGTATAGTGTGTGTTCACAAGATAAAGTATTTGACTGTTCCATATTGTCCATAATTTAGATGGGAGTCCATCTGTCAAAGCCTCGCCTGATTCCGAGTTAGTATGAAGAAGTTATTGCAATCCGAACAACAAAATAGCGGCTTCTGCCTAGGCAAAGTTGAAATATGGGGATGTAGCCTAGTATTTTCTAAGTACAACTGTTAGTCACCATGGAGAAGTACAGTGTGCGTTAACAAGATGAAGTATTCGAGTGTTCCGTATTGTCCCTGATTCCGAGTTAGTATGAAGAAGTTATTGCAATCCGAACAAAAAAGTAGCGGCTTTTGCATAGGTGGAGTTCAAATATGGAGAACTACAGTGTGCGTTCATAAGATGAAATATCCGAGCGTTCAATATTGTCTATAAGTTAGGTGGTAGTTCGGGCGAAGTCCCGCCTGATTCCGAGTTAGTATAATGAAGTTACCGCAGGCTGAATTAAAAAAAATAGCAGCTTCTACTTAGGTGGAGTTCAAATATGAGGATGTAGCCTGTTATTTTGTAAGTACAACTATTAATCACCATGGAGAACTACGGAATGCATTCAGAAGACAAAGTACTGAGATTTCCATATTGTACGTAATTTAGGTGAGAGTTTATCGATCGAATTCTTGCCTGATTCGGAGTTAGTATGAAAAAGTTATTGTAATCAAAAAAATAGCGGCTTCTACCTAGTCAGAGTTCAAATATGGACACGTAGTCTGTTATTTGTTAAGTATAACTGTTAGTCACCATAGAGAACTACAACATGCGTTAACAAGATAAAGTATCCGAGTAAAAAAAGTTCAAATTATCAAAATTTATATTTTCAATTTTATATTTTTGAATTTTACGTTTTTAATAAATGGGTAAATGTGTTACCCATTTATAATCCTTTTAAAAATAGATCAACCATTTATAATCAGGGTAATTGGGTTGGGTTAATAGATTTGATCATATTTTGATGGGTCTAGGTCTAATTGGCTCAGGGACAAAAACCAAGTTCATTCCAAACATAGGGGACAACATTGGGGCTTTGCACGAAAGGTCCCTATTTTTGATGGTGTTACAAGAAAAGTCCCTGTAGAAATAAATATGTAAATTTAGTCCCTGTTTTTTCTAATCAGAAAACGCAAGTTAGGTTGCGATTTTTAAAATTTCAAAATCAGAAAGCGCAAACCAGCTTGCATTTTCCTGATAGAAAGCACAACTTACCTTGCGCTTTTCAAAAATTTCAAAATTTTAAAAATTTTAAAAAAATTTCAAAATTAGAAAGTGCAAGTTACCTTATGCTTTTCAAAAATTTCAAAATTAGAAAGCACAAACTAGCTTGCACTTTCTGTCAGTGCAAGTTAACTTGCGTTTTTCAAAATTTTAGAAAATTCCGAAAAATATTTCAAAATTAGAAAAATGCAAGTTATCTTGCATTTTCTGTCAGAAAAATGCAAGACGCTTTGCGTTTTTTTTTTTGAAAAACATGGACCAAATTTACAAATTCATTTCTGCAGGGATTTTTTGTATAACAACATCAAAATGAGGGACCTGTGACTCTTATCTTGGACAACATTCCTTTTAGAATGGTTAACACAGCATCCATATACCTAAGACCAACACTGCAACAAAAAGTGAAAAAATTAACTAATGATAAAACCTATTTATGGTTCAACGGTATATTAACTGTACGTGTTATACAGCATACCTGTTATTCTTTTCCATAGGCTTGACAAGCTGAGTAGGAGCCTTGTAGTAAGGAATGTTGAGCTAAAAGGCCATAAGATATAATAGTTTTGACACCTTCTCCTGGGCTAAACATATAAGCGCCAACAAAATCTGCACCCTCGGTACATGGATCATCAGTGACGTACGTAGAAATCTCATCTAGTAAGGGAAAAAAATTGAAGTTTTTTATTTATGACTTAAATAGATTCATATATTCATGGATATCTCATTTTTAGTCCAAAGTGTGTATACACACACACATTAATATCCTATGTAAGCACAGCAAAAATTACAAAATGACTTGTTTGTTTTAAAAAAGGTCCTTATAGGTTTCACACACTGAATAAATCAATAACCTAGTATGATAAATTCAATCAAACAAGCACTCATTTTCTCATCATGCAATTGAAAATTATTAGGGTTTTAATATTTTCATAATTGAAAATATTATTTAGATAGTTGCATTATCTATTATTAGTAGCAATTTGAACTTACAATGACAATTTTAAAAGCAAACACACCAAATAGATTTGGACGAAGTTTTTAAAGCATATTTTTTTTGTAAGTTAAAATTTAATAACTTAGATTTTACATTGCAACAAACTGAAAATAACACTAATAAAGATTTGAAAACAAAAAATAGATTAACTTTTATAGTTGTATATATGACAGGTCTTCATTT
The DNA here is from genome assembly GCA_030737815.1 of Allium fistulosum. NCBI lineage: Eukaryota > Viridiplantae > Streptophyta > Magnoliopsida > Asparagales > Amaryllidaceae > Allium > Allium fistulosum. The sequence continues at coordinate 909,825,543 of CM060907.1, read as the reverse complement.
TCTCTTACTGAATATATTATGCCTGGACAGCTACGATCATAGCATTAGCAAATTCATTGTTGTTCCATATCTCCTCTTTTGATTTTAATATGGATCAAGCTTAAACTAGTGTAGCTTAGAAAATGTTGTTGCTGCGAATGTCTTATGTTCATATAAGCCCACTTCTTTAAAATATAATTATAAAATGCCAGTGGGGGCAGTAGACCCCACTGGGCCTGAACTGAGTTCACCACTGGGGATCATACAATGTGTTGAAGAAGTATAATGGCTGAAGGCTTGTGCGAAAATCCTTGATGTGACTTTGCATTTGTTGTTGTAGTTCACAAGACTGTAGCGATTGAAGTCCATCAAATAAAGGGTAATCATTCTTCTAATACGAAGCCTCAAACACTATAGAGAATGCTTATGCCAACATAAATACCATGAATGTTACTTGAAAGTGAATGGAATAAATCATTAATATGACATATAAGAAAATTCTATACGGTACAAAACAGCATCACTTTTTCATGAACATTGGTGTAAAATGCAAACTCTTCATTTTCTTTGGAATAGTTGATCTGGTTCCTGTGATGGTGTCAAGATATAGCACACAAAACATAGGTTTTGTATAGAAAAAGGTATAAAAACTTGAGTCCTAGAGAAAAATTTTCTTTGTGAGGGATTTGATAAATTATTCCAACTCCGGAGAGGTAAGTATTGAGGCATAATAGCTCTAATTAATGAATCCATGCAAGACTTCAACCACATGATTAAAACTAATATTAAATAAAGTAATATATAAAGTAATATACATAGTAATATAAAGAATAGAAGCATGTGCAAAATATATAATGCAGACAGCTTACCCTTAATCTATACTTGTAAACGATATATGCCCCGGTACCAGCAATAGCCAAGGCAATACAACAGCCCAAACAACAACAGATGTTTCATTTGCCTCGGCTGTTCTTTTACCTACAATAACTATCAGGAGTTCAAATGAGTCTCGTTATCTTAATATGAGTTATGCAACTCCATGGAGCTACTATTTATCTAATCTCTCTTTGTACCTAACAACTAGACTGATTTGAAGTTTTGAACATGAATAGTAAGTGAAACTTTTTGGTGATTATATATCACAATTCAATTCAGTCTGTTCTCAAGGGAGCATCACATTAAAGTAGAAGAGAACATGAATAGCAGATAAAGGTAAACCTGTTTCCCTATTGAGAAAAATAAATTCAAAGCATTTGGCACACAATCTCAAAGAGAAAAGTCTAAGGGGAAACCAAACTTTTATCAACTTAAGGAATAAAAGCATCAATCAACTTTTATTTTAACCTCTGATCCTGACAACAGGCGGAATAACATTTGTAATTAGTTAGCAAGGGACTCAAGTTCTCATCCTCCACATATTAGTCTCTTTAAAGTAGACTTCGCATTGAATTGAAAAAAATATCAACCCCTTTGTACCATTGATCAAAAATAAGCATGTAAACAACAATGTTGGCATAACATTTGTAATTACAAGTTTTACACAATGATGGAAAATCCGGATGTGTGGCGTACCTTTGTGAAAGTTGATGTTTAAGTTAAGAATGTTGAAGAGTTTGTAAAATTGCACAAATGAATTGCTTTGTTATTTTCATGACTATCTCTGTTACACGGCCAGTGTATTTATATTGTTACAAACTGTTGTATTGGGCTTACGGCATAAACTTTTATAATAGGCTTTTGACCCGAACCCAGATACAATGAAAGAAAATATATGTGCAACTTTCTCATATTATCTCAGTTATATTATACTCTTCATACCTTCCTCAAACCCTACTAGGGTTAGGGTTTGCCATAATCTCTTCAATGCCACCGCTCTTCTAATTTCTTCAATCTCTTCAAAAATTAGAGGAAAAGTATCTTACTTTCCACAATAATACATCAGAAACTTGTTGGAATTGAGAGAATAATCTCAATTTGAGATATCAGGTGCTCAAGCGAGGAGAAATTTAAGAGATGTAACTACAAAATTAGATCTTTGATCTAGTTTTGTAGTTACGGTGCTTCAACAAGATGCTAAGTCAATGGATGTGCTTTGGCAGTTTTCAGATCTGACTTTAATTGAAGGAGGTTCTACTTGAGCTTGAGCTTTCTAAGTGTCTGCTAAATTGTTGCTAGTTTCAGTAACCTTCAAATCTAGCTTTAAAAGAAGAAAGTTCCTTTTTGACAAAGACTTTGTAAGAATGTCGGCTCTCTGGTAGGTTGCTGGTACGTGATTTACCATAATATTTCCTTTTATTACTTCTTCTCTGACAAAATATATGTCAAGCTCCATGTGCTTAGTCCTTGAATGTAAGACTGGGTTGGCTGAAAGAGCAATTGTGCTCATGTTATCACACCAGACTGTAGCTTTATTGTAAACATTTATCTTTAATTCACTTAGTAGAGATTTAATCCATATAATCTCTGCGTAGTACTGGCAACGCTCCTATATTCAACTTCAGTGCTAGATCTAGATATAGTTGACTATTTTTTTGAACGCCATGAAATTGGATTCTGACCCAGATACAGTAGCCTATAGTAGATTTACGATCATCCACGTCTGTTGCCTAGCTTGCATCTCCATATGCTGTGATATTGAGAGTTTTGATTGATAGTCGAATTAGACCATGATTCAATGTACCATTTAAGTATCTCGGTATTCTTTCCACAACCTTCCAGTGCTCATCAAGTGGATTTTTTATAATTGGTTTGCTTTGTTTACACTGAATGAAATTTCTGGCTTTGTGATGGTTGCATATTGTAAAGCCCCCACTATGCTTCTATATTGCTTGATGTTTGAGACTAGTTCCCCTTTGTTTTTGGATATATGTAAGTTACTGACCACGAGTGTAGGTAGAGGATTTGAATTTTCCATTTTGGCTCTCATAAGAATCTCCATGATGTATTTTTTCTGACTCAAGCGCATTGTTGAAGTTGATTCTCTGTTGACTTCAATTCCCATGAAATAGTTTATATTGCCAAGATCCTTAATAGAGAATGCTTCATTCAGCTGTTTGATTGTGTTACTGATCTCCATCTAATTGCTTCCTGTAATAAGTATATTATCAACATATACCAGTATATATATAGATTCATTATTATTAAATTTTGTGAATATTGAATTGTCTGATTTAGTTGATGTATATCCTATTTTGACCAAGGTTGATTTTAGCTTGTCAAACCAAACTCTTGGTGCTTGCTTCAACCCATAAATTGCCTTTTTTAAATTGCATACAAGTTGCCGAGAGTTGTCTTTTCTGAATCCAAGTGGTTGCTCCATATAAACTTCTTCCTGTAAAACACCATTCAAAAAAGCATTATTTACATCATGGTGCCTTACGATCCAATTTCTATGCAAGGCAATTGTAAGAATTATCCTGATTGATGTTGGTTTCACAACAGGTGGAAAAGTTTCACTAAAATCAAAACCATTCTGTTATGGATATCCTTTTGCCACTAATCTTGCCTTGTATTTAGAAATTGAACCATTGGCATCTTTCTTTAAGCTATATGTCCATTTACATCCTATGATGTTTTTATCTTTTGGTAATGGAACAAGTTCCCATGTCTTGTTTCTTAGCAATGCTTCATATTCCTCATTCATGGCTGCTTTCCATTTTTCATTCTGAATAGCTTGATAATAAGTGCTTGGCTCATCATTATCAGCAATAGTATTGTATATTTTTGGCTTGAATATGCCTCTTTTTGCTCTTGTGATCATTGGATGACCATTATTTTTAGGAACAGTTTGTTGAGTGGTAGGTTGTGTAACATTGCTTGTTGAAGCTTCATGTTGATCAATTGGTGGTTCTGAACCATCAATTGGTTGGCTGGATTCAGACAGTTTTCTGCTATGATGAGCATCTTAATGTGTGCTTTCAGAGTCATTTCTTTGATGTGTCTTGTTGAGATCCTTGACCTGTCTCACTAACATTCTGCATAGCTAAATCAGGTAATGAAGGTATAGAAAACCTTGCATTGTGCACTTTATGTGAAGTTTTTATATTCATATCATTGAATGGAAAAGTTTGTTCATTAAAAACCACATGTCTGGATATAAAGATTTTTCCATTACTGTCTATACACTTGTAGCCTTTCTTATTAGCTGCATATCATAAGAAAGTACAAGGTGATGATCTGAAGTCTAATTTATGAGCATTATAAGATCTTAGACAAGGAAAACACATGCATCTAAATATTTTTAGTTCATGATAATCTGGTTTTCTGTTAAATAGAACCTCCATAGGACTTTTGAAATTCAGAACTTTTGATGGTAGTCTATTTATTAAGTACACACTAGTAAGCATCAGGCCAGAATTTTAGTGGTAGAGAAGCCTGGGCTAATAGTGTTAAACCAGTTTCAACAATATGTCTGTGTTTTCTTTCAATTAGACCATTTTGCTCAGAAGTACAAGGACATATTGTTCTATGAACAATTCCTTTTCTTTGTAGATAAGCTTTTAGAGGATAGAATTCCGTACCTCCATTAGTTTGTAATGTTTTTACTTGACTGTCAGTTTGTCTTTCAGCAAGATTAATAAATTGAATCACAGCATTATGTGCTTCAGATTTTGATTTCAAAAAATATATCCATACATATCTTAAGTAAGCATCTATAAAGGATATGTAGTATTTAAAACCATAATCAGTACTGATAGGTGCAGGGCCCCATAAATTAATAGCGGCTAATTCTAATGGCTTAGTATATATAGTTGTAGAATCAGAAAAAGCTAGTTTATGGCTTTTTCCCATTTAACAGAAAGTGCAGACATATGGTAGAGAAATAGTCTCAATAGAAATATTATTGTTGCTTAATACTTATTTTACAACTTTTGCATTTGCATGACCCAATCTGCAATGCCACTTATCAAAGGTCTTACACATATTTGCTTAAGCTATTTCTGAATTGTTACACCACTTATCTCTATGCATTTGATTTCTTGAATTGTCAACATTAAACTTGTACAGACCCTTACATTCTTTACCCTGAAAAAGAATTTCATTAGTTAGAAGATCTCTAACAAGACAGTAATCAGGGTAGAACTCAAAGTATACATGATTATCTTTAACAAATTGTGAAACACTATGTAAATTTTTTCTTATTAGAGGTACTTTAAGCAAATTATTTAGATAGAGTTTTCTAGCACCTTTGATATAAGCATTACCAATATGAGTGATGTTTATGAACTTACCATTCCCCATATGTATACCTTGCTTACCTTTGTATTCTTGATTGTCAAGATTTAGATTTGCAAGATTGCTGGTTACATGATTTGTTGATCCTGAGTCAGGGAACCAACTATCATCTGAATGTCTTCAACTTTTGTAGTTATTTCTTTTCGATTCTTTGCATCTTGCTGCATATTGATCATATTTGCACTCTGATAATTTTTTTGATTGCAAACTCCTTGCTGATTTGGTGTGAAATTACTATCAAATCTGAAATAGCATTTATTTGCACAGTGCCCATACTTTTCACAAATTTGGCATCTCAACCTATTATTGTTATTTTGCCACCTGCCTTTCTGCCTCGGGATCTGTTTGATGATCCTCATCTCTGATTTTTATTACTGTATCCTTTTTCTTGATTCTTGGATACATAGTTGGCAGTAAAATCATTGATGAAAGGTTTCTTTTGCTCAATTCTTCCTTCGTGAGAAAGAAGAATTGAGTGAACATAGTCAATAGAAGGAGTTCTTTCCTTAGATGAGATTATAGCAAGAACAACATCATAGTCATCATCTAAACCACTTAAAATTGATAGTACCTGTTCAGCCTCGGACACTTTATGTCCTGCTGCAGCAAGTTGATCACATAAAATCTTGATTTTATTTAGATAATCTCTCATATTCGTACCTTCTTTCTTTAAGTTTTGCAGTTGGCTTTTGTAGTGTAATACCCTTGCAGCAGACTGTGTATTGAATGCTTGCTCTATAAAATGCCAAATTTCATGTGATGATTTGCATCCTATGAGTTATGGTAGGATGTTTGAACCAATGGAGGACAGTAGCCAAGAACTGATGAGACTGTCTTGTCATTGATGATTCAAGTAGTCTTTGTTCACACTCAGTTTTCCTTCATTGTCTGTGACATATTTTGGTGGAACAACAATTGTTCCAAGAACAAATTTCTTAATGTCATACCCTCCTATAGCTGTTTCAATTTGGAATTTCCATAGTAAATAGTTGGATTCATCTAACTGAATCGTGATTATCTGACTTTGTGGCTTTATTATTGTTTTCAGCAGATCTTGATTTGTTGACTGCTGTGATGTGGCAGTTCTTGAATTGTTTGGAGAACTTTATATCTCATTGTTATTGCCTTCGGCCATGGAGAAAATGAAGGCAAGACACAAGAAAAGATGGATAATGAGATGATGAACAATGTTGTTATGATGACTGGAAAAGACTGTGCAGCCAGAAAGTTCCAGATGATGATCCTATTTTTGATGATGCTTTCTTGGCGAGGTACAGCAAGGTAAAACGGGTATGGATAGAAAAAAATGCTTGAACAAAGATGCAGATTTACAGTTCTTGAAACAGAACTGTACATATATTTCAAGAAGTGGAATACAATATATCTTCAATGATGATGATGATGATTCTGAGAAGATCACCACCAGTGCAGCCACCTCCAGATGATGATGATGTTCTGATGGAGGTAGGGCAAGGCACTTCTTGGATAACCGTTATGTTTAAGAAGGCTCCGATACCAAGTTAAGAATATTGAAGAGTTTGTAAAATTGCACAAATGAATTGCTTTGTTATTATCATGACTATCTCTGTTACACGGCCAGTGTATTTATATTGTTACAAACTGTTGTATTGGGCTTACGGCATAAACTTTTATAATAGGCTTTTGACCCGAACCCAGATACAATGAAAGAAAATATATGTGCAACTTTCTCATATTATCTCAGTTATATTATACTCTTCATACCTTCCTCAAACCCTACTAGGGTTAGGGTTTGCCATAATCTCTTCAATGCCACCGCTCTTCTAATTTCTTCAATCTCTTCAAAAATTAGAGGAAAAGTATCTTACTTTCCACAATAATACATCAGAAACTTGTTGGAATTGAGAGAATAATCTCAATTTGAGATATCAGGTGCTCAAGCGAGGAGAAATTTAGGAGATGTAACTACAAAATTAGATCTTTGATCTAGTTTTGTAGTTACGGTGCTTCAACAAGATGCTAAGTCAATGGATGTGCTTTGGCAGTTCTCAGATCTGACTTTAATTGAAGGAGGTTCTACTTGAGCTTGAGCTTTCTAAGTGTCTGCTAAATTGTTGCTAGTTTCAGTAACCTTTAAATCTAGCTTTAAACGAAGAAAGTTCCTTTTTGACAAAGACTTTGTAAGAATGTCGGCTCTCTGGTAGGTTGCTGGTACGTGATTTACCATAATATTTCCTTTTATTACTTCTTCTCTGACAAAATATATGTCAAGCTCCATGTGCTTAGTCCTTGAATGTAAGACTGGGTTGGCTGAAAGAGCAATTGTGCTCATGTTATTACACCAGACTGTAGCTTTATTGTGAACATTTATCTTTAATTCACTTAGTAGAGATTTAATCCATATAATCTCTGCATAGTACTGGCAACGCTCCTATATTCAACTTCAGTGCTAGATCTAGATATAGTTGACTATTTTTTTGAACGCCATGAAATTGGATTCTGACCCAGATACAGTAGCCTATATTAGATTTACGATCATCCACGTCTGTTGCCTAGCTTGCATCTGCATATGCTGTGATATTGAGAGTTTTGATTGATAGTAGAATTAGACCATGATTCAGTGTACCATTTAAGTATCTCAGTATTCTTTCCACAGCCTTCCAGTGCTCATCAAGTGGATTTTTCATAATTGGTTTGCTTTGTTTACACTGAATGAAATTTCTGGCTTTGTGATGGTTGCATATTGTAAAGCCCCCACTATGCTTCTATATTGCTTGATGTTTGAGACTGGTTCCCCTTTGTTTTTGGATATATGTAAGTTACTGACCACGAGTGTAGGTAGAGGATTTGAATTTTCCATTTTGGCTCTCATAAGAATCTCCATGATGTATTTTTTCTGACTCAAGCGCATTGTTGAAGTTGATTCTCTGTTGACTTCAATTCCCATGAAGTTGATGTTGGTTTCACAACAGGTGAAAAAGTTTCACTAAAATCAAAACCATTCTGTTGTGGATATCCTTTTGCCACTAATCTTGCCTTGTATTTAGAAATTGAACCATTGGCATCTTTCTTTAAGCTATATGTCCATTTACATCCTATGATGTTTTTGTCTTTTGGTAATGGAACAAGTTCCCATGTATTGTTTCTTAGCATAAACTTTTATAATGGGCTTTTGACTCGAACCCAGATGCAATGAAAGAAAATATATGTGCGGCTGTCTCATATTATCTCAGTTATACGCTACTCTTCATAGTTTAAACCACCTTGAATCTCTTAAATCTCTACTCTATAATTATTCAGTATGCCACACATAAACAACAACATCAGATCATTAGATATATATAATATGATAAATTACAAAATTGGTATTTACCAAATGCTATTAAAAAACCATTACTGCTTACTTATTTCTGCAACATAATCCCAATCATCGTTTGGTTACGAATGCAACTTTCTTGAACTAGCAAAATAACAAGATCATGCAATCATATCAATTTGTTAAATGACTGAGTCAAAATTAGTTTCTATTTTTCAAAAGCATGTGCTATTACAAAATAATATCTTCTTTGTCCTAATCCATAGGCTTTAGTAATAATATGTATTGTTAAGGTAATTTCTAGCATGTTTTTGTTTTATTACCAAGTCTTAAGTTGCTAGATGATCCTACTTTTGTGTCTATTTTCTTTTTTATCTACATGCCTATATAAGAGGCAGTTTCTTCAATAAAAATTAGTTTGTTTTCTCTAATATTATATTACTACCTTTTATTTTGCATATTGTGGTATTAGAGCATTCACCAGGTTTCGGTCCACTTATAAAAATGGCAGGGAATGGTACAAATTCATCCTCTTAACCCTTAATTCCCATTTTCAAAGGGGAAAAAAAATCATTTTTTGAGTCTTAAAATGAAAACTATGTCTAAATCCCAAGAATTGTGGGATTTAGTGGAAAACGGGTATACTGAACCAAAACCCGGCACCAGCCGTTGTCGATCCGACGCATAAGGAGAACCGCAAGAAAGATGCTAAAGCGTTGTTCCTCATTCAATCGGTGTTGGACGACGATATCTTTCCCCAAATTACCTTGGCCAAAAATGCACATGAAGCATGGGAGACACTCAAGTAAGAGTATATGGGGTGATCAGAAAGTAATTAAGGTACGGTTGCAAGTCTTTGTAGTGATTTTGGTGAATTAACCATGGGAGAGAAGGAGTCTGTCCAAAATTATTTGTTTAGAGTGACTTAAATTGTCAGTCAAATGAGATCATATGGTGAAAAAATTAGCAATGAAACTATTGTGAGTAAAGTTTTGTGGAGTTTGAATGAAAAATGGAATAATGTTGTCCCTACAATTAAAGAGTCAAAGGATCTATCCACTTTTACCTATGATGAATTGATGGGCTCTCCGTTGGCTGATGAAAGTTAGACGAAAAAGGGTACTATTAAGGTGGAGGAGAAAGCCTTTCAAGTGAAGGGAGAGTCTTCCTTTAAGGGGAAGATGGAAAATTCAGGAAACCGAGGCAGAGGCAAAGGTAGTATCCGTGGAGGCCGAGGTCGAGGTAGTGACAATGGAAAGGGCAGATGTCACTATGGTGGTGATGGTGGAAGAGGCAGAGGTCATTACAATGATTCTTGTCAACATAAGAGCCAAATATAGTGCCATTACTATAAGAAATATGGCCATAAAGAGCCGATTGTTGGGCCACAAAGAAAGATGAACAGCCTCAAGTAAATTTTTCTAAGCAGACTGAAGATGAGGGCAGGTTGTTTATGGCCCATTTACACATCTCACCAAGCAGAAATGATGTACGGTTTTTGGATAGCAAATGTTCAAACCATATGAACGGGACAAGGTCGTTGTTCAAGGAGCTCGATGAGTCACAAACAGGGGATGTTCATCTAGGCAACAACAAGAAAATGCAAGTGGCAGGGAAAGGTAACATCGCCATCAAAACTGTGCAAGGTGATGTAAAACTTCTTTATAATGTGTAATTTGTCCCTAATTTAGCTCATAATTTGTTGAGTATTGGCCAATTGATGAGTAATGGCTATAAGATTGTGTTTGATGATGGTATGTGTGATGTGATTGATAAGAAGTCTGGTCATGGTATAGTAAATGTTCATATAACTCAGAATAAAATGTTTCTGCTTGATGTTTCGAATGATGTTGTGAGCAATACACTAATTGCCAAAGTAAAAAAACCAATCCGAGTCATGGCATTTGCGATATGGACATCTGAATGCATGTAGTTTGGAAGTTTTCAGTCAAAAAGAAATGGTAGTAGGCTTACCAAAAATAGATGAGCTTAATTTCTATGAAGGTTGTGTGTATGGAATAGTAGAGCTTCTTTATCTATTAGGAAGGCATGGAGGGCTTCAGAATGTCTTGAACTTGTGCATGCTGATTTATGTGGGCTTATGAAAATTGAGCCATTATGTGGAAATCGATATTTTTTGTTGTTCACTAATGATTATTCACGTATGAGTTGGGTTTATTTCTTCAAATTCAAGTCTGAAGCATTTGAGAATTTTAAGAAATTCAAGGAATTGGTGGAAAACCAAAGTGGAAGACACATAATTGCTCTTTGAACTGATAGAGGAGGTGTTTTTTTGTGTGATGAGTTTAATGCATGGAATTCGCAGAGATCTTACAGCACCATATTCACCTGAGTAGAACGGGGTAGTGGAGCGAAAAAATCGAACGGTGGTAGAAATGGCCAGAAGTATGCTAAAGGCAAAAGGGTTTCCAAATAAGTTTTGGGGAGAAGCAGTTGCAACATTAGTGTATATCCTTAATATATCTCAAACAAGGGCGGTTTTAAACCAAACTCCATTTGAAGCATGGAGAGGTAAGAAGCCAGGGGTAAGTCACTTGAAATTGTTTGGTTGTGTAGGCTATGCTTTGGTTAACAACCGTTCTAAATTAGATGAGAAATCTGAAAAATGCTTCTTTATTGGTTATTGTGTTCAATCCAAAGCATATCGCCTATATAACCTGTAAGTGGAAAAGTGATAATCAACAGGAATGCGGTGCTTAATAAGGAAGCTTGTTTAAAGTGGAATGTCGACAAGGATGGCATTGCTCATTATATTCCGGTAGATGGTGAAACTGATGAACAACCAAAACCAGAGTCACCTACAAAATGAACAGTATCCTCACCGGCAAGAACTGCACCATCGGCCCCAAGTAGAAGCACTAGTAAGTCACAAAACTCTTCTAGAAGTTGTGCCAGCCATGATACTCCAATCAGAAGAAGCAGATATCAGGCGGAACTTTATAGTTCCTGTAACTATGCTTTACTAGTCATCGACCCCACTTTATTTAAGGAAGCTAAAGGACAGCCGGAATGGAAGATTGCTTTGAGAGAAGAAATGCTAGCTATTGAGAGGAACAACACAAGGGAGTTGGTTCATGCTCCTTAAGACAAGAATGTGATAAGGCTCAAGTAGGTGTTTCGAACAAAATACAATGCTGATGGAATTATTCAAAAGCACAAGGCTTGGCTCATGGCAAAGAGATACTCCAAACAGTAAGGTGTTCACTTTGATGAGACTTTTTATCCCATTGCTCGATTTGAAACGGTGAGAATCAAGTTAGCATTGGCTGCTCAACTCCTGTTACCAGTGCATCAACTCGACGTAAAATCCGCTTTCTTGAATGGTAATTTAGAAGAAGAGGTGTATGTTGCACAACCAAAAGGCTTTGATGTAGATGGTTGTGAAGACAAAGTTTACAGATTGAGGATGTTAGTCGCTATGTACGGGGATGAAGATGGCCAATATAAGAGATAATATAAATGCAGCAGAAATATAACAGTAGATCACATAGTCGATTTATACCAGTTCGGACCTCTCGGCCTACGTCAAGTCCCTAAGCACCTCTTAGGAATTTCACTATCAATAACCTCACTTCACCCGAAGAAACAGGTTTATAGACTCCACCTAAACAACCGAACATGACTTCAACACTTACTGCATGAGGACTCCGCAATAGAACTTCAATCTTTTCTTTTACAAAGAAATAACTTTATTATATATTGTGTCTTCAATACACTGAGTAGGCACGCTGGAGTACAACTTCTATAACCTTTGAAAGTGATGTAAAATGATGCTTTTCTAATGAATATATAGTTTAGAATTTAGAAAGCAATATGAGAATGATTTTGAGAGCATAGCCTTGTGTGTATGCTTTTGGGATGGTGGCAGGCTTATATAGGAGTGATAAGATGTCATTGAATAGGAGCAACATTTCAGCAATTCACTTTGGAAGAGATGCATATATTGGACCTTCGAAACACTTGAAAACAGAGCTTGAATGGTCACCTTTACCATTCATTTTATAACGATTATTTACGACCGTTAACAGGCATCTAAAAATTAGTTGTAGTGTAGTAGAATGATGCATGTGTTTCTCCTCAGCAACTCGGGTCCAAGTCCTACTTTCGCCCTTTTATTATTTCATTTCTTATTTCCTTTGTTTTGTAAAGTTGGTAGCATACATTAATACAAAGGTGGTTGTGGTGTGATGGTATGTGTGTTCCCTCCAAAATTTCGTCCATTCTTTGGTCATTTCTTTTGAGAAGGCCAATAGTTTAGCCTTTCCTTAGGTAAGAAGTAAATATCTTCGTGAGAAGCAGTAAGAAAATAGTTCTTCGAAAGCCATAAATTTTTTGAAGATGATTCCTTCGAATTCCTCTTAGCTCTTTTGTTATAAGTGACGGGCTCTTTAGCGTCCATAACAAATTTTTTGAGTTTTGTTCAATCTATGCGAACGATTATGCACACTTTCCCACCTTTTGGTGAATTGATCGAAGTCCTTTGTTATTCTTATTTCAAAAAAGGTTCCCTTTGCTTAGAGTTGAATTCTCTTCCTCATTTCTACGAAGATGTTAGCTTTCTTATCGTTCTTCCCAAAGCAAACATTTTTGTGGGGCCTATGTGAAATGGATTTAAGATCCATTTGTTTGAATTATAGGAAGCTACTTGTCTTCTCTTATTTTTCATGATTTGTAATTCTACGATTTTTAATACTTGCTCCTCATGAAGTCGAGGATCACTAATGATTTGGTAGGCTGGCCTAACTACACGAGGCTTGGAAGATACTTGTTAAAAATTAGCCATTATCCAAGTAAGGTTAAATAGGGTTTGGAATGGTTCCTTAATAGGATATGCTTGGAAGGGATAAGTCCACTAAGCCCTATATATGTAGATCAAGGGTAGTTCCACTTGTGGGTTAAGCATAGACAGAAGTTCGAGCCCTCCTTATAGCATCAAAATGTTAAAAATTTCTTCGCTAACATCTAAAAAGTGTAAAAAAATAATAGAAACACTATAACAAAAAAAATCTTTCATTGCATTTTAAAACCGTTGTGAAACATTTTCGCAGCATTTCAAAATTGCTACAAGATATCATGACTCTATTACAGCTTGTTGTTAGACGAAAGGTCTTTTTCACAACATAGATAAAACGCTGTGGAAAGCTTGTTTTATTGATTTTCTAAAGCACGTTAATTATGCTGTAATATCATAAAAATATTTTTGTTGATATGCATTAATCAGCCAATATATAAAACATATTCAAATAAAACTCAAACAATAATCATATATACATTTAAATGGTTCAACACATTATATATAATAAACATATCTAGGTTTGCACAATATCCATGAACCAAGTTTGCACAATATAAAAGTCAAATTACACAAATACTACTCTATGAAAAATGCAGAAAAACAACAAAAATTATATGCTCACTATGCTAAAAGGACTTCAAACACTTCGATTGTGCAACATCATGCTGACTTTTGCTCCAAAAGTCTTTAGTTACCTATGATGATGAAATTCATCGATTAACGACTAAAATATAAGTTTAAAATGAAATGTTGCTATATGCAATATCAATTTGAGTATGTAACTAGCCAAACTTGATGATGATGACTTCGGTATCCTAATGTTATTATGGTTAGAGATAGCATGTAAGCATGAAACATTACATACAAATTAATGAATATTATTCTAATTCAATCATCGTAAGTATTGGATGGTACATGCATGAAGCTACAACTATTAATCAGGGGTTCCAAATGAGAATAGAGTCATGCACACTTGACAAATGAATCGCAAAGTAAAATTTATTGCACAACATTTGTCCTGAGAAGACCATGTCTGAGCAGAAAAAGCAAAATTCATTACCCAAAACTATTGGACACCAATATGAAATATATTTTATAATTTAGTAATATTATTACTATTATAAACCTAGTTAACTTTTATAAAACTTTGTTGATTTATTATTATTTATAAAACTTAGTTAACTCAGTAAAATTATTGTTGTTGTTGTTGTTTTAAATTTAGTTAACTGGGTTAATATTTTATAATTTATTGTCATTATTATAAACTTAGTTAATCATTATTATCCTTATTAGAGAATTGTTATTATAAAACTTAGTTAACTTAGTTAAATTTTTATAAACTTATTTAACTTTTATAAATATTAGTTAACTTTTAGAAAATTTAGTTAACTTGGTTATATTATTATTATAGATTTAGTTATATTTTATAATACTTAGTTAATTTTTATAAACTTAGTTGATTTATTATTATTATTATTATAAAATTTAGTTAACTTGGTTATATTATTGTTGTTGTTGTTATAGATTTAGCTATATTTTATATTTTATAATACTTGATTAATTTTTATAAACTTAGTTAATTTATTATTATTATTATATAGTCGTTTAATTTTTTTTAACTATAATAGTCATCATTGTTATTATTATTATAAACTTGTTAATTTTTATAAAACTTAGTTAGCTTGGTTAAATTTTTATAAACTTATTTAATTTTTATAAATCTTAGTGGATTTTTATAAAATTTAGTTATCGTAATTAAATTATTATTATTATTATTATTATTATTATTATTATTATAGATTTAGTTATATTTTATATGTAATGACTCGTATTTTTGATAATTAAAAATAATAAATTAAATAAAATTTTGAAATTTAATATTGTGAAAAATTAAAATTGTTTGAATGTTATTGACTTATATTTTAATGTAACCTAATTCAGTTGAAATAATTGTAAAGTTAATTTGGTTATAATTGTAAATAAGGAATAAAATAATTGTTGGAATTAATGTAATTAAATATTACAGTTAATGTGAGTTAAGATGATAAGTGTAGAACATGAATGTAAATAAATGTAAACTAATGTTAATTATATTCATAAGGTTATAGTTGATTCATAATAAGAGTGAGAATCGAAATAAAAGAATTTGATTGAAATTGAAATATAATTAACAGGGTATTATTTCAGTGGTAATTTGACGCTGAAATTAATGTAATGTTTAAATGTTGAATTTAATATGGAAAATTGTATTTTAAAGATTATAAATTTCTATGTAATCAAGAATGATAGAATTGTTAATATTTAAAATTTAATTTGAAAATGATTATATCAATTTAATAATAATTTATTTAATTAACGTGAAAATTAGCCATTTTGGCTACTGTCTCGGATTCCGACGAAACTAGTTTCATCGGATCCGTAACAGTGAATTATTATAGGATTTCAAGTTTCGTAGCGATCAGACTTGTCGTTGGCCGTGTGAGTTTGAAACGCGTAGAAATCGATTAAAAGAATTTAATTGAATATAATCTGATTTTGAAAGCTAACTTCTGTATACAATGGAATTAGGGTTTAAAATTAGTTTCATTGAGTTTAAAAATATCGAAAACCTATATTTTGATATATGGGATGACCTACTTTCGTTTCGAAAAAAAACGGGCTTTGCGGGTCGTTGTTATCGTTTCGACCTAATTCGATCTGTCCATTCGTTCTTATCCATCTGTCTATATAAATAGATTTCTTTTCTAAAACCTTAGCAGCCTTTTTCTTATTTTTGTATGTACTATTATTTCCATCTGCTCCTTTCCTTCTCAATGGCTGTCAACATCAAAATCCTAATTTCAATTTTCAAATAAAAATCAAACTTCAAAACTCAAACTTCTTAAACCATAGTAAATTATATATCGTTGGAAAGCACTCGACGAGTGCAATTGTAACATCCCACCTTTTGTACGTTTTAAGCAGACACACATGTTGACTCAAACCATACAGAAGGGCAGATTGTTATTGGGGTGAATAAGAAAAAGCAGAGAAAGAAAAAAAACAAAACAGAATCTCGCAGCGAAATGACAAAATATAATAATCAAATAAAAGTTCATGAAGCTGTATACAAAACATTTGATTATACTTATACAATACAAAATCAAAGTAACACATATCAGAGATAAACAAATAATGCAGCGGAACAATATGAATACAGTGAAATAAATATAGTAAATAATAGTAGTACAAATCTTCGTCTTCGTCCTCCAGAAATATGGTCTTCAAATCCTGAAATGCTCAGGCTGACCCGAGCGAATTGAAAAGACAAAACACTCGAGTCAGAACTAAAAGATATTATGTAAGTTAAATAATGGTAAATAAATATGAGTGGAACGGCATCAGAGATGTTTACGGGGTTTGACATCTCCTATCCAGTGTTTAACGTGACTGCAGTAACTTAAGAGATGTTCGGGATTCACATCTCCTAAGGATTCGTTAAACTATCTACTATGTAGTACAATACGCTATTATAATATGTCTACAGTAAGATAAACTATTAAAATAGCGTTAAGGCGTTACCCAGTTCCCCCTTAACACATTTTTATAATGCCAATAGTCTATACAGTATCGTAACTCCCCGTAAACTGGGGCCGCCAAAGGATACCCCATAGGTACGACATAAACCAAACTCGTAGAATGCGCGCTAGGGTAGGTGACACGGCACAACTAGGCAATGTCAGGGTAGATATACCAATTACACTTCCGGACTGGTGGTAACGCATAGCAGCTACTACCGCCCACCTCGGAACACACTCCCAAATCAAAAATCGAGGGTGGCCACCAAATTAATCGCAAAGTCAGAATATAGTATCGAAGGAATGTGCCCGATCGGAGGAATGACCTCACTTAGCCCGTCAATTGCTCATGTTTTAGCCACCTTAAGCTAACTCATGGGTGTCAGGTCCATGTATATACCTCATATAGGATCGTCGCCAACCATCCTATTTCATTCTGGAATCTCCACCGTGTACACAGTTGTCAAAGTGGTTTTCAGTATTGGCAGAGAGTATGACAATATCCAGTCCCGGTCTATTTAACAACCAATCGCTTATTACACACCGGATGATTCTTTTACATTTCCAAAATCATTTCATAATTGATATCAAAATATCATATTCAAGTCAAATCATATCATTTTCGAAATCATTACTTACTTCCGAAATTATATCACATTGAAAGCATAGTTCGAAATTATATTTCCTTTCAAAAGTCATATTTATAAAATAAGTTAAACTCTCATTTCAAAATTATCATATTAAACCAAATATGCTATTTAGATCCCAACTTAGGTTATAACATCATTAACCATATTCACTTAAAAATCGAGAATTTGAATATAAACCCATCTATTTTACTTAGTTTGGAATTTAGAAGAAAATAGTTTTAAATAGTTATAAATAGTTATAAATAGTTAATATAGATTTAAAATAGATTAAATATAATTAAAATAGATTAAATAGCTTTAAAATAGATTAATTTGATTTAAAATAAGTTAAAACAGGTTAATTAGTTTAAATAAATTAATATAGATTTCAACACATTTGGACCTTTTTCAATTTCCAAGTCAACAAACCAAATTCCAAACCTTTCAATTTAACATTTCAATAACTATTGAATTTCATATCGTTTCAATTCATGTTTGAAATATCACTTTAAATTACTCTAATTTCAATATATTTCAAATTTATATTTCAAACCATTTTAATAAGTCATTTTTCGATAACTTCACTTATACTTCAAATTCAAATTTAAATTTAAATTTTATTCCTTTAAAGAATTCCTTTAAACCAATTCCAATTCCAACATAAACTTGATTTCCAAAATAATTCAATTTATATGATCAAATTCTTATTTCAAAATATCATTTAACTCAACTCAAAATTTAAAGATTTTAAAATCATTTAATTTAACCAATCCGGTGTTCGTATATAATTCTCTACCCTAGGGTCAAGTGGTACGGATATTTATCATTTCAATCCGCAATTTAAAATGTTACGGTTATATATCATTCAAACCGCAATCCTGAATTAATAATAAAATCCATAAAATCGCTCGAGTCTATCATTTCAACCCATAACGATTTTTCTTTAATCTAATGATCATTCGGGTATGTATCAATTTAACCCATAGTGAACTTGTAGTTTATAATGATATATAAAATAAAACATCCATTCATCCAATATCAAAAATCAATCATCCATCACAATCATCATCCAAATCAATTAATAAATATCAACAAATAATAGGTTATCAATTACAGGTGATTAACTGACAAATTTAAATTCAATAATAAATTAAATGACAATTTAATTCAAATAAATTCAACTTAACTGGAATGACGATTTAAATGTATCAAACAGCCATAAATAAATTTCTAATCACATCAAAAATTAATTTAACTAACATAAGAAATTTTAGAAAGTTGTGAGTGGGTTAAAACACTCACATTTGCATTAAAATTGAATTTAAATCCAATTTAAACCCAAAATTCAGACAGTCTCGGAATTCGTCCAAACCAGCATCAAAATGTCCAGAATTTTGATACGATCCGAACGGATCAAATCGCGCGTGAATCTGACCTCGTATGTGAAAGTTATGTATATTAGAACATTTGAAAAACAAAAAAAAATTTAAATAAACAAAAATAAAAAGATATATGCGAACGTACACGTCAGCAGAGGCCCTCCTCAACCCAAATTCATTCGAACCCTACCATACGCACGCGCCAATCGAAGCTGCCTCCGTTCAAAAGCCCACCGCGCCGCCTAGCACTGACTGGACCCCCACCAACTTCGAGAGATGGTCGCCTCGACCTCCAGCAGAACGTCGGCGGTGGCCTCGACGCCTGATGCCTCGCCGATCAACCCCAAATCCCCAAAGAACTGAATCCGTTCAACTCCACTTCCACGCTGCTACAGTGAACCGATGATCACCAAACTTTGGCCGAGCCTTACCCTCATCGTCCCCTCCAACTTTCCTTCAGGCGCCACCGTCTATCGTCGACTGTAGGTGAAGAATTTTGACGAACTAGATCAAGTAGTTATTGGCGATTTCTGGATAAATGGCGATCTGAATCGCAAAACGAATGGTTGCAGAAGATTACGCTCGTCGAGAGTTTCAAATCGGTATATAATTTGTTTGGGTTGGAGGAGTTTGACGTTTTTTGAATATGAATTTAATTAGTCTATATTCACACGGTAAATTTAAACATAAATCTGGATAAAGTTCTCATATGTTATCACTATCTGAAATTCATATATGTGATAGAAGAAACATGATTACATGATTCTTTTACATTTGAACTGTAGTACAGTTTATATACAGAGGGCATCCATTACAATTTTAGCATTTCTCAAATTTCCAGTCAATAGTATCAATGTTTGATAAAACCAAAATTATTGCCATGACAGCCACGGGGTAGACTATGTTTAGGCACTAGGTAGACTATGTTTAGGAGATTAATGAGGATCATAAACGAAACATAGTATTCTATTTGTTGAGTGATAAAAATTTAAAATGCGTTCTTCCATTTTGTCTCACTGACTAAACCAATAAAGACAAGTGCTTTGTTGACACTGTGAATTTGATAAATCTAGAAAGTAATGCTTAGATTGCAAATGATAGAGAAAAAACTGATACATCCCATCACATCAAAGTTCTGAATCTTTTGATTCAGTACTTAATATTTGATGTATATATTACATGACAGATGTATACATCTTTTTTTTATAGTTGAAACTTTATGGAAAAGGATGAATTAAACTTTCGATATATTTTTCTGTACTTCTCATTAGTATTAGCATAAAACAAAATGAGATACATCATATTTTAAAACTATAGAGTTAAACCTTTCCATGACATTACTCTTCAGCCAGCAGATAGCTTAATGCATTCTCAGAGTTTGGAAATAGCTTTAAACAAGAAGCCTGTCAAAGAATTAGGACAAACTCCAAAAATGATTATAACCAAACATTGTAAACACTATAACCCACGGTGAAGCATCTAAAGTAATATAAAGTGCCGCAACTCGATATTTCCACCTCCCATAAAATAACCATGTCAAAAATAAATGAAAAACAAATCCAATTGACGGTCCATTGCATTAATAGCATTCTTTCTCTGGCACCGTGAAAATATTTGTAGTGGAAACAGTGCTACTAATGAGAAATATAGTCGAATGAACCACATTCTAAATCCTTCTGTTCTGTTTGCAAGTTTTGAAGGTTAGACGAGTAATACAAGTAAAGGACTCACAAATAAGTAAATTGGAAGAGCTAAAATTGGACAAATGAAACGAAAATTCCTTGATTTTTGCATGTAAACTTCTAGTATATGGTAGTTCTTTGCATCATAAGCTTGCCAAAAGAGTGTTTCAATTCACTTGCCATTCCAAGCTGATAAAAACCGTTAACATGATTAAATTTTTTTTAACACAAATTTACTTGCCATTTCAATTCAATTGCCATTGTTTTCGTCGGTCATTATGCATGCAGGCCTACATTTATTCATTATGTTTACTATTTTCTCTTTCGTTCCCTCTCTTGCATTGTTTCCTTATCAATAATTTAAATTTGTCAATATTACAACAAAACAAATATCATGTAATGAGTGTAAAAGTGTTTAGGAAGTATGATAACCTGTCTAGAAATTTAACAGATACCGATACACTATGTGGAACACTGCCAATACTTACACTCAACAAACAACCTATTATTATAATACTACTATTATTTTTAATATATATTAAGCGTGAAACATACTTGGTCGTTGCTGATATCTTTCAATGGATATCATTTTTTTTCCATTGATTGGTTAGTGATGTTGTGAATTTTGCGGTTCGAGACAAATTTGATGGCGATTGTGAAGAAGATAATGATGTACTTCCGACTTCAAGCATCTATGAAATAGATTCTTTCAGACAATAGTTCAACCCACCAGGTACAAACGGGTTATCAAACTATAGACTTTCAGGATTCAATGAAGCCCTATAACAGCGAAATCGGATTCAAAATTTGTACGCCTTTGATCCGACCAAGAACACTTTAGTTAATGTTTTCTGATGATGCAATTTGTATAGAATAGAATGAAGAAGAAGAAGAAACAAATCTGCAACATTCGATCCAAAAATATTTTCCGAACCCGACCCGGTTCGGTCGGACGGACGGTGGCGGCGCGCATTTGGTGCTGCATGACTTCTCTCCTCACAACAAAGCAAACATTTGGGAGCCCCAAGGCCCCAACATCCACATGAGAAAGCTATATTTATACAAATATATTGCATAATTTTCTAGCATGTAGGACTAATTGATTTCTTATTCCCTCTTTACTTCTTCTCTTCCAAATCAAAATCAAAAGCCCCAAAACTATATTTGAAAATTTTACAACAATCTCCCCCAATTTTCAAATAAGAAAAATAAATAAATAGGACGGCTGCATCACTAAAGTGACTTCCTACATACCCAAGTGGGATCAAGCCTATGTAGTTCTAAGATCAAGTTTTGCATCATCGTGAAAACCAACACATAAATAAAAGGTATATTTTGGATTTGAACCTTTACTTAGTGTAAATCATTCAAAGCTCTTTCGAGATTCTATGGTGAACGAATCTTGAACCAAGTATCCCTAATGATAAAATCGGAACAATCACACATGTTGATTTCCTTAGGTAAAGTGTTCTGTATTGCTGAGCACGTTAATGACCATGTGCTTAAATCCTGGTTCATGAGTCTGCTTAGAAAGCGGTTTTACTTTCCTAGGAAATGGCCTGATTTCCACTCATATAGGTAAGTCTCTTAAGGTGTTTCTGCGATTCACCTTTTAAGGTTTCTAGACTTATTAAGGGTATATATCCATCCTTTTTTCTTGCAGAATCCAACAGTAAATATTATGGGATTATCGATTTAGTGTTCCATAATCATTCTCTTAACTTGTTGGTACCCATTGAACTTTGTCTATCCTTTTCAAGACATAAGTTGGGTTTCTGTTAAGGATGATCAACCTTCATTCATAGACCTTAGTCCCATTTCTTGTGACTTTATAGAAACCATTGCCTTTGGAAGACTCTTTGTAAGTGGATTAGCCAAGTTTTTCTTCGTTTCTATGTAGTCAACAGTTATAACTCCTCTTTTGAGTAACTGTCTCACCATTTGATGTCTTAGACTCACATGTCTAGACTTTCCATTATATGTCTTATTAGACACATTGTATATCGTTGATTGATTGTCACAGTTAATCAAGACTGTTGGAGATGGCTTCTTCCATAAAGGGATTTCCATTAATAAATTCCTAAGCCATTCCGCTTCTTTACATGCATCTGCTAATGCAATCAATTCTGACAACATTGTTGAGTCAGAAATACAGGTCTGCTTCTTGGAAGCCCAAGACACAGCAACGCCTCCTAATGTAAAGGTCCATCCAGTAGTAGACTTGGATTTCGATTCTACATTGTTCCAGGTTGCATCACTATATCCTTCTATTACAGTAGGATATCCTTTATAAGATAAACCATATTCAATGGTTCCTTTCAAATAAGCTAAAACTCTGGAAATAGCTTTCCAATGTTCGAAACCTGGATTACTCGTAAACCGACATAATACACTTATAGCATGTGCAATGTCTGGGGTAGTGCAATGCAAAGCATACATAAGACTCCCAATAACACTGGAATACTCTAGTTGAGAGATAGTACGTCCAGTGTTCTTTTCTAATTTAATACTAGGATCTAAAGGAGTTGGTGCTGGTTTGTCATCGTAATGACCATACTTTTGTAGGAATTTCTCTATGTAATGAGATTGAGTTAGTAATAACTCCCCCTCTTTCCTAACAATTTTAATTCCCAAAATTACATCAGCTTCTCGTAGATCTTTCATATCAAATTTAGAAGACAGAAACTTTTTAGTTTCATTCACACAGGATATATTGGAACCAAATATTAGCATGTCATCAACGTATAAACATATTATAACACTACCGTTGTTATCCGATTTGCTATAAATACATTTATCAGCATCATTAACAATGAATCCATATGACAGTGCAACTTTATCAAATTTCTCATGCCATTGCATGGGAGCTTGCTTCAGGCCATAAAGAGATTTCACTAATTTTCAAACTTTCTTTTCTTGGCCTGGGGTTTTGAAACCTTTAGGTTGTTCCATATATATCTCTTCTTCTAAATCTCCATTTAGAAAAGCAGTTTTTACATCCATTTGATGTATGACTAATTTATGAATTGATGCAAGTGTAATTAGATAACGTATAGAAGATATGCGAGCAACTAGAGCATATGTATCAAAGTAATCTACTCCATGTTTTTGCTTATATCCCTTAGCGACTAATCTGGCTTTAAACTTTTCAATGGATCCATTTGTATTCAACTTTTTCTTGAATATTCATTTACATCCTATAGGTTTAGCACCAGGAGGTAAATCAGTTAAAACCTAAGTTTGGTTTAACAGTATGGAATTCATTTCATCATTGATAGCTTCTTTCTAGAAATTGGAATCTCTGGAACTCATAGCCTCAGAATATGTTTTGGGATCGTCATCGACGTTCATTACATATTTAGTCACATTAAGGACTTCGTCCTTACTGCCTTCTACAAGATATGTAATGAAGTCAGGACCATAGTCATTCTCTATTCTCGCTCTTTTACTTCTCCATTGTTCAGTACTACTATATGGTACTGATACTTCCTTGCTATTTTGAGCAGGTGCATAATCATCGTCATTGATTTCATTAGACATACTAGGTTTTGGACTAGATGATCTCAATGGGATCTCAACAGTTTGATTTTCAAAAAATTCTACATCTACAGATTCTATAACTTCTAGGGTGTCAAGAATAAGGAATCTATAAGTTATACTATTAAGTGAATATCCTATGAAAACACATTTAAATGCTCTATTTCCTAACTTTGGTCGTTTAGGGTCTGGTTTTCTAACATATCCTAAGCAACCCCAAACTTTAAGTCTAGTTAGGTTAGGTTTCCTATTAAACCATAATTCATAAGGGAAATATTATTCTTTTTAAGTGGTACTCTATTTAAAATATAACATGCAGATAACATAGCATCACCCCATAGGTTATAAGGTAAATTAGAACTTATGAGCATGGCATTAACCATTTCTACTAAAGTTCTATTCTTCCTTTCAGCAACACCATTTTGTTATGGTGTATATGGGGTAGTACATTGGTGAACTATACCTTGTTATTTACAAAACAAGGTGAATTCATTTGAGAAATATTCACCACCACGGTCTGAATGTAATATTTTAATTTTAACTCCTAATTGTGTTTCGACCTCTGCTTTGTAAATTTTGAATTTATCAAAAGCCTCATCTTTAGTTTTCATTAGATATATATATATATATATATATATATATATGCATATCTAGTATAATTATCAATGAATGTTATATAGTATTGGTTACCACCATAGGTGATATGACTTTTTAAGTCATCCACATCACTATATACCAAATCAAGCAAACCAGTTTTCCTTTCTACGGATTTAAAGGATTTTCGGTGTATTTTTGCTTGAACACATATTTCACATTTAGAGATGATATCGAAATCACAATCAGAAATTAATCCTAATTTATGCATATTTCTAATGGAATTATAATTAACATGTCCTAATCTACCATGCCATAAATTAATAGAATCAACAATATAAACAGAAGATTTCTTTATTAGATTCAACTTAATCATGCCGTTACAAGAGTATCCCTGTCCAATGAATCTACCATTCTTAGACAACACTAGCTTATCAGACTCATACAACATCTTGAATCCTCCTTTGTTAAGAAGGTATCCAGAGACCAAATTCTTACACATATCAGGTATATAAAATACATTTACTAATGTAAGAACTTTTCTAGAGGTGAAAGTAAGTTCTATAGTGCCTTTTCCCAGAACTTTGCTTGGAACCTTATTTGCTCCAGTAACTTCGTCGCCTTCTCCTTTATTTTCTTCGTAACTCTTGAATAGATTACGGTCTTTGCAAATGTGAATGGTTGCTCCAGTATCGAACCACCAATCATTATCATTGCCGCTAACGGAGTTCGCCTCTTGCACTACAGCCACAAGCGAGTCTTCGACCACATTCACTTTTTGTTGTTTCTTCCGTAGATGGCAGTCTCGGGCATAGTGGTCGGGCTTGTTACAAAAATAACAAGCACGTTTCCTTTTGTTGTTGGTTTTGGAATTATTTTTCTTCTTAAACTGTGTCTCATTCTTTGGCTTTAACTTATCAGTAATTTCAACATTATTTGCCTTAGAATGGGACTCAGTTTGCGGATTATCATCTAGATCGCGTTTGCGAGAGTCTTCTTCAATACGAAGATGACGCTGTAAACTGTCTAAATTATAATCTGTTTCCGCATGCTTCATCTTTTTCTTATAATCATTCCAACTATGAGGAAGTCTAGAAATTATAACTCCAACAACAAAAGATTCAGGGAGATCAATTCCAGCATCTTTAAGTTGATTTATCAGTAGTAAGATTTCGCTTACTTGTCCAATTATGGACTTATTGGGGACCATATTGAAATCCAAGAAATTGGAAATAAGAAACTTTTTATTACTTCCCTCGAATATGCGGTACTTATTCTCCAGTGCAGTCCAGAGTGCCTTCGTTGTTTCCAAGGTCCTATGAGCATTGTAGACTAGGGTAGATAGCGCATTCAGAATATGGCCTCTGCATAGAAAATCGTCCTCTTTGCGCTTTGCACGTCTAGCCTTTAGATCAGCATCATCCTTATCAGTTTCCTCCGGGATTTCTTCCAAGTCATCTTCCAAAATGTAGAACAACTTGACGGTGACCAGGAAAAATTTCATCGTCTCTTGCCAAAGAGTGAAATTGTCGCCATCAAAACGCTCTAATCGAGTTAGATGCTGATTCATAACTTGTAGAGCGCTCAAACCTTCCATGATTGAACTATTGTCTGAAATTTGTTGTGAATTTTGCGGTTCAAGACAAATTTGATGGCGATTGTGAAGAAGATAATGCTGTACTTCCGACTTCAAGGATCTATGAAATAGATTCTTTCAGACAATATTTCAACCCACAAGGTACAAATGGGTTATCGAACTATCGACTTTCAGGATTCAATGAAGCCCTATAACAGCGAAATCGGATTCAAAATTTGTACGCCTTTGATCCGACCAAGAACACTTTAGTTAATGGTTTCTGATGATGCAATTTGTATAGAATATAATGAAGAAGAAGAAGAAACAAATTTGCAATGATTCAACGTTTGCAACACCTTGCAGATGTTACAAAATATAGAGCAATGGAAGTGCAGCGATTAGCAATACTTCCCTGGCATTGCAAATCTATGTAGGAAGAAGAAGAATCTGAATTCGTTCCGCCCTTTATTTAAATTCAGAAATTTTGGTTCTGTGTCCTTAACGGGCAGAAATCTAACCTGTTACTGTTTACATTCGATCCAAAAATATTTTTGGATTTGAACACGAAACCCGACCCGGTTCGGTCGGACGGCGACGGCACGCGTGTAATATTGCACGACTTCTCTCCTCACAACAAAGCAAACATGTGGGAGCCCCAAGGTCCCAACATCCACATGAGAAAGCTATATTTATACAAATATATTGCATAATTTTCTAGCATGTGGGACTAATTGATTTCTTCTTCCCTCTTTACTTCTTCTCTTCCAAATCAAAACCCAAAGCCCCAAAACTATATTTGAAAATTTTACAACAGGTGATATCTTTCTTCAGTACTTCAATGAATTTCAATGGAAGCTACAAAGAAAATGAGAAATGCAACAAATATATCATACG
This sequence comes from Allium fistulosum, assembly GCA_030737815.1. NCBI lineage: Eukaryota > Viridiplantae > Streptophyta > Magnoliopsida > Asparagales > Amaryllidaceae > Allium > Allium fistulosum. The sequence goes on along the minus strand of CM060907.1, from coordinate 909,798,370 downwards.
ATCAAAAATCTAGGAGATGTACATTAGAATTTGATAAATAAGAACCTTCTTTTTAATGTACATGCTTTATGAACAAATGTTTATTGTGTAACTTGCATCGCAAGGCTATAAAATTGATCTTTAATTTTTTTAAGCTCCTATTTTGTTATATTCCAATATGATCCCTTTTGTTCACTTTTCGTACTTTCTATATTCATTAAGCTTAATATACATTCCTAGCAAATCTCTCTCAAGACAAAAAACTGTAGAAAATTTCAAAGAATTATAAACTTCTAACAAAACGTCATGCACAACTAAAAAGAGAAAGCAAGTCACATCAATCACAATGGTCACACTTTGACGCAATATGCACTGGCATGGTTTCACATCCGACAGCTCTTATTCAATGGTAGTTTGCCGAAACTATAGAGCAAGAATTTACTCTTAAGACTATTGTCTATTCTCAAAATAGTTTTATATCAAAAGTAATTTCATACAACACTGAAATCACACATGTTCTTCTACAGTGCAAATGCAAGTTTAAGTCAATTATTATATTATGTCCAAATTAAAAACCTATATCAATGTTTGTCTATGGCTAGTCAACTTTTAGAAGGCAAAAAGAATCTCATGCATCCATGGTTGATGAAGCTGTTCAGTACATGAAATTCTTGAAAAATCAGGTTAGACCTGTGGAAAGGTAACCATTGGAAGATATAAGAGGGATACTATTTCCTTCGATAATGGTATTTATAAACCTCCTCATCAGTTGCTTAGCTGATAAGTAAGTATAGTGCGCATTTGATTTAATTAAGTTTTAATTAGATTGTGAAAATTAAAAGTACTGCTCATATGTAATGTGTTGTGGTGTTTATAATGCTAGTATACTAGTGTTTATGTTATCTGATAATGCTTTAGTTATGTCATACATCCGCATAGATTGAATACAAGATAATGTTTTGTGTTGTATAACACTAGCCAAGAGTACTTTATCAAGTTCTTTTTGAACTCCACGTAAAGGTATTTTTGTTCAAATAATGGGTAAACTGAGGGATCATGGTCAATACATGGTATGAACCGAATCCAAACTAAAGGGAAACCAAAATTTGGTTTGAACTAAATAGTAATTGTTTCTATCAGATGATAATTTCTTAAAAGAAAAATAACCAAAACAACCATTGCACATGTACATCTCTCTTAACTCAATAAAATGTATTAAATATAATTTTTTTTTAAATTAATCCAACAGGGTTTAAAATGGTTTTATGAAAGCCTTTTAAAGCTTGAGAATAAAATGACATTTACAAATTCACTTTATTCTCTTCTTTAAGCTACCGTTATACAATGGTTAGTCGATAAGGAGTAATGTGGATAAATAAAAAATTACATCAATATTTAATTGGATCCAATCTATGCTGATTTACAGACACACTCTTCCAACTCTTCCAATATGATAAACCAAATTTAAGTCCAAGAGTTTATGCATCTTCAATTATTTAGAAAACAATGAGCAAATTTCAGTTGGAGCAAAAGAGGGGAATAAATAAAATTTCAATTGGTGCAATTGTTCAAAGAGGAAAAAGGAATCAATTTTGAGAATAACACTGAAAAGTGAAATATCACAGAAAAGTTGTGAATAATAGTAGAATTAGAAAATATCACGAGGGCTTGTTGTCTTCTGTGACCTCTGGTCTTGCGTCATCACGTCAGGATCTTCTCGTCATCCTTACAACTACTTAATGGAACCGGAGGAGAATGGGGCACAAGGTCGTTGTCTCGTCAAGGTAGTCTCGTCTCATCGTCATTACAGCTAATTGATGGAGTCGAAGAATGATAGGGTGGAAGTGGTTTGATGCTGTCTAAGGGGGATGAATGGCACCAGCTTGATGGATTTGAAGGGCGATGGGGTGGTAGCCAATTTTGAGGCAATAGGAAGGGCGGCGATTTGGAGATGGTGGCAGCGATTTTTTTTAACCAGTTTGGGGATGGTCGAAGGGGGATAAACACAGGAATTTTTTTAAAAAAGGATTAGGTTAGCGCAGTCGAATGGAGGGAAACGAAAAGTTAGCAGGGAAAGTTATTAGGCAGCAATTTAACAAGCTGTTTTGTATTGTTTCAAGTTTCACAGTACAAATAAATAGCATATTGCCTCAAAATGCTATAAGTATAAGCTGTCAAAAATCATTTTTTTGTAGTGGAATTTGGTTGAGAGAAGGCTTGATTAACCATTATAGACCTCAACGAGTGTTGGCAGTGACACTTGGTTGAGAAAGGGCTTAGGAAAATAGGTTTAGTACGTTCAAGTACATAATGAAGTCATAAACTGTTTATGTCGAAGCTATGCTTAAACTAATGTTGAAGTCATTAATCGATGTAGAACAATCTCATGAGAAGTAGAAATCGAGACTATGAATGTTTAAGAATTCGAAGCAAGTTATGATAAAAATCACAAGTGCTTTGGAACTTGAAACAAGTTACCAGTCATAATATCTTTATTCATATGCTATGCAATGGTTGAATATACATTGACGTATGTGCAATTGGTCAAAAGGTATAATTGGCATCAAAATTCCCAAATTTATTTAGGGTTAAAAAGTTTAAAATGTAAGAAGTGAGAAAATAATGATTCGTCCCCTCCTCCATGCCCATAGGTTGGTATTCATAGGGTGGTATGGCGCTGCGTGGATGCCATGCAGCATGCTTGTACTTCGGCATCAAGGTTCATCTCGATGGCACTTAGCGTTATGCTTTGTTTTGATAATATACGTCATTCCTTTGTATATTGGTGAACAATGGCATCACTGAAGATGTATGGCATTACTTGGAAGGCAACGTCAATAAAAGGCGACACTGGTGAGGAGCGACATCAGAGAGGAGTGACATCACTTGAAAAATGTTAACTCCAAGGATATGCGGCATTGACTAGATACAAAATCGGTTAGATGTGATATTGACTGGATGTGGTATCAACCCTTGCTTTGATGATGCATTCAATCTTTTGAGTGGTGGCTTATGACATGGCGCTCTTCGACATTATCACTGCCTTGATGAGATATTGCACTAGCTTCATACGATATCATCCACTGGTGATATGCGAGATATGGCATTATTCGTGCAGCTTTATTTGTGGAGAGTGGCATTGGTGATACGAGGCATTATTGTAAGCCTTCGACATTGGCTTTGACAACATGCCACTTCCATACTTTTGTTGTTATTTACTGATGCGAGATGCTATGCTATTTGATAATCTCTTTTCCATGAATGCAACATCATCTAATGGCTCTTGTTGAAGAAAGGTTTTATTAATGATGTGCGACAATTATGTCGTATGTGCTGGTGGCATCCATATCGCATCGATGACCTACTTTGGCTGCTGAGATCCTTGTTGTTGACAAGCCCTCAAGCCTTTGGGATAAATATTGGTAGTGACAAGTTCATATTGATGGTGCCCTGATATGCATTTATTTATTTGCAAGATACCAAACCAATGATCTGTACTTTGGTAAACTTAGGTTTTCGATTTAGCGGAAATTCGGGACAACTAGGGTATACCAAATGTAACGACCCGCCTTTCATTCCACAGAAAGACGCATCATCATTAAGAAAGAAAGGGATAGAAAAGAGAAAAGATAGGAAAGATAGAACTAAACAATATCAGAATCTCACATTCGCAGCACAATCACATATCAGAGATATCACATAATCCAAGGCATTCAATATCATTCGATCATCTATAAGCAAGATTTATTAGATATATAATTCCTAATTAATTTAATTAATCTCCAATTAAATTAATTACCAACTTTAATCACTTGGATTACCTTAATCCTGCTTACTTATAATTAATCAATTACAAACTAATTAATTAATCATCTCTTGATTATCTATCTTAATTAATCATCCTTAATTAATTATTCTTTAATTACATTAAGTAATTATAAATTAATTATCCTAAACCATTCACATTAATTAACCTTTAATTACTCTCATTAAATAATTATACTATAATTAATTAATGATACTTAATTAATTTTTAATCAACTTATAATCACTTACATTAATTAACTAACCCTTAATTAATTAATTAATTACACTAAGTAATTAATCCTTAATTACTTCCATTAAGTAATTATCCTTTTTATTAATTACATTCAGTAATTATCTATTAATTACTTACACTAAGTAATTATACTTTATAATTTACATTAAGTAATTATACTTAATCACTTTCATAAGTGATTATCCTTAATTAATTAAACTTAAGAAATAAAAACTATGAGTGAGTGTATTGTATTCTTGCTATAATTATATGAAATAATATATGCCAAATTCTATAAATTCTAACTATGAAGTAGTTACAACCATACTCTAAAAAGATGCATAAATCGATTATAAGTCGGAACTGTGGATGAAGTTAAAGATGTACACCTACCTCGTTTACCTTGTGGGAATTAGGTCATATCGAAAGACGTTGACTTAAAAAGAGCATCGATGCAACATATGGAAGGGTCCTCGAAGCTGGATGGTACATGACTCCTTAGTTCGGCTGGAAATCCTAATGGTTATAGATCCCCACAGGATTGCCGATTGATGATAGCTTGATTTTAATATTTGGAAAAAGAAGATAAGTAAGAAAGTAGTAGAAAATAAGAAAGGTCTAAAAGAAGGGACAAATAAAAATACATCCGAGTCTGACCTTATACAAAAGAATTTAATATAAAAGTTGAAATGATTTTACCATAAAAGTTGAGAGAAATATGGAAATAATATATTCAAAAGCGCTTTCAAAGGAATTATTTGAAGATATAAAAACCCTATTTTTGAAAAGTAAGTAAACATTAAATTTTTGAAGAAAAATAAAATATTTACATTTTATTTAAATAAAAAGTTATAGTAGAAATTAAAATTAGTTAAACCTAAAATTTCAGTAAACGGGTTTTAATAAAAAGTTATTTGTTTGAGAAAAAATAAAGTAGAGTGTATGTAGCTCATTGATTTTTCAGATATGAAAAAAAATATTTAAGTTGTAAAATTCTTTTAGGGGTGGACAATAGGAAGTGGTACTAGTATTCAATGTGGTAAATAATAATGGAAAAGAAGATTAAAACCCGAAGAAAAGTAGAATAATGCGGTAGGCAGATGCACCATGATGCCTCTGATTTTTCACCAACTCAGGGTTGCTGAGGAAAGTATTCCCGATACTGCTTTCCGTACTAAGAATGGTTTTTCTATGAATAGTTAGTCATGCCTTTTGGTTTGACTAATGCTCTTGCTCTCTTTGTTGAATTGATGAATCGTGTTTTTCGTATTGTGCTTAATAAGTTTGTTCTACTCTTTCTTTCTTTCTCTTTTCCTTCATCATTTAACTTTTCTATCTCTTCTGTGGTTCTTACTTCTCCCTATTCTGAATCTGAGCACTGCTTACCATCTACAGACCGATGGTCAAACGGAAAGGGTGAATCAGATTCTCGATGATCTTTTTCGTGCTTGTGTTCTTGATTCTAGAGGATCTTGGGAAGATCATCTCCACCTTGTTAAACTTACCTATAACAACAGTTATCAGGTATAATTTCAATCTTCTTGTCATCTTGTCTTAATCCTATTTCATTCTATCTTTTTCTGTGTTTTCCCGTACCTCATTCCTTTTCGGGGACGAAAATTTTGAGTGGGGGAGAGTGTAACAACCCTGTATTTTGTCATTATTTTAAATTGAATTTCCTGATTTAAAAACTTTATTTTATTTATTAAATGGAAAATTTTGTTATTCTAAATATAATTGTGATTTGAATGTGAATTATAATTTCAAACATGACTAAATAAGATATTTTTCAGAATCATGAATTTTGGTCAATATGGTCAAACTTTGACTTTTAATTTAAAAATTAAAATGATAAATTTTTAATTTTATCTTTTATTATGAAAGTAAATAAAATTTCAAGAATACTGCTTTTCGTTTCGTTGAAATCTGATTTATAATGTGAAAGTTATGCCCTTTTAAATATTGTGTGTAATTTGTTGTATTTAACAAAATTGTTTATTTTAAATTATATAAATAATATTTTATTTGGTCATGTAATGTTATAATTTATGTTTATATGGGTAAAATAACTTGTTATGTATATATTTTGGTTTTAAAACATTTTTCAAAGTGTAATTGACATTTTCCAATGTCAGTTGTATTCTATTGATAAATTTTAATCTCCAGTTTCAATTAATTAAAGGAATTCTTTATTTATTTCTCTTTTTCCTTAAGATCTTATTTTATTCTCATTCCCACTTTATTTTGTTCCTCATTTATTTTTTTTATTTGACCTTTCATTTGTTTTAAAGTGAAATAGAAATTTTCTAAAACTAGTGATATTCTATTTGTAATTTTTAAGTCCTGTTTTGAATTTTTAAACAATTTCTTTAGTTTTTTTTTCTAATTTCTCTAAATTTAATTATTTATTTCATTTTGAAAATATAAATGAATTATTTTACTTCAAATTTTTGTTTTAAAATATTTTTAAAATGAAGTTTTTAATTTTCCAAAGTCAATAGTGATTTATTTGTAATTTCTAGACCCTGTTTTCAATTTTTAAGCAATTTCTTATATTCTTTTTTCATTTTCTTTAAAATTAATTAATTATTTTTATTTTATATTACTTTTTTTCGGTTCTAAAGTCAAATTACTAATTTTATTTTGTTTTATTTGAATTAAAGAAAAAGGAAATATGAAAGAGTTTAAAATGCTTTAGAAACTGAAGTCCTTTCACCTCCTTAAGTCTTTTCACTTGCCATAACCTTCCCCTTATGCTTTGGCCGTGACTTTATTCTTTTTTTTCACGTGAAACATCTCATTTTCATTTCTCAATTTGACCATTTTAGATCTGAGCAAAATCTTTGGGTAATGGCTCCTTTGTTTCTATACTTTTTCTTCTTCTTTTCTTCTTATTTTCATGTCATTTTGCCTTGTTCTCTCCATAGTTTTGCTTGGCCTCCTCCTTGTTTGCCACGGCCATGACCACCACCACCCCCGACATCTCTTCCCTGCCATCACCACCAGCTACTCCTCTGGTCTTGACCAAGGCCGAGCCACCATGATGCCAAAACTCTACAAAAATTGCAACACAAGCCATAAAAACATGTTGTTTGACCACTATTTGTTCACCACTTCATTTTCCACCACCACCACCACCTTAGGCCACCTCCACCACCTCTGGCCAGACCACCACACACCTTTCCTCCCACTAACCTGACCCAATTGCCCATGGCCAAGCCCAATTGGATGAACAAAATCACACTATTTTGCCTTAAACTCTTCACCTTCTCACTATGTAACTTCCTCCCTATGTTTCACCACTTTGGCCGTGCATTCACATGACCAAACCTGAGCCAAAACTTGTTCAAACCAGAGCCAAACAACATCCCTAGGCTGAAAAAAAAATAGAGGAAGTAAGGCAAAAGATTTAGCATTCGTATCTCTTTTTATTTAAAAGTTATTCCATTTCAAGTGTATTGAAATTTATGGTTTGTTTTGATTTTGTTTTTTGGGTTGTAACACAAGATCAATAACATTGGATTTGCTCTCCACTCAAGTCCGTAATCTTGTCATCGTGCTTTGTTTTCCGTTGTGTCTTTGGTTTTGTTATCTCCAGCGTAAAAAGGTGAGTAAATCTCACACGACATTTTATACTTATACAAATGTGAAGCGACAACAATTGAATGTGTAGAATATTATGTTATACCTGCTTATGTTATATATTATATGATGTTAAACCTGTTTATTTATCTGTCATATCATCTGTTACTGATATATGTTGTTAACTGTTCATTTATATCTATTTATCACACTGCAAGTTCCCTGTTAGTATAGAAATCACTATGGGTTGAAATGATACATACCCGAATGGACTTTAGAATAGGGAAAAATCGTTATGGGCTGAAATGATAGGCCTGAACGGTTTTTATTTAATTTATTTTGACTTGGGATTGCGGGTTTGAAATGATAGAACCCGGATTTTTGCTTTTTAAACTACAGATTGAAATGATACATATCTGTATCACTTGACCTAGGTTAGAAAACTATATACAGGCCCGTGGTTATTTTTATAAAGTGTTTTTTTGACTATTTTAAGTATTTTAAAATGTAAATTTATGAAAATTTGATTTAAATAGATTTTAAATGGTTTGAATAAAGAATTTATGATATTTCTATAAGTTAAAAATGTTGGATAAATGAATGGTTAAATTGAATTTTGAAATATAACTTAAGTTTGGAAATTTAGATTTTGGTTTAAAATGATATTAAAGTTATGAATAAAATGGAATTTAATTATATTTGGAAAATGACAAATATGATAATTTGTTTTAAATTTGAATTTAAATGATTTAATAAAGTATTATTGATTTTTCTATGAACTAAAATGGTTAAATGAATGAATGCTTAAATGTGAAATTTTGACATATAACTTGACTTGGAAATGGGAAATTTGGTTTTAATTAAAGGTTTAAATTAATTTAATAAATTGGAAATTTAGTTTAAATTTGTGAAATGGTAATTTGAAAATGTAAAGTGTTAATAAATTGTAAAAGGTAAAAATGGGAAATTGTACATTTGAATTTGTTAAGTAAAAAATTTGGAAAATTGGATTTTTTTTTGTAAAGTTTACTTTATAAAAAAAATCATAAGTAAAAAGATATTTAAGTGAACATTTTTGAATGTTAAAAATATGATTTTTATAATGTTTAAATGGTTTAAATTAAAGTTTATTATTTGCTGGAAATACACTAAATCTGGAAAATACTTTAATAGCATTCAGAAATGCTATGGTTCTGAATTGCACTAAAATTTGAATAAAAGAGCTATTACAGCATTTATGAAATGTTGTAGTTGCTGTAGTTGAACTAAATAGACTAAAACTTGACTCAGGTCTATTACAACAGTTCTGTAACTGCTATAGTGGTCTGCTGTCTTTGCTGAATTTAATTAAAACCTTTAATTTGAAACCTGAGCTATTACAGCATTTCTGGAAATGCTGTCTTTGCTGTTTTAAACTAAATTGCAACTAAACTGAGATTTAACAGTAGTTTTAAAATGATGTCTTTGCTGAATTAAAATGTTTTAAAGTATAACTTATAATAGCTTTTCTGAATGCTGTGAAAGGCCGAAATTTTCAATGTTTATGGTTTTTAACTTAGTAAATGAACTCAGAATAGTTTAAAACTTTGGAAATTGAATACTTGATTGGAAAGTATAATAATTACACTTTTAAATGGTTTAGATGAATTATTTTGATGGAAATATAAACTATTTAAAAGGTGACTTGAAATGATAATAAATGAATGATATCTTTGAATTTAAAAGGTATTTAAAGTTGAATATTTGGATTTGAACTCAAATGATGATTTGAAATGAAGTTTTGAAATGATATGATGTTTTGATATATTAAAATGATTTGAAATGAAGTTTTTGAAAAGATATGATATTTTGATATATTGAAATGATCTGAAATGAAGTTTTGAAATGATATGATATTTTAAATATATTGAAATGGTTTGGAATTGATTTAATCTTTATTTTGATAAAGATTTGGATTTGAAATGATATTCTATTTTGAAGTATAAAATATTAATTAGAAATTTATAACCACGGGTTATAATAACAATTGGTTGTTAAAGAGACCGGGATCGGATATGGACATACTCTCTGTCGATACCGAAAACCACTTTAACAACTTTGTACGCGGTGGAGTTTCCAGAATGAAGTAGGATGGTGGCGACGATCCTAAGGTATATACGTGGACCCAACTCCCGTGAGATGGCATAAGGTGGCTAAAACAGGAGCGATCGATGGGCCAAGGAGGTAGCACCTCTAATCGGACACACTTCTTTGATACCATTCTATTACTTGTGATTGATTTGGTGCGCACCCTTGATTTGGGAGTGTTGTTCGAGGTGGGCGGTAGTGGCTACTATGCGTCACCACCAGTGCGGATGCATAATTGGTATATCTACCCTGGCATTGCCTAGTTGTGCCATGTCACCTACCATATCGAGCTTTACTACGAGTTGTGATTTCTCCCGTAGCCTGTGGAGTATCGAGGGTAGCCCCCATTTTGGGAGTATGCTAATACTGGATAGACTACTGGGACTATTACGTGTTAGGGTGAGTTCAAATCAAATGTAAAGCCCTAATGCTATTTTAAAGTATGTTTATTTTATTATCAGACATTATTATAATAGCGAATATTATTACATAGTAGATAGTTTAACGGATCCTTAAAGAATGGGCGATCCCAATCATTCTTTAAGTTACTTGTACTTTTACTACAGTTCACTTGAGTTGGTTTACATTGTATAAGTATGTATGTCCTGACTCGAGTGTTTGTATTTTTATTTACGCTCGGGTCAGCCTGAGTATTCACAGATTTGGATTCCACTTTCTGGAGATTGGAATCACTAGAGATTATCTGCTTATCTAGTTTTATCTATCTCAGTTCTGTTGTTCTATTCAGCTTGTACTTGGCTATCATATTGAGACTTCTGTTGTACTTTATTTCTTCTGTTGTATCTTATTTAACTCTGATATATTTACATAGTAGCTTCATGAACTACTATTTCTTTTACTTCCGCTGCATTATATTACTCTGTGTCTGTGGTCAGTGATTATTTATTTACTGTATATTCGGAGTTTTGCCAAATAAAAATTAACAATTCGGTATTTTGAGCAATTCAATTCCGACATGTGCAGATGTGTAACGACCCTGAATTTTTGACATTTGAAATGTGAATATTTAATTGAGTTTAAATATTCGAATGATAATTTAATTTGAAATTCAAATATCAGAATGAATTTGGTAATTAAATTTTTCAATTTAATTATTGAATCTGGGTGCCCATAATTTTCCACACGGGCAGCCTAGAGTTATGTTATGAGGATATTCTGGATATTCTGGAACTTGGGAGGCAAGTTGGATGGCGAGACGTACTCCCGTACTTGTTTATTTATTCCGCTGTGTATTCTGTGTGAGGACAAGTTTATATAACTATCCATTGTTGTATTGAGTTGTATATTGACTCTGATTGATGTATGTATAAACTGATATAGTCTTTTGTTTAAAGATTAATGATTCATCTATTGTATATTATTCCGCTGCGAATGTGAGATTCTGATATTGTTTCTGTTTCTGTTTTTCTTCTTCTTTATTTTCTTCTATCTTCTTCTACCTCTTCTTTTTAACCCTAATGATTCGGTTTTCCAGCATTCGATTGTGCGGCATTTGATACAGTGGACGTATTAATGTCGACTTTCGAGCGTCGAAAAGTCGCAATCGTTATAGGATGCGAATGGTTGAAAATATCGGGTCGTTACATGTGGTATCAGAGCTTTGGCTCTAGGCAAAACTTAGCATATATGGTAAATTTATTTACAGAATCACTTTCGTTCGAGCTTGAATCTCTTCCTTTTAACTCGATTTCTTTTGAATTTTGGAACGTTTCCTGCGGTTCCAAATTTCATTCTTGTCTCTCCCTATTTGTCTTCTTTTGATTCTGGAGTATCCCATAACTCCACTTCGAATGATCTTTATAAAATTGGCGGTCTCACCAATCTTCGAATGATTTGTAAATGGGTGAAACTCCTTTACAAGAAGCATTGATTCACCAAAGATTTCTGTATCCTCGGTTTAGATGCTAGTATCCCTTATTATTCTGAATTCTATCTCTCGAGATCGAATGTAGATTTACCCCAGAAAATCCACAATGATCTTATACTTTAAGTCACGGTTGACCCGGTTAAGGTTGCCCGCGATTTATATAAGCTTATCCATCTCCCTATTCTGTTGTTTAATCATCTTATCTTTGGTCTCCAACTTATATTCAAATCAAAGAGTTCTCTTTGATTTGAGTCCATCAAATCTGAATCCCTATCCTTATTTTGAAAATTAATCTTGTATTTGAAAATTTTATATTTAAAAATGTTTTATATATTGTGTTGTTTGAGTTGTTGATGTTGATTTGGGTTTCCGATCAATTCGTCTGATCAACGCTATCGATATGATCTCCAAAACACTTGAACAGAGCAAACTGACACAATATGGTTTTCAAATTTAGTAGATGAAATACGTTTGTATAATTATATTATATATAAGTATAATTTTCTGAATTTTGATAATTAATTGAATTGGATGTTAAGGAATAATATTTAACTTTGCATGTATTTTATAATCATTGGCTTTAGTTTCATATCTAAATAATTAAACATGGTTATAAATTAATTTGGAAATTTAAATGAATTTAAATCAAGAATGTGAGAATTTAATTTCCGATGATTTCGAACTTTGTTTTGAAAGTTTTAAAAGAATATATTATTTAAAAGTATTTCTAATAGACATTGTTTTCAAAGAATTTTAAAGTTTTAAATCAGTGCTCTTTCTTTGTCGCTGGAAAATAATTTCAGTGATGACTACAGCATCATCGACATTCATTTTCGGGTTTCGAAGTGAAGAGACTATTCTGTAGCTTTGCTACAGTTTTGCTTTGAAATTTAATTGATTTGAATTTCTAAATATGACTTGATTTATAATATATATACTGGTATATGATTTCAAATTTGATTTGATATATATTAAGTATATATTTATTTATCTCTCAAATAGTTTGAAGTTAATCGGAAGTTTAATTCCTAAATTTTATCTTAAAGGATAATTTCAATTATAAAAGGAAATCTAGGTCTGAATAAATATGTGAACTTGAATAATTGAAATTGAAGAATTTATTTGTATAATATTTTATTACATTCCAATATAACTTACCTAAATTATTCAGAAGTTGAATATGTAATTGGAAAATATACAAAATAAAGAGAAATTTTATAAATAAAACTTAAGTGGTTATAATAAATGTTATACACTTAAATTTTATTTATAAAGGATCAATAGAGAAAAAGGGTTAATGGAATAATTTATAATGATATTTAAAAGAAATTATAAATAAGTGGAATACACTTAATATATATAGGATTAGATATATTAAGTGGAATAAATTTAATAATAATTTGGAATTAAGAAGAATGGAATTTAATGAATAAATGATGAATATAATAAATGATTGTTCAAACTCATGACTTTATAAATTGTTGATTGGATGATGAGATAATGAGATTTAAATATAATTAAGATTTATTTAACTCAAGTGAAATCAAATGAATGAAATTAATTATTAATGTAAGTTGAAATTTTCATGGTTTTTAATTTTATTATCTTATTCTGTTTTCCAATCTATTTTCTTTCTGGTTGTTTCCATTCTCCTACCTTCTAAGTAGGAAAACAAATTCGAACTGGTTAGCCTTGGAGCTACTGTTCTCTTTCAGCTTGATCTTGCCTCTGATTTTTCACCAACTCAGGGTTGCTGAGGAAAATATTCCCGAGACTGCTTTCCGTACTAAGAATGGTTTTTCTATGAATAGTTAGTCATGCCTTTTGGTTTGACTAATGCTCCTGCTCTCTTTGTTGATTTGATGAATCGTGTTTTTCGTATTGTGCTTAATAAGTTTGTTCTAGTCTTTCTTTCTTTCTCTTTTCCTTCATCATTTAACTTTTCTATCTCTTCTGTGGTTCTTACTTCTCCCTATTCTGAATCTGAGCACTGCTTACCATCTACAGACCGACGGTCAAACGGAAAGGGTGAATCAGATTCTCGATGATCTTTTTCGTGCTTGTGTTCTTGATTCTAGAGGATCTTGGGAAGATCATCTCCACCTTGTTAAACTTACCTATAACAACAGTTATCAGGTATAATTTCAATCTTCTTGTCATCTTGTCTTAATCCTATTTCATTCTATCTTTTTCTGTGTTTTCCCGTACCTCATTCCTTTTCGGGGACGAAAATTTTGAGTGGGGGAGAGTGTAACAACCCTGTATTTTGTCGTTATTTTAAATTGAATTTCCTGATTTAAAAACTTTATTTTATTTATTAAATGGAAAATTTTGTTATTCTAAATATAATTGTGATTTGAATGTGAATTATAATTTCAAACATGACTAAATAAGATATTTTTCAGAATCATGAATTTTGGTCAATATGGTCAAACTTTGACTTTTAATTTAAAAATTAAAATGATAAATTTTTAATTTTATCTTTTATTATGAAAGTAAATAAAATTTCAAGAATACTGCTTTTCGTTTCGTTGAAATCTGATTTATAATGTGAAAGTTATGCCCTTTTAAATATTGTGTGTAATTTGCTGTATTTAACAAAATTGTTTATTTTAAATTATATAAATAATATTTTATTTGGTCATGTAATGTTATAATTTATGTTTATATGGGTAAAATAACTTGTTATGTATATATTTTGGTTTTAAAACATTTTTCAAAGTGTAATTGACATTTTCCAATGTCAGTTGTATTCTATTGATAAATTTTAATCTCCAGTTTCAATTAATTAAAGGAATTCTTTATTTATTTCTCTTTTTCCTTAAGATCTTATTTTATTCTCATTCCCACTTTATTTTGTTCCTCATTTATTTTTTTTATTTGACCTTTCATTTTTTTTTAAAGTGAAATAGAAATTTTCTAAAACTAGTGATATTCTATTTGTAATTTTTAAGTCCTGTTTTGAATTTTTAAACAATTTCTTTAGTTTTTTTTCTAATTTCTCTAAATTTAATTATTTATTTCATTTTGAAAATATAAATGAATTATTTTACTTCAAATTTTTGTTTTAATATATTTTTAAAATGAAGTTGTTAATTTTCCAAAGTCAATAGTGATTTATTTGTAATTTCTAGACCATGTTTTCAATTTTTAAGCAATTTCTTATATTCTTTTTCCATTTTCTTTAAAATTAATTAATTATTTTTATTTTATATTAATTTTTTTCGGTTCTAAAGTCAAATTACTGATTTTATTTTGTTTTATTTGAATTAAAGAAAAAGGAAATATGAAAGAGTTTAAAATGCTTTAGAAACTGAAGTCATTTCACCTCCTTAAGTCTTTTCACTTGTCATAACCTTCCCATTATGCTTTGGCCGTGACTTTATTCTTTTTTTCACGTGAAACATCTCATTTTAATTTCTCAATTTGACCATTTTAGATCTGAGCAAAAACTTTGGGTAATGGCTCCTTTGTTTCTATACTTTTTCTTCTTCTTTTCTTCTTATTTTCATGTCATTTTGCCTTGTTCTCTCCATAGTTTTGCTTGGCCTCCTCCTTGTTTGCCACGGCTATGACCACCACCACCCCCGACATCTCTTCCCTGCCATCACCACCAGCTACTCCTCTGGTCTTGACCAAGGCCGAGCCACCATGATGCCAAAACCCTACAAAAATTGCAACACAAGCCATAAAAACATGTTGTTTGACCACTATTTGTTCACCACTTCATTTTCCACCACCACCACCACCTTAGGCCACCTCCACCACCTCTGGCCAGACCACCACACACCTTTCCTCCCACTAACCTGACCCATACCCCTCTGACCTGACCCAATTGCCCATGGCCGAGCCCAATTGGATGAACAAAATCACACTATTTTGCCTTAAACTCTTCACCTTCTCACTATATAACTTCCTCCCTATGTTTCACCACTTTGGCCGTGCATTCACATGACCAAACCTGAGCCAAAACTTGTTCAAACCAGAGCCAAACAACATCCCTAGACTGAAAAAAAAATAGAGGAAGCAAGGCAAAAGATTTGGCATTCGTTTCTCTTTTTATTTTAAAAGTTATTCCATTTCAAGTGTATTGAAATTTATGGTTTGTTTTGATTTTGTTGTTTGGGTTGTAACACAAGATCAATAGCATTGGATTTGCTCTCCACTCAAGTCTGTAATCTTGTCATCGTGCTTTGTTTTCCGTTGTGTCTTTGGTTTTGTTATCTCCAGCGTTAAAAGGTGAGTAAATCTCACACGACATTTTATACTTATACAAATGTGAAGCGACAACAATTGAATGTGTAGAATATTATGTTATGTTATACCTGCTTATGTTATATATTATATGATGTTAAACCTGTTTATTTATCTGTCATATCATCTGTTACTGATATATGTTGTTAACTGTTCATTTATATCTGTTTATCACACTACAAGTTCCCTGTTAGTATAGAAATCACTCTGGGTTGAAATGATACATACTCGAACGGACATTAGAATAGGGAAAAATCGTTATGGGCTGAAATGATAGGCCTGAACGGTTTTTATTTAATTTATTTTGACTTGGGATCACTACAAGAAATTTGATTTTTAGTGGCGCACAAAAAACGCTACAAAAAGTTTTGGTGGCGTTTTGATAAACGCCGCTAGAAAACATGCGACTAAAAATCCATGATTTTTTTCTGCATTTATTTTAACGCCACTATAAATGCATTTTTGGCAGCATTTTTCAAACGCCACCATAAATCTTTTTGTAGCGTTTAAAAAACGCCACCAAAAGATTTTTTGGCGCTACTAATAGAATTTCCAAATTTACCCCTGTTTTACGGTTGCATTTACTCAACGCCACTATATATATTTCGGTAGCGTTTTTGAAACGCTACTAAAAGTTGTTTATTATTTTACACCATTTTTTCATGCTATTATTTCCTGTTAATGGTCTATTTTGGTTCTATTATATCAATCAACATTCACTCACATAATCATCATATTCAAATAAGTTAAAAAACACATTAACCATATAATCAAATAAAATATCCATAACCATTCCAATACAATAGTTTTTCGACAAAATGACCTAACTCACATACAATAACCATTTGTATACAAATTTACACATCGGGTACTAATAAATGTTATATCTAACTAGTGCTAACAAAACGTTTGATTACCCATAATTCTTTGTTGCATACACAAGTGAAAGCTAGCACCACAAAAGTTCAACCTTGCTCTCTTCGAAAGTCCAATGCCTGCACAAGTGAAAGCACAACGTATAGATAAACAATTATGTTAATTCGTAGGACTACAAATCTGATATCAAACATCTACAACATTGTACAAGTTTACATTTCAAAACTGCATAATACTCTTTACTGCCACAGTGCTCTCCTCCACATACAAACCATCTCATAATTCACTGTACATTTCAGTTGAGTTGCACCTTACCTGCATCAATATCAACCATCACCAACAGCCTCAACCCACTGCCTAGCTGTTATCACCAACCAAAAAATAATAATAGCAAACTGCTCTTCTATCGAACAACCTCCCTGTCACCTTATTGCCAACTGCATGTCAACTTCATCAAACACACCAAGCAACCTCCCTATACCAAGCAATTTTTGCCTGCCCTATCACAACTGCATAGTGCACTGCACACAACTATGCATCCTATTACATACCCTTCTCTGACTCCAACTTCCAGTGCAAATCCATCATAGCAGCTATCACCTGCAACTACACTTCAAACTGACCACACCAAACTCCTAGTCACTTCATATCCACTACAACCACATCAACAACCACAGTACATCTCCAGTGCAACCACTCCTACTCTTAAACTACATACACTGCCAACTATCATACTTCACTCACATCAACTACAATACAACCTGAACTTCCCACCATCATTGAAACTGTGACCATATTTATACTCCATCATCAGCAATAACAACAGCCGGTATCACCACCCCTCCCTGCCATAACAGCCCATCTGCCTGTACAATACATCTACCCCATCAAACAAATACCATTAATTCAAACGAGGTATATTTGGGTATTTAGTATAACAGTTGACAACAACAGTAAAAGTCAGAAAAAGTTGACAACAACAGTAAAAGGGTCATTAACAAATATCAATCAGTTAACAGAATGGTGTCAGAAAAAAATTAGCTATATGTGCAAATTATGCAATTTGGTACTTAACTAGCATAAACTTTTCAACGCTTTAACTGGAAAAGGAAATCCCATGACCCAACCTTCTTCATTTTTTCACAACTTACAAGTATATTTAGCACAAAACCCCTCAGTACCGATCATATTTACAAATATCTCTTTACATCGTTCACAGTCAATATAAATATAGATTATTTCATAGTTACACCATTCAGTTGTATCTTTCAACTTCATAATGATGCCAGAACAGTGTTTAAACTAAGCCATGCATTTCGTCAAACCATTGAATGGCATAAACAAAATTATGAATGATACGATCACTTAACACTTATGCGATAGTACAGTAAAAAATATGAAAATTACCTTTACGCAATCAGTTTCACTAAGGCATTTGACGAGCTCCATGGCCAAGCCCTTGCATGATTTCGACATTGTGGTCAAATTTAGAGTTGAAGGATCGAGTTATTTGTAAACAAAGTTAATCTTGAATTTTGATCAGTGAACTTTGTATTGGATCCACAACTAAATGGGCTTGTCTGGCCCAAAAAAGTCCAATAGTGAAAAAAATATGGACAAATGCAAAGGGAAAAAAATAAAATTAAAGGTTCTTTCAAAACCTTTTTTTTACATGGTTAAATTTCGATAGATATAATCTACACCATTTTTAGATCCAAATGTAATACTTTGGTTTAATGGTAATATCATTGCAGTCCTTAAAAGGATATATGAAAGAGGAAGAAAATTCCTTTCGGTCTCTGTCTAAAGTTTTAGGATTAAAACTTTCAAGTTAGATTTCATAGCTATTAATCAAAGCTCCATCAATAATTAAAGACAGTTTCCATTTAAGGTTTATCTGTACTAGATTCAAGGAATCAAAAGTATGTTATGGGAAATTTGAAGTGTGTAACTCTAATTTGAAGTGGAAATTGAAACAGTGAGAAAACAAACTACTTGATTTACCATTTCTACAAATACATTTGTTTCATTGTTTACAAAAATCAGTGGAGAAATGTAATTACCTTTTTCGGTAGGATAGATCAACTACTGCAGATATAAGATCATTTTTACCAGTTATGGGAAAGTTTAATGAAAAAATATAAAACCATCTTGCTTTGTATTATAGTATGCCTGCAAACAGCATTTTGAAAGGCGTAGACATGTAGACCGACCGATTGTTCAATGTATGTTCTACAAAGCTAAATTTAATTGATAATCATATACTGCATCTGATAATTCATCGCTGTGAGAAAGAATTGGTGCAGCAAACATTAGTTAATGGTATGTGAGCATGCATTATGAATTTATACCATTACCACTTATATTTTCTAAATAAACATATCATACCAACTGAGGTACCTTATTGTGCACTGGTAAAGATGAGTATCATCCACTATTTATTATTTTCCTTTATCACCGAGTGATGTTGATGCTTCAGTGGACCAAATTCTCAACAAATATGTACTCAAAGCAGTCCAATTTATACTTTCCCACTATTCCCGATTGTTGATTAACCTGCAATGTTCGAGGATGAGGTACATATTGGTCATGGCACATATGAAAAATTCGAAAACAGTAGTAATAACTGTGCTTTTGGAAAATAATCAGACAATGAAAGTTGATTCTTCATTTTGCTTTCGTAGGCAATGATATTTGCTCTATAACATTTTAATTTGTGCAGTAGGAAGTAAGGTTAGTCTGTGAGATATTGCTATGAAATTCGAACATTACGCTAGAAGTCAAATTTTATAATGAAATTTAACCAAAGCCCGAAGTTACGATTCTTCCAATGTAGTATACTAAAATGGGGTAATATATCAACTGAGGTGAAAATTTATCAGTTAAAATTAAAATATGAAAACTTCAGTAATATAAATCAGTGAACTGCATTGATGATTTTCCAACAAAAGTTAGACTATACCGGCGGAAGTTAAAAAAAGCTAAAATTTGTAGAAACTACTTTACATTTAACTCGTTTAAAAGAAGCTGAATTAATGAAACTTTTGAGATGGGAGCCAGAGCTCTCTGTAAAAAGACAAGCTGTGGGTTTTTTTCCATTAAAATCATTCTTCCCCAAAGTGATGTAATCGATAACTCCATGTGGACTGATCTAGTTACTTAATGCAAGACAAAAGCTATAGGAAAAATAAGCGTAGCAAAGTGAGTTCTACCCTTAGTAACTCAGAAACCAAGGGAAAATACAATGCAATCGAACATGTGTGTTAACAGATTACAACCTTCCTTTGTGGGTCTGCTAGAGCATAAACTTAACAGTGAAGTTGTACGTACTTTTGTCAAAAGTTTCAAGGTAGATTGGGCATACAATTTGAACATGATGGAAGACAATAAAAGTAGAATATTACTCATGTGGGATCCTAATGTGTGGCACAACCATTCACTATATAATGATAATAGAATAATAGCTATCTTATTGCAAAATATGGGAGGGCTGAATCTGGTGATTTTTGTTGTATTGGGCTGCACACACATATATAATGATAGTCATGCGACGGACGGAGAACCGACAGAAGTCTAAATTAACTGGTTGCAAGAGGGAGATCAAAGCTCCAAATTCTTTTATTCTCGTATGTCTAGCAACAGGACCAGAAACAACATAAAATCATCGTTAGACGGTAATGACAACTATGTCACTGATGAGTCGAACATGGCTCAGTGTCCAACTAATAAAGACAGTTAAATATTTGATATAACTGTTAAATAACTGCAACCATCAAGCTAATAAAGATTAAAAAATATCAGTGTCAAATAACTTATGTTGACAAATGTTTGGAAGATGAATAAAAAAATATACTCACCTGCCAAATAGCGTTGATTATTTGTGTGGCCTATTATTGAAAGCATCCAGGCTTGTTTCTTTTCTAAACAAGTCTTTCATTAACATATACAACAAATAAGCATATATGGATTTTAATCAATCAGTCAACATGTAATCAAAGTTTTCACTAAAAAAATGGTTTGATATACAGTATTCCAATAGAAATAATTGGCAGTAATATCAGAAAAAGTAAGCAGAATTATCCATGACAAAGGGTTTTAGTACCGGAGCTAAACATAGTATTATTTTGTTTTAATAAGTTATTCAATTTCTACAAATTGCAAAACAATGTTATATCATGTTCTCCATTGCCAAACACACTTACACAGTAAGTCAATTTTTGCAAATTGCAAGACCACAACAAAACAAATTAAACATGTCAATTCTCCATTGCCAAATCAAAATTGAGTACCTTTTTAAGAAGTCAACAACCAAGTCACCGAAGATGTCTGTGCATTGATGGATGGAGTCGCCACTGCCGCCAGATTGGAGTCGCTGTCAGGTTGGAGTCACCAATTCGCCATCGTAATCAAGTCGCCATCGTCGGTCAAAGTCTGGAGTCGCTAGTCGCGTCGTATGCTATGCTGGCGGCCTGGCGCTATTGGTCTTCGCCTCTTCCTTAGTCGCAAAGCCTAATCGATCGCAGGACGAATGGGGTGAACGGAGGGACGAGAGTAGTCATTTCCTGGTCGAAGAGGAAAGGAAATGATTTTGCTTTTAGGTTTGGGGATTTTTGGGGCTTAGCAATTTAGGGATAGTTTGAGGGGAGAATGAAGTAAATTCAGATGCAAAGTGATCGATGAAAAAGGAAAGCGGGAAGATTAAAAAGTAAATAATTTTTTTTCGTGAAATGCAAAGCGGGAACGTGAAATCTCTTTAGCCGCATTTATATTTTTTAGGGAAATACTTTTTGGTTGCATTCAGAAAGAAACGCCACCAATTTTTGCAACTATAAATGGTTTTTCTTGTAGTGGATTGCGGGTTTGAAATGATAGAACCCGGATTTTTGCTTTTTAAACTGCGGATTGAAATGATACATATCCGTATCACTTGACCGAGGTTAGAAAACTATATACATGCCCGTGGTTATTTTTATAAAGTGTTTTTTTTGAATATTTTAAGTATTTTAAAATGTAAATTTATGAAAATTTAATTTAAATAGATTTTAAATGGTTTGAATAAAGAATTTATGATATTTCTATAAGTTAAAAATGTTGGATAAATGAATGGTTAAATTGAATTTTGAAATATAACTTAAGTTTGGAAATTTAGATTTTGGTTTAAAATGATATTAAAGTTATGAATAAAATGGAATTTAATTATATTTGGAAAATGGCAAATATGATAATTTGTTTTAAATTTGAATTTAAATGATTTAATAAAGTATTATTGATTTTTATATGAACTAAAATGGTTAAATGAATGAATGCTTAAATGTGAAATTTTGAAATATAACTTGACTTGGAAATGGGAAATTTGGTTTTAATTAAAGGTTTAAATTAATTTAATAAATTGGAAATTTAGTTTAAATTTGTGAAATGGTAATATGAAAATGTAAAGTGTTAATAAATTGTAAAAGGTAAAAATGGGAAAATTGTACATTTGAATTTGTTAAGTAAAATTTTTGGAAAATTGGATTTTTTTGTAAAGTTTACTTTATAAAAAAAATCATAAGTAAAAAGATATTTAAGTGAACATTTTTGAATGTTAAAAATATGATTTTTATAATGTTTAAATGGTTTAAATTAAAGTTTATTATTTGCTGGAAATACACTAAATCTGGAAAATACTTTAATAGCATTCAGAAATGCTATGGTTCTGAATTGCACTAAAATTTGAATAAAAGAGCTATTACAGCATTTCTGAAATGCTGTAGTTGAACTAAATAGACTAAAACTTGACTCAGGTCTATTACAGCAGTTCTGTAACTGCTGTAGTGGTCTTCTGTCTTTGCTGAATTTAATTAAAACCTTTAATTTGAAACCTGAGCTATTACAGCATTTCTGGAAATGCTGTCTTTGCTGTTTTAAACTAAATTGCAACTAAACTGAGATTTAACAGTAGTTTTAAAATGATGTCTTTGCTGAATTAAAATGTTTTAAAGTATAACTTATAATAGCTTTTCTGAATGCTGTGAAAGGCCGAAATTTTCAATGTTTATGGTTTTTAACTTAGTAAATGAACTCAGAATAGTTTAAAACTTTGGAAATTGAATACTTGATTGGAAAGTATAATAATTACACTTTTAAATGGTTTAGATGAATTATTTTGATGGAAATATAAACTATTTAAAAGGTGACTTGAAATGATAATAAATGAATGATATCTTTGAATTTAAAAGGTATTTAAAGTTGAATATTTGGATTTGAACTCAAATGATGATTTGAAATGAAGTTTTGAAATGATATGATGTTTTGATATATTAAAATGATTTGAAATGAAGTTTTTGAAAAGATATGATATTTTGATATATTGAAATGATCTGAAATGAAGTTTTGAAATGATATGATATTTTAAATATATTGAAATGGTTTGGAATTGATTTAATCTTTATTTTGATAAAGATTTGGATTTGAAATGATATTCTATTTTGAAGTATAAAATATTATTTTGAAATTTATAACCATGGGTTATAATAACGATTGGTTGTTAAAGAGACCGGGATCGGATATGGACATACTCTTTGTCGATACCGAAAACCACTTTAACAACTGTGTACGCGGTGGAGTTTCCAGAATGAAGTAGGATGGTGGCGACGATCCTAAGGTATATACGTGGACCCAACTCCCGTGAGTTGGCATAAGGTGGCTAAAACAGGAGCGATCGACGGGCCAAGGAGGTAGCACCTCTGATCAGACACACTTCTTTGATACCATTCTATTACTTGTGATTGATTTGGTGTGCACCCTTGATTTGGGAGTGTTGTTCGAGGTGGGCGGTAGTGGCTGCTATGCGTCACCACCAGTCCGGATGCATAATTGGTATATCTACCCTGGCATTGCCTACTTGTGCCGTGTCACCTACCATATCGAGCTTTACTACGAGTTGTGATTTCTCCCGTAGCCTGTGGAGTATCGAGGGTAGCCCCCATTTTGGGAGTATGCTAATACTGGATAGACTACTGGGACTATTACGTGTTAGGGTGAGTTCAGATTAAATGTAAAGCCCTAATGCTATTTTAAAGTATGTTTATTTTATTATTAGACATTATTATAATAGCGAATATTACTACATAGTAGATAGTTTAACGGATCCTTAAAGAATGGGTGATCCCAAGCATTCTTTAAGTTACTTGTACTTTTACTACAGTTCACTTGAGTTGGTTTACATTGTATAAGTATGTATGTCCTGACTCGAGTGTTTGTATTTTTATTTACACTCGGGTCAGCCTGAGTATTCACAGATTTGGATTCCACTTTTTGGAGATTGGAATCACTGGAGATTATCTGCTTATCTAGTTTTATCTATCTCGGTTCTGTTGTTCTATTCAGCTTGTACTTGGTTATCATATTGAGACTTCTGTTGTACTTTATTTCTTCTGTTGTATCTTATTTAACTCTGATATATTTACATAATAGCTTCATGAACTACTATTTCTTTTACTTCCGCTGCAATATATTACTCTGTGTCTGTGATCTGTGATTATTTATTTACTGTATATTCTGAGTTTTGCCAAATATAAATTAACAATTCGGTATTTTGAGCAATTCAATTTCGACATGTGCGGATGCGAATGGTTGAAAATATCGGGTCGTTACAATCTAGATCGTGTTTGCGAGAGTCTTCTTCAATACGAAGATGACGCTGTAAACTGTCTAAATTATAATCTGTTTCCGCATGCTTCATCTTTTTCTTATAATCATTACAACTATGAGGAAGTCTAGAAATTATAACTCCAACAACAAAAGATTCAGGGAGATCAATTCCAGCATCTTTAAGTTGATTTATCAGTAGTAAGATTTCGCTTACTTGTCCAATTATGGACTTATTGTGGACCATTTTGAAATCCAAGAAATTGGAAATAAGAAACTTTTTATTACTTACCTCGGATATGCGGTACTTATTCTCCAGTGCAGTCCAGAGTGCCTTCGTTGTTTCCAAGGTCCTACGAGCATTATAGACTGGGGTAGATAGCACATTCAGAATATGGCCTCTGCATAGAAAATCGTCCTCTTTGCGCTTTGCACGTCTAGCCTTTAGATCAGTATCATCCTTATCAGTTTTCTCCGGGATTTCTTCCAAGTCATCTTCCAAAAGGTAGAACAACTTGACGGTGACCAGGAAAAATTTCATCGTCTCTTGCCAACGAGTGAAATTGTCGCCATCAAAACGCTCTAATCAAGTTAGATGCTTATTCATAACTTGTAGGGCGCTCGAACCTTCCATGATTGAACTATTGTCTGAAATTTGTTGTGAATTTTGCGGTTCAAGACAAATTTGATGGCGATTGTGAAGAAGATAATGCTGTACTTCCGACTTCAAGGATCTATGAAATAGATTCTTTCAGACAATAGTTCAACCCACCAGGTACAAATGGGTTATCGAACTATCGACTTTCAGGATTCAATAAAGCCCTATAACAGCGAAATCGGATTCAAAATTTGTACGCCTTTGATCCGACCAAGAACACTTTAGTTAATGGTTTCTGATGATGCAATTTGTATAGAATAGAATGAAGAAGAAGAAACAAATCTGCAATGATTCAACGTTTGCAACACCTTGCAGATGTTACAAAATATAGAGCAATGGAAGTGCAGCGATTAGCAATACTTCCCTGGCATTGCAAATCTGTGTAGGAAGAAGAAGAATCTGAATTCGTTCCGCCCTTTATTTAAATTCAGAAATTTTGGTTCTGTGTCCTTAACGGGCAGAAATCTAACCCGTTACTGTTTACATTCGATCCAAAAATATTTTTGGATTTGACCCCGAAACCCGACCCGGTTCGGTCGTACGGCGACGGCGCGCATGTAATGTTTCATGACTTCTCTCCTCACAACAAAGCAAACATGTGGGAGCCCCAAGGCCCCAACATCCACATGGGAAAGCTATATTTATACAAATATATTGCATAATTTTCTAGCATGTGGGACTAATTGATTTCTTCTTCCCTCTTTATTTCTTCTCTTCCAAATCAAAACCCAAAGCCCCAAAACTATATTTGAAAATTTTACAACAGGTGATATCTTTCTTCAGTACTTCAATGAATTTCAATGGAAGCTACAAAGAAAATGAGAAATGCAACAAATATATCATACGATCAAAAATCTAGGAGATGTACATTAGAATTTGATAAATAAGAACCTTCTTTTTAATGTACATGCTTTATGAACAAATGTTTATTGTGTAACTTGCATCGCAAGGCTATAAAATTGCTCTTTAATTCTTTTAAACTCCTATTTTCTTATATTCCAATATGATCCCTTTTGTTCACTTTTTGTACTTTCTATATTCATTAAACTTAATATACCTTCCTAGCAAATCTCTCTCAAGACAAAAAACTGAATAAAATCTCAAAGAAGTATAAACTTCTAACAAAACGTCATGCACAACTAAAAAGAGAAAGCAAGTCACAGAAATCACAATGGTCACACTTTGATGCAATATGTACTGGCATGGTTTCACATCCGACAGCTTTTATTCAATGGTAGTTTGCCGAAACTGTAGAGCAAGAATTTACTCTTAAGACTATTGTCTATTCTCAAAATAGTTTTATATCAAAAGTAATTTCATACAACACTGAAATCACACATGTTGTGACGCCCCACCTCTATGCCCATAATAACAAAGAGTATTAAAAGGAATACTGTCTATTATTACGAAGAATAAGGCTGGATAGGAGCGACCATCCGTAATTGGCCTTACACTAATATTGGTTATCTCGATAGGAGTGGTATATACTTTTTATTTTTCATCTATTAATTATTTACTCCCATCGACATATCCAATTATCAGTATAAAACAAACTACGATAGTTCATAATAGTTTAGGACATTAGATATAACAATAACACAGATAATATAAATGCGGAACACAGATAAAAACAAAAGTCTCAGATATATATAACTGATGTCAGTTAATACATAGTTGACACTATACATATGGTACAACTACAACTGTCGACTCTAGAAGTTATATATACAAGTACATTATCGACTAATATACATGAATACATATCATTCTATACAATGACACGACTACTACAAAATGACACGGACCACTTCAGAAGATGTGAAAAGTCTTCATATCCTGAACAGCAACTCAAAGAAAGAAATCTACAACCTGAAATACTCGGGTCTGACCCGAGTATTACATTCAAAAGAAAATAATACCCAGGTCAGTCTAATTCAAACCAGTGTATTAGTGCATATAGGCAGTAATAATTTAAATAGACGACAGTCACAATAATTCCCGTCTATCCGATTCTTTAAACAAAGAAACCGGATAACGGTCAATATAACACATAACAGTGTTTAACAAATATCAGCAGATTTAAATCATCAACAGAGATAAATAAACAATTTATCAAATCGACTAAATCAATTTAAAGCTGTCAAATCTGATAGGGCTGCAGTACACGCACGCGTGTACTGCCTCGCCACTATCTCAAGAGATACACAAAAGCTCAGTGAAAGACACACATGATCACAAGGTCAAACCCATGTGTTTCAGCTGGATTCAACTCAAGTGAATTCCAAAACAAATCCAAACAGGGGAAAACTGCAACCACAGGCAACTGCATATGTTACTGTCAGGCCAAATCAAAACAAAGTATTCAAACCCGAGTGGTTAAGGAAACCCAGAGCCAACAGCAATACAAAGAAATCAAAGACCAAGTCGCAACCGTGATGATCAATCATAGTGTAACAAAATAAATGCATCAGTGCACCTGAGAATTTGACTCGGTGCAATACAAAATAACAAGGGTACAATTGCAACAATAAAACTGTGCATGTACATAGATTAGAACTGTGCGTGTACACAGGCAAAGGTCCAGACTCAACAACCCAAGGAGCATGTGCAAGGGTCTGGACAACATGGCATGTTGGAGACAAATGCAATTGCAGACTAGAATATACCAAGAAGAATTGCAAATTCAGTTACAACAGTAACCAAATGAACAAACCCAGCAGCAATGAATGCTACAAGACAAAGATCAAAACAAAACAAAGATATCAAGTGAGACCAGACTCAAGTGAACCCGACAATGAATCGAAGTCAGTGAGAACCCTGACTCGATTCTCAGAACCAAATGCAACCAAATAGTGCAGACTATATTCAAATACGACAAATGAAATTGTAACTCAAACCAATTGAGCTAAATGAAACCAAAACAGCTGGAATGGCGATATACAGTATGCAACTGTGATATTGTATAGTGCAAGTAATGCCACAGACTCGAGTGGATCTGTGAGACAAATGTACACCAGAAAACAACATGAAACTGGACAGTGAAACCAGAGGAAATTGCTCCAGTCAAATGAATATAAACTAAAATGTCCAGATTAAATACAAAGGCTAGTGAATCTACAGACCCAAAGCTAGCTAATACCCAGTGTACAGCCTAAGTATGAATCAACTCATGTATATACTGCATTAGATGACAACAGTGGATATGAACTCGGATTTCAGTGGAGACATGAACAATATTCAAGAAAAATGGAATGCATCAATGAGACTAAAGCTTGCACCATTGATAGAGAATAGACTAACTGCATATGAACCCAAACTATCTCAAAGCAATACCACTACAACATGACCCAATTTAGTGCAAACTCGAGCAGGCATGTCATAGCACACTAGAATAACCCGAGTACAATAAATGGAGATGCAACAGTGAAACTGGACTGTATACTAAAGGTAAGGTAATACTACCATGCCCAGCCAATAACAGAATATGAGGCGGTGACAACATACAATGGTGACCAAGTTATAACGAACTCATGTGGATGCAACTGCGAGATATGTCAAATGCACATGTACAAAGAGCAACACGGTGTATACTTTGGAATGCACGGTGTGCGACAGGGAGTGTAAACATGACAGGGATGACGCAAATCACTGCCAACATCATGAACTGGGCGGTACGCCAAAGACAAGGCAGCGTAGCAAGGCCCAATACTATGTGAAATAAATATGCAGACTACCCCCTTTTGTCAAGACAGCTACAATGAAGTGACTCAAACAACAACGAAAATGCACAGATAGATCAGTACATATAAGAAAACCCAAAGCAATTATACGTGAAGCCCAGGGATACAGGTATCAAGTTGAAGCTGCTACAAAATGAACAACAATGTATCATGAACAACTCGAAAAATGGTGAAGTCGAAATTCAATAGGTACAAGAAAATAACCAAAAACAATAGCAGTCTTGAACAAAGATAACTGCAGTTTGAACTCAAGTCAGGTTATATATAAAAAAAACCCCAAGTCGAAGTAGACACAAAACGTCATCGCAAAACACCATAACCCAAGTCAGTAGTGACAGGGACGAAGTCACAGAGGAAAACAGTGACCAAGTTCAAAATCAAAGTCGAAGTCGTTCAGGTCAAGGCCAAAGATAAATCATCTACATCCAAGCATAATCACGTGGCTGAAATGAAGCCAAGAAAATCGAATGGTCGAGATAACCATTCAATTATTTCAAATAATCAAACCCGAAAGTCACGTAAGAGGTTCACATAGCAACATTGATTTCCAAACGAAATCGAACAGTAAACAACAAACTCAGAAAACATATACGAACGAGAACCATCAAATTCGAACACTAATAAGCTCAAGTTGGAATTAGATGTGAGTATACTACTCACTTGTGGTGTCGAATCAAAAGATATACACGAAGGCGAACTGCACCATCACCTCGAGCATCAATCACGGCGCGAATTGAAGTAGCCTCGACCAGTTAACTCTAGCGAACATCGAAGCTCCAGGAATCAATTGGATACCACTGCACTCTATTTGCAAAGCCCTAACTTTGTCGAGGGAAACGAGCCGCCATTTTCTTTTCATTCGATTTCTTTTGGACTAGGGTTATGAATCAATGAAAATGAAAAAGAGGGATCGGTTTTAGAATCAACTAAAGAGAACGGCCTCTGATCAACGCAAATGTGGGCTAGATTCCAAATATAAAGCCCACTTCTATCATTTACAATTTGTTTTAAAAGAATTCCAAATCGATTAAATTACCAACAATAATTAGCTACCGATTTAATCGTCTAATGACGATGATCAATCGATACGGAACCTCGGGTTGTTACAGACTCCCCTCCTTAAAGAAATTGCGTCCACGCAATCATAGGGAATAAATGGATAAAAGGTAACAACCAAAAGATCATGGCAATGTCGAATGTACAAGCAAAGCAAGTGTCAGCAGGGGAAGTATTAGAAATGAAATCAAAAGGTCCGACTGATTCAAATCAAAAGAATCAACATCGTGGGGATTAAGGAATCAAAATCAGACAACTGTCTAAAGCAAGAATCAATCGAGTTCCAGCAACTAAAAGAGAAGGAAAAACAGAGCAGAAATCCCCTACAGAGCACGAATTGAATGTGAGTAAACCAAATTACTCACCTGAATCGCCAGAGAAAAAGACGAAGCTCAAATCTCAAGAATCGCAACTATTCAATCATCAAAACGATAATTGGATTTCTCAAATCAACAAATATTCAATTATCAAAACGATAATCAAATTTTAAATTTAACAAATATTTGATTATCCCAAGCGATAATCAAATTCCAAATCAACAATTATTTAATCATCTGAAGCGATAATTAAATCTCAGATCAGCAAATATTTAATTATCAAAAGCGATAATTAAATCTCAAATCAGCAAATATTTAATTATCAAAAGCGATAATTAAATTTAAAATCAGCAAATATTTAATTATCTGAAGCGATAATTAAATCTCAAATCAACAATTATTTAATTATCTCAAGCGATAATTAAATCTAAAATCAACAAATATTTAATTATCTGAAGAGATAATTAAATCTCAAATCAACAATTATTTAATTATCTGAAGCGATAATTAAATCTAAAATCAACAAATATTTAATTATCTGAAGCGATAATTAAATCTCAAATCAGCAAATATTTAATTATCAAAAGCGATAATTAAATCTCAAATCAGCAAATATTTAATTATCAAAAGCGATAATTAAATCTCAAATCAGCAAATATTTAATTATCAAAAGCGATAATTAAATCTCAAATCAACAATTATTTAATTATCTCAAGCGATAATTAAATCTAAAATCAATAAATATTTAATTATCTGAAGCGATAATTAAATCTCAAATCAGCAAATATTTAATTATCAAAAGCGATAATTAAATCTCAAATCAGCAAATATTTAATTATCAAAAGCGATAATTAAATCTCAAATCAACAATTATTTAATTATCTCAAGCGATAATTAAATCTAAAATCAACAAATATTTAATTATCTGAAGCGATAATTAAATCTCAAATCAACAATTATTTAATTATCTGAAGCGATAATTAAATCTAAAATCAACAAATATTTAATTATCTGAAGCGATAATTAAATCTCAAATCAGCAAATATTTAATTATCAAAAGCGATAATTAAATCTCAAATCAGCAAATATTTAATTATCAAAAGCGATAATTAAATCTCAAATCAGCAAATATTTAATTATCAAAAGCGATAATTAAATCTCAAATCAACAATTATTTAATTATCTCAAGCGATAATTAAATCTAAAATCAACAAATATTTAATTATCTGAAGCGATAATTAAATCTCAAATCAGCAAATATTTAATTATCAAAAGCGATAATTAAATCTCAAATCAGCAAATATTTAATTATCAAAAGCGATAATTAAATCTCAAATCAACAATTATTTAATTATCTCAAGCGATAATTAAATCTAAAATCAACAAATATTTAATTATCTGAAGCGATAATTAAATCTCAAATCAACAATTATTTAATTATCTGAAGCGATAATTAAATCTAAAATCAACAAATATTTAATTATCTGAAGCGATAATTAAATGCAACAAATATCCGATTATCAAAAACGATAATCAGAACTCATATCAACAAATATCTAATTATCACAAGCGATAATTAGAAACAACAAATATCTGATTATCAAAAACGATAATCAGAACTCATATCAACAAATATCCAATTACCTGCAGATAATTGGAAACAACAAATATCTAGAAATCAATTAAGAAGACTAGAAAATCAACATAAAAGTTTGGATCGATCCCATCAGATGGCGAGTTTTTAATTCGCCGCACGTGCATCAACAAATGGCCGAAGCCTACCAAGTACTCAACATAATTTTGGCGCCCAACAAATTGACCCGAAGGTCCGCAGAGTGACCCGAAGGTCTAGTACTGGTATTTGACCCGAAGGTCCATCATATGACCCGAAGGTCCATCATATGACCCGAAGGTCCATCATATGACCCGAAGGTCCATCATAGTGGCTCGAAAGCACACGAAAGCATCAAATATTTCAATTAACGAGTCCGGAATTAACCGAAATAGCAAACGCACATGTCCCATACCACGTGTTTTACTAAATCGTTTGATTCTCTTCATCGTTTCCTTGAAAGTGTGAAATTCATCAAAATCATCTAAACAGCAGATATTCAATTAACGAGTCCGGAATTAACCGAAAAAGTAAAAGTGTGGTTCCATACTCCGCACTTTTGCTAAATCGTTTAAATCTCTTCTTCGTTTCCTTGAAAGTGCAAAATTGTGTATTTCGTAAAAACACACTTTACATTCTCAAACGGACAAGTCCGGAATTAAGCGAATCAGTAAAAGAAAGGGGTCATAGTCCTCGATTTTGCTGAAACGTTTAAATCGCTTCCTCATTCTTTTGAAAGCGCAAACTGTTAAAATTTTTAAAAACAATTTTATTTATTTTGTAAAATAACAATTCACATTCTCAACTGGACAAGTCCGGAGTTAAGCGAAACAGTAAAAGAAAGGGGTCATAATCCTCGATTTTGCTGAATCGTTTAAGTCGCTTTCTCATTCTTTTGAAAACGTAAACTGTTAAAAATTTATAAAACAATTTTCATTTTACAACGATTTTCCAATCACGTGATTCAAGCAACAATATTAGTAACAATTTCGAAAAGGGAATTGTACTTCTCAAAATACCGTAAAAACGGTTACAAATCAGCATTGCGAAATAACCGCTTGAAAATCCACTTTTAAAATTTGACGGTTACTGAAGCCAAAGCGACAGTAATTTTAAAACGTCAAAATCACATCAAAACAATTTACATCAAAATGTAATATCAGAGAATTTTCATTTATTAAAACTATCAACAAAACACCGTGCCTCAAAAATTCAGCATTGGTGTAAAAATCCCGTTATAAAAATAACGGCAACAAAATACGTTTCATAACCAAGCATCGGTTCAACGTAAAATAAATGCAATAACGTGCAATTTAAATTTTTTTTTTTTTGCACGTACTACAAAATGAACAAAGAAATCATTCAAATGTATCTTCAATGAAGATAATTCAAAACAGCAAAATCTAATCAATAGATGATTAGTACAAAAGAAAGCCAGCGGAAATTTCAACAAAAATCACATATCTGCAATTTCTTCGAATCCTCAATTTGGATTCGAAATGCTCAAAGAAACAAATAATTACAGCTATGTAAACAACAATTGGAATTCACATCAATTTCGTATTTTGATCCTTAAATCAAAAAGATTATCAGTCGTACTCAGCGAAGACAGTTTCACTGTTTCCGCTGCGCACTCTGATAAATAGAACACAAATCAATCAAATCAACAAAACACAGTTTCACTTTTTATTTTTAAATAATGATATTTAAAAATTTCATCTAAATTTCAAAACTTTAGTTTTGACTCAAAGTACAAATAAAACATCGACCAATAGTTGTAACATATGTTCTATCCAAGTTATATTTTATATTATGTCCATAAACCCCCAAGCTCTGATACCAACTGTGACGCCCCACCTCTATGCCCATAATAACAAAGAGTATTAAAAGGAATACTGTCTATTATTACGAAGAATAAGGCTGGATAGGAGCGACCATCCGTAATTGGCCTTACACTAATATTGGTTATCTCGATAGGAGTGGTATATACTTTTTATTTTTCATCTATTAATTATTTACTCCCATCGACATATCCAATTATCAGTATAAAACAAACTACGATAGTTCATAATAGTTTAGGACATTAGATATAACAATAACACAGATAATATAAATGCGGAACACAGATAAAAACAAAAGTCTCAGATATATATAACTGATGTCAGTTAATACATAGTTGACACTATACATATGGTACAACTACAACTGTCGACTCTAGAAGTTATATATACAAGTACATTATCGACTAATATACATGAATACATATCATTCTATACAATGACACGACTACTACAAAATGACACGGACCACTTCAGAAGATGTGAAAAGTCTTCATATCCTGAACAGCAACTCAAAGAAAGAAATCTACAACCTGAAATACTCGGGTCTGACCCGAGTATTACATTCAAAAGAAAATAATACCCAGGTCAGTCTAATTCAAACCAGTGTATTAGTGCATATAGGCAGTAATAATTTAAATAGACGGCAGTCACAATAATTCCCGTCTATCCGATTCTTTAAACAAAGAAACCGGATAACGGTCAATATAACACATAACAGTGTTTAACAAATATCAGCAGATTTAAATCATCAACAGAGATAAATAAACAATTTATCAAATCGACTAAATCAATTTAAAGCTGTCAAATCTGATAGGGCTGCAGTACACGCACGCGTGTACTGCCTCGCCACTATCTCAAGAGATACACAAAAGCTCAGTGAAAGACACACATGATCACAAGGTCAAACCCATGTGTTTCAGCTGGATTCAACTCAAGTGAATTCCAAAACAAATCCAAACAGGGGAAAACTGCAACCACAGGCAACTGCATATGTTACTGTCAGGCCAAATCAAAACAAAGTATTCAAACCCGAGTGGTTAAGGAAACCCAGAGCCAACAGCAATACAAAGAAATCAAAGACCAAGTCGCAACCGTGATGATCAATCATAGTGTAACAAAATAAATGCATCAGTGCACCTGAGAATTTGACTCGGTGCAATACAAAATAACAAGGGTACAATTGCAACAATAAAACTGTGCATGTACACAGATTAGAACTGTGCGTGTACACAGGCAAAGGTCCAGACTCAACAACCCAAGGAGCATGTGCAAGGGTCTGGACAACATGGCATGTTGGAGACAAATGCAATTGCAGACTAGAGTATACCAAGAAGAATTGCAAATTCAGTTACAACAGTAACCAAATGAACAAACCCAGCAGCAATGAATGCTACAAGACAAAGATCAAAACAAAACAAAGATATCAAGTGAGACCAGACTCAAGTGAACCCGACAATGAATCGAAGTCAGTGAGAACCCTGACTCGATTCTCAGAACCAAATGCAACCAAATAGTGCAGACTATATTCAAATACGACAAATGAAATTGTAACTCAAACCAATTGAGCTAAATGAAACCAAAACAGTTGGAATGGCGATATACAGTATGCAACTGTGATATTGTATAGTGCAAGTAATGCCACAGACTCGAGTGGATCTGTGAGACAAATGTACACCAGAAAACAACATGAAACTGGACAGTGAAACCAGAGGAAATTGCTCCAGTCAAATGAATATAAACTAAAATGTCCAGATTAAATACAAAGGCTAGTGAATCTACAGACCCAAAGCTAGCTAATACCCAGTGTACAGCCTAAGTATGAATCAACTCATGTATATACTGCATTAGATGACAACAGTGGATATGAACTCGGATTTCAGTGGAGACATGAACAATATTCAAGAAAAATGGAATGCATCAATGAGACTAAAGCTTGCACCATTGATAGAGAATAGACTAACTGCATATGAACCCAAACTATCTCAAAGCAATACCACTACAACATGACCCAATTTAGTGCAAACTCGAGCAGGCATGTCATAGCACACTAGAATAACCCGAGTACAATAAATGGAGATGCAACAGTGAAACTGGACTGTATACTAAAGGTAAGGTAATACTACCATGCCCAGCCAATAACAGAATATGAGGCGGTGACAACATACAATGGTGACCAAGTTATAACGAACTCATGTGGATGCAACTGCGAGATATGTCAAATGCACATGTACAAAGAGCAACACGGTGTATACTTTGGAATGCACGGTGTGCGACAGGGAGTGTAAACATGACAGGGATGACGCAAATCACTGCCAACATCATGAACTGGGCGGTACGCCAAAGACAAGGCAGCGTAGCAAGGCCCAATACTATGTGAAATAAATATGCAGACTGCCCCCTTTTGTCAAGACAGCTACAATGAAGTGACTCAAACAACAACGAAAATGCACAGATAGATCAGTACATATAAGAAAACCCAAAGCAATTATACGTGAAGCCCAGGGATACATGTATCAAGTTGAAGCTGCTACAAAATGAACAACACTGTATCATGAACAACTCGAAAAATGGTGAAGTCGAAATTCAATAGGTACAAGAAAATAACCAAAAACAATAGCAGTCTTGAACAAAGATAACTGCAGTTTGAACTCAAGTCAGGTTATATATAAAAAAAACCCCAAGTCGAAGTAGACACAAAACGTCATCGCAAAACACCATAACCCAAGTCAGTAGTGACAGGGACGAAGTCACAGAGGAAAACAGTGACCAAGTTCAAAATCAAAGTCGAAGTCGTTCAGGTCAAGGCCAAAGATAAATCATCTACATCCAAGCATAATCACGTGGCTGAAATGAAGCCAAGAAAATCGAATGGTCGAGATAACCATTCAATTATTTCAAATAATCAAACCCGAAAGTCACGTAAGAGGTTCACATAGCAACATTGATTTCCAAACGAAATCGAACAGTAAACAACAAACTCAGAAAACATATACGAACGAGAACCATCAAATTCGAACACTAATAAGCTCAAGTTGGAATTAGATGTGAGTATACTACTCACTTGTGGTGTCGAATCAAAAGATATACACGAAGACGAACTGCACCATCACCTCGAGCATCAATCACGGCGCGAATTGAAGTAGCCTCGACCAGTTAACTCTAGCGAACATCGAAGCTCCAGGAATCAATTGGATACCACTGCACTCTATTTGCAAAGCCCTAACTTTGTCGAGGGAAACGAGCCGCCATTTTCTTTTCATTCGATTTCTTTTGGACTAGGGTTATGAATCAATGAAAATGAAAAAGAGGGATCGGTTTTAGAATCAACTAAAGAGAACGGCCTCTGATCAACGCAAATGTGGGCTAGATTCCAAATATAAAGCCCACTTCTATCATTTACAATTTGTTTTAAAAGAATTCCAAATCGATTAAATTACCAACAATAATTAGCTACCGATTTAATCGTCTAATGACGATGATCAATCGATACGGAACCTGGGGTTGTTACACATGTTCTTCTACAGTACAAATGCAAGTTTATGTCAATTATTATATTATGTCCAAATTTAAAACCTATATCAATGTTTGTCTATGGCTAGTCAACTTTTAGAAAGCAAAAAGAATCTCATGCATCCATGGTTGATGAAGATGTTTAGTACATAAAATTCTTGAAAAATCATGTTAGACCTGTGGAAAGGTAACCATTGGAAGATATAAGAGGAATACTATTTCCTTCGATAATGGTATTTATAAACCTCCTCATCAGTTGCTTAGTTGATAAGTAAGTATAGTGCACATTTGATTTAATTAAGTTTTAATCAGATTGTGAAAATTAAAAGTACCGCTCATATGTAATGTGTTGTGGTGTTTATAATGCTAGTATACTAGTGTTTATGTTATCTGATAATGCTTTAGTTATGTCATACATCCGCATAGATTGAATATAAGATAATGTTTTGTGTTGTATAACACTGGCCAAGAGTACTTTATCAAGTTCTTTTTGAACTCCACGTAAAGGTATTTTTGTTCAAATAATGGGTAAACTGAGGGATCATGGTCAATACATGGTATGAACCGAATCCAAACTAAAGGGAAACCAAAATTTGGTTTGAACTAAATAGTAATTGTTTCTATCAGATGATAATTTCTTAAAAGAAAAATAACCAAAACAACCATTGCACCTGTACATCTCTCTTAACTCAATAAAATGTATTAAATATAAAAAAATTGTTTTAAATTAATCCAACAGGGTTTAAAATGGTTTTATGAAAGCCTTTTAAAGCCTGAGAATTAAATGACATTTACAAATTCACTTTATTCTCTTCTTTAAGCTACCGTTATACAATGGTTAGTCGATAAGGAGTAATGTAGATAAATAAAAAATTACATCAATATTTAATTGGATCCAATCTATGCTCATTTACAGACACACTCTTCCAACTCTTCCAATATGATAAACCAAATTTAAGTCCACGAGTTTATGCATCTTCAATTATTTAGAAAACAATGAGCAAATTTCAGTTGGAGCAAAAGAGGGGAATTAATAAAATTTCAATTGGTGCAATTGTTCAAAGAGGAAAGAGGAATCAATTTTGAGAATAACACTGAAAAGTGAAATATCATAGAAAAGTTGTGAATAATAGTAGAATTAGAAAATATCACGAGGGCTTGTTGTCTTCTGTGACCTCTGGTCTTGCGTCATCACGTCAGGATCTTCTCGTCATCCTTACAACTACTTAACGAAACCGGAGGAGAATGGGGCACAAGGTCGTTGTCTCGTCAAGGTAGTCTCGTCTCATCGTCATTACAGCTAATTGATGGAGTCGAAGAATGATAGGGTGGAAGCGGTTTGATGCTTTCTAAGGGGGATGAATGGCACCAGCTTGATGGATTTGATGGGCGATGGGGCGGCAGCCAATTTTGAGGCAATAGGAAGGGCGGCAATTTGGAGATGGTGGCAGCGATTTTTTTTAACCAGTTTGGGGATGGTCGAAGGGGGATTAACACAGGAATTTTTTTTAAAAGGATTAGGTTAGCGCAGTCGAATGGAGGGAAACGAAAAGTTAGCAGGGAAAGTTATTAGGCATCAATTTAACAAGCTGTTTTGTATTGTTTCAAGTTTCACAGTACAAATAAATAGCATATTGCCTCAAAACGCTATAAGTATAAGCTGTCAAAAATCTTTTTTTTGTAGTGGAATTTGGTTGAGAGAAGGCTTGATTAACCTTTATAGACCTCAACGAGTGTTGGTAGTGACACTTGGTTGAGAAAAGGCTTAGGAAAATAGGTTTAGTACGTTCAAGTACATAATGAAGTCATAAACTGTTTATGTTGAAGCTATGCTTAAACTAATGTTGAAGTCATTAATCGATGTAGAACAATCTCATGAGAAGTAGAAATCGAGACTATGAATGTTTAAGAATTCGAAGCAAGTTATGATAAAAATAACAAGTGCTTTGGAACTTGAAACAAGTTACCAGTCATAATATCTTTATTCATATGCTATGCAATGGTTGAATATACATGGACGTATGTGCAATTGGTCAAAAGGTATAATTGGCATCAAAATTCCCAAATTTATTTAGGGTTACAAAGTTTAAAATGTAAGAAGTGAGAAAATAATGATTCACCCCCTCCTCCATGCCCCTAGGTTGGTATTCATAGGGTGGTATGGCGCTGCGTGGATGCCATGCAGCATGCTTGTACTTCGGCATAAAGGTTCATCTCGATGGCACTTAGCGTTATGCTTTGTTTTGATAATATACGTCATTCCTTTGTATATTGGTGAATAATGGCATCATTGATGAGCGGTATTGATAACAAGCGGCATTAATAATAGGCGGCATTGATAATAGGTGATATTGATAATTGACGGTATTGATGATAAGCGGTATTGATAATAGGGGGCATTGAAGATGTATGGCATTACTTGGAAGGCAACGTCAATAAAAGGCGACACTGGTGAGGAGCGACATCAGAGAGGAGTGACATCACTTGAAAAATGTTAACTCCAAGGATATGCGGCATTGACTAGATGAAAAATCGGTTAGATGTGATATTGACTGGATGCGGTATAAACCCTTGCTTTGATGATGCATTCAATCTTTTGAGTGGTGGCTTATGACATGGCACTCTTCGACATTATCACTGCCTTGATGAGATATTGCACTAGCTTCATACGATATCATCCACTGGTGATATGCGAGATATGGCATTATTCATTCAGCTTTATTTGTGGAGAGCGGCATTGGTGATATGAGGCATTATTGTAGGCCTTCGACATTGGCTTTGACAACATGCCACTTCCATACTTTTGTTGTTATTTACTGATGCGAGATGCTATGCTATTTGATAATCTATTTTCCATGATGCAACATCATCTAATGGCTCTTGTTGAAGAAAGGTTTTATTAATGATGTGCGACAATTATGTCGTATGTGCTGGTGGCATCCATATCGCATCGATGACCTCCTTTGGCTGCTGAGATCCTTGTTGTTGACAAGCCCTCAAGCCTTTGTGATAAATATTGGTAGTGACAAGTTCATATTGATGGTGCCCTGATATGCATTTATTTATTTGCAAGACACCAAACCAATGATCTGTACTTTGGTAAACTTGGGTTTTCGATTTAGCGGAAATTCGGGACAACTAGGGTATACCAAATGTAACGACCCGCCTTTCATTCCACAGAAAGACGCATCATCATTAAGAAAGAAAGGGATAGAAAAGAGAAAAGATAGGAAAGATAGAACTAAACAATATCAGAATCTCACATTCGCAGCACAATCACATATCAGAGATATCACATAATCCAAGGCATTCAATATCATTCGATCATCTATAAGCAAGATTTATTAGATGTATAATTCCTAATTAATTTAATTAATCTCCAATTAAATTAATTACCAACTTTAATCACTTGGATTACCTTAATCCTACTTACTTATCATTAATTAATTACAAACTAATTAATTAATCATCTCTTGATTATCTATCTTAATTAATCATCCTTAATTAATTATTCTTTAATTACATTAAGTAATTATAAATTAATTATCCTAAACCATTCACATTAATTAACCTTTAATTACTCTCATTAAATAATTATACTATAATTAATTAATGATCCTTAATTAATTTTTAATCAACTTATAATCACTTACATTAATTAACTAACCCTTAATTAATTAATTAATTACACTAAGTAATTAATCCTTAATTACTTCCATTAAGTAATTATCCTTTTATTAATTACATTAAGTAATTATCTATTAATTACTTACACTAAGTAATTATACTTTATAATTTACATTAAGTAATTATACTTAATCACTTTCATAAGTGATTATCCTTAATTAATTAAACTTAAGAAATAAAAACCATGAGTGAGCGTATTGTATTCTTGCTATAATTATATGAAATAATATATGCCAAATTCTATAAATTCTAACTATGAAGTAGTTACAACCATACTCTAAAAAGATGCATAAATCGATTATAAGTCAGAACTGTGGATGAAGTTAAAGATGTACACCTACCTCGTTTACCCTGTGGGAATTAGGTCATATCGAAAGACGTTGACTTAAAAAGAGCATGGATGCAACATATGGAAGGGTCCTCGAAGCGGGATGGTACATGACTCCTTAGTTCGGCTGGAAATCCTAATGGTTATAGATCCCCACAGGATTGCCGATTGATGATAGCTTGATTTTAATATTTGGAAAAAGAAGATAAGTAAGAAAGTAGTAGAAAATAAGAAAGGTCTAAAAGAAGGGACAAATAAAAATCCATCTGAGTCTGACCTTATATAAAAGAATTTAATATAAAAGTTGAAATGATTTTACCATAAAAGTTGA
Source organism: Allium fistulosum (assembly GCA_030737815.1). Lineage (NCBI taxonomy): Eukaryota > Viridiplantae > Streptophyta > Magnoliopsida > Asparagales > Amaryllidaceae > Allium > Allium fistulosum. The sequence continues at coordinate 909,756,916 of CM060907.1, read as the reverse complement.
GAGAAATATGTAAATAATATATTCAAAAGCGCTTTCAAAGGAATTATTTTAAGATATAAAAACCCTATTTTTGAAAAGTAAGTAAACATTAAATTTTTGAAGAAAAATAAAATATTTACATTTTATTTAAATAAAAAGTTATAGTAGAAATTAAAATTAGTTAAACCTAAAATTTTAGTAAACGGCTTTTAATAAAAAGTTATTTGTTTGAGAAAAAATAAAGTAGAGTGTTTGTAGCTCATTGATTTTTCAGATACGAAAAAATATATTTAAGTGGTAAAATTCTTTTAGGGGTGGACAATAGGAAGTGGTACTAGTATTCAATGTGGTAAATAATAATGGAAAAGAAGATTAAAACCCGAAGAAAAGTAGAATAATGCGGTAGGCAGATGCACCATGATGGATAGATAAGAATTTCTCCGAACAACCAAAGCGAAGATGAAGAAGACGGGGACAAAACAAAGCAACTTTAGGTAATATTTGTTTCGGCCCAAAAAGGGTCCAGGTTTAATCTGGCCCAAATAAGCACGAGCTGTCGACCACTTGAGTTACCCAGTCGATCGGTAGCAATCGACTGCCTCTATAACAGTGACCGACCAGTCATGGTTCTGAAGCATTATATTTTGCGTCCAGTTCGAGTTACCTTTATTTTCACCAAACCCTCCTCTTTCTCAAAGCGACAGTGACACCACCTCCTCCACAAAGCCCCCGACCATGCCTAGCAGCCCCGTCCCGATGATGTCCATCCCCAACGGCACCTAGGCAATGATATAGCAGCTCCACCGCCTCAAAAATCAATTAATTCCTAAGCCCCAGATCTAGATCCAAGTCCAAATCATGGCCCTCCACCACAGCAACCTCTCTGCTCGACACCCAGATTTGACCCCGTAGGAGATTGTATGGCTCTAGAGTCAGTAAAAAATTATGAAAAGCTACGAAGAATCGGCAAGCTTCACATTGCTACAAGGGCGTCCGATAAAGTTTGGAGACTTCGCCTCCTATGATTTGGAAAGTCTATTCGCAGCTACAAGATTAATACACATCCATCGCCATGACACTTTCGAGCATGGATGCTATCCAAGATGCATGCATTTGTTTGAGGCCAATTTGGTATTCTTGTTCGATGATAATGAGATCAGCTTCACATTCGACATCAAGGAGGTAAAGATTCAAATGACTAATGAGCGATTCATTGGGATCCTACATATCTCAACAGCAGGAGAGGACTTGGAGGATATCGAGACCATTGGTCATGCTATTCTTCAGCAAATTTTTCATCAAGGGATAGGCGTCTGGTAGACGGAGAACTTGCAGGACCAAGCCCATCTGGTCACCCACGTTGTCCAACACAACATTGTCCCAAAGATGGGGAGCTACGACCAGATCTTACACCTCGTCTAGAAGGCCACCTACGCCATTATAGGTGATATTCTGGTGAACTAGGATAAGGCGATCATGGTCCATTATGCGAGCCCAGAAGCATGGACTCAGAGGAAATACCACCCATATTTTTAGCTTTTCACTCCCATCTTTCGATAGTATGGAGTTAGCTTCAAAGGGGAACTAACAGAGAAGAGGATACTCATGCCATTGGAAAGTACCTCCCTGAGGAGGGTGAGGATAGAGGCACCGCCCATGGATTTTGGAGCAGCGGAGTAGCAGGAGGCAGGACAGACGCATATGGATTAGGCTCCTTAGCCGGATTAGTAGGCCACAGGGCAGCAACAGCAGGCCCTTGAGTATGGAGTGATCCGAGAATCCTAGGTCTGGATCGAGGCCAATCTATAGGAGATAAGGGTGCAACAATGGGATATACGGGAGGAGCGGTGGTGCCATAGTAATGAGCTTGGGTGAATAGCATTCATGCTCCATTCTTTCGGTTCCAATCATGGTTCGAGCTCTCGTAGAGGACTATCTCTTAGCCCTTAGCTAGTAGTATTAGTAGCAGGCCCTTGAGTATGGAGTGATCCGAGAATCCTAGGTCTGGATCGAGGCCAATCTATAGGAGATAATGGTGCAACAATGGGATATACGGGAGGAGCGGTGGTGCTAGAGTAATGAGCTTGGGTGAATAGCATTCATGCTCCATTCTTTCGGTTCCAATCATGGTTCGAGCTCTCGTAGAGGACTATCTCTTAGCCCTTAGCTAGTAGTATTAGTAGCAGCAATTATTTCCTTCCAGCATTTGTTTTCTTTAAATTTTGGGTAGTAAGCATTAGCTATTTCTGTTTGTATAAAACACGTACGATATTAATGGAAACGTTCCTTTTTATTTGTTTTATGTGTTTGACCGGCGTATTATTTGTAAAATAGTAAAACGAAGAAAAATCAGGAAAGACACTTAACTAATGCAAAAGAAAAGAAATAGGAAAGGATTGGAAGTTATAAAATAAATTAGGAAATTTGTTAAATTAACTACTAAAAGAATATTTAAGTTAAGTCATAAAAAGTAGTAAAATTTTGGAAGATAGATTTTTGTTAGCGAATAACAAAAAAAGGTTGTTTTGGCCATAGGTCATTATTCCTACACCTTAAAAGCTAAAATTTATAAATAAATTTATGTGTTGGTGGTTACTCAAAATTAAAAGAAAAGGTTTTGAAATTGACATTTACCGCGTAATAGAAAAAAGTCCATTATGGGCGTTAAACTATTGACTAAACCTTAACTACGTAGGATGTAGCATGAATTGTTTTGAAAAAACTAATGATATACTTTTGAAAGTTTTGTTCAATATTCATGATTTTAGAGATAAAATAATTTTATGAAAAGTTTTGAAAAAATGGTGGTGAAATATTAAAAAAAAATTAATTTTTTTTCCAAAATTTCATAGTTTAATCTAAAAGGATTTTGTGTAGAAGAAAACGTGAAATTATTTTATTTTTGAAGTGCCATATGTCTAGCAGGTGAATATGTCGGTGGGTTAGGAAGTTGAAATTTTACCGTGCAGCATAAAAGACAGTAAAATAAAATATAGTTAGTGACAAGGGAAAAAGCTGTTTTAGCTATGGAATCTCTTTCGCCATACCTTGTCGGTAGGTGAACAAAACTGGTTGTAAAACAACTCTATTTAAAAAAATTAAAATAAAATTTATTTATGCGGACTTGGAAAACGAGATCTGGGCATAAGAGAATGTTCCTAGGTACAATAGAAGGAGAGTACATAAGAAAATGATGGAAATATGGAAACCCTCCATCTAAACCATTTTCCATCATAAAGAAAATAGGTTAAGAAAACTGGATTTTTTAAAATTTTGGATGTTAGCAATGGTATGCTAAGATTTTGCATGGTTGGGATTAGATGAAAAATTGGTTGAACTGTATTTCTATTCGTAGAAGTGTAAGAAAATTTGAATGCAAAAATAAAGATTTTGATTTTAAAAACTTGCATGCATATAGAACTGCTGGTATATATATGATGTTTGCACCATATTTTCAAAATTGTTTTAAAAGAATGCATTCGTATATGAGCCGTCGACTTAGTGTTATTCAGCATACATATCATATATGTTGTGATAAACCTTGCACTTATACACTATTTGTTGAAAATTGGTTGCACGCTAATTGGCTAGTTAGTTTATGGTGGTTACACGTTATGTTATATGATTCAGCCCTTGAGGAATTTCAGGGATGAAATTCTTTTAAGGGGAGGAGAATTTAACACCCTATAATTTTAATGAAAATTAACTAAAAAGAAATTAACTAATAATTAGTAACACCAGAAATAGAATTTTTACAAACATCAGAATTTGGCTACAAAAGTTGCAATGTTGGGTTCGTGGCAATTTCCTGATTAGTTTTCATAAATGAAGTCCAATCGGAGTTCAAACGAAAAATTTATCATTGTTTGAATATTTTAGATTGAAAATAATTATATGTGTAACTAGGAAAATAAAATGTAATTAATGAAATAAATTTACATTAATGGTCGCTTAGGGTTGAAGTAAACTTAACGTAGAAAGAAATTGTCTCAGTTGGTTTTATAATGAATTAAATCAACAAATAAACGTTAATAGTTGATTATCGCAATTCAATCCAACCAGTCGAACCCTATTTTTGACCGGTCGACACCAAGGATCGACTAACGATATAAGTATTCAAATAGGGAGTGAAATTGAAATAATAAGGATTAGATCCAAAGATTTGGAAAGCTAAAATTATGAGTGGGAAATTATATGTTTTTATATAATACTGGATTAATATCATTGTAAATCTGTGCTCGTATGCCTAAATGTAATTTCGGAGTTGTAGACCTAATTTTATACATATAATGAATTTATTAACCCCACCTATATATTCTGTGATTGATAACTTATATTTTATATTGCATGTACTTGAATTTGGAAAATATTTGGTAGTAATAGTCCCTGAATTTGATAAATTATGTAGTAGTTCTAGATATGCCAGTTAAATGGTTTATGCAAGTAAATGCACTTATAAGTTATCACAATAAATCATTGGAAATTAATTAGTGTTTTAATTCATTGGAATGTTGGGTGTTGCAATGTAAATTTCTATAGATTATCAGGTTCAAATTCATAAATAAAGTGTATCGTTTGAATAACAACGATTACGCCTAAAAGAAAGAGATATATAAAATAGGGATATTTACCATATTTTGTACTGTCTATTTCAATAACTACAAAAATATAATTCCTTGTAAATTTAGACGTAACACAAATTTTTCTCTTTGGATAAGATATAGAGATTTACCGTGTTAATCTTTCCTTTTTAGGGAGATGTAATTCCAATGCATTAAAATGCAAAAATACCGGAGTATGAATTAAAAAGTTGTAGTTGTGCTAATAATAACTGTTAAATTGTAAAAAATATGTATATATATTGTTGGCGTCAAAATTGGCCTCCAACACCAGTTGTTTGAAAGCACCAATATCCAATCCAATCATAGAAATATAAAGAGAAATAAATGAAGAACCAAATTTAAAGCAATCAAAAGTCAAGTAAATAGAGACACAGATTTATAGTGGTTCGACTAAATCTGGCCTACGTCCACTCAAGAATAATCATTTTAATTATACTGAAGTTTGTTTACAGTTATAATCCAAAATTCAAGAATAAAATTGGTAGAGTGTAGCTTATGTTTAAGGTAAAGAGAAGCAATAAGAAAATCCCTTTTTTGATGCCATGATTGCTGTATTTATAGGGGAAGACGTCCATGGATCGTGCTAAAATTTCGACAAAAGGTTTGGAAGACCAAGACAAGGCCACCCAAAAATTTCCAGGCCCATTAGCGTCCATAATAGGGATCGGTATGGATCCCTATTTTGGTGTCCAAATGGGGTGAAATCCCTCTATAGGGTTCCCCATGATGTTAGTTACTTGCCCTCCAAATTTCGTGCCATTTCGACTTGCGGTTTGTGAGATATCACATTTTCCATGAAGTGGTGTTGTTTAAATCCCGACTTCTGCCAATCCCTATGGAGGGATAAGTACCGATCCCTCCAACTTCTTCCAAATGCAATGTGATCCCTATAGGGGCTTCTCCATGTTGGATTATGCTTAGCCTCCAAGTTTCATGCCAATTGGATTAGCAGAACTCGATTTATTGATCAATCTTTGTTGCAAATCCAACTAAACCAATTCCAAAATAGTTGTAGGTGTCGATCCCTACCAAGGGAAGAGCGCCGATACCTCCAAACTCCTCCAAATGACAGGCAATCCCTATGGGGTGTTCCATATGTTGTAATTAGCTTGTGCTCCAAGTTTCACGTCAATTGGATGTGTAGATGTTGAGATATTGATCGATCCTTGTTATGAAGTTGGGTTTGGCCGACGCCTAAGAGGGATTTGTACCGATCCCTCTTTCTTCATCCATGCGATCCCTAGGGTAGGCTCCCTAGGGTCCCTACATCTTGCTCACAAAGTTTCATATCCATCGGACTTGTGACCTTGAGATATTGATTGCTTTCCACAAAATGTTGTTGTACTTCGAAGTATAATGACCCCTCCTGTTCGAGCCAATCTATGCTGATCCCTCTTATGCATTGTGCCATATTTCATACCTCGAACATTCTTCCTTACATATCTATCAATTCCATTTAATCTTAACTTGGCCTATACCTGATTTTTGAGCCCTATAATCGTCACTCTGTATTCATCGGCCTTCATAATCGTGAAGTCTGTTGGGTTTAATCCGCCTGTATTTTACCTTAGCAAAAGGTAGGTTAACACTTTGCCCCCCAAAACATGCCTTGTGATAGGAAGGTGTGTTTTGAATTGCCATAAATCCAAATCTGAAGTCCATAATCCATTGATTGCCAAATTATCCAATCCATTGCCAATCTAAATCCATCATCTCTCCAGATCGTTAGTGAAATTCATGACCATTCCAAGTCGATATCCAATTCCGAACCCACGATCTCTCCGGATTGTTAGCCAAAGCCCAGATCATTCCAAGCACATATCCAAATCCATAGCTATTCGAAGCTGATATCCAAATCCATAACCTCTCTGGGTTGTTATCCTAATCCAAATCCTCGATCTCACTAGATCCTTGCCGAGCACAGTCCATTCTCGACGACCTGAGTAGGCCGATCCATCACATTCGAGTGAAGTGACCTACCCCTTACCAGGCATAATACATACTTGACAACCTTGATCTCCTCGGATCCTTACCGAGCACAATCCATACTCGATGACCTGAGTAGGTCGATCCATCGCGTTCGAGCGAAGCGACCTACACCTTGCCAGGAATAGTCCATACCTGACGACCTTGATCTCTACTGATCCTTATCGAGTGTAATCCATACTCGATGACCTGAGTAGAGCAATCTATCATGTTCGAGCGAAGCGTCGTACCCCTTGCCAGGCATAGTCCATTCCTGACGACCTGTATTATGTATTACATTGATCCAAATTTAAACATTCCTAAGTCCATTTGCCAAAATATAAAATAAGAGTCCGTATAACCAATAAACAAGAGTTCAAAGAAAACAAGAAGAAGAAAAATTCACAAACCCTAGCATTACGGTTTATCATCATCTCAGAGCATGCCTAGGGACCGTCCTCGATCTCGTACATGTGTAAGTGACTTAGCCATCCTACTATGGGGTTTGCTACTTATCCCATGCCATCCTGATCAATCGACGACAAGTTGATGATGATGCCTTGATCCAGTGCCATTTTCATTCGAGATGGATGGTGGCTGCTCTTGTTCCCGCACACAGCCCGAGTCCTTATGTATTATTGTAACTGACCATTCCTTATGTGTTCCTCAATGGTATCCTTCAAATGCATACAGTCATTTGTATTGTACCCATCCAGCTCATGAAATTGGCAGCACTTTTTTGATGTTCGTTCGCGTTTGGAGGGTTCCCTCCTTGTAGGCCTTCGATATGAAAGGCGTCCTCGAGTATCCAGATATATCCATTCTAGGGTTTGATTCAATTTTGAGTAAGAAGAGAATTTGGGTTCTCCACTCTGTCACTTCGATCCATCAATGTTATTGTCCATGGTCTGTTTACCCTTGTCTTTTCCTGAGCTTTCACCGGGTGATTCTCCACCTCGTACCGTATTAACTTTCGTTGCCTCTTTATCAGCTTTCACATCATCTTGTTGCAAAAACCTTTCTGCTTCATGGTAGAATTCCTAGAGATTCATCGGTGGATCCCTTATCAGTGATATCTTAAAATCTAAATTATCTACAACTCCTGATACTGCCGCCATCAAAACCATCGATGGATCTGGTTGATCCACTGAAACAACTGCCGCATTGAACCTGGTTAAGGAATTATTGAGTGATTCTCCTACCACTGCTTTACTTACATCAATGTCATCACATTCTTGTGCCTCGCAGTGTGAACCCAAAACTTTATCATAAATCTTTCGACCAATCCTATCCATGTGCTAATAGAATTGCTTTCCAACTGTCTGAACCATAGCGCAGCTACTTCCGTTAAGTACAAGGGGAAGCACCATGGCAAGACTTCTTCCGATGCCCCCAGTACTTCTATGTGCCATATATACCTCATCATATGCATAGTTGGATCCTACTTTCCATCATAAGCTTCTAGTGCTGGTAGTTTGAATTCTGTTGGATTCCTAGCATTCCTGATATTAGGAGTGAATGGACTTCTATTTACATCCTCCAGATCCTTGTTCAGTAATCCTCCATGCATAGCTTGCTTGATCATCTCTACAAACCTGTCATTGTCTTCCAATGGTAGTCCCCTATCATTATGTCCAAGCTGCCCCTCGAGTCTACGAGGGAATTCTGGAACGTATTCCTCTGGACGAGCATCCAAATTTCATTTGCACCAAGCTCCATGGGATCGACCGCAGGTCCTCTAGCATCGCGACTAACTAGATACGGGGGAATGCCCCCATGTCTTTGGGGTTCGGTACTGATCCCTCTAGGATGGTAGGGGATGCTCCCGGCTGCTATGTTCTATTCCTTTGTTTATTGGCTCCATCTTCATGTTCTCGGTTCTGATTTCCAGCAATTCCTACTACTTCAGCTCCTTGATTTTGTGCTCCACCTTGTCCAATCCGTTGGAGCAAATTCTGCATCATTTCCTCCTACCTTTTCAGCATCCTCTTCTATATAGCATCCATCATCGTTTCCATTTCATCCCTAGTGATGTAGATAGGTGCTTGATTAGCTCCAGCTCCTAAGGAAGCCTCTTGACTCCCTCCATCATGGCTCCTTTCAGATAGCACTCTTCTTGTTGATTGCCTAGTCATTGCTTTCTAGATACAAGTATCCAAGCTTCCAACTCTAAGATCCTAGCTTCCAAATCCTCGGGTGTAAGTCCTTCTCGGTAAAAGCACCAAAATATTGGTGTTAAAATTAGCCATAAAGATCCAGTTGTATGAAAGCACCAATATCCAATCCAATCACAGAAATATAAAGAGAAGTAAATGAAGAACGAAATTTAAGCCAAGCAGAAAGCAAGTAAACAGAGAAACATATTTATAGTGGTTCGGCTAACTTCAGCCTAAGTCCACTAGAGAATAATCCTTTTTATTATGCTGAAGTTTGTTTATACTTACAATCCAAAATCCAAGAATAAAATTAGTAGAGTGTAGCCTAGGTTCAAGATAAAGAGAAGCAGAAAGAAGATCCCTTTTATAACACCATGCCTATTGTATTTACAGAGGAAGAAATGCACGGATCGGGCTGAAAATTCAATAGAAGGTTAGGGAGACCAAGACAAGGCCACCCAAAAATTTCCAAGCCCATTGGGGCCCAAAATAGGGATTGATACTGATCCCTATTTTTGTGTCCAAATGGGGTGTGATCACTCTGGGTGGTTTCCCATGATGTTAGCAACTTACCCTCCAAACTTCGTGCCATTTCGACTTGCGGTTTGTGAGATATCGCATTTTTCATGAAGTGGTGTTGTTTAAATCTTGACTTCTGCCGATCCCTATAGAGGGATAGGTACCGATCCCTATAGAGGGATAGGTACTGATCCCTCCAATGTCTTCCAAATGCCATGCGATCCCTATGGGGGCTTCTCCATGTTGTATCATGCTTAGCCTCCAAGTTTAATGCCAATTTGATTAGTAGAACTCGAGTTGTGATCAATCTTTGTTGCAAATCCAACTAAACCAATTCCAAAATAGGGATAAGTGCCGATCCTACCATGGGAAGAGTGCCGATCCCTCCAAACTCCTCCAAATGACATGTGATCCCCATGGGGTGTTCCATATGTTGTAATTATCTTGTGCTCTAAGTTTCACATCAATTGGATGTGTAGATGTTGAGATATTGATCGATCCTTTTTATGAAGTTGGGTATAGTCGACCCCTAAGATGGATAGGTACCGATCCCTCTTTCTTAATCCAAATGATATGCGATCCCTAGGGTAGGTTCCCTAGGGTCCCCACATCCTGCTCACAAAGTTTCATATGCATCGGACTTGTAGATCTTAAGATATTGATTGTTTTCCATAAGAATACTCTTGTACTTTGAATTATGTCGATCCCTTATGTTGGAGCCAGTCTATGCTGATCCCTCTTATGTATTGAGCCATATTTCATACTACAAACATTTTTCCATATAGATCTATCAATTCCATTCAATCTTGACTTGATACTATTATCTATATTTATTTTTGGGCCCTACGATCGTCGCTCATTGGCCTTGATAATCGTGAAGTCTGTTGGGTCAAATCCGCCTGTATTTTGCCTTAGCAAAAGGTGGGTTAACACACACACACACACACACATATATATATATATGCCATAAGGTCAAGATAGAAATCAAATAGTAAAGGTAGGCAAATAATAAAATGAATAAATGCAAGAAGAATACAAGATATATGGGTATAAGAAGTTCACTAAAAAAGAAGGATAATAAGGGTTAAAAAGGACAGAAATAAAGATTCATTAATAAGAGAAGAAATTAAAAAGTAAAAGATACTTAAATCTTTTAAGTTCAAGGAAAACAATAAATGATATTAAACCAATGTTAATGAAACAAGGAGTCATTTAAATAAAAATAACTGAATACGAGTAGTCGAACAATTGAGGCGTAATAATGAAACAAGAATACACACACACACACACATATATATATATACACACATTTATACACACACACACTGTTAACCTGCCTTTTGGCAAGGCAGTATATAGGCGGATTTAACCCAATAGGCTTCGCGGTTATCGAAGCTGGAGTATCATGGATTTGGTTCAGATGGATGGATGGATAATCAACTACAGATAATAATATAAAGCTAGGACTAAGCATGGTCGATGGATAAACGATGCAGGGCGCTTGGAATATGGATTTTGGCTTGGATAAGTTAAGGATCGACATAGGCTAGGGTTGATCTACTTCGGGTTGGCATATGATTTACTTCGGGTCGGCATATGATCTACTTTAGGTCGGCATAGGATTTACTTCGGGTCGGCATATGATTTACTTCGAGTCGGCATATGATTTACTTCGGGAAGACATATGATTTTCGGGTCGGCATAAGGATTTACTTCGGGTCGGCATATGGTTTACTTCGGGTCGGCATGGGATTTACTTCGGGTCGGCATGTGATTTACTTCGGTACAACATAAGGATTTACTTCGGGTCGGCAGGACTTGGAGGGAGGTATGGCTTGGGTCGGCGTGGGAGTAACGGTCGGCATAGGAAGGGTTCGACATAGTTTGAATGTGCAAGGAAGGGCCGACGTACTTCAAAAGCTTGTAGGAAGGAAGGATCAGCATTTTCTTGGACGAAGTGGGTTCGGCATTGGAGGGATTGGCGTTGGTTTAAGAGGGGGATAACGATTGGTAGTGCTATGCCGATCGTTATTTTTGGACGAGTTGGGTTTGACGATTGTTATGGTGGGCCCATGTAGGTGAGAAGACCCAATAGCCGAAGTTTCACCTATAAATACATCAGGCTTGGCTTCAAAAAATGGGACTTCATTCTGGACCTTCATTCTGTTTCTCTTCATCTTCTACCTAGAGGATACTCTGCCATTGCTATTCTGGAATTTTGGACTGTAATTGTAATCAGATTCAGTATAATAAAAAGGATTGTTCTAGAGTGGACGTAGGCTGGAGTTAGCCGAACCACTATAAATCTTGTCTTTCTTTTATTTGCTTTCATTTCAATTTGCTTATTCTTCGTATTATCTTCTCTACATCATATACTATCTGTGACCTATGACTGGATATTGGTGCTTTCACGTATAATTAGGTGTTGGTGGTCAATTTTGACACCAACACACACACATAGCTTCAAGTATACGTTTATGATGGAGGTGAATTATTAAAGTTAGCTAAATCTTAGCTTAGATAGGAGTGACATAGTCATAAAAATAGGCTGGAATGCGAGGTCAGCAGTGTTACATAACAGAAGTTAGCCTACCGCAATGGGCTACTAGCAGTTGTATATACATTATATTGATGTGGAACATAACCAACCGTAGTACCCGTGGAATTATACATTCGCATATAGGTGAAGGGATACCAAGTAGAGTATGTTATAATCTTTTAGGAGGTATTGCCCTGATTGCATAAGGCAATCAAAATGGGAAGGTAAGCAAGGCTCGGTGCTATGTTAGTGCGTTTGGTACCATATTCGGGAGTAGAAGTTGTACATAGGTTGAGAACGTCATCGGTCTGGAGCGGTCAGTGGAAAGACGTAGGTTACACCTAAATGGGCTACACCTCCTACTACTGTAGATCACACTTAGGTCATGCACTGCCACGGTTGTTTGGTACTTTGTTTGTTATGAGTCAAGGCTGGATAATCCTTAAGAGAGGTCTTTTAAATGATTGGAGTAGCCCTTCGAGTTGAGTCCTCAATAGTATTTGGAGCTAAGTCCATATGACGCATTTAGGTAAATCCCTAGGGTGAGAAAGAATAGGCTAAGATATTGTGATGCCGTTATTAGGCATTATGGGAGTTTCTTGGTATGTACAACGATAAGGACGTGATACTGCATAGATGATGGATCCTATTAAGGTACTGGGTTATTGATAATAGCGGGGATAATATCTTGGTCCGAAGGAGGATTTTGGTACTTATATATATATAACACGTGTGTACTTATTATCTATCTAGGGTAAATGTGGCATATCGTACGCGTACGTGGAGTCAAGACGATTAAGTAAAAGTAAGAGTCATAACATGTAATGGAAGGCAATCGGCATAAACTAGTGTTATGTATAAAGTGTGTTTTACCAATTACCAAAATATTGTTTTGTCCCCACCCTCATTACTACCATCAGGATAGCTTAGAGGAACATGTACCATTACAATGCGGGAATAGTGGAAGGACAGGTTTCAACATGCATGCTCGATACTAACAAGGACACTAGATATTGGAAGTGTCACTCTTGGTCGGTAGCTATATGTTATATTATACTTCACTATTCTGCTATGAGTTTATATCAATAGTGCTCTGATATGCATTTATTTGTCTGTAGAATACCAAACCAATGATCTGCACTTTGGTGGGTTTGGTTTTTCGATTTAGTAAAAATTCGGTACCATTGGGGTGCGGGTTGTCACATTAACAACTATAAATACAAAAAATAAAATTTAGGAAGATGAACACATGAACAAACATCCAATATCACAAATATAATATCTTCAAACATATTGTAGTTAATAAATAGGTATTATATAATAACAATACAAATCCTTAATTAATGGAAGCATATAAAGCACTCATAATATGAATAAAAGAAGTAATGAAATATGGTAACACCATCTTTACATAGTACTAAGTTAACCAGAAATAAATCAATCACAATTATAATAAAAAATTACGAATTGCTATAGCAACAAACCTAAAACGGCCAAATATTACCATGTTATCAATTATTACTACTTAATTATTTTTATTTTAGCTAAAGCAAAATTAAGCTTTGAAAAAATTGCATTCATAATTTTCATTTCAGTATTGTAGAAGGATTTCAAGCTAACAGCAGTTCATGTTGATGAAGTAAGCTAAAGTAATACCTAAAATCATCGAGAATAAATTTAAGGTTCAGCACATTCAGAGCTGGTCGACTTCAAATTCCAGTAAGTTGCAATGGATTGAAAACTTGCAAGTTGCAATGGATAAAAGCTAAACCACCAAATTTGTGAGTTGCGATGGATTGAAAGATGGGTCCCTAAAGTTATGAGCTGCGAGAAGAAGATTAGAAAGATGGGTGCAAAGTGAACGTTAGAGATTTGTTGTATGAAGGAGCAAAATAAATGAGAGAAAGGGAAATGATAACAATATGCATCTCATGTGACCTGTACAGAAAAGAAAAGCGAACTAATTTGTCGCTAACATGCATACATAGCATTTAATATTTTATAAGTTTTTACTCTATATGGTTTCAATAGCACTAGAGGCGGAACTGCTATGAATAAGTGCTTTAAATAGTCTATTTTCGTGTGGTATTTCAGGAGTTGAAGAGGCTATTGGAAAACAGTCATATCTTGATAATACCTAAAGGGAATTAAGATTTGGTAGTTTATACCGATGCTTGTCACTACAATAAAAATACCCTATTACAATGCCCTTTTGCAACAGGCATTGGCTGCCCGTTGTAATAGAAGACTATTACAACGGTCAATTCAGGCCCGTTGTAATAGATGCCCTATACAACGCCCTTTTTACAACGGGCAATGACTGCCCATTGTAATAGAATGCTATTACAAAGGTCCTTTCATGCCCGTTGTAATAGATGCCAATTTTACAACGTTCACAAGATGCCCGTTGTAATAGATGCCAATTTTACAACGGTCACAAAATGCCCGTTGTAAGAGGTGCCAATTTTACAACGCTCATAACGCCCATTGTAATAGGTGACAATTTTACAACGGGCTAAAAATGCCCGTTGTAAAAGGTGCCAATTTTACAACGGTCATAAAATGCCCGTTTTAACCGATGCCAATTTTACAACAATCATAAAATGCCCGTTGTAATAAATATCTGTTGCCAATTTTCGACAATCAATAATTAATAATTACAATGCTTTCTTAAAATTAATATATATTGTTTATTAATATTTAATAATTAATCATTAATAATATTATATTAATCATATGTTACTAATTATTTATTATAATATTATATTACTAGTTACTAATTACTAATCATTAATAATATTATATTATTTATTAATATTTAATAATTAATCATTAATAATATTATATTAATCATTTATAACTTATAGTAATTAATGATTATTAATAAATAATCACTAATTACTAATTATTATACATAATCAGTATTCCAACAGGCTTAATTTTACTTTCCAGTTATTAGTAAGTAATATCGAGTAATTAATATTAAATATATAATAATTCATAATTAAGAACAAATATTAATAAGGGGCATTTCACCAGAAGGACAAACTTTGCAATCCAATTAGTTTCTAGGGCACACATTCAAAGAAATTACTTTCAAGGCCAAAGTCAGCGGAATAATTACTTTTAAGGACAAAGTCGGCAGTCCAATTATTTTCAAAGACATAATTTCGTAGGTTTTTAGGTCCTAGAAACTAATTGTTTTACATTTTGTCCTTGAAAGTAATTGTTTCAATTGTTTGTCCTAAAAACTAATTCCACTTCCTAAAGAGGCCCTTGTGGCTAATTTCCACTATTGATAATTTATGATTAATAATTACTATTAAAAATTAATATTAAAAATTAAAATTAATAATATATACATATTAATAATTAACAGTTAATAATTAACAGTTAATAATTAACATTAAATTATAATTAATAATATGAAGTAACATTTAATAATTAATTTTTACTAATTAATAATTACGATTAAATAATTAATTTTCACGATTATTTTCATTAGTCGTAAATTTTTCTTTAATTAATAGTTTCATTATGGTGTTAATTAATTAATACTTAATAAGTAATAATTAATTAGGACTAATATTAATTTTATCCAAACAAAAATGAGGTAAGAATAACGTTAAAGCCCACAAACACTAACAAATGTCGGCACTTAAAATTCATACGCGGCACTCAAAACCGGTTTTCATTCCCACCTGCCCATTGTACTAGATGCTTATTACAACTACTTTCTTCAGCTCGTTGTACTAGATGTCAACTATTACAACTTTTTTTTGCTAGATGTAAAGTTATATTTTACAATATTTATTGTTTACCAGTTGTAATAAACACCAATTTTTGACAACTCTTAACCGATTATCATTATCTTTGATTGTTCTAGACGTCATAGGACGTTTGACCAATATTTTAATAGACTTATTTTTACTTTCCAGTTATTAGTACGTAATTATATACAAAGCTTTTCAAAATAAAATACAAAGAGAATGTGTTAACAATTAATCTCGTTAAAACTAACATATTATATAAAAAAATCAAAATTGAAAATTTTGTGTTATGTTAAACACATGTTTACGTAATGATTTTAGCAGTTTTGTTTGATATCACCATAGTAATTTTATTTAATAGGATAATATATTTATTAAAGTTTTTACTTAACTATTTTTTTATATTCATAAGTATTTTTCAACATATGAGTTTGTTAAAAAAATGTGTTACAAACAATTAAATCGCCGCTTAGTACAGTTTGAGATACATACAAGTTCGTGAATTTTTTTACTTTATACTTCACGTTGCCGCTTAGTTCCGCCCTGTATTCTCCTGTTTTCATTTGCAAACGAGAAAATTTCAATCGCTCTCCCTATGAAATCTAGGGCAAACGAATCAATCGACTTCTCTCAGTTCGTCCTCTACTACTCTCCAGATTGTAGTCCAATCAAACTGAAAAGCTTGTGAACGAACTCCAAGGTGAAATCGACAAAATCGGTGGAATTTAAGGGTCGAAATCGGTGAAAAGCGAATATGTAGCATTTTAGATGAAACTTGCTCTTTTCCTTTTTAGTTTTCTCATAATATATAAAAATGTCTAAATTGTTATTTGTGTGTGTATTTCCATGTATGGGATTATTCGTAGATGTGCGCAGACAATCTGATAGTTTAGTAATATGCTTTGTGCTGGTGTAATTCCGTAATTAAACGAAACTGAATAATGGTTGCTTCTACCGAGGTTATGCTTTGCTTAAACTAATGATTAATGGAAGTAAACAATCCAATGATACGTAGATTCTACGTTTAATTATGTGATATATTGTCAGTCATTATGGACCTAATGATGAAATACTATAGTTACTTGCTGAATTCCTGACTTTGTGGTTCGAAAAGGTTAAAGAGTTTAGACAAGCAATGAATCATCAA
This sequence comes from Allium fistulosum, assembly GCA_030737815.1. NCBI lineage: Eukaryota > Viridiplantae > Streptophyta > Magnoliopsida > Asparagales > Amaryllidaceae > Allium > Allium fistulosum. The sequence goes on along the minus strand of CM060907.1, from coordinate 909,740,219 downwards.
AATATATTCTTTTGCATGGTTTAGTTGACATGTGCACGTGCCTTTGTGACGTTTTTTTAATACTTGTTATTATTGAAACAAAAAAGGGAATACCCCAACCATTGGTTGTAGTTATACTCAAATTAAACTAACAAGTGGTATTAAACTTAAAGGATGCTAGTTATTAACCTAAGGCTTCCCTTCCAACTTTTCCCAACCCTGCTGGTGGTTCATGAAATTTAAAAGCTGGTTGGACAATCACGGCTTCTATTTAGAGCTACAACAACCTATATTTACTTAAAATGTCAGTGCTTGTAAGCATTTCATAGTTTTAAAATAGTTGACGCTTAATTATAGGTTGATTACTGTAACAACATTGAAAGATGAGCTGCATAAAACCCATCAAGCATCTAACATAAAATAATTTAAAAAATGTATATAAGTTATTTTCATAGTAGTGGTTTCGATTAAAAAACTCCAACGCTGACAGCAAAAGCCAAGCTTATAATAGCACCGACAATAACGATCCCGTTTAAAAACATGTAGACATTTTTAGTTATTTATTAGTATATGAATAAGTTGACAATATATTCTATGCTTATTTGTATTATATAATTCTATGTTTATTTGTATTGTATAATTCTATGTTTCTTTGTACTTCATCACAATTATAATGTTGTTAATTCTGTAAAGCATCGGCGACTCCTAACAAGTGTAAGAGTTGGAGGGATGCCTAAAGCGGTATTCCGTCATGAGAAAAACTCATATTTTTGTTGGGCGTAATGTATTTTCATTAGGTTCTAATATTAGAGGATTATCAAGATGGACAAAGCATGGATCCACCTACCAAGGTTTTGTAAATTTTGATTATCAGTTTTATACTTGTAATTATTAGGGTTTATTATTGATCTCTTTATGTGTCATAGAATGTCTGAAGAATACAGGCAAGCTGTTCGGAATTTTGTATATGGGTATATAAAAAGGAAGGAAAATCCAGGAAAAATTAATTGCCCTTGTTCAAAATATAGGAATCTTATCCGTCAGCCGTCAAGGGATGTTGTATCACACTTGGTTTGTTTTGGAATTGACCCAACATATGATGTATGGATTTTGCACGGCGAAGCACGTCCTTTAGAAAATGAAGGCAATGAAGTGACAAATACATATAAAATGTACTTAGACACACAAATATGTAATGACGAGACGGAAGATCATGCTAATGTAAGACATGGGGTAGAGATTAAGAAGATGATAGAAAATTCTGAAATTCCTTTGTACCCTGGTTGTGCAAGCCACACAAAGTTGTCAGCTACAATACTTCTTTGCAAGCACAAGGCTCGAAATGGTGTATCTGACACAACATTTACTGAACGTCTTAAACTTCTCAAAGATATGTTGCGTATGGAAAACACGCTTCCTGATTCGACTTATGCAACAAAGTAGATGCTTAAATCATTTGGTTTAGACTATAGACAAATACATGCATGTGTAAATGATTGTTGTCTTTTTAGGAAAGAGCTTACACATAGTGATTTTTGTCCAAAATGTGGAAAATCTCGTTTGAAAAAAGACAAGACGAAGGAAGATGGAAAACAAACCAAAGTACCTGCAAAGGTCTTGAGATACTTTCCAATAATACCAAGACTGAAAAGAATGTTTATGTCCTCAGAAACATCAGAGCAATTAAGATGGCATAACAATCATAAGAGTGAAGATGGTAAATTATGTCATCCAGTAGATTCTTCTCAGTGGGTTACAAATGATAGGACTATCCTTCCTTTGCATCTGATCCATGAAATTTAAAGCTTGGTCTTGCAAGTTATGGCTTTAATCCCTTTGGGGATTGTAATTGTACATATAGTTATTGGCCAGTATTTCTTATTGCGTACAACTTCGCTCTGTGGCTTTGTATGCACAAAGATAATATGATGTTATCTTTATTAATTCCTGGACCATGACAATTAGGGAATGATATTGATGTGTATCTAAAACCACTTATTGAAGATTTGAAAAAATTATGGGATAAAGGGATAAAGGCGTATGATGCATACACTCGCAACAAATTTAGATTAAATGCAGTTCTAATGTGGACGATAAATGATTTTCCAACTTATGGAAATTTAGCAGGTTGCACCGTAAAGGGTAAGAGGGCATGTCCTATTTGTGGCGTTAATACATGCTCAATATGGTTACCATTTAGTAAGAAGTGTGCATATTTAGGTCATAGGCAATTCCTTGATCCTAATCATGAATATCGCCAACGTAAAAACTTGTTTGATGGAACCATAGAGAATAGACAAAGGCCTCCAATACAAACCGATGCTCAAGTCTTTGATATTGTTAAAGATATTTGCAATGATTAGGAAAAAAACCAAAGGAGGAAGAGAAAGAGAAAGAAAAAAGGAAAAGAAAAAGGGGAGATGAGAAGAAAAAAGGAAATCAAATGTGGAAGAAGAAGTCTATTTTCTTTGATTTGCCTTATTGGCAGGTAAAGTTTAATTAGAAACAAAATTGCTTCTTCTTTTCTATCTATGTAATCAATACTTTATTATTAATTAGTTATAGTCTACTTTTGATTTCCTTAGGTACTTCCTTTGCGTCACAATCTAGATGTAATGCATGTTGACAAAAATATTGGTGAATGTATTCTTGGTATGTTACTTGATATTAAAGGAAAATCAAAAGATGGCATTAATTCACGAAAAGATCTAGAAGTACTGGGTATTAGGAAAAAGTAAAATTCTATAGACATGGGAAGCAAATCATTACTTCCAGCCGCCCCATGCACCTTAACTGATCCAGAAAAGGAGATCTTTTACAATAGAATGAGGAATTTGAAAGTACCCGATGGGTATAGCTCAAATATTGGAAATTGTTTTGCAAAACAAAACAAAATTTCAAGTCTGAAGTCCCATGATTATCATGTTTTGATGCAACAACTGTTGTCTGTATCACTGAGAGGACTTCTACCTAAAGGGACAAGGAATGCATTACTACGACTATGTTCTTTTTACAACGACATTTTCCAAAGAGTGCTTGATAAAGATATATTAGAATCCATCGAGAATCAGGTTGCATTAACACTATACGATCTCGAGAGATTTTTTCCTCCTTTTTTTGACATCATGATTCACTTGACAATACATTTAGCGAGGGAAGCAAGAATTTGCAGGCCAGTACAATATCGGTGGATGTATCCATTTAAGAGCTAAATTTTGGCAAGTACTTATAGTAGTTAATAATATATGTGCTTATGAAAATATTTTACTTATCCATCTTGATTATAGATACATAAGAACACTGAAGGGGTATGTTAAAAATCAAGCATGGCCTCAAGGGTGCATAGTTGAGCGCTATTCTGCTGATGAATGCATGAAGTATTGTGCTGGATATATTAATGGTGCATTAGAAATTGGACAAAGGAAAAATAGAAATGAAGTGTAACAAAGTGATTCCATACTCGAGGGGCGTCCTATTTCCAAAGGAAAACCTATGGTAGTCACTAAGGAGGTGATTGATGCTACTCATCGGCATGTGTTGTTTAATACCGAGGAAGTGGAGCCTTATATAAAGTAAGCATAAGTTCAATTATTTTGTGTGAAATAAATTAGATTTTGACTTGTATGTTTACGTATATAGGATGCACAATGAGAAGCTGAAACATTTGCATCCCCGGCTTTCACGAGATGATTTGGAACTTTCAAAGCTGCATTCAGAGACTTTTAGTCATTGGTTTAAAAAAAAGGTTGACAATGTTATATCTTTTAAGATGGATAAGTTCGACATAGAAGTATATGTTATTGTAATTAGTCTTTATATATAACATTATGCTTTTCCAGGTTAAAGATGATAGAAAAACATCCGATGTTAGTGTACTAATAAATTGGTTTTCACATGGACTTCGCTATCAAGTAATTTCTTATACTGGCTATATAATTAATGGTCGCCATTTTCATACTAAAGACAATGATAAATCTACACAAAATAGTGGTGTTTCCGTTGAGGCAAGTACCGTTTCTATAGATGGATCCATTGAGAAATTAATATATTATGGTGTTTTGCGTGAGATTTTATTGTTTGACTACCGCTAGTTTCAAATTGCCTTGTTTAAGTGTGATTGGGCAAATATTGATCGTGGAGTTAAGGTCGAAGATGGATTTACATTAGTCAATTTACATCAATTCCAAAATCAATTTGCAAGCGACCTTTCATCTTGGCAACGCAAGCCATACAAGTGTTTTTTTGTAGAGAAAGTAGTTTTTGAAATTGGTATGTTGTGCTAAGAGCACCCGATAGAGGTTTTCATGAGTTGGAAAGCTATGATGAGGAGGATGAGTCAACTAGCAAACTGGTAGATGAGTCACTACTTGATGATAGAGATGTCGATGATGGGGATGAAATTTATATAAGGATTGTGATGGTATTTTGGTATGATATAAGCATCCTTTATTGATATTTGTGTTACACGTAGTTATATTCATAAAGACTGTAATTATACATAGTTTTATGCATAGTTATATTAATTAACCATGAATCTTGATTTGTAAACTTGGGAAAAAAATAATCATTCTTTTGCAAAGTATTGCTATTGTATATTAGGATTTTCATATTTTACAATAAAGACTAATTAGTATTATGTTCTAATTATTTATATATATTATGATTTTTTTCTAGGTTTCTCCCTTAATAGAATATAGTTGAACTTGAAGCATCAATGGGTAAAATGGAGCAAGATCAAGGAGAGGTAAAATATAACTATCCCAAAATTGCATTTCATATACCATGCTATGTATATTATTCATTACTGAATGGTAGTGTTGCCTTTAAATATGAAACATGTAATCATATAAACAATTGCCTTCACATATCGAGTGAAAGACAAACTTATGAAACATGTACCATTGTACCAAAAGAACATTATTATATCAAGAGAAAGACAAACTTATGAGTTATGAGCTGGAGAACAACACCAATATTTATAAAGTAAAAAAGATCTACTTTTTCATGGGAACTAAATTGTGATACAGTGAGTTCCATTGATACTTAAATGAGCACTAGTTGGCCGTAAGCAGCTTTACCGAATCTCTTAAAATCCAGATCCACTTCAAAATTTTGAGAATCTCCATTAGTATCTGCTTAAGTCATATACATTTGTAGTGCATGCTTATGTCTGGTACATTATTTTTAATTCAATATGATTAATGCATGCTTAATATAGTGACACAGATATATTTGCTTCCCAATATCCTGAGTGCCTGCTTATGATAGAAACCACATGCTTTCAGCCTAAATACTCTTTCCTATTATCTATGAAAAATGGCATGTGTGTATAATTTCACTTAATTGTATTAAATATCTATTTATACACAAGCGCACTCACATATATGTTCATAATTTCAGTGATATCGATTTATGATGTTGTATGTTATGTTTATATCAATATCCACATAATCGATTATCCATCTAATTATTAATACATCAAAAAGAGGAGGCTGAGAAAGTACATTTAAGATGTGACGACCGCCCATGACCCCTGCACCGAATCTAGAGATAGTGCGCTGTAAAGTGTGCCAGGCGACCATGGACGATTGTCAGGGTAGATTAAAACAACAGAATCTATCGTATTTCTCACAGCGCATGGACAAAATACAGTAGAACATATGTATAGTGAAGCTTTACAGAACAAAATGACATCATATAAAACTCCATAATAGTTGAATACAAGCATCCACATAGTCAATACATCAAGCCTCACTACATATCTCTCAGAGAATACAAAACAGCGGAATATCCAGTACATATAATAAGAAGATAATATGCAACCCTCCAGCTCGTCTTCGATATCAGCATCGTGAGAAGAGAACAGCACCTGTCACCTGCTACCTAGTCTGCCCGTCCCAAAATGGACGAACAGCCCAAGGCAATAAGAATTAAAACATAAAGCCTTGAGTCAGACAACAGTCTTAGTGAGCAGTAAATTAACTAACAACATACCAAAAGAGCATAAAGGAAAATGAATAGGAATACAACCCTCCCACTCCAACCTCATTCTACAGTGATAGCCCCCAGACACACACTAAGCAGAAGCAAACATAGCAGAGCATACAATTTAAAGTAAAGCTACTATCACTCGAGTCAAGGGCGATGTTTTCCAAGTACCAAGGCCTAAATCAGATAAGCACCCAGAAAATACCGCTCTTGAGTCCGAAATGACGTTACAACCAAACATCCATGACTCTGGCTATCACTGTTATCATTGCTTCGATATCACCGTTAATTGAATGACCGGCACATTCTTTCAGCCGTCCGTCAAGGGCTAATGGAAACCCCGGTTCTAGACATAACTCCCGCACGTCGTCGCAGCCCGTGCCTAGGACTATCGAATCTGCCCAGAGTACTCGACCATCAACAGTTAGTCGTTGGGACTATCGAATCTGCCCAAACGTACTCTTGCTTAGAGCATGCTAGAACCTTCAACAACGATGCTATCCAAACCTCCTAGTCATCCTCCTCGACGACTATTCTCATATCCATTCATTATCCTCAACTCGAATCATATCACCGAGTTATCAACATGCTTGGAATGATCCCATCTGGATTAGACCAAGTCTTCATCACATGATGACTCGCTTCATTACATCCTCGCAAAGCCTCATCTCAACATCACATCATCGAATCTATGCATAAGAGCTTCATCATCCCGCTACATATGCCACGAGCAGCTTTCCCAATTCAAGAGCCTTTCCCTTAGCTTTTGAATCATCTTCGGTCTAAATCTAATCATCAATCATCTAGTTCATAATAATCAATCAAATCAAACATCAATCCAAACAATCAAGCATTCAAATATGATCTAAGTAGACAATTATAACAATAATGGCATTTTCGTAATTAAAGAGTTGAAAGTCCAATAAGCATGAAAACATGGATTATATCTCTACAAACTTGATGAATGAACTTGCATAGGTTAACATATGATAAAATGGATGTAACATCATCATGAACAATGGATCTATATGGATCTACACTTTGGATGAAGAAAATGCATGGAAATCCCTATTTTAACACCAAATCGAGCCAACAATCCGATATACTCCTTTGGATCCGTGTGAGAGATAATCACCACTCACCAAATCACCTAAACAAACCCAAATCAACACGCTTCAGATCTGGACAGCGAAGGATCAAGCTTGATCTATCACGAATCCGCTTCAAACGAAGAAATCTCTCTTGAAAAGATGAAGATCTTCAATCTAAGCTCTTGAATCTTCAATCTTGATCTTCGACTTGGATGGATTGAAGCACTAGATTAGAGTGGAGAAAAGAAGTGAAGAAGTGTAGAAGTCGAGCTCTCAAAATGGCAGCACTTCGTCGCTTCAAAATCCGGATCCCAAAAATGAAGAGAAGCTCTCCTATTTATAGCAGAAAATACCCTAAGTCGTAACTCGGCTATCTCCCTAGGTCGTTTCCGACCTAAGCCTCTCCGACCTAACAGATGCACGCGACATAACAGTCTTCGACCTAACGACTTAGCCTATGCGCGACTTAGCGACTTACGACTTAGCGTGCCTTAATAACTCAACAACGCTGGCACACGACCTAAAACTTACGCGACTTAACAATCTCGCGACCTAACATCAGCCACAGACAACTGGACTGCGACCTAACTACAAAGCCAAAGCCCAACGACCTAACAACTCGCGCGACCTACGACCTAACAAGTGCGCGACTTACGACTTAGAAATCTCGCGACCTAACACTTAAGATATACCTTGCGACCTAACAACTCATACAACAAAACTACACACGCGACCTAACTGGGTTATGTTCTAACTTCTTAAGTCGCCTAACTCTTAGGTCGCTAACACGCTAACCTTCTTAGGTCGCTAATCTATAGGTCGCTCCAAGATACTAAGTCGCCACATTCTATAAGTCGATGGTTTTCATAAGTCGTCTACACTACCTAAGTCGTAAACTCCGACCTAACTATCATAGGTCGCTAACTCGAATTGCCGACCTAAAACTTAACTCACCCATACACTTAGGTCGCTCACAACAGTTTCCTTAGGTCGTTGCCGACCAACTCTACCCCACGACCTAACCCCAGAATACCTAGGTCGCCTACTACTCTTCCTTAGGTCGCCTAAACCTCTTGAGTCGGTCACGACTTATCACTTAGGTCGGTCACTACCTTAAGTCGGTCAACCACACTTCCTTAACTCGGTGAATTCCTTAAGTCGGCAACTCAACCCAGACTTACCTCTTAACTCGTCCAAACCGACTTAGGACTTAGAAAAATCCTGAACGACTTATCAACAATGCAACCAATTGTTAATTATTTCACGATGTTTCGATCCGTAAAATACGGGTCGTTACATTCTCTCCCCCTTAGGAATTTCGCCCCCGAAATTCCAAGCAAACAAAACAGCCAAAGATTTTTCTGTACGCCTACCATCCATAGCAATCAACAAACCATGCATCCAATTCTAACTTAGCGTACAGAATTCTAAGACTTAAAACAAGTTACAATATCGCGAGATGAGACGACACCTTAGGGCCATACCTTGAAGAGTTCAGGATGAGCTGCCTTCATCCTCTCTTCCACCTCCCACGTACAGTCGTTGTCATCATCACTCCATTGTATCTTGAGTAACTTAACTATCTTCCTCCTAAGCTGTTTCGTGTCGGTTTCGACAACACGAAGCGGCTTACGAGGTCTTCTTTCGACTGGATCAACTTCGCAATCTTCACAGTTATCAGCAGAAACCACTGTATTCGAGTCGTGCACATACTTCCGTAGATATGATACATGAAAAACATTGTGCACACTCGACATCTTCTCTGGTAACTCCAATCTGTAGGCGAGCTTTCCAATTCGCTCGATGATCGGGAATGGTCCAACAAATCTCGGAGTCAATTTTCCTTTCTTCCCGAATCGAATAACATTCTTCAGTGGAGAAATCTTCACAAAAACCATATCTCCTACGTCGAATTCCAAATCCTTTCGACGCTTATTGGCATAACTCTTCTGACGGTCTTGGGCTGCCTTCATTTGTTGCCGAATGATCTCTATGCAATCCAAAGTCTGTCGAATCATCTCTGGCCCAAGCATCATCTTTTCTCCAGTTTCCAACCAACATGTCGGAGAGTTACACGGTCTTCCATACAATGCCTCATACGGTGCCATACCAATGCTTGACTGGTAACTGTTGTTGTATGCAAACTCCACCAAATGAAGGTGATCTTCCCATGATCCTCCGAAATCCAAAACACAAGCTCTAAGAAGATCTTCCAAAACTCGGTTGACTCTCTCGGTCTGACCATCCGTTTGAGGGTGATAAGCTGTACTCAAACACAACTCGGTTCCCAAAACTTCCTGGAAGCTCTTCCAAAATCCACTAGTGAACAATGGGTCTCGATCGCTCACTATACTCTTCGGAATACCATGGAATCGAACTATCCACTTAACATACAACTCAGCCAACTTTGATGCAGTCCTAGTCGATCGAACAGGAATGAATCGTGCACTCTTAGTCAGACGATCCACAATGACCCAAATCCCTTCATTTCCCGTTCTGGTTCTAGGCAATCCATCGATAAAATCCATCGACACTTGTTCCCACTTCCATGTAGGAACTTCTAATGGCTGAAGCAATCCACTTGGCTTCTTCTGTTCGGCTTTTACCAACTGGCAGTTCATACATTTGGAAATAAAATTTCCAACATCCTTCTTCATACCTTCCCAGTAGTAGGTTCTCTTCATATCCCGATACATCTTATTTCCACCTGGATGAATTGTCAACTTTGAGTGATGACTTTCCTTCAGAACTTCACTCCTCAATTCATCTATATCGGGAACAACTAGTCGTCCTTGCTTCCGAAGCCAACCCTCTCGATCGACCTCGAATCCTTTATCCTTTTCTGGATCCAATCCAGATTCCAATTCACGGATAATCTTGACAAGCTTATCGTCTCGCTTTTGACTCTCGCCAATCCTTTCCACAAGAGTCGGTCTTATTGATAAGTTTGCCAACATCTCAGGTTCCAATTCACATCTAGGCCTGAAGTCAAATCCAGCTAAATACTCGAGACTCTTCCATTCTGAAAACATGGCTCCCAATCCTGCATGTCTTCGACTTAACGCATCTGCCACTGCGTTACCTTTTCCCGGAGTATAAGCTATACCAAAATCATATGATGCCAAAAACTCTAGCCAACGTTGCTGCCGAAGATTCAAATCCTTTTGGGAGAAAAGATACTTCAACGACTTATGATCTGTAAACAACTCGAATCGAACTCCCAACAGATAATGTCTCCACATCTTCAGAGCAAATACAATCGCCGCTAACTCCAAATCATGAGTCGGGTAATTCTTTTCATGCGGCTTCAGTTGTCGACTTGCATACGCAACAACTTTATCCTTCTGCATCAGCACTGCTCCAAGTCCAGTACCACATGCGTCGGTGTAAACCACCATCTCCTCATTCCCACTTGGAATAGTCAAAACAGGAGCACTCGTCAATCGCTCTTTCAGGATTCCGAAAGCTTGCTCACACTTAGCATCCCAACTGAACACTTGGTTCTTTTTTGTCAATCCTGTTAACGGTGCAGCTACCTTGGAGAAGTCTTTGATAAACCGTCGATAATATCCTGCTAATCCAAGAAAACTTCTCACATCAGATGCATTCTTAGGTCTAACCCAATCCTGGATTGCTGCCACCTTAGCGGGATCAACCGCTATTCCACTTCCAGAAATCACATGGCCTAAGAACCTCACTTCACTCTTCCAGAAGTGACACTTCGAAAACTTAGCCTTCAACTGATGTTTCCGCAAGATTTCCAAAACCATACGCAAGTGCGTCTTGTGCTCCTCTTCCGTTCTGGAATAAATCAGAATATCATCCACGAACACAAGTACGAACTTGTTCAACTGATCTCTGAACACTCTATTCATAAGATCCACAAAATATGCTGGCGCGTTAGTCAATCCAAACGGCATTACCAGCCACTCAAAGAAACCGGATGGTGTCCTAAAAGCAGTCTTCGGCACACTATCCTTAGCTACTCTCAACTGGTGAAATCCCATTGCCAAATCCATCTGAGAAAACACCTTAGCTTCGTGAAGCTGATCAAACAAGTCATCTATCCTCGGCAATGGATACTTGTTCTTCTTAGTCACCTTATTCAGCTCACGATAATCCACACACAATCTCAACGACCCATCTGCCTTGGTTGCGAACACAACTGGTGCACCCCACTCGGACACACTACGCCGAATGAATCCTTTCTGTAAAAGGTCATCAACTTGCACCCTCAACTCTTGCTGTTCCCTAGGCGCCATCCGCCTAAGAGGCATCACAACAGGTCTGGCTCCTTCAACTAGATCTATACGAAACTCGATCTCTCTATGCGGCGGCAACCCTTTGACTTCGTCAAAGACATCCTCGAATCCATTAGCGATTGGCACCGATGACAGTCCATCCCGAGGAACAACCAGCGAATACATGAAGCTCATGAAGACGCCTTCCTCATGCTTACATCGTATTACAACCTTTCGCCCCTCCACATTCTCGACTGTCACTTCCAACCTCTCGCAATCAACCTTAGCCGCATACTTCCTAAGCCAGTCCATACCCAAAATAATTCCGAACCCCGCAAAGTTCAGAACAAAGCAATCACAAACAAAAGAGCAACCATGACTCGATACAACCAGACCACGGCATAACATACACAAACAAGATGAACCCCCAACTGGAGTAGTCACAACCAATGGCCTATCAACAATATCCGGCTTCAAATCTAACCGGCCTACAAGTTCATTACAAACAAACGAATGCGATGCCCCAGTATCAAACAAAACTCTAACAGGAATACCACATAGAAAAAGAGTACCTTGAACCACCACACTCTTTCCCTTCTCTTCAGCAGTAGGAGCTTTCGAAGACGACGGAACAGCTCCCAAAGCATAAGCTTGCACAATCTGCTTGTCCCTCCTCGGCTCTGGACAATTCTTCCTGAAATGCCCCGGCTTGTCACAGTTGTGACACTTCATCGGCACCTTAGGATTCTTACAATCCTTCGAGAAATGGCCCTTCCGCTGACAGTTGTAGCAAGTCACCTCGCCTTTCGGCTTCTTCGGACCATCTTTACCCTTCTGCTGCTGCTGCTTCCTCTTCTTGTTTCCACCCTGCTGGGGTTTAGACTCTTCCCTGTTCACAGCAACAACAGATCCATCTTTAGGAAACAGACTCTCATGCCTGAGAGCTTTCTCCACCAGCTTCTCAAATGAATCATCCAAATGATCCACCAACTGCCTCCCAAGATAACTATCCAGGCCGGTCACAAACTTCTCATTCTTCTGATAAGCAGACTCAATATATGACCGGGCATACTTGGACAAAGCTTCAAACTCAGAAACATACTCAAGAACAGCTCTCCCTCCTTGCTTGAGCTCCACAAACTTCTTAAACAGAACAGACTTCTGAGCTGTAGAAATGAACTTAGCTTCAAACCTAACTTGGAATTGCTCCCAAGTAATCTCTTCCTCCGGAGTATCGATGGTAATAGAGTTCCACCAATCAGAAGCTCTCCCTTGAAGCTGCCTTGACGCCAACTTCCTCTTAGTTGCATCATCAATTCCCAAATCACCAAAGATCCTTCTACAAGCATTTATCCACCTCTGGACCTCAATAGTTGATTCTGTTCCCAAGAAAACCTTCCCTCCAAGAGCAGTATAGTCCTTGCACAACTTAGCAAAATCCACTGGTTTCGGAGTTTGGACTTGAACTCCAACATCTACTGCTGCCCCCAGAACTGGTATCCTTCTCATGATCGAAGTCATCATAGCTTCGAACATGGCTGCATAATCAGCAGTCACTTCAGTAGCACGGCCTTCCCTAGCAGCTGGTCTCCCTCTTCGACTCATTCTCAATATCTATAAAAAGGAATGATTAGAGCATCTAGAGAAACAACTGCATAAAGGACTCAAACTCTACTAAGCTACTATATTATATATAGTAGTCATCCATCAAAATTACAATTACGTCTCTCATACGTAGTTACGACAGCGAGCGTTGGGTAAAATCGATTAACCAATGCTCTGATACCAAATGTGACGACCGCCCATGACCCCTGCATCGAATCTAGAGATAGTGCGTTGTAAAGTGTGCCAGGCGACCATGGACGATTGTCAGGGTAGATTAAAACAACAGAATCTATCGTATTTCTCACAGCGCATGGACAAAATACAGTAGAACATATGTATAGTGAAGCTTTACAGAACAAAATGACATCATATAAAACTCCATAATAGTTGAATACAAGCATCCACATAGTCAATACATCAAGCCTCACTACATATCTCTCAGAGAATACAAAACAGCGGAATATCCAGTACATATAATAAGAAGATAATATGCAACCCTCCAGCTCGTCTTCGATATCAGCATCGTGAGAAGAGAACAGCACCTGTCACCTGCTACCTAGTCTGCCCGTCCCAAAATGGACGAACAGCCCAAGGCAATAAGAATTAAAACATAAAGCCTTGAGTCAGACAACAGTCTTAGTGAGCAGTAAATTAACTAACAACATACCAAAAGAGCATAAAGGAAAAGGAATAGGAATACAACCCTCCCACTCCAACCTCATTCTACAGTGATAGCCCCCAGACACACACTAAGCAGAAGCAAACATAGCAGAGCATACAATTTAAAGTAAAGCTACTATCACTCGAGTCAAGGGCGATGTTTTCCAAGTACCAAGGCCTAAATCAGATAAGCACCCAGAAAATACCGCTCTTGAGTCCGAAATGACGTTACAACCAAACATCCATGACTCTGGCTATCACTGTTATCATTGCTTCGATATCACCGTTAATTGAATGACCGGCACATTCTTTCAGCCGTCCGTCAAGGGCTAATGGAAACCCCGGTTCTAGACATAACTCCCGCACGTCGTCGCAGCCCGTGCCTAGGACTATCGAATCTGCCCAGAGTACTCGACCATCAACAGTTAGTCGTTGGGACTATCGAATCTGCCCAAACGTACTCTTGCTTAGAGCATGCTAGAACCTTCAACAACGATGCTATCCAAACCTCCTAGTCATCCTCCTCGACGACTATTCTCATATCCATTCATTATCCTCAACTCGAATCATATCACCGAGTTATCAACATGCTTGGAATGATCCCGTCTGGATTAGACCAAGTCTTCATCACATGATGACTCGCTTCATTACATCCTCGCAAAGCCTCATCTCAACATCACATCATCGAATCTATGCATAAGAGCTTCATCATCCCGCTACATATGCCACGAGCAGCTTTCCCAATTCAAGAGCCTTTCCCTTAGCTTTTGAATCGTCTTCGGTCTAAATCTAATCATCAATCATCTAGTTCATAACAATCAATCAAATCAAACATCAATCCAAACAATCAAGCATTCAAATATGATCTAAGTAGACAATTATAACAATAATGGCATTTTCGTAATTAAAGAGTTGAAAGTCCAATAAGCATGAAAACATGGATTATATCTCTACAAACTTGATGAATGAACTTGCATAGGTTAAAATATGATAAAATGGATGTAACATCATCATGAACAATGGATCTATATGGATCTACACTTTGGATGAAGAAAATGCATGGAAATCCCTATTTTAACACCAAATCGAGCCAACAATCCGATATACTCCTTTGGATCCGTGTGAGAGATAATCACCACTCACCAAATCACCTAAACAAACCCAAATCAACACGCTTCAGATCTGGACAGCGAAGGATCAAGCTTGATCTATCACGAATCCGCTTCAAACGAAGAAATCTCTCTTGAAAAGATGAAGATCTTCAATCTAAGCTCTTGAATCTTCAATCTTGATCTTCGACTTGGATGGATTGAAGCACTAGATTAGAGTGGAGAAAAGAAGTGAAGAAGTGTAGAAGTCGAGCTCTCAAAATGGCAGCACTTCGTCGCTTCAAAATCCGGATCCCAAAAATGAAGAGAAGCTCTCCTATTTATAGCAGAAAATACCCTAAGTCGTAACTCAGCTATCTCCCTAGGTCGTTTCCGTCCTAAGCCTCTCCGACCTAACAGATGCCCGCGACATAACAGTCTTCGACCTAACGACTTAGCCTATGCGCGACTTAGCGACTTACGACTTAGCATGCCTTAATAACTCAACAACGCTGGCACGCGACCTAAAACTTACGCGACTTAACAATCTCGCGACCTAACATCAGCCACAGACAACTGGACTGCGACCTAACTACAAAGCCAAAGCCCAACGACCTAACAACTCGCGCGACCTACGACCTAACAAGTGCGCGACTTACGACTTAGAAATCTCGCGACCTAACACTTAAGATATACCATGCGACCTAACAACTCATACAACAAAACTACACACGCGACCTAACTGGGTTATGTTCTAACTTCTTAAGTCGCCTAACTCTTAGGTCGCTAACACGCTAACCTTCTTAGGTCGCTAATCTATAGGTCGCTCCAAGATACTAAGTCGCCACATTCTATAAGTCGCTGGTTTTCATAAGTCGTCTACACTACCTAAGTCGTAAACTCCGACCTAACTATCATAGGTCGCTAACTCGAATTGCCGACCTAAAACTTAACTCACCCATACACTTAGGTCGCTCACAACAGTTTCCTTAGGTCGTTGCCGACCTACTCTACCTCACGACCTAACCCCAGAATACCTAGGTCGCCTACTACTCTTCCTTAGGTCGCCTAAACCTCTTGAGTCGGTCACGACTTATCACTTAGGTCGGTCACTACCTTAAGTCGGTCAACCACACTTCCTTAACTCGGTGAATTCCTTAAGTCGGCAACTCGACCCAGACTTACCTCTTAACTCGTCCAAACCGACTTAGGACTTAGAAAAATCCTGAACGACTTATCAACAATGCAACCAATTGTTAATTAGTTCACGATGTTTCGATCCGTAAAATACGGGTCGTTACATATTAATACATCAAAAAGAGGATGCTGAGAAAGTACATTTAAGAAGAAGCTGTTTATCTAGTTAGATATAAACTTTTTGATGGGATATTTCACCTATTATTTCTAATCCAGGTTATCCATCATCATTTGCAATTTAAAAAATGTCATTATGTAATCATCATCATCGTGGTTTAATGATCTTATTACATATGCTTCCTTTGCGCCTGGAATAATAAAGGTCCCATTGCCAAATTTGAAGCAATACAACAGTCATGATGTGAGAATCATATGTATATTTCAGGCACTAAGTATCTCAATATTAGTGCTAGCTTATATTGAATATATTGGCAAGTGGCATGAATATATCTAATTTACTTTAAAATAGGAGTTGTATCTTAATTCATGAATTTATATGTGCAGCACGGGTAGGAATTTTAGTTTGTTTACCTCTTCCCGTAGTCTTCATGTGTATAGTCTTAACCATTGAAATTAAATTAAATGAGATGGCTTGTGAAATAAAAATGTATTGAATTCTTCATGTGAAGTTTGATTTTGTTGACACCATATGATATGTTGACATAGGTACATCCGTTACTGATCAGTGAACCCATAGTTTGGTAAAGGAGAACCTGTAAGCTAAGTTTACGTATGTGTCATCAAATTGTATTAAAAAATCAAAATAAATGGAAATCATAAATTCTGCATGCCCTGATCCTACAACATATATTCTGATTAATTAGCAAGATATAGTATCACTTTCACAATTTAATTTTTGCAGCTTTTACGTTTAATTTAATTTTTGCCTTTAATACAGTTTCATTGCTGATTATCAAACTATACTAGAATTCATTTTGACCGTGTCTGCTAATTTCAGATATCAAAGGTAGCAACGGGATATTCAAAGAAGAAATCTCTAGCTGCAATTGTAGCTTTACATGCAAAAGATAAGATTGCTGGTGTAAAAATCAATGAAACAAGACATGTTGATGTAGCTCATCCTCTTCAACGTTTAAACAGTAATGTTAGAAGATCCCCTCGGAAGCGTACTGAAATGCAGCCTCGACCCGATAAAATTCAGTCTCCAAATCTCATCCCTGGCCCTAATTCAACCGGATCTCCAAATATAACTCCCATAAACATAAACCCACTCAACGCCATGGATGCCTTGAACAACCCAGATTCTAATAATGGTATTCAACAAGAGACGGCAAGGAAAAAAAGAGGGAAGACGATGATGAAAATGTTTTCTTTGACGCCGAATGAGAAGGCTGAAGTTGAATTCAACGATCGAGGTCAACCAATAGGCTCCAACTCTAAACACTTATCATCATATCTTGGTACCTTAGCAAGGGAAATGGTACATTTGACCATTTTAGAGTGGAAAAAGTCGACGCAGACTTAAAGAAGGATTTATAGACTTGTATTCAGGTATGAAATATGCTGAGAACTTTTTTTAATTATAATTTTATCCAACAACTGCAGTTTCTAGTCCAAGTCTTTTGAAACAAGGAGTAATCCTCATTAGGTTGGAGCTATATACATGCATTTATTTCAATGTTAGGTACTAGCTTTGATGCCAAATTCCTGGTGCTGTGTCATTTTTGGTCATGAATTTTTATTTGTTATTACACGTATCCTTGGTAAGTTTACATTAAAGAAGTCACATGCTCCTTGGTTGATGATGCAGCTTACAGATTGATTTTGAGAGTTAAACAGCGCCATATATGACCATTCTAATGTGGTTTCTTATGAATTCCCCTTTACCCGTGGATCGAACCACAAACTAGTGTTTACGTCATCTGTAATTTTCCTATATCATAAGTTTCAAAGTGCATGAAGCATTGTTATCTAATTTGGCTATCTAGAAATTTCTTCTGATACAATATCTATTATATATCCATTTAGCCCACACTGAGTTTTAATTCAAGTAATTCCAAACCAATTTTATTGCATATGCTTTTTAGATCTTCCAAATTTCTCAGACATAAGCCTCCTTTTGAAGTTGGTTTACAAACCGTTGAACAATTTATTTTGTGATGTTTCCTGTGCCATAGAAAGTCAAAGTATTGCTACTCTATTTTGTGTAAGATTATTTTTGGGATTTGATAGATTTGAATTCAGAATTGGATGACTTGGTACTCTTTAAAAGCTCAAATCTACCACTAGTATTTAGAAATCTACTACTCCACGAATCGAGTCTACCATTAATCTTATCTAGTAATGCCCCAAAATCAGTCATCTTTAGTTTGTTATCTGATAGGGGAATTCCTAGATATTTAATGAGTAGATTACCAGTTTGTACTCCAAGTAGTTGTGGTATTTGGTCCTTAACCGCTACACATTTCCCAAAAATATCTTTTTTTCGGAGATGTTAATAGTTAGATCTGGATAATTTTTATATCATTTAGTTCTTTTTTTTGAAAGTGTTTGTACTTTCAATTGCCGCTTTTGAGAACACAAGCAAATCATCAGCATCGATTAAGTGTGTTAGTATTAGATCTGTGTTACTCATAACCTAGTTGATTCTAACCTAATGTCCTATATCTTTTTAATGTATATATGTTTTATTCCCTGATTCTAATGTACAATGTGTTAAACTGACGTGATAACCAACTACACCACGAAACCATGTTGCTAGAATTTGATCTGTGATGTCATTTAATAAAAATAAAGGAAATTATAAGCTGGAAACTCGGGACAACCGTATGTTCATCGAAACCCTACAGCTATTTTCTTCTGCCACACTAAAGAATAAGTTGGTTTGTAGCCTACAAATTCTAAGGCTATTAAAACCACCTTTTAGCACATATTAAAATTGTCAAACTAAAAGACAAAACATAACAATAAAACCCCACCTTTCATATACCTAACAATGCTCAAAACATAAAATAATTGAAGACTTCCGTGATTTAAATTCACATACAACATTGATACAGTGACCAATTACTAAGAATAGTAGGATATTATTGGTTTATCAAACAGGAAGAACTACACATTTTTCATGAACAATAACAAGCCTAGATTAGGCATGAGAGCTAAACAAGAACTCAAATTGCAAACAACAAGCAGCTTGCGTAGTTGCATTTAGCAATAGTTTCTACTACACTATATTAAACAGAGATGAAAGAAACGTATATTTTATTGTAGAAAATAACCTAGTCCCAATCCTCGTACGAAAATATATCATTAGAATCAGAGCATAAATTTCCGTCGTGTAGTTGATTCATAACCTAGTCCTATATCTCATGCATTAGGTTATCACCAAAACTTTTATAGCTTTGGTACCAGCTTTGATATACATTAGAAGTTATTTTTGCTGTGCAGTCAAGATTCATGGTGGATGAAGCATACAAGGATTTGTTTCTTAAGATGTTGGGAGTACAATGAAGAGAGGAAAAGTCAAGATTAGTTTCCGCTATTAAAGTAGCTTCTACTTGTCCCAACTCTTCCTCTATATTAGCGATGCTAAAACCAAATACTACAGAAAATATTCAAAAGTGGAACGACTTTGTTAAGGAAAAGCCGTCGAAGAAATTTGGGGTAATAAGTTGTATTTAATTCATTATAAATTAAAAGGTAAATTATAGTTTATTAATGAATTTCTCCTATGTAGGAAACTAGCAAAAAATTCAAAGCACTTAGAGATAAAAATAAAATTCCACATACAATGGGCAGAAAGAGTTATGCGAGATTAGCAGAAGATATGGTAAGAAATGCATGTACGATTACATCAATATTTTTTTTCTTTGGTTCTTCTTCTTACTATTATTATTTGTAGAAAAAGGAAACTGGAATATCATATATTAGAAGAGACGAGCTATGGTGCAAAGTCCATACAAAGAAAAATGGAGACCCACCGAATTCCGTTGTTGCCGATTGCATCGTAAGTTTTTATTATTATTATCATAATGTACACATAATAGAGCTATTTTGAAAAACATACACATCCTTTTCTTGAAACATTGTTTGTTAACTGATTTTCAATATTTTATACAACATGATGTACTACACCTGAAATGATGTGTTTTATTATGGTTGAAATGGTCTATTTTAATTTGTAGGCTAAGATAAAAGAGCATAGTAGTGCTCAAAGCTCTCATGGAACAACATCGGTAAGTGGAGATGGAGTGCACCTCTGACAGTGAGTGTGTGCATATTAATAAGTGCATGGTTGTAGGTAATAAAATTCAAACCTGATAGAGATAGAGAACCTTTTATACGAAGTGCTTAAACTGATCATATGGAGGCCTTCTACCCATAATATATTGCACCAACATAGTATTCTATTTACTTGAGCTCTCCAATGTTACTTGCCCAATTTAACTTGTGCCTTATGTTGTCCTACGTGAGTGTGTTTATGTGTATGTGTGGGTTTTCCTCTGCTATATAATGTATAGTTTTATGTGCATGCGTGAGTGATCATAGTTCTGTCTATATGCATGTCCAACCGTGTGTGTATATTTGTCTCTGTCCTTGTGTGACGGAGCAGTTGTTAGTTGTGATAGTGTGATGTCTGTCTGTATTAAGAATGCAGTGCATGAAGGGTGTGGGTAATTTAATGCGGTGGCAGTTATAGAGGGTGTACACTGCATTTAAGTGTACATGTGTTTGTGTATATATGTGTACAGGGTGTGGGTATTTATATGTAATATGTAACTGGTGTGTGTTTTGAGTACAATTTTATAGGTGCATGGTATAGTGTGGAGTGCTGGCTGTGTAGTGCATGCGTGATTACAAATGTGTGCGGGTGTGAGTGTAGTGAGCATGTGTGGCCTCCACAGTAGCATATATATTCCACCTACTACAAGAATAAGTTAACGCCAATTTGCTAAATTTGCTTACATTTGATAATGCCATTTGATTTTTTATTTCAGGCAACAACAATTAGATGTATTTCAGGCAGAAATTCGTTTATGAATTTTGAGCCTTCTGGATTAACTGTAATAATATAGTGTAATGCAGAAATAAATCAACTGTTTTTTTTCTTGCAGTCCCACCGCGAGAGTAACGATATGCATGTTCAAGATCAGCAAGATCGGGATACTGTGGATGGTTTGGTGAAAAAAAATGCAAGCTATTGGGTTGGCAGAAGAACGTAGTTGCAGAGGGGACAATAGCAAGCACTGATCCTGATGCTTCTGTACATTTTGTAAAGCTTGGAGCAGATGCTTAGAAGGTATGGATGAATGTAGCGGTGGAACCGGAAGCTTTTTTATTTATCCAGAGATGTCCACTATCAAAGAGGCCGTTGGATCAACCGTCGCATGACACAAAGACTTCATCTCCTTAGTCTAGTATGATAGTACTTAGAACATGATATTTGTAGCCAATTGTTATGTGTTAATGCTTTATGTATTTGGCTGTTACGTAACTAGTTTTTATGTGTTAATGCTTTATGTATTTGGCTGTTACGTAACTAGTTGTCATGTGTATGTTAGAATTATGTCAATGAAAACTTATCTAACTTTTGGAATGTGTTGGAATTTTATGACTCTAGCTTTATTAAATATTTTCGTATGTGATTTTGGTTGTTTTATGATAATATTTATTACTCGTTAAATTATTCATTATTGGTATGGATGTACTGCATGGATGCTGCTGTTTTTTTTTTAAATTTGCATTTATTTTGCAACGGTCAAAGCATGTTGTTATACAACCTTTTTACAACGGTCAGAGCATGTTGTTATATGAGCTTTTTACAACGGTCCATGTATGTTGTCAAAAGGGATTTCGCAATGGTCAATGCATGTTGTCAAGCGGGCTATGCAACTTGTATTGTAGTATGCTGATACGGTCAGAAACCGTTGCAATACCATGTATTACAATGGGCTATGCCAGTTGTGTTATAGTCTATTACAATGGTCTATGCCACTTGTATTATAGGCTATTACAATGGCCAGAACCCGTTGCAAGTTTCAGAGAAATGTTGCATATTTAAAACGGGTATTAATTGTTGTCAAAGAGTCTATTGCAAGGGTCGATGACCGTTGTAAAAAGGTGTAGTACAACGTTTATTTCCCATTGTAAAATATAGTGGACCTATTACAACGAGGCCTAATACGACGGGCACATGCCCGTTGCGAAACACATATTACGACGGGCATTTCCCGTTGTAAAAAGGCTGTTTTGTTGTAGTGTGTGGAACTAGATTGAGAGAAGTAGTGATGTAAAAGGGACAAGTGGTAGCTTATGCATCTTGGCAATTGAGGTCGTATGAAGTTTGTTATTCAACTCATGGCTTAGAATTGGTGGTAATGATCTATGCGTTGAAGATTTGGAGACATTACCTTATATGGGAACGATTTAAGTTGTATAGGGACTATAATTCCCTTAAGTATTTTATCACTCAAAAGGAGTTGAATATGAGAAAACAAAGGTGCTTAGAGTTCTTGGTGGTATATGACTTTGATATCGAGTATACACTGGGAAAGAAGAATAATGTTGCCGATGGTTTGAGAAGGAAGCAATAGAATGGAGTGCTAGCCATGATGGAGGAATGGAAGGCATTAGAAGCCTTGGTTTCACATCGAGTTTATTTTAGACTGAATGCAGGATCAAGTCAGGATTAGGGCACATTAGCAATTTGAGGTTCATCCAACTCTTATGGATAGAATTTCTACAAGGCAAAGAATGGACTTATTGTTAATCGAGAAGTTTAGGTGGTGGGAGATGAGTATAGATGTGAAGGATCTAAGAGGATATGAGATAGACACAATAGGATGTGTTAAGAAAAAAGGAAGATCGTGTGTCCCGAATGTAGGAGATCTTTGGAAGGAAGCCTTAGAGAAAAGGTGTCGGCCTAAGTTCATGATTCATCCTGGAGAAAAGAATATGTACCACAATGTGAACCATCTCTTCTTTTTGGAAAGGATGAAGAGAAATGAAGTAAATGTGTGAAGATGTGTTTTATATATCAACAAGAAAAAGCTGAGCATCAAAAGACAAGTGGACAACTTCAACCATTAGAAGTGCCGACTTGGAAGTGGGATTCGGTTTCTATGGATTTTGTAGATGGATTGCAAGGTCGAAAATGATAGTATTTGGGATTGATAGACTAAATAAGAGTGCCCATTTTGTCCCAGTAAAGATGACAAGGACATCAGCCAGCTTAGCAAAGCTGTATGTGAAGAATGTTATTAGACTCTGCAATTCTGAGCAACATAGTTAGTGACCGACTGCAGTGTGCACTGGGTATAGAAATGACTCGAGCGCGACTTATTACCCATGGACAGATGATCAAACGAAAAGGGTGAATGGAGTACTAGAGGATTTTCTTAGAGTCCGCGTCCTAGATTTAGGAGGATCTTGGGAAGATCACTTATATTTGGTAGAGTTTTCCTACAATAACATTTATCAATCGAGTGTTGGAATGCACTATTCGAGGTGTTTATGGTAGATCATGTAAGTCATCTATTTATTGGTTGGACTTGTGAGATAGACTTGTGTTAGGACCCAACACGATAAGAGATACCATTGAGAAGATAAAGTTTATTTTCGCTAGAATGAAAGTTGCGTATTCAAGGAAAAAGTGTTATGCCGATATGAGAAGAAAAGAACTAGAGTTCGCAATAAGCGATCATGTGTTTGTGAAGATTTAACAGATGATAGGTGTTATGCGCTTTATGAAGGCGTGAAAATTGGCTCAAGATATGTATGTCTGTTTCAAGTGATTGAGAGGGTTGGTAAACTCGCATCTCGAGTCGAGTTACCAAATAGTTTAGTGGGTGTGTACAATGTTTTCCATGTATCACATTTGAGGAAGTGTGTGCATGAACCTAGTACAGTAGTTGAACCTATGTTGATTGAAGACTTATCTATATAACAAGATTTGATGTATATTAGAAGACCAAAAGGGATAGAAGGTCGATAAACGAAGGAGCTACGGAACAAAGTTATTAGACTTGCTCGTGTCCAGTGGAGTGACGATAAGAATGATTGTACATGGGGGTGAATGATAATATTATGAATATCTATTGCGAACTATTTTAGACATGCATGTTTGTAGTAGGGTGCTTTGTTTGCCTATTATATGAACTAATAGTGGCACTAATGTGTTTATGTTATGATACGATTATGTGTTAGTAGCTGAACCAATGTGTAATGATTAATGATTTACATTAGTAAGGTACTAGGGTAGCTTTTGTAATTGTGTGTACTTTGTGTTGTGATGGCTTTACACCTTTAGGATGTTAATGCAATTATTTGACGGGAGGTCATTGCTCTACGTTATCTGAATTTTGAGCAGGAAATTTCTATGAGGATGGGAGATTGTAACACCATATATTTTGAAGTGTCATAATATAGGAACAAAATTAACGATGAAATTATTAAATGATAATTAAGAGAATTTAGTTGAAAGAATTACTTGAGGAAATTTTGATTAATCAAGTGTTGGAAACTTAAATATTGTTAACTGAATGGACCAAGGATAATTAGCAACTAAATTCGACCCTACATGTACAAGGGAATAAATTTAAATATTTGAATGAAGATGATTTTATATTAAAGGAAATGAATAAATGAGAATAGGCAATAATGTATTTTATCCCAATCCAAAATCATTTTACATATACTCTTAAACACATCCTTCTCTTCATTCATTCTCTTTACATTTTAAAAACAAAACAAAAACCCAACAAAGCACGGTCGACTGCCATGTTTAAGAGAATGAAGAGAAAATTAAAACCAAAGAACAAATATATTAATTAAGTTTTTTTAATCTTAGCGTGTAATACTCACCCTATTCTCCTCCAAACCAAACTAGGTTCAGATTTTTGCATGATTTGATGTTTTGAATGTTGATGAACATGCTTTAATGATGATAAAATGTTTTATACATGTTTGGGGATTTAAATGACTTTTTTTTGATCATGTTTTCTGGTAAAACATAAATCAATCTTCTCCAAATGCTTTGAAATTTTAATATGTTGTTTTTAACATTAAAACGAAGGTGGATTTTGATTTTAATAACTTTTTGTTGAGAGAATTATTTATTATGAATTTCTAAGTTGAAAATTGGTATTTTATGCGGTAAATTAATATTTAAAAATATTAAAATTTAAATATTTGATCCAAAATTTCTACTAGAGTAAAGGATGGAATTATCAAATAATAGTTCATGAAGCTGTTTTACAAATAACATTTGATTACACTTTTACAATACAAATCAAAGTTACATACGATAGGAATAAATATAAAATGCAGCGGAATAACATGATGCATGGGATAAATATAATAAATAATAATAGTACTAAATCTTCATCTTCATCCTCCAGAAATAAGTTCTTCAATACACTGAAAAGCTCAGACTGACCCGAGCGTAATGGAAAGACAAAACACTCGAGTCAGAACTAAAAGATCTTATGTAAGTTAAATCTACAGTAAAGAAATATGAGTGTAACGGCTTCACAGATGTTTACGGGGGTTTACATCACCTATCCAGTGTCTAACGTGCATGCAATAACTTGAGAGATGTTCGGGATTCCCATCTCCTAAGGATCCGTTAAACTATTTACTATGTAGTAATATACGCTATTATAATATGCCTATTAGTAAAGTAAAGTATTAAAATAGTGTTAAGACGTTACCCATATCCCCCTTAACACATTTTTATATATTCCCATAGCCTATACAGATACTGTAAGCTCCACCAAACCGGTGGTTTACTCAGTGAGCACTCCATAGGTGCGGTACAAACCAAACTCGTAGTAAGCGCAATAAGGCATGTGTAAGGCATGCGAGGTAATGCCCAGGGTAGGATACTACCTTTTTGCGGATCCGGACTGGTGGTAATGCATAGCAGCTACTACCGCCCACCTCGGAACACACTCCCAAAATCAAATCGAGGGGTGGCCACCAAATAAATCACAAAGTCGTAATATGGTATCGAAGAAGCATGTCCGATCGGAGGTGCGACCTCACTAGGCCCAGCGTGGCTCCTGTTTTAGTCACATCAAGCTAACTCGAGGGAGTCAGGGCTACGATAATACCTCATACAGAATTGTTAACCTAACCATCCTACTTCATTTTGGAATCTCCACCACGTGCACAGTTGTTAAAGTGGTTTTCGGTATTGGCAGAGAGTATGACAATATCCGATCTCAGTCTCTTTAACAACCAAACGCTTATTTCACAATGGATGATTCTTTTACATTGCCAAAACTGATTCATAATTGATATCAAAATATCATATTCTCAAAAATCATATCACTTTCGGAATCGTATTCACTTTCGAAATTATATGACTTACGAAATCAAATCCACAAAATAGGTTAAACCCTTATTTCAAAATCATCATATTTACTCAAAATAAGTCATTTCATTGGAAAATATCCTTTTAAATTCCAACGTGGGTTATAACATCATTTAACCATATTCGCTTTAAATCCAGGATTTAAATATATACAATTCAGCCTTGCAATGTTTGAATTTTAGAAAATAGTTTAGATAGTCATAATTAGTTTAAATAGTTTTAAAATAGTTTAAAATAGTTAAAATACTCTAAAATAGTTTAAATCGTTTAAAATCGTTTAAAATAGATTAAAATAGTTTATAAATAGATTAAAATAGTTTAAATAGTTTAAAATAGATCAAAAGAGATTAAAAATAGTTTAAATATAAGATGGTTTGATTATTGGAAATGGTTTATATAATAAATAGTTTAAAAATCTAAATAAATCAGAAATTTAAAATGATATATCTTTAACAGTTTATATTAAAATCATTAATTTGAAAGTAATATCAAATTAAAGAATTTATTCCATTTCAACAAATCTGGACCATATCCAACTTTCAAATTAACAAACTCAATTTTTATCTTTCAATTCAGATTCTAAATAAAACCATCTAAATCTATATCGATTTCAAATCCATGTTTGAACTATAAATTTAAACTACTTCAAATTTAGTAGATTTCAAAGTTTAAATATTCAAACATTTTTAATAACTCAATTTCGATAAATTTCATTTATATTTCAAATTCAACCTTAAAATTTCA
This sequence comes from Allium fistulosum, assembly GCA_030737815.1. Lineage (NCBI taxonomy): Eukaryota > Viridiplantae > Streptophyta > Magnoliopsida > Asparagales > Amaryllidaceae > Allium > Allium fistulosum. The sequence continues at coordinate 909,713,290 of CM060907.1, read as the reverse complement.
ATTTAAATTCTTTAAACAATTCATTTAAAACCAATTCCAATTTTGACATTTAAAGCTTTGGATTTCGAAAATAATTCGGTTTACACAAATCAAATTTTATTTCAAAATATCACTTAACTGAATTCAAAAATTAAGGATTTAAAAATCAATTAATTTAACCAATCCGGTGTCCGTATATAATTTTCTATCCTATGGTCAAGTGATACAGATATATATCATTTCAACCCGCAATAAATTTAAATTTACGGGTATATATCATTTCAACACGCAATCCCGAATTAAAATTCAAAATCCATAAAATCGCTGGAGTCTATCATTTCAACCCATAACGATTTTTCCCTAATCTATAGATCATTCGGTTATGTATCATTTCAACATATAGTGATTTTCCTAGCAATAACTAAGGGAACTTGCAGTGTGATAACAATATAAAAATATAATATACAATCAAACATCCATCACAATCATCACTCAAATTAACCAATAAATAACAAAATTCAACTGATTATCATTAACAGGTATTTAACTGGCAATTCAAAATTCAATATTAAATTAAATGGAAATTAAATTCAATAAAATTCAGATTTAACGGGGATGAGAATTTAAATATACCAAATAGCAGCTAATCAAATTCTAATCACATCATAAATTTAATTTAACTAACATTAGATAATTTTGTAGTTGTGAGTGGGTTAAAACACTCACTTTTGATTTCAAATCAATTTGAAATCTAAATAAAGGCCCAAAATTGAAAAGTCTCATAATGCAGCCAAACTAGTTCCAAAATATCCGGAATTTCGATACGATCGCAATGGAGAAAACCAAGCGTGAATCCGAGCTCGTATGAAGAAGATATGTATGTTAGAACATTGAATTTTAAAATTTAAATTAAAGTAAATAAAAAAATATATACACGTCATTACCTTAACCCTAATCGAATGCGAAACCTATAGCCTGCTTGAACCCAACAGCTACCCCTTTCATCGAATTATTGCCGCAGCCACTATCACTTTCACTTCGATCAGCCACCACCATCGAACTACCCTCGCCAAACTGCCACTCCAGCCAAGTCGCGGTCACCTCAGGCGAGCCTAGGTGCTTCGTGCCACCGCTGCCTTCAACGGTGATTCCAGGCAAACCACGACCCCCTGAGCACGAGCGAACATCATCCTCGTGACCTGCTCAACCTCCTCTTCCCAACACCGCCTCCCGATCATCAAACGATCGACGATCCACCGTTGGATCGCAAAAAACTAATTTAGACGGCCGAGGTTCATCCTCGATTTCTGATCAAACGAATCACCCAACTGTAAAACGAATTACTGTAGTAGATTACGCTCGTCGATAGCTTTCCAACGATATATTATATGACATAGTTTTGAGGAGTTTGATTTTCGATTTGAATTAAAAATTGAATTAGGGTTTTAGATCTGCAGCCATTGGAAGGAAGAAGAAGCAGATAGACAAATAGATAGATACATACAGTAATAAAAAAATAAAAAGGTTGCTAGGGTTAGGAAAACTATGTATATAGACAAGGCCTGATAAAAATGAATATCATATCGAATTGGTTCGAAACGACAACAACGACCTGAAAAGCCCGTTCCGTCTCCGAAACGAAAGTAGGTCATCCAATATATCGAAATAGATGTTTTCGATATTTTTAAACTCAATGGAATAGGTTTCAAACCCAAATTCAATTGTATATAGAAGTTAGCTTTTAAAATCAGCTTATTTTTAAATTGAATTCATTAAATTGATTTCTACGCGTTTCGAGCCCGCACAATCAAACAACAAGTCTGATCGTTACGAAACTTGAAATCTTACAATAATTCACCGTTATGGATCCGATGAAACTGGTTTCGTCGAAATCCGAGACAGTGACCAAAATGGCTATTTTACACATTAATTAAATAAATTATCATTAAATTCAATTAATCACTTTCAAATTCAAATTTTATAACTAACTATTTTTATCACTTTTGATAACTTAGTACTTTGTAGTCTTTTAAAATAAATTTCTTTGTCAAAATCCAACGTTAAATATTGCACTAATTACGGTATTCAATTTCAATAGCAATAAATTCATAAATTATAATTTAAAATCCTAATAAATTAATTTATTTTGATTTCAATCTTTATTATTCAATCAACTATCACTTCATGGACATACTTAACATTAGTTTACCCTTTTATTACATTCATTATTCTTCAGTTTTCATCTTATTTCAAATTAACTATGATATTAAATTACATTAATTCACATTGATTTCCAATTAAATTCAAGATATTAAATAATAAAATAGTAATTAAAAAATTGTCACTTTTAAGTAATTTAATCACATTTATAAGTTTATTGTTTACAACAAGATTATAAATTTATGTACAAATGACTGATTTCACATTATATACTAAAACCGATTATATATAAAATAACATACAACTTCATTATTAATAAAATATTGAATTTATCCTTATTTACAAATTTGTAACCAAATTAACTTTTACATTATTCCAATTGGTTTAAATTACATTAAATGGTTGTCAATAACATCCAAACAACTTTATTGGATCATATTCAAGTTATTTTCTTATTAAATTTTAATTTCTCTCAATATTAAATTCCAAAATCTTGTCAAATTTAATAATTTAAATTATCAAAATTTCCGGGTCGTTACACTCTCCCCCACTCAAAACTTTTCGTCCTCGAAAAGGAAAGAAGGAATTAAGAAACTAATATATTTTATTCATATAATAAATTTATAAGCACTTTAAAATTACATAATTAAGTATTTATATAAAATATATCAATTTATAAACAATTAAATCTTCCATATTCAAGGTTTATATAGTTTGAAAATATTTCAGTTTCACAAAAATTTCTAAGTCTAAAATTTACGGAAAATTTCAGTAGAGTCTCCTTTGTATGGAGAGGTCCGGAAAATAATAATATCAATAATAACAAGATATATATCATATTTAAAAAATAAATATCCCAAACCACAGGAAAATAACATAATATTGCTACAAAACTGTAATGTGAAAACATACCTATTTGTCAGACAAACAACGCTTTATTTATGAAACCAAAAGCAGTAGCTATTGCTTCCATAAACCTGTATTTCACTTACACAATCCAAAGAAGTTAATAATTATGCAAAAAGAGAAATATTTAAGTTGTTTCAATTCAATAACGTAGCAACATATAATATACCACAATCATATGCAAACAGAAGGAAGACAACCATCAATTGTAACAAAAGAAATCAATTATACTTCGATAGTGTTATTTACACAGAGATACAAAAATGTAGAAGAGAGAAAAAGCTACTTTCTCATTATTCACAAAGTCAATATATACAAAGAGAAAATGGGCCGCCAGAGAAGACCAAAGCCAAAACTAAAATGAAAAACAAAATACAAAAAAGAAACGAAATGCAATAGTACTAATATGTAAAACACAAACATGAAAACAACTCAAACAATACTCACAACACTCCCCCTCAAGTCGGAGCATACAAATCATATATGCCCAACTTGCTACATAAGAATTTAATTCTGTTGCCATGCAAAGATTTTGTAAGAAGATCCGCAACTTGATCCTCTGATTTCACATAACCAGTACATATTACTCCTTACTGAACTTTCTCCCTTACGAAGTGACAATCCACCTCAATGTGTTTTGTCCTTTCGTGAAACACAGGATTAGAAGAAATGTGTATAGCAGCTTGATTATCACACCACAACTTCATGGGTACTTCACACTTCATTCCCACTTCATCCATCAAATGTTTAATCCACATTAACTCACACACTGTGTTTGCCATTGCCCTGTATTCTGACTCCGCACTCGATCTTGAAACCACACTTTGTTTCTTACTCTTCCACGACACTAAGTTACCACCCATCATTACACAAAATCCTGAAGTAGATCTCCTATCCAATTTCGAACTAGCCCAATCAACATCTGCAAATGCTTCGATTCTACTGTGCCCTTGATTTGTATATTCAATACACTGCCCAACAGTACCCTTTAGATAGCATAATATTTGTTTCAAAGCATTCCAGTGATCAACAGTGGGTGAAGACATGAATTGATTGACCATACTAACTGAATAAGCAATATCAGGCCTTGTTATGACTAAGTAATTCAATCTACCCACTAATCTCCTATACTTTTCAGGGTCCTCAAATAATACTCCTTCATTTATCAATGAGGTGTTAACTAACATGGGTGTATTGCAAGGTTTAGCTCCTAATTTCCCAGTTTCTTTCAACAAATCCATAACATATTTCCTCTGTGACAAGTAAATTTTACCATTCATTCTAATCACTTCAATACCCAAGAAATATTTCAACTCCCCTAACTCCTTAGTATGAAACTGAGAATGAATAAATGTTTTGAGAGCAGATATTCCTTTCACATCATTACCAGTAATGATGATATCATCGACATACACAATTAACAAAATTAGCTTACCTTGTAAATTTCTGTAGAACACTGAATGATCTGCTTTACTCTGTGCTAACCAAATTTCTCAATGGCTTGACTAAATTTTCCAAACCAAGCTCTCGGTCTTTGCTTCAAACCATAAAGACTTTTCTTCAATCTGCACACCTTCCCATACTCCCCGTGAGCAACAAACCCATGTGGTTGCTCCATAAACACCTCCTCAGCAAGATCACCATGGAGAAAAACATTCTTAATATCTAATTGATGAAGTCTCCAGTCATTCTGTGCTGCTAATGATATAAGTATTCTTATTGAAGTTATTTTAGCCACTGGTGAGAATGTTTCTGAGTAGTCAACCCCATATGTCTGAGCATACCCTTTTGCCACTAAGTGTGCCTTTAGCCGTTCAAGAGAACCATCTGCTTTCATTTTCACTGAGAAAACCCACTTGCAGCCTATAGCCTTTTTACCTTCTGGTAACTGCACTAGTTCCCATGTATCATTTTGGTCCAATGCATTGATTTCCTCAATCATAGCTTCATACCACCCTTAATTTGATAATGCCTCTTTGACAGTTCTTGGAACTGAAATTGAATCTAGTGTAGATATGAAAGTAGAAGATTCTGATGCTATGTTACTATATGATACAATAGATGAAATCGGGTATGTACATTTCCTTTTCCCTTTACGCAAAGCAATGGGTAAATTAATGTTTGAATCTGGTACTTGAACACTTTCCAAAACAGGAGCAGGTACAGATAAGGTACTTGGATTCAACACCTCATTTTCATGTTGATCATTATTCAATTTGAATATAGGAGGATATACCAAAAATTGATCATCTTCATCTACTATTTGTTCATCATGACTTTCTTGAACTGGAGAAGTTAATGATGATGAATAAAATGGTTTACTTTCAACAAAACTAACATCCACTGATACAATATATTTGTGAAGACTAGGACATAAGCACTTGTATCCTTTTTGAATTCTCAAATAACCAAGAAATATACATTTCAAAGATTTTGGGTCTAATTTTGTTAAATGTGGATTTACATCTCTAACAAAACAAATGCATCCAAACACCCTTGGCTTCACTGGGTAAATTGATTTATTTGGGCATAAAACTTGATAAGGTATTTGGTAGTCCAGAATAGTAGAAGGCATTCTATTAATCAGAAAACATGCAGTACTTACTGCTTCAGCCCAGAATCTCTTTGGAACATTCATTTGAAAAAGAAGTGCTCTTGCAGTTTCCAATAAGTGCATATTTTTCCTCTCAGCTACTCCATTCTGTGCTGCTGTATCCACACATGAAGTCTCATGAATGATGCCATGCCTTTCCAGAAATGAATTAAATTGATTGCTTGTATATTCCTTTGCATTGTCACTCCTTAGTGTCTTGATTGAAACATTAAATTGATTCTGTATTTCAGCATAGAAAGCACAAAATATAGAAAACAAATATGATTTATTCTTCATTAGAAATAGCCAAGTTACACGTGAGTAATCATCAACAAACGTGACAAAATATCTATATCCTTGCTCAGATGTAACTGTTGATGGACCCCAAATATCTGAGTGTACAACTTCAAAAATTGAATTAGACCTTTTGTTAATTCTAGGATACAAACTGACATGATGATGCTTTGCATATTGACAAGACTCACAATACAACGTTGATAAAGAGCTAAATTGTGGACACAATTTCTTGAAAAGGAACAGTGAAGGATGGCCTAGCTGACAGTGCATTTGAAATGCAGATGATGTTACACTCGAACAACCTACAGATTTTGATGGCACATCATCAAGCACATATAAACCTTCCTTTTCTTCACCTCTACCAATAATCTGTATGGTTGTTAGGTCCTGAAATACACAGTGGTCAGGGAAAAATGATATGCTACAATTCTGGTTCTTAGTAATTTGACTCACAGATATCAAATTAAATGATAGGTTAGGCAAATATAACACTGAAGTTAGTGGTAAATTTGAACTTAACCTCATTTTTCCAGTACCTTGTACAGATGCTTGTGAACCATCAGCTAATATAACAGCATGGGTTGATGATTTATATTGTATATCCAAAATCAAATTACTATTACCTGTCATATGATCAGTTGCTCCAGAATCTATGATCCATTTTGATTGACCTGTAGTGTTGGCAATAGCTGAAACTGATGATGCTAATTCTGATTTCTTATTAGTTGATTCTTTCTTCAATAATTCTTGGAACTTCATATATTGACCATAATCTTCTGCTGTCATGAGAACAGACTTTACCTCCTTATTCATTTGTGAGTTTTTATATTGAAGCTTTCTACATTCGAACTTCATATGACCTGGTTTCTTACAATACGTACAAAATTTTCCCTGATTTGAGGATCTAACATCTGGAGCATTTGGTCTTGGTAAATTGTAATTTGGCCTTGATGAATTATTCTGACCTTGATTGCCTTGTATATAACCTCTGTTGTTGCTAATCAAAGCTCCTTCAACTTTAGTACTTGTAGCTTGAGTATGAGCAATATCTGAACGAAGAATTCTGCTAAACACTTCTTGCAGTGAAGAGATATCCGATCCTGATAAGATCTGAGACTTTGCAGACTCAAATTCCGATGGTAAACCTGCCAAGAAGCTCATACATGCCATTTTAACATCTTGACTGATTGGTAAAAGCATATTGAATTCCTCATAAATTTTCTTGAAATTCATAAAGTAATTCATAAGAGTTTGCTCTTGTTTCTCCGCTCGATAAAATGATTTACACACCTCATACATTCGTGTTAGGTTTCCCTTTCCAGAATACAAGAATTCTAGGTATTCCATTAACTCCTTAACAAATTCACAATGATTAACTAAACCAATTATCTCACTATCAGTTGAGTTTCTGATTTGCAGAAATAATCGAGCATCAGATCTGAGCCAAATCAAATCCTTCTCCTCCTTTGAATCTGGCATCGGCAGATCTTCAATTAGATGATTATCTTTATCCATACTTCGAAGGTATAATCGGATTGTCTTACTCCAATTCAAGAAATTCATATTATTCAATTTGTGATCTGTGATTTTGGGCATCAACTGCATCGCATCCATCGTAATCTTATTCTTACTCTCTTCTCCAGATTCTCCCATCTTTACTGATATGAGCTAAATCCCTAATCGATTTGAATTTTGGATTCTTGTGGCTTTGATACCATGTTATTTACACAGAGATACAAAAATGTAGAAGAAGGAAAAAGCTACTTTCTCATTATTCACAAAGTCAATATATACAAAGAGAAAATGGGCCGCCAAAGAAGACCGAAGCCCAAACTAAAATGAAAAACAAAATACAAAAAAGAAACGAAATGCAATAGTACTAATATGTAAAACACAAACATGAAAACAACTCAAACAATACTCACAACAAATAGCAATCAAACTAATGATTTGTTCAGGTTCAAAAACTTTTAATCGTACCAGGGTGATAAATAACTACCAAGTATACCTTACGCTCAACAGCTTTAGATAATACTTAATAGATTATTTATACATCCTTATACCGTTAGAAGTATCCTTCCCCAAACATCCCATAAGCCAAAACAACCAAGAATTTCAAATATCATTTAAGTTTATTCTTATTAATTTCCCTTCACATCACGGTTTACTTTTTATTTATTTTCAATTATTCATATAATATCTTCTTTTTCCATTCATTTATATTCTTTTACTTACATAAGTTATTTCCATTCAATTATTTAGATCATCCATAATAAATTCTCAAAAATATTATGTAAGTCTCTTTGCAATTTTAGTTCACCATTATTATTTATGTTGATTTCCTTTTATATCAATATTCACTTGTGAATCAACTCATACTTATAATTTCAATTTTTTTTTCTTTCATATTTATTTCCTTTATATATAGCATTATTGAATATTAAATCTATTTCTAAATCATTTCAACATTTTCTGAAGTTATAATCGTTTACTTAATATAGTATTCACTTTTACTACACATTTTAATTACCAATAACTTCAAGCATTATCTTAAGTTTATAATATTCTTATACATCTTAATTCTTCATTTATAAACATAATTCCATTGAACACTTTCATTACTTAAGTTTTACTTGTATAATATTCTATTACATATTCTTATTAACATTTCAACTTTTAACATTTCAACTTTTAACATTTTAGGTAAGTTGTATATATGTTTTAAGAATGTAATTGAGTGTTACACAAGTTTATCTTATTCATTTTAGTTAACAAAATGCTAAGTAATTACATCTTCTAAATTTTCATATCCTTTGACTTACAAGTTACAAATTTCCAATTTCTTGTATATATATTTCATTAATCACTTAGCATCCAATTCTTATTTTTCATTTTAGAGGTTTCCAACTATTAATATAGTCAAGATTTCATTCATTACAATAATTAAGATTTCAAATTTACAAAAACTTAAGAACTAAATACCGGGTTTCATTTTCAAATCTTTTAAAATAATATATGTATAATCGCATCTTTTATATATCCAATCATATTTAGAAGTTAAAAATTAAGATTTATTATTCAAACAAATGTGTAGTAAACCTACTACAATAGCCTTCCTACTTTTGAAACTCGAAAATTAATGTCAATGATGCGTGCACTCATCACCGAAATTATTTCCAGTAATAGAAGAGGGGAGTACAGAACTTATTTCCTTTAAAAATTCTTTTAAAACATTTCTTTCAAATTACATTGAAAATATTTCTATCAGAAAATACTTTCAAATAATACTAATATTATATTCCAGAATCTTTTGAAAACAAATTTCAAAACCCCAAAACTTAAGTTCTCTAACTTCCAATTTATATTTACTTTACTTGTAAACCGTATTTTACAATCATTATTTATAAAATTTCTCTACCTAACAAACAACATATCACATCCAAATATATCATTTATAAAAATTATTCTTTAATATACAAAATATAATACTAGGTAAAATTATTTCATTTACCTATATTTCAAAACAATATTGTGTCGATCTGCCCTATTAAGTGTTTAGAAATCCCTATCGATGTCATAATGTCCTATGTACCGACCAGAATTTATAAATACTAAACAGAACAAATTAACACAATATAAAAACATTTTATAAAACTAACAAGTACGCTCTCTCATAAATACACTCAGACAAACTCATTCTAGGGTATTACTACCCTATCTCTAATGAGATAGACCCCACAAAGCTAAGGTTATCGCTAAACCAAAGCTCTGATACCAAATGTAATGACCCACCTTTTTGGACGGTTTAAATTGACAATAAACCACACATGTCGAACTCAAACCATTCAAAAGGGTGGATTGTTATGGGGTGAATAAGAAAAAGAAGAGAAATAAATAAAACAGACACAAAATCTCACAGCGGAATGACAAAATATAATAATCAAATAACAGTTCATGAACCTGTTTTACAAATAACATTTGATTACACTTTTACAATATAGATCAGAGTTACATACAACAGGAATAAATATAAAATGTAGTGGAACAACATGATGCATGGGATAAATATAATAAATAATAACAGTACTAAATCTTTGTCTTCATCCTCCAGAAATAAGGTCTTCAATACACTAAAAAGCTCAGACTGACCCGAGCGTAAAGGAAAGACAAAACACTCGAGTCAGAACTAAAAGATCTTATGTAAGTTAAATCAACAGTAAATAAATATGAGTGTAACGACTTAAGAGATCTTTACGGGGTTTTACATCTCCTATCCAGTGTCTAACGTGCGTGCAATAACTTAAGAGATGTTCGGGATTACCATCTCATAAGGATCTGTTAAACTATTTACTATGTAGTAATATACGCTATTATAATATGCCTATTAGTAAAATAAAGTATTAAAATAGCGTTAAGGCGTTACCCATATCCCCCTTAACATATTTTTATATATTCCCGTAGTCTATACAGATACTGTAAGCTCCACCAAACCGGTGGTATACTCAATGAGCACTCCATAGGTATGGTACAAACCAAACTCGTAGTGGGCGCGATAAGGCATGTGAAAAGGCACACGAGGTAATGCCCAGGGTAGGATACTACCATTTTGCGGATCTGGACTGGTGGTAACGCATAGCAGCTACTACCGCCCACCTCGGAACACACTCCCAAAATCAAATCGAGGGGTGGCCACCAAATCAATCACAAAGTCATAATATGGTATCGAAGAAGCATGTCCGATCGGAGGTGCGACCTCACTTGGCCCGGCGTGGCTCCTGTTTTAGTCACATCAAGCTGACTCGAGGGAGTCAGGGCTACGGTAATACCACATACAGAATCTTTCGCCAAACCATCCTACTTCATTCTGGAATCTCCACCACGTGCATAGTTGTTAAAGTGGTTTCCGGTATTGGCAGAAAGTATGACAATATCCGATCCCGGTCTCTTTAACAACCAAACGCTTATTTTACACCGGATGGTTCTTTTACATTTCCAAAACCAATTCATAATTGATATCAAAATATCATATTCTCAAAAATCATATCACTTTTGAAATCGTATTCACTTTTGAAATCATATCATTTTCGAAATCATATCACTTTCGAAATCATATCCACAAAATAGGTTAAACCCTTATTTCAAAATCATCATATTTACTCAAAATAAGTCATTTCACTGGAAATTATCCTTTCAAATTCCAACGTGGGTTATAACATCATTTAACCATATTCGCTTTAAATCCAGGATTTAAATATAAACAATTCAGCCTTGCACAGTTTGAATTTTAGAAAATAGTTTAGATAGTCATAATTAGTTTAAATAGTTTTAAAATAGTTTAAAATAGTTAAAATAGTTTAAAATAGTTAAAATACTTTAAAATAGTTTAAATGGATTAAAATAGTTTAAAATAGATTAAAATAGTTTAAAAATAGATTAAAATAGATTAAAATAGTTTAAAATAGATTAGAATAGATTAAGAATAGTTTAAATATAAGATGGTTTGATTATTGGAAATGGTTTATATAGTAAATAGTTTAAAAATCTGAATAAATCAGAAATTTAAAATGATACATCTTTAACAGTTTATATTAAAGTCATTAATTTGAAAGTAATATCAAGCTAAATAATTTCTTCAATTACAAAAAATCTGGACCATATCCAACTTTCAAATTAACAAACCCAATTTTTATCTTTCAATTCAGATTCTAAATAAAACCATCTAAATCTATATCGATTTCAAATCCATGTTTGAACTATAAATTTAAACTACTTCAAATTTAGTAGATTTCAAAGTTTAAATATTCAAACATTTTTAATAACTCAATTTCGATAAATTTCATTTATATTTCAAATTCAATCTTAAAATTTCAATTTAAATTCTTTAAAAAATTCATTTAAAACCAATTCCAATTTAAACATTTAAAGCTTTGGATTTCGAAAATAATTCAGCTTATATAAATCAAATTTTATTTCAAAATATCACTTAACTGGATTCAAAAATTGAGGATTGCAAAATCAATTAATTTAACCAATCCGGTGTCCGTATATAATTTTCTACCCTATGGTCAAATGATATAGATATATATCATTTCAACCAACAATAAATTTAAATTTACGGGTATATATCATTTCAACCCGTAATCCCGAATTAAAATTTAAAATCCATAAAATCGCTTGATTCTATCATTTCAACTCATAACGATTTTTCCCTAATTTATAGATCGTTAGGGTATATATCATTTCAACGCATAGTGATTTTTCTAGCAATAACTAAGGGAACTTGTAGTGTGATAACAATATATAAATATAACATACATCCAATCATCCAAATATCAACAATCAAACATCCATCACAATCTGTAAGGACCAGGCGTTTTCGATCCCCGAATATCGACACTAATACTTCACCGTATAGAGTGCCGAGCAATCGAGTGTCGGAAATACCGGGTTGTTAGGGTTTAAGAAGAATATAGATAGAAGAAGGAAACAGAAACAACACAGAATCTAACATTCGCAGTGGAACAAAATATAATATACAATAACAGCTTTATACAAAAGAATCTGCATCAGTTAATATACATACAGGTTATCAGAGTACAATCACCAGTATATAAATCTGGAGAGTTATAATAACATGTCCCTAACTTCTGAATATATAGCCTACAATACATAGCGGAAAATACGTGCAATATGTCTCTGCCATCTAGCTCGTCTCCTGAACTCCAAAGCGTCCTATCCTGAAATTCTGTAATACTCGGTCTAACTCGAGCATTACAATAAAGTAACACTCGAGTTAGGCTGGAAACCAGCGTGAGTAAAACTCACTTAATTTGAAATACTTAAGTTATAAAAATCTTTTGAAAAATCAAGGTAACTCGTACAAACACGACGATTTTTTCATCATATTTTAACCCAAACGCTTTTACAAAAACCCATCGATATTTTGACAATGTCTAAGTACAATTACTTATTTAAAATAGTTGAATTTTGTGAAATTAATCCAATTCCAGTATATTAGACTCTATAATCAAAACCGTAAAGGTTCGAATTAGTTATTAAGTCGAAGTGGTTCCGGATAATGTAGATACCCGATCTCGGTCTCTTTGAACTCAAAATGATAAATTTTAAGGTCAAATTGTTCAAAATGAACAATTTATATTCAGGGTGAGAATATTCACATATGGAAGTTTTATTACATTTATTGACTTAAATAAACGTGTCAACGTTTATTCTATCATTTTAACTGGTTTGACTACTAAATGGCACAGACAAGAACAGTTGAAATAATATCCAAGAGCAATAACCAAGCATAGATCATTAAAAAATTTAACAATTTACAACTCATATTTAACAATTTACAATTAGAATTTAATCATCTTAAATTAAATTAAATCTACTTATATTTTTAATCCAAATTAATTTTAAATTAAAGAAATTATAAACAATTTGTTATTAGTTAATTAGGATCAAAACAACCAAATTAATAACAAGTTTTATTAATTAACACGAGGTTAAGCCAAATAAGGCTTTAATTAATTTCTCATTTTAATTATTATAATATAATTAAATTTTAAATTACGAAAAATTTATGACATTAGTGTAGATAAAAATATGGGGTGATCGGATTGCAAAACAAAATGAAGTAGGAGATATTGTTTTGCTTTTATAAGTTATATAATAAAACAATTTAAAATTTTTTTTAAAAGAAAACACATCGGCCCAAAACCACCCCAACCTGGCCCAAACTCTTCTATTTCTCCTTCTCCTCCAGTTCTTTCTCTCCTCTCTTATTTTATTAGCCTGTAACATGAACGTGTATGCATATGTGCATGTATACATCATCTCCGACCAACCTCCCTGATCGCCGACCATCCGCACAAGTTGCCGCCAACCACTACACTCCGTTTCCCTACCTGAAAACGCAACCTAAGCCCACATTCGAATTTCGATCCTAAACCCGAACCTGTATATAACCAAGCCCCACCAATATGCCTCGCTACATCACCCACGACCGTCGTTCGCTGCCAAACTTCACCCACTTGCTCGCCACAACCTCCTCCATCGACTCCCCCTATGCGCGTGCTGCCCATTCTCTCTCCTCGTCGCCACTAACGCCAAACTCGCACCCAAAAAAACCCACCGTTAAACCTTACTTTTAGTTTGTCATGCTTCCCCATGTTACAGAAAAATCACCTCCCATTTTTCTTCGATGCGTCATCGACCAAACATCCTCCACGCCAAACCCCTTGCCTTGAAATCCATCACATCATCGGAATTTAGCTTTTCACCCAATTCTGTTCATCCTAAAATTTCTCTTTCCATATGTAATTAAAAATTACCTAAGCACTCTTGAAAATCATGTCTTTTAATGATGATCACGATTATGTAACCCATTTGTTAAATTATGGTAGTCAAATTTCGATCATGGCTAAGCCATTTACTGTTATTTCAAATTTCCTCTCTCTTTGCTTGATTGTTTTGAATGAAACCAATTTTAATTTATACTATACTCCCAAATAAACAACTTTTGTTTTGGAATCGAGTTTTAAAATTTAATAAATAATGAGATATTGATTTTCAAAGTTGTAAGTTTAACTGTTTATGGAAAAAAACATGAACAGAACAACACCTAGGAAGTAATACGGTGCCTTGATAACTGCCATGTTAAACTCACTCATATATATACATTTTCACATATCACATGCATATATTCTTGACCCAGACCAAACATTTAACAAAATAACTCAATTATACATATGAGTATAATAACTAGTAACAAAATAAAGATGTTTACTCACTGTTTTATATACAGCTGTTTTGTTTCTTGCTTCAGGCTTTAGTGCTTGATTTTCCTTCTTTGATTTTTAATGGCTGATTGTTCTTTTATTTTTCTTTTTTTCTTCTTTGTGAGGATAACAAAGTGTATATATATACAGAGAGGAGAGTTAGACTAAAAGGCTGAAGCCCATTCACTTACAGGACAAGCATCTTTTATATTTATTTATATTTTTTTTTGATTTGAAAATGGTTTGACTTGATTTCCTAGTTGACATGAAGATTGAGTGAATGATTTGATTAAATTGGTGCTTGACTTGATATTTTGTGAGCTTGATTTAATGTTTGCTATGATGATACCCCCTATATGTATATTTATTTATATACCCAATTATATATACATATATATATAGATTTTCATATGCATTTTTATTTGTTAAAGTTTGTACTTCTTTGTATATATCTTTTTACACGTTTATCCACACTTTTCACCTTCACTATTCCATATAACATATATACATATACATATACTTATGTATATTTTATCATCATATACACACACACACACATCATTCTCTATTTACATATGCATTACTTCATATGGCATATATACACATATATATATACCTATATACTTGTATATTTTGAATCATTATAAAGCTTATATATACCTATATACACTTGTATGGATATTCCATCTTAATTTTTTTAATGGAGGAGTTTTTATATATATATATATATCATATCCAGAATTTATTTTAAATTTGAATATAGTTTTATATAAATTTATATATTCAGATATTTTAAATATCAGAAAATTTATCTATTCGTCTTATAAAAGTTAATATTTCAATAATTAAAATTAGTTAATTACCCCAATATCCGATGGCTAAAAATCTGTGTAACACCCCTTCAAAATGGGAATAATAGTCCCACATCGCGGAAAAACACTATGAAGTGGGTGCTTATATACCAAAGCCTTCACCTCGTAACAACGTCGAGGCCTTTTGAGGAACAAAACCCTACACCTTGGCTTGGCCCATGAGGCGGAGGTGACTAAGTTGGGGACAATATCTACGTTAAGTGAGGTGCGGGCTGTTACATTGGTATCAGAGCCATACCCAGTCGGAATTGTGGTCTGTACATGTTACAACCATGACGCCTGGGTGGTGTTGTGTTCATGAGCCAATGAGGACGTTGGGCTCTAAAGGGGGGGAGGGAGATTGTAACACCCCTTCAAAATGGGAATAATAGTTCCACATCGCGGAAAAACACTATGAAGTGGGTGCTTATATACCAAAGCCTTCACCTCATAACAACGTCGAGGCCTTTTGAGGAACAAAACCCCACACCTTGGCTTGGCCCATGAGGCGGAGGTGACTAAGTTGGGGACAATATCTGCGTTAAGTGAGGTGCGGGCTGTTACAATCCTGGTCGTTGCATTCCTCCCCCCTTAGAACTTTTCGTCCTCGAAAATGAACGAAACAAGAATTTGAATTTTGATGTATATTATTAAATAAATCATTCTTTAAAACATTTAAACCCCTTACTCCTTTATTTACATTTTAAAACACTTTAAATTATATAGTATTACCAAGCTAGTTTTATTGTGACGATCCAGATTTTTATTGAATTTAAGTTGTTAATTAAATGAATTTTTGAATTAAATTTGTGAAATGTATCGATGAAGTGATGCGAGTTTCCCCGAATTCAAATAGATTTTTGTATAAATCATTTAAACTTAGAAATATTGTAAATATATATATATATATGTATTTGAGCATATATGAGTAAATTTGAAGTAATATATATGTATATATTTTTGATTTGAATTTAAATGTGTAATAAATGGAAATATATATGATATAAAAGTATATACATTGACATAAGTATAAAATATATAAATAAGTAATTTTAAAATTTAGAATTGATGGTTAATAATAATTTGAATTTATGAAATAAATATATATAAGATTGACTATAAAAAAAATATAAAGCAACAGATAGATAAAAATTTAACAACATATTAGAATAGAATTAAATAGTTAAGTTAAAATAGAAGTAAATTTATAAGAAGTGAAATAAAATACAAGCAAAATATACTTATAAAATTGTTAAGGAAATAAAATATATACATGTGAATATACAAGATAATAAAGTATAAACAAATATATAGATAAGATAAGTAAGTATAATATAAAGTAAACATATTCAATCAAGAATATAAAAAAAAAATCTGTAGCTTGCATAAGAAGACAGTAGATTATATGCAAGTATTCAAACAATAGAGAGATAAGTATGAAACAAGTAGTGTAATAAAATAAAGCAAAATGAAGAAACATAAAGGACATAAGTATTTAATATAGCAAACTCAAGTCAATTCGAGAATGTCCTCAGCCACCAATTTGAGATAGAAATCTCTGGCCAAGTGTATAAAGAAATATTTCAAGTACATAAGAAAAAAAATCTCTTGCATCATGTCTTCAGCCTGTATATTTCCTCTATGTATCATCTTATATTTTCAGTGCGTCCATCAAAAAGAAACTGAGAAGGAAAAAAAAAATATATAGATACAAGCTACAACCTGAACTAAATCTAACTTGATCAATTGTATCATCATTTTGAAGTCTGGGGAAAAAAACCATCAAAGCTTAAAACTGGAACAATCAACAGCAACAAAACAAGAAGATCAAGTTGTTTTCTTTAAACTAGGAAGTGAGCTCTGTTCAAAGACAAAAATCAGGTGAGTAACCTCTTCCCTTAAAAACAAAATCTCAAATGAGATTCTGGTTGCAAACAATGAATGTGCTTGTGTGAATATATACTGGTTGGAGGAGTTCTGTACATGGGTATATGAATGTTTAGATGAACACAGGTTGAAAAATTTGCTTCTGCCTGAACTTGGTTCAAGCTTAGATACTAAACCAAACAATCTAATGCTTCTTGATCTACTTACTGTTTGTACCTAGTACTTTAACAGGATTTGTTTGTTTGATTTTAAGGTTTAACTTTAAAGTTTACTTAAGTGAAATTAAAGAGAGAATTTGTCTGGAAATTAAATTTGAACAGGACAATATGGTTTTCGAAAAAATTAAAGTATGTTAATTTAACAATCCAGGGATAATATCTGAACCTCTAAACCAAAACATGATTTTTAAGATCTAAATCATAATTTTTAAACTTGAAAAGAAGTAAATGTCGGGTTTGCACTGTTTTTGGGATACTGGGCAAATTCTGATGGTCACAAGCGTTAGGATGACCGGAATTTTGGCTGGAGTTAGGTGAAGGTTCAGAGAGTTAGGCAAAAATGACAGGAAGGATGATAGTCTTCTGTGTTGTCGGCGGCGTTGGGAATTTGTTTGTAAACCTAGTTTGGGTTGAGGTTGGATTTAGGGTCTATGTATAATCTCAGGGTGATCGAGTTCGACGAAATCAAGTGGAATAGGTTCGTGGATGATCGGGGTTGAGGTGGTCGGAGTTTCGCATCATCTGATGGTCGGAGAGCGAGGTCTAGGGAAGTTCGGTCGTAGTTCCTGGAACCAACTTTTTTGTTCAGCCGAGTAACTCGATTTTGATCTGTCACAAATGCTAGTGTTTTGATGGTTCGAGTTTGTTGTAATGGTGATGAATGGCGTGCGAGGAGGTTCATCAGTGAACGGAGGTGTCTCCGGTGATGGTGCACGTGCACAAGGGGGAAGGACGTGCCTGTTTGTCTTGGGTTTATAGTCTTGTTGAGGGAGGACTATGATGTACCGTGTTTTTGAGGATGGGGATCGAGTGGGAACTCGAGTAGCAGTAAGATGTTAACCTGTACCAGTATATATAAAAAAAAAATTAGATTTAAGCCTTTACTTGAAGATGTTTCACGCATTTGACTAAGTTAGGATTTGTAACTTTAAATTTGCTAAGTTGAATGATTATTTTAAACAAAATTAATGTTTTAGAAGATAATTTAGACATGAATAAGATATGATTTTATCATAGGAAGATTTTGTTTTAATGATTTGGAATTCATTCTGTAAATACTTAATGAGCATAATTAGTATAATTAACCAAAGAATTTATTAAGAAGTTAACTAATTAAGAAAGTAATTACAGAAGGGTAATTACGGTTTATGATAAATTGAGGTTGATTAGTGGAAGTGATTAATTGAAGTATAATAAAATTAACGGAATAAATTAAGGATAGATGTAATTTAATTATAATTAGGTGAATTTTGAAATAATCATTTAATTAAGAAATATGAATTAATGTAATCAATGAGAGTAAATAAAAAGGTTAATATCTGTAAATGGGTAAGTAAAATTTATTCGTGAAATTAAGTAAGGGATAATTACTCTATATAATTGAAAATAATTAATCAAGGTGATTAATTAAGATGGATATTGAAGAATGGTTGGAAAATTCAAAGGGTTGTAATAAATCAAAGGATGATTTAGTAGAGTTAAGTGATTTATCCGTAAGTAATAAATTAAACTTAAGATAAGATCAACTGACTTCGAAGAGACCGGAGTCACGTATTAGTAAATACCCGAAACCACTTCGATTTGGAATCTACAATAGTTCTTTAAAAATTTTATATGTGGAATCAATAGGATAGGATGGAATAAATGGAACTTTGAAACTAAGTAAGAATACTTAGAATTTGATTTGTGGAAATAAGTGTTGACTATTACAAGTTATGAACTCATTGTAAGGTGCGAGTTACCCCGGGTTTTAATGAGGCATATGCATTGGTATTTCATATTATGGGTTTACTCACGCTGGTTTCCAGCCTGACCCGGGTGTTACTTTGATGTAATGCTCGGGTCAGACCGAGTATTACAGATTTCCAGGTAAGGACGTTCTGGAGCTCAGGAGACGAGCTGGATGGCAGAGACGTATGGAGTGTTTCCGCTGTGATATATTGAAGTTTATTTGAGACAGTTTGATTTTAACTGTCCAGTGTATGTATAAATGTTGTAACTCTGATGTAATGATATAAATTAACGGATATAGTATTCTTTTGTATAACTGTTATTATTTGATATTATATTTTGATCCGCTGCGAATGTGAGATTCTGTGTTTTGTTTTCTGTTTCTTCTTCTATCTCTTTCTTCTTTTCCTAACTATCTGGAATTTTCGGGATCGAAAATTTCGGGTCGTTACAGTTGGTATCAGAGCAGAAGGTTAAGCGAGAACCTTGGCTCTGGTGGGTGTACTCATTAAGGATAGGGTCAATAGTACCCTAGAATGAGTTGAGTGTATATATATATATATATGAGAGCGTACTTGTTATTTTCTTATATAAAGATTTTAAATGATTTTATATAAGGTTATATTCTGATATATAAAACAATATTTCTTACTAATAAATATTAAGGAAATTGGCTGTTAAATTATTAGAATTAAAGTAAGAAGTAATATATTACAACCAACCTGAAATTAAATAAAGATAAATTTGAAATGGATTCAAACTGAAATTGAAATCTTGAATTGAAAAAAAAAAAAAGTAATTCAGAATAAGATGATAATGGATGGTTTTAAATATGATAATTTTGGTTATTATCATAAATGATTATTGCGTGTTTAATAATAAGATGTGTAATAATGAGAAAGCCAATGAAATGTTTAAAAGAAGTAAAACACTTAGACAAGTATGACTTGTAAATTGGAACTGGAGTAGATCTGAATTCTGGAGTTTTAAAATCTGGGTCCAGAATTTGAAAATTTGTTTCAAGGTGCTGAGAGAAATAATAAATAAGTATTATTTGAATAAAAGAGACTTGTTGCAAACAATGGGTTGTTTGAAAGGTTGATTTGAATTTAAAAACCAAAGGTGGATTAAAAATCTGAGGATAACTTGGTGTGTTAAGGAAATAAGTAAGTATATATATAATATCAAAGATGATCTGAAATAAACTCTAACTGTTGAGTTTAAAAATTGGAATGAGATGTGAAACCTAAGGTGATAAGTTTTTGAACTTATAAGGTCATTAATGTGAAGTTAAAATTTGAAGTGGGAATTCAAATTTGAGTAAGTTTGGCGAGATTAAATTGAATTTAACTTAAGGGAAGTTAAATAAGTTTGGAATAAACAACCTGAATTGGAAATTTCAAGATGAAATTGAGGTTTAACTTAGGAAAGTTAAATGGGTTGATTTGGTAGGGAACTATATGTGGTCTCAGATAGGATTGAGATCTGGAATGGATAGTGGATGATGAATGTTTTAAATAAATTATATGTTTGTTTATCTTAATATCATTCTATTATTATCAGTAATTATGAGACTATGAATTTGATTGTTTAAATGAATTAAGAAGCAGATTGAGGTAATATCTATTTCATTTTTGGAATTAAATGGAATTAAACTTTAATTTGAAATTACTTAAGTAATTTTGATTTTAAAGATAAAAATTAAACTTGAGAAATGGGATCACTTTGAACATTAAGGTTTGAATGTTTAAAATGAACATGTAAACTAAAATGATTAAGGATTGGTTCCAAGATTGTTTAAAAAGGGGTTTGAATTATTATTTGAACTTTGAAATAAGTTACGTGAAGATAATTTAAAATGGAATTTTGAGAATTGAACTCAGAAATTAAATTGTTTAAAGATATTGATTTAAAGATAAATGTTAATTGGATTAAGGGAATAAATCAACATTTGAAAATTTAACTCGAATTTATATAATTCGAGATGGTTTAAAATTGAGATTTAAATTGAATTAGTTCAAACTGAATTTGATTTGAATTAATGGGAATTGTGATTCATGATGGATAAGTATTAAATTCAAATGGGAAATTTGAATTGGATTAATTTGAAATAAAATTGAAGTTATTCAAATTGGGATTGAGTCAATTTAAATGTAAGTGGAAATTTAAATTGAATTTATGGAAATGGAGATGGGGTATTAAACGGTTTGGCTCTAGACTATTTTAAATAAATTATGTTGATATACCCTATTTTAAATCTATTTTCCTAACTATTTACTATGCAACTTTTCTTTTTAAATTTCAAGACTATCTTATATTTATTTAGCAACTATTGAAACTATTTAAAATTTTTATAACTGATTTATAAAACTGATAACTGTTTTTCAACTGTTTTTTTTATAATTACTATTTTTCAACTATCTTACTACTACTTAATTATTTTACCATCTATTTTTCAACTAATAATTATTTTTCAACTACTTATCTTTTTTTTTCAAAATTTTCAAGCTATTTTCTAAATATAAACTGGTCGGAGTTCAAACTGTTTATGATTAAATACCCAACTGAAATAAGGATTGAAGTGATAATCCAAATGGGGATTAAGGCAAATGTGAATAAGTGAATAAAATTAAAGTGAATGTGAATAGAAAGGAGAAATCGATTTAACTGATAATCAATGAAGATAAATACGTAGGATGTACGTATATTATTCTATTCGCATAGTGATTTGATCCAGATTCGAGCACAGAATTTCGAGATAGTATTATCGATCCGAGTTGGGATTTTTCGCTCGATTTTCGATGGCGAACCTGGATATGGATTTTTGATTGGGTCTGGATATTCTCTATCATAGGTGTGACTATGCAAGGAGAATGACGGTTTCTGATCAAGAAACCAGATCTGAGTCCGCACTAGGAAGTCGGGTGGACGATACTAGTTCGGAAGTGAAATTGTGTGATCGAGTGAGCGATCAGATTGGTATTGCGTACGAATGATATGGGGACATTGTACGGGTTTGAATGAAATTGGCATTGAAAATTTTATGGATAAAAAAAAAAGAAAGCTGAAAAGATTTTTGAAATTGAATGTATATATTGAGAAATTGACAATGAATAAAGGTGGAAATTGATTTTGAAGTTGTAGATAAAAGGTTATAAGATGATTTTTGAGATGGGAAATATATTTGTGAATATATGAGGAACTAAAATAAAATAAATTTAAAATTTATATTTCTATGGTAGAAATTAACTTTATGGAAATAAAGTGGAAATTGAATATTTTTCGGAGTTAAAGTTTACTTTATAATAAAAATAAGAAATTGGCAAGTGACTTTATAAAGTAATCAAATTCGAATATTTGATTGGGAATAAACAAAGTTACGTATCTTTGTTATATTTGATAAAACTCCCCTTATTGAATCCATTGCCAGAAGAAAAAGGTTTTTGAAAGTTTTTGAAGTATACAAAGGAAACTTATATAAGTATAAAGTGATTTAAAGATTTCCCCAGAAAATTTTATATATGAATATATATATAAAAGATTTTATGGAAATGGTTTTGAGAAAAGGTTTTGGGGAACCTTTGGATTTGGAAAAGGCTTTTGATTTTTGGATAAAATCAATATTGGGATTTGGGAAAGCCTAATTTGTGAATTATCGATTTTGAGAATCGATTTTGTGTAAAAGCATTTATATGAGATTCATACTAGGTGTATGATTTGGAAAATACTATATGTGTATAGTATAAAGTGTTTTGAGATTTGCTCTGGGGAAAAAGGCGCTCCCTTGAAATGAACTTCTCAGGAGTGCCACTGGGTGGTACTGCCTTGAGCCCCAAGGGGGGGTTTCTAAAGTTGATCCTGTGAGGAGTCCGGACAAAACTAGTTCCTGAGGATTATTTGTGTAGCGAAAGTCGAGGGGCTGGTGCCCACAGAGGCATTTGGGTTATGCTGTGACGACAGTGTAACTCGATGTCACTGCGATCTACTGCAGACCATAGCGAAAGTCGCGTGAGCCGCTGAGAGCCAACAGTCTGCGTTTGATTTTATATTGGTAGACTGCGACACTATGGTAACATAGCGAAAGTCGTGTGTGCCGCTGAGAGCCAACAGTCTATGTTTGATTTTACATCGGTAGACTGCGACCTATGTGGGAGTGGAGAAGTTTCATTTTGACAGCGTAATCGTGTGTGCCGCTGAGAGCCAACAGTTACATGGACTTTTGCTGCGACGGCAACGTAACCCTGGATGTAACTGCGATCTGTCGTGGGTTCTATGGTGTAATCAGTTACATGGACTTTTGCTGCGACGGCAACGTTACCCAGGATGTAACTGTGACCATGGATGGGTGTGATGATTTCCAGAGCATTCTCACTAAAGATATTTTCTCTATTTTCAAAACTATTTCATATATTTTCAATAAAATTATTTTTCAAAATATTTTCACTGGATGTTGGAAACGGGTCTGCTAAGCACTTATAGATTTTCAGTCGTACGCCTGATCAACGTATGACCGAATTTCTGTGAGGACAAGGATGGACTTGTCGAAACATCGAGTTATAAAAGTATTTATAAAAACCATTTTAGAAATATTATACAGATTTTTAAAGTATTTTAAAAATGATCAAAGAAATTTATCTGATTTTAAGCATTTTAAATAAATCTGGCTTCGTTCCTTTTCGAGGACGAAAAGATTCAAAGGGGGGAGGGATGTGACGATCCAGATTTTTATTGAATTTAAGTTGTTAATTAAATGAATTTTTGAATTAAATTTGTGAAATGTATCGATGAAGTGATGCGAGTTTCCCCGAATTCAAATAGATTTTTGTATAAATCATTTAAACTTAGAAATATTGTAAATATATATATATATATGTATTTGAGCATATATGAGTAAATTTGAAGTAATATATATGTATATATTTTTGATTTGAATTTAAATGTGTAATAAATGGAAATATATATGATATAAAAGTATATACATTGACATAAGTATAAAATATATAAATAAGTAATTTTAAAATTTAGAATTGATGGTTAATAATAATTTGAATTTATGAAATAAATATATATAAGATTGACTATAAAAAAAATATAAAGCAACAGATAGATAAAAATTTAACAACATATTAGAATAGAATTAAATAGTTAAGTTAAAATAGAAGTAAATTTATAAGAAGTGAAATAAAATACAAGCAAAATATACTTATAAAATTGTTAAGGAAATAAAATATATACATGTGAATATACAAGATAATAAAGTATAAACAAATATATAGATAAGATAAGTAAGTATAATATAAAGTAAACATATTCAATCAAGAATATAAAAAAAAAATCTGTAGCTTGCATAAGAAGACAGTAGATTATATGCAAGTATTCAAACAATAGAGAGATAAGTATGAAACAAGTAGTGTAATAAAATAAAGCAAAATGAAGAAACATAAAGGACATAAGTATTTAATATAGCAAACTCAAGTCAATTCGAGAATGTCCTCAGCCACCAATTTGAGATAGAAATCTCTGGCCAAGTGTATAAAGAAATATTTCAAGTACATAAGAAAAAAAATCTCTTGCATCATGTCTTCAGCCTGTATATTTCCTCTATGTATCATCTTATATTTTCAGTGCGTCCATCAAAAAGAAACTGAGAAGGAAAAAAAAAAATATATAGATACAAGCTACAACCTGAACTAAATCTAACTTGATCAATTGTATCATCATTTTGAAGTCTGGGAAAAAAAACCATCAAAGCTTAAAACTGGAACAATCAACAGCAACAAAACAAGAAGATCAAGTTGTTTTCTTTAAACTAGGAAGTGAGCTCTGTTCAAAGACAAAAATCAGGTGAGTAACCTCTTCCCTTAAAAACAAAATCTCAAATGAGATTCTGGTTGCAAACAATGAATGTGCTTGTGTGAATATATACTGGTTGGAGGAGTTCTGTACATGGGTATATGAATGTTTAGATGAACACAGGTTGAAAAATTTGCTTCTGCCTGAACTTGGTTCAAGCTTAGATACTAAACCAAACAATCTAATGCTTCTTGATCTACTTACTGTTTGTACCTAGTACTTTAACAGGATTTGTTTGTTTGATTTTAAGGTTTAACTTTAAAGTTTACTTAAGTGAAATTAAAGAGAGAATTTGTCTGGAAATTAAATTTGAACAGGACAATATGGTTTTCGAAAAAATTAAAGTATGTTAATTTAACAATCCAGGGATAATATCTGAACCTCTAAACCAAAACATGATTTTTAAGATCTAAATCATAATTTTTAAACTTGAAAAGAAGTAAATGTCGGGTTTGCACTGTTTTTGGGATACTGGGCAAATTCTGATGGTCACAAGCGTTAGGATGACCGGAATTTTGGCTGGAGTTAGGTGAAGGTTCAGAGAGTTAGGCAAAAATGACAGGAAGGATGATAGTCTTCTGTGTTGTCGGCGGCGTTGGGAATTTGTTTGTAAACCTAGTTTGGGTTGAGGTTGGATTTAGGGTCTATGTATAATCTCAGGGTGATCGAGTTCGACGAAATCAAGTGGAATAGGTTCGTGGATGATCGGGGTTGAGGTGGTCGGAGTTTCGCATCATCTGATGGTCGGAGAGCGAGGTCTAGGGAAGTTCGGTCGTAGTTCCTGGAACCAACTTTTTTGTTCAGCCGAGTAACTCGATTTTGATCTGTCACAAATGCTAGTGTTTTGATGGTTCGAGTTTGTTGTAATGGTGATGAATGGCGTGCGAGGAGGTTCATCAGTGAACGGAGGTGTCTCCGGTGATGGTGCACGTGCACAAGGGGGAAGGACGTGCCTGTTTGTCTTGGGTTTATAGTCTTGTTGAGGGAGGACTATGATGTACCATGTTTTTGAGGATGGGGATCGAGTGGGAACTCGAGTAGCAGTAAGATGTTAACCTGTACCAGTATATATAAAAAAAAAATTAGATTTAAGCCTTTACTTGAAGATGTTTCACGCATTTGACTAAGTTAGGATTTGTAACTTTAAATTTGCTAAGTTGAATGATTATTTTAAACAAAATTAATGTTTTAGAAGATAATTTAGACATGAATAAGATATGATTTTATCATAGGAAGATTTTGTTTTAATGATTTGGAATTCATTCTGTAAATACTTAATGAGCATAATTAGTATAATTAACCAAAGAATTTATTAAGAAGTTAACTAATTAAGAAAGTAATTACAGAAGGGTAATTACGGTTTATGATAAATTGAGGTTGATTAGTGGAAGTGATTAATTGAAGTATAATAAAATTAACGGAATAAATTAAGGATAGATGTAATTTAATTATAATTAGGTGAATTTTGAAATAATCATTTAATTAAGAAATATGAATTAATGTAATCAATGAGAGTAAATAAAAAGGTTAATATCTGTAAATGGGTAAGTAAAATTTATTCGTGAAATTAAGTAAGGGATAATTACTCTATATAATTGAAAATAATTAATCAAGGTGATTAATTAAGATGGATATTGAAGAATGGTTGGAAAATTCAAAGGGTTGTAATAAATCAAAGGATGATTTAGTAGAGTTAAGTGATTTATCCGTAAGTAATAAATTAAACTTAAGATAAGATCAACTGACTTCGAAGAGACCGGAGTCACGTATTAGTAAATACCCGAAACCACTTCGATTTGGAATCTACAATAGTTCTTTAAAAATTTTATATGTGGAATCAATAGGATAGGATGGAATAAATGGAACTTTGAAACTAAGTAAGAATACTTAGAATTTGATTTGTGGAAATAAGTGTTGACTATTACAAGTTATGAACTCATTGTAAGGTGCGAGTTACCCCGGGTTTTAATGAGGCATATGCATTGGTATTTCATATTATGGGTTTACTCACGCTGGTTTCCAGCCTGACCCGGGTGTTACTTTGATGTAATGCTCGGGTCAGACCGAGTATTACAGATTTCCAGGTAAGGACGTTCTGGAGCTCAGGAGACGAGCTGGATGGCAGAGACGTATGGAGTGTTTCCGCTGTGATATATTGAAGTTTATTTGAGACAGTTTGATTTTAACTGTCCAGTGTATGTATAAATGTTGTAACTCTGATGTAATGATATAAATTAACGGATATAGTATTCTTTTGTATAACTGTTATTATTTGATATTATATTTTGATCCGCTGCGAATGTGAGATTCTGTGTTTTGTTTTCTGTTTCTTCTTCTATCTCTTTCTTCTTTTCCTAACTATCTGGAATTTTCGGGATCGAAAATTTCGGGTCGTTACATTTATATTTAAAATATTTTTTTATAACTCGCTGTCTAAACAAGTCCATCCTTGTTCTTACAGAAATTTAGTCGTACGTTGATCAGGCGTAGGACTGAAAATCTATAAGTACTTAGTAGACCCGTTTTCAACACCTAATGAAAATACTTGAAAAACCTCTTTTCAAAAATTCTATGGAAGGTATCACCCCCTTCCCCATCTTGGATCGCAGTTAACCCGATGATTGCGTCGCCATCCCAGCGAAATCATAAGAAAACCGTAGGAATTCGCACCTCTCGACTTACGCCATGGGAACACCATAGATCGTAGCTACACCAAGGTTGCGTTGCTATCACAGCAAAACCCTAAGTTGTCTGTAGGCAATCACTTCCCCTCGAATTACACTATCAAATGAAACTATACCACATAGATCGCAGGCTACACAAAGGTTGTGTCACTGTCCCAGTGGAACCCAGTGTAGACTGTAGGCACTCGCTGCCACCCGAATTACGCTATGGAACCAAACCACATAGATCGCAATCTACCGATGTTACGTCGCTCTCCCAGCGAAATCAAACGTAGATTGTAGGCAATCACTGCCACCCGACTTACGCTATGGAACTGCGATAGATCGCAGTTACACAAAGGTTACGTTGCCATCACAGCAAAACCCAATGTAACTGTAGGCATCAACACTACTCGACTTACGCTACCCAACAAATGATCACCAGGAACTCATTGAGTTTTTGTCCGGACGTCCTCTAGGATCCCAATTCTCATTGAACCCACCCTGTGGATTCCTAGCACTACAACAAACTGGACATTTAATAGCATTTCAAAAAAGTTATAATAGGTTTTAACAGCGTTTTTT
Source organism: Allium fistulosum (assembly GCA_030737815.1). Taxonomy (NCBI): domain Eukaryota; kingdom Viridiplantae; phylum Streptophyta; class Magnoliopsida; order Asparagales; family Amaryllidaceae; genus Allium; species Allium fistulosum. Next base: position 909,684,781 of record CM060907.1, on the reverse strand, counting down.
ACTACGCTGTATAACGACATGCAATTATAGGTCAGAAATTTATCATAGCATTAGATCAAACACTGTAAAATGTATTTTTTAATAGCGTTTCCCTGGTGTCAATAATGTTGTTTATAGAGTTTTATACTGATGAGCAAAAACCTTTCTTGGCATTCGGTTAATGCTATCAATGTTATTTTACACCAGTAAACTCTTGCTATGATAATTATTTACAGCGTTTTCATGTGTTGCCATGAATGTTCTTTTAGACTTTTCTGAAACGCTGTTGAAACTCTTTTACAACATTGCTGAAACGCTGTTGAAACTCTTTTACAACATTGCTGAAATGCTGTTGAAAATTATCACAACATATTTTAGAATGCTATTGATATAGTTTACACAGCACTTTGGAAACGCTATCGTTTAGGATTTCTGCATTTCCCCTACAGGTTCCATTTCTATACACATCGGTCCCAATTTATATACCAACATAACTAAAATCAACATGCACATTTCATAATCAACATATTATATCAATCACACATCAAAATACGCAATATTCTTACATCAATACATATATAATACGTCCACAATATTTCATAAACAATATAGAACAAGTAGCAGCTAGTGACCAATTATAGTAATACATACAAACGTACAAACCAAAATGTAGTTCTAACAGCAAAATAACTTTGAATCCATGACCTGTTGTGGTACTTTTTTCCATCAAAGGCATCTATCGACCTGTAAAGTAAAAATTAAAAAAGTAGCAAAATTTGAATACATGAAATGCAATCAATAATTACAGGAAACTAAATTAGAATACAATATCTTCAAAAGTAGTAATACATGAAATTAGAATACATGAAAGAACAACATGCATACTGTAGTTGAGTTCAACCCAGTTTAAGTTATAGCAGAAACTACTAGGTCACTAGAGTATACATGCAAAAAACATAAGAACTTTCTGTGAAATGATGGATACTGTAATTAGCTAGAAGGAAAGAAATATTTTGAAGTGCAAAATGAATTTTTAAGAAGCATACGGTAGTTGAGTTCAACCTATTTTATATTATAGCAGAAACAAATTTCAAGACAAATCTTCATGCAAATGATAGTCATATTGACAAACGCAGCACTAATAGCATTATTACTCATGTGCCAAGGGAACTGACATGATTTCCATATTATGTAGATAGAATATCATCCAAAAAAATGTGTTAAAAATTTCAACATTTAAATTTGGTTAAAAATTTTTAAAACTTAGTTAAATCTTATAAATGATTTAATTCTTATAAACTGTGCATTTTCAATTGTACATGCACATTTTTAAAGTGTGCATGTACAAATTTTGACATATGAAAACAAATTCTATTTAACTAATATAAAATATAAAACTACATTTGTAGATAAAGAAACTGAAATTACAAAAGAATGTGAAACAAGAATAGCCACATACCACTAGGTTGTAGATGCTGCCTACAAAGAAATTAACAAAGATGAGATCAGTATAATATTCAGATTACAATATAATAATTATATAACTATCTTATTCAAATGAAATATAATAATTGAATTCATAAAGTTTGCCTATGATGAAAGAAGCACAAACATAAAAGGATTATTCCTATAATAATTGGCACCCGTTTACTTTTTCCTGTCGTGATATAGATATATTTGATAAAGGCATATTTGTATATACTTCAATATTTCTCAGCTCTATGTTTTTTTAATCATTTTACCACTTATACAATTTTTCCAAGCCAATACAATAGTAAAAAAGAAAGCATGCATCTACTATCTGATAAAAGCATACCAAAATAGTAATTAAAGTTTTCCAACTACTCAGTTTAATATAAAGTAAAGATTGAAAAAACCAACCTGACAAAATGCTCCTCTTGCTAATTCAGTGTAGAAAGTTGTAACGACCCTAATATTAACTAACATTATTTAGAATGTTTAATAAGATAAATTAAATTAAATAATGTAGTGCCCTAAATAATGAATCAGTGGAGAGATTAAACTTAAACATAAGAAGGGTAATAGTTTAAGTGTAAAAGAGGAATTAGGCTAATATTACTTATACAAACCCTTATACCCATTCACATCCATTCATTTTACATTCACAAACACTACTAAAATCCTTATTTGTCCAGCCACTAATTTGAGGAAATCAAGAGAAGAAAAGCTACAGGCTATATTTTAATAAATATCAAAGCCATGACATAAGCTCAATAGCCATTTAAAAATCACACATAACGTGTTACATGCTATATTTCAACGGATATCAAAGCCACGACAAATTTAACACTTAAAAAATCTATCAAGATTGCATCTGTCATGAAATTGATTAAAGAAAAGATTGGATCTAATTAGTAAGGAAACTCACTCGTGCGGAATCAGTGCGGAATCGAGCTTGACGAATCGTGAGTAACACTGAAGAGGGTTGCGGAGAGAATCACGTGGAATCGCCAGCTATCTTGGAATCGAGCAGAGGGTTGCGGTGCGGAGCTAGGTTAAAGAGGGATTCGCGTTAGTAAGGAAAGGAACGTGAGTAAAGGTGGAAGTGAACGAGAAAAAGGAGTATTGGATTTAAGCAGCAATGAAAAAAGATGGAGGGAAAAGGACACAAATTTTCACGTGAGTAACAATGGCATTAACACATGCCATCATCTACCCTAAACAACCACTAACCACTTAACTATAGCAAGTCGAACTCCTGTGCAAACTTTTCTTGCTATTAATATAGCGTTTTCTTGTAGTGTAGGCAGAACCACCCAGTGGATTTCCTTCTCTAAGTTTCGACTTTCATGGGGGTGCCTTTCCATACTTTTGTCTCAAAACACATCATACTATATATATAGTACCTTTCAAATCATACTCTTTATATGTATCACATATAAACTTTATCTATACAAAATCGATATCTTCAAAATCGATAGTTTCCAAATTTGGTTTACCTAATTTCCAAAATGGACTATTTGCCAAAACCAAAAGTCTTTTGAAAATCAATGGGTTCCAAAACCTTTTCGGTTTCATTCTCATATACATATAAAATTATTCTTTCCCACTCGAATAATTTTCGGATCAATAATTTCTGAGTCCACCTCATACTTATATATCTCTATTTAGTATTATTTTTTAAATATCTTTCAAAGATTATTTCTTCCTGGTTATAAATTCAACAAGGGGAGTTTGAATATATAACTAACATATATAATCTCATTTATGCCAAATCAAATTTTCAAGTTCGATTACTTTACAAAGTTATTTGTCACATTTCTTACCTTTTTCAAGGTAGGTTTCAGTTATAGTAACTATTAAATCTTCATTTTAAAATCATCATATTTACTCAAATATACTATTTCACTTCAAAAATCATTTTTGCCTTAATATTCCGATTTTGGTCCCAATTCAGAATTGCTTCGAATTTCCATTTGGGTAATAACTTCAATTTATCCTAATTCGTATTTAAATCCATGATTTAAATATAGACAATTTCCACTCTGACCAGTTTGAATTTAGAATATAGCTTGAATAGTTTTAAAATAGTTAAATAGTTAATATAAGATAGTTTGAGTTTTAAAAAGAATGGTTTGTATAGTAAAATAGCTTGGAAAATCAAAATAAATTGAATATTTAAGAAGATAGATTTAAAACAGCTTATCTTAAAGTAATTTATTTGAAAATAGTTCCAAGGTCAACTAACTCAATTCCCAATCTTCCAATTCAAATCTATTTCCATTTCCATTTAAATTGATTCAATTCCGATTTCAATTCGAATTTACTTCGATTCCCATTCTAATTCAAATCAATTTCCATTTCGATTTCAAATTAATTCAATTTCGATTACAATTCCAATTAATTCAATTCAATTCCAATTAGAATTAATTTCAATTCAATTCTCAATTTTAATCCATCTCGATTTATATAAATTCGAGTTCGATTTTCAAAATGCTGATTTAATCACTTAAACCAAATTGACCTTCACTATTTAATTTAACAGTCTAAATCTTTAATAATCCAATTCCGAGCCCAAATTTCGAAATATCCATTTAAATAACATTTTACTTGGATTTATTTCAAGTTTCGAGTAAGAGTCCAAATCTTTTTAAACAAATCAATTTTCGGAATTCAATTGATTTCCCAATTATAACTTCAAAATTTCAACCTCGATTCTTTAAACAATTCGGTTGACAAGTTCATTATTAACATTTCAAATTTAAGTTCAAAAAGATTCCATTTCCATAAATTCGATTTTATTCCTTAAAATCAAAATCATTTAAATAGTTTCAAATCAAAGTTTAAGTTCTATTTAATTTCAGAGATGGATATATATCATTTCAACCCATTTCTTAATTTATTCGAAATAATTCGATTTATAGATTTATATTCTGTAAATAATTTACAGAATGATGGTAGGACATAACAAAGTAAATAAACACCCAAATTATCTAAAACCTCAATCAATAGCATCCATCACAAATTTTCAGAATTCGAAACCCGTTTTTATTTCAAAAATCGTTTTGAAATCATTTATACATACATAACTCCTGTTTCAACTTTTTCTCAATCTATACCTTTTCTTTTACAATTTTAATTAATTTAACTTCCATAAGTTAAATTTTAATTTCATCTTGAAATTTTCAATTTTAAGTTATGAGTTCAAAACTTATTTAACTTGGCCTGAGTTAATTTCCAATTCGTTCAATCCACTTAACCTTCCCAATTTAAATTTTTACCCTCCAAATTTAAATTTCTTATTAATATCACTTCCCACTTATAAGTTCAAAAACTTACTTTCCTTTTGGGTTATACTCCTCATTTCAAGGGGGATTACAGAATTCAAACACCAGTATTTATTTCAAATCAACTTTAAAATCATATATATATATATATCCCATTTACATATCAAGCCACACTTTAAATTTTAAACCAACCTTGGTTTCTATCCAAACCAAATTCCTTCGGAATTTTTCAAAACAACTCTTATTTTAAAACAAAGATTTCCATATTCAAAAATATTCTAAATAATATTATTTATTATTCCTTCAACACTTTGAAACACATTTCAAAATTTCCGGGACTTAGATTCAAAATCCCCATTTTAAATTCATTTTAATTTATAAGTCATATTTATAATTTATGCTTATATAATTTCACTTCCTTAAAACAGTTCACATTATTTCATCATTGTTTATTCTGTAATAAACATCCTTTATTAAGTAACAACAACCAATTTATGATAATAATCAATATTATCATACCTAGAAGCCAAACACACCATATATTCCATAATAATTTCCTGAAAAATTATTTCTATAAAAATATAATCAGGGTAAACTCATTTCAGAACACTTTGAAAAACTTTTCCGAAATTTCTGGGATTTAAATTCCAGTTTGAGTTTATTTTTAGCTTAACTCATTTGCATAATTCATTCTTACCCAAATTTCTATTTGGTTATATATATATTACCCCATAAATTTTATAATCTTATTTGATTATGATAATAACAACCGATCACCTTAATATACCATAATAATTTAGAAAAATTTATTCTCTTTTTATATCAAAATATAGTCTTATATAAAAAAATCGTTTATAAGATCATCATATAAGAAAATAACAAATACGCCCTCATATATAATACACTTGTAACGACCCAGAATTTCTGTCATTTGAAATTCAGATATTTAATAGATTTTAAATATTAATAAGTAAGATTAGGAAGTCGAATTAATTTAATTTCGATATAGTGATTTAATTGGGCGATTAAATTATTAATTTAATACTTGAAATTGGGTATATAATTTAAATCCGAATTAAATGTGATTAAAAATGATTTATAAAGTTATAATAAATCTTATTGGAGTTAGAACGATGTTTGAGAACTTTTAAATTTGAATTTAAAGTTAAATTGTGAAAATTGAATATTTTAATATTTAATTGACGAGTAAAAATGACCATTTTTCAAACAATCTCGGATTTCGACGAAACTAGTTTCATCGGATCCGTAATGTGATATTATTTTGTAAGATTTCAATTTTCGTAGCAATCGGAGTTGTCGTTTGTCCGGGGCAAGCCAAAACGCATCGAAATCGGTTTGATTTAAATTTGATCGTTTATTTCCGTAACCCTCACATACGATCGAATTAGCTCCCGAAACATGTCCCATTATGTTCGGAACGTGGGGTAAACATTAGAAACGCCTGTCGGCACGCTCGATTTGGAGTTCGAATTTTTTTCGATGAATAGTGTTTGAGCCATTTTCTATAAAAGGACCTCAACCTTCATTTTTTCACAAACCCTCTCTCCTCTAAGCTATAGCCGGCCCTAATTATTCAATGGCCAAAATTGTTCCCTTCTTCTTCCTTTAATCTCTTGCAATCCATCTACTTATAGTGAAATTCTCCAACTACAAAGTCGTAGATCACATCCTCCTCTACAAATCCATACGGATGTGATCATTTCTAGCGGCGTATATCGACGACAAATTGGCCTCAAAGGGCACACGTTCTTTCACATTTTTCAAGGTCAGGGGCTGACCGAGCTTTGAGGCGCCTGGGGCGTGTATGGAGCCGTGGCGCGCGCGCGATGTGGCGGGTCCTGATCGAAGTTGAGACGGCCGGAGGTGGCGCGTCGACTAGGGTTTTGTGGCGGCAGCTATGGGTTTGCTTCGTTCGAATTAAACGTGAATGTGAAAGAAGCTTCAGGCGTGGCCAAGATCATGGGAAAAGGAACGAACGGCCAGGATTGGCAGAGGTTAAAAATATAAAATAGAAAATTGTAAATTATATATATACAATTCGTACGAACTTTAAAATGCAATATCTTTTTCGTACGAGGTCGAAAAATTACGAAACTTTTTGCGTTGGAACCGTATTGACGAGCTCTTCGCAATGGAGCTGGTTTGGAGTCGATTGGAGTCAGTGAAAATTTTGGGTAAAATTAAAAGTTCGTTTAATTTTATTCGAAATAAAACACTGCAACCGTTATTTAAAGCAAGGTGAGAACTTCTCACTCAATCGAATATTTGTTTCGATTTAAATTTTAAATAGTTGAGATTTAAAATTGTTGATAGTGTTGATTGTGATGATTGGATGATTAATTGTTATCTATTGTGTTAAATAGACCCTATATGCCGTATATTAAGCGGAGGTTATTTATTAAAAACATATACCGCGATAATTTCACTGTGAAGTGGAATTGGTATTATATATGTATTTGGAGTTGATTTCCCTCATTATATAGCGGATGAGACCCTATTGCGCCGCATAATAGCGGATAGTATTTTATAAATCCCATATACCGCGATATTCCACATTGAAGTGGAATTGGTATTGTGCTAACATCTGTGGATGCAAGGAAACAGGTTGGAGGGATCCAACTGGATTCCTCAAACATTTGAATTTATTTCATATGTTGTGTGTTGTTTATTTATAATCGCCGTGTGATTATAGTTGTGGATTGGAATTGTTGAAGGCTATAATTTAGCCGAATATATTTTTGGTATCGTTGGATACCAGAAATAAAAAAAATTGGATTTTTGAAATTCAAGTTGAAAATTTATTGTGGAAATTTATTTTTGATAATTGGATAAATTTAAAAGGAGTTAAAAGATAAAAGTCTTATTTTTGAACTGTATTGTATTAAATTCCAAATTTGGGAAAAAAGGCTTTATAAATGGATTTCGAAAATATTATTTATAAGTTGAAGAATTTATTTAAAATTTGGATTTTTAAATAGATTTGAAGAGATAAAGGAAATTTATTTTAAAAAGGGAATAACTTTGGAAAATTGATTTATAGAAATTTATCTGATTTAAATTAATCAGATAATTAAATTAATCCTATCTATGGATGTTTGGATTATATTGGATGTTGAATTGTTTGACATCTTTGATATGTGATATTTTGTGATATATCCTGATTTGTGTGTGATCTGTAAATTTGTTTATTTGTGGTATATATATATATCTGTGATCTGTGAATGAAAGATGAGCGTTATAGTTTATACCGCTTATCAATTACATTGTTATATTTGATCTGTGATGATTGAATGTTGTTGCACTATTGTGTTAAACCCTTGGACTACACAATACACACACAAATGTGGATTTCACGTGGAAATCGGTTAAGTCACAGATTTTTATCAATTTTGGAAAATTGAGTTTTTGAATCCAAAATGGTTTTGGAATTGGAATTGAAGGTTTTTGAAAATGAGTTTCAGAAATAAAAGTTATTTTAAATAACTTAATAAAAATTTGAATTTAAATCATTTGATTTAAATTTGAATTCAATATCTTGAAATTGAATTCACTGAATTGGGAATTTTGGTTTAAAAGATTCTATAAGTATAAAAGGTATTTATATGGGTTTTTAACCAATTAAAATATGGTTTTGGAAAATTTAAAATTAATTTCAAGTTTATACTTAGATGGCTTTATCCTGTGTAATTGTAACCAGTTTTTCCCAAAACAAAAACTATCTGTTTTCAAATAATAATAGCTTTTATAAAGTGAAAAGATTTCCAATTTGTATCGAAACTTTTCAAGTTGAAATGAAATTGTAAATAGTTTGGAAAAAACTATGAATTAACCTTTGTGAAGATGATTAAGTTTTATTTGAAATCAAAGAGATTTTAAATGGTGTATCTTTTATATTATAAAAGACTTGAATTGTGAATAGTTTTGAAAGCTATAAGTTAAATCTTGATTTAAAGATTTAATGGGTTAATCCAATTGAATTGGAAATTGATTTGGAAATATGTGAATGAATCTTTGTGAAACTGGGTAAACTTTGTGAAGTAAATCTTTTTGTTTAAAGATTTAAAATGGTAATTTGTTTAAACCATTTAAAGGAAAAGTTTGGGTAATAAGTTGTGACTTAATTGAAATCCCAATATTCATATGTTTTGAAATATTGTGCTCACTATTCGGGTTAGCCGGGAAAAGACCTTTCTGTCATACAACCCATTCCGAATTAGTGATACGACGATATGGATCGTATTGAAGACCGGTGTTGAAGACCGGATATTTGCGAAAATGAAAGGACAACCTGTCTAATGTCTCTGCACCGAGTTGCTCTGGTATAGAGATTTATATCACTCTTCTTGTGAAGGGAAGTCCGGACGTGATTAGTGAATATCCGGATTGCAAGGGCTTCTTTGGAAGTGCCTTCGGTTCTGTGCGAACCCGGAACAGACTTGTATGGATGTGTGTCTGACATTACACTTTGAGATGTAAAGCTGGTTTTTATCAAATACATTTCTGTTGGTGGCGGAGAATTTATTCTCTTAGCTTAACACCCTTCTCTGAGACGTACGAGCTCAGAGGTTATGTAGTTGATGGTTACTAGTGATACACTCCCAATTTGGTAATGTGGCATACGAAGTGATGTTGATCAATTGTTGATCAAAGCATGGCTTTGTGAAAAAGCGTGGCTTTGTGAAAAAGCGTTGTTTTGTGGACGAGACTTCGTCGAGCCTCACAACCCAGTAATGGTCGAAACAGGAATGTTGCGGCAAGGTTGGTAGGTGTCGCGCCTCTAGGGCATGTCATTTCCTTCTGGATAAAAGGTGATATCATGGTATGGAGCCCAGATATTTTACCTATGTTGATGCTGCAAATTTATTATACTTTGTGGTTGTTGCTTTGTGGTTGAGGATCCTCGGATAAAGGTCGATAACGACCGGGGGATGGCATAGCTCGTGTGTTAGCTACCTAGTTACAGCTGTACAGCGTGAGGTAGCGTCGGCCTTATGTTTGCAAAGAGCAGGTTGACTCTCGGGGCGTTCCAGAGGCGTTTCCATTTCGGTGTAAGGAAGTTCCTTTGCCTGACCATTTGTTGGAAATCCAAAGAAATAATACGAACCTTGTACGGTTTTATTTGTAGAACCTCCCATTTACTTATGGTCGTCACCACTGTTTAGATGGTAGCTATAGTAGGTGATGCAAGTCAGACTCAAATGTCCCAAGGGATAAGTCGTGACCGACTTAAATGTTCCAAGGGATAAGTCATGACCGACTTAAAGAAGTTATGGGTCGTGACCAACTTGTCGGAGTAGAAGGCCTAACTCGTAGCCGACCTAGTGAAACGTTAAGTCGTGACTGACTTGAGGAAATAGGCATGAGTCATCCACGACTTAAAGAAGGCGAAGAGATAAGTCATCCACGACTTAAGACAGAAGCTATAGGTCGTCCACGACCAATGGAACCATGTGAGGGGAAGCGGCGAGTTAATGAATCAACATTGAGTCGTCTACGACCTAACAGTTCAGATGGAAAGAAGTTACGACTTAAGGGGAGCATAAGTCGTTCGGGGTTGATGAGTCGTATACGAGTTAACGATGCGGCTATAAGTCGTCCACGACTTATCAAGAAGCAGAAGTTCCAGCGGTTGAAGGCTTTTAAGTCGGAAGCGGGCTACGAATCATGTTAAGTCGTTAAAGTCTTAAGTCGTAAGTCATCTGCTTCTTATACTGGGTGTACTGTGTTGTATTTCTTAAGTCGTATGTCGTCTGTTTCGTATGTCGTCTGTGTGTAAGTCGATGGAATGATGTAGCTAGGTCGTTACCGACCTAAGTGAGTCGTGTACCTTGTAATACTGTTAAGTCGTTGTATGTTGTAAACTGTTGAGTCGGAGTTATCGATAAGTCGTAAGTCGTGTACTGGGTAAGTCGTAGGTCGGAGGCTATAACTCGTAACTGACTTAGGAGTTGTGAATATTTTTGTACCGCGTGAGTTGTAGCCTATAAATAGGCAAGTGGTGACATTTTGTAAGGTTGTTGATTTTTGAATAAAATTCTCTTTTGTTAGCTTTGTGCTTTCATTCAAATTGGTAGTTGAGTGTAATCTCCTATCTCCTCTTTCGGTTAATCGAGTGCGCTCGATTCAACGATTGTAGAAGCCGATTCGCGGAATCAAGTGCGCTTGATCAATGCTCGAAGAATTGAAGATCTCTCCTCACGGTATCGTGCGCGATCAACGTGTCAGAGATAGCTAGAATTCGGCATCTTCGGATCAACGAATTTAGGCAATTCAGTATCTTCCAATCCACCGATTACTACTTTCATCGATCTACATTGTTTTGTTTTAATCTGCTGCGTCAGTTTTGGTATCAGAGCTTGTTCTAGCCAATCATAGCTAGATCGAGACTTGGAGCCTAATCATTTTGAAGATTTGAGTTTTGTTTATCACGGCCGAGAGCAAGTGGAAGTTGTTCGACTTTATATTGGAGTTTAGAGATCGGATCTTATCATTTGGAGAAGTTGTGTTCATCATGTTCATCGCGAAGTAGCAACAAAGTGGGAGTTTCCGATCCATTTCATTTTGGATCAAAGTTCGAATTGTGTTTGAATTTGAAGAGTTTGTAAAGTTTCAAGTATGCCACCAAGGAGAGCTAATCGACATCAAAACGTTGAAGCTTTGTATCGAAGAGAAGAAGCTGATGAGATGGAGCAAAGAATCAATGAAAACTTTAGTGAAAAGCTTAACGAAGGAATTGGTCGGTTAGAGAAGATGATGTTAGAGATGAATCAAAATCGGAGAAGGGTTTCACCTGAATCTAACCATGGGGGAAGTAGAGTCTCACCGCAATCCAATCAAGAAAGAAGTGTTGACAATGATCAAAGGCGTGGGAGGAACGTGGATGATCGTGAACGGAGGAATGTAGATAGAACGGATGAAGGTGGTAGACGAGATGGTAGTAGAGATGTGGGTGGACGAGATAGACAACGATACACATCTGATTTTGAAGAGGAGTATGATGGTGGTAGTGTTCGAGGACAAGGGCGAGGACAAGGAAGAAATTACTCTGAATATGATCACAAGTGGGAGTCGGGGATGAAGACTGAAATTCCTGAATTCAAAGGTGGTATGCAAGCGGAGGAGTTTCTGGATTGGGTGGCTAATGTTGAAGAGATTTTTGACTTCAAAGAAGTTCCAGAACATCGTAGAGTGAAGTTGGTTGCTACAGGGTTGAGGGGTAGAGCTTTGGCATGGTGGCAGCAAACCAAACTTACACGTGAACGAATGGGGAAGTCAAAGGTTGAATCTTGGGAGAAGATGAAGAAATTGATGAAAACGACGTTCTTACCTTATAACTATCAGTCGCTTATGTATCAGAGGTTGCAAAACTTTAGACAAGGAACGAAATTTGTGAATGACTATGCTGACGAATTTTATCAACTGATTGCAAGGAATGATATTATGGAAACGGAAGAGCAGCTGACATCTAGATTCATTGGGGGATTGAGAATGCAGATTCAGGATATGGTTAATATGTTCGATCCAAGATCTGTGGCAGAAGCACATCAGAAGGCGTTGGCTTGGGAAAAACAGGGTAGACGAGGAGGTGGTGTGTTTACTAATTCCAACAATCAAATGAAGGGTGCTAGTGGGAGTTCTAATGTTTCTAATCCTATCAGTAGACCAGTGGTGAAGGAGGTTGAGAAGGCGAAAGTTAACAATGGTTTCAAATGTTACAATTGTCATGAATTGGGTCATAAAAGCAGTGAGTGTCCAAAGCCAAAAAAAGAACCATGATTGCAGAAGTTGAGGATGAGGATGGTGACGGAGATTGTTCTAGTCCAGTTGAGGAGGATGAGCAGGATATTGCGTCAGGAGATGAAGGTTGTAATCTAATGCTGAGGAGATCGTGTTTAACACCGAAGCAGGAGGAAGCTAGTTGTTTGAGGAGTAATATCTTTCAGTCGACATGCACTATACTGGGAAAGGTGTGTAAATTTGTGATTGACGCCGGAAGCTGTGACAATATCATTTCAACCAAGGCTGTAACAAAGTTGAAGTTGAAGACAGAGAAACATCCAAATCCATACAAGTTAGCATGGTTGAGAAAAGGAGGAGAAGTGAAAGTGGATAGACGAGTTCGTGTTCCATTCTCTATTGGGAAGAAATACAAAGACGAGATCTGGTGTGATGTAGTAGAGATGGATGTGTGTCATTTACTTTTGGGAATACCATGGTAGTATGATCGAGCAGTACAACATGACGGTCGGACCAATAACTACAGTTTTATGTTTAAAGGCACGAAGATTATTTTAGTTCCAAAGAAGAGACCACAAGGAGAAGATAAATCAGAAGAGATTGAAGAGCTGAAAACTTTACTGTCTCTGAAGGAGTTTGTTAAGGAGGTTGAGGAAGAGCCGGAAGTATTTTTGTTGATTGGGCGAGAGAGCAGCGAAGAGGTTGAAATTCCAGAAGAAGTGAAGCCAGTTTTGAAAGAATTTGAGGATGTATTTCCAGATGAGTTACCGAAGGACTTACCGCCACTAAGAGACATTCAACATCAAATTGATCTTGTTCCAGGAGCAATGTTGCCACATAGACCACACTATCGAATGAGTCCGAAGGAACACGAAGAATTGAGGAGGCAAGTGGAAGAACTGCTTGAACAGGGGCGTGTGCAGGAGAGTCTGAGTCCTTGTGCTGTACCAGCTTTATTGGTACCCAAGAAGGATGGGACATGGAGGATGTGCACCGATAGTAGAGCATTGAATAAGATTACTGTGAGATATAGATTCCCGATGCCAAGGTTGGATGACTTGCTAGATCAAATAAGCGGAGCTACTATCTTTTTGAAGATTGATTTGAAGAGCGGATATCATCAAATTCGTATCAGACCAGGTGATGAGTGGAAGACTGCTTTTAAAACCAGGGAGGGTCTATACGAATGGTTGGTTATGCCATTTGGCTTATCAAACGCACCAAGTACTTTCATGAGGGTGATGAACCAGATTTTTAGACCATTCATTGGAATGTTTGTGGTGGTGTATTTCGATGATATTCTGATATATAGTGGAAGTCCGGAGGAGCATTTGAATCATCTGATAGAAGTGCTGATGGTACTGCGACAAGAACAGTTTTATGCTGCAACAAAGAAATGCGTGTTCATGACGCATAGTGTTTTATTTCTGGGGTATGTTGTGTCGGAAAAAGGAATATAGGTTGACCAAAGTAAAGTTGAAGCGATTAGAGATTGGCCACAACCCAAGACGATAACGGAAGTTCGTAGTTTTCACGGGTTGGCTTCATTCTATCGAAGATTTATTCCACACTTTAGTAGTGTGATGGCACCTGTGATGGATTGTATGAAGGGTAAACAGTTTTCATGGACAGAGGAAGCAGGGGATGCTTTTGAAAAGATCAAGGAGTTGCTGACGTCTGCACCAATTCTAGTATTACCAGATTTTCAGTTGTTGTTTGAGCTACACACTGATGCGTCAAAGGTTGGAATTGGAGGGGTGTTGAGTCAGAGGGGACGTCCGATTGCATACTTTAGTGAAAAGTTATCAGGAGCGAAAATGAGATACATCACATATGATGTGGAATTCTATGCGGTTGTGCAATCTATTAAACATTGGAGACATTATCTATTTCAGAAAGAGTTTGTTATGTATACTGACCATGAGGCATTGAAGCATTTACAAGGGCAAGATAAGATTTCAACGAGACATGCATCGTGGATTGCTTATCTGCAACAGTTTACTTTTGTTGTGAAACACAAATCGGGGGTGACAAATCGTGTGGCTAATGCTTTGAGTAGGAGGAATCATTTGTTGACAACAATGAAGGTTGAAGTGACGGGGTTTGACATGATGCCATAATTATTTGTCGATGATCCTTATTTTGCGAAGTGTATTGATAAAGTCAAGGAGGGAAAGACAGATGAGTTTATGATGGTAGACGGTTTTCTGTTCAAAGGAAATCGATTGTGCATACCTGATTATAGTTTAAGAATGAAAATTGTTAAAGAGCTACATGAAGAAGGACATGTTGGGAGAGACCGTACATTGCAATTAATTTCGCAATCTTACTTTTGGCCATCGATGAGGAAAGAGGTGGAGAGGTTTGTGGAGCGTTGTCATATTTGTCAGGTTTCGAAAGGAACTGCGACTAATGCTGGATTATATAAGCCGTTACCGGTACCAACTAAACCATGGGTTGATGTGAGTATGGATTTTGTTTTGGGTTTGCCTCGAACTCAAAGGGGAAACGATTCCATTTATGTGGTGGTTGACCAATTCTCGAAAATGGCACATTTTATTGCTTGTAAGAAGACGGCGGATGCTGTTCATGTTGCTCAATTGTTTTTCAAGGAGATCTATCGATTTCATGGATTGCCAGAATCTATTGTGTCGGATAGAGATATTCGATTTCTGAGTCACTTTTGGTTGAGTTTGTGGAAAATGGTGGGAACGAAGCTGAAGTTTAGTAGTGCTTATCATCCGCAAACGGATGGACAGACCGAGGTTGTGAACAGATCATTGGGAAATTTACTAAGGTGTCTTGTGCAAGATAATCTGAAGAGTTGGGATGTGAAGTTATGCCAGGCAGAGTTTGCTCATAATCATGCTGTAAATCGAAGTACTGGGTTCAGTCCATTCCAGATTGTTTATTATAGTATGCCAAAAGGACCGTTGGATTTGACGGTAGTGCCACAATCAAAGAAGACAGTTAAGAAAGCTACTGATTTTGTTGATGGATTGGCGGAATGTCATAAAATCGTTCAGGAACGATTGGGGAAAGCAAATGAGAAGTATAAACGATCTGCAGATTTGAAACGAAGGAGTGTTGAATTTCATGAAGGTGATTTGGTTTATGCAGTGTTAACAAAAGATCGTTTTCCAGTAGGTGCTTATAACAAGTTGAAAGCTAGGAAAATTGGTCCAGTGGAAGTTGTGAAGCGAATTAATGAAAATGCTTATAAATTGAAGCTGCCAGATGATGTGTATACGTCTGACGTATTCAATGTTAAGCATCTCGTACCATATCATGGAGATGAGTTGGTTGTGGAAGATGAGGGTGCAAATTCGAGGACGAATTTTTCTCAACCTAGGGAGGATGATGCAAGTCAGACTCAAATGTGCCAAGGGATAAGTCGTAACCGACTTAAAATGTTCCAAGGGATAAACCGTGACCGACTTAAAGAAGTTATGGGTCGTGACCAACTTGTCGGAGTAGAAGGCCAAACTCGTAGCCGACCTAGTGAAACGTTAAGTCGTGACCGACTTGAGGAAACAGGCATGAGTCATCCACGACTTAAGGAAGGCAAAGAGATAAGTCATCCACGACTTAAGATAGAAGCTATAGGTCGTCCACGACCAATGGAACCATGTGAGGGGAAGCGGCGAGTTAATGAATCAACATTGAGTCGTCTATGACCTAACAGTTCAGATGGAAAGAAGTTACGACTTAAGGGGAGCATAAGTCGTTCGGGGTTGATGAGTCGTATACGAGTTAACGATGCGGCTATAAGTCGTCCACGACTTAGCAAGAAGCAGAAGTTCCAGCGGTTGAAGGCTTTTAAGTCGAAAGCGGGTTACGAATCATGTTAAGTCGTTAAAGTCTTAAGTCATAAGTCATCTGCTTCTTATACTGGGTGTACTGTGTTGTATTTCTAAAGTCGTATGTCGTATGTTTCGTATGTCGTCTGTGTGTAAGTCGATGGAATGATGTAGCTAGGTCGTTACCGACCTAAGTGAGTCGTGTACCTTGTAATACTATTAAGTCGTTGTATGTTGTAAACTGTTGAGTCGGAGTTATCGATAAGTCGTAAGTCGTGTAATGGGTAAGTCGTAGGTCGGAGGCTATAACTCGTAGCCGACTTAGGAGTTGTGAATATTTTTGTACTACGTGAGTTGTAGCCTATAAATAGGCAAGTGGTGACATTTTGTAAGGTTGTTGATTTTTGAATAAAATTCTCTTTTGTTAGCTTTTTGCTTTCATTCAAATTGGTAGTTGAGTGTAATCTCCTATCTCCTCTTTCGGTTAATCGAGTGCGCTCGATTCAACGATTGTAGAAGCCGATTCGCGGAATCAAGTGCGCTTGATCAACGCTCGAAGAATTGAAGATCTCTCCTCATGGTATCGTGCGCGATCAACGTGTCAGAGATAGCTAGAATTCGGCATCTTCGGATCAACGAATTTGGGCAATTCAGTATCTTCCAATCCACCGATTACTACTTTCATCGATCTACATTGTTTTGTTTTAATCCGCTGCGTCAGTAGGCATACAATAATGGTTGTATGTTGGCTAAGATTAATATTATACTTTCGAAATGTTTTCCTGCACTATGCACTAATAATAATAATCCAATGATTTTGCGTAGTAAGCATGTTTGACTATCATAAGAAGAAATCTCCTCCAATTCTGCATTTGCATTGTGTGTGTGGCGGGAGGTCTTATGGTAGTTTCATTTTCCAAAAGCATTGCGAATATTTTCCACTTCCTCTCTTGTTGTTGTTGTTTTAAAGATAATAACTGTTTTAGTTCTCACACCAGTCACCATAACTGACCTGGAGTTTATTGTTTCCTTCCTAAACTCTAGGTGCCCACCAATTTCCACACGGGCAGTCTAGGGTCAGGTTATCAGGTCATTCTGGATTCATGAGATGCTGTGGAGCTCAGTGGCGAGCTAGATGGCGAGACGTATCACTTGTATATGATATTATTTATTCCGCTGTGTATTCTGTATGAGGACAAATTTATATAACTGTTCAATGTTGTATTGTTGTTGTAAACTCTGATGATGTAATGTATAAAATGATATAGTTCTTTGATTTAAAGATTATTCAATTATCTATTATATGTTGTTCCACTGCGATATGTGAGATTCTGATATTGTTCTGTGTTTTTCTGTTGTTTCTTCTTTCTTTTTCTTCTGTCTTCTTCTACCTCTTCTTTTTCTCCTTAACAATTCGGTTTTCCGGCATTCGATTGCTCGGCAGTTGATGCAGTGGACGTATTAATGTCGATTTTCGAGCGTCGAAAAATCTCGAAACGTTACATTTGGTATCATAGCATATGGTTAAGCGATAACCTTGGCTCTGTTGGGAATTACTCATTAGAAATAGAGTCAGTAGTACTCTAGAATGAGTTGAGTGTAATAATAGATATGAGCGCATATTTGTTAGTAAATATGAAATTGTTTTATATTATGTTTGCTTATCCATTGAGCTGTTTATGAATTCTGGTCGGTATGTGGGACGCCATATTATCGATAGGGGTTTCTAAACACTTAAACGAGGCAAGTCGACATAGTATCATTTTAAATTGGGTAAATGAAATAATTTTACCTCAATTATATTTTGTATATAAAGGAAATAATTTTCCAAATAATTATTAAAGTGTATATAAATTGATTGTTTGGTTGTTGAAAATGTGAATATATATAATTTAAGGAAAGTTGTTTGAATAAATTATATAAAAGCAACAATGGTATAAGTATGAAATTATAATTAATATGATTTGCAATTGTGAAATAATCTTGTATAAGTAAAGAAATAATGAAATTATATGAGAAAAGATTTATAAATGAGATTTATAAATAAAAGGGAAATTTTGAAAGAATTTGAGCACTGGATTCACTACTGTTACTGGGAAATAATAAGAGTGATGACTGCAGCATCATCAGTATCATTTTCGAGTTTCTGTGTGATGGATTTGCTACCATAATAAATTGAAATTTGAAGTTTTGTTATGATAAACAATTTTGAAATCAAAATCCAAATTGTAATTGATAAATATAAGTGAAATGAGTTTTATACTTATAATAAATATATGATTTGGAAGTCAAATAAATAAGTTGAGTAACTTATAAAATGAGAAAAGGTAAGTAACACCAATTGTTAAAATGGTTAAATGAATTTTGTTAAGAAAAACAAAATCTGAATTGGATTTATAAGTGGAAAATTAATTGAAGTTAAACAAATGATGTTGAAATGGAATATGACTTAAGTAATGTTGAATGAAGTTGATTTTGATATCAAAGTAAATTAATAAAGTGAATTTATTAAATGAATGTGAACTTGAGTTATGTAATGAAATTCAACTTTATTTGTAAAATGAATTAGCAATTGAATTGAACTAAAGGATTGAATGTTAATCAATCGAATGTGAATGAATTAATATGGAATAATGGATGTAAGTGTTAATTCATTAAAGCTAATAAATTGAATGAATCGAATGGAAGCCAATTTAATATTAAACCAATTGGAATTAAAAGTGTTAAACCAAATTGAAGGTAAGTAAATTGAATAAATTTGGTTGTGTTGAATATACATTGGTTGTTATATGATTGTTGGTTGATTGTATATAGTATAATTCATTAAGTATTAATGAAATTGAATTGATGAAAATGGAAAGCTATGAAATTGAATCCAAATTGAAAATGAACCAACTTGAATTTAAATTAGTGAATGTAAACTAATTGAAAATGAATAAATGAATGTCGTTGTATATGAATTGGTTGTAAATTAATTACAAGTGATGTTGAAATTTTATAAGTTGCTTATAAACCTTGTTTAGTACGCATTTCTTTTAATATGCATGTGTTGTAGTTGTTTAAAAGAGTAAAATGTTAATAACTTTATATATATGTCACTTACATGTTTAAATTGAGTAAGTACAGGTGCCGTGGCTGCCGTTTGGCGAGATTGGGTTGCGCTAAAATGCTAAATAAATAACTGCTTTGCTTAAAAATGCTAAAAGGTACGCCTACGCAATAAAAATAGGAAATATGAACTGTTTTTCTGCTTTTTCGACCGTGTGGGTCGATGTATTTATATTTATGTCTATTGTGATCCTACTACGATCGAACCGCGCAAAGGAGACGCTGGCGAATTTTTCTAAAAATTTAAGGTTTTAGAAAATTTTCGGGAAATTTTGGAAAATTTGTGAAAACTAAATTTTGGATTTGGAGTTAAAAGTTAAACGATATAGTTTGTTTTGAAGAGTATAACTAAGTATAGATTTGAAAAACTTAGTAAAGTTTTTGAAAGAGTTTAACTATTGGATTTTGGGAAAGTTGTACACTTAAGTGATTTTAAAATCTAATTTGAAAGAATTGTTTGAAAAGTTAATGGATTTTGTGACTTTTTCCTACTTTGCAATTTCGAGGATGAAATTCTTTTAAGGGGGGAAGTTTGTAACGACCCAAAATTTCTGTCATTTGAAATTCAGATATTTAATAGATTTTAAATATTAATAAGTAAGATTTGGAAGTCGAATTAATTTAATTTCGATATAGTGATTTAATTGGGCGATTAAATTATTAATTTAATACTTGAAATTGGGTAAATAATTGAAATCTGAATTAAATGTGATTAAAAATGATTTATAAAGTTATAATAAATCATTTGGAGTTAGAATGATGTTTGAGAACTTTTAAATTTGAATTTAAAGTTAAATTGTGAAAATTGAATATTTTAATATTTAATTGACGAGTAAAAATGACCATTTTTCAAACAGCCTCAGATTTCGACGAAACCAGTTTCATCGGATCCGTAATGTGATATTTTTGTAAGTTTCAATTTTTGTAGCAATCGGAGTTGTCGTTTGTCCGGGGCAAGCCAAAACGCATCGAAATCGGTTTAAATCGATTTGATTTAAATTTGATCGTTTATTTCCGTAACTCTCACATACGATCGAATTAGCTCCCGAAACACATCCCATTGTGTTCGGAACGCGGGGTAAACCTTAGAAACGCCTGCCGGCACGCTCGATTTGGAGTTCGAAATTTTTTCGATGAATAGTGTTTGAGCCATTTTCTATAAAAGGACCTCAACCTTCATTTTTTCACAAACCCTCTCTCCTCTAAGCTATAGCCGGCCCTAATTATTAAATGGCCGAAATTGTTCCCTTCTTCTTCCTTTAATCTCTTGCAATCCATCTACTTCTAGCGAAATTCTCCAACTACAAAGTCGTAGATCACATCCTCCTCTACAAATCCATACGGATGTGATCATTTCTAGCGGCGTATATCGACGACAAATTGGCCTCAAAGGGCACACATTCTTTCATGTTTTTCAAGGTCAGGGGCTGACCGAGCTTCGAGGCGGCTGGGGCATGGGTGGAGCCATGGCGCGCGCGCGATGTGGCGGGTCCTGATCGAAGTGGAGACGGCCGGAGGTGGCGCGTCGACTAGGGTTTTGTGGCGGCAGCTATGGGTTTGCTTCGTTCAAATTAAACGTGAATGGGGAAGAAGCCTCACGCGTGGCCCGGATCATGGGAAAAGGAACGAACGGCCAGGATTGGCAGAGGTTAAAAATATAAAATAGAAAATTGTAAATTATATATATATAATTCGTACAAACTTTAAAATGCAATATCTTTTTCGTACGAGGTCAAAAAATTATGAAACTTTATGCGTTGGAACCGTATTGACGAGCTCTTCGCAATGGAGCTAGTTTGGAGTCGATTGGATTCAGTGAAAATTTTGGGTAAAATTAAAAGGTCGTTTAATTTTATTCGAAATAAAACACTGCAACCGTTATTGAAATCAAGGAGAGAACTTCTCACTCAATCGAATATTTGTTTCGATTTAAATTTTAAATAGTTGAGATTTAAAATTGTTGATAGTGTTTATTGTGATGATTGGATGATAAATTGTTATCTCTTGTGTTAAATAGACCCTATATGCCGTATATTAAGCGGAGGTTATTTATTAAAAACATATACCGCGATAATTTTACTGTGAAGTGGAATTGGTATTATATATGTATTTGGAGTTGATTTCCCGCATTATATAGCGGATGAGACCCTATTGCGCCGCATAATAGCGGATAGTATTTTATAAATCCCATATACCGCGATATTCCACATTGAAGTGGAATTGGTATTGTGCTAACATCTGTGGATGCAGGGAAACAGGTTGGAGGGATCCAACTGGATTCCTCAAACATTTGAATTTATTTCATATGTTGTGTGTTGTTTATTTATAATCGCCGTGCGATTATAGTTGTGGATTGGAATTGTTAAAGGCTATAATTTAGCCGAATTTATTTTTGGTATCGTTGGATACCAGAAATAAAAAAAATGGATTTTTGAAATTCAAGTTGAAAATTTATTGTGGAAATTTATTTTTGATAATTGGATAAATTTAAAAGGAGTTAAAAGATAAAAGTCTTATTTTTGAACTGTATTGTATTAAATTCCAAATTTGGGAAAAAAGGCTTTATAAATGGATTTTGAAAATATTATTTATAAGTTGAAGAATTTATTTAAAATTTGGATTTTTAAATAGATTTGAAGAGATAAAGGAAATTTATTTTAAAAAGGGAATAACTTTGGAAAATTGATTCATAGAAATTTATCTGATTTAAATTAATCAGATAATTAAATTAATCCTATCTATGGATGTTTGGATTATATTGGATGTTGAATTGTTTGACATCTTTGATATGTGATATTTTGTGATATATCCTGATTTGTGTGTGATCTGTAAATTTGTTTATCTGTGATATATATATATATATATCTGTGATCTGTGAATGAAAGATGAGCGTTATAGTTTATACCGCTTATCAATTACATTGTTATATTTGATCTGTGATGATTGAATGTTGTTGCACTATTGTGTTAAACCCTTGGACTACACAATACACACACAAATGTGGATTTCACGTGGAAATCGGTTAAGTCACAGATTTTTATCAATTTTGGAAAATTGAGTTTTTGAATCCAAAATGGTTTTGGAATTGGAATTGAAGGTTTTTGAAAATGAGTTTCAGAAATAAAAGTTATTTTAAATAACTTAATAAAAAATTGAATTTAAATCATTTGATTAAAATTTGAATTCAATATCTTGAAATTGAATTCAATGAATTGGGAATTTTGGTTTAAAAGATTCTATAAGTATAAAAGGTATTTATATGGGTTTTTAACCAATTAAAATATGGTTTTGGAAAATTTAAAATTAATTTCAAGTTTATACTTGGATGGCTTTATCCTGTGTAATTGTAACCAGTTTTTCCCCAAACGAAAACTATCTGTTTTCAAATAATAATAGCTTTTATAAAGTGAAAAGATTTCCAATTTGTATCAAAACTTTTCAAGTTGAAATGAAATTGTAAATAGTTTGGAAAAAACTATGAATTAACCTTTGTGAAGATGATTAAGTTTTATTTGAAATCAAAGAGATTTTAAATGGTGTATCTTTTATATTATAAAAGACTTGAATTGTGAATAGTTTTGAAAGCTATATGTTAAATCTTGATTTAAAGATTTAATGGGTTAATCCAATTGAATTGGAAATTGATTTGGAAATCTGTGAATGAATATTTGTGAAACTGGGTAAACTTTGTGAAGTAAATCTTTTTGTTTAAAGATTTAAAATGGTAATTTGTTAAAACCATTTAATGGAAAAGTTTGGGTAATAAGTTGTGACTTAATTGAAATCCCAATATTCATATGTTTTGAAATATTGTGCTCACTATTCGGGTTAGCTGGGAAAAGACCTTTGTGTCATATAACCCATTTCGAATTAGTGATATGACGATATGGATTGTATTGAAGACCGGTGTTGAAGACCGGATATTTGCGAAAATGAAAGGACAACCTGTCTAATGTCTCTGCACCGAGTTGCTCCGGTATAGAGATTTATATCACTCTACTTGTGATGGGAAGTCCGGACGTGATTAGTGAATATCCGGATTGCAAGGGCTTCTTTGGAAGTGCCTTCGGTTCTGTTCGAACTCGGAACCGACATGTATGGATGTGTGTCTGACATTACACTTTGAGATGTAAAGCTGGTTTCTATCAAATACATTTCTGTTGGTGGTGGAGAATTTATTCTCTTAGCTTAACACCCTTCTCTGAGACGTACGAGCTTAGAGGTTATGTAGTTGATGGTTACAAGTGATACATTCCCAATTTGGTAATGTGGCATATGAAGTGCTGTTGATCAATTGTTGATCAAAGCGTGGCTTCGTGAAAAAGCGTGGCTTTGTGAAAATGTGTAGTTTTGTGGACGAGACTTCGTCGAGCCTCACAACCCGGTAATGGTCGAAACAGGAATGTTGCGGCAAGGTTGTTAGGGGTCGCGCCCCTAGGGCATGTCATTTCCTTCTGGATAAAAGGTGATATCATGGTATGGAGCCCAGATATTTTACCTATGTTGATGCTGCAAATTTATTATACTTTGTGGTTGTTGCTTTATGGTTGAGGATCCTCGGATAAAGGTCGATAACGATCGGGGGATGTCATAGCTCGTGTGTTAGCTACCTAGTTACACCTGTACAGCGTGAGGTAGCGTCGACCTTGTGTTTGCAGAGAGCAGGTTGACTCTCGGGGCGTCTTTCCAGAGGCATTTCCATTTCGGTGTAAGGAAGTTCCTTTGCCTGACCATTTGTTGGAAATCCAAAGAAACAATACGAACCTTGTACGGTTTTATTTGTAGAACCTCACATTTACTTATGGTGGTCACCACTGTTTAGATGGTAGCTATAGTAGGCATACAATAATGGTTGTATGTTGGCTAAGATTAATATTATACTTTCGAAATATTTTCCTGCACTATGCACTAATAATAATAATCCAATGATTTTGCGTAGTAAGCATGTTTGACTATCATAAGAAGAAATCTCCTCCAATTATGCGTTTGCATTGTGTGTGTGGCGGGAGGTCTTATGGTAGTTTCATTTTCCAAAAGCTTTGCGAATATTTTCCACTTCCTCTCTTGTTGTTGTTGTTTTAAAGATAATAAGTGTTTTAGTTCTCACACCAGTCACCATGACTGACCTGGAGTTTATTGTTTCCTTCCTAAACTCTGGGTGCCCACCAATTTCCACACGGGCAGTCTAGAGTCAGGTTATCAGGTCATTCTGGATTCAGGAGATGCTGTGGAGCTCAGTGGCGAGCTGGATGGCGAGACGTATCACTTGTATATGATATTATTTATTCCGCTGTGTATTCTGTATGAGGACAAGTTTATATAACTGTCCAATGTTGTATTGTTGTTGTAAACTCTGATGATGTAATGTATAAAATGATATAGTTCTTTGATTTAAAGATTATTCAATTATCTATTATATGTTGTTCCGCTGCGATATGTGATATTCTGATATTGTTCTGTGTTTTTCTGTTGTTTCTTCTTTCTTTTTCTTCTGTCTTCTTCTACCTCTTCTTTTTCTCCATAACAATTTGGTTTTCCGGCATTCGATTGCTCGGTAGTTGATACAATGGACGTATTAATGTTGATTTTCGAGCGTCGAAAAATCTCGAAACGTTACATTTGGTATCATAGCATATGGTTAAGCGATAACCTTGGCTCTGTTGGGAATTACTCATTAGAAATAGAGTCAGTAGTACTCTAGAATGAGTTGAGTGTAATAATATATATGAGCGCGTATTTGTTAGTGAATATGAAATTGTTTTATATTATGTTTGCTTATCCGTTGAGTTGTCTATGAATTCTGGTCGGTATGTGGGACGCCATATTATCGATAGGGGTTTCTAAACACTTAAACGAGGCAAGTCGACATAGTATCATTTTAAATTGGGTAAATGAAATAATTTTACCTCAATTATATTTTGTATATAAAGGAAATAATTTTCCAAAGAATTATTAAAGTGTATATAAATTGATTGTTTGGTTGTTGAAAATGTGAATATATATAAATTAATGAAAGTTGTTTGAATAAATTATATAAAAGCAACAATGGTATAAGTATGAAATTATAATTAATATGATTTGCAATTGTGAAATAATCTTGTATAAGTAAAGAAATAGTGAAATTATATGAGAAAAGATTTATAAATGAGATTTATAAATAAAAGGGAAATTTTGAAAGAATTTGAGCACTGGATCCACTACTGTTACTGGGAAATAATAAGGGTGATGACTGCAGCATCATCAGTATCATTTTCGAGTTTCTGTGTGATGGATTTGCTACCATAATAAATTGAAATTTGAAGTTTTGTTATGATAATCAATTTTGAAATCAAAATCCAAATTGTAATTGATAAATATAAGTGAAATGAGTTTTATACTTATAATAAATATATGATTTGGAAGTCAAATAAATAAGTTGAGTAACTTATAAAATGAGAAAAGGTAAGTAACACCAATTGTTAAAATGGTTAAATGAATTTTGTTAAGAAAAACAAAATCTGAATTGGATTTATAAGTGGAAAATTAATTGAAATTAAACAAATGATGTTGAAATGGAATATGACTTAAGTAATGTTGAATGAAGTTGATTTTGATATCAAAGTAAATTAATAAAGTGAATTTATTAAATGAATGTGAACTTGAGTTATGTAATGAAATTCAACTTTATTTGTAAAATGAATTAGCAATTGAATTGAACTAAAGGATTGAATGTTAATCAATCGAATGTGAATGAATTAATATGGAATAATAGATGTAAGTGTTAATTCATTAAAGCTAATAAATTGAATGAATCGAATGGAAGCCAATTTAATATTAAACCAATTGGAATTAAAAGTGTTAAACCAAATTGAAGGTAAGTAAATTGAATAAATTTGGTTGTGTTGAATATACATTGGTTGTTATATGATTGTTGGTTGATTGTATATAGTATAATTCATTAAGTATTAATGAAATTGAATTGATGAAAATGGAAAGCTATGAAATTGAATCCAAATTGAAAATGAACCAACTTGAATTTAAATTAGTGAATGTAAACTAATTGAAAATGAATAAATGAATATCGTTGTATATGAATTGGTTGTAAACAATTACAAGTGATGTTGAAATTTTATAAGTTGCTTATAAACCTTGTTTAGTACGCATTTCTTTTAATATGCATGTGTTGTAGTTGTTTAAAAGAGTAAAATGTTAATAACTTTATACATATGTCACTTACATGTTTAAATTGAGTAAGTACAGGTGCCGTGGCTGCCGTTTGGCGAGATTGGGTTGTGCTAAAATGCTAAATAAATAACTGCTTTGCTTAAAAATGCTAAAAGGTACGCCTACGTAATAAAAATAGGAAATATGAACTATTTTTCTGCTTTTCCGACCGTGTGGGTCAATGTATATATATTTATCTCTATTGCGATCCTACTACAATCGAACCGCGCAAAGGAGACGCTGGCGAATTTTTCTGAAAATTTAAGGTGTTAGAAAATTTTCGGGAAATTTTGGAAATTTTGTGAAAACTAAATTTTGGATTTGGAGTTAAAAGTTAAACGATATAGTTTGTTTTGAAGAGTATAGATTTGAAAAACTTAGTAAAGTTTTTGAAAGAGTTTAAGTATTGGATTTTGGGAAAGTTGTACACTTAAGTGATTTTAAAATCTAATTTGAATGAATTATTTGAAAAGTTAATGGATTTTGTGACTTTTTCCTACTTTGCAATTTCGAGGACGAAATTCTTTTAAGGGGGGAAGTTTGTAACGACCCAGAATTTCTGTCATTTGAAATTCAGATATTTAATAGATTTTAAATATTAATAAGTAAGATTTGGAAGTCGAATTAATTTAATCTCGATATAGTGATTTAATTGGGCGATTAAATTATTAATTTAATACTTGAAATTGGGTAAATAATTGAAATCTGAATTAAATGTGATTAAAAATGATTTATAAAGTTATAATAAATCATTTGGAGTTAGAACGATGTTTGAGAACTTAGAAATTTGAATTTAAAGTTAAATTATGAAAATTGAATATTTTAATATTTAATTGACGAGTAAAAATGACCATTTTTCAAACAGTCTCAGATTTCGACGAAACCAGTTTCATCGGATCCGTAATGTGATATTATTGTAAGTTTCAATTTTCGTAGCAATCGGAGTTGTCGTTTGTCTGGGGCAAGCCAAAACGCATCGAAATCGGTTTAAATCGTTTTGATTTAAATTTGATCGTTTATTAACGTAACTCTCACATACGATCGAATCAGCTCCCGAAACACGTCCCATTGTGTTCAGAACGTGGGGTAAACCTTAGAAACGCTTGTCGGCACGCTCGATTTGGAGTTCGAAATATTTTCGATGAATAGTGTTTGAGCCATTTTCTATAAAAGGACCTCAACCTTCATTTTTTCACAAACCCTCTCTCCTCTAAGCTATAGCCGGCCCTAATTATTCAATGGCTGAAATTGTTCCCTTCTTCTTCCTTTAATCTCTTGCAATCCATCTACTTATAGCAAAATTCTCCAACTACAAAGTCGTAGATCACCTCCTCCTCTACAAATCCATACGGATGTGATCATTTCTAGCGGCGTATATCGACGACAAATTGGCCTCAAAGGGCACACGTTCTTTCACGTTTTTCAAGGTCAGGGGCTGACCGAGCTTCGAGGCGCCTGGGGCGTGGGTGGAGCCATGGCGCGCGCGCGATGTGGCCGGTCCTGATCGAAGTGGAGACGGCCAGAGGTGGCGCGTCGACTAGGGTTTTGTGGCGGCAGCTATGGGTTTGCTTCATTCGAATTAAACGTGAATGGGGAAGAAGCTTCACGCGTGGCCCATATCATGGGAAAAGGAACGAACGGCCAGGATTGTCAGAGGTTAAAAATATATAATAGAAAATTGTAAATTATATATATACAATTCGTACGAACTTTAAAATGCAATATCTTTTTCGTACGAGGTCGAAAAATTACGAAACTTTTTGCGTTGGAACCGTATTGACGAGCTCTTCGCAATGGAGCTGGTTTGGAGTCGATTGGAGTTAGTGAAAATTTTGGGTAAAATTAAACGGTCGTTTAATTTTATTCGAAATAAAACACTGCAACCGTTATTGAAAGCAAGGTTAGAACTTCTCACTTAATCAAATATTTGTTTTGATTTAAATTTACATAGTTGAGATTTAAAATTTATGATAGTGTTGATTGTGATGATTGGATGATAAATTGTTATCTATTGTGTTAAATAGACATTATACGCCGTATATTAAGCGGAGGTTATTTATTAAAAACATATACCGCGATAATTTCACTATGAAGTGAAATTGGTATTATATATGTATTTGGAGTTGATTTCCCGCATTATATAGCGGATGAGACCCTATTGCACCGCATAATAGCGGATAGTATTTTATAAATCCCATATACCACGATATTCCACATTGAAGTGGAATTGGAATTGTGCTAACATCTGTGGATGCAAGGAAACAGGTTGGAGGGATCCAACTGGATTCCTCAAACATTTGAATTTATTTCATATGTTGTGTGTTGTTTATTTATAATCGCCGTGTGATTATAGTTGTGGATTGGATTTGTTCAAGGCTATAATTTAGCCAAATATATTTTTGGTATCGTTGGATACCATAAATAAAAAAAATTGTATTTTTGAAATTCAAGTTGAAAATTTATTGTGGAAATTTATTTTTGATAATTGGATAAATTTAAAAGGAGTTAAAAGATAAAAGTCTTATTTTTGAACTGTATTGTATTAAATTCAAAATTTTGGAAAAAAGGCTTTATAAATGAATTTCGAAAATATTATTTATAAGTTGAAGAATTTATTTAAAATTTGGATTTTTAAATAGATTTGAAGAGATAAAGGAAATTTATTTTAAAAAGGGAATAACTTTGGAAAATTGATTTATAGAAATTTATCTGATTTAAATTAATCAGATAATTAAATTAATACTATCTATGGATGTTTGGATTATATTGGATGTTGAATTGTTTGACATCTTTGATATGTGATATTTTGTGATATATCCTGATTTGTGTATGATCTGTAAATTTGTTTATCTGTGATATATATATATATATATATATATATGTATCTGTGATCTGTGAATGAAAGATGAGCGTTATAGTTTATACCGCTTATCAATTATATTGTTATATTTGATCTGTGATGATTGAATGTTGTTGCACTATTGTGTTAAACCCTTGGACTACACAATACACACACAAATGTGGATTTCACGTGGAAATCGGTTAAGTCACAGATTTTTATCAATTTTGGAAAATTGAGTTTTTGAATCCAAAATGGTTTTGGAATTGGATTTGAAGGTTTTTGAAAATGAGTTTCAGAAATAAAAGTTATTTTAAATAACTTAATAAAAATTTGAATTTAAATCATTTGATTTAAATTTGAATTCAATATCTTGAAATTTAATTCACTGAATTGGGAATTTTGGTTTAAAAGATTCTATAAGTATAAAAGGTATTTATATGGGTTTTTAACCAATTAAAATATGGTTTTGGAAAATTTAAAATTAATTTCAAGTTTATACTTAGATGGCTTTATCCTGTGTAATTGTAACCAGTTTTTCCCAAAACAAAAACTATCTGTTTTCAAATAATAATAGCTTTTATAAAGTGAAAAGATTTCCAATTTGTATCGAAACTTTTCAAGTTGAAATGAAATTGTAAATAGTTTGGAAAAAACTATGAATTAACCTTTGTGAAGATGATTAAGTTTTATTTGAAATCAAAGAGATTTTAAATGGTGTATCTTTTATATTATAAAAGACTAGAATTGTGAATAGTTTTGAAAGCTATAAGTTAAATCTTGATTTAAAGATTTAATGGGTTAATCCAATTGAATTGGAAATTGATTTGGAAATCTGTGAATGAATCTTTGTGAAACTGGGTAAACTTTGTGAAGTAAATCTTTTTGTTTAAAGATTTAAAATGGTAATTTGTTTAAACCATTTAAAGGAAAAGTTTGGGTAATAAGTTGTGACTTAATTGAAATCGCAATATTCATATGTTTTGAAATATTGTGCTCACTATTCGGGTTAGTCGGGAAAAGACCTTTGTGTCATATAACCCATTCCGAATTAGTGATACGACGATATGGATCGTATTGAAGACCGATGTTGAAGACCGGATATTTGCGAAAATGAAAGGACAACCTGTCGAATGTCTCTGCACCGAGTTGCTCCGGTATAGAGATTTATATCACTCTTCTTGTGATGGGAAGTCCGGACGTGATTAGTGAATATCCGGATTGCAAGGGCTTCTTTGGAAGTGCCTTCGGTTCTGTTCGAACCCGGAACCGACATGTATGGATGTTTGTCTGACATTACACTTTGAGATGTAAAGCTGGTTTCTATCAAATACATTTCTGTTGGTGGTGGAGAATTTATTCTCTTAGCTTAACACCCTTCTCTGAGACGTACAAGCTCAGAGGTTATGTAGTTGATGGTTACTAGTGATACATTCCCAATTTGGTAATGTGGCATACGAAGTGTTGTTGATCAATTGTTGGTCAAAGCATGGCTTTGTGAAAAAGCGTGGCTTTGTGAAAAAGCGTGGTTTTGTGAAAAAGCGTAGTTTTGTGGACGAGACTTCGTCGAGCCTCACAACCCGGTAATGGTCGAAACAGGAATGTTGTGGCAAGGTTGTTAGGGTCGCGCCCCTAGGGCATGTCATTTCCTTCTGGATAAAAGGTGATATCATTGTATGGAGCCCAGATATTTTAACTATGTTGATGCTGCAAATTTATTATACTTTGTGGTTGTTGCTTTGTGGTTGAGGATCCTCGGATAAAGGTCGATAACGACCGGGGGATGGCATAGCTCGTGTGTTAGCTACCTAGTTACAGCTGTACAGCGTGAGGTAGCGTCGGCCTTGTGTTTGTAGAGAGCAGGTTGACTCTCGGGGCGTCTTTCCAGAGGCGTTTCCATTTCGGTGTAAGGAAGTTCCTTTGCCTGACCATTTGTTGGAAATCCAAAGAAACAATACGAACCTTGTACGGTTTTATTTGTAGAACCTCCCATTTACTTATGGTGGTCACCACTGTTTAGATGGTAGCTATAGTAGGCATACAATAATGGTTGTATGTTGGCTAAGATTAATATTATACTTTCGAAATATTTTCCTGCACTATGCACTAATAATAATAATCCAATGATTTTGCATAGTAAGCATGTTTGACTATCATAAGAAGAAATCTCCTCCAATTCTGCGTTTGCATTGTGTGTGTGGCGGGAGGTCTTATGGTAGTTTCATTTTCCAAAAGCATTGTGAATATTTTCCACTTCCTCTCTTGTTGTTGTTGTTTTAAAGATAATAACTGTTTTAGTTCTCACACCAGTCACCATGACTGACCTGGAGTTTATTGTTTCCTTCCTAAACTCTGGGTGCCCACCAATTTCCATACGGGCAGTCAAGAGTCAGGTTATCAGGTCATTCTGGATTCAAGAGATGCTGTGGAGCTCAGTGGCGAGCTGGATGGCGAGACGTATCACTTTCATATGATATTATTTATTCCGCTGTGTATTCTGTATGAGGACAAGTTTATATAAAAGTCCAATGTTGTATTGTTGTTGTAAACTCTGATGATGTAATGTATAAAATGATATAGTTCTTTGATTTAAAGATTATTCAAGTATCTATTATATGTTGTTCCGCTGCGATATGTGATATTCTGATATTGTTCTGTGTTTTTCTGTTGTTTCTTCTTTCTTTTTCTTCTGTCTTCTTCTACCTCTTCTTTTTCTCCATAACAATTCGGTTTTCCGGCATTCGATTGCTCGGCAGTTGATACAGTGGACGTATTAATGTCGATTTTCGAGCGTCGAAAAATATCAATCGTTACAACACTCAACTCATTCTAGGGTACTACTGACCCTATCTCTAATGAGTAATCCCTACCAGAGCCAAGGTTCTTGCTTAATCATCAGCTCTGATACCACGTGTAACGACCGATCGTTTTCGACCCCCAAAAATCGACACTAATACTACACTGTATAGAGTGCCGAGCAATCGAGTGCCGGAAATACCAGGTTGTTAGGGTTTAAGAAGAATAGAGATAGAAGAAGGAAACAGAAACAACACAGAATCTCACATTCGCAGCGGAACAAAATATAATATACAATAACAGCTTTATACAAAAGAATCTGTATCAGTTAATATACATACAGGTTGTCAAAGTACAATCACCAGTATATAAATCTGGAGAGTTATAATAACCTGTCCCTAACTGCTGAATATATAGCCTACAATAAATAGCGGAAAATATGTGCAATATGTCTCTACCATCTAGCTCGTCTCCTGAACTCCAAAGCGTCCTATCCTGAAATTCTGTAATACTCGGTCTGACTCGAGTATTATAATAAAGTAACACCCGAGTCAGGCTGGAAACCAGCGTGAGTAAAACCCACTTAATTTGAAATACTTAAGTTATAAAAATCTTTTGAAAAACCAAGGTAACTCGTACAAACACGACGAGTTTTTCATCTTATTTTAACCCAAATGCTTTTACAGAAACCCATCGATATTTTGACAATGTCTAAGTACAATTACTTATTTAAAATAGTTGAATTTTGTGAAATTAATCCAATTCCAGTATATTAGACTCTATAATCAAAACCATAAAGGTTCGAATTAGTTATTAAGTCGAAGTGGTTCCGGATAATGTAGATACCCGATCCCGGTCTCTTCGAACTCAAAATGATAAATTTTAAGGTCAAATTGTTCAAAATAAACAATTTATATTCAGGGTGACAATATTCACATATGGAAGTTTTATTACATTTATTGACTTAAATAAACGTGTCAACGTTTATTCTATCATTTTAACTGGTTTGACTACTAAATGGCACTGACAAGAACAGTTGAAATATTATCCAAGAGCAATAACCAAGCATAGATCATTAACAAATTTAACAATTTACAACTCATATTTAACAATTTACAATCAGAATTTAATCATCTTAAATTAAATTAAATCTACTTATATTTTTAATCCAAATTAATATTAAATTAAAGAAATTATAAACAATTTGTTATTAGTTAATTAGGATCAAAACAACCAAATTAATTACTAGTTTTATTAATTAACACGAGGTTAAGCCAAATAAGGCTTTAATTAATTTCTCATTTTAATTATTATAATATAATTAAATTTTAAATTACGGAAAATTTATAACATTAGTTTAGATAAAAATATGGGGTGATCGGATTGCAAAACAAAATGAAGTAGGAGATATTGTTTAGGTTTTATAAGTTATATAATAAAACAATTTTAATTTTTTTTAAAAGAAAACACATCGGCCCAAAACCACCCCAACCCGGCCCAAACTCTTCTATTTCTCCTTCTCCTCCAGTTCTTTCTCTCCTCTCTTATTTTATTAGCCTGTAACATGAACGTGTACGCATATGTGCACGTATACATCATCTCCGACCAACCTCCCTGATCGCCGACCATCCGCACAAGTTGCCGCCGACCACTACACTCTGTTTCCCTACCTGAAAACGCAACCTAAGCCCACATTCGAATTTCGATCCTCAAACCCGAACCTGTATACAACCAAGCCCCGCCAATATGCCTCGCTACATCACCCACGACCGCCGTTCGCTGCCAAACTTCACCCACTTGCTCGCCACAACCTCCTCCATCGACTCCCCCCTATGCGCGCGCTGCCCATTCTCTCTCCTCGTCGCCACTAACGCCAAACTCGAACCCAAACAAACCCACCGTTAAACCCTACTTTGAGTTCGTCACGCTTCCCCATGTTATAGAAAAATCACCTCCCATTTTTCTCCGATGCGTCATCGACCGAACATCCTCCACGCCAAACCCCTTGCCTTGAAATCCATCACATCGTCGGAATTTAGCTTTTCACCCAATTCTGTTCATCCCAAAATTTCTGTTTCCATATGTAATAAAAAATTATCTAAGCACTCCTAAAAATCATGTCTTTTAATGACGATCACGATTATGTAACCCATTTGTTAAATTATGGTAGTCAAATTTCGATCATGTCTAAGCCATTTACTGTTATTTCAATTTTCCTCTCTCTTTGCTTGATGGTTTTGAATGAAACCAATTTTAAATTATACTATATTCCCAAATAAACAACTTTTGTTTTGGAATCGAGTTTTAAAATTTAATAGATATTGAGATATTGATTTTCAAAGATGTAAGTTTAACTGTTTATGGAAAAAAACATGAACAGAGCAACACCTAGGAAGTAATACAGTGTCTTGATAACTGCCATGTCAAACTGTAACAACCCGGGATTTGCATTACCAATTAATAAATAAAAGTTAGGATTTTTATTTATTTTAATGAAGCATAAAAGGATTTGGAATAACAAAAATTTATTTGAAAAAGGCTATTTTAATTAAATGGGAAATATGGGATTTTAAAATGAGGATAAAATGTTATTTTTGGAAAGTTAAATATTTTAGGAGAGATTTTAAAACGGGTTTGGATAAGAAAAATGAGTTTTATAAACATATATGAACACTTAGACTAATTTTTGGAAATATGTAAATAACTCTCTTCTTATTGGGTTACTAAACCTAGCCCAATAACCCACCCTAAACCTCCTCTATAAATTATCTCAAACTCTCCTAACCTCATTCATTCATCCCTAATCAAAACCCTAATCATTTCCTAAAGCTTTCTTAACAAAAATGGCCTCTATCTTCATCTCCTTCTAGTTTTAGCTTATGCAAGTCATTCTATGCAAAGGTAATGCAAATACCCACCTCAAATCCGTTTTTATATCTTTCTAATTTCTTAAATTTATTTTGTAACACATGTTTTATGTGTTTTTTTGATCTTATAGCCTCCTAATCATCTTTTGCTAACTTGGGTTGATGCTATAGTGGTCTTTGTTGCTTTCTAGAGAGGTATATTACCTCTTCTAATATGTGTTTAATCATCTTTTGATTTCAGTAATCAGTTAGTAACACATGTTTTATTATGTAACATGTGAATCATAGCTCTTTGATCATCTTTGCTTTCATTTGGGGTGTGCACATAAGGTGCTTGTGATATTGCTTCCTAAGGTAATGCTAAGCTTTGGCCCTTTGTTCCCTTTAATATAGTGTAGTAATCATAATAGGGTAGTTAGTGATTGATATTGGTGAAATTTGATGCCAAAAACTTGAAAAAAACACCACAAAATCACCAAAACCAGCATTTTGAGCTGGCTGGAATGTTTCAGCCTGAAAACAGGCAGAAACAGTGGTCTGAGTGCCCTAGGGCAGGCCTGGGTTGCACCCAGGCTGCTGCCCGGGCGCAGCAGGCTAGCCCGGTTGGGCTAGCCGGTAGCAGGCCAGCCCTTAGTGGGCTGGTGCGCAGGAACAATGCGGGTCCGCACTGTGCGGCCCGCTATTCTCCCCGCATGGGCTGGGGTTTGCTAATTCCCCAGCCCAAGCGGGCTGGGGCTTGACTGAACCCCAGCCCGCATGGGCTGGGGCTTGCTAATTCCCCAGCCCAGGCGGGCTGGGGCTTGACTGAACTCCAGCCCGCATGGGCTGGGGCTTGCAACATCTCCCCGGCCCATGCGGGCTGGGGTTTGCAACCTCTCCCCAGCCCATGCGGGCTGGGGCATGCAACCTCTCCCCAGCCCATGCGGGCTGGGGCATGCAACTTCTCCCCAGCCCGCATGGGCTGGGGCTTGCTATTACTTCCCCAGCCCAGGCGGGCTGGGGCTTGACTGAACCAGCTGCACCGCATGGTGCAGCCTGGTTCATAGAAATGGGCTGCACCATGCGGTGCAGCCGGCTTCTACGGAATGGGCTGCACCCATTGGGTGCAGCCGGGTTCCGACCCACCGGTTGCACCATTTTGGTGCAACCGAGTCCGGGTTGCACCATTTTGGTGCAACCGCTTCAAATTGATTGTTTCTGCAATGAAATTTTGGGTTTCAATTGCGAATCAGAAATTGTCGAACTTTGGTTCACAACCAATCAGAATATTTTCCAACACGAATATTGGTTTTCAGTGATTCTCTGATTTATCGATTTCTTTGAGATCTGTCTCTAGATTTCGTACACGGGTTTTATGAATTATTTTCCAAGGATTTTTCACTCCTAAATGGCTTTCGAAATTATTATATAATATTATTTTTAATTAGTAAACTATTTACTCCATAATAGGAGAGTTTTCAAAAGTTGTTTTAAAGTGTTCTCAAAATCAATTATAAATCCGTTTCGAACCATTATTTTCTATAATAAAAATCTCACACTCACTTTTTAGCACGTCGAGCGAAGTGGAAAGGTGCTTAAATGGTTAGGAAATCTCCGGCCTATGGAACCGTGTGTATTTTCTTTCCGGTTAATCCCCGACCTATTCGATTGATCGTTTTGACCTTTAGGTCTAGTTTACCCGATGATACGAGGTGGACTTTTTATTGTTTGGAGTGTGAGCTTGCTATTGGTTAGTAAACCGTTTAGTGCGAACGTGGGGTATGGGACTCATTGTTAACACTTTACGAGTTCCTATCCAAGAAGTTTGTGACACATTAGCCTCTGGGCGGCCAGTACTGGACCTCTGGGTCACCACGCCTCTGGGCAACCGTCTCTGGACACCTGTTCTATGGA
Source organism: Allium fistulosum (assembly GCA_030737815.1). NCBI lineage: Eukaryota > Viridiplantae > Streptophyta > Magnoliopsida > Asparagales > Amaryllidaceae > Allium > Allium fistulosum. The sequence continues at coordinate 909,647,790 of CM060907.1, read as the reverse complement.
GCAGTTTCTTTTTTTTCGGCATATGCCTCTGGGCCTTTATCCTTCTGGGAAGGATCTCGCCGTCTCGCGTGTTCCGCATCTGTGCGAGTGATCGATCACAACTCTACAGTACTTGGAAATATCGACTCCGGTCGGTGCACGTGCTATACTTGTATTATCTGATGATTTTTATATCCATTCGAGTACCACCATTCGGTGTTGGTTCAATGGAACCATACGATGTAAGTGCGATTACCTTGTGGATTCACAGTGTCTCTGCACACTGCTTTTCAGTGTTTGATTTCATTGACTTTTCAGTATATCCCCATTGCTCTTTGGAGCATCGATCTTTGCTTGGGCATTGATTACAGACTCAGGTCACTCTTGGGATTATTGCCTATGGGCAACTTTATATAGCTTTGGCTACGCCGATGATATGAGGTGATTTTATTTATTCAACACTTTGGTGCTGATATTCTCTTTGGAGATTTTTACTGTTGATTGATGATTCGGGACCATCATTATATTCATGTGGTCCAAAATACTCTTCTCTTAGGAAAAGTACTATTTCATTTATGTACCGCATTATTATATATCTCAGTTATTACTGATTGTTTAGCTAGCCTGACCCGAGTGTTTTTCGCTCCGGTCAGACCGAGTTGTTTCAGGTTAGGTCTCTGGACTTAGCTTCTGTGTTTCCGCTTGGACATTATCTGCTATGCTGATAGATAGAGCTTTTATTTGTCCACTATTCCGCTACTCTGTTATTATTCAGACTTTGATATGTACATATTTTTGACTCACATGTGTGGGCAGTGGCTTTGTACCCACTTATAGTATTTGGATCTGTATTGACGATGTATTGTTCTGAGACTCTGTGCTGTTATGTGATACTGTTCTGTGATGCTATTTCATTATGTTATTATGCTTTGTCCTGATAGATCTTTAGCCATTTGTAATTTCGTTATAATTATTTACCGAATATGTCGAACCACCTGATTGAGAAAAATTTAAATAGATTCCACCTTTCAACGTATTCGGTAGATAGTTATAGTATAGTTACATTTGGTCGCTCCTATTATTCTCTATTCTCCGCTTTAACAAACAGTATTACTCCCATAATACTCTTTGTTACAGTGGGTCTTGGAGTGGGGCGTTACAGTTTGGTATCAGAGCCTGGTTTCAGGAATAAGCATAATAAACACAGAACAAATACACTTAGTACAATACATTTTAATTAGATCCAAATTAAATCAAATCCCTTCCTTATGTTTATTGATAGATAAGTTAGGAATATGTATAGGAATCCGTTATATTCCGTAGTATTCCTTAATTAATTATCTATCATTGAATCATGTCTAACTCTAATTCCCATTTGACTTTCAGTATGTTTGGAAGGGGAAGAGGGAGAACCTCACGTCATACTAGTGCTGCTGGGCAGTCCAGCAACACTCATCCAGAGGGCGTGTTCATGACCACCGACCAGTTCATGGAGCTGGTTTGGAACTCCCAGTCTCATTCTCAGTCTCCAGCCCCAATTGCTGATGCTCCGTGCAAGTCTGCTTTTGCGCGTCTCTGCAGTGATTTTACTCATCTCGGAGGGAAGCCGTTCAGTGGCTCCGAGACTATCTTAGAGGTCCAGGCTTGGATTCGGGTATGCGAGCGCATTTTCACTCGTATGGATATCCCAGATCATGATCGTGTTCTTATTGCTTCCAGTCAGCTTCAGAGTCGTGCCCTGGATTGGTACGAACTCCTTATTGCCGAGATTGATGAGACCACACTTACTTGGGCTCAGTTTCGTGAGAGATTTGAGCTCAAATTCATCCCAGAGTCAGAGAAGAACTCCCTTGCTCGCCGCTTTCTTGATCTCAAGCAGGGGAAGTCCTCTGTATCCGATTATGTCTCTTCCTTTGAGGCCCTGTCCAAGTACGGCCTTGAGTTCATTGCTACTCCTTATAAGAGGAACCTCAAATTTGTTGAGGGCTTGAAGAAATATCTGAAGAGGCAGCTTATGCTACAGCTTGAGCTCTCATTCGAGAAGCTAGTCGATGTAGCTCTACATCTTGAGTCAGTCGAGATGGAGCATAGCGATGGGGATGGTGAGGGTTCCAAAAACCCCAATCAGAAGCGGGGTCCATTTCAGAAGACCAAGCCTTGGAACAAGAAGAAGAAGACTGGCAGTTCTGCTGTTCAGACTCAGCCTCAGACTTGTCCTCAGTCCCAGACTTCTGCTCAGCCTAGTGGGACACGTCCTCCGAAGAAATGCTTCAACTGCGGTTCTCCAGATCACTTTATTCGAGAGTGTCCCAAACCACTCTATTGCACCTTCTACAAGAAGGAGGGACACAGGATCTCCGCTTGTCCTATTGCTCCAGCTAGTACCAAGCCTGGCAGGCTTAATGCTGCCAAGGCTCCTACCACTTCTGCTCAGCCTAAAGGTACACATCCTTCCATTCTTAAAGGCTCTATTTTATTTCATGGTAGATCTATTAGAGTTCTTTTTGATACGAGTGCCTCTCACTCATTCGTATCAAAGGAGCTAGTAGATGCATTATCCTTGGATGTTACTTGTCTGGTTTCTTCACTAAGGATTGTGAATCCCATTGGTGGATCCATGACCCTTAGCTTGCTCTGTGAGGATATAGATATTGATCTATGTGGCTTTTCTTTCCATGCAAATCTCCACGTTACAGAGTATTTGGGCTTTGATATGATTCTTGGCATGGATTGGCTCATTCAGCACGACGGCAAAATTATTTGTTCGGAGCGGATATTATTCATTCATCACCCTGACTCGTCCTCTCCGTTAGCTATTTTTCTTCAAGATGTTGGGCTTTCTGATGTTACTTTATTCTCTCTCGATTCACGAGATGAGGATTTGAACTTATCTCGTATTCCTGTTGTTCGGGATTTCCCCGACGTATTCGAGCCAGTATCCAAACTGCCGCCAAAGCGAGCTATTGAGTTCCGCATCGATCTCATTCCAGGTTCTCATCCAGTTAGGCGTCCTCCTACGAGAATGTCTACTAAGGAGAATGAGGAACTCAGGAAGCAGTTCATCCGATCCAGTTCTTCGCCATAGGGTGTTGCTGTGGTCTTCGTTAAGAAGGCTTATGGCTCTCTTAGGCTTTGCATTGACTATCGCAAGCTCAATGAGCTGACCATCAGAAATCGCTACCCACTTCCTCGGATAGACGACATGTTTGACCAATTGAGCGGTGCGAAGGTCTTCTCTCAGCTTGACCTTGCCACCGGATTCCATCAGCTACGAGTCGCAGAAGACAGCATTCCTCTTACAACATTTCACACTCGTTATGGTTCTTTTGAGTGGTTGGTCATGCCGTTCGGCTTGACGAACGCTTCGGCTTTCTTCGTCGATCTCATGAATCGATTATTCCGGGAATACATCGATAGATTCGTTCTGGTTTTCATCGACGATATTCTTGTTTATTCTAGATCCGAGGCAGAGCATGCTCGTCATCTGCGGATCGTCTTGGATACTCTTCGTCAGCATCAGCTTAGGGCCAAGCTCTCCAAGTGCCATTTCTGGGAGAGTAAGGTCAAGTTCTTGGGTCATATTGTTTCTTCTGAGGGTATTTCTGTTGATCCTGTCAAGATTGAAGCTATTCAGAATTGGAAGCAGCCTAAGAACGTTCATGATATTCGCATCTTCCTTGGTCTGGCGGGTTATTACCGTCGATTTATCAAGGATTTCTCTCGTGTTTCACTTCCCCTCACGACTCTGACTCGTAAGAGGGTTCGCTTTATTTGGTCTGATAAGTGTGAAGTTTCTTTCCAGCGATTGAAGTAACTTCTCACTCATGCTCCTATCCTTATGGTTCCTGAGAGTAACCAGGATCTTGTTATTTACACCGACGCTTGTGGTAGCGGCCTCGGTGCTGTGCTTATGCAGAAGGATCGGGTAGTTGCTTATGCTTCTAGGCAGCTACGTCCGAATGAGGTTCGCTATCCGACTCATGATCTTGAGTTGGCAGCTATCGTCTTTGCTTTGAAGACGTGGCGTCACTTTCTATTGGGCGAACGTTTCATTCTCTACACCGATCACAAGTCGCTGAAGTATTTATTCAGTCAGAAGGATCTCAATATGAGGCAGCAGCGATGGCTCGAGTTTCTCGCCTCATATGACTTAGATATTCAGTATACCCCTGGCAAGGGGAATCGTGTTGCAGATGCGCTCAGTCGCAAACACTCGGCAGTTGTTTCTATGATGATTGCCGAGTGGGATATTCTGAGACTCTGTGCTGTTATGTGATACTGTTCTGTGATGCTATTTCATTATGTTATTATGCTTTGTCCTGATAGATCTTTAGCCATTTGTAATTTCGTTATAAGTATTTACCGAATATGTCGAACCACCTGATTGAGAAAAATTTAAATAGATTCCACCTTTCTACGTATTCGGTAGATAGTTATAGTATAGTTACATTTGGTCGCTCCTATTATTCTCTATTCTCCGCTTTAACAGACAGTATTACTCCCGTAATACTCTTTGTTACAGTGGGTCTTGGAGTGGGGCGTTACACAAACTCACTATATATATATATTTTCATATATTAGATGCATATATCCTTGACCCAGATCAAAGATTTAACAAAATAACTCAATTATACATATGAGTATAATAATCAGTAATAAAATAAAGATGTTTACTCACTGTTTTATATACAGCTGTTTTGTTTCTTGCTTCAAGCTTTAGTACTTGATTTTCCTTCTTTGATTTTTAACGGTAGATTGTTCTTTTCTTTTTTTCTTTTTTGTGAGGATGTTAAACGTGAAGATAACAAGGTGTGTGTGTGTGTGTGTGTGTGTATATATATATATATATAAAGAGAGGAGAGTTAGACTAAAAGGTTGAAGCCCATCCACTTACAGGACAAACATCTTTTATATTTATTTATTTATTTATATTTTTTTATTTGAAAATGGTTTGACTTGATTTCCTAGTTGACATGAAGATTGAGTGAATGATTTGATTAAATTTGTGCTTGACTTGATACTTTGTGAGCTTGATTTAATGTTTGCTATGATGATACCCCCTATATGTATATTTATTTATATACCCAATTATATATATACATATATATATATTTTCATATGCATTTTTATTTGTTAAAGTTTGTACTTCTTTGTATATATCTTTTTACACGTTTATCCACACTTTTCACCTTCACTATTCCATATAACATATATACATATACATATACATACACATATACATATACTTAAGTATATTTTATCATCATACACACACACACACACATCATTCTCTATTTACATATGCATTACTTCATATGGCATATATACAGACATATATATATATATATACATATATACTTGTATATTTTTAATCATTATAAAGCTTATATATATACCTATATACACTTGTATGGATATTCCATCTTAAATTTTTTTAATGGAGGAGTTTTTATATATATATATATATATATATATAATTTATCATATCCAGAATTTATTTTAAATTTGAATATAGTTTTATATAAATTTATATATTCAGATATTTTAAATATCAGAAAATTATCTATTCGTCTTATAAAAAATAATATTTCAATAATTAAAATTAGTTAATTACCCCAATATCCGATAGCTAAAAATCCGGGTCGTTACACAATCACCACTCAAATCAACCAATAAATAACCAAAATTCAACTAATTATCATTAACAGGTATTTTACTGGCAATTCAAAATTCAATATTAAATTAAATGGCAATTAAATTCAATAAAATTCAGATTTAATGGGAGTGACAATTTAAATATACAAAACAACAACTAATCAAATTCTAATCACATCATAAATTTAATTTAACTAACATAAGATAATTTTGTAGTTGTGAGTGCTTTAAAACACTCACTTTTGATTTCAAATCGATTTGAAATCCAAATAAAGGTCCAAAATTGAACAGTCTCAGAATGCATCCAAACTAGTTCCAAATGTCCCGAATTTAGATACGATCGCGATGGAGAAAACTGCTCGTGAATCCGAGCTTGTATGAAGAAGTTATGTATGTTAGAACATTGAATTTTAAAATTTAAATTAAAGTAAAAAAATATATATACACGCCATTACCTTAACCCTAATCGAACGTGAAACCTATAGCCTACTCAAACCCAACGGCCACCCCTTTTATCGAATTATCGCCGCAGCCACGATCACTTTTACCTCGATCAGCCACCACCATCGAACTCCCCTCGCCAAACCGCCCCTCCAGCTAAGTCGCGGTCGCCTCAGGCGAGCCCAGGCGCTCCGCGCCGCCGCTACCTTCAATGGTGATTCCAAGCAAACCATGACCCCCTTAGCACGAGCGAACATCATCCTCGTGACCTGCTCGACCTCCGCTTCCCAATGTCGCTTCCCGATCATCAAACGGTCGACGATCCACCGTTGGATCGCGAAAACCTAATTTCGACGGTCGAGGTTCATCCTCGATTTCTGATCAAACGATGCACCCAACTGAAAAACGAATTACTGCAATAGAGTACGCTCGTCGAGAGCTTTCCAACGATATATTATATGACATAGTTTTGAGGAGTTTGATTTTCGATTTGAATTAAAAATTGAATTAGGGTTTTGGATTTGCACCCATTGGAAGGAAGAAGCAGATAGATGAATAGACAGATACGTACAGTAATAAGAAAATAAAAAGGCTGCTAGGGTTTGGAAAACTATTTATATAGACAAGGCCCGATAAGAATGAATATCATATCGAATTGGTTCGAAACGACAATAACAACCCGAAATGCCCGTTCCATCTCCGAAACGAAAGCAGGTCATCCAATATATCAAAATAGATGTTTTCGATATTTTTAAACTAAATGGAACAGGTTTCAAACCAAAATTCCATTATATACAGAAGTTAGCTTTTAAAATTAGCTTATTTTTAAATTGAATTCATTAAATTGATTTCTATGCGTTTCGAGCCCGCACGATCAAACGACCAATCCGATCGTTACGAAACTTGAAATCTTACAATAATTCAGCGTTACGGATCCGATGAAACTGATTTCTTCGAAATCCGAGACAGTGGCCAAAATGGCTATTTTACACATTAATTATGTAAATTATCATTAAATTCAATAAATCACTTTCAAATTCAAGTTTTATAACTAACTATTTTTATCACTTTTGATTACCTAGTACTTTATAGTCTTTTAAAATAAATTTCTATGTCAAAATTCAACGTTAAATATTGCACTAATTACATTATTCAATTTCAATAGCAATAAATTCATAAATTATAATTTAAAATCCTAATAAATTTATTTATTTTGATTTCAATCTTTATTATTCAATCAACTACCACTTCATAGACATACTTAACATTAGTTTACCTTTTTATTACATTCATATTCTTCAGTTTTCATCTTATTTCAAATTAACTATGATATTAAATTACATTAATTCACATTGATTTTCAATTAAATTCAACAGATTAAATAATAAAATAGTAATTAAAAAATTGTCACTTTTAAGTAATTTAATCATATTTATGAGTTTATTGTTTACAACATGATTATAAATTTATGTACAGATGATTGATTTCACCGTATATACTAAAACCCATTATATATAAATAACATACAACTTCATTATTAATAAAATATTGAATTTATCCTTATTTACAAATTTCTAACCAAATTAACTTTTACATTATAGAAATTGGTTTAAATTATATTAAATGGTTGTCAATAACATCCAAACAACTTTATTGGATCATATTCAAGTTATTTTCTTATTAATAAATAATAAATTTTAATTTCTCTCAACATTAAATTCCAAAATCTTATAAAATTTAATAATTTAAATTATCAAAATTTACGGGTCGTTACAAAGTTTTTATGAATTTTGGAATTTTCCCATCAGTTTTAAATTATTATGAATTAAACGGCAAGGGAGAATATATTTTAATTAATTAGAATATTTAATTATTAATCAAGGCTAAATTAAAGGACAAGATTTTCCTCTATTTTTAGAGAATATTGTTATGAAGTAGAACTAACAAATAAATAAGTTACAAGTGTATAGTGTTGGAACTGGGCCATCACGTAGCGGAGTTAAATGGTAAATTTCAAAAACTTCCTTTATTGGGTCTTTAATGGGTCTATGAAGTATAATCCATTTATAACTTTTCTAAATTTTCTTTTTGAATAAAATCAATATTTTATTCAACTTTATGAACAAAGTTTTATTTTACATTATTCTGTATTATTTTTTGGATATGTGTATCATATATACATACATGTGAACGTGCAAGTGAAATTGAATAATGGATACATGATTTAACATGTTCGTGTATAGGTGCTGAGATTTACACCGCGATAGACATGTTAGTCCCTTTTGCATTCGATTTTTCTATTTGAATGTGCATATATGTTTAATATTTATATGTATATGTATATATATGTATATGTATATATGTGTAAATAAATAAGCAAACAAATACATACATTCACTTTTACATAAGTCAGAATAATAAGTGTAAACAATGTGTCCAAAACATTTATAATATGTATATGTATATGTATATGTATATGTACATATGTATGTATGTATGTATAAATAAATATATATCATAAAATAAGTTGTGAAGAGCACTTTGAAAATGAAAAGGCAATATCTTGTTAAGGAAGAATAATAAATATTTGATTGATATCCTTGTAATTAAGACTGCCTTTTCATTTCAGAATGGTAATTAATTATAATTAGACGTATATAAAGCATTTTGAAAATCAAAAGACAATGTCTTGTTAAAGGAGAAGAATAAATGTGTAGTTAATATCCTTGTAATTTAGACTGCCTTTTCATTTCAAAGTTAAAATAAATGTAAACGATAAAGGAGTAAATGAATGACGGCATTAATGTGTGATTAATACCAGCCTTTCATTTCAAAGTTAAAATAAATGTAAATAATAACAATGGTAAATTTTATATTTTAATATTTACTTACTTATGCTCTTAGCCTACATAATAATATTTTTTATTATATTGGTTTTTAAAATTAAGACATATGTATTAATCATTTAATTCTTTACAAAATTAATGATAAAATAAAAAGGAATATTTTTAAGTCCAAAAATACACAATACAATTTCAACTTAAATTGATTATAAAAATGAATATATGAATGTATGGATAATCAATTATATATTAATATGATATGTGTATGTATGTATGTATTAAATAAAATAATTTTTTTGTTGAACGTATGTTTATATAAATAAATTTTATGAAATTTCAAAACATGTAAAATATGATTTATAACGCATAGAAACGATTATTAGTTTACCGAAATCGGTAATAATAATATTTTATTAAAAAATGAAATAATAATTTCATTTTTCTTCTACTAGTCGTGAGCATTAGCATAGCAAACATTCATAAAAAGATTTTATTTAATTATAGATGCAACTATATATACAATTAACAAATTTGCAATAGCATTTCGATATACAACATTCTTAATATAATTTAACATCCTATAATATAACGTATAAATATGAAATAACAAAATCAAAACATAGATTTACCTTTCACCGGAACGTTTGAGTACACATTGAAACGTTGAATTGATCTCCTTGAATTAGTTCAAAAATCAGAATGTGCTAGCTCCCAAATTGCTAGCCATTGACTATCGAATAGTGTTGAATTTAATTTAGTATGAACTGTGGAATATTTTGTATTGTTTTTAGGAAGCCATAACCAAAAATTTCTGATGTAGAGATATTGTTTTGGATAGAATTGTCAGTAATGAAATGAAGATGCAATGCTTTGTTAAAGGAATAGAATTAATATATGATTAATATGGTCATTAATCTTCTTTAACACTTGCCTTTTCATTTCAAATTCAAAAACAAAACTACCCTTTTTTATTATGTCATGGCCGCCTACACTCAGCCGATTAATGGCTAACCATGTGAGCTTGCTTATGGTCCTTAAACAATTTTAAGTTCATACAAAAATTCCCGCATTTAAATCCAATTTAAATATGCACCGATCGTATATCGTTCGATAGATTTATAACTGTTATAAACACACTTTTAATCTTGTTCAATGCATCAAATAAAATTTTATTATTAGTATTTCAATATAAATTATTTGAATTAATTTATAACAATTATAAATCAACTAATTCAGGTAGCCAAAGGAATATTCAAATTTTCGGTTGCATGAATCTTAGGTGTAAATTTGGTCAATGACTAATATCGAACAATTCGAATATTAACGTTCACACGTCACTTAGCAGGTGGTGTGACATTTTGACCAAATTTATTGCTTACTTGGTTTCAGTAAAATCCAATTTTACTGTACTAAGTGTTACTCGGTAGTGATGATTATTTACACCAATTCTCTTAGTCAAAATTGTATCACTTTGGACTTATGGACTTTGGTAATGGTCAAAATTCCAATATTGCTTATATTCAACTTTATAGTCCAAACATAAAGTACTTGGTTCAATAATAATTATTATATTCAATCGAACTATTCTGGCCAGGGATTTTTACTTTGATTTGACTTTAGTTGACCACGAGACTAACATCTTATAGTTAAGGAGACAAATCCTATCTTGAATAGTGTTTCACTTCCAATACTTCAACTCGACCCAACTATTGTCGTGATGGACGTCGTGCCATAATTAAGTATAATCAAAATGGAGCTTTCATATTTGAAGATCAATAGTATACTCCAGTCAAGAGAACTGTGTAAATTAGCCACTTTTATATTTTCTGTTTGACCTTTGTTATATTAACCAATAGAAAACTATCGAGTATGTCATTCCATAGTTATACTATAACTATCATTACGTAACCCCTTGGTTCCCCCACCAGCCATGTGTAATACATTCCCCAATATTTGGACAGCATTACGTACTCTGGTCTCTATAGATGCATCGATATCTAGTCTCAATATATCTTGACTAGGAATATTTAAATTGATGTGCTTATATATTGTGATATAATAATCATGGTTACAACTATTTGTAACTGCTAACACAAATACATCATTTGTGGACTTTTTGACATATATACTTAAATTAACTAATTAATTATTTATAAGATTTTATGATAAGTATATAACAGAAAGAAAAACCTTTTATTTCGAACAAGTTTGGTTATTGAGTAAGATTTATGTAACAAATTACATAATTTCCTCATGGCATACTCCTAACGCTATCAATCTCCTACTTGCACTTGGGGTCAATTATGAAATCTTATTCCAACTTCTCCAATCGGTTTCTTCAAAATCAATCGGGTCAGTCCCTTAGTGGATGGGTATGATACCATGTTTCGATTGTTTACTATGTCAATCAACCCTCTCCGTCATCGATAAAGTGCCTTTACCATGTGGAACAATTCGAAGTATGTCTTTCGACCTCAAGTGAGCTCTATGTTCCGTTCCGAACTATATCGCGACAATGTTAACATATAACAATGTTATGGGATACTCAACACTTGGAACCACTCCTAGCTCAGTTATAAATTTGTGCACTTATTATGTATATACATTGCTTTTACTATGGCATTGTTTAAGACGATGTACTTGGCCTTTTATTGAATCATCCACAATCTCTGATTTGGAAAATTTCCAACTTAAAGCTTCTTAACAAAACTTTGAACATGAATATTTTATTGGCATACCATACTCAATATCACATATGAATATTATGCCCAAACACTTCTTTATGAGGAGTTCGTTGTTTCTATAAACAATTCTCCTGTATTTTGTAAATACACGAGAACACTCTAAAGTACCATTTAGTGACCTTAATTTGGATTTGATATTTGCCTCATGTATCAAATACATAAACAAATCACGATATCGTAGACAATATAACATGTATGATAATTCCTATTGCCAATACATAAGGAAATCATCTTAGATGTTTCTTATTAAACATTTAATAAGGTGTTTCTACATATCGTCTGGGACATTCCCAATGTCCTTTATACTCACTATAAAAACATCATTTGCAAATCCAACATCGAGTGTTAAAAAACAACTATAAGCTGATTTTAACACAACTACATCGTTAACATTCACTAGCGTGTTATTTTCTTTATTTATAAATATCAGTATACCTTTAATGTTCTTTCTTATGGACACACGCTTTCTCTGCATTTTGACCGAAATCAAACTAATTGATATTTCTATCAAAATACTTGTTCAATTTTGATGCTAGTCGAAAGATACATTCGTATCGGTTCTTGGATCATATCCAAAACCCAAAAATTAAATATTGCTCCTACTGACTTCGAGATAGTTTGGTTATTATGTGCAAACAACCTAGTCTAATATTTATCTTTGTGCTTCAACACATATATACCAAAACACAAAGTCATACAAGGCGATTATCATTTTGTAGGTAAGAATCCAATCAACTTGCGCATATTGAATTGAGAATCTGTTATGCTAATTTTAACAATTGAAATTCATGATTTTATTCTTATCAATGTGGCTCACCATATTCCAACTGCATTTGCCTTTCTTTTAAGGTCAGATTTGTGTTCGATGGAACATATCCCTTCGGGTCTAACTATTAAAAACATATTTTGATAATGTACTTGGAATCTAATTCGGATTTGCGCATCGTACAATATCATAGAGTCAATACTCTTAATGATTTAGCTAAACAGCCGAGAATCATTTATTCTTGACACTGATAAGAAACTCATAGTTTCTTCTTTAATGCACAAGAATAATCATTAGACAGTCTAATACTATGCATTCATTTATGTTTGGTTAATTTTATTGCATCCCTTGTAATCAGTTTCAATTTTGGATCGTATCCAAATCCATTTTACTACCAATAATATCTTAATGAAATTCTTGTGTAATGAAGTTGGTATTTTTTAAAACAACAATTCTTTCTTATTACAATGGAATAACCATTCATAAACATTTTAGGAATTGCTACACATACAACTGATTTGGTATTAGGTCATAATATTTATGTTTATAACATAAATCAGCCATCCAATGACTATCATCTCCAAACTTCTTTGGGACAATTCATAAAAGATTTCTTATGTACAAATATTTCATGCGATCATATAACCCATCAACTCCTTGGCTTAGCACATGATGGGGTTTCTTATAAACTCCTACCTTGTACGACATTGTAAACTATTCTTCGGATGGTATTAATCTTAACCTTGTGTACTACTCTTAAGTACACACCTTATAGAAAGAATTTAACTTAACTTCACTCATCATTTAACCATCCATTGTACAACAAAACTCGATTACTCCTTATCGACCCACCATTATGTATTATAAGAAGAGTGACTCCTAAAATTGAATCTTAATTCATTTTAGGTACGTCTAGAACCATTTCTAATATACTTACCCATTCGATCAAATCGAATCATTTTGTTGCATGTTATTATATTTACTTCCATTTTATATTCTATAAACTTATCATAGACATGCTCCATATGTATCAAATACACATATTCATGTTTATGATAATTCATCGATGAATACAATGAAGTGCATGGAACTGTTTTGGTATTATCATACTTGTGATTGCATACATCTATATGTATCAATCCGAAGAGTTCATCAACTCTTTTGATGCTCCTACTGAATGGGTGCTTTGCCCTTAATTGTTTGAGATATAATTAGCCGGTATCATATAATTCATAATAATATAATAAAAATTATTTCCCAAAATTACGGCTTAGTCTATAATTCCAAAATAATTGTAAATAATTTCAATATACTTCAGTATTTTCCAATGCATCATTTTTGTTATGAAAACAATTACCACATTATAGTTTTATTTTATAACGAATATTCATAATATTCTCATTGAAAGAAAACTATGTTTAATCTTCAGTCATCATCGAAGTACATATATTATTTCACAAATAATGTGTGGTGTGTTTTACGAAAACAATTTTCATAACTTGATGCAATCAACAGGTTTTATGTAGCATGCTTCCACTATTTTTGTCATTATTATAATGGTGTACTGAATACAGAGGTCCGTCATTCCCCTTATATAGACTATTTATTTCATATACTGTAGCTAGTTTACAATGGGGAATTCCTTGATCGATTATCTTGAACTTAAAGAAATAAATATCAATAAAAAATATTTTCCACATGAAAATAGATTTCGGGATAGAAATCATATTTCTTATTCCAATGTTAAGTATCGATTATTATTTTACAATTTTCGTTTTCGATGTTTTTTTATGAAAGTGACAATTCACTATCTTCATCCTACCTATACATTAAATCACATCTACTCTTGTATACTCATTTTCCTCTTAATTGGCCGAACAATTTAAAAGGAAAGCCTTACTACAATTTCATAATTAACTCTTTAAATAAGTGCATTCGATCATCCTAAACATTTAAGGACATCAATTATGTAGCACTTTACGTAAACAGATCAAATTGACATTTCAGCGATCGAGTTCTTAGATTCTTTTTGTAGTTTTGGTCTAGTGTTACATTTAACACAACACAATATTCATTGTAATCAATTAAATTGATTACTCGATCGTATAGTATGGTTTTATTCGCTTATTCCGAATGAAATAATTTCATCGAAGTATCATACATTATGAATTGTTACCGTTCACTATATAATTCTTATATGTGATAGTACATAGATCAAATATCCATAGTCTTGTATTGCTTTAGAGTTCGAAATTCATAGTATGCAACATATGGTCTCGGCCAAATAAACACATAAGCGACCAAATCATGAACGTATTTAGTAGTTGTAAAATTAGGCACTTGCATGTGTATTGAAACATTAACATGTAAGAAGTATTTATAGTAAGAATATGATATATTTCTATTTATAAATCTTCAGTTCGGCTCATTTGTACATTTTAATTGATAAACTTTTATAAGTCATATTAAATGTACGATATGTTATATTTCATTTTTCTACTAAGGCTCCCACTAGATTTTTATGTTTCTCTAAACCCTAAGAGAAAACAAATAAATCGTTCGATCTCTAATGGGTGTTAAGACTTGTGTTCCTTGGGATTTTGACCTTAAGGAAAGCTCAACAAATCATAGTCCCATATATGATTAATAATACTTTATTGATTGTGTCATATACAACTCTTTATCTATGGTTTCTTACCCTTACCTCATCTTTACCTTGAAAAAAGCTTAACAAATAAAGACAAAATTTTCACTCATACCCATCATTTCGCAACGGCGTAAGTATAGTGCACATACCTTTAGGAAAGCTTAACAAATATATGCAGTTATCTTACCTTAAATATTCAGTATATTAATAGTAATGCACACAGCATCCCTAGCTTGAGGAAAGCTCAACAACTAATGAGTATGCACGTAAACTACTGATATATAAATGGTAGAGGACAACATTATACCTAAATGTTCATAATTTTTAATATATTATATCGGGTGATATCGACTTATGGAATAATATATTTCTTATGAAATACCCTCATGATTCAAGTGTCGGACACATCAGAATCACGGTATACGTACATTTACATATGTATTTATTCCTTAAGTCTATTTAGGGTTTCTTTAAGATTCCACCTTTAATTTATACATTCGTATTATATAAGTTTCAATTATTATATAACTTTTATATTTTCACTAACTTATATAATAATTTTTTGTATCACATTATATTAATTAAATCTTATTTAATTAATTTTCATTAATTAGCTATTTAACTAATTTTATATTATTCTAGTATAACATTTATATTGAATAATACACACATGCAGACAAACACACACAAACTCTATAACATTATAGTATAACACATTTATCTTATATATGTGTATTTTTATTTAATTAATTAACCTTTAATTTATTTATTTAATTAATTAACCTTTAATTGATTTATTTAAATAATTTTAATTAAATTATATTGATGTGGAAAATTTATTTTATATACCTATATGTATATTTATGTTATCTCAAACATTTTAAAATAACATAACATACATCAATATATATAATACATACATATATTTATAAATTAATTTACTTATTTAAATAATTTATTTGATTAATCTTATTAACAAATATTAAAATTTTAAATTAATATTTAAATATTTTCAAACATTTAGAAAATTATTATTTTTAAACATTTTGAAAACTTATGTTGTATTGCACATTTTATAATTAACAAGTTTTTATTTTAAATTTAAATCTTTTATTTAATTTTCAAAACAATTTTGAAAATTAGTCCAAGGCCCAATTCAAATTGGGACTTTCCTATTAGGGACAACATTAAGGATCACTTCACCTTTCGAGCCAAGCCAGTAACCAAGGATACTTAATTACCCAAACCCAAGCCTAGACACTCTTTTCTTGACACCTTACTTTATTTGAAAGCTTAGTTAGTTAGCCCTAACATGAAAAATTTAGACCGCATAGATTATTGGGCTCCGATACCATTGTAGGAACTAAGCCAGCCCACAGCGGTGTCAAAGGGTAAATTTCAAAAAAAGTTCTTTATTGGATCTTTATTGGGCCTATGAATTCCAATCCAGTTAGATCTTTTCTAAATTTTCTTTCTGAATAAAATCAATATTTTGTTCAACTTTATATTATAAATTTTAATTATTTATTTATTGTAAAGCCGAAGACAAATTTAAAATATTTTATTAATGCCTATAAATAGTATATAATAAATTAATATGTATATATAAATATACATATATGTACACACACAAATGAAATATATATGTATGTATGTGTGTTGTGTAATTACCTAATAATGCTCATGGCAAAGTTATTTTTTTTTCATTTTTTTAATTTAGTTTTTCGGTCGAAATAAAATAATAATATTATATACAAAAATGTTTTCCAAATTATTATTTTGTGTTTTAATATTTAAAAAATCATAGTACTTTCAAAGTTATAACACCTTTGAAACCATAATACTTTGAAACCATATCAATTTAAAATGTGATCATTTGGAAATCATAATATTTAGAAAAATCATAACACCCTTAAAATAATATTCATTACCAAAGTTATAGCATTTTTAAGTTCATTCGTTCAATTATACCAATTTCGAAAACATTGTATAAACTTATAAATTTCAAAAATGGTTTATATTTCACCTCAAAACATATTCATTTAAACCATTTAAATTCAATGTCAAAAGCTTCCAAAATAATATTCATTTCCAAAGTTCATTGTAATTTCAGCAACAACAGCACTTATAAAGTGTTACGGTAAATATATTATCATTTCAAAACATTGTCAAATTCAAAACAGCAGCACTTATAAAGTGCTACAGTAGGTATTTTAGTGTTGTGAAACAGTTCAGTTTCAGAAACAGCAGCACTTATAAAGTGCTGTAGTAGACATATTGGTATTTTCAGAAATAGGTTAAATTCAGAGACATCAGCACTTATAAAGTGTTGTAGTATTTTAGTTATTTCAAAACATAGTTAAATTTCAGAAACGACAGCACTTTGGAAATGCTGCCAATACAATTCCAAATTTATTATAACATTTCTGAAACATTAAAACGTCAAATTAAGCCATTTTTTTACTTATAAAACATATCTCACATTTCAGAAATATTCATTTGGATATCAATTTACTTATAGTTTACATAAAATAACTTTTATAATTAAAATATCCAAATTTACAATAATTCATTTATTAAGTCAAAAGTGCACTATTTACATAACTTTTTATTTTAACAAATAACTTAACACTTTATTTGAAATACCCATTTCATAAAAAAAATATTCTTTTAATAAGTCAAACTTCACATTTCCATTTAAAACCAAATTTTCCATTATAAAGTTAAGTCATAATTTAAGATACATTTTACCATTTTAAATCATAATTATTTATTTTATAAAACAAACCCATTTCATACATAAAATTATTTATTTTACAAAACATATCCATTTCATACATAAAATTATTTATTTTATAAAACATATCCATTTCATAAAATAAAATCTATCAAAATCACTAGGTTAGATTTAAAATTCCATATTAAATTAAATTTAAGCTATTTATCATAAATAAAATATTTAAAACCAATATATCTTTATAATTTCAAATAAAACCACTTATTGACTTATAAAATTTTAACTTATAAAAAACCAATATATCTTTATAATTTAAATTATTAAATCAACTTTAAGTTAAAATTTCATATATTTAAAAATTCAAAATACTTAATAAACTTTTAGGAAAATATTATATTAAAAATTTATCCATGGGTCTATATAATATTTTCTAACCTAGGACAAGTGATACAGATATGTATCATTTCAATCCGTAATTTAAAAAGAAAAATCCGGGTTCTATCATTTCAAACCCGCAATCCCAAGTCAAACAAATACAATAAAAATCGCTCGAGCCTATCATTTCAGCTCATAACAATTTTTTCCTATTCTAATGTCCGTTCGGGTATGTATTATTTCAACCCATAGTGAAAGGGGACTTGCAGTGTGAGAAACAGAAAATAAAATAAACTGTATAGCATAGTATATCTTATCAGGTGATGTAACAGATATATAAGCAGAATTTAACATCATATAATCATATCACGGGCATATATGAATTTATCAACATAGCATATCAATTTCTACATATTCACTTGTCATCGTTTCACAATTATATAAGTACGAATGTCGAGAGTGATAAATTCACCTTTTAAAGCTAGAGATGACAATTCAAAACACACAACTACACTCTGAAAAGCACGATAAAACACGAATAGATTTGAGGAGAAGATGATGAGCCAATATTCAGATCTTGTAACAAATAAAATACAAAATATACATAAGTATATAATTCAACACAAAAGATTATAAATCAAATCAATGGGAAAAATATGAATCAAAGCTTGACCAAGGCTATTGGGCTCGGCCACCATGCAAATTGGCTAGACCATCTTCACTTGTGCTCGGCCATGACTTGATTTTGATGCAAGTAGGCTCGGCTATGGTAGGCAATAGTGCACGGCTATGGCTAGAGAATGTGAAGAGGTGGAAGTTAAACACATGGAAGGCAAAAGGGCAAAGGCTATGATGTATTTTGGTTCGGCTCTATGGCTTGTTTGGCTCGGCCATGGTGTGGTCTTGGGTCAAGGCAACATAAAGCAAGGCTATGGTGTAGGTGTTGGCCACGGCAAGTGATGGAGAGGAGGTGGAATTGGGTGAAGGCCGAGGCAATAAGGAGGAGTAAGGTGAATAAACATGGTTCGGCAAGGTTTTCATCAAAGTTTTGGTGGTGGTTTTGGATCTATGGGTCACGACCATGGTTGAAGGAGATGATGTAGAGGAGTTAGCTGGTCATGGTGGAGGTGGAGTGGATTGGTGGTCTGCAATAGCATGGTGGCCGAGCATGGCATGGAGAAAACACAAGA
Source organism: Allium fistulosum (assembly GCA_030737815.1). NCBI lineage: Eukaryota > Viridiplantae > Streptophyta > Magnoliopsida > Asparagales > Amaryllidaceae > Allium > Allium fistulosum. The sequence goes on along the minus strand of CM060907.1, from coordinate 909,628,413 downwards.
GAAAAATAAAAGAAAAATGGGAAGAAGGAGAAGCCATGGAAAACTTACTGTAATTTTTTTCTCAGAAGAATGAAATGAAGAAATGAGATGTTGAGAAATTTTTGTACGTGAATTGATAATGAAACATACGGCTAGAATAAAGGAAGTACACGGCTAGGAAATGAAGAGACTAGGGAAAAGGAATAGGCTAGAAAATGTAAAGGCACAAATTAAAGAAAAGAAACCGAAGTCTCTTGAAATTTCCAAAGCCAAAAATCAAAATAAAGCAAGTAAAAAATCCAATAAATAAAATAGAAGTCTAAACAATAAAATAAAAAATAAAATAGAGACATGAACATAGGAAAATAGACAAAATTACAGAAAATAATTGCATGTAAAACGCTGTATTTATCGCATTTTAAAAAGTACAAAACAGAATTTGACGAAACGAAGAGCATAACGAATATCAGAATCAATTATAGTTTAAAAGAAAATGATTGGAAATTTAAAATTCAAATTTGAAAATTTCAACTGAAAGTCAAAGTCTGACCAAAGTTGACCAAAATATAAAATTTTGAGAAAACAATTATTTTAATATATTTGGAAAATAAATTACAACCAAAATCCAAAATTACATTGGAAAGTTCATAACTTCCAATTTTAAATGATTTAAAAGTCCAAGTTGTCAAATAAATGGAATTAAAATACTTGTTAAAATATGGGTTGTTACACTCTCCCCCACTCAAAACTTTTCGTCCACGAAAAGGAACGAGACACGAAAATAGCAAAACAAGATAGAATGAGATAGGATTAAGACAAGATGAAAAAGAAGATTGTAATTATACCCGATAACTGTTGTTATAGGTGAATTCGCTAAGATGGAGATGATCTTCCCAAGATCCTCCATAATCAATGACACAAGCACGAAGAAGATCCTCCAGAATCCGATTCACTCTTTCCGTTTGACCCTTGGTCTGTGGATGGTAAGAAGTGTTCAGATTCAGGTGAGTACCCAAAGATTCTTGAAAAGTTTCCAAAACTGACTGATAAAGATAGGATCTCTATCCTAAACAATACTGATAAGAATACCATGAAGACAAACTATCTCTCTCATATAGATCTCAGACAAGCTAGAAACAGAACGGGTAGACTTGACCGGAATGAAATGAGCTGACTTGGTCAATCTATCCACAAAGACTAGAACAAATTTGATAAGCACAACATGAAAACACGATTCATCAAATCAACAAAGAAAGCTGGGGCATTAGTCACACCAAAAGGCATAACAAACCATTCATAAAAAAAACCCATTCTCAATACAGAAAGCAGTCTTAGGAATACTTTCCTTAACAACACTGAGCTGGTGAAGCCTGTGGTAAGATCAAGCTGAGAGAAAATGATAACTCCATAGAGCTGAATCAAACACATCATTGATGCGAGGCATTGGATATCTGTTTTCCTAGTGAGCTTGTTCAGCTCCCTATAATCAACACACATCCTTAAAGGACCATCGGACTTACTCAACCTTCTCATAGAGTGACATTCTTCTGGGAGGAAGAACTACATGTCGAGCTCTAGGAATAAGATCAATTCAAAATTCGATTTCCCACTTAGGAGGTAGGAGAATAGGAACAACCTGAAAGAAAAATAGATTGGAAAACAAAATAAGATAATAGATTTAAAACCATGAAAATTTCAACTTAATTAATGATTGATTTCATCTATTTGATTTCACCTAAGTTAAATAAATCTTAACTATTTCTAATTTCATTATCTGATCATCCAATTAACAATTTCTAAAATCATGAATTTGAAAATCATTTACTATACTCATAATTTATTCAATAAATTTTAATTCTTCTTTATTCCAAATTATTATTAATTTTATTCCACTTAATGTATCTAATCACATATATTAAGTATATTTACACTTATTATAACTACTCCAATTTATTTATAAATTCCTTTAACACCATTTTATATTGTACATTATTCAATTACATTGTTAACTTCTGAATAATCAAGGTAAGTTATATTGGAATGAAATAGAATATTATACAAATAAAATTTTCCAATTCAATTATTCAAGCTTAAATATTTATTCAAATTTTGGCTTCATTTTATAATTGAAATCATCCTTTAAGATAAAATTTAAGAATTAAATTTTCGATTAACTTCAACTATTCTAGAGATAAATAAATATATATATATAATATATATCAAATCAACTTTAAATCATATATCAATATATATATTATGAATCAAGTCAATTTTTAGAAATGCAAATCAATTTAATTATTCAAAGCAAAACTATAGCAAAGCTACAGAATTGTCTCTTCACTTCGAAACTCGAAAATGAATGTCGATGATGCTGCAGTCATCACCGGAATTATTTTCCAGCGACAAAGAGAAGAGCACGGATTTAAAACTTTGAAATTCCTTAGAAACAATTTCTATTCGGAAATATTTCAAATAATATATCTTTTAAAACTTTAAAACCAAAGTTCGAAATCATCGGAAATCAAATTCTCAAATTCTTGATTTAAATTCATTTAAATTTCCAAATTAATTTATAACCATATTTCATAGTTCAATTATTTATATATGAAACAAAAGCCAATGGTTACAAGATATATACAAAGTCAAATATTATTTCTTAACATCCAATTTAATTAACTATCAAAATTTAGAAAATTAGACATATATAAAATATAATTATACAAAATTTATCCATTTACCAAGTTTGAAAACAATATGGAGTAAGTTTGCTCTGTTCAAGTGTTTGGAGATCCTATCGATAGCGTTGATTAGACGAATCGATCGGAAACCCAAATCAACATCAACAACTCAAACAACACAATATATAATAAAACATTTTAAATATTAGTTTACAAATACACTTCAAGAATGATTTGAAGATAAGTTGGAAACAAAAGACAAGATGATTAAATAACAGAATAAGTGTAACAACCCGGGATTTGCATTACTGAAAAAAAAGAAAAAAAATGAAATGAGGCGAAGTATTATTTTGGAACAATTAAAAGTTAATGGGAAATTTAAGAAGGGGATTTGGTTAAGTATGGGTTTTCATGGCTATGTTAACACTTAAATAATTTTTATACATGTTTAGAGCCACTCTCTCTTAAGGGGTCCATTAGCCTAACCCAAACCCACTTACCATTCTATAAATCATCTCAAACTCCTAACCCTCATTCATTCCAACCCAAATCAAATTCCTAAAACCCTAAACCTAAAAATGGCCTCCATGCTTAGGAAAGCTCTATCCTCTCTTATATTGGCTTAAGCTAGTTAAAGTAAGGGAAGGTAATGCAAAAACCCTCTTGTAATCCGTTTCTAACTCTCTTTAATTTCTGGAATTAGCCTAGTAAAACTTGATTTGTTGTGTTGCATGAATATCAAAGCTTGTTGATTATCATTTCTTCCATTTGGACATTGCACACAAGTTGCTTGCTATATCGTTTGTGAGGTAATGCTAGCTATATCCACATCACTTTCATGCTATGGCTAGATATATATTTATGGTATGATTAGATAATTGTTAATGGTCATTACTAAATCATTTGAGCAAGAAAAATTGAATTAATTAGCTCATTTCTCTATGTTTTGCAAAATTCTAAAACTGATTCTGCTGAAACTTTGACCATGAATATCTCTTTCAATATCTGATGAAAACATGCCAAATCACTTCCTAGTGATAGCTAGTATTGCCATCTATAACCCCTCCAAATTTCGTAGCATTCGGTGATCATTTGAATGGTGAAATCCGGGCTAAAAAAAAACGGACCTGAATGTAGTTTTTACTGCTGGTTTCTGAGCATTTGCATACGATACTCCCTGTTTCCAATTTTGAAACTGAAACTTTGTGACACTGCCACGGTCACATCCTTGGTCGGAATCCAACGTTTTCAGACTCGTTGGAAAGCTGGAGTTCTGAACTCCATCTCTAGAAAGTTTGTTTAGTATCCGAGTTCATTTGACTCTACGAAATTGTTGTTGAAGAGGGACCCGGATCTCAGCCTGAAACAGTGTTTTCTATGTTTCCGAGTCCGACTTTGGAGCGTCGCTGCGACTTCGTTTCAAGTCGGAATCGAGTAATTCTTTTTGCGTTCTGAAGTAGGAATGTCGGACTCGTTCCTACCAATTTTCATGCCATTCGGATTCAGTCTGCTGGTCCGAATAATTTTCGGAACTTGGGTTCGCGTCAGTTTTGGACTATTTTCCAACACTTGAATATTTTAAGTGATTTTCTGGTTTTATCGATTTCTTACTCCCTGTTTCCAGTTTTGAAACTGAAACTTTGTGACACTTCCACGGTCACATCCGTGGTCGGAATCCAACAATTTTGGACTCGTTGGAAAGCTGGAGTTCCGAACTCCATCTATAGAAAGTTTGATTAGTATCCGAGTTCATTTGACTCTTCGAAATTGCTGTCGAAGAGGGACCCGGATCTCACCCTGAAACAGTGTATTCACTGTTTCTGGGTCCGACTTTGGAGCGTTGCTGCGACTTCGTTTCAAGTCGGAATTGAGTAATTCTTTTTTCGTTCTGAAGTAGGAATGTTGGACTACGTTTCTACAAATTTTCAAGCCATTCAGATTCAGTCTGCTAGTCCGAATAAATTTCCGAACTTGGGTTCGCGTCAGTTTTGGACTATTTTCCAACACTTAGAATATTTTCAGTGATTTTCTAGTTTTATCGATTTCTTTGAGATTTGTCTCTGGATTTCATACGGGCCTTATAAAAAGGTTTTAAAAGGATTTTTCACTCCGAAATGGTTTTCGAAATTATTATATAATATTATTTTTAATTATTAAATTAATCACTCCATAATAGAAGAGTTTTCAAAGGCCTTTTTAAAGTGATTTCAAACCAATTATAAATCCGTTTTCCGTAATTATTTTCTATAATAAAATCCCACACTCATACTTTAGCACTTCGAGCGTTGTGGAAAGGTGCTTAAACGGTTGGGAAAAACTCCGGCCTATGAAACCGTGTGTATTTCCTTTCCGGTTAATCCCCGACCTATTCGATTGATCATTTTGGCCTTTCGGCCTAGTTTACCGATGACATGAGGTGAACTTTGTACTGTTTTCAGTGTGGAAGCTTACGATTGGTTAGTAAACCGTTTAGTGTGAACGTGGGGTATGGGACTCACGTTAACACTTTACGGGTTCCTTGCTAAAAGTTCGTGACACACTCCTTGTATTACCTTTGGGATTGTGTCTTCGGACTGTCTCCCTTAGAGGTATTGTTTTGGCATCTCTACTTAGATGGTCGTTATACATCTCTACATAGATGTATCGTTTTTGGCATCTCTACTTAAATGGCCGTTATACATCTCTACATAGATGTATCGTTTTTTGAATCTCTACTTAGATGGCCTATTATACATCTCTACTTAGATGTATCGTTTTTGACATCTCTACTTAGATGTTTTTGTTTTGGCATTTGTGCTTACGTTATGCCGATGATATGAGGCTTATTATACATCTCTACTTAGATGTTTTTGTTTTTGGTATTTGTGCTTACGTTATGCCGATGATATGAGGCTTATTATACATCTCTACTTAGATGTTTTGTTTTGACATTTGTGACTATGTTATGCCCATGATACAAGGCTTGCTATACATCTCTACTTAGATGTTTATTTCTTCTCTATGTGAGAGTTTGTGGTCTATAGTACTATGTTATATATCGCCTCATTATCTATCATGTTTATCTCAGTTTATTAACTCATTGTTTAGTTAGCCTGACCCGAGTGTTTTTCGCTCGGGTCAGACCGAGTTGTTTCAGGTTAGGTCTTTGGACTTAGCTTTCTATGCTTCCGCTTGGACATTATCTGCTTTGCTAATAGATAGCTCTTTATATTTGTCCACTATTTTGATACTCTGATTATTCAGTCTCTTATGTACATATTTTTGACTCACTTGTGTGAGTGGTGGCTTTGTACCCACCTTATGATATATTTGGATCTGTATTGACGATGTATTGTTCTGAGACTCTGTGCTGTTATGTGATACTGTTCTATGATGCTATTTCATTATGTTATTATGCTTTGTTCTGATAGATCTTTAGCCATTTGTAATTTCGTTATAAGTATTTATCGAATATGTCGAACCACCTGATTGAAAGAAAAAAAAATTAAATAGATTCCACCTTTCGACGTATTCGGTAGATAGTTATAGAATAGTTACATTTGGTCGCTCCTATTATACTCTATTCTCCGCATTAGCAGATGGAATCACCTCCGTGATTCTCTTTGCTAATGAGGGTCTTGGAGTGGGGCGTTACATCTTGGTATCCGAGCTTGGTTCAGAATTAAGCATAACAAACACAGAACAGACACGTAGTACAATACGTTATAATATGATCCAAATTGAACATATCCACCTTTAGATAAATAAGTTAGGAATATGTGTAGGAATCTATTATATTCCGTAATATTCCTTGATGAATTATCTACCTTTGAATCATGCTTAACTAAATCTTACCTTATCTTTTAGTATGGTTGGGAGAGGTAGGAACCTCCGTTCTGCTGATGCTGGACAGTCCAACAACCCTCACCCAGAGGGCGTATACATGACCACGGACCAGATCATGGAGCTGGTTCGTAACTCTCAGTCGCACTCTCAGTCTCCTGCACCAGTTTCTGATGCACCGCGGAAGTCTGCTTTTGCGTGTCTATGCAGCGACTTTATTTATCTCGGAGGGAAGCCGTTCAGTGGCTCCGAGACTATTCTGGAGGTCCAGGCTTGGATCAGAGTTTGTGAGCGTAACTTTACTCGCATGGCTATCCCCGACCACGACAGAGTTCTTGTTGCTTCTAGCCATCTTGAGGGTCGTGCCTTGGATTGGTACGAGCTGCTTGTATCCGAGAGCGATGAGGCCTCACTCACTTGGGACCAGTTCCGAGAGCGCTTCTTGCTCAAGTTTGTCCCCGGGTCCGAGAAGATAACCCTTGCACGCCGCTTTATTGACCTTAAGCAAGGGAAGGCCTCTGTTGCAGACTATTCATCATCTTTCGAGGCCCAGTCCAAGTATGGCCTCGAGTTCATTAGCTCTCCTTATAAGAAGAATCTCAAGTTTGTAGAATGCCTGAAGAAATATTTGAAGAAACAGCTTATGCTACAGCTTAAGCTCCCTTTTGATGAGCTAGTTGACGCAGCGCTTCACCTTGAAGCGGTTGAGCGTGAGAGAGACAATGATGGGGATGGTGAGGACTCCAAAACTCCCAATCAGAAGCGGGGCCCATTTCAGAAGTCCAAGTCTTGGCATAAGAAGAAGAAGACAGACAGTTCTACTTCTCAGACTCAGCCTCAGTCTATTGCTCAGCTTAGTGGAACACCTTCCATTCGGAAGTGTTTCAACTGTGGATCTACCGATCATATGGTTAAAGAGTGTCCCAAGCCTCTTTTCTGCCGCTATTGTAAGAAGGAGGGTCATCTTAATTCCACTTGTCCCACTGCACCTCCTAGATCTGGCAAGCTTAATGCTGCCAAGGCTCCTACATCTTTAGCTCAGCCTCGAGGTACGCATCCTTCCATTCTCGAAGGTTCTATTTTATTTCATGGTAGATCTTGTAGAGTTCTCTTTGATACGGGTGCCTCTCACTCATTCGTATCAAAGGAACTAGTTGATACTTTATCTTTGGATGTTACTTGTTTGGTTTCTTCACTAAGGATTGTGAATCCCATCGGCGGATCCACGACCCTTAGCTTGCTTTGTGAGGATATAGATATCGATCTTTGTGGATTTTCTTTCCGTGCGAATCTGCACGTTATGGAGTATTTGGGCTTTGACATGATTCTTGGCATGGATTGGCTCGCTTAGTACGACGCCAAAATCATTTGTTCGGAGCGGATATTATTTCTTCGTCATCCTGACTCGTCCGCTCCGTTAGTTATTGCTCTTCAGGATGTTGGGATTTCTGATATTACTTTATTTGATCTTGATTCACGAGATGAGAATGTGGACATATCCCGTATTCCTGTTGTTCGGGATTTCCTCGATATATTCGAGCCAGTATCAGGCCTACCGCCAAGGCGGGCCATTGAGTTCCGCATCGATCTCATTCCAGGCTCCAACCCAGTTGGGCGTCCTCCCACGAGGATGTCTACTAAAGAGAATGAGGAACTCAGGAAGCAGTTAGTAGAGCTTGAGGCGAAGCAGTTCATTCGGTCCAGTTCTTCGCCATGGGGTGCTGTTGTGGTCTTCGTTAAGAAGCCCGATGGCTCTCTTAGGCTTTGCATTGACTATCGCAAGCTTAATGAGTTGACCATCAGAAATCGTTATCCATTGCCACGGATAGACGATATGTTTGATCAGTTGAGCGGTGCGAAGGTCTTTTCCCAGCTCGACCTTGCCACCGGATTTCATCAGCTCCGAGTTGCAGAAGATAGCATTCCTCTTACCGCTTTCCGCACTCGTTATGGTTCTTTTGAGTGGTTGGTCATGCCATTCGGCTTGACGAACGCACCGGCTTTCTTCTTCAATCTTATGAATCGAGTATTCCGGGAATACATCGATAGATTCGTTATGGTTTTCATCGACGATATTCTTATTTATTCTAGATCCAAGGCAGAGCATGCTCATCATTTGCGGATCGTCTTGGATACTCTTCGTCAGCATCAGCTTAAGGCCAAGCTCTCCAAGTGCCATTTTTGGGAGAGCAAGGTCAAGTTCTTGGGCCATATTGTATCATCTGAGGGGATTTCTGTCAATCCTGCCAAGACCGAAGCTATTCAGAATTGGAAGCAGCCCGAGAACGTTCATGATATTCGCAGCTTCCTTGGTCTGGCGGGTTATTACCGTCGGTTTATCAAGGATTTCTCTCGAGTTGCACTTCCCCTTACGACGCTGACTCGTAAGGGTGTTCGCTTTATTTGGTCTGATAAGTGTGAAGCTTCCTTTCAGCGACTGAAGGAACTTCTCACTCATGCTCCTATTCTAGTGGTTCCAGAGAGTAACCATGATCTTGTTGTTTACACCGATGCTTGTGGTAGCGGGCTAGGTGTTGTGCTTATGCAGTAGGATCGGGTAGTTGCTTATGCTTCCAGGCAACTACGTCCGAATGAGGTTCGCTATCCTACTCATGATCTTGAGTTAGCAGCTATCGTCTTTGCCTTGAAGACTTGGCGTCACTTTCTATTAGGCGAACGCTTTATTCTGTACACCGATCACAAGTCGCTGAAGTATCTATTCAGTTAGAGGGATCTCAATATGAGGCAACAGCGATGGCTTGAGTTTCTCGCCTCATATGATTTAGATATTCAGTATACCCCTGGCAAGGGTAATCGTGTTGCAGATGTGCTCAGTCGCAAGCACTAGGCGGTAGTTTCTATGATGAATTCCGAGTGGGATATTCTTGAGACCATATCTTTGTGTGATATTAGAGATCGAGCTCCATCTTCTGATTCTGCGGTCTTATTATTCAGCTTGGAAGCTCGTCCTATCTTACTGGATCGCATTGCCCATGCTCAGCGGCAGGATCCAGACTTATTGCATCTTATTCATCTTCTCGAGTCGGGATCCAGTGATGAGACATTGCTGGATTATTCTCTTGATTTTCATCGGTGTCTTCGTAGGAGGAACCGTATTGTTGTACCATCTGATTTATCACTTAGGCGTGACGTCTTGGACGAGTGCCATCGCACTAAGTACACTATACATCTCGGTTCAAGTAAGATGTATGCCGATATGTGTCGGCTATATTATTGGGAGGCTTTGAAGAGAGATGTTGCAAGTTATGTGAGCGGTTGCATGACTTGTCAACAGATCAAGGTCGAGCATCAGTGTCCATCTGGTCTTCTTCAGCCTCTAGAGATTCCATTATGGAAATGGGATCAGATATCCAAGGATTTCATTGACGGTCTGCCTCGATCGAGGTCAGGCCATACTTCTATCTAGGTTATTGTTGATCGCTTGACCAAATCGGCTCATTTCATTCCGATTAAGTCCACTCGGACTGCACCTCGGTTGGCCAAGCTCTATGTGAAGGAAGTCGTACGACTTCATGGCATTCCTAGCTCTATCGTGTGTGATCGAGACACCATTTTCACTAGTCACTTCTGGAAGTGCCTACAGTTAGCTTTGGGTACAAAGCTGAATCTCTCTACTGCTTATCACCCTCAAACTAACGGTCAGACTGAGAGGGTGAATCGTGTTTTGGAGGATCTTTTGCGCTGTTGTACTCTGGATTTCAGGGGTAGTTGGGAGGATCACTTACCTCTCGTAGAGTTCTCCTACAACAATAGCTATTAGTCTAGTATTGGCATGGCACCTTTCGAAGCTCTATACGGAAGGCCATGTCGCTCTCCTGCTTGTTGGTTAGAATCTGGCGAGAAGCTCATTCTTGGTCCAGATTCAGTTCGGGAATCTTCTGAGAAGATTGTTCTTATCCGTCATAGAATGAGAGAGGCACAGGACCGCCAGAAATCCTATGCGGACAACCGTAGGAAGCCTCTTGAGTTCTCCATTGGTGATTTTTTCTTTATTCGGATTTCTCCCATGAAGGGAGTTGTGCGTTTCAGCTCTACAGGGAAATTGGCTCCTCGCTATGATGGACCATTTCCTATCACGGAACGCATCGGCCCCGTTGCTTATCGTGTGGCTCTACCTGCTCACTTTTCTGGAATGCATGACGTATTCCATGTGTCTCAGCTTCGCAAGTGTGTGCGCGATCCTGATTCTATTATTGAGCCACATATCGTGCCTGATTTAGAGATCTCACCTGATTTATCATTGGAGCAGCAACCTCTTCGTGTTCTTAATTCGGAGGCCAGACGCCTTCGCAACAAAGAGGTTCAGCTTGTGAAAATTCAATGGTCACCGAATCCTAAGGACTGCACTTGGGAGACCAGAAAATTTATCGAGCATTCTTATCCTGGCTTTCTTCCATCCTCTAGTACAGGTGAGAATCTCTATTTGATCTTCTATCATTTCTTTTGTGGATTAGACGTTATAGACGACGTCCATCTTAGGGAATTGCGGGGACGCAATTTTCTTAAGGGGGACTCTGTAACAACCCGAGATTTGCATTACCGAAAAAAAATGAAATGAGGCGAAGTATTATTTTGGACCAATTAAAAGTTAATGGGAAATTTAAGAAGGGGATTTGGTTAAGTATGGGTTTTCATGGCTATGTTAACATTTAAACAATTTTTATACATGTTTAGAGCCACTCTCTCTTAAGGGGTCCATTAGCCTAACCCAAACCCACTTACCATTCTATAAATCATCTCAAACTCCTAACCCTCATTCATTCCAACCCAAATCAAATTCCTAAAACCCTAAACCTAAAAATGGCCTCCATGCTTAGGAAAGCTCCATCCCCTCTTATATTGGCTTAAGCTAGTTAAAGTAAGGGAAGGTAATGCAAAAACCCTCTTGTAATCCGTTTCTAACTCTCTTTAATTTCTGGAATTAGCCTAGTAACACTTGATTTGTTGTGTTGCATGAATATCAAAGCTTGTTGATTATCATTTCTTCCATTTGGTCATTGCACACAAGTTGCTTGCTATATCGTTTGTGAGGTAATGCTAGCTATATCCTCATCACTTTCATGTTATGGCTAGATATATATTTATGGTATGATTAGATAATTGTTAATGGTCATTACTAAATCATTTGAGCAAGAAAAATTGAATTAATTAGCTCATTTCTCTATGTTTTGAAAAATTCTAAAACTGATTCTGCTGCAACTTTGACCATGGATATCTCTTTCAATATCTGATGAAAACATGCCAAATCACTTCCTAGTGATAGCTAGTATTGTCATCTATAATGCCTCCAAATTTCGTATCATTCGGTGATCATTTGAATGGTGAAATCCGGGCTAAAAAAAACGGACCTGAATGCAGTTTTTACTGCTGGTTTCTGAGCATTTGCATACGATACTCCCTGTTTGCAGTTTTGAAACTGAAACTTTGTGACACTGCCACGGTCACATCCGTGGTCGGAATCCAACGATTTTGGACTCGTTGGAAAGCTAGAGTTCCGAACTCCATCTATAGAAAGTTTGATTAGTATCCGAGTTCATTTGACTCTTCGAAATTGCTGTCGAAGAGGGACCCGGATCTCAGCCTGAAACAGTGTATTCTCTGTTTCCGGGTCCGACTTTGGAGCGTCGCTGCGACTTCGTTTCAAGTCGGAATCAAGTAATTCTTTTTGCGTTCTCAAGTAGGAATGTCGGACTACGCTCCTACTAATTTTCATGCCATTCGGCTGGTCCGAATAATTTTCCGAACTTGGGTTCGCGTCAGTTTTGGACTATTTTCCAACACTTGGAATATTTTCAGTGATTTTCTGGTTATATCGATTTCTTACTCCCTGTTTCCAGTTTTGAAACTGAAACTTTGTGACACTGCCACGGTCACATCTGTGGTCGGAATCCAACGTTTTTGGACTCGTTGGAAAGCTGGAGTTCTGAACTCCATCTCTAGAAAGTTTGATTAGTATGCGAGTTCATTTGACTCTTCGAAATTGCTGTCGAAGAGGCACCCGGATCTCAGCCTGAAATAGTGTATTCACTGTTTCCGGATACGACTTTGGAGCGTCGCTGCGATTTCGTTTCAAGTCGGAATCGAGTAATTCATTTTTCGTTCTGAAGTAGGAATGTCGGACTATGTTCATACAGATTTTAATGCGATTCGGATTCAGTCTGCTGGTCCAAATAATTTTCCGAACTTGGGTTCGCGTCAGTTTTGGACTATTTTCCAACACTTGGAATATTTTCAGTGATTTTCTAGTTTTATCGATTTCTTTGAGATTTGTCTCTGGATTTCGTACACGGGCCTTATAAAAAGGTTTTAAAAGGATTTTTCACTCTAAAATGGTTTTTGAAATTATTATATAATATTATTTTTAATTATTAAATTAATCACTCCATAATAGGAGAGTTTTCAAGGGCCGTTTTAAAGTGATTACAAACCAATTATAAATCCGTTTTCCGTAATTATTTTCTATAATAAAATCCCACACTCATACTTTAGCACTTCGAGCGATGTGGAAAGGTGCTTAAATGGTTGGGAAAAACTCCGGCCTATGAAACCGTGTGTATTTCCTTTCCGGTTAATCCCCGACCTATTCGATTGATCGTTTTGGCCTTTCGGCCTAGTTTACCGATGACATGAGGTGAACTTTGTAATGTTTTCAGTGTGGAAGCTTACGATTGGTTAGTACACCGTTTAGTGCGAACGTGGGGTATGGGACTCACGTAACACTTTACGGGTTCCTTGCTAAAAGTTCGTGACACACTCCTTGTATTACCTTTGGGATAGTGTCTTCGGACTGTCTCCCTTAGAGGTATCGTTTTGGCATCTCTACTTAGATGGTCGTTATACATCTCTATATAGATGTATCTTTTTTGGCATCTCTACTTAGATGGCCTGTTATACATCTCTACTTAGATGTATCGTTTTTGACATCTCTACTTAGATGTTTTTGTTTTGGCATTTGTGCTTATGTTATGCCGATGATATGAGGCTTATTATACATCTCTACTTAGATGTTTTTGTTTTTGGTATTTGTGCTTATGTTATGCCGATGATATGAGGCTTATTATACATCTCTACTTAGATGTTTTGTTTTGACATTTGTGACTATGTTATGCCCATGATACAAGGCTTGCTATACATCTCTACTTAGATGTTTATTTCTTCTCTATGTGAGAGTTTGTGGTCTATAGTACTATGTTATATATCGCCTCATTATCTATCATGTTTATCTCAGTTTATTAACTGATTGTTTAGTTAGCCTGACCCGAGTGTTTTTCGCTCGGGTCAGACCGAGTTGTTTCAGGTTAGGTCTTTGGACTTAGCTTTCTGTTCTTCCGCTTGGACATTATCTGCTTTGCTGATAGATAGCTCTTTATATTTGCCCACTATTTTGATACTCTGATTATTCAGTCTCTTATGTACATATTTTTGACTCACTTGTGTGAGTGGTGGCTTTGTACCCACCTTATGATATATTTGGATCTGTATTGACGATGTATTGTTCTGAGACTCTGTGCTGTTATGTGATACTGTTCTGTGATGTTATTTCATTATGTTATTATGCTTTGTTCTGATAGATCTTTAGCCATTTGTAATTTCGTTATAAGTATTTATCGAATATGTCGAACCACCTGATTGAAAGAAAAAAAATTTAAATAGATTCCACCTTTCGACGTATTCGGTAGATAGTTATAGCATAGTTACATTTGGTCGCTCCTATTATACTCTATTCTCCGCATTAGCAGAAGAAATCACCTCCGTGATTCTCTTTGCTAATGAGGGTCTTGGAGTGGGGCGTTACAATAAGGGAATGAATAAGCTTATATAAATCACTGCCAACCTTAACCGGGTCAACCATGACTTCAAGAATAAGATCGATGTAGAGTTCTGGGACAAACCTACATCCGATCTCAAGAGATAGAATTCGGGATAACAAGAGATAGATAGCATTGTAAACCGAGGATGCAGAAATCTTCGGTGAATCAATGCTTCTTGTAAAGGAGTTTCACCCCTTTACAATCATTCGAAGATTGGCGAGACCGTCTATTCATTATAAAGATCATTCGAAGTGGAGTTATGGGATACTCCAGAATCAAAAGAAGACAAATAGGGAGAGACAAGAATGGAATTGGAACCGCAGAGAACGTTCCAAAATTCAAAAGAAATCGAGTCAAAAAGAAAGAGATTCAAGCTCGAACGAAAGTGATTCTGTAAATAAATTTACCATATATGCTAAGTTTGCCTAGAGCCAAAGCTCTGATACCAACTGTAACGACCCGATATTTTCAACCATTTGCATCCGCACATGTCGGACTTGAATTGCTCAAAATACCAAATTGTTAATTTAAATTTGGCAAACTCATCATATACAGTAAATAAATAAATCACAGATGACAGACACAGAGTAATATAACAATGTAGCGGAAGCAAGAAATAGTAGTTCATGAAGCTACTATATATATACACATCAGAGTTAAACAAGATACAATAGAAGTATCGAATACAATAGTCCACAAATACATAAGCAAAGCTGAATGAAATAACTGAAATGGAAAGACAACTAGATAGACAAATAAACTCCAGCAATCTCCAGCTCCAGAAGGTGAATCCAAAGCTGTGATACTCAGGCTGACCCGAGCGTAAAGCAAAACACAAACACTCGAGTCAGGACATACATACTTATACAATGTAAACCAACTCAAGTGAACTATAATAGAAATGCACAAGTAACTTAAAGAATGCTTGGGATCGCCCATTCCTTAAGGATCCGTTAAACTATCTACTATGTAGTAATACGCGCTATTATAATAATGTCTAAAGTAAAGTAAACTATTAAAATAGCGTTAAGGCGTTACCCATATCCCCCTTAACACATTTTATATATTCCCATAGTCTATACAGTACCGTAATCTCCCCCGTACTGGGCGTCGTTAGAGGGCACTCCATAGGTATGGTATAAAACAAACTCGTAGTAAAGCTCGCTAGGGTAGGTGACACGGCACAACGAGGCAATGCCAGGGTAGATATACCAATTACGCATCTGGACTGGTGGTAACGCATAGCAGCCACTACCGCCCACCTCGAGACACACTCCCAAAAATCAAAGGGTGCACCCAATCAATCACAAAGTAATATAATGGTATTGAAGAAGTGTGTCCGATCAGAGGAGCTACCTCATTGGCCCGGAATCGCTCCTGTTTTAGCCACCTTATGCCAATTCACGGGAGTAGGGTCCACGTATATACCTCAATAGGATCGTCGCCACCATCCTACTTCATTCTGGAATCTCCACCGCTTACACAGTTGTTAAAGTGGTTTTCGGTATCGACAGAGAGTATGCCCATATCTGATCCTGGCCTCTTTAACAACCAATCGCTATTATAACCCATGGATATTTATTTCAAAATAATTTATACTTCAAAACCAAATATCATATCCATTTCAAACTAGTTTATACTTCATGACCAAAATATCATTATCCATTTCAAAACTTGTTTATACTTCAAGACCAAAATATCATTTAAATAAACCCAGATTTCCAATCACTGAATATTTCCTTCAATTTATTTAAACTTGAAATATTTCTTTTTAAATCATCTTAAAACCAAAACCACTTTATAAAGTCGTATTCTTAAATCTTCAATTGCAAATCAATATGTTCAAAGAAAATTCTTAATTAAATACTATTTCAAATAAATTCATTTCCAAAATCATAGTACTTTCAAAGTTATAACACCTTTGAAACCAAACACTTTGGAACTATAATACTTTGAAACCATATCAATTTAAAATGTTATCATTTGGAAATCATAATATTTAGAAAAATCATAACACCCTTAAAATAATATTCATTACCAAAGTTATAACATTTTTAAGTTCATTCGTTCAATTATACCAATTTCGAAAACATTATATTAACTTATAAATTTCAAAAATGGTTTATATTTCACCTCAAAACATATTCATTTAAACCATTTAAATTCAATGTCAAAATCTTCCAAAATAATATTTATTTCCAAAGTTCATTGTAATTTCAGCAACAACAGCACTTATAAAGTGTTACGGTAAATATATTAACATTTCAAAACATTGTCAAATTCAAAACACCAGCACTTATAAAGTACTACAATAGGTATTTTAGTGTTGCGAAATAGTTCAGTTTCAGAAACAGCAACACTTATAAAATGCTGTAGTAGACATATTGGTATTTTCAGAAATCGTTCAAATTCAGAGACAGCAGCACTTATAAAGTGCTGTAGTATTTTAGTTATTTCAAAACATAGTTAAATTTCAGAAACAGCAGCACTTTGGAAATGCTGCCAATACAATTCCAGATTTACTATAACATTTCAGAAACATTAAAACTTCAAATTTAGTCCTTTTTTTACTTATAAAATATATCTCACATTTCAGAAATATTCATTTGGATATCAATTTACTTATAGTTTACATAAAATAACTTTTATAATTAAAATATCCAAATTACTATAATTCATTTATTAAGTCAAAAGTGCACTATTTACTTAACTTTTTATTTTAACAAATAACTTAACACTTTATTTGAAATACCCATTTCATAAACAAAATATTCTTTTAATAAGTCAAACTTTACATTTCCAATTAAAACCAAATTTTCCATTATAAAGTTAAGTCATAATTTAAGATACATCTTACCATTTTAAATCATAATTATTTAATTTACAAAACAAATCCATTTCATACATAAAATTATTTATTTTACAAAACATATCCATTTCATACATAAAATTATTTATTTTACAAAACATATCCATTTCATAAAATAAAATCTATCAAGATCACTACGTTAGATTTAAAATTCCATATTAAATCAAATTTAAGCTATTTATCATAAATAAAATCTTTAAATTTAATTTAAAACCAATATATCTTTATAATTTCAAATAAAACCACTTATTGACTTATAAAATTTTAACTTATAGAAAACCAATTTATCTTTATAATTTAAATTATTAAATCAAATTTAAGTTAAAATTTCATATATTTAAAAATTCAAAATACTTAATAAACTTTTAGGAAAATATATATTAAAAATTTATCCATGGGTCTGTATAATATTTTCTAACCTAGGACAAGTGATACGGATATGTATCATTTCAATCCGTAATTTAAAAAGAAAAATCCGGGTTCTATCATTTCAAACTCGCAATCCCAAGTCAAACAAATATAATAAAAATCTCTCGAGCCTATCATTTCAGCTCATAACGATTTTTCCATATTCTAACGTCCATTCGGGTATATATCATTTCAACCCATATTGAAAGGGAACTTGCAGTGTGAGAAACAGAAAATAAAATAAACTGTATATCATAGTATATCTGATCAGGTGATGTAACAGATATATAAGCAGAATTTGACATCATATAATCATATCACAAGCATATATAAATTTATCAACATAGCATATCAATTTCTACATATTCACTTGTCACGTTTCACAATTATATAAGTATGAATGTCGAGATTGATAAACTCACCTTTTAAAGCTAGAGATGACAATTCAAAACACACAACTACACTCCGAAAAGCACGACAAAGCACGAATAGATTTTAGGAGAAGATGATGAGCCAATATTTAGACCTTGCAACAAATATAAAATACAAAATATACATAAGTATATAATTCAACACAAAAGATTATAAATCAAATCAGTGGGAAAAATATGAATCAAAGTGACCTAGAATTGCTTGACCAAGGCCACTAGGCTCGGCCACCATGCAAATTGGCTAGACCATCTTCACTTGTACTCGGCCATGACTTGATTTTAATGCTAGTAGGCTCGGCTATGGTAGGCAATAGTGCACGGCTATGGCTAGAGAATGTGAAGAGGTGGAAGTTATAACACATGGAAGAAAAAGGGCAAAGGCTATGATGTATTTTGGTTCGGCCCTATGGCTTGTTTGGCTCGGCCATGGTGTGGTCTTAGGTCAAGGTAACATAAAGCACGGCAATGGTGTAGGTGTTGGCCACGACAAGTGATGGAGAGGAGGTGGAATTGGGTGAAGGCCGAGGAAATAAGGAGGATGAAGGCGAATAAACATGGTTCGGCTAGGTTTTCATCAAAGTTTTGGTGGTGGTTTTGGATCTATGGGTCACGGCCATGGTTGAAGGAGATGATGTAGAAGAGTTGGCTGGTCATGGTGGAGGTGGAGTGGATTGGTGGTCGGCAATAGCATGGTGGCCGAGCATGGCATGGAGAAAACACAAGAGAAAAATAAAAGAAAAATGAGAAGAAGGAAGGAGAGGCCATGGAAAACTTACTGTAATTTTTTTCTCAAGAGAATGAAATGAAGAAATGAGATGTTGAGAAATTTTGTACATGAATTGATAATGGAACATACGGCTAGAATAAAGGAAGTACACGGCTAGGAAATGAAGAGACTAGGGAAAAGGAAAAGGCTAGAAAATGTAAAGGCACAAATTAAAGAAAAGAAACCGAAGTCTCATCAAAATAAAGCAAGTTAAAAATCCAATAAATAAAATAGAAGTCTAAACAATAAAATAAAAAATAAAATAGAGACATGAACATAGGAAAATAGACATAGAAAAATAGACAAAATTACAGAAAATAATTGCGTGTAAAACGCTGTATTTATCACATTTTGAAAAGTACAGAACATAATTTGACGAAACGAAGAGCAGAACGAATATTAGAATCAATTACAGTTTAAAAGAAAAGGATTGGAAATTTAAAATTCAAATTTGAAAATTTCAACTGAAAGTCAAAGTCTGACCACAGTTGACCAAAATATAAAATTTTCAAAAAACAATTATTTTAATATATTTGGAAACTAAATTACAACCAAAATCCAAAATTACATTGGAAAGTTCCAAACTTCCAATTTTAAATGATTTAAAAGTCGAAGTTTTCAAATAAATGGAATTAAAATACTTGTTAAAATATGGGTTGTTACAGTCTATGTATAATTAAACCCCCCTTTCCAGTCTTAGCCCGTACAGTATTCATCGCATTTAAATCCAATTTAAACGTGTATTGATATCGTATATCGATTAATACATTTATAACTATTATAAACATATTAATACTGTTTAACAAATCTAAATAAAATTTTATAACTAATATTTCATAAATATTAAATAATTTAATTAATTTATAACTGTTATAAATTAATGAAATCATATAGTCAAAGGAATATTCAACAATTCGGTTGTGAGATCCTTTAGGTGTAAATTTGGTCAGCGACTAATATCGAACTATTCGAATATTAACTTTTACACATCAATTAGCAGGCGGTGCGACATTTTGATCAAATTTACTACTTACTTTATTTCAACAAAATCCAATTTTACTTCATTGAGCGTTACCCGATTGTGACTGTTATTTACACCAATTATTTTTGCCAAAATTATACCACTTTGGACGTACGAAATTTGGTAATGGTCAAAATTCCAATATTGTTCATATTTAGCTCTTTAGTTCAATCACAAAGTCCTTGGTTCAATGATAATAATTATTATTAACTGAACTACTCTGGTTAGAGATTTTGACTTTGAGTTGACTTGAGTTAACCATGATACTAACCCCATATGACCGAGGAGACAAATTCTCTCTTGAATAGTGTTTCATTTCCAATACTTCAACTTGAACCAACTATAGCCACTTAATGGACATCGTGCTATAGTTTGACTATAATCAAAGTCGATCTTTCATATTGAAGCAACAGTATTCTCATGTCAAGAGAACGATGTAAATTAGTCACATCGATATTTTCTGTTTGACCTTAGTTATATTAACCAGCAGAAAACTATCAAGTGATACATTCCACGGTTATCTAAATAACTATCAGCATGTAACCCCTTGATGCCTCTAGAAATCATGAATTAATACACTGCCCAACATTTGGAGAGAGTTACATACTCTAGTCTCAACGGATGCATCGATATCCATTATCGAAGCATCTTGACTAGGAATATTTAAAATGATGTGTTTATTATATTATGGTCAATACTCTAATTAAACTATTACAAACAAACCATTTATGCTTTTTTAGTAAATAAATTTTAATTAAATATTTAATTATTTAAAATACATTATAACAAATATATAAAATAGAAAGAAAAAATAACTTTATCATGAACAAGAATTTATTGTAAAGTTAATTAATTTACAATAAATTATAGAATTATCCTTAGGGCATACCCCTAACTCTCTCAATCTCAAACTTGCACTTAGGGCTAATTATGGAATCTCAATCCAATCCATTTAATCAGCTTCTTAATAGCCTACCGAGCTAGACCCTTGGTGAATGGATCAGCTATGTTGTCCTTGGTGTATATACATTTTGTATCATGACATTTTTCTTCTCAACGAATTCTCTAGTGAGGTGGAAATTTTGAAGAATATGCCACAACTTCTTATGTACTCGGGGTTCCTTTATGATATGAATCGCCGCATTATTATCACAGAATAAGGCCATAAGATTCTTTGTATCAATAATCACTCCAAACTCACTTGAAAACTGATGCATCTGGACTGCCTCTTTAGCTGCTTCATTGAGGGCAATCTAGTCAGCCTTCATCGTTGAATCGGCTACTACCTCTCTCATGGAACTTTTCCAGTTGATGGTTGTGCTATTAAGTGTAAAGACATAACCAGACACAAATTTAAAATCATCTACATCACTTTGAAAATTAGAGTCTGTGCCCCTTCATAAGGAGGTCTCCATTCCCGTAAATAGGAATAAGTCCTGAATATTTCTTAAATACTTCAGTATACATTTGACAGCCGTCCAATGTTTTACTCCAGGATTAGAATGGTCGGCTTGTGCATCCTAATGCGTATGCCAGATCCGGTCTTGTACATAGCATAGCGTACATAATAGATCTTATTGTTGAAGCATAGGGGATCCTCTTCATATGCTCTTTCTCCTCATTGGTATGAGGAACGTCCTTCTTAGAAAGGATGATTCTAGATTGTGTTGGAATGTTTCCACATTTGGAATTCTCCATACTTAACCTTTTCAGCATGGTATCTATGTACAGGGATTGGGACAATCCCAACAGCTTCTTAGATCTATCTCTATAGATCTTTATACCCAGTATATAGGCTGCTTCTCCCGATTTTTCATGGAGAATTTTTTGGAAAGCCAAGCTTTCATTGATAGCAGTAATGAAATGTCATTGTCAATCAATAATAGATCATCGACATATAACACTAAGAATATGATAACACTGCCCTATTCCTCTCTATATATGAACGCGTCCTCCGTGTTATGATAAAAACCAAACTATTTGATTACCTTATCAATTCACTTGTTCCAACTTCTTAAAGCTTGTTTATGTTTATAAATGGACTTTAACAACTTGTTAGCCTTACCCTTACTTCCATTGACCAAAAAACCCTCGGGCTACGACATATAGGCGGTTTCTTCCAAATCACCATTTAGAAATGTCGTATTTACACCCATTTATCATATTTTGTAGTTATAGAATGTAGTAATGGCCAACATAATTTGAATGGACTTAAGCATGGCTACATGCGAAAAGGTCTCCTCATAATCAACATCGTGAATTTGATGAAATCCTTTCGCAACTAGCTTTGCCTTATAAGTCTCTACTTCCCTATCTACATTTAGATTATTCTTAAAAATCCATTTCTAGCCGATGGGTTTTATCCTTTTGGATACATCGGATAAAGTCTGTACTTTGTTTTCGTACATGGAATCCATTTTAGATTTCATTGCTCTAAGCCAGAGTGCAAAGTCTTTACTTTGCTGTGCTTGTTGGAAAGATAGAGGAGTGCCATCATCTAAAACACATTCCTTCTTCTTTCTATCCATGAGAAAACAACAGTATTTCTCTAGTGCGTGATAATCCCTACTAGACGTTCTAATAGGTTGCATGTTTTTGTATATGGGTGAATTCAGTTCTCCCACCGCTTTGGCCTCAGTGTTAATTTCTTGGATCTCATCTAAGTCTAAAAATTCATTGTTAATTTCCTTTGATAGAAATCCCTTTTCTAAAAAGGCAGCGTTTAGAGAAACTATAACCTTTTGTTCCTCTGTATTATAGAAAGTACATCTCATTGAGTTTTTGGGATATCCTATAAATTTACACAATACTGATCTTGCCTCTAGTTTATTCGGACCAATGTTATTAACGTACGTTGGATAACCCCATACCTTAAAATACTTGGGTTTATTACCATGCCGCATCTCATATGGCATTTTAGGTATAGATTTAGTAGGCAACACGTTCAACATATGCGCTATGGTGTCTAGCGCATATCATCAATAGGACAAAGGTAACTCAGCCTTACTCATCGTGGAAAGAACCATATCTAATAAGGTTCAATTCCTTCACTCTGAAACATCGTTGTGTTATGGAGTATAAGGTGGATTAATCTAAGAGATAATCTCATTATCTTTTAAGCATTGTTGGAATTCCAATCCAACATACTCACCTCCTCATTCTGATCAAAGAATCTTAATCTTACGGCTCATTTAGTTTTCTACTACATTTTTTATATTCAATAAATTTCTCATAGACAACAAATATTTTCTTCATAGGATACATATATCCTAGTCTCGAGCAATCATTAGTGAAGGTAATAAAGTAAGAGCTTGTTTGCACTAAAAATGGCACAAACACTCTAAAAGCAACCGAGAGCACCAAAAATCTATGACTAATGAAATAAATGTAAACGTAGAAGAAAAGACACAATTTTTATAGTGGTTCGACAAATACTCCGGCCTATGTCCACTTTAATCTTTTTTATTGACTGTTTTCTCTCCAAATTACAATGAATTCAATTACATCCTACCATAATCTAGTGGATCTCGGATTTAAGAGTGTTTAGAGTATTTGGAGAAGAAGAAGATAAAAGAGAAATCCGAGTGCCATAAATTCCTTCTCTAGTTGTAGGTAGCTTTCTATTTATAGGGAATCGTCTAGCAGAACTGGGGGTCCGTGAAATATGAAGTCCAAATCCAAGCCCAAGTACCAGAAGTGAGCTTCGGGCCCATAATTCAATAAAAATCACTCGGTAGTGAGAGGTTTCTCTCGGTACCGACAAGTTTTATAACTGGGAGTTTTCATCTCTTCCTATACTTTGCTTCCTACTTTGATCCGTTGTGTTCCAGACACTTTTCCTCGAAGATTGATTTGTTTCTTATTGTTTCCGATATTGCTTTGTTCATCTATGCTTTCTTTGCTTTCTTCTAGAAAATCCTTAGAGTTGCTCATCTACTCTTTGAGAAAAGCACTCCATGACAATCATCTAGGATAGTGATTCAAGTACAAGTTATTTTAAAGTTCTATAGTGAGTATAAAGCTCTCGATACCGAGTGGTTCCTCTCAGTATTGAGTGGTACACTTTGCTCCAATCCCTTTACAATCTCTTAAGTTATTTCATATTATCATTCTTTTGATGTTTCCAAGATCCTTGGATCATTTCTTCATTGTTTATTTGTCCAATTCGCTCATTTAAGTCTTTTTGAAGGCTGTGGAAAATTTTGTTATGACACTTGCCCCTCGAAGTACGCCTTATGAATGTAAGGTGTGCTTTGGTCAAGAACAAGTTTCTACAGGGGTCAACTTCTTGCGGTCAAGCTTTCCAGCTATTGATCGATTCAAGTTGTGATGACTCATCCGGTTCCTTTAGATTCTCCTAAAAGTCCATGGTTTCCAAATCGTCATAGAGGGGACTCTAGTCTTTGCTTAAGTGTTAGTCATAAATCATAATTAATCCGTTTTTCATCTGAAGTTATCATATCATATATCAAAATCGCCCTATGTTCGTTCGGGATTTATCTATTTTAGTCCTATTACAAGGCATTCAAATCCTAAGGTCAAGTCAGCATCCATTATGGGATTCGATCTTTCTGGATCGTTTAACATTCAGTCGAGGGTTCGATCTCTTCGGTTCGTTTATCATCCAATTTAGGATTCGATTTCTTTGGATCGTCTGTCATCCAATCTAAGGTTCGATATCTCTGGATCCTTATTGAGTCCTATCCGCTTGCTCTCCGGCAAGGGGACCCAACGTCCAAACAAGCCCATCTGCTTGCTCTCCAGTAAGGGGACTTACTTTTCTTTACAAGTCCATACACTCGCTCTTCGACAAGGGAATTTGCACCTTGTGGTCATCGACTCGTCTCTCCGGACGGCATTACCATGATCAATGCTAGTCATCACGATCAAGTGGTTTTTCAAAAATTATATTTTCAAATCAAAGCAATCAGGCAAACATCCTAGGCATTCATCTCAGACATCTAACTCAGAACGTTCCTAGAGACAACCAAGGTCTCATATACATGTAAGCGGTCTGAAGTTATTATTGTTGACTATTCAAAGCGGAAAGAAATACATGGGAAATGAACATAACTCCCGTCCATCCTGATTATAGGATTAACAATCCTGACCTATATCCTTGGTAGTGTCTTGATGCACTTGTTGTAGACGGTGGCTGCTTTGACTGCACCATTACATTTTGGTTTCTTATGTACTGTTGTAGTTGGTTGCTCCGAACCAACTCTTCTATCATATCATGAAGGTGTCAGCACTCGTTCGTTTCATGTCCATCTTACTTATCGAACATGCAAAACTTTTCTGGCTTTCTCTCTAGATCCGTGGGTTCTCTCCTAGCTGGCCTTCGATAGTGATTCTGCCCCATATTGTCTGGGCATATCCTCTCCGGGGTTTCGGTTAGGTCAGTGTAGGAAAAGAACTTCGATTCCATCCTTTGTTGCCTCAGTCCTCTGAAGTTGTCATCAGCCGTTTCCATTCTTTTTTCTTTACCATATCCTGCTCCGGATGATCCTCCATCATCCACAGCATTAACATCAGCATTATCACCCTCAGCATCCTCTTGATGTAGATATCTCTCAACTTCATGATAGGACTCTGTAAGATCAATTGGTGGATCTCTTTCCAAAGCAATTTTAAAGTCAGTCTTATTCGCAACTCCTGAAATTGCCGCCATCAAAATCACCGATGGATCTGGCTTATGAACTGCAGCAGTTGCCGCATTAAACCTAGTAAAGTAACGTCTCAGGGTCTCTCTGAACCTTTTCTTCATGCTTTATATTGTCATCATGTTCTTTCGTCGTGAAATGTAAACCCAAAACTTTTTCATAAATCTATTCACTAACTCGGTCCACGTACTGATGGATCCATTCTCCAGCTGCCTGAACCACATCACTGCTAAATTTATTAGATATAATGGAAGAAACACCCGTTTACCTTCTCGAAAGCACCCAACATCTCCATATGTCGGATGTATCTGATTAGATGAACTGTTAGATCTGTCTTTCCATCGTACATTTCCAACGTCGAAAGCTTGAAATCAGGAGGATTCTTTGCATACTGGATGTTTGGGATAAATGCATTCTTGTTTACGTCCTCCAAAATCTGGTTTAGGGGTCCATACCTCACTATCATTCTATCCAACTCAGCTATCCGGTTGTTGTTGTCTGATGGAGGTCTTCAATCAATAGCTGCACGTTTCCTTCATTCCTGAGGGGGAATGAACTCCCCTACATACTCCTCTGGTTGCACGTTGCATTCTAATCCACACCTCTAGCTTTATTCTGCCCCCAATTTCTATGGGAAATCTCTAGAACATACTCCTTTGGTCACTATGCATTTGGTTTTTGACTTGCATTTCAGGCTCCAGCATCATCTGTTCTTGGCATCCCAGCTCGCCCTAAACCCGAACCAACATTGCCTTCGAGTAAATTCCTCTCGATATCGACCTGGTTGAGGTCAGTACTAATTGGTTCTGGTCATGGTGGCATTGTCCTAGCTTGCTTCGCTCCAATTCTAGATATTCCTGCATTGGGTTTTGGTCCTTGGTTCTGAATTCCAACAACTCCACTATTACTTGCTATCCCATCCTTTAGAAATATCCCTCCAGCATTTCCTGTTGTTGAGCCATTATTCCATCTTTCGTCTCCTTCATCATTCTCTCCGCCTCCTCTTTGGTTACGTATATGTATCAGTTAGAACTTGAGGAGACCTCCTGGTTGCCCTATGCTCTGGTTGACACCCTCCAATCATAGATCTAGTGTTAGACCTCTTCATCTCCTCTAAATCTCAGATTCAAGCTTTAAGTTGTCAAATCTAGTTCTTTCTCAGAGAAAGCACCAAAAATGTTTGCACCAAAAATGGCACAAACATCCCAGAAGCAATTGAAAGCACCAAAAATGTATATATTTAATGAAATAAATTAAAAAGCAGTAGAAAAGACAATTTTTATAGCGGTTCGAAAATACTCCAGCTTACGTCCACTTTAATCTTTGTTATTGATTATTTTCTCTTTGGATTACAATGAATTCAATTAGATCCGACCACAATCTAATGGATCTCGGATTTAAGAGTGTTTAAAGTTTTTGGGAAAGATGAAGATAGAAGAGAAATCCAAATGCCAAAAAGTCCTTTCCTAGTTGCAAGTAGTTTGCTATTTATAGGGAAATTATCTAGTAGAATTGGAGCTCCACGAAATATAAAGTCCCGATCCAAGCCCAAGTATCCAGAAGTGAGCTTCGAGGTCCATACTCTAATACAAACCACTCGTTACCGAGAGGTTCTTTTCAGTACAGACGGGTTTTTGTAAGTGGAGTTTTCCCCTCTTCCTCTATTTTGCTTCCTATCTTTGATCCTTTGTGTTCCAGAAAGTTTTTCTCGAAGATTGAGTCATTTCTAATTGTTGCCTTTGCTTTGTTCATTTTTGCTTCCTTTGTTTTTTCTAGAAATTCCTTAGAGTTGTTTGTCTATTTTTTGAGAAAAGCGCTCCATGGAAATCACCCAAGGTACTGCTTCAAGTAAAAGTGGTTTTGGATGTCCATAGTGAATTAAAAAGCTCTCGGCACCGAGTAGTTCTTCTCATTACTAAATGGTTCACTTTGTCCAATCCATTTGCAATCTCTTCCATACTTCATATCATCATTGTTTGATCTTTCCAAAGTCCTTGGGTAATTTCTTTATTGTTTATTTATCAAATTCTCTTGTTTAAGTCTGTTCGAAGACTATGGAAAATTTGATTATAATTGAGCTATAATCTTTGGTGACTACATGCTTTAAGCATATACATTACTATGTAATAACCCTAAGAGTTATCAGCTCTTTCATTGCTCCCACTAAAGGTATGCTTGATTATTTTACCATTGAGATATCACTCGCATATATCAAATGATTCAGAATCAAGTCATGGGAGAAAACCTTTAGTTTTAAGTTTGTAGTCATTTCCCACTAATATGACGTAGCCTACAATGCCAAAGGTAACTATCATTTATATTGTTAGAATAATTATTCACATAACACACATAATTAGTATTGATCGCATAAATGTCATTTTAAGGAATATCATTGTAGACTTTATTTCCATTCAAACTAATGTTCATAACATTATTTGCACAACGAAATATATATCCAGTCTCAAATAATCTAGAAACATAAATAATCCCACAAATAAATCCTTTTACAAAATAGCACTTGTTTAATATCAAAACTACTCCACTAGGCAAACACAAATGATAATCTCCTACAGCCGTTGCATCAATTATAGATCCATCATCAATTTGGAGCCTTATTTCTCTTTTTGACATAGGGTGCCAGTTCCTAATCGCCTGTAACAAATTACATATATGAGTTCCAGATCCGGTATCTAAGACCCAAGGTGTTTTATTGATTACAAAACAATTTTGAATCATAAATGTACCTAATGGAGCTGCAGAACCATTCTTCTTTTTTCTCTAACAATCTTAAAGTAATAAGGATAGTTCCTTTTCTAGTGACCTTTCTTATGGCAGTGGTGACATTCACCCTTGTCATCGGTCGTCTTACTTGTAACGACCCGTAAATTTCAACTGTTTTAATAACGTAATTAGTTGAAATTTTGCGAAATTTTAAACGATAAAATTTTGAAATAAAAATTTAATATTTGGAATACGTCTAGTTAAACATAGCAACTGGTAAATTTTCGTCCGAAAATATGGAAGTTTATTTCGCGCGTAAATTTACTTCAAATTTAACCAGTTAAAAAGCGATGAAAATAAAATGTTCCGAAACCTAAATATTTTTACATAGAAAAATTCTAAACCATCTTCTGAGCAAGATGTCAGTTTGTCGTTTTTCAAAATTCGGACATCTTTGGCTCCGTCGATCTTATTTTTCAGTGTTTTTCTCGCAGTTTTCGCCAGTTGAAAAATTCAAATCTTTATAATTCAATCATACCACTGATATCTTTATACCGTTTTGATCGTCTCGTCGTGCTGAGTACCGCGGTATATTCATTTCTGTGTTGAGTTGCGCGACAAAGTGATTGAACAGTTCGATGTACCGTTATACATTTGGAGCCTTTGGTTTACTTTGTCTATATAAATTCTTTCAGCGGTTGGCTACCTTTAAATACTTCCTGAGACCTCATGCTTACCATTTCTATTCCCAATAGTTCAAATTATGGTTCTATCCTTTCACATTTTTCGGTTACAAACTTCAAAAAGAATAGACTATAATTATTATAATAAAAAGCTGTTGGTTGTTTATCTTAAAAGCCTGCTCCTCCATTTTTATTTTATTAATTATTATATTTTTCTTCAATTCGTTTCTTCCAAGGTGTCCCTACACATTTCATTTAATTTATTTTGTTCTGTACCTTTTCACTTTGCTTTCGGTTCTATTGAAGAAACGTACATACCTATTTTAATATAGAGGCTTTTCAATTCTTCCCGGTAGCTTTTCATTTACATTTTGCCTGGAACCTAGTTTCGTTTCCCACCATCTTTCTTTCTTTCTCATCTCAAAGCTGCTTTCTTCTTTCCGTTTCAACCTCACCCTCTTCTTTGAAAAAAGGAAAGAGGAAAGGATCAAACGTGAGCCTTACTCCACTGCCCAACGCAACCAACCAAAACCGTTCACGCCTCCACGGTCTCCCACCTTCCTCTCCCCACGCCAGAGCTCCACTCCACAGACCGCCCGCAGTTAACCGCTACCACCAGTTCCCCTCTGACCAAACGCCACCTTAACACCGAACCATCGCCACATAGCATGACTCCAGCCCTTTTCCCTGACCGTACTCGACCACAAGCCCACTGCCTTCGCCAGGCCTGGACCCCACCGTGCAGCCTTGACTTCCTCCTCATCCAGGAACGCCAAATGACCAGCAACCCATCCCTTGTCGGGTTGGTCACCACGTGAGCCACCACCAGGCTTGCTCCTCCAACCACGCGTGGCCGAAGCCCTCCACCACCTCCCCTTGTCTGAAAGCTCCCACTCGCCATTCTTTCTTTTCCAAGTTGAGCTACTCTGTTATATTTACATAAGGTATGCATACTTTATATATTAGTTGCAGTGATTGTGAATTTCGACTTTAGATATAATATTTTGGTTATATATGATATGTATATATAATATATTTTGTTAAACTCTAAATGCTAAATGTCTATACGTATAATATATATTAGTACTCGATCTGGGTATATATTACAATATATATTTATAAGTAAAGTTCATGTAAGTTCTGTATTTTTTCAGCATACATTTATATGCATTATATTCTTTATATATATAAGAATATTATATAACAGTGGGTATAGTTCAAGTATATACTTATGTAACAGTTCAGCGTATATATATTTGCATAATTTGTTATATGATTTGTTAGTACAAATATAGATGTGCTGTTGTTTTATATTTTCTCGTATATTTAGGTTTGTTTGTATATAGCAGTGTGGGAATAGAGTGTCAGTATGTATTCTTTTTATATAACACATATACATGTCGTATATACACTAGTTAGACGTGTCTGTTTCCTTTTATAAGTGTTAGCGTACTTAAATCTATTAGTAATACAAGCCACAGTTTATACCGTTATATATTGTATCGTATATTGCATTATAGAAGTATATATTCATTGTATAAGTATGGTTGCTAAAATATATTCCATATAAAGTCACAGTATTATATGTTGTTTTATATATATAAATTTATATATTTCTATACAGGCTGTATATAAAGAATTTATGTAAATTTTTATATTTCAGTATATGTATGCAAGTATACTCAAGTTTGGTTAACAGAGAAATATAGTGGCACGTTGTTTTAAAAGTTGGGTTTAACTTATATTATAAAGTATCTTCAAAAAAAAAAAAAAGAATCTGTTGATATATACATTTGTATAAGTGAAACATATTTCCATACATAACCGGTTGGTGTTTATATATATGTTAGTTGGTGTTATGTAAGTGCTTACGCTTATATATATATTTATAATAAATGTTGAATTAGAATATGGTTTTTGTATATACCTACAAATTTTATATGTTCTACCTATATCAATTTACTTATACCAATTATTTTCATCGCCAGATTCTGATTTGTTCTCTTCAATATCTATATCAGCTTTACCGTGCCTGATTCGTGCCGAGTTTTGCCTTGCTTCGATTCGTCAGTAAATTTCAGTGTCCGTATCAGTGAGCGTATCTGTATCATCTTTGATCTCTCTAACCATGAAAGGTGAGCAATCACTCACGATTTACATTCTTTTATTTATTAAATTTGATTTCAATTGAAACGACAATTGAAATATGCTGCTGTTAGTTAATTACCCTGTTATATATGTTATTGCCTGTATCAGTTCACCTGTGATATCTGACACCATTATCTGTTAATTATTTATGCGATGATAATACAGTTTGGCTGATAATTGATTGATTGTTGATGTTTCTATTGGACGTTAAATTATTAATGTTAAAATGATAAATAGTATGCAATTGAACTGGATATAGGATGGTTAAATGTTAAATTTGATTAACTGACATTTGTATAATATGGCCCCTTTAACTGTTAAATTTATTGACACGTAGGATTTGTTTAATTATACCTTGAACCACTAAATTTATGTTGTTAAATTGAT
Organism: Allium fistulosum; assembly: GCA_030737815.1. Classification (NCBI taxonomy): domain Eukaryota; kingdom Viridiplantae; phylum Streptophyta; class Magnoliopsida; order Asparagales; family Amaryllidaceae; genus Allium; species Allium fistulosum. The sequence continues at coordinate 909,597,005 of CM060907.1, read as the reverse complement.
GATGTATGAAATTGTAATAGATGACAAGTGAAAACCGTAATGTAATAATCTTTAATCTACATGAAATGATAGTGTAGATTCTAGAAATAATTATATTAATTCGTACAAATAACAATGCGAATTAATACGGTTATTTCGGGATTATTTGAATTGATTATTGGATTGATATTGGTTGTTGTTATTGCTTGTTTATTTACTTTGACACCATCCCAGTTATCACACTGCAAGTTCCCTTTGTTATACTTTGATTTTTGAATTGAATTGGAATCGGGTTGAAATGATAAATACCCAAATTGAACTTTGACCTAGGATAGGAAATTAAATAAAACCCGATTGGTCAATAATTGGATTTAAAAATGAACAAAGATTTTATTTGAATAAAGAATATGGTTTTGAAATGAAGTTGAAATTTGAATTTTATTGAAAGGAAAATGTTAATATTTAATAATTTGAAACAAAATATTAAAAACGGAATTGATGAAAGAATGTTGTTTAATTTGAGAAATTATTGAATTAAGTTGAAATTATAATTAAGTTTGAAATTATTAAACTTTGAAATTATTTAATAATTAAGTTTTGAATTATTTAATAATGAATTATTAAATGATTAAATTGAATTGAAATTCTTTAATAAGAAAAATTGAACTTTTGAATAAGTGGATTTTACTTCGTAATAATTGAAATTGAGTTTCTTTATAAATTAAGTTTTGGAAAATTATTTAAGAAAGTAAATAAGTGAAATTGAATCTCTTTAACAAGAAATGAAAATGTGATATTTTTGGAATTAATGTAAGACTTGTAATTGAAAGAATTGATTTGACGAATTTAGTTTAATTCAAAATTGTAAGTTTTGATTTAATAAAGTTGAACTTAAGAATTGATTTAATGAATTGGAAATTTAATAGAAATTGTTTTAAATGATAAGTAACTTAACGAATATTGAATGAAATCGATAAATGAATTTGGAATTGATTTGAAGGTTAAATTAAATTAAATGTAAATGATTTCGAAATGAAACTTATATACGAACTTGAATCAATACTTGAATTGTTTTGAATAAAATTTGAAATTGAATTATAGGATTTTGAAATAATTTGGAAGTTTTGAAAACGTAAAGTATGGAAACAGTTTTGATAGACAAATGAAAGGTTGGTTTTCGAATTGAAATTGAAATTGAATTTGATTTGGTTTTGAAATAAATAAACGACCAATCGGTGAAATAATTACGGAAGTTATTAAAGAGACCGGAATTCGGTTATGGATATACTCTCTATCTAAACCGGAAACCACTTTAATAACTATACGCGGAGTGATGATCCAGAATGAAGTGGTTGGATTGATGTACGTGATGACTGAAGAAAGAGAACGATAATGGATAACCTTGACACTTGTGTCAAATTGGAAATGACTAAAACAGGAGCTGTGCCGGGCCAATGGAGGATTGATACCTCAAGTGGACACACTTCTTCGAACTACTTATACTTATTGTCGATTGGTGCACCCTTGATTTTGGGAGTGTTGTCTCACGGTGTTGCGGGCGCTGCGGCGTTGCGTTCTCACCAGCCCGGATCAGGCGAACGGTAGTATCACTATCTTGGGTATAGCCTCATGTGCCTTGTCATACTTGTATTCCATTTATGCGCGACCACTACGAATTTGTTTTGTACCTTGAGTATATGGATTGCCCTCTGGTGACTTCCGGTTTTGGGGAAACTACGGTCTTGTATATGCTTTTGGGAATAAAAATGTGTTAAGGGTGGAATGGGCCATGACTTAACGCTATTTTGATATCTTTTTATATTACTGATAGACATTATCTACTTATCGTACACTACTACATAGTAGATAGTTTAACGGATCCTTAAAGGATGGTTATTCCAAACATCCTTTGAGTTACTTGTATTTCAATTGCTATTTCACTTGAGTTGGATTTATTAATATAAGAATGTTAATCCTGACTCGAGTGTCTTGTGTTTTGCTTTACGCTCGGGTCAGACTGAGTGTACCAGTATTCGAGACTCACCTTTGGAGTTGGAGCTTTGCTTGAAGATCCAGCCATCTATTCTGCTTTCAGTATTCGATGATTCCAGTGATGTATTCTGATTTGTATCTGATGTATTGTATTACTCTTCTGTTGTAAACTCTGATATGTTTTATATATTCATATAGTAGCTTCATGAACTACTATCTCTTTATTTCCGCTGCACTTTTACTCTGTGTCTGTGATCTGTGGTTATTTATTTACTGTATATGTTCAGTTTTGCCAAATTTAAATTAACAACGCGGTATTTTGAGCAATTCAACTCCGGCATGAGTGTCTACCTATACACTTATAATGGATGCGAATGGTCCAAAATAGCGGGTCGTTACAGTTGGTATCAGAGCTTTGGTAGCTCTAGGCAAAACTCAACATATAGGGTAAATATATTTACAGAATCACTCTCATTCGAGTTTCCGTCTCTTCCTTTGACTCGATTTACTTTGAATTTTGGAACGTTCCCCTCGGTTCCGAAATTTCATTCGTGTCCCTCACTATTTGTCTTCTTTCTATTCTGGAGCATCACATAACTCCACTTCAAATGATATCTATAATAGATCGGCGGTCTCGCCAATCTTCGAATGATTTTAAAGGTGTGAAACTCCTTTACAATAGGCATTGATTTACCGGAGATTTCTGTATCCTCGGTTTACGTGGCTATCTATTCCCTGCTATACCTGAATTCTATTTCTTGAGATCGAATGTCGATTTACCTTGGAATTCAGCAATCGATCTTACTCTTGAAGTCACGGTCGACCCGGTTAAGGTTGCCCGCGATATATATAAACTTATCAAATCTTTCCACTTTGTTATTTAATCATCATATATTTATTTCAAATCTATCTTCGAATATGAAATTCTCTTTGATTTGAGTCCATCAAATTTGAATCCCTATCCTTGCTTGAATCCATTCTTGTATCGTCGAGTGAGGAAATGTATTTGTAAATTAATATTTAAAATATATTGTGTTGTTTGAGTTGCTGATGTTGATTTGGGTTTTCGATCGATTCGTCTGATCAACGCTATCGATAGGATTTCCAAAACACTTGAGCAGAGCAAACTGACACAATATTGTTTTCAAATTTGTTTGATTATATTGTAAAAATATAAGTAAATTTTTTGGAATTTAATAAGTTAATTAAATTGGTTGTTTGAAATGATAATATTTGATTATCATTTATTGTTCTAAAGGAATTTATAAATACGGTTTATAAATTGATTTGGAATTTGAAATGAATCTAATTCCGAAATTTGAGAATTTATTAGTTTCCGATGATTTCGAACTTTTGTTTTTATTTTAAAGTATATATATTGAAAGTATTTTCGAATAGAAATCGTTTCCAAAGAATTATAAAATGTTGAAATCAGTGCTCTTCTCTTTGTCGCTGGAAAATAAATTTCGGTGATGGCGGCCGCATCATCGACATTCATTTTCGAGTTTCGAAGTGGAGATACTATTCTGTAGCTTTGCTACGGTTTGTTTTGAAAAATATTTTGATTTGAATTTCTTTAGTATAATTTGATTTATATATATATAAGTATCTTATTTTAAAATTAAATTTGATTTGATATAAATATATTATATATATCTCTAATTTGTTTTAAGTTAATCGGAAATATAATTCTTAAATTTTGTTAAAGGAAGATTTTAATTATAAATAAAACCAAAATTTGGAATAAATATTTAAACTTGAATAATTGAATTGGGAAAATTTTATTTGTATATTGTTCAACTGCATTCTAAGACGACTTACCTAAATTATTCAGAAGTTGAATATGTAATTGGATAATATATAAGATAAATTGAATTTATAAATAAAATTTGAGTGTTCATAATAAAGGTTATACACTAAAAATTTGATTGTAAAGATGTTAATAGAGTTAGATAGGATAATAAGTAAACTCAATTAATAATGAAATTAATTTGTTTTGAAAGAATTAATAAATTGAAATTTGATCAACATATGAAAATACCTTGAATTTAAAAGAAATTAATAGATGTAAATTAATTTAAATCAAAACTTTTATGTTTTAAATTAATTTATATGGGTTAAATATATGTGATTAGATATATTAAGTAGAATAAAATTTAACAATAATTTGGAATAAAGAAAATTAAATTTGATGAATAAATATGATTTTATTTAATGACTATTCTAATTTATGATTTTGAAACTATAATTAAGGATGATTGGATAATAAGAAAATCAATCTAGAAATAGTTAAAGCTTGATCTAACTTAAGAAAATCAAATGGATTAAATCAATTGTTGAATATCAATTAATTCAAATTTGAATTTATATGGTTTAAATTAATTGTTATTTTGTATTTCAAAATCTGTTTTCTTTCTGGTTGTTTCTATTCTCCTACCTCGTTCCTTTTCGGGGACGAAAAGTTTTGAGTGGGGGAGAGTGTAACGACCCGTAAATTTCAACTGTTTTAATAACGTAATTAGTTGAAATTTTGCGAAATTTTAAACGATAAAATTTTGAAATAAAAATTTAATATTTGGAATACGTCTAGTTAAACATAGCAACTGGTAAATTTTCGTCCAAAAATATGGAAGTTTATTTCGCGCGTAAATTTACTTCAAATTTAACCAGTTAAAAAGCGATGAAAATAAAATGTTCCGAAACCTAAATATTTTTACATAGAAAAATTCTAAACCATCTTCTGAGCAAGATGTCAGTTTGTCGTTTTTCAAAATTCGGACATCTTTGGCTCCGTCGATCTTATTTTTCAGTGTTTTTCTCGCATTTTTCGCCAGTTGAAAAATTCAAATCTTTATAATTCAATCATACCACTGATATCTTTATACCGTTTTGATCGTCTCGTCGTGCTGAGTACCGCGGTATATTCATTTATGTGTTGAGTTGCGCGACAAAGTGATTGAACAGTTCGATGTACCATTATACATTTGGAGCCTTTGGTTTACTTTGTCTATATAAATTCTTTCAGCGGTTGGCTACCTTTAAATACTTCCTGAGACCTCATGCTTACCATTTCTATTCCCAATAGTTCAAATTATGGTTCTATCCTTTCACATTTTTCGGTTACAAACTTCAAAAAGAATAGACTATAATTATTATAATAAAAAGCTGTTGGTTGTTTATCTTAAAAGCCTGCTCCTCCATTTTTATTTTATTAATTATTATATTTTTCTTCAATTCGTTTCTTCCAAGGTGTCCCTACACATTTCATTTAATTTATTTTGTTCTGTACCTTTTCACTTTGCTTTCGGTTCTATTGAAGAAACGTACATACCTATTTTAATATAGAGGCTTTTCAATTCTTCCCGGTAGCTTTTCATTTACATTTTGCCTGGAACCTAGTTTCGTTTCCCACCATCTTTCTTTCTTTCTCATCTCAAAGCTGCTTTCTTCTTTCCGTTTCAACCTCACCCTCTTCTTTGAAAAAAGGAAAGAGGAAAGGATCAAACGTGAGACTTACTCCACTGCCCAACGCAACCAACCAAAACCGTTCACGCCTCCACGGTCTCCCACCTTCCTCTCCCCACGCCAGAGCTCCACTCCACAGACCGCCCGCAGTCAACCGCTACCACCAGTTCCCCTCTGACCAAACGCCACCTTAACACCGAACCATCGCCACATAGCATGACTCCAGCCCTTTTCCCTGACCGTACTCGACCACAAGCCCACTGCCTTCGCCAGGCCTGGACCCCACCGTGCAGCCTTGACTTCCTCCTCATCCAGGAACGCCAAATGACCAGCAACCCATCCCTTGTCGGGTTGGTCACCACGTGAGCCACCACCAGGCTTGCTCCTCCAACCACGCGTGGCCGAAGCCCTCCACCACCTCCCCTTGTCTGAAAGCTCCCACTCGCCATTCTTTCTTTTCCAAGTTGAGCTACTCTGTTATATTTACATAAGGTATGCATACTTTATATATTAGTTGCAGTGATTGTGAATTTCGACTTTAGATATAATATTTTGGTTATATATGATATGTATATATAATATATTTTGTTAAACTCTAAATGCTAAATGTCTATACGTATAATATATATTAGTACTCGATCTGGGTATATATTACAATATATATTTATAAGTAAAGTTCATGTAAGTTCTGTATTTTTTCAGCATACATTTATATGCATTATATTCTTTATATATATAAGAATATTATATAACAGTGGGTATAGTTCAAGTATATACTTATGTAACAGTTCAGCGTATATATATTTGCATAATTTGTTATATGATTTGTTAGTACAAATATAGATGTGCTGTTGTTTTATATTTTCTCGTATATTTAGGTTTGTTTGTATATAGCAGTGTGGGAATAGAGTGTCAGTATGTATTCTTTTTATATAACACATATACATGTCGTATATACACTAGTTAGACGTGTCTGTTTCCTTTTATAAGTGTTAGCGTACTTAAATCTATTAGTAATACAAGCCACAGTTTATACCGTTATATATTGTATCGTATATTGCATTATAGAAGTATATATTCATTGTATAAGTATGGTTGCTAAAATATATTCCATATAAAGTCACAGTATTATATGTTGTTTTATATATATAAATTTATATATTTCTATACAGGCTGTATATAAAGAATTTATGTAAATTTTTATATTTCAGTATATGTATGCAAGTATACTCAAGTTTGGTTAACAGAGAAATATAGTGGCACGTTGTTTTAAAAGTTGGGTTTAACTTATATTATAAAGTATCTTCAAAAAAAAAAAAAAAAAGAATCTGTTGATATATACATTTGTATAAGTGAAACATATTTCCATACATAACCGGTTGGTGTTTATATATATGTTAGTTGGTGTTATGTAAGTGCTTACGCTTATATATATATTTATAATAAATGTTGAATTAGAATATGGTTTTTGTATATACCTACAAATTTTATATGTTCTACCTATATCAATTTACTTATACCAATTATTTTCATCGCCAGATTCTGATTTGTTCTCATCAATATCTATATCAGCTTTACCGTGCCTGATTCGTTCCGAGTTTTGCCTTGCTTCGATTCGTCAGTAAATTTCAGTGTCCGTATCAGTGAGCGTATCTGTATCATCTTTGATCTCTCTAACCATGAAAGGTGAGCAATCACTCACGATTTACATTCTTTTATTTATTAAATTTGATTTCAATTGAAACGACAATTGAAATATGCTGCTGTTAGTTAATTACCCTGTTATATATGTTATTGCCTGTATCAGTTCACCTGTGACATCTGACACCATTATCTGTTAATTATTTATGCGATGATAATACAGTTTGGCTGATAATTGATTGATTGTTGATGTTTCTATTGGACGTTAAATTATTAATGTTAAAATGATAAATAGTATGCAATTGAACTGGATATAGGATGGTTAAATGTTAAATTTGATTAACTGACATTTGTATAATATGGCCCCTTTAACTATTAAATTTATTGACACGTAGGATTTGTTTAATTATACCTTGAACCACTAAATGTATGTTGTTAAATTGATGATGTATGAAATTGTAATAGATGACAAGTGAAAACCGTAATGTAATAATCTTTAATCTACATGAAATGATAGTGTAGATTCTAGAAATAATTATATTAATTCGTACAAATAACAATGCGAATTAATACGGTTATTTCGGGATTATTTGAATTGATTATTGGATTGATATTGGTTGTTGTTATTGCTTGTTTATTTACTTTGACACCATCCCAGTTATCACACTGCAAGTTCCCTTTGTTATACTTTGATTTTTGAATTGAATTGGAATCGGGTTGAAATGATAAATACCCAAATTGAACTTTGACCTAGGATAGGAAATTAAATAAAACCCGATTGGTCAATAATTGGATTTAAAAATGAACGAAGATTTTATTTGAATAAAGAATATGGTTTTGAAATGAAGTTGAAATTTGAATTTTATTGAAAGGAAAATGTTAATATTTAATAATTTGAAACAAAATATTAAAAACGGAATTGATGAAAGAATGTTGTTTAATTTGAGAAATTATTGAATTAAGTTGAAATTATAATTAAGTTTGAAATTATTAAACTTTGAAATTATTTAATAATTAAGTTTTGAATTATTTAATAATGAATTATTAAATGATTAAATTGAATTGAAATTCTTTAATAAGAAAAATTGAACTTTTGAATAAGTGGATTTTAGTTCGTAATAATTGAAATTGAGTTTCTTTATAAATTAAGTTTTGGAAAATTATTTAAGAAAGTAAATAAGTGAAATTGAATCTCTTTAACAAGAAATGAAAATGTGATATTTTTGGAATTAATGTAAGACTTGTAATTGAAAGAATTGATTTGACGAATTTAGTTTAATTCAAAATTGTAAGTTTTGATTTAATAAAGTTGAACTTAAGAATTGATTTAATGAATTGGAAATTTAATAGAAATTGTTTTAAATGATAAGTAACTTAACGAATATTGAATGAAATCGATAAATGAATTTGGAATTGATTTGAAGGTTAAATTAAATTAAATGTAAATGATTTCGAAACGAAACTTATATACGAACTTGAATCAATACTTGAATTGTTTTGAATAAAATTTGAAATTGAATTATAGGATTTTGAAATAATTTGGAAGTTTTGAAAACGTAAAGTATGGAAACAGTTTTGATAGACAAATGAAAGGTTGGTTTTCGAATTGAAATTGAAATTGAATTTGATTTGGTTTTGAAATAAATAAACGACCAATCGGTGAAATAATTACGGAAGTTATTAAAGAGACCGGAATTCGGTTATGGATATACTCTCTATCTAAACCGGAAACCACTTTAATAACTATACGCGGAGTGATGATCCAGAATGAAGTGGTTGGATTGATGTACGTGATGACTGAAGAAAGAGAACGATAATGGATAACCTTGACACTTGTGTCAAATTGGAAATGACTAAAACAGGAGCTGTGCCGGGCCAATGGAGGATTGATACCTCAAGTGGACACACTTCTTCGAACTACTTATACTTATTGTCGATTGGTGCACCCTTGATTTTGGGAGTGTTGTCTCACGGTGTTGCGGGCGCTGCGGCGTTGCGTTCTCACCAGCCCGGATCAGGCGAACGGTAGTATCACTATCTTGGGTATAGCCTCATGTGCCTTGTCATACTTGTATTCCATTTATGCGCGACCACTACGAATTTGTTTTGTACCTTGAGTATATGGATTGCCCTCTGGTGACTTCCGGTTTTGGGGAAACTACGGTCTTGTATATGCTTTTGGGAATAAAAATGTGTTAAGGGTGGAATGGGCCATGACTTAACGCTATTTTGATATCTTTTTATATTACTGATAGACATTATCTACTTATCGTACACTACTACATAGTAGATAGTTTAACGGATCCTTAAAGGATGGTTATTCCAAACATCCTTTGAGTTACTTGTATTTCAATTGCTATTTCACTTGAGTTGGATTTATTAATATAAGAATGTTAATCCTGACTCGAGTGTCTTGTGTTTTGCTTTACGCTCGGGTCAGACTGAGTGTACCAGTATTCGAGACTCACCTTTGGAGTTGGAGCTTTGCTTGAAGATCCAGCCATCTATTCTGCTTTCAGTATTCGATGATTCCAGTGATGTATTCTGATTTGTATCTGATGTATTGTATTACTCTTCTGTTGTAAACTCTGATATGTTTTATATATTCATATAGTAGCTTCATGAACTACTATCTCTTTATTTCCGCTGCACTTTTACTCTGTGTCTGTGATCTGTGGTTATTTATTTACTGTATATGTTCAGTTTTGCCAAATTTAAATTAACAACGCGGTATTTTGAGCAATTCAACTCCGGCATGAGTGTCTACCTATACACTTATAATGGATGCGAATGGTCCAAAATAGCGGGTCGTTACATTACTTTTCTTAATCTTCTTACCTTCTCTTTTTTGCTTCTTTGAACCTTTTGAAGATAGTGCACCACCCTTTACAGCAAGCATAGCCTTTTGATCCTTAGATGCAAACTCAATTGACCTCAACATGTTGAGGAGCTCTATGAGATTCACATTCAATTGGTTCATATTGTAATTCAGTATGAATGATTCATACTAAGGTGTAAGAGAACCAAGGATCAATTCACCTTGTAATTCATTACTAATATGTACGTCCAATTGGAAAAGCCTATCAATATAGCACTTCATCAATAACATGTAATCGTCCACCTTCTGTCCTTCGGTCGTTTTGGTATTGAATAGCTTCTTCGTAAGCTTATACCTTGAGAAACGTGATTGTTCACTGAACATAGACTTGAGACTATCAAATATGTCATGGATAGATATGTTTTTGTGTTGTCTTTTCAATGGCTTATCTAACGTAGACAACACGAAATTTAGGCGACCTCTAGGTATGAAATCCATTTCTCATAAGCAAGTAGTAGTTCGAGGTCTACACTATCAATGGGTTATTCTTTAGGTTCGCATGTAATAGCCGACCAAAGAAGCTCCTAAGTCAACGTTATCTTAATCGCTCTTAGCCAATCGGTATAGTTAGGTGTAGTAAGCTTGTCACTTTCAGAAAATAGTTTTGGAGTTAACATTTTTCAACAAGTTTTAATTGGTAGATTATTAGGATAATATCGTAGTAGATGTTCTTATAATATTAGTAAGGTTAAACTTTATGTTTCATTTTACTAATAAGCTCCTACTAGTCTTTTATGTTTCTCCAAACCCAAAGTCGAAATGTGGCAATCTTTCAATTTAATTATTAGGTGTTAGGACTCGTCCATCTTGGAATTCTGACCTTGATTTCGCTCATCAAGTCATAGCTTCACGGATGATGGTTAACTCCTTATTGGTTATATAACTCCTAAATCTTGGTACCTTGTCCTAATTTTATTTTGACCTTGAGTTTGCATAACAAATCAAATTGAAATTATTCACTCGTACCTACTATATTGCGACGGCCTAAGTATGGTATATGTACCTTGAGTTTTGCTTAACAAATACATATAGTTATCTTACCTTGTCTATTCAATATATTAATAATACTACACGTAACATCCTTAGCATGAGTTTGCTCAACAACCAAGGAGTATGCAAGTGATTTATATATATATATATATATTGTAGAAGACAACATTGCATTGAAGATTCATTGTCACATACCGAAATTTTCGACTTTCGAAAATTCGACATCGATACTCACTTTATCGACTATCGAGCAATCGAGTGCCGGAAACTCCAATAGTGAGGGTTTTTAAGAAAAAGAAAAAGTAGAAGAAGAAGATAGAAGAAGAAGATAGAAGAAAAGGAGAAGAAGAAGAAAGAAGAGAAGAACAACAGAACAACATCAGATGCAGAAAACAATATCAGAATCTTACACATCGCAGCGGAACAATATATAATAAATAAACACTAGTCTTTTAAAACAAAGAACTATATCATTTTATATATACATCAATCATCAGAGTCAATATACAACAATGGACAGTTATATAAACTTGTCCTCATACAGAATACACAGCGGAACAAATACTATCAGATACAAATACTACGTCTCGCCATCCAGCTTGCTTCCAAAGCTCCAGAATATCCAGAATATCCTGATAATATAACTCTAGGCTGCCCGTGTGGAAATTGGTGGGCACCCAGAGTTTAGAAGGGAAACAATAAACTCCGAGTCAGTCATGGTGACTGGTGTGAGATCGTAAAAACAGTTTATCTTTAAAATAAACAACAGGAAAACTTTAATGTCAATTCGCAATGCTTTTGGAAAATGAAACTACCATAAGAACTCCCACCACACACACAATGCAAACGCAGACTTGGAGGAGATTTCTTCTTATGATAGTCAAAGATGCTTACTACGAAAAAAATCAAATTCTTTTTGATATTATTATTAGTGCATAGTGGAAAACATTTCGAAAGTATAATATAAATCTTAGCCAGCAAAGGTACCATTATATTATGCCTGCTATAGCTGCCTCCTGAGGAGACAGGTTATACAATTTAAATCGTAAAGGCTCGTATTGTTTCTTTGGATTTCCAACAAATGGTCAGGCTAAGGAACTTCCTTTTCCACGATGGGTACGTCCCTGGAATAGACGACCCGAGAACCTAACCGGATCTCTGCCAACACAAGGCCGGGTTACCTCTGCAAAAATAGGTAACTACTGACACGCGTATGCCATCCCCCGATCGTAACCGATCTTCCCGAGGATCCCCGATTCGCAACAACCACAAAGTAATAAATTTGCAGCAACCACAGAGGTTAAGTATCTGGTCTCCATACCATGATACCACCTTTATCCAGAAGGAATGACATACAATAAGGGGCGCTACTCCCTAGAACCTTGCCGCATCCTTCCTGTTTCGACCATTTCCGGGGTGTGAGGCTCGACGAAGTCTCGTCCACAAAGCTACGCTTTCTACAAAGCCATGCTTCGGGTCAAACAAATGATCAATCTATGATCACAAAGATATAAGATCAAACAAATGATCATATCGCAAATGATCAAACACTGATCATTTCACAGCAACACTCAGTATGCCACGTTACCAAATTGGGATATATCGCTGATAAATTTCAACTACATAACCTCTGAGCTCGTACGTCTCAGAGAAGGGTGTTAAGCTAAGAGAATAAATTCTCCACCACCAACAGAAATGTATTTGAAAGAAATCAGCTTTATATCTCAAATTGTAACGTCAGACACACAATCCATACAAGTCTGTTCCGGGATCGAACAGAACCGAAGGCACTTCTCACAAAGCCCTTGCATATCCGGATAATTTTCAACCACGTCAGGACTTCCCGTCACTAAGGGTGATAAAAACCTCTAAACCGGAGATCAGCCGATGTAGAGTAACTCGACGGTAATCCTTCCGTTTTCAAAAATATCCGGTCTTCAACACCGGTCTTCAAATGCAATTCATAACGACGTATCACATATTCGGAATGGGTTATACGACCCCATGGTCCTTTCCCGGCTAACCCGAATAGTGAGCGTAAATTCAAAAATAAGTGTGGCATTCAAATTCATCCAATTCACAACATATACCTATCTAAGGTAATTATTGATAGTCGGTTATTTAACTATCAATAAAGATGCGCAACCTCATCAGATTCCAAATAATTTTCCAAATTATTTTATCTTCCAAAAATATCTTTACTAGATATAAAATTTCCACACTTCAAAATAAATCAATATTTATTTTCAAAACGAATTCCCATTCCTTTTATAAATTCCCTAGTGAATTTATATTTTCAAATATCTACTGATATTCGATTTCCAAATCGTTTTCAATATTCAATTAAAATTTATCTTTAAGAAGATAAAATCTCAAAAACGTTTCATTTCATTCTGGAAAACATTCCCATACTTATTTAATAATAAGTATTTCACAAATCTATTTATTTTCAACACTTGGAAAATATTCGATATACTTAAATCAATATTTAGTATATATTTCATTCTTTAAGGAAATCATTTGAGTCAAAACAAATGTTACGTAAAACATCGTTACGACGACTCAAATCACTAGTATAGGGATTCAGATTTTAAGATAGATATATAAATCCCAATACTACATAAAAATATTTCCTTTCGGAAATCATTTACCATAACAACAGTGTTATAGTCCACCATTTCCTTATATTTCTCGAAAACGTCTATTTCAACAATAATTGTTGAAATCTATGATTTCGATAGTTCACCCGTTTTAAAACATCTTTTAAAACAATTTACTTCATTTCGGATATCACTTTTTCAAAACCATATCCATTTTACTTAACAATATATTCACTGTCCCAAAATCGTGAATATACTTCACTAATTACATTTCACTATTTTCTACACGTTTTATCTCAATAATAATTCGCTATCCAAAATCGCGAATATATCTTCTTTGATAATCTCCTATATTTAATTTATCAAATTCAATTGATTTTGAATTTATAAAACAACGTTTTTAAATCCTATTTCTATATTTTTTTAACAACTTTGATTTATAAATCTTCTTTATTAACGATCCGATCAATATTCCATTTAAAAGCAAAAATCCAATTTATAAGTAAATTTCTTAGAATCATTCATTCTACAACTTCATACTTTATAAATCTATAAATTTCATATCTTTACAATTTATAATTCTATACATTTCATATCTTCACATTTTTATAATTATAAATTTCATATCTTCACATTTTATAATTATAAATTTCATATCACTTATAAAACTCATTTTAAAATTCCAATAACTTTAATTGATAAATATCAATTTGATACATCTTTTATATACATTGGTTTAATAATTCAAAAATCTCAACATAAACCATTTTATAAATTTCTTAACTCTTTATTTCAAAAGAAATTACTTATTTTGTTAAAATTCACAAAATCTTAACTGTTATAACTTTAAAGTTTTAACGTTTTTCTATTTAAAGTAAATCAATTCAACAATTTAAATAAACGTATATTTTCAAAGATCACTTTTAAAATTTCACTTTTAAAATCAACATCGTTATTTTTAAATTTCAAAATTTGAATCCAATGATGCAACGCATCAATTAGTCCATCACAACATCAAACATCATATATCATCATATGATAACAGAATATATATCAACATCTGTAAATAAATAAATACAGTTGAGGAATCCAGTTGGATCCCTCCAACCTGTTTCCCTGCATCCAAAGACGTTAGCACAATACCATTCCACTTCGAGGTGGAATATCGCGGTATATGGGTTTTTATAAAAATCCGCTTACTAACGGCGCAATAGGGTCTCATCCGCTATACGAGGCAAGAAATCATCAATCCAATATATACATATGCCAATATGTATATATTGCTATATATATATATATAGATATATCCTACTATATCTAATACACATCCAATAGCAATCATATCAGTCAAATCAATAACTGTAATATCCATTTTCATTTGAGTGAGAAAAATCTCACCTTAGCTTTTATTAGCAATCCCCTTTTCCATTCCGGAGTTGTTTTCTTCATTTCTACCTTGTATAAATATTTATACCATTTATTAATATTCATATCAATCGAATAACCAGTTATCGTTTAATAGTTTAATTAACTGATAGTTTTTATTTAACCCAATTTTTTTTTAATAAATTGATTTAACTAAAGATTAAATTTAAAATAATTTTCCATTTAATAAATTTATTTAAATTTGGCTAACGATTTGGGTTTAAACCAATGATTTATTCTTAATATAATAATTTGAACTAATATTTTCCTTTGAAATATTTTAACAACTTAAAATAATTAAATTGGTAAATAAACAAATTAATTGCCATTTTAAACTTTTAATCTAACTAATATTTCAATCTCAAGTTAATGATTTTTTTATTTTAATTAAAAATTTAAAATTCGAACTAATTTCCTTTAATTAAATTTGTTCAACCAAGATTTTATTTTTAAACCCAATTTCTTTTAATAAAATATTTTCTGGTTACCAAAATAATTACAAATTTATCTAACAAGTGAAAAATAAGCATGAATATAATTTTTATAGATATGTTTATATTTTCTTTTCAAATCTTTATATATATATGGATAAACAAAAATAGAGATGTTTATACTCAACTGCTATATACCTTAACTGTTTTTATTAAATTAAATGAAAAGAAAGAAAAAGAAAACTACCTCGCTAAACATTGGCCTCTGCCCTAATAACTCGCTGCCGTAGACCCAAGACCAACATCGCCGAACTATCACCGGAGGAACCCTCTTCTTCTCCTCCTCTCGTTCACCTCCCAGCAGCCAATCGAGTACTTCCCGAAGCCATCCCCAAATCCTCCCAGCGCCGACTGTTCACGCGGCCACGAAATCGCCCACAATCGCGTAAGACTCGCGACCCTGCCTCACCTCGTCGCCGCAGCCTCGAGCGCGCGCGCCATAGCCTGAAGCTTGCAAACACCCCATCTCGATGAACTCCCTCAGTGCGACGCTTGCTTTGTCGAACTGAAGACCACCCACGGCCTCTCACCGCCGCCCTTCGAACACGCGAGGCTCGAATCCAATCGCGACCATTGCTTTGCTTCTCGCGAAACCCAACTCCACGATACCCAGAGGCGACGCGCCTTAACTTTTAACTGTCGATTTATTTTTTTGGTTTCTCTATATTCGAATGAATTCGAGTGAAGGCTGAGATGGTTTGATTTTTTTAAAGAGGAGATGAATTTTAAATTATCGGCCATTATTTTTTTTTCTCTTCGTTTGGATTTTGAACTGAAAAGTGGCAAAGGAAGAAGGTATTTGAAATCGAAAGCAGCATGGTTTGCACGATTTTTACATCATGATTTTTTTTCGTGATTTGAGGCGCAAATTTTGGGAAGAACGTGCTGATGTGTTGACCCATTTTAAAATGTAAAATTTAAATCGAATTCGATTAAATTTCCACGCGTTTTCTAACCGTACGCTCACAAAACAACTCCGAAAAATACGAAATTTGAAACCCGGTAATAATTCAATATTACGGATCCAATGGAGCTGGTTTCGTCGAATTCCGAGACTGTGTGAAAATTGACTATTTTTAAATATCGATTCGAACGATTTAATTTCAAAACTGAACAGATTGTTTCCAAATCAATTTCTGAAGGTTCTGTTATCTTCCGTATTATCAATACGAATTTTAAAAGCTTTTGAAATATTTTTCTTCAGCTTAAAATTGAAGATTTAAATTTTTTATTCAACTTCAATCGATTAAATTTTATAATTTAATCGTCAAATTCAAAGTTATATTCGGGATTCAAATTAAATCATCGTTTAAATATTTAAAATTAATTAAATATTCTCAATTTAATTTGTTCAAAATTCTGGGTCGTTACAAACTTCCCCCCTTAAAAGAATTTCGTCCTCGAAATTACAAGTTAGGAAAAATGGTCCTTAATTCGTCTACTATCTTTCACAATCCAATAGTTTTATCAAATTTTCAAAACAAATCTTTCTACTAAAGATTCGTTATCAACTCAACTAGCTTTCCAACTTCAACTCTAAGTTTCAAACAACATTGTTTAACTTCTCAATTCAAATTCGAGTTTAAATTCAAATTTTAACTTCAAAATTTTCTCAAAATTTTTCTAACGCCCTAAATTCCCGAAAAATTTCACCAGCGTCTCCTTTGCGCGGCTAATACGGTACGACTACAAAATGTCCCTACGGACTCTCAGATTTCAAAAAGAAAAAGAAAAAGCCAAGCGGCTAGAGAAATAAGTCATCAAATCTCATATTCGAATTTAAATACATACCTTTTCGAGCAATTCAAATTTATCTTCGAAATCAAAATTCCAATTCCTTTATAACACCTGTATATCCTACTAGCCATAATATCTAGTTACATATTCAAATTATTTTGCAAATTTTATTACAAAATTTTCAATATAACTACTTATATCATTTTTAGCTTACTTCACTGTTGAAGTTACATATTCATATCCATTCAATTTTACATTTCTAATCTCATTTGAATTAAATTTACATTTCCAATTCAATTTGGATTCAGTCTATCCTTTGAATATTAAATTTTATCAACTATTCTTTATTTACAACTGTACTATTCTAGATTAGTTTCAGTTACTAATTCATCACAAATTCAATTCTCTTTATTCAAATTCGGTTTCAACATTTAGTTTTAATCTTATTTACGTACAATTGTGAATTGCATTCATTGAAAACTTATTTATACTTACTTGAATTTATCTTTAAATTCGAACCATCCCTTTTATTAGTTCACAATTCAAGTTTCAATTTACTAATTCATTTCTAATTCTAATCCACTGACAAATTCAAATCTGTTTTCAACATTCAGTTTCAATTCCAGTTTTATCTTCATTCAATCATCCCTTGGAATAATTTCAATATCACATTTACTTAAGAATTTCACTTTATTCACTTATACTTACTTTGATTTAACTTCATCTTTTTAAGTTAAATTTATTCTATCAAAATTCAATTTGTATAAGTTATCAACTTAGTAATATTTCATAAATATTTCTACATAGTATTCCAGAGTTTACCAACATTTCAAAACCCATTTTTGAAAACAGTTCAAACTATTCTTTGAATTTTCTAAAACAAAATCCAAATTTTCCAAACAACCTCCATTTAAAACCCTTTGGCAGCAATTCCTCTTTTGGAAACCCGAAAATGAACACCGGTGATGTCGCGATCATCATCGGAATTATTTTCCAGCGACCTAAAAGAGTTTAGAGCTTTCATCTCTCCGAAATACTTTCCAAAACCTTTGAAATTCATTTTCAAATCAAAAAGGAATTTAAACTTTCCAAATTTCCAAAATTCTCAAATTCCTTTCAAAACATTTCCAAAAACTTCTCTGGAATTCCGTTTTCATTTATAAATCACATTTATAATTTATATTCTCAAATTTCATTTGTATGTGAATTTATTTCTTAACTTTGGAGTTACGATTTGAATTTCTTATTTAATTTCATATAAAAATGATAACATTTCAATATTATCATTTTCCTAACATCCATGCAACCATATACTGTAATAATTTACAGAAAATCATTTCTTTTATATACAAAAATAGTTTTGGGCAAAATTATCTCATTTACCCTATTTTAAAATCAATACTGTGTCGGTTTATCTTGTTTAAGAGTTTAGAAACCCCTATCGATTAGAGTTAGCTAGACTGCACCGACCAGAATCCATAAACAATCAACCAATAAGTCAACACAATACAAAACAATTTCATATTCACTAACAAATACGCACTCGTATCTATTATTACGCTCAACTCATTCTAGAGTATTGCTGACTCTATCTCTAATGAGTAACACCCAACAGAGCAGGGTTGTCGATTAACCATATGCTCTGATACCACTTTGTCACATACCGGATTTTTCGACTTTCGAAAATTCGACATCGATACTCACTTTATCGACTATCGAGCAATCGAGTGCCGGAAACTCCAATAGTGAGGGTTTTTAAGAAAAAGAAAAAGTAGAAGAAGAAGATAGAAGAAGAAGATAGAAGAAAAGGAGAAGAAGAAGAAAGAAGAGAAGAACAACAGAACAACATCAGATACAGAAAACAATATCAGAATCTTACACATCGCAGCGGAACAATATATAATAAATAAACACTAGTCTTTTAAAACAAAGAACTATATCATTTTATATATACATCAATCATCAGAGTCAATATACAACAATGGACAGTTATATAAACTTGTCCTCATACAGAATACACAGCGGAACAAATACTATCAGATACAAATACTACGTCTCGCCATCCAGCTTGCTTCCAAAGCTCCAGAATATCCAGAATATCCTGATAATATAACTCTAGGCTGCCCGTGTGGAAATTGGTGGGCACCCAGAGTTTAGAAGGGAAACAATAAACTCCGAGTCAGTCATGGTGACTGGTGTGAGATCGTAAAAACAGTTTATCTTTAAAATAAACAACAGGAAAACTTTAATGTCAATTCGCAATGCTATTGGAAAATGAAACTACCATAAGACCTCCCACCACACACACAATGCAAACGCAGACTTGGAGGAGATTTCTTCTTATGATAGTCAAAGATGCTTACTACGAAAAAAATCAAATTCTTTTTGATATTATTATTAGTGCATAGTGGAAAACATTTCGAAAGTATAATATAAATCTTAGCCAGCATAGGTACCATTATATTATGCCTGCTATAGCTGCCTCCTGAGGAGACAGGTTATACAATTTAAATCGTAAAGGCTCGTATTGTTTCTTTGGATTTCCAACAAATGGTCAGGCTAAGGAACTTCCTTTTCCACGATGGGTACGTCCCTGGAATAGACGACCCGAGAACCTAACCGGATCTCTGCCAACACAAGGCCGGGTTACCTCTGCAAAAATAGGTAACTACTGACACGCGTATGCCATCCCCCGATCGTAACCGATCTTCCCGAGGATCCCCGATTCGCAACAACCACAAAGTAATAAATTTGCAACAACCACAGAGGTTAAGTATCTGGGCTCCATACCATGATACCACCTTTATCCAGAAGGAATGACATACACTAAGGGGCGCTACTCCCTAGAACCTTGCCGCATCCTTCCTGTTTCGACCATTTCCGGGGTGTGAGGCTCGACGAAGTCTCGTCCACAAAGCTACGCTTTCTACAAAGCCATGCTTCGGGTCAAACAAATGATCAACCTATGATCACAAAGATATAAGATCAAACAAATGATCATATCGCAAATGATCAAACACTGATCATTTCATAGCAACACTCAGTAGGCCACATTACCAAATTGGGATATATCGCTGATAAATTTCAACTACATAACCTCTGAGCTCGTACGTCTCAGAGAAGGGTGTTAAGCTAAGAGAATAAATTCTCTGCCACCAACAGAAATGTATTTGAAAGAAATCAGCTTTATATCTCAAATTGTAACGTCAGACACACAATCCATACAAGTCTGTTCCGGGATCGAACAGAACCGAAGGCACTTCTCACGAAGCCCTTGCATATCCGGATAATTTTCAACCACGTCAGGACTTCCCGTCACTAAGGGTGATAAAAACCTCTAAACCGGAGATCAGCCGATGTAGAGTAACTCGACGGTAATCCTTCCGTTTTCAAAAATATCCGGTCTTCAACATCGGTCTTCAAATGCAATTCATAACGACGTATCACATATTCGGAATGGGTTATACGACCCCATGGTCCTTTCCCGGCTAACCCGAATAGTGAGCGTAAATTCAAAAATAAGTGTGGCATTCAAATTCATCCAATTCACAACATATACCTATCTAAGGTAATTATTGATAGTCGGTTATTTAACTATCAATAAAGATGCGCAACCTCATCAGATTCCAAATAATTTTCCAAATTATTTTATCTTCCAAAAATATCTTTACTAGATATAAAATTTCCACACTTCAAAATAAATCAATATTTATTTTCAAAACGAATTCCCATTCCTTTTATAAATTCCCTAGTGAATTTATATTTTCAAATATCTACTGATATTCGATTTCCAAATCGTTTTCAATATTCAATTAAAATTTATCTTTAAGAAGATAAAATCTCAAAAATGTTTCATTTCATTCTGGAAAACATTCCCATACTTATTTAATAATAAGTATTTCACAAATCTATTTATTTTCAACACTTGGAAAATATTCGATATACTTAAATCAATATTTAGTATATATTTCATTCTTTAAGGAAATCATTTGAGTCAAAACGAATGTTACGTAAAACATCGTTACGACGACTCAAATCACTAGTATAGGGATTCGGATTTTAAGATAGATATATAAATCCCAATACTACATAAAAATATTTCCTTTCGGAAATCATTTACCATAACAACAGTGTTATAGTCCACCATTTCCTTATATTTCTCGAAAACGTCTATTTCAACAATAATTGTTGAAATCTATGATTTCGATAGTTCACCCGTTTTAAAACATCTTTTAAAACAATTTACTTCATTTCGGATATCACTTTTTCAAAACCATATCCATTTTACTTAACAATATATTCACTGTCCCAAAATCGTGAATATACTTCACTAATTACATTTCACTATTTTCTACACGTTTTATCTCAATAATAATTCGCTATCCAAAATCGCGAATATATCTTCTTTGATAATCTCCTATATTTAATTTATCAAATTCAATTGATTTTGAATTTATAAAACAACGTTTTTAAATCCTATTTCTATATTTTTTTAACAACTTTGATTTATAAATCTTCTTTATTAACGATCCGATCAATATTCCATTTAAAAGCAAAAATCCAATTTGTAAGTAAATTTCTTAGAATCATTCATTCTACAACTTCATACTTTATAAATCTATAAATTTCATATCTTTACAATTTATAATTCTATACATTTCATATCTTCACATTTTTATAATTATAAATTTCATATCTTCACATTTTATAATTATAAATTTCATATCACTTATAAAACTCATTTTAAAATTCCAATAACTTTAATTGATAAATATCAATTTGATACATCTTTTATATACATTGGTTTAATAATTCAAAAATCTCAACTTAAACTATTTTATAAATGTCTTAACTCTTTATTTCAAAAGAAATTACTTATTTTGTTAAAATTCACAAAATCTTAACTGTTATAACTTTAAAGTTTTAACGTTTTTCTATTTAAAGTAAATCAATTCAACAATTTAAATAAACGTATATTTTCAAAAATCACTTTTAAAATTTCACTTTTAAAATCAACATCGTTATTTTTAAATTTCAAAATTTGAATCCAATGATGCAACGCATCAATTAGTCCATCACAACATCAAACATCATATATCATCATATGATAACAGAATATATATCAACATCTGTAAATAAATAAATACAGTTGAGGAATCCAGTTGGATCCCTCCAACCTGTTTCCCTGCATCCAAAGACGTTAGCACAATACCATTCCACTTCGAGGTGGAATATCGCGGTATATGGGTTTTTATAAAAATCCGCTTACTAATGGCGCAATAGGGTCTCATCCGCTATACGAGGCGGGAAATCATCAATCCAATATATACATATGCCAATATGTATATATTGCTATATATATATATAGATATATCCTACTATATCTAATATCACATCCAATAGCAATCATATCAGTCAAATCAATAACTGTAATATCCATTTTCATTTGAGTGAGAAAAATCTCACCTTAGCTTTTATTAGCAATCCCCTTTTCCATTCCGGAGTTGTTTTCTTCATTTCTACCTTGTATAAATATTTATACCATTTATTAATATTCATATCAATCGAATAACCAGTTATCGTTTAATAGTTTAATTAACTGATAGTTTTTATTTAACCCAATTTTTTTTTAATAAATTGATTTAACTAAAGATTAAATTTAAACTAATTTTCCATTTAATAAATTTATTTAAATTTGGCTAACGATTTGGGTTTAAACCAATGATTTATTCTTAATATAATAATTTGAACTAATATTTTCCTTTGAAATCTTTTAACAACTCAAAATAATTAAATTGGTAAATAAACAAATTAATTGCCATTTTAAACTTTTAATCTAACTAATATTTCAATCTCAAGTTAATGATTTTTTTTATTTTAATTAAAAATTTAAAATTCGAACTGATTTCCTTTAATTAAATTTGTTCAACCAAGATTTTATTTTTAAACCCAATTTCTTTTAATAAAATATTTTCTGGTTACCAAAATAATTACAAATTTATCTAACAAGTGAAAAATAAGCATGAATATAATTTTTATAGATATGTTTATATTTTCTTTTCAAATCTTTATATATATATGGATAAACAAAAATAGAGATGTTTATACTCAACTGCTATATACCTTAACTGTTTTTATTAAATTAAATGAAAAGAAAGAAAAAGAAAACTACCTCGCTAAACATTGGCCTCTGCCCTAATAACTCGCTGCCGTAGACCCAAGACCAACATCGCCGAACTATCACCGGAGGAACCCTCTTCTTCTCCTCCTCTCGTTCACCTCCCAGCAGCCAATCGAGTACTTCCCGAAGCCATCCCCAAATCCTCCCAGCGCCGACTGTTCACGCGGCCACGAAATCGCCCACAATCGCGTAAGACTCGCGACCCTGCCTCACCTCGTCGCCGCAGCCTCGAGCGCGCGCGCCATAGCCTGAAGCTTGCAAACACCCCATCTCGATGAACTCCCTCAGTGCGACGCTTGCTTTGTCGAACTGAAGACCACCCACGGCCTCTCACCGCCGCCCTTCGAACACGCGAGGCTCGAATCCAATCGCGACCATTGCTTTGCTTCTCGCGAAACCCAACTCCACGATACCCAGAGGCGACGCGCCTTAACTTTTAACTGTCGATTTATTTTTTTGGTTTCTCTATATTCGAATGAATTCGAGTGAAGGCTGAGATGGTTTGATTTTTTTAAAGAGGAGATGAATTTTAAATTATCGGCCATTATTATTTTTTCTCTTCGTTTGGATTTTGAACTGAAAAGTGGCAAAGGAAGAAGGTATTTGAAATCGAAAGCAGCATGGTTTGCACGATTTTTACATCATGATTTTTTTTCATGATTTGAGGCGCAAATTTTGGGAAGAACGTGCTGATGTGTTGACCCATTTTAAAATGTAAAATTTAAATCGAATTCGATTAAATTTCCACGCGTTTTCTAACCGTACGGTCACAAAACGACTCCGAAAAATACGAAATTTGAAACCCGGTAATAATTCAATATTACGGATCCAATGGAGCTGGTTTCGTCGAATTCCGAGACTGTGTGAAAATTGACTATTTTTAAATATCGATTCGAACGATTTAATTTCAAAACTAAACAGATTGTTTCCAAATCAATTTCTGAAGGTTCTGTTATCTTCCGTATTATCAATACGAATTTTAAAAGCTTTTGAAATATTTTTCTTCAGCTTAAAATTGAAGATTTAAATTTTTTATTCAACTTCAATCGATTAAATTTTATAATTTAATCGTCAAATTCAAAGTTATATTCGGGATTCAAATTAAATCATCGTTCAAATATTTAAAATTAATTAAATATTCTCAATTTAATTTGTTCAAAATTCTGGGTCGTTACATTCATAATCTTTAATATATTATATTGAGAGATATTGACTTATAGAATAATGTATTTCTTATGAAATACCCTCGTGATTCAAGTGTTGGACACATCGAAAATCACAGTATACGTACATTTACGTATGTACTTCTTAAGTCTATTTAGAGGTTTCTTTATGTTCCACTATTAATTCATACATCCATATTATATAAGTTTATTATTATATAACTTTTATATTTTAATTTACTTATATAATAATCTTATGTTAATTTTTTTTAGTTAATTTTATATTGTTCTAATATAACATTTACATAGAATGTTTATTAATATAGTATAACACATATATCATATATATGCATATATTATTTAACTAACTGACCTTTAGTTAATTTACTTAATTAAACGATTAAATTAAATTAATTTTGAAATTCATTTTATATACATACATGTATATTTATGTTATTTTAATATTTTAAAACAGTATAACGTATATCATAATATATAACACATGTATATATTTATTAATTAATTAACTTATTTAATTAATATATTTTATTAACCTCAATAATAAATTTATATATTTAAAAATTAATTTATATTAATTTTCTAACATTTTGAAAAAAATTCATTATATTATAACATTTATAATGTATATTTTAAATTTAACAATTAAATTTAAAATCTTATATTTTTAACATTCAAATAATTTTGAAAACTAGTCCAAGGCCTGATTCAAATTGGGCCTTTTCTATTAGAGGCAATCTTTGGGCTCACATATCTATTCAGGTTAGTCGGTAGCTAGGTAGGGCAGAGTACTTGATTACCCAAACTCAATTGTTCGATACTACCTTTCTAGACATCTCATTATCTATACTGTGAGCTCAACTAGTTAACGCTAACATGACTAATTTAGACCACATAAGCTATTGGGCTCTGATACCATTGCTGGAACTGGGCTAGCCAGTAGTAGAAGAAATGGGTGAATTTTAATTTTTTTTGCCATTTTGGATCTTTAGTGGGCCTATGAAGTCTAATTTACTTAGAACATTTCTAAATTACTTTTAAATAAAATCATTATCTTATTTAAATTTATGACATAGTTTTATATTATGTAATTAATATTATATTATATTATATATACATGTATCACATATATATGTATGTATGTATATGCATGTGTAACATATCAATTCATGCAAAGGTTAATACGCATTATATAAGTGCTGGGATTTACACCACAACGGATATGTTAGCTCATCTAGTATACAAATATATCGTCCAAATGTATGCTTATATGCTTTAACTTATGTATACAAAATATTGCATATATATAAGTTTATATTTTATTTTCAATAATTATGAATATACATATATACATATACATATACATATACATATACATATACATACATATATATGTGGAACTTATAAAATACATATACATATAATTATATATATATGTATATATATGTATATATATATGTATATATGAAAGACATTTGAAATATATTATAAAATTTAATTATTTATTTTATTGTAAAGTAGAATACAAAATTAAATTATTTTTTTATACCTAGAAATAAATAAATAAATAGTATATATACATATGAATGAAATATATACAATATATATGTATATATATATATATATATATTTAGTTATTTACCTAATCATTCTAACGACAAATTTGATTTTTTTTAATTATTTAATTTAAATTTTCAATCGAAAATAAATAATAATATTATATAAAAATGTTTTTGAAATTATTATTTGTGTTTTGATATTAAAAAAATTTGGATGAGATTTTAGAATTTGAATATTTCAAAATATATTTTGTTATTTAAAATCAATTTTCAAATTTTAATTTTATCTTTTATATTAATATTTAATTAATATATATATAATTATTATTATTTTTTGCAGCCAAAAGTTTATTATGTGTGAAATTAATTTTATAAAATTTAAATTATATTTTTATGATATATTTATTTATTTAATATATTTATTTAAGTGATTTGAATTAAATAATATTTATATATTAAAATTTTAATTTCTGTGCCAAAAAATAAATTATATATATATATATATATAAAAATAAACTCTTCAATCGAGTTCCAATTTCGAAGGTGATATCTCTCAAATTGAGCGTTGAAATAAACTCTTGAATCAAATTCCAATTTCGAAGGTGATATCTCTCAAATTGCAGACCATCGATTATCGAATAGTGTTAATTTTAATTTGATTTGTGCTTGGAAATGGAGGAGAGGGGAGGATGAATTTTGGCGAGAGGTAGAGATAGTGGAGGGTTCAAAAAGTTAGTAGAAGAATGAGGGTTATGATCTATTTGTAGAGGTGAGACTAGAGAGATAAGTTAGAATCCTGATCAACTTTTCTCTCTTACCCATCCTCTTCCTTTATCCTATCAAAACCCTAACCTATTCTACATATCAAAGCGCCCCTACCTAGTCAACGTATGGCCAAACTTCCCTTGCCCATATTGGCTTTAAATCCAGTCTTAGCTCTTACAATATTCATCGCGTTTAAATCCAATTTAAACGCGTATCGATATTGTATATTGATTAATATGTTTATAACTATTATAAACATATTTATCAATATCGTTTAACAAATCAAATAAAATATCATAACTAATATTTCATAAATAATAATTAAGTTAATTAATTTATAAGTATTATAAATTAATTAAATCATGTGGTCAATTGAGTATTCAACGATTTGGTTGTGCCACTGTTTAGGTGTAAATTTAGTCAACGCTTAATATCAAAAAATTCGAATATTAATGTTCACATATCACTTAGCACGCGGTGCAACATTTTGGCCAAATTTATCGCTTACTTATATTCTATAAGATCCAATTTTACTTTGTTAAGCGTTACCCAATTATGACTATTATTTACACCAATTCTCTTCGTCAAAACTATATCACTTTGGACTTACGTAATTTGGTAATGGTCAAAATTCCAATATTGTCCATATTCAAATCTATAATCCAATTATAGAGTCCTTAAATCAATAATAATGATAATTATCAACTGAACTACTCTGGACAGAAATTTTGATTTTGAGTTGACTAAATTTGACCGTGATACTAACCCAATATAGCCGTGGAGACGAATCATCTCTAGAATAGTGTTTCACTTCTAACACTTCCACTCGACCTAACTATAGTCACTCGATGGACGTCATGCCATGATTCGACTATAATCAAAGGTTGAAGCTTTCATGTTAAAGATTAATAGTATTTTCAAGTCAAGAGAACTGTGTAAATCAATCACATCGATATTTTCCGTTTGACCTTAGTTATACTAACCAACAGAAAACTATCGAGTAAGTCATTTTATAGTTATCCAATAATTATCGGTACGTAACCCCTTTGTGTTCCCATCACTTATGAGAAATACACTACCCAACATTTGGAGAGCGTTGCATACTTTAGTCTCAATGGATGCATCGATATCTAGTCTCGACACATCTTGACTAAGAATATATAAAATGATGTGTTTATTATATTATGATACAATACACATGATTACAACTATTTGTAATTACAATCAAAAACACGCTATTTATGGATTTGCTGTTAAATATCCTTGTAATTAATATCCTTGTAATTAAGACTGCTTTTTTGTTTCAAGTTAAAAAATGTAAATGATAAAAGAGCAAATGAATGTCAGCATTAATATGTGATTAATATCGGCCTTTCATTTCAAGGTTAAAATAAATAAAAATAATAAAAATGGTAAATTTTATATTTAAATATTTACTTACTTATGCTCTCAGCCCTATAATAATATTTTTTATTTTTTCAGTTTATAAAAGTAAGACATATGTATTAATCGTTTGATTCTGTACATAATTAATGTTAAGCTAAAAAGGAATATTTTTAAGTCCAGAAATACATAGTATAATTTCAACATAAATTGATTATACAAATGAATATATGAATGTATGAATAATCAATTATATATTAATATATATATACAAAGATATTAAATAAAATTATATTTTTTTGTTGAATGTATGTTTTACATATATAAATTTTATGAAATTTAAAACATTTAATATATGATTTATAATACTTAGAAACAATTACTAGTTTACCAAAATCAATAATAATAATAATATTTTATTGCAAAAGGATATAATATTTTTTTACCTTTTCTAGTCGTGTGCATTAGCATAGCAAACATTCATAAAATGAATTTATTATTATTATTATAGATACAACTGTATACATAACAACCCAATTTGTGATAGCATTTTGATATTCAAGATTCATAATATAATCTAACATCATATAATAAGTCTTTGTGTACACGTTAAAATGTTGAAATTATCTCCTTGAATCAGTTCATAAATTAGAAAGTGCTAGCTCCTGAATTGCCGATTACCAACAATCGAATAGCTTTGAATTTGATATAGTACGAACTTGGGAATATTTCGTATTATTTTTAGGGAGCCATGGCTGAATTTTTTGATGTTTTGTAGAGAATTGTCATCAATTAAATGAAAACACAATGTTGTATTTGAGGAATAGAATTAATGTTTGATTAATGTGGCACTCTTTTTTAACACTTGCCTTTTCATTTCAAATTCAAAAAGAAAACTCTATTTTTTTCATTCCTATGTCATGGCCAGCCATACTAAGCCAATTAATGGTTGAATATATATGCTTACTCATGGAATTTAAACACATTTAAGTCTGTACAAAAATTTCTGCATTTAAATCCAATTTAAATGCGCACTAATATCATATATCGTTCAGTAGATTTATAACTGTTATCAAAACACTGCTAATCATATTCAATGCATGAAACAAAATATTATAATTAATATTTCATAAATATTAATTATTTTAGTTAATTTATAACAATTATAAATTAGTTAAATCAGGTGGCCAAAGGAATATTCAACGTTTTGGTTGTGTGACTCTTAGGAGTAAATTTGGTCAACGATTAATATCTAATAATTCAAATACGTTCACACATCACTTAGCAAGTGGTGTGGCATTTTGGCCAAATTTATCGCTTACTTCGTTTCGGTAGAATCCACTTATTAAGTGTTACCCAGTACTGACAATTATTTACACTAGTTCTCTTCATCAAAACAGTATCACTTTGGACTTGTGGAATTTGGTAATGGCCAAAATTTCAATGTCTCCCATATTCAACTTTATAGTCCAAACATAAAGTTCTTTGTTTAATAATAATAACTATATTTAACCAAACTACTCTGGGTAGATATTTTGACTTTGAGTTAACTTTGGTTGACCGTGATACTAACCACATATAACCGAGGAGACGAATCCTCTCTTGAATACTGTTTCATTTTCAATACTTCTACTTAACCCAACTATATTTGTTCGATGGAAGCTGTGCTATAATTTAACTATAATCAAAGTGGAGCTTTTGTATTAAAGATCAACAGTATTCTCAAGTAAACATAACTGTGTAAATTAGTCACTTCGATATTTTCTATTTAACGTTGGTTATATTAACCAATAGAAAACTATCGAGTATGTCATTCCATAATTATCAAATAACTATCAATACTTAACCCTTTGGCACCCCCAGAAGCCCTGAGTAATACACTACCCAACATTTGGAGAGCATTACGTATTCTAGCCTCAAGTATGCACTAATGTCTAGTCTCGATATATCTTGACTAGGAATATTTAAAATAATGTGCTTATCATATTGTGATATAATACTCATGGTTACTGTTGGGTAAGTTTCGACCGGGCCAGCCCACCGAACTGCACCACCGGACCAGATCTCGCCTACACGCTCCTACCACCAAACCAGAATCTCACCGAACCGACTCCTTCCCCTGCCTGCCGAACCAAAGCCGCTCCACCTATTACCGAACCAATACACCAGTACCAGCCTCCACCGAATCAACCTCCACCTATTACCGAACCAATACACCAGTACCAGCCTCCACCGAATCAACCTCCACCGAACCAAGGCCTCACCGAACCAGCCTCTACCGCTCCAACCACTACTGAATATCTCGCCATCGGACCAAGTCCCACCGAACCAAACTCAATCCACTCACAACTGGACCAAGGCGTACCGGATCAACACTGCTAGGCTAGATCGCATCAGCCCAGGCCCACCAGGAGCTATATACATCCAAGACCCCTGCCCCCAGCCTCACTCTATAAATAGAGGGGCAGGGGTACAACAATGGGGGACAAGTTTGAGAGCTCAAGCATGGATAGAACTTTCAAACAACTTTCATATACTTGTATCAAAGCTTTGTACTTGTAATCTGAAGAAGAAAGGATAAATAACATATAAAGTGGACGTAGGCACATTTTGGCCGAACCACTATAAATCTATGTGTCTTTTGCAGTTTAGTCCCTGCTTTTTACATATTTGCATAAATCACCTAGATCACTAAGAACAACATAAGCTCAACTAAATGATACGACTTGGAGGTGTTTTCCCATTTTTTGTGCAAACATTTTTGGTGCTTTCACTGAGAACGAGAAGCTCGAAGCTTCAGCTTCTCCCACTTAACCTTCTTCCTAACAGCGTCGTTCATTGCTTGGAAAGCATGCCTCCGAGGCAGAAAAAAGACGTTAACAAAGGAAAGAACATCGCAACTAGCAGTGTTCCAGATCCAGTGGTCACAGATCAAGTAAATCGTCCCATTCCAGCAGCAGTACCAAATGAAGGTCAGGCAAATTCGACAACCCCTGCCATAGAACAGCCGGCAGCAATTACTAGGGCAGATCTAGACAGGGTTGTGGCTGAAGTGACTAACCGCTTCACATCCCAGCAGGAAGCCTTGGTGGACCAACTCATGTCATGCTTAAGGGATGCTGAAGAGTCCAACCGCAACACTGAATCATGGGGTGAGTCCCAGTCTAGAGGATCTCAGAGACAACAAAGATCTTCCTTCTTTGAAGGAGCTAACGACAGAAGCGGCCATGGTAGGAGCCGAGACCGAGCTCAGCCCGAAGTTAGACCTGAGGAAACGCTTGGAACCGAACCCAACGGGGGAGGTACCGGGCGTAGGTCAACTGTAGCCGAGCCTGTCGTACTGCCTAACCACGGAAACACCAGTGAACGGGGCCGAGCTAGAGTCCAGCCCGAAGTTGGACCCGAGGAAGTGCTTAGATCAGAACCCAGCAGGGGAAGATCAAGGCAAGGGCCAACTGTAGCTGACCCTAGCATGCTCCCAGAAGACCAAAGACAACCACTGGAAAATATTAGGAATGATAGACGATACCATCCCTACAGGTCTTCTGGACGGAATCAATCCCACAGAGCAGAACCGAACTCATTTCTATCTGCTCCAAATTCTGATGAAAGGATGGCACGCTTGTTCAGAGAGTGCATCCAACGGGATCAAAGAGACCGAGGAATAGGCGCTAGGGTAACCAGCCCTTTCGCCCGCAATATCGAAATTTCCATCACCCCCCGAGAATGGAAAATGCCAACATTGGAACCTTACAAAGGAACCTCTGAACCCATTGTACACTTACAGAGATACACACAGCATATGCTCATGAGTGGAGCAACAGAAGGAGTGCTGTGCAAATGCTTTCCGCTATTCTTAGCAAATCTAGCTACCTCCTGGTTTTGCCATCTACCCCAAGGATCCATCAGCTCATGGGAGATGTTGAAAGAAAAGTTCATCAGCCAGTTCCGCATTCATGTGGAGCAGCCCAAGGACGCTTATTCCTTATCCAGTATCAAACAAAAACCTGGAGAGAAAGTGCAGCAATATCTAACCCGATTCAATGCCGCAGCGGCCGCAGTCCAAGATGCCGATGAGAAGCTTATCTTAATGGCCCTCTGTAGCGGTGTGCATCCGGATACTAAATTTGCTAGAATATTGACCAAAGAAAAACCAGCTACTTTACCCGATTTCTTCCATGAAGCTGGGAAATATATGAGACTTGAAGATGCTGCCACTTAGAGGCAGACAGGGCAACAAAATAAGGCAGCTCACGGCAACACGCCTGCTGTAGCAAAGGACGTTCGAAGAAATGATTCTAGAGAAAACGCTGGGGGCAAGAAGGGTGAAAAGCGCCTATATCGGCCAGGACCGAGATTTGACGCTTACACCCCGTTGAATGAAACGGTCGAAAACATCTTCCTGGCCACTCAATACGAAGTTAGATACAAACGCCCCCCGCACAAGAAGGAATCAAATAATGCAATTAAGTCTGGAAAATTCTACCGCTTCCATGAATCCCATGGGAATGACACCAACGAATGCCATCATCTCTGGGACTTGATTGAAGAACACATCAGAAGAAGAAGACTAGAATGCTATGTAAAAGGCCAGGACAGGACTCCAGTTCCTGCCAAGGAGAACCCAAGGCTACCCTCCCCAGAAATAGGCAGAGGAAATCGCAACACCGGCGGCTCCAGTCAAGAGAAGATAGTGGTCCATACCATCTCGGGAGGGCCACACATCGCCGATGGAAGCTGGACAGAGATGGAAAGGTACGGAAAGTCACTTAGAAACAATGAAGAATGCGTCAATTCCATTATAGAAGAACGCCACCCGAAGCGGATAGAGAATGATGACATCACATTCAGTAGGCATGACCTGGAGGGAAGGCATTACACTCACACGGATCCCATGGTTATCTTTGCCCGGCTCGGCCCAGCCGAGGTCTTTCGAATTCTAGTAGACACTGGAAGCTCAGTAAATATCCTATTCAAGCATGCTTTTGACAAAATGAAGCTGTCATTAAAGGATGTTCTTCCCTGCAATAAACCACTACACGGTTTCACAAGAAATGCGAAGATGCCCCTCGGACGACTGGACCTCTTTGTTGAAATTGGAAGTCATCCCCGCTCCGTTGTGCAGAAATAGACATTTGTGCTGATAGAAAACCACTCGGCCTACAACGCCTTCTTAGGAAGGCCAGCCTTGTCTGACTTCCAAATTATCCTGGCCCCATGGTGCCTGAAGATGAAATTTCCAACGGACAATGGAGTAGGGGAAGTAGAGGGAGACCAGGACATTGCTCGAGATTGCTATGTAACCGAACTTTGCAACAACCACAGGAAGGATAAAGGGAAGAGTGTAGAGATTGCCCTCTATACAAAAAGTTTGGAAGCATAGCAACTAAAGAAAGCCCCTCCTCTTCGATATACCAGCGACCCTTTCAATGAATTAGACCCCAGGGACAAAGAGGAGGAGGCCACCACCGAGCCTGTAGAGGCTATGGAATTTGTATCTGTAGATAGACATGACTCGAGTAGACTATTGAAAGTCGGGTCCCAACTAAAACCAGAGCTGAAGGAACAACTCATTGATTTTCTCCGCCACAACTTGGATGTATTTGCATGGTCACACGCTGACATGACCGGAATCTCCCCTGACATAGCATGCCACGTACTAAACATTGATCCTACCAAGGCGCCAGTAAAACAGAAAAAGAGAAGTATGGGGGTAGAACGATCAGCTGCCCTCGATGAAGAAGTAAAGAACCTACTTGCCAATGACTTCATACCTGTGCAGTTAATGCCCCACTATATCCCCGCTATAACTACGATATATCTTATAGCGGATTCCTACTGCTACGATTTTTCAATATATCCCCAACATATAGCCTTTCAGCTTTAATCCCCGCTATTTCTGCTATATCTCGTTATTTCCGCTTTATTCCTCTATTTTCGCTATATCTTCTATAAAAAATTGGATTGAAAAATGATATTTATACGCTATAAAAATTATGAAATTAATTAATTTCATTGAATTTTTGATATATGTTTAGAAATGATAATACTCTAACATTCTACTAAATTAAATTAAGTTATATAACAGTTTTACATTCATTTACAATACATTTGCACATATTTTTATTTAAAATTATTTTGTATTAATTATAATTCAATTGAATGTTAATTTTTCACATAATTACTATCTATATATTTGTAAAAACAACAAGTATGGGATTTATATGCTATTTTAGAGTAATCCGATATATCCCGCTATATCTTCGCTACATCCCCGCTATGACTTTTTGCACCTCTACCGCATTGAATCCACCGAGCGCTTTAACTGCACAGCTTCATACGAGAAGCCATCTACCCAGAGTGGATCGCCAACCCGGTGCTGGTAAAGAAGGCTAATGGGAAGTGGCGAACATGCATTGACTTCTCCAACTTAAATGACGCCTGCCCGAAGGATTGCTTCCCACTTCCCCGAATCGATCAGCTTGTAGACAGCACAGCCGGGCACGAACTCTTATCTTTTATGGACGCATACTCAGGATATAACCAAATTCCTATGCATGCTCCCGATCAAGACCACACTAGTTTCATCACTGACCGGGGATTGTACTGCTACAAGGTAATGCCTTTTGGACTTAAAAACGCAGGGGCCACCTATCAGCGCCTCGTCAACAAGATGTTTGCAGGGCTAATAGGACAAACTATGGAAGTTTATGTGGATGACATGCTGGTAAAGTCAAGGGGAGCCGACGATCACGTAAGCCACCTGGATGAAATGTTTCAAGTACTTCGCCAATATGGAATGAAGCTAAATCCCCTAAAGTGCTCCTTCGGAGTATCATCAGGAAAGTTTCTAGGATTCATCGTCCATGCCAGAGGAATTGAAGCAAACCCTGAACAAATCCGAGATCTGAAAGATATCAGGATACCTTCTACCCGAAAGGAGATGCAAAGCCTAAATGGGAAGGTGGCCGCCCTGAGCAGATTCATCTCTAAAGCGACCGACAAATGCATCCCCTTCTTCGAAGCTCTAAAGAAAGAGAAAGGAAAATTCGAATGGACTGACGAGTGCTTAACAGCTTTCCTTAACTTAATCGAACACCTCCAGAGACCACCAGTACTCTCAACTCCGAACAAAGGTGAAGAGCTATACCTATACCTTGCTGTGTCATCTCATGCTCTAAGCGCCGCATTGGTGAGAGAAGACAAACGCACGCAGCGGCCAGTATACTTTGTAAGAAAGAGGTTTACAGGGGCGGAAGCCAGATATCCTAAACTTGAGAAACTAGCGTATTGTTTACTAATCACATCACGGAAACTGCGTCACTATTTCCAGTCTCATTCCATCAGAGTTCTGACCGATCAACCGCTAGGGCAGGTTCTCCATCGTCCCGACACTTCTGGGCAACTACTTAAATGGTGCATTGAACTAAGTCAATACGATATCACCTACCATCCTCGCACCGCCATCAAGGGACAAGCCATGGCCGATTTCATTGCCGAATTCACTACCAACGAAGGTAAGGAGCAATCGGAAATAGCAGAAGACATCAAGTGGAATCTCTTTGTGGATGGTGCGACAAATGAACAAGGCTCGGGGGAAGGCGTGGTAATAATCACTCCCAGGGGGAATAAGCTACACTATGCTATAAGGTTGGAATTCGCTGCCACCAACAACGATGCAGAGTATGAAGCAGTGATAGCTGGATTAGAACTTCCTTAGAAATCGGAGCCAATTCTTTGTGTCTTCATAGCGATTCCCAACTTATTGTAAATCAAATACTAGGAGAATTCCAGGCTCGAGAAGAACGACTCATGGCATATTTAAAAAAGACCAAGTTGCTTCTCAATCGATTGGATCACTATTTAATCAAACACATCCCTCGGGAAGAGAACCAAGAGGCCGACGAATTGGTGAAGCAAGCTAGCATAAGAGACGGCGCTATTTCCGGAGCAGTAGCCATCTCAAAGCAACTGAGCCCAAGTTTTGAGCAAGTGAATCTGATAGCTGCAAACGAAGAAGCAACTTAGATGACTCCCATCCAAGACTACTTATAAAGTGGCACACTGCCCAACGGGCGTAACGAAGTTAAGAAAATCTTGAGGAAAGCTTCCCGCTACACAATACAAGAGGGCACCCTCTATCGGCGTAGCTTCTCTAACCCCTTATTAAGGTGTGTCGCTGGAAGGGAGGCCAAGGAAATCTTATCCAACATCCATCAAGGAAGCTGCGGAGATCACACTGGAGGGCAGACTTTGGCAAAAAAGATACTCCGATATGGATATTTCTGGCCCACCTTAAGCAAGGACGCCTTAGATTTCGTCAGAAAATGTGACAGATGTCAGAAATTTGCTAAGATTCCACGGCTACCAACAACTGAGATTACTCAAATGACCAGCCCTTTGCAGTATGGGGAATTGACTTGATTGGCGAACTGCCAATGGGCCGAGGCAGGGCCAAATATGCTATAGTGGCAGTCGACTATTTCACTAAATGGGTGGAAGCAGAACCCCTAAATAAAGTATCTTCGGCAAAAGTTATTAATTTATTGATCAAAAATGTTCTATGCAGGTACGGAGTCCCATTCAAAATCATATCGGACAATGGACTTCAGTTTGATAGTGAGGAGTTCGCCAACTGGTGCCAAGAGCACGGGATTCACAAAAGCTTCTCATCCGTAGCTTATCCCCAGGCAAACGGACAAGTCGAAGCTGTCAACAAAATTCTCAAAACTCTAATAAAAAAGAAACTCGAAAAGTCAAAAGGCGCTTGGGTGGATGAACTTCCTACGGCACTGTGGGCCTATCGCACATCTTTCAGAACATCAACAGGGCATACTCCTTTCTCTTTGGCATACGGATCGGAGGCTATGCTCCCAGTTGAAACTATAATGCCTTCCCACCGTAGGATCCACTATAACCCAGAAGAAAACGAAGAACTCCTCCACATGTCTTTGGATCTAATTGAAGAGAGAAGAAACGATGCAGCACTCAAAACATCAGCTCACAAGCAAAAAGTGGCAGCGCAATACAACTCCAAAGTCAAGCATCGTAGCTTACAAGAGGGAGATCTTGCCCTCAAGCGAATCTTCCCGCGCCCCAGAGCACTAGATCCAATCTGGGACGGACCATATGTAATTCATAAAGATCTCCACAATGGAGCTTATATTTTGTCAACAGTGGACGGGGAGGTGTTCCAGAGGGCATGGAACATCCAACACCTTCGTCGATACTTTTCTTAACTTGTACTGCCCATATGAAGTGAATTAACAAAGAGAATCAGTGGACGTAGGCATTTTCGTGCCGAACCACTTTAAAAAATTTGTCTCTTTTTAACTTGTTCCTTTATATCTCGGCTACCTGTTAAATTTATCCTTTTTTGTTAAACAAAATCCTATGTAATGACATTTCCATTCAAAACACATCGCGACACGACTCCACCTGGACAAGACCTAACATGTACTATACGAATCTATGCCCTCGCCAATGAGACACTTTTGCTCCGGCATCCCTCTGCTGCGGGTTAACTCATTGCTCGCGACGGCCCTCAAAGCCAACTGTAATGAGCCGATTATAAGCCACCAAGAAGGCCGACTATAGCCAAGGCAGCTCATTACGGCGTTCGGCTCGCCGGCAACTGTGAACCTACTTTAAGCCCCAACATAAGGTGTGGCCAGCCAGGGGTAGTTCACGGTTGACGATCGGCACCCACGCTAGCCGGCCACAGTAAATCGAATAATACCCACGATTACGGGCCATAATGGCCCGGGTAGTTACTGTGCGCGATCTCGGCTCCGATGCGTCTTAAGTACGGCTGTGGTAAAAAGATTAACTCCCCGCGGAGGCGTAAGATGGGTGACAAATGTCTCCAAGACCCACAGCTAGGGAAAGTGACTACAAAGCCCATTTTCCACGAACTGAAGCACATCGAAGGCCTTCCGTGATTGGAAGTTTTACTATTTCTCATATTTCAATTTTATTTAAAAAACTTTTCTCCTATCCTCTATAACGATCCCTAAAGTACATGACACATAATAGGAGACATTCGCTAATGGGAGTGGGAACTCACAACGGGACACTAGGCCGCATTCCATACTCAGTCACACAAGATATTCAAAGCTGCCATTTACAAGTAAAATATGAAGGGCGGTATTTTCTTCTTTCGTGTATAAATACGTGGCTATAATTTATTCACACATCACACTAACATTGCAAGACATGAAATTGTACTTTAAGCAAGAACTTGGCGTCAAAAACAATTGAATCGCAGGCATACGCATAGCTATATTTTTTATACAACATGTCAAAATAACAAAAGCATTCAAATACGACAGAATCGGCTTAAGTTAAAAAATTACATGCCAAAAATAATGTTGTTTATTACAAGTGACATAATTACAACCTAAAAGTTCTGTTACTATTTTGAGACTAACATATACAACAATGTTTAAGTAAGCAAAAAGATATCCAGGTCAAGTCAAGGAGCCGGCTGCATCGGGGCTTTACCCTTATCCTGTTGACCGCCTGTCCGATCAAGGAGAGAATTCATTAGTGATAAGCAACCAAGTTAACGGAAAGACTAAAGGGGAGGACTTACCAGCATCTGCTCCTTGATCATCTTGATCATCATCTTTTACTTGCACACCTACCTCCTCAGCAGCAAGCAGCCGCATGCCCTCCTTCACCGCCACCTTCTCCTCCTTGGTGAATTGGGCCGTAACCACATCCATTCCGAAGACCTCGCCACCTTCCTTATCTGCATCAGCCTTGGCCTCCTCCACAGCCCTGAGATAAATCCTGGCCATAACCCGGGGATAATCATCCATCCAAGATAAGTTACCCTGTTTCCAAGTACGGAAGTACAAATCCTGGAGCATCTCATCTATCATC
Organism: Allium fistulosum; assembly: GCA_030737815.1. Classification (NCBI taxonomy): domain Eukaryota; kingdom Viridiplantae; phylum Streptophyta; class Magnoliopsida; order Asparagales; family Amaryllidaceae; genus Allium; species Allium fistulosum. Next base: position 909,557,851 of record CM060907.1, on the reverse strand, counting down.
CCCTCGTTCTCCTCAAACTCCCTCATTCGGACCTCAGAAGCCAATAGCTTTGCAACGGCAGCATCCCTCTCCAATCGATATCGCGAGCGGTCAGACTGAAGGGATTTCCTCATCGCCTCCATCTCATCCTTTAGCTTGATTTGAGCCAGCTCTGTAGCTTCAAGCCTCCCGGATAACTCCTCTACCCGCTCGAGATCCGCTTTCCGAACCTCATCCACCGTTGCTATAGCCATGTCAATCCGTTCCTTATAGGTGGCTTCCAATTTCCGCAACTCTGCCCTGCTGACCTCTTCCATAGTCTTCTTTAATTGCCTAGATGTAGCCTCATGCTAAGAAATCTGGATAGCTTGATCAGCAAGTTGTTTAGCCTGGTCAGAAACCATTAACCGCAGTCGAATATTGGCGCTCCCAATTTCCTCCCCATCCTTGACCAATCGGGCATGATGTCCCATCAGCTTCTTGTTTCCTCGGCGACCCGGTCGATGTTCGCCTTATCTTCGTCCCCTAGAGTTACGACCCGAGTGGTAAGCAAATCAAGGTCCAGGGACTTAGCCTCGTCAAGCACTTGTACCATAGGATTGCGAAGGAGAAGGTGTTCACCAGTAACCTCGTCAAAGGAGATATCCTGAGAGGCCGGGTCCAGATCTGGATGACCCGCAAATGGATTACGAGCCAAGCCAGGATGATCTATCGGGGTAACGGTAGGATTTTCAAACGGATGCGGAGAAGGTATGAACTCAGTATCCCCCGCCGTGGTATCGTGAAGAGGCCGGAGTGGGTGCTAAGGACCAGGTAAAGGTTCGAACAAGGAGCAGCTCCTCTTCTTCTTCTGAATGCCCTCTTCAATGACCCTAAGAAGAGGACGATAGCCGACTACATCCCCGGAGCGGTTGGTCGGAGGCTTCGGTTTAGTAGAAGCTTTGAGGGACTTATATTGATCAAGGCGGTGCCGAACATCTGAGGTCTTGGCTGCTTGGCCCGCTCCTGGAATGAAAACCAAGTGTCACAAGCAAGAATCGAACCGTAATTCAAGAAATGTGTCAAGTTAAGAAGAGTAAAAAAGTCTGCAGGAGTCAAAAATTCACCTTGGATCGCAGAAGTTGCCTCAGCGGAAACACTCCTGGAAGATAAATCGGCGCCAGCCCCGGCCTTACCAGCTTTCTTGGGCTTCTCCGCCAAAGCCGGTCCTTCCTCCAACCCTTCGAAGGCTTGGCGGAGAGCGTCATCTGTCCACTCTTGAATCACGCCTGCTTGCCCAGGAGGTAAAGCCCCAGTGCCATCACCGCTTTGTCCTTCGCCACCATCATCGCCGTGACGATCACCATCACCTTCTCTACCACTTCCGCTCTCCGCCTCACCTCCTTCATCCTCGTCTCTTTCCTCCTCCACATTTTCCTCCTCCAAAACATCTGGACATGTGCTTGGGGAGGGTCCATCGGACTTCTTGAGTTTCTTCCCCCCGACAACTGGATGTATCGAGAAGGGTCTCCTTTTTCTGCTCTTCGCCATAGCCCCTCCTTTAGCGTTGGCAGCCCTCTCCTCCGCCGTGTCTCTCTGCTTGACCACAGACTAATGTGGTAGAATAAGGTTGTGCCCCAAAAGTGTAGCGTTCCTGATCAGATAAGAAGCCGACCAATCCCTTCCCGTAATGGCTTCTATTTCCACAGCCATCTGAACTAGGCGATCATTCTCCACGACCGCAAAGCCACCTGTCGCTAGCAAGAAATAAAAGCACATAAGCAGAAGCATTGCAGTCAGAACGGGTATCATAAATAAGCTTCAACTTATAGCCAGAGGTGAAGCGACGGATGGAAACAGAGCCATCCTTGATGAAAACCCATTCCTTTTTGAACATGCTGAACTTCGAATATAAATCCAGGATTGGCTTGAAGGACACGGCCGACTCCAAGCTAATATACGGAGACCCCTTCTTGTAGCCTCTCATGTTGTACAGATACTGGATTTCCCGGTTGGAAGGAGGACGCCTGTATCTCCTCTGGAAGATAACAAACAGGCACACCAGGATGGCGTAGAAGTTAGGATGAAGCTGGAATGGAGCCACCTCCAAGTAGGTGATGAAGCTGACTATCCAAGCATTAATCGGGGGAATGGCCCCACACATGCAATGATACCTACTGTAAGCGAAATATCCTTCGGGGGGATTATATGGCATCACTCCTTCCCCCGGCAACAACATGTGTGCTCTATCGATCCCAAAAGAGCGAGAGATGACATCAAGCTGCTCACCTTTGGGGGAGCTGGGAAAACAATCAGGCGGTGAATTCAGGAGCTCTTGAGGACCATACCCGTCTACTAGCGATCTCGGGGATGGTCCATGTCGTTCTGGTGCTGCCTGAACTGGGGGCACTATGGAGGACTCTCCTTGGTCCTTAGATTTCTTCTTGTCGGATCGGGTTTCTACTTTATGAGACATTTATCTGCAACATAAGGAAGTATGAGAGTATGTAGTCTGGAACTTCACTCGTAATTCAAAAGGCAAAAGGTCATTTGGCCTTATACTCCCAAGATCATTCGGTAAGTTCATTCGGTACTCAAAGTCCCCGAGCCCATTCGGTAAAACATTTGAGTTCGTTCGATGGTTCAATCATAAAAGAATCATTCGGCAGAGGAAGACTCACCTGGTCCGGCAGATGAGTTGGTTCGGTAATTGATTGGGCCGGTTATTTTAAGCAATCAAGTTTGGTTCAGTATTCAATTGATTCGGCTGTCTCAGACGGTGAAGGGTGAACATAGATGCGAGGTTCATACTTATAGGCAAATACTAACGACCGGACCAATTGGTTCGGCACACAGGGCCGGATGAGGATATCCAAGCTAAAACAAAGCACGCCATGTGCATACACATGCCTTACTTTGGGGGGCAAGTGTTGGGTAAGTTTCGACCGGGCCAGCCCACCGAACTGCACCACCGAACCAGATCCCGCCTACACGCTCCTACCACCAAACCAGAATCTCACCGAACCGACTCCTTCCCCTGCCTGCCGAACCAAAGCCGCTCCACCTATTACCGAACCAATACACCAGTACCAGCCTCCACCGAATCAACCTCCACCTATTACCGAACCAGTACACCAGTACCAGCCTCCACTGAATCAACCTCCACCGAACCAAGGCCTCACCGAACCAGCCTCTACCGCTCCAACCACTACCGAATATCTCGCCATCGGACCAAGTCCCACCGAACCAAACTCCATCCACTCACAACCGGACCAAGGCGTACCGGATAAACACTGCCAGGCCAGATCGCATCAGCCCAGGCCCACCAGCAGCTATATACATCCAAGACCCCTGCCCCCAGCCTCACTCTATAAATAGAGGGGCAGGGGTACAATAATGGGGGACAAGTTTGAGAGCTCAAGCATGGATAGAACTTTCAAAAACCTTTCATATACTTGTATCAAAGCTTTGTACTTGTAATCTGAAGAAGAAAGGATAAATAACATATAAAGTGGACATAGGCACATTTTGGCCGAACCACTATAAATCTGTGTGTCTTTTGCAGTTTAGTCCCTGCTTTTTACATATTTGCATAAATCACCTAGATCACTAAGAACAACATAAGCTCAACTAAATCATAGGACTTGGAGGTGTTTGCCCATTTTTTGTGCAAACAGTTACAACTACTTGTAACTACTATCACAAACACATCATTTATGGACTTTCTGACGTATATACTTAGATTAGTTAATTATTTATAACATTTTATAACAATTATATAACAGAAAACACCTATTTCGAAAAAAGATTGGTTATCGAGTTAGATTTATGTAACAAATTATATAATTTTCCCAAGGGCATACCTATCATAAAGAATTAGTCAAAATGCTATTATTTATTTAAGAAAAATATCAGTTTTCCACTTGGGTAAGATTCATGATAATTTTGTTTGATGATAACCTTATTTCATGATAGTTCAAGGTTGAGATTTATGATAGCCTTGAAGTGTTAGACTCGGGATATCATTTAAGTTATGTTCACAGGTAGCATCTAATTAAATTTCATGATACCCATGTTTTACGATTAGTAAGGACACATGCTAGAATGTATTCAAGGTGCTTACATTCAATCTCCTAGGAGAATTAGGGTGGCACTTGTTAGGATGACTTTTATGGTGGAATGAGTGGTTATTTCATTAGAGACGTTGTTCAAGAAAATGATAAATTAGCGATAGAAAGACTAAGGGAGGTAATCACTAAAAAAGTTAAGATAACCTTAAGACTGATACCTAAATAAGTGTCTAGGTGATGCATGTGAGAGTGTTTGATGATTGTACGACATGGTTCATAACAAAATGATGTTAAGCACAGAGCATACTTAAATTAAAACAGACTAAATATATATATATATATATATAGTTATAGTTATGTTTGAAATGATGTTATATTTGTGCTCATGATGTGATGACTATTTACATGTTATGATGTAATAGGTATTGTTGATTTAGTGACGGGAAAACCCGTTCCGCTAGACTTTATGGCCTTACTATTTGTATGTTTAGGAAAATGTATTACTCATAACAGGCTTCTATGTCTGATCCATTTTTTATTATTGTCCCTATAAACTCTCAAGTATTCATTCGAGTAGGCTAACATTATGGACTAGACATGCATCTTTTGGAAGGCAAATAAAAGTTCCAAAGACGAAGCGAGGGCTTAGTAGAAAATAAAACTTTTTTGCATCCGTTTTTGTAAACTAGATTATATAAATGGTTAAGTGTTCATGTCAGCATCTTCATACGTTGGGCATGATACTATTATTTATGTTTCATTATATTTACCCCTACATGGGCATGTTTTGGGATTTTAAAAATGTAAAGACGATTAATGTGTAATGAAATTTATTTAACCGTGATGTCTACTTAATTTTGTTGAAAAACAATTGGACTATTGCCTGAAGAAAAAAATTCGTGAGTAATACTTACCTATTCTCCTCCAAACCCTATTGGGTTCGCATTTTTGTGTGATTTGATGTTTTGAATGTTGATGGATATGTTTTAATGAAGACAAAATATTTTATACACGTTTGGGGATTTAAATGACATTGTTTTCAACATGTTTTAGGGTAAAATATGGATTAATCTTCTCCAAATGCCTAGAAATTTTAATAAAATATGTTTAGCATTAAAATGGAGATGTTTTTTAATTTTCAAAATTTTATGATGAAAGAGTTATTTACAATGAATTAACGAGTATTTTCATAGGTAAATTAATATTTAAAAATATTAAAATTTAAATATTTGATAGAATTTTTTTACTTGAGGTAAAGGATGTCGTTATCGAGTTTTTGTGAAGTTTTGGGAATCTTCCGATGGATTTTTGAATTATTATGAATTAAACAGTGAAGGAGTTTATATCCTACTTAATACATTAATCAAGGAAATTATTAATCAAGGCTAAATTAAAGGACAAGATTTTCAGCTATCTTCAAAGAATGCTGTTATAAAGTAAAGTAACTAATGAACAAGTGAAAAGTGTAAAGAAATATTCACAAAGTTGTTCTTTTTCCTATCATCAATTACATGGGCTGCTCTCTTTAAAACACGTCCAAAAAATGCAGCCACTTATCAACCAAGGCATTTTGATTTTCCTAAGGATGGCATTCCAAAAGCACGACCTAAGGAGGTAAGAGATGAAGGTATAACATATTGGTATAACCACCTTGTTGGATTTTTTTTCTTGGTGACAAGTTATCGTATACAACCATGTCCACTCATTTCAGAAGAATTTGGAGGTCGAAAGGTGAAATAGATATTAAGTATAGTAATTTAAATACATATTTCTCTTTCTCTAATGAGGATTATTGAATAAGGGTGTTAAAATCAGATCCTACATTTACCAAACGAAAAATGTTTATCATCACTATGTAGAACCCTTCTTTTGGGAGTGCTCAAGCTCAAATTCAGACTGTCCCTATTTGGGTCTTCTTTAACATTCCACTTATTTCTTAAACCCTTCTTGTATAAATTCGTTTGCTTGCCATCTTGGAAGGTTGATTTGCTTTAATGAAAGCATGGAAAGTTGAAGAGATTTGGATGTGCAAAGACACTTATAGAAATAATGCCCGACCATGACCTCCCTACATATTGCCTTACGTGAACTTAGGAATGGATGCCCGGATGTTAGAATTGTGTATGATTGGAAGGAAAAGATATGTAGTCTTCCTAAAGTCTTTAGACATGAAACTTTTGAGTGCGAAAAGGAATATGAAGCTGGTTTAGAGAGGAATGATTGTCACCCACCTACTGAAATGCAAATGAATTTGAAGACGAAAAGCTTAAAGAAAGGCAACAATTTGAATAATACTCGGATCCAAAAGAATTAGAAAGTTCAAGGAGTGGTGGCAACTAAATCTCAGGGTAATAAAATATGGGTTAGGAAATGAAAAAGTGCAGTTAAAGAAAATGAAAGTTGTAGTGTAAATAATAATATAATCATATTGGAAGAAAAGAATGACCAAGCAAATCATACTATTATTCCCAACCATGCTCTTTCAGGCACGTCAGTAGACAACATAGACATAATGATGGGCCCTGCAGCACATGATGTAAATAATATATGCAATGATAATGTTAATGAGTCAATTCAATCTATTGATATTAATCATGTTAGATCCATATAAGAATTAATCTTTCCCAATGATTTTTCATTAAACCCTCTTAGCACATTTGCCTCTCCATTAAATAATAATTTGAAGCATTTACTGTTTCAGCAAGAATTCATGCATGCAAACTGTTTTACCCAAGATACCTACTATTCCCCATATCTCAAACCCTTTCTTAGTGCTTGTAAAATTCCCGAGGAATTTGATTGCTCTAATTTCGAACATAATTTAGATAAATCTATCAATCCCTCCCCACTTGAATAAGCAAATCCTCTCATGAAAATCTTTTCCCTCGTACCAACACTTCATTAACCAATATATCATCAACTCTTTCTTATTCTGAAATAGGAAAAACTTGCATTTCACACTCTAGACCGAGTGCTATCTCTGTAGTTCCTCAAGAAACTCTCCTTGATAGTAATGATGCTACAGATTCAATCTTCCAATCTTCTTTGCATGAATTTGTTGACAATCCACACCTCAACCCTAAGTTCTAGCTTTACCTCTGTGCATTACCAATGAAGTGCATGAGTTTCCTAATGTAGTGGACAATTCCATCATCTCTCCTAACTTCTCAAGTCCCACTGATAACCCATATTCACATAACAAGCTACCTCCGTACCTGACACTTCCTCCCCCTTCCTTCACCTCTCTTAATTGGTCAAAACCGTCTAGTGCCCTTGAAAGTAATTCCAAAAGAGGTAGGAGAAAGAAATTTTTCTCTAAAAGCTTCAAAATGATGATTTTGACCTTGGATTAGACTTTAATCCTAGTAAAACTCTACCACTGATTAGCTCTAAATCTTTACCTTGCACTCCCTCCACCAGAAGACACACAAGGCTTCATGTTTTACCGCCAACTCCTTCACTCTTCCAATGATTCCTCATAATATAGTAGTATGGAATATCAGAGGAGCTCATTAGCCCTCTAAGTAGTTAGTTATTAGGAACTTAACAATAGAGCAGAATATCCATATCATTGGTATGTGTGAAAAAAAACTAAGCCACTGTCTTACAATGCAAGTTAAACTAGCAATCATGAGCTCATGGAAACTTGATCACAATCTTGATCATGCCCCATATGGCATGATACTTATCCTTTAGAATCCTAATACATACTCTCTACCCAAACTTTCTTCAACTAACCAATACATGCACTTCTCTTGTACTCATATACCTTCTTTATCATACTTTAATCTTACCTTTATTTATGTGCATAATCCTTTCTCAAAGACTATCTTTCTTAAACAATCTTTCCCATCTTCAATATTCTTGCAATTGGATATTTCTCGGTGACTTCAACTATATGCATCACTCCAATCATAAATTAGGTAGCAATCATCTAACCATTAAGGATATCTCCCCTCCCTTAACCAAGCAATAGCTTCTTCAAATATTTTTCCAATGAATACGTCTAGGCCTCTTCGCACCTGGTTAAATAAGTCTAGATCTGGAGTGAGGATCTTCTACAAGCTTAACCGTGTATTTCATAACTCCCCCTCTCTACATAACTGGCCTTCCATTCATTGCATAACCCTTCTTCCCTCTCTATCCGATCATAACCCTCTTTTAATAAAATGGTGTGACCGTACCAAGGATAGTTTCTTTCTTTTAAGTTTATCTACAACTGAACAACACATGAACATTACAAGAATGTTGTTTGCAGGCATGGACCACTAATATCTCAGGAAACCCAATATTCAGACTTCAGGAAAAGCTAAAGCTCCTAAAATCAGCTCTCAAAATATGGGCCAAGGAAATATATGATGTTGGTAGTAAGCTCACCTCAAATATAAAGAAATAGCTAAGTGAAATACAATTGCATCTTGCCAATGATCCTATAAATCTATTGTTTGCTGAAAAAGAACAAACTCTATGCAACAATCTTCAAGCTGCATTAAGTATGGAAGCATCCATGGCACATCAGAAAAATAAGGGTCGGAATGAGACAGTAGGAGAAAGAAATACTGCCTACTTCAATCCAAACTTAAAATCTAGCAAGCCAGCCAGCCAAATGTTCCACTACCTCAAAGACATGCATGGTGTTCTACAAATGAGCCCTAAAAAAATAAACAAAGCATTCACTGATTATTTTGAATCAATTCTAGCATCTTCTACTCTTATAGGCCTGACTTGTCTAGTTTATTTTCTATGAAGCTCCTTATGTTGAACCAGCAGCAGGCAAATAGTATGATATCTTTGATTACTCCTAAGAAATTTAAGATATCGTTTTTTACTCAATGCAAATAGTATGGTGGGCCTGATGGCTTCAATACCTTCTTCTTCAAAGATGCATGGGACATTGTTGCTCCTAATTCTGTTACTAGAATTTAATACTTTTTCATATCTAATAAATATCTTCCAGGGATTAATACAACCAATATTGCACTTATTTCCAAAGTTGAAAATCCATCTTCAGTTAATCAATTTAGACATATCTCCTGTGCTAATGTTATATATAAATGCATTTCAAAGATTTTAGCTATAAGGTTTCAAGTTGTAATGGAATCCTTAATATCTCCTAACCAGACTGTTGAAATCCAGTACGCACATCCCTACGTGGGGCAACATATGAATTTGGCCAATACCTTTTAACAAAAGGAATCCCTTGTTGTTACATGCAACCAAACTCATATATATACCACTCTACCTCCATTATTTTTCATGATGTGGGACTATTCTTCATGTGAACGTGCGCCCATTACCCACACACAATGCGAGACACCCCAACAGATCTCCACCTTGGCTTGCATCCATATATGCATCCTCCGTTGCGCCAACACAATGCCTGCACCATATTGAGACTCTGCTCCCATGTCATTTACCAGATCCAACGTACCATGATCTAGCTCCACCTTAAGTCTAACTACTTAAGCCTACACTGTTAGCCACCACGATTTACAGATCTCTTACACATTGTCCATTGTCCCAGGCATTACCTTCGGCTCTGATACCATATTTAAATCCGGTTCGCACATCCTTACGTGGGGGCAATATATGAGTTTGGCCAACACCTTTAACAAAAGGAATCGCTTGTTGTTACATGCAACCAAACTCATATATATACCACTCCACCTCCATTATTTTTCACGGTGTGGGACTATTATTCTTTTGAATATGCGCCCATTACCCACACACAATGCGAGACACCCCAACAGGTCTCCACCTTGGCTCGCATCCATATATGCATCTTCCGCTACGCCAACACGATGCCTGGACCATATCGAGACTCTGCTCCTGTGTCATTCTACAAGATCCAACGTACCATGATCTAGCTCCACCTTAAGTCTAACTACTTAAGCCTACACTGCTAGCCACCACGATTTACAGATCTCTTACACATTGTCCATTGTCCCAGGCATTACCTTCGGCTCCGATACCATGTTGAAATCTGGTCCGCACATCCCTACGTAAGGGCAACATATGAGTTTGGCCAACACCTTTTAACAAAAGCAATCCCTTGTTGTTACATGCAGCCAAACTCATACATATATACCACTCCACCTCCATTATTATTCACGATGTGGGAATATTCTTCTTTTGAATGTGCGCCATTACCCACACACAATGCGAGACACCCCAACACAGACAACCTTCATCCTTGGGAGGTCTATTAGTGATAACATATTATTAACTTAGGAGTTACAGAAAGATCATAGTGGGGATTCTATTTCTCCTAGACATATGCTTAAGCTAGACATACAAAAAGCCTTTGACGTGGTATCATGGGAATTAATAGTAGCCGAGCTTTCAAGAATGAATTTTCCTATTCCTTTCATAGCATGGGTTTGTACATGTATTTCCACCCTTTATTGCTCTACCATTAGAAATGGATGCTGATTTGGCTATTTCAAAGGTACACAAGGAGTTCGATAAGGTGACTCCATTTCTACCTTGCCTTTTGTCATTATGATGGAAATTATGAACTCTATGCTTGGGGAGAAGGTGAACAGGAAATTACTGCAATTACATCCTAGATGTAAGGATCCAGTGATACCCATCTTCTTTTTGTCGATGACTTGGTTTTTTTTTACCAAACCAACCCCTATGAATATCAATCGCCTGCTTCAAACTCTTGTTGAATTCAAGAAGATAACTGGGCTAGCAATAAATATGCAAAAATTTGAAATTCTTATAGTAGGTCACTCCCTGAATAAAAGAGAAACGTCATAAGCTTATCAACGCTAAATGATATGCCCTTTAATGCTCAATATCTTGGAATACCCTTGCTTACATCTAGAATAACCACATTAAATTGCCTCCTTCTATATGAGGAAATTGCGTAGAAATTTTCTTCCTGGCCTAACTTCAAGCTCTATCAATTTCATATGATGAATGTTATCCAATCTATTGCTGCTGCTATGACCACATATTGGTCGAGACTTTATATTCTCCTGAATAGACTTACTTTAATGGTGAATAGAGCGATGAACAAATCTTATGGCATGGGGACCATTCTCTTCTAAAGATATACCTATCACAATCCATTAAGTTCGGTTGCCTAAAATTAATGGTGGGCTAGGAATAATGAATTTGAGTAAATGGAATATTGCTACCATGTTGAAATACTATGATCTAATCCTATCTGCTAATACAAATTTATAGGCAAGAAAGATACAAAACAACTTGATAAATGGGTAGAATTTTTGGAGCATCCCCATTCCAACCAATACTAGTAGGATTTGGTGAAATATATTAAAAATTAGATCAACTTTCTTACCACTCATCCAATGTAACCCAAACAACAACCCCTTAATTGACTTTTGGAATGACCCATGGGCCTCTTATAGCCTCATTTTGTCTATAGTCATTTCCCATAACCTTCAATACCTTATTGGTTTTTGCTTCAATGCAAAAGCTTTTGAATATATTACAAATGGAAGACTAAACCTCACACATCCCAATTTAGCTGCTGTCAGAGAATTTGATCAGATATTTCAAACATCACTTTTACATCCTCTTCGCAGGCAGTGAATTGGGCCACATCAAATAGTAAACATTCCACTTTTGTTGTATATAAACTTTTATTGGGTCATCAGGAAGTATTCCCTTGGGCGGGAAGGATATGGAACTCTAGGGTGTGATGAGAAATAAGTTCATGCTTTGGAAAATAATGTCGAATGCTGTCCAAACTAAGGGTAAGCTTCAACGGATGAGTCTCATTAATGAGGCTAACCGTGTTTTATGTAACACTGCAATTGAATCAAACGTTCACATCTTCTTTGCTTGCCCATTATCATTTAATGTTTGGAAAAGACTGTTTACCAATGGTTTCTTTCATCCTCCTTCTACTAATAGCAGGCTAGAGTGGAAGATGTGCAATTAAAGCCCCGCTAAAGCTCCACAAAATCTCTGCTATAGCCTGTAGCGCTCCTCGACTATCATGCTATTTCAATTTAGCATTATTTAACAGTAGATCCGCTTTAAGTCCCGCTATTTTCCTATACACCCATTAAATCAAAGCTTTTTAACACGTGCTTTAGTAATATTAATATACAAAAGTTAATTTGACTAGTTCTCTTTTAAAACAAATCAAAAAATTAGGATAAATAGCTAATTTTAAGGCATAAGTGCTCAGCATAAGTTAGAAATTTATTATAATCACAAAATCTAGTTTGTATAAAGCAGGGATGATTCGAGAGGTGAGAGTTTAGCCTCTTGATTTAGGAGTTCAAAGTTCTATCAGACTTCTAGAAAGTAGTTAAGCCAGTAGAGAAATGTCGGGGAATCGAATTCTGGTTGAAGGAATAAGGTAGGAAAGAAAGCAACATGTATATTAATTGGGCGAAGGCGATCGAGAGAGGGATTAAACAAGGGATAAGATTAAACAATATTACTTTATTCTACACAAAAAATGTGAGAATGATAATAAATTAAGTTTAAATATTTGGATTTACATCTAATAAAGCTTTTTGCACCTCCGCCATTTTCCGCTATATCCCCGCTTTATCTCTACTACAACTTTGTGCGCATCCACCAATATAGAACTGCTAAGCGTTTTAATTGCATAGAGTGGAACACAATTTTTAGATGAACGTGATGGAATACACCCCATTCCACGACTTTTATTACCTTCCTGAAGCGTTTTGCTGCTTGTATATGGTCTGAGGAACAACATGGTCTTTAATGATGGAGTGAGAAGCATGAGTGAGGTGTATCACCTAATTTTAGGGTAGGTCATATGCGATGTCAAAAATAAGGGTCAAGTTTCTCAAACATATTCTAGAACTAGGGTTGGTTGATCAGCTCTACTCTTTATTATGCTGTTATTTTGTTTCTTTTTATTTCCTTCTATGAGCCATTTTTGTCTTTGGCCCATTACGTTTTGTTGTTTCCTATTTTGTCTATTAATAAATGGGATGGGCACCCTTTTGCCAACCTTGCCTTTAAAAGATATATACTAGTTTTCCACTTAATTACGGATTTGCTACTAAACTCACGATAGCACTTGGGTCAGATTTATCACACCTTATTGTTTGCAACCAAATTTGCCACAAACACCCTAGAATAGATTGAAGTAGTGAAATAAATGAAGAAACTAAATGAAAACAAAGTAATATATCAAAATAACAAGAAAAACACAACAGAAAGCAGGAACAACAAGATTTATACTGGTTCGGCGTTGATTGTCTACGTCCATTTTGAATATTCTATTTATTGCTTTTCAATTAACTTGATTACAGTTAGAAATGGCAAGAAATAGCAAGAGATAAGAGAATAATCGAGGGAGTTGATTACAATAAGTGTTGTCTATCCAGCAGCCAAAAGATCATTAGAATGACCCCCTAGGCCTGTATTTATAGGTGAAGGCGTCCACCAATCTGACCGGGACTTCGGCAACATGGCCTTCTCATCAATATGGGCCCACCATATGGAGCGCTAGGCCCAACTCTCAATGGAGAGGGATCGTTACCGACCTCTTCATATGTTGAGTTTGGGGCAGCGACCCCTATGGTAGCTTCCTCATGCTCTAATATGACGGTGTCTCAAATATCAGGGTGTTTGGATGTGTGGAGCTCTTAATTTTGCTTAATCCTTGGTTTGGTTCCATATTAGTCTGAAGAATGCCGATCCCTCTAGCTTTACAGGTGTATAACGACCCATCTTTCTTAGAGTGTTATGTCGATCCATAGTGTTTCTTAAATACATGCCGCTCCCTAGTGCCTCGGGGTACTATGCCGATCCACACTCATTCGTACATAATCCTTAGCTCACATCATAGCATGCCAATCCCTTTAGCGCCAGAGACATATGCCGAACCCTCCATATCATGAATGCTATGCCAATCCATCTAGCATTATCAAACCATGTTGAACTGAGTACTTCAACATATACTGACCCCTTTACATTTCCATCTAAGTTGACTATCCAGCCTAGTAACCATGCCGATCCCTCGTGCTTCACCTAGCTATGCCTATCCCTAAAGCATTTCATCCATGTTAATTTCCACCTTTCCGACATCTTGCGCTATTTGTATGCTAACTCCATTCAACCCGGGCTTCGTATAACTGGTCGGACTCTATATCTGGGTCTTGTAGTCATTGCTTCATAGTCATCCTTTTTGACAACAGTCGGGTCTGTCTTGTGTGACCAGCCCAATATAGCCGGTTTAGGGTACCGGGTAACACTTTCCTTCAAAATATGTCTTGTGATTAACATGACGTGGTTTGCATTGGAAAAAGCATGAGTTACCAGAGCCGAATCCATACAACTTCCAGATTGACTTCTATTTCTTCATCGACTTTCAATAATACAAGTTTGATGTCTTATCCTGTTAGCTTGTACAAATTTAGTCATGTGAGACTCATAGGCTTTCTTCTATCTGATTCGATCTCGAACTTGAGTGTTTCATGCTTGACTGCGATTTTAATTGATTTTAAGAAGTTGAAATTTTAAAGTCTTTCCATGCATATTCATACATATGTTTCTGTTGCTGGCTCGTGGACGTGTTCGAACATTCATAGGTCATTGCCAATTTTTATTATATCCTGTATACTTGCGTTTGCAATCGAATCTTCACGACCGTTTGACAATTTCCAGTTGTCCATCATTTCTCTCCTTTCATTTTTATTCCATTTCTTTTCTTCCTTTTCTTTTCTTCCTTTTCTCTTTTTTTAAAAATTCTTGTGGAGGGATCGGCATCCGACATGCCGATCCTTAGGTGGGTTCACGTGGATAGGGATCGGAGATTCCTAATGCTGATCCCTCTTCAATTCCTTGACCAAGTCAGCCAAGATAATCGGTCATGTTTCCTTATTCACTCATACATTTAAGTTTGCCTCTTTCTATTCCTTCCCTTCACTTTTCCGCCCCTTGATTTTTACTTCATCCTGCCTTTGCATTTCTAAGATTTCTCTCTACCGAACCCATAACATCACGAAACCCTTCTTCACAAACATAATTCCTCCAACTTTAAGTCCTAAACTCAAATACGAACTCAAGCTATTTCCACACAATCGCTCCTCCTTAATCTTCAATTTGCAAAGCCCGAACACTTGCCCCCCTTATTTAACTTTATATGTATATATATATATATAGGTATGAAATCGTCTTTACTTGTGTTATAGGGTTGAGAATCTCGAGCTTGGATGAATTTGAGTGTTTTTTAGGCGTATTACTTAGTGGGTTATGTTGAGTAATGTGGGAGAGGAGGAGAAGATAAAGGAGCAGGAGAAGGAGAAAGAAGAAGGAGAGGGAAGGAGGAGGGTTCGGTTGGTGTCTTTGAAGGGATGGAGGAAAGTCAAGGCTTTAGGACTGGAAAGGGATAGTGTGACAGGGATCGGTATTGGATTGATTAGAGATGGGATAAGTTAGGTGAGGGATCAGTGAGGAGGTTACATTGGATGAGGGGTCGGCATGGGTAGGTTTAGGAATTGATGTGGCATGTCTAACATAGGAATCGGTAATGAGATTGTTGGGTGAGTGATCGGTAGGTAATATTTGCGGGGAGGGATCGATAGGTAGTCTTGAGTTAAGGGATTGGTATTGACAACTGAGGTGTAGGGATCGGTATTGAGGCTGGGGCAAGGGATCAGCATATAACAAAGGGATCAGTATTGAATATAAAAACTAATCCAACCTAAGTCACTCAAATTCTCAACTGCATACTGCCTTGCCGAACACAAGATGACTAAGAACAACGCAACTTGCTTGCTTAGACTGTCAGACTTAAGCTTAAACGAACAAACTTCCAGACTTTTCATCATGGACTAAATAAAAAACTAGCTAAAAAAACTTGGACAATGGGATTCATAATTCACAATGTCGATAACCGGTCCTAAAGTTTCCGTTGCCGATCAACTTTCTCGTCGATTGAAACGATCAGCAATGACAGTTTCTCTAGATAAAACTCCAAGCCTTGTCATTTTTTTCTTGCTTTTCTGGTTTCAGACTGTTTATGCTTGTTTCACACTACACTGCATTGCACTAGTTCACACACGACACGGGAGGAATAGGTTATTGTTTCTAATGTTGATTGTCTACCGAGTATAGCTGACATAGATCTTAGACGCATGAAGCACCCGGTCGACATGTCTTCTGAATCAACGGTGAGACATATTGGTTTCGAAGCAAGATCAAGTTCTACCACCATATCTGAAAGGCCTTCTTCGAGTCACCGCACAGAACAACCAGAAGCATCTAATCCTCAAGTTGATCTTTTCTCTGATATCCCAGCTCTACCAATAGAAACCATCAGTCCGGCTCCTGATGCCATTAAGGGTGTCATTGTTCTAGACAACCCCGTCGACTCACAAGCTTCTAGAATCGACGAAGCCACACTTCATCGTCTGTGCTCCATTCACGGGATCCCGTTCGAAGATGTTTTGGTTCTAATGAGGCAAGATAGACCTCACTTGTCCTCTGCCGGGTATACTGCTTGCAACAAGTTTATGTGCCGGGCTGGATGTGTGCCACCTTTTAACTCCTTAATCCGAGAGATGCTGAAGTACCTTGGGATCGCCCCTACTCAATTGCATCCCAACAGCTACGCCTTTATTCATGGGACTTTGCTGTTATTTATGAACGTCCTGTTGCGCCCGCCGACTCCCGAAGATATCAGATTTATCTATAATTTGAAACGACGATCAGGCAGTCCTTCTTATGTCTTCGTTGAGCCTTTGTCACACTACCAAGTCTTGACAGGCGCATGGAACAAGCTTTCCTTATTAAAGAATGAGTGGTTTTACGTGCGGTGTCCTCCTGCCTTTGAAAGGAGATGGTTAGAAGGATATAAGTGTTTTTTCTACTTTCCTCTTAAATTCGATGACTCAAGTCATAACTTCTCCTTTGAAAGTACTAGCATCCGAATCTCATCCAAGTGTTCGCCCATGTCCCAAAGGCGCCAAGTTTTCTAGAGTCATGGTCGCCATCCACACCACTCCCATTGAATACCGGGATATTAAACTCCTTGTAGCTGACGAGCTGCTATCTTTATTCGGGCTGTTAGAGGACGGCCGCAGAATCAAGCTCCCCTAAAGCCAAGCAATTCCGTAGGTTGTTACTATGCAAAGAGAAGAAACAACCAACCCCATCGTGCCCCCTGTCGAGGGAACTCAAGAAGTACCGAAGAGGGGGAGATCAAAGATTCTCAAGCTGATAGAACGTGAGATGATACTACATGCCTTGGAAAAGTGCCAGTGGTTGAACCACCGCAGGTCGGTCAATTGCAGACACCTCTGAAAAGGAAGAAAAGTTGGTGTACCGGCTGTGCAAAAGTAAGGCTGGGTTAAATCCGGAGTTCGTCATTACTCCGCTTGAAAAGGAGTCATCTTCTCGGCACATGGAAAGCTCATTAAAAGGATTCTCCGATCATCAAATTCCAGATGATATAATGACTTACAACTTTCTCAATATCAAAATCGAAGGACTCAACTCCCCTACTAGAAGTGGCGACGGCGTCCAACCTTCCAACATAGGGGACAACACTCTGATGAGTAAAGCCACTGTTATCGGTCGATCGAGGGGAACACTAGGACACACACTAACACTTGCACTCCACTACACTTGTTATTAATCCTTCATGCGCGAAAACTTTTAGTATGCTCTTATTTGGTTCTTTAAAGGTGCAATGTCTCAGTTTAGCGCCTACGATCATCTCCGAGGTTCTTCAACATTTTACCGCTCAAACTGAGACTCCAAGTCCAAGCGATGTAAAGAGAAATATGATGGACGAGATAAATATTATTATTCAAGAGAATCCTCTTCCTTATCTAAGCGGAAGTCTCAATCTCATTCTTCTCATCATGATGAACACTCTAATCTCCCTGCCTGTAGTGGGGAAAAATCTTCATATCGTGGCCCTCATGCCATCGCGCCCCACGAGCAACATTCTGGCTCGTCTAGTTCAAGGCAATCACGTGAGCACTGTTCCGGCAAGCATCCACTTGCCACATCTGATCCACTTCCACTGGTTGCCGCTCCCGATCCTACTACAGCAGAAAAGCTAGCTGAACTTAAAGTTATTTTTCCTAAGATTTGCTTTGATGGTCTCAAATTCCTTCCCTCCATACATGTTATTCCCAGACATGCCAAAGAGAGCTCACTAGCGTGTATGAACGATGTACTCATCCAACATGAATCATTTATCCATTTGACGAGAAGGTTACTGAAGTCTCCATTGAGTGCCAGCATGAAATCCACCATCTAAAGTTGGAGGCTATCCATGATACATATATCATCAAGCATCAAGACGTTGAGTTTATTAAAAAAAAGACCCGACTTGCAGAAGCCAAAAAAAGTGCAAAGGACACAGCAGAGGCGGTAAGTCGCTTGGAAACTTCCCATAAGAAGGAACTTGATGCGGTGCTTCAACGTAGTGTCACGCTTTCCCTAAAAAAGGACTCCTTGCAAAAGGAGAAAGACGCCATGGCTCGCCGCGCCAAAGAGCTTAAAGAATTGTTAAAGAAGGAGAGGGAGGAAAAAATCGAGACGCAAGAAGAGTCGTGGAGATACTATGAAGAAATCATCGAGGCAAGGAGCTTAAAACAAAGCTCGATGAGCAATTCGCCAAAATTGAAGCTTTGAAGGAAGAGCCCAGGAAGAGGGAAGAAAAGAAGTGCTTGAGCAAGCCAACTCTTGGGTGGAGGCTGCCATCGAGTCCGAGAGGAATGAGATTAAGGGCTTGTTCGATCCACTAATTGTCGAATATAACGCGAATCTCCACCACGACTTAAGCTTTCTTAGCGAGAGATATCTTGAATCACTCTCCGAGGCCGAGGAGCTTTTCGTAATGAAAAAGAATGAAGAGTTGGGAGAAGCGGAATTCAATGAAGAGGAATTAGTTAGACAAGTGCTTCGAGGTAATGAGCAATCTGTTCTAGCCACCGTCAAACTCCTTTTTTTAAGGCTCCTACACCGACTAAAGGAGGAGGGGATATCGTTGAGTCTGCTTGAACCGATGCTAAAGGTTCCTCTCTTATCCAAGTAGCCGAACTATCCTCTTCTCACGATATGGAGCAAACCCTTGGCTATGATTTGGATAGGCATGGATTTGGACCACATATGCTATCTCCCATTCTCGAAGGAAGCACTCCATTGACTACAGAAAGCCAACCGGACGTTGGTATTGTGCTAAACTGCTTTGAATCAGGAGAAGTTTTCGTTCTCGATGTGCAACGTCTTTTAACTAATGCTTATGCTTTGACAAATCTTTGCAGGTCTTCTAGTCCCTGATCAGACTCCTAGGAGCGGTGCCACCATAGAGCGGCATGAAAAGACAGCCGAAGTCCCGGCTGCTGTTGGTATCCCAAGGCCCGATTCTCAAGTCATCGGCACGTTCGATGAAGATAAACCTGAAGATTTGCCCCCTACTGATGAATCGGAAGATGTAGTAATCACAGGTGCTTCGGAGCACACTACTACAACTAGCATGAAGGAGAAGATCGAGGAGGAGGAAAAATTAAAGCATAAAGTGAAAAGCAAGCCTGTCGAGGTGGAAACTGGAGATCTTGATCTTGTACGACCACAAATTATTCCACCAGGTGGGACAATTCCAGGCGAAATCCCTCCTTCTTTAAGCATTCCGGCCAAGGGTGGCAAAGGGTCCTGGAAGAGAAGCTCGACCGACTCTACTCCTGAAAAATAAAAGAGGGAGAGAAGGTCGAAGAAGTAGTCACAACTTCATATCGCTGTACATAGTTTCTAGTAGTTACTTCTTCCCTCGATCATAGGTGTTCGGATATGAATCTCGTTCTTGTTTTTTGAAATAACTTGTACCGGGATTTTAGGGCTTGTGAATAAAAGTTTTGCTTTTGATTAATCGTCATGTGAATCGTTAATCTTGTAGTTGAATAATTACTTTCCATATTAATGTACTTAAAATCCATTGATTGCAAATTCCATTAACTATCCACCGTCTCCATCTCAAGGCCCCTCTACAGTCATTGCCTCAAGTTGAAAAAAATATGCTAAGTCGCAGTTGTAGTGAGCTATCTTATTTATACTTCAGTAGTTTGTACTTCTCCTATCGATTTTAGGTCGGAGTTGGTGGGATAGCAAACAGTCAGAATCCATTCATCTATCGGTTGTGGTTTACATGTCAATCCGTGCTCTGGGGACTTAAAGTCATTATGCGAGCGTTCGATTCACGCTAAATTCATTTATACTCATGTCCACACTCAAGGGACCTAAAATTTTCTTGTGGGCAGTCAATATCCACCCAAATTGTTTATACTCCAGTCCGCATTCTGGGGACTTAGAGTTTTTTCATGGGTAGTTGGTATTCGCTCGGATTGTTTATACTCTAGTCCGCACTCTGGGGACTTAGAGTGTTCTCGTGGGCAGTTGGTATCCACCCGGATTGTTTATACTCCAGTCCGCACTCTAGGGACGTAGAGTTTTCTTATGGGCAGTCGGTATCCGCCCGAATTGTTTATACTCCAGTCCGCACTCTAGGGACTTAGAGTTTTCTCATGGGCAGTCGGTATCCACCCAAATTATTTATACTCTAGTTTGCACTCTGGGGACTTAGAGTTTTCTTGTGGGCAGTTGGTATCTGGCCGAATTGTTTATACTCCAGTCCGCACTCTAGGGACTTAGAGTTTTCTCGTCTGTAGTCAGTATCCATCAGAATTGTTTATATTTTTACTTCTCTTGGTCGCCTCGATTTTGTTTCGGTTCCACAGTCTGGGAAGGGATTTTTTTAGTCTTCAGATTGTCGACGATCTTTGTTCCTTATCGTGTATCCTATCCTTTGGTTTATCTATGGGAGTTGTTAGTCGAGCAAATTTACAGAGCTCATCTTGTTTGGTCCCATCGGGGATTGGTATAATCGATGGATTTCAAACTTCGTGAGCCTTTCACACATCATACATATCGATATCCATATGTTTCATTATGTACTTAGCATAAAATGCAATGATAGTCATTTATGCAAAGGAAATTCAAGATTTTATTCATCAAATGAGAAGGAACAGACAAATCTGTATTATTACATATTCAAAAGTCAAGTACTAAAGCAAATGTCGAAAGTAACTAGTACAGAAATACAAAAGGAACGTTCTAAGTGAAATAGCATCGCAAATGCTCGTTATTCCACGCTCTTGGAAGTGTCGTGCCATCAACAGTCGCTAGCTTGAAAGTTCCTTTTCCAAGCCTCTGTTCAATGACATATGGTCATTTCCATGTCGGATTCATGTGCAATGGGACCGCCAATTCAAAGGTTCTTGATCGTACTTTTGTGTTGTAATATCGGGCAACTCAATGACGGTGTGCAGTTGCTCTTAAATCGGCTTCCTCGCACTTCTCATCGATAAAGTCCTAAAATTCCAAGTGGAGATCTTTGGTTGTCCGGGGGTCGTAAGTAAGTCACTCGATGAGAAGGGACTTCGAGTTCTACTGGAATAACTGCTTCGGTCCCGTAAGTAAGGACAAATGGAGTATGGCCAGTTATGGACTTGTGAGTGGTTTTGTAGGCCCAAAGTGCTGTAGGAAGTTCATCCACCTACTTTCCTCTAGCCTTCTCCAAATCTTTTTCAGAATAGACTTGATAATTTTGTTTACAGCCTCAACCTATCCATTTACCTAAGGGTGGGAAACCGCTGCAAACCTTTATTCAATGCGATATCTCCGATAAAATTCTTTAAATTCAGCACTATCGAACTGAGTCCCATTATCTGTTATGATTGTTCATGGAAGATCGAAGCGACATATGATATTTCGAACAACGAAATTGATTACTTTCTTGGTTGCGATCGTGGCTAATGGTTCCACCTTGGCACATTTGGTGAAGTAATCAACAACGAAAATATCATACTTCACACCGCCTTTAGAGATTGGCAAAGAGCCAATGATGTCAATACCTCGCATAGCGAATGGCCATGGACTGACAATTTGTGTGATCTCTACTGGCGGAGCTCTTGGGACTTTTGCATATATCTGGCACTTATCGCATCGTCTTACATAATCAATAGCATCCCGGTTTACATTTGGCCAGTAATATCCGTAATGGAGTATCTTCTTTGCCAGAGTTTGGCCCCCAGAGTGATCGTCGCATTCTCCCTCATGAACTTCTTTCATAACGTTCTTTATCTCGTCATGAGTGATACACCAGAGTAAGGAATGGAAAACCCTTTTCTATATATAGTTCCTTCTTGCATAATATACCATGAAGCTTTACGAAGACTTATATCGCTTTTCGTTTTCCTTTCGGGTAAGATTCCATGCAACAGGTAATCTTTAAATTGAGTCATCCACGATTTCCTCTTGGGCTCTATTTCCAATACTCGATCAACTTCCATCATATTTATTCTTGGGGTATGTAATATCTCGACTGGAACCAAGCCCATCTACTGAAAATCACCAGTACTAGCAAACTTTGCCAATGAATCAGCTTCTCCATTCGGCTCATGTGGGATATGTGAAATGTCATAGTACTCGATATCCGCAAATAACCCCAGAAATCGAGTAAGGTACGAGGCAAGTCGTTGTCCCTTAGCCTGATAGTCTCATCTGACTTGATACACCACCAATTGTGAGTCGCAAAAAATTTCAAGGGACTTTACTCCGAGCTCTCTAGAAAGTTTAAGTCCGATAAGCAATGCTTTATACTCAGCCTTGTTGTTTGTAGCAGGAAAGTGAAGCTTCAAAGCTAAGAAAATTGACCGGTTCTTAAGGGTTACAAGTACAGTCCCAACTCCGAAGCAGTGATTATTAGGTGCTCCATCAATGTACAACTTCCATCGCATAGTAGGGATTCCGCTACTTTCTAGAAGCTCATCTTGGAAGGCAAATTCTGCGATAAAGTCCGCCAACGCTTGTCCCTGGATAGCTCTTTGCAGAAGATGTGTAATGTTGAACTGGCTAAGCTCAATGTTCCATTTAATCAACCTCTCAGACGTCTCAGATCGCTGTAGGACCTGTCATAGCGGCTGGTTGGTGTAAATGTAATCGGATGTGCCTTAAAATACAGGTGAAGTTTCTATGATGCGATTAGCAAGCATTACCCTAATTTCTCTACCTTCAGATAGTTTCTTTCTGCACCTGTTAATCGCTTACCGACGTAATACACTGGTCCTCGAATCTGGTTCTCCTCACGAATCAAGGCGGCACTTATAGCATGTAATGATACAACCAAGTACATGTACAACTCCTCGTGATCTACTGGCTTTGATAAGACTGGGGGTCTTTCCAAATGATTTACTAGAGGTCGAAACGCATCTTCACAATCCTATGTCCATTCAAAAAATTTCTTTCCCTTTCTGATCAAATCAAAGAAAGGAATGCATTTGTCAGTTGCCCCAGAAATAAATCGACTTAAAGCGCAACCTCCCCATTCAAACTTTGCACTTGTTTAATAGTTATGGGTGCTTGGATAACTCAAATAGCCTGAATCTTTTCTGGATTTACTTCAAATCCTCGAGCATTGGCAATAAAGCCTAAAAACTTTCCCTACGCAACACTAAATGAGCATTTCAAAGGATTGATCTTTATGTTATAAAATCAGAGGATGTCGAACAACTTTTCCAAGTCTCGATTGTGGTCATTCAATCATCGTTACTTCATGAGCATACCATCCATATAGACTTCCATTGTCCTCCCAATTTGATCTTTGAACATCCTGTTAACTAAGCGTTGATAGGTTGCTCCAATGTTTTTCAAACCAAATGGTATCACCACGTAATAGTATAATCCAACATCCGTCACAAAGCTGGTGTATTTTTAATCGGGGACATGCATCGGGATTTGGTTGTACCCTGAGTACGCGTCCATAAAGGATAACAATTCATGCCCTACAGTTGACTTAAATAGCTGATCAATTCTTGGAAGGGAAAACTATCTTTAGGACACGCCTTGTTCAAGTCAGAAAAGTCGATGCATGTTCTCCACTTCCCATTTGCTTTCTTCACTAGATGGGATTAGATATCTATTCAGGATAGAGGGCATCGCAAATGAACCCATTGACTTTCAGTTTATCCACCTCCTCTTTAAGGGCGATGGATCTCCCCAGATCCATGCTTCGCCTTTTTTGTTTTACCGGTACATACTTCGGGTCAATGTTTAATGCGTGGCTCGCGATGGCAGGCGAGATCCCACACATATCATAATGAGTTCAAGCGAATACATCCAGATTCACTCAGAGAAAATCAGCAAGTTCTCTCATCATCGAGGGGCTAAGATGCGAACCAATCGTCAGTTCAGCCTGTGCCGCCTTGGTCTTCTTAGGCTCCTGTTTATCATCCCTTGGATCTACATCTCTATAGAACCGTCTGTGGTACCCAAGCCAAGGCTTAGGCGCTGCTTGTCAATCTTCAGTAACTTGGATGCGGACAAATTTGTCCACACTTTTTCCTTTCTCCTTACGCTGATCTTCTTTCAACTGAGCCACATAATAGGCACGTCCAGTCACTTGATCACCATGCACCACTCATACTCTATTATGGGTCAGAAATTTTAAAGTCAAACACCATGGGCCAGGAGCTGCTCGAAATTCAGCCAAGGCCGGTCGGCCTAGAAAAACATTGTACAATGAGTCCCAACACAATAAATGGTTGGATCCGCACTCTTCTACGTCCACCTTCCCCCAATTCCATTGGCAACTCCACATAACCAACTGCCTCAGTCGCCATACCATTGAAACCATGTATGCGAGCCTTAGATGGTTTCAAATCTTTAGCCTCCATTCTCATTTAATCATAAGCCTTCTTAAAAGTAATGTTTACCGAACTTCAACAATCAATCAATATTCTTCTCACCAGAGTAGGGCCAATCATGGTAGAAATGACCATCGGGTAAAACGTAGGAGCCTCTACACTATCCACATCCCTGCTCCTGAACACTATATCATCAGTCATCGTGCATTGTTGCTTGGTCGGAGTTCCGTCGTCCGTATTTGAACAATGCTCAAAATC
This sequence comes from Allium fistulosum, assembly GCA_030737815.1. NCBI lineage: Eukaryota > Viridiplantae > Streptophyta > Magnoliopsida > Asparagales > Amaryllidaceae > Allium > Allium fistulosum. The sequence continues at coordinate 909,532,884 of CM060907.1, read as the reverse complement.
CACATGCCTCATCACATTGGCATAGCGCTCCATTTCCTGCCAACTTCTATCCGCAGGATGTGGTCCTCCAACTATAATGTTTATCACTAACCTTCCTCTGATCCGTGCGAGCTCCTCATCCCCACATGGAACGTGTGCTCGATTGGGGTCGATCGTCCCTTGTCCGCCATCCTGCAGAGATTTCACAGCTACAGCTTCTTTTCCCGAATCAACTTCTCGATAGCATCCTGGAGATGCCTACACTCATTTGTATTTTTCCCGTAACACTGGTGAAATCGGTAATATTTTCTAGTTTGCTTCTGTGCTTCTATTGACTCTTTTGGACGTGGCTTCTTATATTGAAAAGTATTATAGGTAGATAAGTATATATTCTCCAAGGATGCATTTAAAGGCATGTAACTGTCATATATAGGAATCCTAGAATTTGGCCTTCCAGGCTCCCTCTTCTGGTCTCGGTTCACTTCACTACTTCACTTCTGTTGGTTCGACTTGTTTTGAACATTGACCTGAACCTTAGCAGAATTCTCATCTGATTGCTTTATTGCAATGTTGCTTTGTATCGCTTCTCCTCTCGGTCTCACGGCATTGCTTTTTCTAGAGGACCTAGCTTCCTTCTTCCTTATAAACTGAGCCGCCTTTGAATAGAAGCATTCCAGCATGGCCGGTGGTTTTCCAGCTAGCCAATCACCGAATTCGGATTCCGGGTGAACCCCACATGTCACAACCATAAGTATAACATGGTCATTTGTGTTATTAATTTCAGTGGCAGTGACAAGAAATCTTTGCAAGTAGTCCTTCAGTGATTACTCCAGTGCCTGGATCACACTGGATAGTGACATCACCTGTTTAAGGCGGGTAGAGTAGATCCGGAACTGCATGAACTTTGTTTCCAATTCATCAAACCTTGAGATTAATCGTGGGGGTAATACTATAAACCACATCGTTGCGATCCCAAAGAGAGTTATAGAAAAGCACCTAATTTGGTTCCATCATTTGCTCTTGCCGAGTCAATCAACCATTCATACCTCATGATGTGCTGCCTAGGGTTGGTTTTTCCCTCATAGGCAGTCATCGTAATCATGTCGAACTTTCTCGGATACTCCGCATGTAAAACACTATCAGTAAATGGGCTATGACTCCTCAAAATTCCCCAATCATCATTTGTCAAGCCTTGGTTCTTCCTCACCAGCTATCCGACCATCGTCGATAATTCTAGTGTCTAGATAGGTGGTTCCAAGTGGTGGTCGTGCTCCACCTCACATGAACGTTCCGGTCGATGTCTACGGGCCATTTCACGCCTCCTTGGCCTATCATCCTCCTCCTGACGTGCGCCATAAGTATTCATCTCCTCGTCATTCTGGAGAGATAGTTGGTTAATGTTCAAACGTACTCCAGCATCCAAACTCCCGGTACCAGCTCCAGCACGACTCCCCAAATGCATCTGGGGAACACCCCCTTTGGTAGAGGGATAGGTACCGATCCGTCTTGACAGACCATGTTGGTCTGCCAACCGATGGTCCAATGTCCCAGCTTGCTCTCCTTCAACCCTACGACGTCTACTCCTATGATGCTCATCTTTTGATGAGGCTGAACTCTCCGACGCCGAGTAAGAAGCAAGATCCCTTCTGGCACTTTGACATTGCTGTTGAGCAATGTGGTTCGTTAAATTAGCAATAGTCTGGATTTTCCCATTTAGGTGCCTATGGCTCTCCATCAGCTCCCTCATAAAGTCATTGAATTCAGCTTTAGTTATGGTATCAATGGGGTTCTGGATTTCAACAGGATCCACATCGACATTAGCAGGCTAGTTATTGGGAGCTCCGAGTTGGATGCTGGCAGTTTCATTTGCATTAGCATTCTAGGAAGTTGATCTGGTATGCCTCACCACTCTGTATTTCTAATTACTTAGATTCTGGTAAACCTGAGTAGTATCTGCGAGCTTCTGAGTATGAATCCGGATCTCCTATGGGGGTTTTCCTCAATCCAGTAGCAGCAAAGGGAATCCTAACAGACTGAGAATCAAGCTCTCAGTGAAAGCACCAAAATGTTTACAACCAAATTGGCCACAAACACCCCAGAACAGATTTAAGTAGTGAAATAAATGAAGAAACTAAATGAAAATAGAGGAATATATCAAAATAATAGGAAAAACACAACAGAAAGCGGGAACAACAAGATTTATAGTGGTTCGGCATTGATTGCCTACGACCACTTTGAATATTTTATTTATTGTTTTTCAATTAACTTGATTACAATTAGAAACAACAAGAAATAGTAGGAGACATGAGAATAGTCCAGGGATTTGGTTACAATAATAGTGTTGTCTATTCAGCAGCCTAAAGATCCTCAGAATGACCCTGTGGGCATGTATTTATAGGTGAAGGCAACCACCAATCTGATTGGGACTTCGGCAACAGGACCTTCTCATCTATATGGGCCCACCATACGGAGCGCTAGGCCAAACTCTCAATGGAAAGGGATCTATACCGACCCCTTTATATGTTGAGTTTGGGGCAGCGAGCCCTGTGGTAGCTTCCTCATACTCTAATATGATGGTCTCTTAAATATTAAGGTGTTTGGATGTGTGGAACTCTTACTTTTGCTCAATCCTTGGTTTAGTTCCATATTAGTTTGAAGAATGTTGATCCCTCTAGCTTTATAGGTGTATACCGAACCATCTTGCTTAGACTATTATGCCAATCCATAGTGTTTCTTAAATACATGCTACTCCCTAGTGCCTTAGGATACTATGCCGATCTATACTCGTCCTTACATAGTCCTTAGCTTACATCATAACATGACAATCCCTTTAGCGCTAGAGGCATATGGCAAACCCTCCATATCCTGAATGCTATGTCAATCCATCTAGCATTATCAAACTATGTTGAACTGAGTACTCCAACCTATACTGACCCCTTTACATCTCCATCAAAGTTCACTATCCAGCCAAGTAACCATGTCGATCCCTCGTGCTTCACCTAGCTATGTCAATCCCTCAAGTGTTTCAACCTTGTTAATTTCCACCTTTTTGACATCTTATGCTATCTTCTGCCAACTGCTTTCAACGCGGGCTTTGTATAATTGGCTAGACTCTATATCTGGATTCAGTAGCCATTGGTTCACGGTCATCCTTTTTTACAACAGTCGGGTCTGTCTTGCATGAGCAGCCAATATAGATGGTTTAGGGTACCGGGTAACACTTATATTTGTGATTAATGATAGCCTTATTTAATGATAGTTCAAGGTTGAGCTTTATGATAGCCTTAAAGTGTTAGAAGCGCAATAACACTTGAGCTATATTAACAATAGCATCTAATTGAGATTAATGATAGCTTTGTTTCATGACAGCTATTTTTAATGATAGCAATGATTTGCAACAACTACATTTTATGATAACATGATTTACAATAGCTTTAGAGATACAAAAGCCTTATTTTACGATAGCATCATTAACGATAACTTGTTTTATGAGAGCATGATTTACGATAGCTTTGGATTGAGACTTATGATAGCCTTAAGTTGAGATTCATGAAACCCTTCCATCGATACTTACGATAACCTTAAGTTGTTATCTATGATAGCTTTAGAGATATGATAGCCAAGCCTTAGAAGTGTGATAGCATAGGCTAGGAAGTCGATAGCTATAGATAGGACACCAATGATAATAAATCCATTATTTAAATTGTGAACTTTTGGGCAACAATATGGAAGCCAAATTCTAAACTGTTTAATTGGAATTTTATAGGGATGACACTTAAAAGAAAATTAACAAGTTGAAAATGTAAGTGCTTGCTAATTTTGAGGAAAATAAGTTAAGCTTAGGGAACCTAAGAAATGATAGATTTATCATTTAAAAATGAAAGATAAAAAATTTATCTTAAGAATTGAAAGATTTTGATCAAATATAAAGATCTAAAAAATGTATAGGGCACATAACTATTAACAAAAGAAATGGATTGAACCTAAGACTTTAAATACCAACTCATAGAGTTATTAAATGTCCGAGGGCCATGCTTAAGGAAATCTATACTCAATGGTATATGGCAGGGTGCCAAGACTTATTAAGTCTTTTGGGACCAATTCAAAATTTTAAATTCTAGTGTGAGTAATAACATCAAAATGGATTCATTTTAATGAATGAATTGACAACATGAAACAAAGACGTTTCTAGGACTAGGAGTGGCTATTGACGATTAGTAAAGACACTTGCTAGAATGTATTCAGGGTGCTTGCATTCGACCTCCTAGGAGAGTCGGGGTGGCTCTAGTTAAGATGATTCCAATGGTGGAATGAATGGTTATTTCATTGGTGATGTTGTTCAAGAAAAAGATAACTTAGTGATATGAAGACTTAGGGAGGTATTCATTAAATAAAGTTAAGATTGACACCTAAATAAGAATCTAGATGATGCACATGAGTGTGTTTGATTATTGCATGGCATGGTTCATAACAAATTGATGCTAAGTATAAAGCATACTTAAACTAAAACAGATGAATATACATACATACATATGTATGTATGTATGTATGTATGTATGTATGTATGTATGTATGTATGAATTACATGATTCATATATGATAGTTATATAACTAGCTAAGTGTTCCTGTCGGCATCTTCAAAATATTGGACATGAAACCATTATTTATGTTTCATTGTATTTACCATTGCATAGGCATGTTTGGGATTTTGAAAATGTGAAGATAATTATGCGTAATGAAATTTATTTAACTGCTTTGTTTAATTAAGGTTACTAAGAAAAATTAAACTCATTTTATCGTTTGAAAATAATTCTAGTGATGATTTAGCATTATCGGTGTTCATTTTCAAGTCTTGAAATATGGGATATTATACTCGAGTGATCAATTTGATACAGGATCATCAAGAAAAGTAGAACTTGAATTTTCTTTTAGGATAAACTTCGAGCCTAAAGTAGTGGAAAGTATGGTTGGTACCGATTTAAGGTCAAGGGATGCAATATGATCACTCTTTGCATTTCATTTCCATCTAGATTATTTATGTTGTTCAGCTACATAATCTTTGAATCCAAAATCAACCATAGTGGTGGTTATATGCGATGCACTTAATGAATTATTTTGTGATATCTCTTATTTTGAACTTAATGCTCATACTAAATATGTAGTTAGTCTTGGTAGTACCCTTGTGATGCACTTGTTGGATTCTTTTGTAGTAGGTTGGGTTTTCTTATGCTTTATCTAAATTATAACCAGTTTTGAGATGTGCTTGATGGATTCTAATATTTGAACTAGTTCTTCACTCTTAAATAATCTATAACTAGTTTTTTGCCATACTTTGAGATGCACTTGATGGATTGTACTAATTCATCTTAATTTGTGTCTTTTTGCTCTTTTTGAATCCATTACGCATTGGTGGTGCTTTTAAGATGCACTTGATGGATTTCATTAGTTTATCTAATGTTATGCCTTACTAATTTTATATACTCCATAGCTAGAATTGGTGGTGCTTTTGAGACGCTCTTAGTGGATTATTTTTATTGGATTGAGACTGAGCATTTTATTCTTTGTGAGTCCATAATCATAAGTGGTGGTTTCGAGAGTGAAATATTTGATGGACTCACCTACTTAAGTGTGAAGAGGACAGCCTTCTTTGAGAGATCTTGGCAATCTCCTTGGAGCACTCATGAATTCCTAAGATAGGCGCATTGTCATTAAGCATGTATTTATCATGGAGTTTGCAGAATTTAAAAGTGTATTACGTGTTGTGAGGTTTCAACCGAAATCTTTATAGTTCAAGAGAAATTCACTACTTAACTAAATTGTTCAATCAAAATCTTTGTAGTTCAATAAGAAATTAACTACTTAGACTAAGTTGTAAGCTCACTTCTTTATGTATCAATTTAATTGAAAGACATTAGTACTTATAGATAAAACTTCATTTTCTAAGGATGTTTTTCTTGAATTGCCTTATAGTTAGTGGAAGATTCTTTGATAATAATAATTAAACTTAAAATATCTTAAATTTTCCGACTTTTTATATTCTACATCAATGGACGACCATTTCTATTTCTATAAATTTTTATTTATTGAGATTAATTTACATTTGAAAGACACATAGAAATTTTTTAGGTTCACTTCACATCTCATTTCTCTCTCTCTCTCTCTCTCTCTCTCTCTCTCTCTCTTCTCTATAAGAAATACATAAACAAAATTCACCTTCAACTTTCTCTCCACAAATTTATTCAAAACCAAAGCATCTTTTAAATATACTTAAAATTCATGAGTAATGGTTTTGGAAAATCCTTCAACCATGAGTGCAAAAGTTTAAAAGATCATTATGTGAACCTTGGGGAACAGATGACAATTATCAATTACACCATGTAGTTGTGCTAAATTTCACTTTCAAGGTAGTGGTCCATCTACAACACAATAAGATTTTCTCTTTTTCCTTACAATCTCACTTCATCAAAATATAACAATTTTTCCAAAATCTGCTAGACCCACTTTGGTTAGATGCCCCACACTTTTAAAATTTTAGGTTCGACAAAAATTCCCTCCATAATTGTTAAAGTCAAAATACTCCTCAACTGTATTAATGCATGTAATCACATGTTGCAAAATTTCAAAATGGGACTAATTTGGACATTGTTTTATAAGAAGAAAGAAGAGAAAGGGCTGTAGTCCCACATCATAGAATAAACAAAGATAACTTTGTTTATATAGTGGTTTCTCAAGAAAGAGTTGTGCCTTTTTGGCTCCCAAATGTTTTCTCTTGGTTTGAAGAGAGGTGTCATGCAACTTGACATACACGTGCGTGTGTCATCGCACTCACCAACCAACCAACCGAGTAAGGTTGGGTTTGGGTTTGGATCCAGATTATATTTTTAGGTAATTTTTTGATGGGCTTTTCAGCCCATATATAAACCCAGAATTTCAAACTCAAATTATTAAAAAGGAAAAAAACCATGAGTTGTGACAGCTGCTGGCCAATGGGAACAGTTTTCAATTTAGGAGGGAATGAGGCATTTGCATCCAATGGATGCGACCGTTGGAAGCATCTGTTGATGAATGGATGCACCTCTTCACTGCCTATATAAAGGTAGTACAAATTCATTTCTCATAATCGGTTCTCTTTCTTCTTCATTTCTGATCTCCACTCATTACATCATTAGACTCTCAAATTTTAGAATGTTTTTGGCTGAATCAATGGCGTAAAAAACCTTTAATTTGGTTAGAATATTAAAAGTCTTTATTGAATCCTAAAAGTCAATAATTCGATAATCTGTTTGTACCTGGTGGGTTGAATTATTGTATGAAAGAATATACTATGTAGATCCTTGAAGTCATAAGTATAGTAATCGCATTGATATCCGACTTGAACCTCCCAATTTTCAAATAATTTTCAGACAGTAATCTCAACTATGAAAGGTTTGGGCAACATCAATGCCAGGTCCGAGCAAAATCAATGCCTCGCAAGTCATGAATCGATACATTATTCGATTAAAGCGGTTTGATGAAGATAATTCCACTCTGTGGAAAGATATTACGAAGTTATTTCTGATCATGGTCAAATTATTCTACATTCTAGAAGATGACTTGTAGGTAATACCCAAAGGAACTCCTTCATATAATGATGCACTAAAGAAGAAACATGAGTAGCACAAAGAGGACGATTTTTTGTGTAGTGGACATATCCTGAATGCACTTTTAACTTTCATCTACTATGCACACCGAAGCCTGGAAACTACAAAAGCACTCTGAACTATTCTAGGAAACAAATATCGTAGGAAAATAATAAAAAATTCCAGGCATGCAATGTTATGGATTTCAGAATGATTGATAAAAAGTGCATTATTCGATAAGTTAGTGAAATATGGTGTATAATAAATTAACTTAAAGATGTCAAGATTGATCTCCCTAAATCAGTTATAGTGCAAGCAATAATTTCTAAACTCCATTATTCTAGGAATGACTATAATAAAAAATTAAAGCATGCAAAAGCGAATTATGATTTAGATAGCTTACAGCATCATCTTCAAATAGAAGGAGACTCTTATAAATGAGAACTAAATGATAGTTCGCAAACTGTGTTTCATTCTAATGCAAATAATGTTGAAATGTCGACTTCATTGAAAGCTAAGAATGAGACACGGTTTAAGAAAAAAGATCATCCCAAGAAGGATAAAAAGAAGGGTGCTTGTTATTTTCATAACAAGCTTGACTACTATGTTTATGATTGCCGTCTATGAAAGTTTACAACTAATGGTGAATGTGGTCAAAGACACAATTGGGGCTATAGTGTAAGAAACAAACTCCATTAGTGTCATGGATAATGATTGGTGGTTAAATACTAGAGTAACCATTTATATATTCAAAGATCACAGTCTTTACAAGATCTGCAAAGAAGTTGATGGAGAATGACATGAAGTTACTAGAGCAAATAATATTAGAAGCCAAGTAGCTGGAAGGCAATATTGAACTCCCATTTACTTTGGGAAATTTTCTTTCTTTAGTCAATGTATTTCATGTACCTAATCTTTTGTAAGAATTTGGTTCCTATTTACCTTTTGAACAAGGGAGGTTTGAGATAATATATAAATATAATAAGATGGTGTTATCGAAGAATGGCAGGTTCCTTGGACAGCGATACTCTTATACTGGCATGATAAAGTTGACTTTAACAAAGAATAGTTTTGTTTATATTGTTGATTCTATTGAATTATGGCATGCTAGATTATGACATGTTAATTATGGTTTCCTTAAGAATATAAATAAGTTATGATTAATTTCTGGTTGTAATTGTGATTATGTCTAGGATGAATTTTCCAAAACCTATACTAGCTTGGATTTATACATGCATATCTACTCCTTACTATTCAATTTCTAGAAGTAGATGCTTAAATGGGTTTTTCAAAGGCACACAGGGAGTAAGGCAAGGTGATCCAATATCACCTTATTTGTTTATCATAGTAATGGAGATTTTGAATGTCTTAATTAAGGAGCAAGTAAACAATAAAACTATGGAATTGCATCCAAAATGTAAAGATCCTTTGATCACCCACTTACTTTTTGCAGATGATTTAGTGTTGTTTAAAAAACCTACAATTGTAAACATTCAGTCAGTTTTGGATATTCTTGCCAAGTTTGAAAGTATCACTGGTTTGCAAATTAACATCAAGAAGTCCAATATTCTTATAGCTGGTGTGGAGGAGGATTTTAAAAATGAATTGATAAAATTTTCTGGATTAAAAATAATGCCTTCTAATGCCTCTTACTTAGGATTACCTCTTATTACCTCTAGAATCACAAAAGTAAATTGCTTACCTCTTTATGAGAATATCACTGAAAAACTCACATCATGGCCAAGCTCAAAGTTATCTCAAGCTGGAAGACTTGTTATAATTCAATCCATTGCAACTTCCATGACTACTTATTGGATGAGGCACTATATTCTACCTGTTAAATTAATTTCTATGATAAATAGTGCTTTGAGTAGATTTCTATGGCATGGTGATCCTTTCTCTAAGAAATTAATTCCTATTTCCTTTATAAAGATAATTCTGCCTAAATTTAAAGGGGGTTTGGGTATTATCAATTTACAACTCTGGAACCAAGCTGCAATTTCAAAATACTTTGATAAAATCCTGAGTAATAGTGAGGACTTATGGACCCTATGGATTAAAGCAAATTTGATAAAGAGAAAGAATTTTTGGGATATGCAAATTCAGCAAAATTCTAGTTGGAGTTGGAGGAATATTCTAAAGCTTAGGGATAAATTCTTATCAATGATTCAAATTAATCCAATGAAGATTGATTGTAGCTTCTGGTCTGATCCATGGGCTAAGCCTGGATTAATTTTGAAAAATTGTATGAATTATTCTAGTCTTATGTCCACTAGAATTCCACTTATGACTAAGGTAACAGAATTTCTGCAGGATAATCATATTGAACTACCATACAGCAGTTCTATGGATGTTAGGAAGGTCTGGAATGAAATTACAAAGGTCAAACTTCCTGATAGTGATCTACAGTGTTATGGTCAATGCAGAGGAGAAGGCATTCAATAAAACTAGTATACAACATGCTTCTAGATAATGTGAGTAATGAAAAGTTTGCATGGAAGGATAGAATTTGGAATTCTGATAGTCCAGCTAAAGAGAATTTCATGCTTTGGAAAGTTATGGCTAATGCATTGTTGACAAAGGATAAACTGGAATGATTTGGATTGATTGATAATAGCACTTGTGTATTATGTGATGATCAACTTGAAAATAACACTCATTTGTTTTTTAGTTGTTCATATACAAGTGAAATTTGGTTCAGACTGATGGCTACAGGTAAATTTCACTTACCAGATAGGAATTCCAAAGAAGAATGGTTCAACATATATAAAGCTACAAAATGGAAGACTTCTAGATCTAAAGCTTTACTAATTGTTCTTAAAGCTTTTGTCTATGCAATCTGGAAGGAAAGGAATAGAAGGATTTTTTCTGATAAAGTTACTGCAACTAGTGATTTGTTTGCAATGATTAACAAATTGATAAGTAGCAGAACAAATAGGTAGTTGAGGAGCAGATGTAAACATATACTAAGTGGTACTCCAATATTAATATTTGGATGTTATGAAGGTGTAAGGAGCAATTAAAGATCTGGGCATAGTAAATAAGCAATCTGGGAAATTGAAGATATGCAGGTGTTAATAATCAGTATGGGCAATTGATATTGATAATAATCTTAGGATTTGGTTCACTGATTTCTGGGTGCTTCACAAAAGATTAAACACTGAACTTCTAATGCAAGAAGTAAAAGAATAAGTAGATCAGAGAATTGGAATTGGAAGAATGTGTGTTAAGCATGATAAGCTGATAGATATTGGAAGGGGTATTCAATGTATTTTACTTCTGTTTTTAATGCTAAGTGTATAAAGGCTATACTATCATTCTTAAGCAATTGTATATTCTGAAAGTTTTATGCTGATTGTAATGTCATTTGGAATAATAAAAGGGCAAGGCTCCCTTAGCCTATTGATTTTCAAAAAAAAATACATAGGAAATATTTTTAATCTGTAAAAAGGAAAATTAATTTGCTTGAATTAGTATACAGCGGTGTTGGTGATTTAAAGGGTCATACAACTTATGAGGGTAATAAGTGTTATGTCACATTTTTGATGATCATTCCTGATATGCATATGGTTATCTAATTAAAACCAAAGATGATGTGACGACCCTCCTCCTTGACCCTCAGAGATCGACACTTGTACATCCTCGGATTCACTTGCCGTAAATCCAAGTGTCGGAGAGGAAGATTATCATAGGGTAAAGAAAATAAAGATAGAAGACAAGACAATATTGGAATCTCATATCGTATTCAACACATAATTATACATATAAGTAGTATATGCAATTACTACAAATTGCTCTATCAAAGTTCTAGTACGTACAAATCCAACCAGAATAGATATAATGACCTATCCTTACAAGAGTTGGTAATACATAATACGAAATACAGACACAGTGGAAAGTGATAGATAACATCAACAAATGACCCAAAATGCTCCATCCTCCATGCTCCACGCTCCATCCCAAAGTGCTCCAAATAATCTAACTACTTGGCTGCCCGAAAAATAGGGCACCCAGAGTTTAAAGGAAAAGGGAAATAAACTCTTGGTCAGTCATGGGACTGGTATGATAAACTCAAATACGGATCTTTGAAAACAAAGGTATCTTATGAGACCATGCCATACATAAATATAGAACGGGTTTTTACCTTATGATAACCAAAACATTTACTACACAAAATCTAGGAATATTATTTTTAATGACATTCTTTTGAAAATACTTTTTAAATAAACTTATGAATCTTAGCTGAAATTGTTACACTGATTAAATTCCAACATACTAGCTACAAAGTAGGTTCTACAATCAAACTCTTACAAGGCTTATATTGGGAGTTGGATTCTATATAATGACAAGGTAAGGGACTACCTTGTGTACTGTACATCTCTAAAGGTGTGTACCGAGGATCAACATCTTCGAAACCTCTATGAATCAGAATCGACCTACCCGCAGACCCATTTGGTGGTGGATAGAACCGAATACGACATCACCCCTGTCGTAACTGACCTATCTGGGATCCCATAGCATACTCGATATATAGAGAGTAATCTAGAAGATGATGACTATACCCTAATTGTTGCGAACCACATAGCCCTGAAACAACCCTGTTTTAGCCATTATCAGTTGGTGAGGCCTGAGGTAATGATTACCTTTCACATAGCACACATTCCACTTTGAATTCCACACTTCCATTCCATGATCACACAACTAATTTCTACAATCGTATAACTCATGAGCTTGTATGTCTCAGGAAAGGGTGTTAAGTTAAGAGAAGTTACCTTCTCCACCACCAAACAGATGATACGTTTATTGAGATCAATCAATGTGATTAGAAATGCAACATCATACATTCATCCTTACTAGTTGTCCAGGAAAAAGACAAACCAAAGGAACTCTCCTACCACATCCAGTTGGTGATCATCCTAGGATTAGTAGCGAGCAGTCCTTACATCGAAGATCAAATGAAGATAATACTGCCACATATGTATGATATGTGAATTTTCCTCGGAGGGTCAGTTAAGATCAGCCCTTCATTCTATTTACTATCATTCCATGTCTCACTTTGAATACGTAAATCGATTCGAAGTGGTTTTCGGATAAGAATCACTCAAATCCGACCCTGGTTCCTTTGAACTAATCATCGATAAAAAGATATTAAGTAAATAGGTGCTTATCATTTGATTAAATATTTTCTTTTTAAAAATAGTTTCTAGAGATATGTATCTTTAAAACATTTCCTTCCAGTATATATAGAATCATTAAACCTCTCTTTAACTTTGGAAATACCAAATCATTTTCATAAGTCATATTGCAAAACCTTTTTGAGTTAAAAAAGGTTGATAGAAATTATACTAATTCTACTCAACATCAATTTCTGTATTAGACTTTACTATCCGTCTAATAATGGTGAAATCACCATTTAAATTCCCACGGATAGTATGGGTTCCCTCCTCCGAATTTAATACCAAGTGTAAGAAGATTATTTCTATACAATCCAAGTTACATTAAATTTGGAAAATTAAATCTTTTATATTTGTCTCATTTTCAACATTTCGACCTTATCTATTCCCCGCCCAGGAAAAAGGCGAGGTGAGCCAGGGCATTTGTAACATCCCTAAATTTTTATGACATTATTCAGGAAATTTAATTGGATAAATTAAATAGAATAATGATGTTAAGGAGATTGAGATTTGAATAAATTATATAGGGTCGTGCTTATTAACAAGATAAATGAGCTTTAAATTGGTTTATTGGTTAATTAAACTACACATGGGAATAATTAGTAAATAGCCTTTTCATATTACACGGCTATACACTCCACATCTTTGTCCATTCACGTTCATTATTCTCAAAAATCAAAAATAAACGCAAGAACCCTAATAGAGCCGGCCATTAACAAAGGAAAAAGGGATTTTTAATCTAAAGCTAAGGATCAAAATCTAGGGAGGATTAATCAACAACAAATCTCAAATTCCTTATCAAGTTTAAGGTGAATAATAATCTCTTACCATCTCTATTTTTGTTCTATAATTATATGGTTTTAGATTTATGATTTAAATTCGTTTTTGTGATAAAGTGGATGAAGATATGTTTGAGTTATATTATGATGATTTGTTTTAATTCATAAGAACATGAATTTGCATGGTTTTGACATGAAATCGAGAATATATTATTTCAGATTGCAATGGAAAAATTTTATGTTATGTAAAACATGATTTTGGAGATGGGTTTTAATTTTCAGAATTTTCCAAGCTATGGAAATTTTATTATGAATTTTTAATGAAAAATACGATATAATTGGGTTTAAAATTTATTTCGAGAATTTCAGGAAGAAATTGGGTTTAAAATTTTAATATGTTTGATTACACAATGAAATTGAATTTCTGTGATTTTTGAAGATTTTTCCCAGTTGTTTTATTTGGGGAAATAAATTATTTTAAAATAAGGGCTTTTTTGCAAAATGTCGATTTTGTTATATGAAAATGTCTTAACGTTAAAAATCCTTTAATTTGGATCTTAATGAATGCAGCAGTTATAAAGGTAAATTTTTTGAAAAGTTTTTATGACAACCAGTCAATAGTTTACAGATAAGTAAGTTGTTAGAAAGTAATTACTAAAAGTTGCTATAATTCAGCCTTTAAACTAGAAAAAGGCGTTCCGCCTCTATTTGTAAGGACCTTTTGACTCCTTTGATTCCGCCTCATCACAGTCGAAACCCACACAGTCGAAACCACCATAGTCGAAACCAATACACAAGATATCACTTAGATGATACGTAGTGGATTGGAAGGAAGGCGGAAGCCTTGGTGTCCTAAGGGTAGCTTCCGATGGGGTCAAAACCCTGCTTTGTTTTCAAAAGTTAAAGTCTTGCCTTGTTTTACATAAAGCTTTTGACACAATCGAAACATATGCTTTCGAAAAGGTTTTTACAATTAGCTTTCGAAGAAGGTTGTCATGTTGTGTTAATGTATTTAAATTCGAAGGAGTACCTTTCTCCTTTAAATAATTGCTTTCAAAAGGGTAGGTTCCAACCTAGTCTAAACCTAGCCACTACTCTACCTTTCGACTATATTGACCAGTGATGCTTTCGAAAGGATATCCTTATTTTTACCTTAAACTAAGCTTTTTCCCTAATTGCTTTCGAAAGGGGTGAGGGTTTCGAAGGTGATGGAGTCAAAAGGGGTTACAACTCTGTCCTTCAAAGTTTTTGTTTTAAAGGTTTTGCTTTTGACTAAGATGGTTCTGGCACCATCAATTTTCTCCCAAATTAATTTTTGTTGGTTTCAAAGGAGATACTTTCTTATATAACCATTTTGACCAAATGATGTTTTTAAAGAGTAAACCCAATGCTTTCGAAAGGGATACATTCATTTGTTTCGAAGCACTATATTTAAAAAAAAATTGATACCATCGAAAGTTGAAAGAAAGTGTTTACTAAGTTCTTCGAAAGGTATGTATACAATGTTTTGAAAAGAGATCTTTGCTTTCGAAGGAGGCTATCCAAAGGTTTCGAAAGAGATGTTTTTATGGTTTCAAAACATAAACCCAATCTCAATTTAAAGTAATAACCATGGCATAAATAAAGATTTTTAAATGTTATTCACATTGTTATTAACCCATAACTGTATTTTGGGGAAATGGCAGAATAACCAGTTAGGTTAACCCAGTAGTGAATATAACTTAACAGATGTTAAAATTTTTAATTAAAGATATTGGCATGGACCAATAAGTTTATAGTAAGCCCATGAAAGCTGTGTGATATTGGCAGGGGCCAATAGGTTCATAGTTAGTCCATGAAAACTATGATTTGATACTAGTAGGGGCCAGTAGGTTTGTGGTTAGCCCATGAAAATTATATCCGGATTAAGATATTGACAGTCAGCCAATAAGTTCCTAATTAGCCCATGAAAACTAGGATAAGAAATAATATATTGGAGTTACCAAAAGGTTCTTAGTGATCCCATGAAAACTAAGTAATTGGGCAGATAGTCCATAAACATTTAATAGGTTAATACTAACCCTAGAAACTATAATTGAGACAGATAGTCAGAATGAATGGGGATGGGTAATCCAGAATTGATTTATTTGTTTTGCATATCATCATAATGTTTTGAATTACCATGTTCTTAACTATTGTAGATGCAGAAGCACAGTATATGGTTGTATAAATATTTTAGGATATTAGTAAGGGGAAAAACTGTTCCGATAAGCGGCGTGGTCTCACTAGATATCTAAATTGTTTGAGATGGTAAATTATTATTCATACCAGGCTTTATTTCTGACTCGAAGTTTTTGTTTTCCCCTTAAACTCTCGGGTACTCAATTTATTTTGAGTAGGTTGAGAGTTAAGGTTTCTAGGTGTTCTTTTAGACGAATAAAGCTTTCGAGGACGTGCAGGAGGAAAGATTGTTATTAGAGTTCTTTTATTTCCGCGGTGTTTTTTTTGTAAAGGCAAATTGTTTTATTGCCTATCTATATACTCTGATCTACCAAGGGGGACATCTTCATATGTCGCTCTTGGCGTATTTTGTAATAATTATATGTTATTTGAATGTAATATGCGAATTGGGATTATGTAATCAATTTGGATTATTTTGAAATGGAATGTGGAAGTTGTTTGGTATTTAAATTTTTTTCCATATTCTTGTGTTTTTGTGTATCAATGTATATAATATCGCCGGGTTTGGTCGCCGAGGATTAATAACTATGGATGACTGCAGCATTCGTAGCCGTTAGTTTTTGGCCTTCAAGCAGGGGGATGTTACAAGTTGGTATCAGCGTATAGGTTTATGAAACTTTAAAAGAAATTTAAACCTAAAAGATTTTCCAAACATAATCCAATGAATCAGATAATAAGACTGGGGTTTGGGTTAACACTATAGTAATGTACTTGTATTTGCTATATATTGTTATATATATATAAGTACGTATCCCCCGCTCTCTTAGACCGTTCTTCTATATCTTACTAAGGCTCGTATGCAGATTTACGAGAAAGGAGATATGGAAGCAGGAAACGGAAGAGGAAATGTCATTGGTGGAAGCACAACAACTAATGGAAATGCTCGACCCAATACAAGGAGAAACCTAGGTCGACCAGCTAATGCTTGTAACCAAAATGCTGAAGCCAATGTGAGTGCTAAAAATCCACCAGTAGATATGGGGGCGATGTATCAGTTCTTTGCCGGCTTGGTGCAAAATGGAGCTGCTACTGGTGCTGTTAGAAATGTAGGAGGAGCTAATCATGTGGCTCCAGTTGGGAATATTGCATTGCTAAGTAGAGATTACACCAGTTTGGGTGGGAAGCCATTCTTGGGAATGGAGAGTGCCATAGAAGTTCAGAATTGGTTGTTGCATTATGAGCATATATTTGATTTGGGTCTGAATGATGGGAAAAAGAGGAGGATGGCCTCTAGGCAGTTGCAGGGGTTAGCACTGCATTGGTGGAATAATGTCACTGCCGGAGTCCCGGAAGAGCTATTAACTTGGGCTGATTTTAAGACAAGATTTTAGCAGAAGTTTGTTCGGAGTTTGCTAAGTCTGAGCTGATGAGGATATTTATGGATTTAGTGCAAGGAGAGATGTCAGTGGTTGATTATGCTACTAAGTTTGAAGAGCTTTCTAAATTTGGATTTGCTATTATAGATACTAACATCAAAAGGAATGAGAAGTTCATTCGAGGACTGAGGCCTGAGCTTGCTAGAATAACCATGACACATGTCCGAGATCCCTGTAATATAGTGGTGGAGATGGCCATTCGCCATGAGGAGTTACTTGCTGATTTAGCTAAAGTGAAGTTGGTGGAAACTCAGGGTTCTCAGGGGAAGAAGAGGAAGTTTATTAAGAAGAAGGGAACCCAAAGATACTGCCAAGAAGTCAAAGGCTGAGGTAGTTTGCTATAAGTGTGATAAGAAGGGTCACTTTGCTAATGATTATCGGTCGGGAAATTGGAAGAAAGCTGCAGTTAAGAAGAATGTGAAATGCTTCAACAGTGATCAAGTTGGGCATTAGAAGAATCAGTGTCCAAAGCCAGTTAGGGAGGACAAAGGAAAAGTTTTTGCTATAGGACCAGCTAGGCCTACTGCAGCAGATAAGGGAAAGACTGTGATGGAAGGTACGCTTTTGATTCAGAGTATTTCAATTAGAGTTCTTTTTGATACCGGTGCATCACACTCCTTTATATCTCAGTGTTTGTTTGATAGATTATGTTTAGAACCCACTTACCTTATAACTTCCTTAAGGGTTGCGAATCCAATAGGAGGGTATGCAACTCTTGGGTTAAGATGTGACCAGCTAGAACTTGACTTGTTAGATCATAAGTTTGCATGCAGTTTGTATGTTATTGATTTTGTAGATTTCGGGATCATTTTGGAAATGGATTGGTTGAGTAGGTATGAGGCTAGAATATTTTGCGAGGATAGGGAAATATCACCAAGACACCCTGATAGTCATAACTGTGTGATATTCTCAATAGAGAATACTGACCAGAATATTTAGTGCTATGTTTAATGCTATAGAGGTAGGAAATGAGTTAAGTCAGGTTCAGTTAGCAAGATAGTTTGCAAATGTTTTTGAACCACTCAATGGACTACCTCTGGAAAGAGCTGTTGAGTTTAGAATAGATCTTATGCGAGGAGTTGAACCTGCAAGTAGACCACCTAGCAGGATGATACCAACTGAGATGAAGGAACTGAAGGTGCAGCTAGTGGATCTAGAAGGAAGGAATTTTATTAGACCAAGCAATTCGCCTTAGGGAGCGACTGCGGTGTTCGTGAAGAAACCAGATGGGTCGTTAAGGATATGGATTGACTATAGTAAGTTAAACGAAAGGACAATTAAGAATAAGTATCCTTTGCCAAGAATAGATGATCTGTTAGATCAGTTTAGTGGAGCCAGAGTGTTTTCCCGATTGGATTTGGCGACAGGTTTCCATCAGTTGAGAGTGGTGGAGGGCAATATTCCTTGATAGCATTTCGGACTAGATATGTTCATATGAGTGGTCGGTAATGCCATTTGGGTTGACGAATGCACTTGCTTTCTTCGTAGATTTGATGAACCGAGTTTTCTGAGGATACTTGGATAGGTTTGTACTAGTGATTTTAGATGACATTTTAGTATACTCTAAGGATGAGAGAGAGCATGAAGTTCATCTTAGAGTGGTGCTTGAGATGCTGAGGCAGAATTAGCTAAAGGCGAAGTTTACCAAGTATCATTTCTGGAAGAAAAAGGTAAAGTTTATTGGTCACATGGTTTCAGAAAAAGGATTGTTAATCGATCCAGATAAGATCGAAGCTGTGAATAATTGGAAGAGACCAGAGATGGTGACCGAGGTCAGGAGTTTTCTTGGACTTGCAGGCTATTATCAGAGATTCATTAAGGATTTCTCGTTGATAGCAGCACCCTTAACTAAGCTAACCAGGAAGGAAGTGAGATTTGTTTGGTCCGATAAATGTGAGGAGGCATTCCTTAGTTAAAGCATTTGTCGACCAATGCACCCGTGTTAGTAGTTCAAGACAGAAACCAAGGATTGGTGGTGTATACTGATGCATGTGGAACTTGATTAGGAGCGGTGTTGATGCAAAGTGGTAAAGTCATTGCCTACGCATCTAGGAAGCTTAGACCTCATGAAGTTAGATATCCTACTCATGATTTGGAGTTGGCGGTTGTGATCTTCGCATTGAAGATTTGGAGACATTATCTCTTAGGGGAGAGATTTGAGCTATACACTGATTATAAGTTTTTACGGTATTTATTCTCTCAGAAGGAGTTGAATATGAGACAACAGAGGTGGCTGGAGTTTTTGGCTACTTATGATTTTGGTATAGAGAATACACCAGAGAAAGGTAATAAGGTGGCAGATGCTCTTAGTAGAAAGCGCCAGAATGTGGTGTTATCTATGTTGGCGGAATGGAAAGATTTAGAAGCTTTAGCCAGTCGTGGTGTGTAGTTAAGATCAACCGCTGGTTCTGGTCAAAGTACCGCCAGACTATCTTGTTTAGAAGTTCGACCGGTATTAATTGAAAGAATTGCTTCTAAGCAGAAGGAGGATCCAGTATTAGCTAAAAGGATCAGAAGACTTGAGGTTGGAACTGAGATCGATGATCTAAAGAATTTTAGCCTTGACTAGCGAGGATGGTTGAGAAAGAAGGGACGATTGTGTGTTCCGAAAATAGAGGACTTAAGGAAAGAAGTTCCTAGAGAATGTCATCGATCCAAGTTTACGATTCATCCTAGAGGAACCAAGATATATCAGGATATAAGGAGGATCTTCTATTGGGAAGGCATGAAGAGGGATGTAGGCTTATGGGTTAGATAGTGTGCAAATTGTCAACAAGTGAAAGCTGAACATTGGAAACCAAGTGGGTTACTACAGCCTTTAGAGATTCCTGTTTGGAATGGGATTCGACATCCATAGATTTTATAGACGGGTTGCCAAGGTCAAATAGAGGTAATGAAAGTATATGGGTTATAGTGGACAGATTGAAAAGGAGTACCCATTTCATTCCCGTTAAGTCAACCAAAATGGCATTTGTTTTAGCTAAGTTGTTCCTAAAGAACATAGTTAGACTGCATGGAGTTCCTAGTAGTATAGTCAGTGATTGGGATACATTGTTCACTAGTGAATTATGGAAGAGTCTACAGGAAGTAATGGGTACCAAGCTTAATATGAGTACTGCTTATCACCCTTAGACAGATGGGCAGATAGAGCGAGTCAATAAAGTACTCGAAGATTTATTGAGAGCTTTTGTATTAGATTTTGGCAGATCTTGGGAGGATCACCTACATTTGGTTGAGTCTTCCTATAATAATAGTTATCAAACTAGTATAGGAATGGCGTCGTTTGAAGCTTAATATGGAAGGCCATGCAAATCACTAGCATGTTGGTTGGAGACTGGAAACAGAATAGTCTTAGGCCCAGATTTGGTTAGAGAGGCATCAGAGAAGATCGAGTTAATCCAATGAAGGATAAAGGAAGCTTAGTCAAGACAGAAGAGTTACATGGACAAGAGGCACAAGGACCTGGAATTCTCAGTTGGAGATATGGTTTTCATTAAGGTATCACCTATGAAGGGTGTGTTACTATTTGGAAAGTCGGGGAAGTTAGCCCTAAGATATGTAGGTCCATTCCAGATTATAGAGAGGATTGGAAAGCTGGCATACAGAATAGAGTTGCCGAGCAGTTTGGCAGGTGCCCATAATGTATTTCACGTGTCTTATCTTCACAAGTATGTGCATGATCCAGAAATTACTACTATTCCTCCAACAAGGTTGGATAACTTGGGGGTAAAGCCTAATTTGACTTTTGTTAGACAACCGGTTCGGGGTGTAGCTAGAGATGAGAAAAGATTAAGGAATAAGACAGTCAGGTTGTTGAAAGTTTAGTGGAGCGACAACGAGAAGGACTGTACTTAGGAGACAGAGGACATGATTAGAGATACTTATCATGATCTACTTTGAGGGTACGCCTATATTAGATTTATATAGATAGTTTCTAGTCGGTTAGACTAGTATGGTTTTTAGATGTTATTACAGATGATTGCTATGTTTAGTATTTTGTCCTTATTGAATTTTGAGGATGAAATTCTTTAAGGTAGGAGCCTGTAACATCCCTCAATTTTTATGACATTATTTAGGAAATTTAATTAGATAAATTAAATAAAATAACGATGATAAGGAATTGAGATTTGAATAAATTGTATAGGGTCGTGCTTATTAACTAGATAAATAGGGTTTAAATTGGTTTATTGGTTAATTAAACTACCCATGGGCATAATTAGTAAATAGCCGTTTCATATTAAACGGCTATACACTCCACATCTTTGTCCATTCACGTTCATTATTCTCAAAAATCAAAAATAAATGCAAGATCCCTAATAGAGCCGGCCATTAACAAAAGAAAATGGGAATTTTAATTTAAAGCTAAGGATCAAAAGCTAGGGAGGATTAATCAACAACAAATCTCAAATTCCTTATCAAGTTAAGGTGAATAACAATCTTTTACCATCTCTATTTTTGTTCTATGATTATATGGTTTCAAATTTATGATTTTAATTCATTTTTGTGATAAAATGGATGATGATATGCTTGGGTTATATTATGATGATTTGTTTTAATTCATAAGCATATGAATTTGCATGGTTTTGACATGAAACCGAGAATATATGATTTCAGATTGCCATGGAAAATTTTTATGTTATGTAAAACATGATTTTGGAAATGGGTTTTAATTTTTAGAATTTTCCAAGCTATGGAAATTTTATTATGAATTTTTAATGAAAAATACGATACAATTAGGTTTAAAATTTATTTCGAGAATTTTAGGAAGAAATTGGGTCTAAAATTTTAATTTGTTTGATTACATGATGAAATTGAATTTCTGTGATTTTCGGGGATTTTTCCCAGTTGATTTATTTGAGAAATAAATTATTTTAAAAAAAGGGCTTTTCTGTGAAATGTCAGTTTTGTTATATGAAAAGGTTTTAATGTTAAAAATCCTTTAATTTGGATCTTAATAAATGCAGCAGTTATAAAGGTAAATTTTTTGAAAAGTTTTTATGGCAACCAATCAATAGTTCACAAATAGGCAAGTTGTTAGAAAGTAATTACTAAAAGTTGCTATAATTCAGCATTTAAACCAGAAAAAGGCGTTTCGCCTCTATTAGTAAGGACCTTTCGACTCATTTGATTCTACCTCATCATAGTTGAAACCCACACATTCGAAACCACCATAGTCGAAACTAATACACAAGATATCACTAGATGGTATGAAGTGGATTAGAAGGAAGGCGGGAGCATTGTTATCGAAAGGGTAGCTTCCGATGTGGTCGAAACCCAGCTTTATTTTCAAAAGTTAAAGTTTTGCCTATTTTTACCTAAAGCTTTCGACATATTCGAAACATATGCTTTCGGAAAGGTTTTTATAATTAGCTTTCGAAGAAGGTTGTCATGTTGTGTTAAAATATTTACTTTCGAAGGAGTACCTTTTTCCTTTAAATAATTGCTTTCGAAAGGGTAGGTTTCGACCTAGTCGAAACCTAGCCACTACTCTACCTTTCGACTATATTGACCAGTGATGCCTTCGAAAGGATACCCTTATTTTTATCTTAAACTAAGACTTTTCCCTAATTGCTTTCGAAAGGGACAAAGGTTTCGAAGGTGATGGAGTCGAAAGGGATATCGACTCTATCCTTCAAAGTTTTTATTTTAAAGGTTTTGCTTTCAACTAAGATGGTTCTGACACCATTAATTTTTTCCCAAATTAATTTTTGTTGGTTTCGAAGGAGATACTTTCATATATAACCATTTTGACCCAAATGATGTTTTTAAAGAGTAAACCCAATGCTTTTGAATTGGGTGCTTTCATTTGTTTCGAAGTTCTATATTAAAAAAAGAAGATGATTTGATACCATTGAAAGGTATAATAGGTTTTGAAAGAGAGTGTTTGCTAAGGGCTTCGAAAGGTTTGTATACAATGTTTTGAAAAGAGGTCTTTGCTTTCGAAGGAGGCTATCCAGAGGTTTCAAAAGAGATGTTTTAATGGTTTCAAAACATAAAACCAATCTCAATTTGAAGTATTAACCATGGCATAAATAAATATTTTGAAATGTTATTCACATTGTTATTAACCCATAACTTTATTTTAGGGAAATGGCAGAATAACCAGTTAGGTTGACCCAGTAGTTAATATAACTTAACAGATGTTAAAAATTTTAATTAAAGATATTAGAGGGGACAATAGGTTTACAGTAAGCCCATGAAAACTGTATGATATTGGCAGGGGACAATAGGTTCATAATCAGCACATGAAAACTATGATTTTATACTGGCAGAGGCCAGTTGGTTTGTAGTTAGCCCATGAAAACTATATCCAGATTAACATATTGGAAGTCAGCCAATAGGTTACTATTTAGCCCATGAAAACTAGGATAAGAAATAAGATATTGGAGTTACCAATAGGTTCTTAGTGATCCTATAAAAACTAAGTAGTTGGACAGATGGTCCATAAACATTTAACAGGTTAATCGTAACCCTAGAAATTATAATTGAGACAGATAGTCAAAATAAATGGGGATGGGTATTCTATAATTGATTTTTTTTTGCATATCATCATAATGTTTAGAAACACTATGATTTTTACTATTGTGGATGCAGGAGCATAGTATATGGTTTTATAAATGTTTTAGGATACTAGTAAGGGGAAAACCCGTTCCGCTAAGCGGCTTGGTCTCACTAGATATCTAATTGATTTGAGATGGTAACTTAATATTTATACCAGGCTTTATTTCCGACTCGAAGTTTTTGTTTTCCCCTTGAACTCTCGAGTACTCAATTCATTTTGAGTAGGTTGAAAGTTAAGGTTTCCAGGTTTTCCTTTAAACGAAAAAAGCTTTCGAGGATGTGCAGGAGGTAAGATTGTTATTAGAGTTATTTTCTTTCCGCTGTGTGTTTTGTTTGTAAAGGCAAATTGTTTTCTTGCCTATCTATATAATCTGATCTACCAAGGGGACATCTTCATATGTCGCTCTTGGCATATTTTGTAATAATTATATGTTATCTGAACGTAGTCTGCGAATTGGGATCACGTAATCAATTTGGAATATTTTGAAATGGAATGTGGAATTTTTTTTGCAGTGTAAATTTTTCTATATTCTTATGTTTCTGTGTATCGATGTATCTAATATCGCCGTGTTTGGTTGCCAAGGATTAATAACTATGGATGACTGCAGCATCTGCTACCGTCAGTTTTAGGCCTCCAAGTAGGGGGATGTTACAACACTAGTAGCTCCTGAACATCTCCTTAGTTTAAGCACCTCACATTCGGATCTCACGAATAGAAAAGTCCAGTGTACTTATCGGCTTTTAGAGCCAAGATTAAAAATCACTTGATTTTAACAGCTTTTCTTTAAATCATTTATTTAACTGTTTAAAATATATTATAAAACTATCAAATCATCTCTAAAATATTTAAGTATTTATTTTAAAACATTTACAAAAGAGTTGGGAAATGTTACTTAAGTTTAAAGACATATTTCAAAAGTGATGTGAATAGTGTTGTAAAAGCATATTTAATCAAAAAGACTTTTCGATCATTTAGAAATTCATTTTTATAACTCATATCTCTTTTAAAACAATTTAATATATTTATAAAATTTATTCCATATTATTTAAGAATTAAAAATATCCATTTTAAAGTATTTTCCTTTTTTATTTCCAAACCGCCAAACCGCAACTATTTTGAAAACTTGCTTTGCTCTTGTTTCAAAATATACTAAACGAAAGCTTGATATTTTTCTTTGTTTCAAAATTATGATTACAAGAGTTCGGAAAATTATTATTACAGAGAATTCCAACTCCGAGTCCATCGTATAAACGAATTTAACTTCCTACGGTGCGAAATTGCAAACTACCATTACGCGACTCGCCTATTTTTGTCTCAATTTTCATTGTCTAAACTTTACCATATAGGATTTTAGTGTTTATAAAATATTATTAAATCATTTTAAAGAGGTTTAACAATCTAATATACACCATTTCATTTATTAAAGGAAAGTGATTTCCTTTGTGATTTTCGACGTGTATTAAACATGACTTGTTAATACAATCAAACATAATTATCATCCAAACATGATAAACAACCATAATAAACAAGCATAGCAAACCATATTATATCATCCAATATATAGTATATATAAATATGGAGTTTCTCACCATAATCCAAACTAAACTTCCAACCAACATTCAATTCAAACAACTATTCACTAACACTTCCAAATCATCACCAAAACAACTTCTCTAATGCTTTCGGCCATCCTTCCTCCACCTCCTTGCTCTCGTCCACCCTTCCTCCACTACCATAGCTCATGACACAAGGGTCTAGGGTCAAATAGCTTGGCCATTGGGAAAATAAGAGATCTTCAGTTCACAAAATTTGGACCCGAAAATGACACTAGTACAAAAAGTGCATATTGCTTCGCCTCATTTGCATCAGTTGAAGTAAAAACTGATGCAAATAGAACTATTTGCATCAGTTCCATCTTAATAACCGATGCAATTGGTACGTGAAAAGCAATAGGTAATAAAAAATCAAATTTGCATCAGTTGTCACCAACAACCGATGCAATTTGTACGTGCAAATAGTTTTAGTCGCATCGGTTTTAAATTCAACCGATGCAACTACATTAGTTTTCATTCATTTTCCATCGGTTTGCTACTCCAACTTTCATTTTCCCTCCCCTTAACTTTTCATTTCCCGCTTAGCTTTCATTTATCCCTCCACTTCCCCCGTAACCCGTTAAGAAGAAAACAAAAGGAACTTTATATTCGTTCAATTGAACGACTTCAAATCAAATTGAACGACTTCAAATCAAATGAAATCTAATGTCAATCTATAAACTCATGTCTCGATTCGAATTCAAAAGCAAATCTCAAAGCCAAATCAAAATCGGCTCTCGTAAGCAATTCTCAAATTCAGTTGCAAATTCTAGGGGATTCGATGCGTTGAATTTGATTTGGGGATTTCAGTCGCTGGTGGATTGGTCACGTGTAGTTGGTCTCAATGAATTAGGAACTCGCGATTTGGAAATCATTGTTGGTGGAGGCGATAAAACTGCAGTGACGAGGGACAATAGGCAGTGAGCTGGTAAAGTGATTGAAGTCCAGTGTTCGAGTTCGAGTTCGAGGTGAGGTAATTCTAAAATTCGAATATGCGATTGAGGTGAGTCGATTGGTTTTGTGGTTTTTGGTAATAGGAGGTAGTGTTTTTGTTTGGTGAGGTATTTCTGTTCTTTTTGACGACTGCAGCCGAGCATAAGCTGAAGTCCTGTAATAATGACAAAAATGACCCATAAATCTCGTTGGCAAGTTATGGAATAGTAATATGTTGTAGTGATCAAAACTGATATTTTTTTTTCTAGTTGATCATCAAAGCTTCACCTTAGAGGCAAATAAAGATAGGTAAATGTAACAATTTTTACAGTCAGCTTTGAGGACAACTGAATTTGCAGCAATTGCTGCATTTTCCACTCTTTCCAATAGTCATATAGAATCTAGCTTCAAATTTTCGACTACCTTATACTTGGAATTATTATATTATTATAAATAAAATTTACATTGAGATGATACCTTTTATACTGAGGATCCGTGGATATCTGCGTGGATGTAACATCAGATAATTTATGATGATTACTTAACGATCTAAAACACATCCTTCCAACCATTACGTTTATGTGTAGCCTTTTTAAAAATAATTTTATTACGCATATAACATATATGTTGTGGTAAAAATTAAAAAATCGTGTCGTCTTTTTATTCAATAACCAAATCATTCACTTCTGGCACTCTTTTGCCCTATTGGCAAGTTCACAGATTAGAACAAGTAATAAAGTCAAATGCAAGTGATTATATCTTAAATTTAAAAGTTGGCCATTGATTGTTTTCCTTGTATGCAGTTAATATTTTTCTCTGAAAGTGGTATACTAGCAACCATTTTGTTCCTATGGTTACAAAATCAATCTGTTTGTAATCACATGGGAGCTGAGTAACAAACAAATATAGGCTACTGTAGACAACAGATCAGCATTGAAAAAATTGTCAAAATATTAAACGTCATGGGCCACATTATGAGAAGGATTTATATTGGTTGCATGGGAGAGTTATAGAGTATCAATATGCATGGACATATGCACAGGAGCTTTTTTAGGAATAGATAGAATAGAAGAATTAGAAGTGCAGTTATAGATTCATAAATATTGTTACCAGAGGAAATGGCTAATATTTGAGCATTATCAAAATGGTTAGACTGATTATGGATAATATCATGATTAATATAAGGATTTATGTCAATTAATGTAGAAGCAGCAACACTTTGAGATTGATCAATTTCACCTTCTTCCATGTCAGCTAATATATCAACCGATTTGACACTTCCAGTATTTCAACTACACACTGAACTGAAATATTAGCATTAGCTTTGTCACATTGAGGATTGATACCGGCATGAACATTGAGACTAGTGGATGTATTGAGATTAGAGGGAATATGTATGGGGATAGAGGATACTTTCTTCCATTCTTGGTTAATAACAGTAGACTTGCTAACTGAAGGTTTGTATTTTTTTGTGTGACTCATATTGCTTCTGCCTTGCATCCTGGGTTTGGTTAGCCATCATGACCAAGTCTTTTTTTATAATGACTCATAACCATTTTACCTTTTGTTTCATCACTATCAACTTATTGTCTCAACAGAATTACTACATGTATATATATCATGTCCAAAGCACTTAGAGCACAAATCAATGACATCCAAGAATACTCTAAAGCAACATTTTGACTTTATTCACCACCAACACATGTAAATCAGGTAATTCTTTTGTTGCACTCACCTCAATCAAACACTTTGCGTATTTAAATCTCCTCATTTTTTCTATGTTTTGGTCAAAGCACACTGGTTTGCCAATAAGGATTACATATAATAATTAGACTAGCTTTTTTATAAGCCACTGAATCTCTGGAAATATCCAACCCAGACCAAAACTACAGAAAATAAGAAGACCCTATATATGAACACGGAAAAAGGCAATCGCTGCAGCTTTCATCAAATTAAAAATAGAATAAGTTATCAGGTACACATTTGTTATGATCATGGCTCAAGAAGAAATATATACAGAGAAAAGATAAGTACCTTTAATAGATCGAGCAGCATTCTTCACTCTTCTCTCACAGCCATCACAATCCATCTTCACTTTCAATTCCACAGTCTTATGAACAAATCAAACGATGATTATATTTCTTTAAGCAAGAATGAATGGCATCATATAATATTTTATCAAAAAATTTCATTGATTATTATGTTCACTGACAAACTACCTGTAATGGCTTTTTTCTTTTTATTCTTAATAAAGCTCTCTTTGTCACACTGCAAAAGTTTGAGAGATAGTCAAGTGCACCCATTTTTATTTTTATTCACTTTGAGAACTATGAAGTATAGGTGTCTATTTATATGTAGACTCGTAGAGCAAGTGAATAATCTAGCGTTTGTTTATATTATACTTAAGTTGTGACATTTATGGTGAGTAAATTATATCTAGACATTTATTTGCTTTTAGTTTTGCATATAATACTCGACAGAAGGCTTCTTTTTAAAGTATATGGACTAATATTATAATGGATGAATCCACTATTTATAAATTTTAATTAAGGGATATACATCATTGAGTACATTGTGGAATAGGATATGATAGCTAGCTAAAATTTGATTCCACCTCCACTGTATATAAAAAAGAAACTTTTAGTGCACCGTTACAATATATAAAACCCTGTGGCACTCTATATATAAGCACTGAAAATGTTGATGTAGATATACAAGCATGTATAAGTTTTATTAGTTGATGTGGGAAATTCATCCTTGCTAACATGAAACATGTAAAATCTCTGTTAATCATATCATAGGCCTTTTGTAACTCCGCCTTAATACAGAATTTCTTGACACCATTTTTATTAAAGTTTCTGATATTCTCATGTGCAAGTCGGTTAATTTCTGCAATATTCCTACTAGGAATAAAAGCTCATTGAGCTTCAGAAATCAAAAATGGCAGAAATCCCTTAATTCTATTGCAAATCAGTTTGGAAATCACTTTGCATAGGACATTACAATAGGCTATTGGCCTAAAATGTGATGTTCAGGGCATTACTAATTTCTTCCTCTGAAAGGGGCTGCAGTAAGAAAGAGTGGCCTTGATCATTTATCATCTTTCTACACTGGATAAGATTATATTGCATGTGATGTTGAGTCTCTCCATTAAAGAGATTTGTGTAGTACTGAACTGCTTGGTTTTGAATTTGTTCACTATTAAATACTAGTTCACCATCATTGTTGTATAGTGCCTTGATATTTTTTCTATATTTTCTCATGTTCATTTTAGCATAAAAGAACTTAGCATTTGAATCAGCTTCATGTAGCCATGTAATTTTAGATTTCTGCTTGACCTCTACATATTTTTCAAACATTTTTTGCTTCAGTATACATCCTGCATTCATCATTGCCTCATAAAGTAGAGGATTTTATGGGTCATTATCTTCATCAACTAACTTCTGATTGAAACTTGTTTCGAAGTCTACCAAGTTTTCTCTGTCTTTGTGTCTAGTCTTATTCCACAGTTTTAAGTTTTGTTTAATTCTTATGAGCTTTATCATAAATTTCTGAATTGGTGAACCCCATGTGAATTCTGATAAAATTGTAACTACTTGATCTAAATAGCCACTTGATAGATGCCAATTGTTATTATATCTGAAAGGTGTACCCCTTTAAGTTGAGGAAGTTTAGCAGTCTGATGGCCGATGATTGGATGGAGTTGACAGAACTGTTGTAGCAGCAGATGGGGGATGAAATTATGGTTGTGGTGATGTTTTATTGGAGATAGTTCTGCTGTGAATTGAAGATGGTGGTTCTGGCGGTGGAGGATTAACTGCTGTATTGGTTGATTAACTGCTGCAGTGGAATTGAAATTAACTCCTGTATTGGTTGATGAACTGCTGCAGTGGAGTTGATTGTGGTTGTGGTATTGTGATTGTGATTGTGGTATTGTGATTGTGATTAACTGCTGTATTGGTTGATGAACTGCTGCAGTGGAGTTGATGGTCTGATTGGTAATAGAAGTGGTGAACTTTGGTTTGTGGAGAAGCTTGACAGCGTGTGATGAGGTACAGGACAGTGCAGCAGTAGGTGGATATGGTAAGAGCAGTTGTGATCGAATATTGGCAGAGGATGGTGGTCAAAATGGTGCAGTGTGGTAGGAGTTGTAGAAGTGGCAGCTGTTGTACTAAAAATCTAAATTATGTTGCTAAAATGAATGTATGAACCATTATTTTGTATAGATTATTAACACTATAATTGATGATATATGTTTATTTTGGTATTATGTTATTCAGTTTGTATTTGTCATCAAATTTAATTTTGAATGATTGTAATATTGCATGCAATAATTGTTTGTTATAATCAATAATATATATATATATATATAGAGTCTATTTGAGTACTGTAATAATGGTTTCTGAGAATGACTTTTTTGCATCAGGTATAAATAGCTGATGCAATAGAAGGATTAGTTTGCATCGGTTGTTATAAAAAACTGATGCAATAGAGGGATTAGTTTGCATCAGTTGTTAGCAACAACTGATGCAAAAAGGACCTTTTTGCATCGGTTTCAGAACTGATGCAAAAGTGTTAAGCCTGTTGCATCGGTTGCATATGCATCGGTTGCTGAACTGATGCAAAAGGGGGGTAAACAACCGATGCAAATGGCCTGTTTTGTAGTAGTGTGAGTCATCTTTATTCAAAGTTTTGGCCACCGTGTACTCTGAATTTGGAAATGTTGTCAAAAGTAAAGTTCTAGAAAATTCTCTCCTCTTTCATTTTAAGAAAACAATCACTAAATTTTGAGTCATTTTGAGGTGGATATGGTTAAAAGAAGAAGAGCCATTCTTGGATTCACAAAAAAAAAAATCAAAACCGAAAATAGGTCATGTTCTAACTCATTTCTGGACAGTTGGTCAAAGAATTTTGAAACGTGGTCAAAGGGAAATTCTTGAAAATTATTTTCTCTATAATCTGAAAAAAGAAATACTTGATACCGATTTATTTTCAGGGAGATATGATCAAAAGAAAAAGAGGTATCCTCGGACCAAAAATCTGGGCTTGAAAATGTATTACAAAGAAGCGAGATTTTGACATGGCTAAGCTCAAAACTGGAAGAA
Source organism: Allium fistulosum (assembly GCA_030737815.1). Lineage (NCBI taxonomy): Eukaryota > Viridiplantae > Streptophyta > Magnoliopsida > Asparagales > Amaryllidaceae > Allium > Allium fistulosum. The sequence goes on along the minus strand of CM060907.1, from coordinate 909,501,545 downwards.
GTGGTACACATGAAAGTTGTAGCAACTAGAATTTTACATGGTTTGAAAAAAAGAATTACTGCATTTGGTTCGGTTTTCAAGAAGTTATGATAGAATAGAAGATGGAAAAAAGAGTAGTGAAGGCAGGTATTTATTGCCAAAGTTCCAACCCAAAATATCATGGTATTTTTGCTACCCTACATCACCACCCCCACACCTCCCTTATGTCACCCTCCACAGCCGAAATGACCCCCCCCCCATGTGCATGTACTCAAGTGTATGTCTTTTGGTGTAAGATGGTTAACTTAAGAATGCTTAAGTACTGAGTTTTTTGAAATATCTTGGATATTTTCATATGTATATGTATATATATATGTGTACATGTATATTTGTATATGTTGATGTGTGCATGTGATATGTATATATATGTGCATAAGAGAATAAACAAATTTTCAATGACTTTGAACAATTTCCATTCATTAAACTGTTGAAAAGCGGGAAGCCGATTCCCGGTAACATTTTTACTTCTTAGTTAATATATATATATATATATAAAGTTTGATAATAATATTCTTATCATTATTAATTAACTAAAATGATCACATTTGAATTATAAAACCATATAAATCAATATTAAACAATTGTTTACAAAAAGTGTTATTGTGATATCAATTTTCCTTATATTTTCAAATCAAATATATATGTTTATAAAACATTATTAATGATTTATTATCAGTTTATAATTAATAAAAAATTTCTCCTTTTAAAACAATAATAAAAATAATTATAATAATTATTAAATCATTAAATCCCAATTTAAAATCATTAATCAATTATCATATATAAGGGCATTACTGATGATGTCATATATACATTTAATTTCTAAAAATAAAATAATTAATTTTTTTATATTCTTCTTCAATTATAAAAATAAGTGTATATATCCAGTTCCATGTGTGACGTTTGACGATAATAGAGCCGTTTAGCGATAAAATGATTTTTGGTCATTTATCGGTATTTTTTCCAAGGTATAAATTTTTATAAATATTTATTCAAAATAAGATTGCCATTATTATTTATTGTTCAAAACACCATTATCTATGTTAAAAATGCTTATTTTAATATTATAAAAATAATTATAATTTATCAAAGTGATAAATTTGCGGGTCGTTACAGACTTCCCCCTTAAAAGAATTTCATCCCCGAAATTACACCAAAACAAAAACCCGGTAATTCTTACCCAAAACATTATTTTATAAACTCAATTATATATGACATACATAGATCATCCATAGCATCTTATTTGATTTTTAATTCGAATCCACAACTTTTCTTTCGAACTAGTATTGATCCCCCGATCCTATGGTGCAGATTCTGATCAGGCTTCTTTGATCGAAAACCCTTGCTTTCCTTGCGTAGCTCTCCAATATGATAGAAAACATAAGTATCCAACCACAAATCCCTCATCAATGTTCATCATCAAAAATCAAGTGATGAATCCTTTTACGGATCGGTGTAAACACCTTAAAATTCCGTACTCGACTCTTAGATCAAAATCGTGCGACGAAATAATCCATATACTTCATATGTATTTAATAATCTTTCCAACATATTTTTATGGAAACATTTCATAACTTTTATCTTTTATTCAAACATTTATAAAGATGTTTCTTTATTTATATTTATTTCTAAATATTTCTTCCTAAAGTAAAACATTACATTCCAAAAGATAAATATCTTTGCCATTATAATAAACATCCTTTATTATAAAACATTTCTTTTTTTATAAACATATCTTAATAGTTTCTGAAAAACCCATTTTCAAAATAAATCATTAAATTGATAGATTATCTTTCTTCCAATGAAATCATTTCAATTTAAAAGATAAATTATCCTTTATTTTTAAAATTATAATAAATTCCTTATATTATAATGTACTCCTTTTAATTAATATTAAATGCAAAAATCTTTGTATCTAAGAACTTCTTTATTAGTCAAAACATACTTTATTAATTAATACTCATTTATGAATTAAAACTCCCCATATATATATATATTCATTCTCTTATACCAGTTTCAATACTTAAAAAGTATTTACATACTTATTCAAATGTTTTAAGTATATTCACAAATTTTACTTAATGTTCGACGATGGAAATTCTATCGGTTTAGAAAACCGTTGAACAAATTTAGAAATAAAATAACCGCAAGCGCACGGCGTACACTTGTAGTACGTGGCGAATACAGGTCGATCTGCAGGGAATTGATGATTTTAACATTCTATTCAATCAAATTAACCAAAGTTGAAAGTGTGATTAGCTAAAAATGTAAGAAACTAACAAAAACTAGAAAAAGAAAAATAGATAAAAATATGACAGTTAAATGACAATTTAGAGATAAATCCACTCTCTAGATCATATAATTCAACAATTAATGAAATTATGATCTCTTTTTTGGTCATAAGTGAGTTTAAATGATGTGTTTATCATAAGTATGGCTTATTTATTTTGTGCTATTAATTAGCTCAACATAAGCCATCAAACTATAACACACCCCTTATACCACTTACTAACTCTCATGAAAACAACAACAAAGTTGAAAATGAAATCTATTTTAAGCATGACCTATTAACTACTGTTTAGAAATATAGGCCATCAAATTTTAATTTCACATTCACTTCATTACCATCATCATATGTAGATGAAGAGGTAATTATTGCTTGTGATTGTTTAAGCATAGCCTATTTGTTATGAACAACATAGACTATCAAATTATAAATGAAACAATAAATCACATCAACATTCCTTTAAGCACAAAAGATCAAAATTATCAAAATGTTGAAGCTACATGATTAGAGGCTTCATTACCCCTAAATTGAAGGGGTTAAGCTCTCATTTTTGTCATCATATGAACAAATGTAGCTAGCAACATGAAAGCAAAAAGAAAGGAAAATGAAAGCTAATGGAAAAGAGAAGCTAATTAACAAGAATTAAAACTAATCTACTTTGCATGAATGTAAACTACACTACTAACATAAGAAGAGAAGAAGCATGTAAATAAAAGAGAATTAACATTGCATAAAAGAAAGAAAAATTACATGAAATAAAATGGCCAAGTAGCCATGGAAAAAGAAGAGAGAAAAGCTTTGATTTATTTCCTAAGCTAAAAACTAAGTAAGAGAGACTAAGAGAAAAAGGGTTACATGAAGATATGGGGTATTTATACAAGTGTTAAACCCTAATTCATATTTTTGGGGAATGCCCAAATTTCCCTTGAGAAAGTGTGGAGGCCAAGTAATCATTAGCTTCTACTAATCATCATTTAAGTGTACATGAAGCCATTAATTCCATAAGCATGTGCATTAGCCTCTAATTTGTACATGAAGAAAGGTGGGTAGGTGGGGTCCTCCATTATCATGCCTTTGAATTATTTCCATCTCCATTCCTTTGTATCTTCTTTGTGCATGCATACAAATTCTTATAAAATAATATAGAAATTTCTAATTAACTTTTCTCAAATTAATATATGCACAAAAATGACCACTTTGCCCTTGGATGAAGATGAATATGTGACGATTTGAAAATAATATGAATTTGGTTTAAACAAGTTAAAATACCCGATATGATCATTTATTTAATTTAAATAGATTAAATATGGTGGTAAAAATATGCACATTTACGTGCACATCAAATACCCCCACATTTATCTTTTTATTCGTCCTCGAATAAAGTAAAAACTAAGATAAATCCATTTTCGTAGGGAGCACGATTGCATTGAGCGTATGCAACAAGCCATTAAACCTCAGGGTGTCCCCAGTAGGACAAGTGTTGTCTCGTGAGTGTTTTCAGGGGATACTACCCACAAAATCCAAATGCATGATGAAAATATTTACAAAATGCAAGATTTATTTACAAAGAGATGAATGCGAGTTTTTGAAAATATTTACGAATGAAGGATTTACTTTTAAATCGACACAAATAAGTTAAATATAGGTTTTGGTCATTTTCTTGAAATTTAAGTCATTTACTCATCAAAATTTCCAACAAAAATTAAGTTATCATAACAAATAGACTATAGTTTAACTCGTTGTTTCGGTTGATAACAAAGTGTAATTATAAAATGGATCCTTAGTTGATTATCAAAGTTTTTCAAAGTGGTGTTTTCATTTCTTTTCAATAACAAATCAAATCAAATAAGTTTAAATGGTGCTTGGATTTCATTTCTTACTCTCTCCTATTTGAAAATTTTATTGATATTAACAATATTTATATATGCCTAACTCAGGTAAACTGAGGCCAGATATATTACCCATGCACTGCCTTGCAGACTGATGTGAGGGGAATATAGAGCGTGGCGAGTGAACACACAATTGTGAACACTTATTGACTGTAGGCGTTATTAGTAAAATAATTTTTATATACACACCTAACTCAGATAAACTAAGGCCAGATATACCGATCATGCACTGCCTTTCGGGCTTACGTGAGAAGGGTACAGAGCAGGGCGAGTGAACACACGAGTGTGAACACATGACTCTAGGTGTTTTAAAAAAATATATATATATACACATATATACAAGAAATATTTTTTTTGTATTTTGTATTTTTTTCCTTTTGTTTTGTTTTTTTCGAAGAGAGAGTTTTGCAAAATCATCTTAGCACCATTTAACTTAGAAGACAAAAAAAAGGTTATATCCTTTACTTTAAATTCACCACTTTTAAAAACAATTTTCAATTAGGATATATTTCACAATTAACACGTATGAATCTTCCTATATACTAGTTAAACCATTGTTATTTGTAATCAACCTTCATTTTTATTTTTGTTAAGACAAATAAATTTTCAAAAATTTCAATTTAATTTTTTTTTTGAGAAAAATGTGTGATCCTTTATAAATAAAGGAGAGCACACACGCAACTATATATAACACAATAAGAAGGTGCTGCCAACATGCCTGGCATGTAACAAAGACTAACTACTAGTAATAAAATCAGGTACCCCTATGATGAGTTCCGGCAAAGCCACCACCCATCACACCTTGATATCAAGTTCCGACATGGCCACCCCTCGATATCAAAATGTTAGAAGTACCTAAAAACTAAAGTAATAACCCAGAAATAAAGTAGCTCTATGCATCTGGATTTGGAGGACTGGATAATCAACTAATCTGAAGTGAAACTGAATGTGGAGATGAATGGAAGATCCACTCTGAAGACTCTCAATGATGAAACCATAAGTGATCCTGATGCGATGGCTCTGCTCTGAAGATCTCACTACAGTCGGAAAATCAGCAAAAACCTGTAAAAAGAAATTGACCCCCTATGGCCCATACCTGAGCCTGAAAGAAAACTAAGAAAAAAATTCGAAAAATACATATATATGTATATTTTTATAATTAATATACATATATATGTATAAAGAAGATAGGCAATAAAAACTAAGTAAGACTAATAGAACCAAAACTAAAGAAGATGAATTACTTGTAAACAAAAACCAAAAATGACAATAACATTAGGAGAAACTAAACCGAGAATAAAATTGTTATGAACATTCAATCATAAGTAAATTATAATTAATAGATGAGTCATCATATAAATTTGAAAAAATACTAATGCTATTATTGTGAATATTAAATATATTATTATTATGTTTAAAAAAAATATTATGTCTAACCTGTTTGCGCCAAAAATGGTCACAAACCCCAAGTGTTGTGAAAGCACCAGCGTATGAATATAAATCAACAATATTCACACACAAATCACAGATCTTAAGTAAGTAACAAACAGCAATCAAGAAATAATGAACAGTGACACGCAATTTATAGTGGTTTGGCTATCTCCGGCCTACGTCCACTTCAAGGTTTTTATGATTTTATTGCTCGATGCTTGAAGATTACAATTTCGTATGTTATATTACAACTGATTTGATGAACTAAGTCTGAATCTAAGGCAGCAATGGTGATCTGGAGTAAATTTGGCAGAATCTGGGCGCTCTTTGCTCTCAAAATTGTCCGACCCCTTTTCTGAATGAGCAGGGGCTCTATTTATAGGTGTAGAAGGCTGATATTTTGCCTAAAATGAAGGGAGACCAGTTCTGGTACGTCAGGGGGCCCACATGCCCGCTTTATGGAAATCCGGGCCCGCTTTGGGATCGATTCGACCCTTGGTTCGAATCGATCAAGAAAGCGTCCAATCGAGCTGAAATTTGGTGTGAACATTCTTCAACATGTGCTCAAGCTTCTGTGAAAATTTCATAGCATTTGGATGTGTAGATCTCGAGTTATGATCGATTCAAGATTGGATTCTTTTGTTAGGCTGTTACGTTCGAATCGATGCATTTGAATCGATTGCCTCGAATCGATGGTGGAGCATGCTCCTGTGACGACGTGGAGTGCAAACCTTGCATCGATCCGCTTTTGTCGCCAGTTAGATCGAGTCGTCCCGGAGACTTCGCTGCCTCGACTCGATGGATTCGAAGACACCAAATATCCCTAGATTCGAATGGCGCCTACTTCGTATCGATAGCCAACGTGTCTCGATCGAACAGAGTTAAACGTAGCCGGATGGATTCGAAGGAAGGCACTCAATCGATTCGAACACGCCAACCTTGCATCGATTCGAAGCAAGTATCTGATGGGTATGAAGCGAGAGGTCTTCATGGGTTCGAGTGTTGGATTCGAACCATCGAGCCCAGATGGATACGAAGGTGTTCAACCTGAAGGTTGCGAGGCGAAGTGGCTCGGTGGATTCGAAGTACTATGCGTTGATGGAGTCGAAGCAAGGGTGCTTCTCGTGGATTCGAAGGTTTCGATGGAGTCGAAGACTTGCAGCTCTTATGGATACGAAGCAGATGGAGTCAAACAAGATGGATTCGACGCAATGATCTTCTGATCGATTCGAATCAACCTTTCCTCATGGATTCGAGCCTAGCCTATTTCACCCATTTCCTTTTGGCGATATCTTGAGCATACGAACTCGGTTTGACTCGAAACTTGGAACGTTGCTTCATCTGACCTTGCTTGACATGTCTTATCAATTGCAGCCCGATCCGGACTCGGACAAAATTCATCGATATCCATGGTGAACCTGCGATGCACAATCGATGTTCATGACTAATAACCATTGATTTTCAGTTAATCTTTGGGTATCTCGACTTTGCCAAAAGTTGGGATAACATTTTGCCCCCCAAAACATGCCTTTTTGGTAAAAGGCGTGTTTTGATCAGTCTTAAGTTGGATGCAGTGAGTTCATGTTTTACTCATAGCTTATAGCATTTTCAATCAAGTCCATGGCTGTTCGAAGCCGAATTGTTATCAATTTTTGCAATGTAAGTTAAGAATGAAATTCTACGGTCTCTCCGTACTATTGATGGTCACTCCGGACCCTTGTCAAACCCATTCTAGATTTAGCGATTGAATAGAAAGATCCTATTGCATTCCGGCGTTGCTTTCTATCCCTTGCGCTCTGGCCCCAACTAGGGCGTATAGCGATGTCTTGGTCGTTCTCGACCGATCATAGCCTCTCCGGGCTCATGCTGGATCCCATCCTGTCACTCTTCGGTGAAGGGGAAACAACGTTAAGTGAGTCAATCCTGTCGCTCTCCGGTGAAGCGACTCACCTCCTGCACTCCGGTTCAGTGTATCTGAACGTTAAGCGATGTCATAACCTGAATCGTCGGTCGATCACAGCCTCTCCGGGCTCATGCTGGATCCCATCCTGTCACTATCCGGTGAAGGGGAAACAACGTTAAGTGAGTCAATCCTGTCGCTCTCCGGCGAAGCGACTCACCTCCTGCACTCCGGTTCAGTGTATCTGAACATTAAGCGATGTCATGGCCTAAATCGTGGGCCGATCATAGCCTCTCCGGGCTCTTATCGAATCCTGATCTAATCACTCTCCGGTGAATAGGAAACGATGCTTAAGTGAGTTGATCCTGTCGCTCTCCGGCAAAGCAACTCACTTCTTGCACTCCGGACCCCGTCTCTCCGGGTAAGGTCATAAAGCGATCATGTTTATATTGATATTTAATGTTCATCCTTTAACTCTCCGGTCAAAGGTTTATTTTAATAAGTGTTTCTTTATTAAATTCAAATCCTAGATGTTCAATCTCAAACACCAGGAAAAACAAGATAATGCCTCTCCGGGCGGAGCGGTCTATTTCCATCTCAGAGCATGCCTAGGGATCTCTCCGGTTCCCGTACATGAGTAAGTGGGATAGCCGTTTTATTTTGGAAATCAAATCTAAGAAAACTAATCGACCAGAGTCCAAATCTTGAACTTGGCCCTTGCCATCACAATCAGTTGATGACGAGTCGTGATCCCGATCCAGGATCATTCCTGTTTGGTTGATGCGGTAGTTGTTCGGGTCTAACCGCCGTCGTACGTTCTCTGACATACTGCGGCAATCTACCACTCCTGGCATGTTCTTCCACCTCATCCTTCAGGTGGCGGCATTCATCGGTAGTGTGCCCATCCAGCTCATGGAATAGGCAGTACTTTCCAGTCTTACGTTCCCGCTCCGTGGGATCTCTCCTGGGTGGTTTTCGATAGGGGAGTTGCCCCCGAGTTTCGGTGTAAATTCGTTCCAGTCCTGCCACCAAGTCTGTGTATTGCCTGAATCTGGGCTCTCGGAATTTCTTCCGTTTATCAGGACCATCATGTGCGTCATCCTGCTTTCTCTTTCCTTTGTCTGTCCTGGACTGTTCCCTGGCGGTTCCTTCGCCTTGTGAAACATTTATTTCCTGCCTCTCGGCTCTTGATTCCTCTAATCGAATGAATTTTTCAGCTTCATGGAAAAACTCTCCAAGATCTTGCGGTGGATCTTTAGTCAAAGAGTCTTTGAATTCAGTGCCTTCTCCAACTCCTGCCACTGCCGCCATCAAAATCATCGACGGGTCTGGGCGATCTATAGAAGTCACCGTCGCATTAAATCGTAACAAAAAATCTTTTATGGACTCTCCGGTCCTTTGCTTTATTGACGCCAAAGTCATCACGCTCTTAGGTCGCGTCACGTGAACCCTAAACTGCTTCATGAAGCAATCCACAAGCTCGCCCCATGTCCTAATTGATCCGGTTTCTAGCTGCCTAAACCAAAGCGCAGCCAAATCTGATAAGAATAAGGGGAAACATCGTGCCATCACTTCCTCGGATGCTCCCAGCACTTCCATGTGTCTGATATATCTGGTGATATGCATGGTCGGGTCTGACTTTCCATCGTAAGGATTCAGCGTTGGTAGTTTGAGCTTCGGAGGGTTCCTTGCATTCCTGATATTCGGAGCGAACGGACTCCGACTAACTTCTTCCAATCCTCCTCCTGAAAACCCTCCTCTCATGAGTCGTCTCACTAGGCCGATCATTCTTTCATCTCCATCTAGGGGTTGCCCCCTTGTCATGTCCCTGTCTTGCCCTCCGAGCCTTGTAAGGAATTCTGGTACGTACTCTTCGGGTACCTCGTTAGCATTTGTGTTGGCCCTAGCCGGTTGGGCTCCTTCCAAAGGTACTTCTGCGTTGGATCCTGCGGGCCTGCCCCCAAGCCCTTGTTGATTGCCTTCTGGCTCTGTATTTTGTCCTCTATTGGGTTCCATAGCCCTAGCTCCTTGTTCCACATTCACAGCTGCTGTAGCTGGTCCAAGGTTCTGTGTTCCTGCAGCTCTCATCTGCTCGAAGAAATTCTGCAGCATCTCTTGTTGGCTTTTCATCATTCTTTCCTGCATTAAGTTATTCATCGCTTCCATCTCATCTCTAGTAATGTAGATCGAAGCTTGTCCTTCTCCAGCGCCAGAGGATGCCTCTTGACTTCCTGCCTGTTGGCTCCTCTCAGTTCTTTGTCTAGTTTGTCGAGTCATTGCAGAGTCAAATTTAAATCCTTAAGATCTTAAATTTAAACTTTGAATCTGGTGTAGCGGGTGCTAGTTCTTCTCAGTGAAAGCACCAAAGTGTTTGTGCCAAAAATGGTCACAAACCCCAAGTGTTGTGAAAGCACCAGCATATGAATATAAATCAACAATATTCACACACAAATCACAGATCTTAAGTAAGTAACAAACAGCAATCAAGAAATAATGAACAGTGACACGCAATTTATAGTGGTTCGGCTATCTCCGGCCTACGTCCACTTCAAGGTTTTTATGATTTTATTGCTCGATGCTTGAAGATTACAATTTCGTATGTTATATTACAACTGATTTGCTGAACTAAGTCTGAATCTAAGGCAGCAATGGTGATCTGGAGTAAATTTGGCAGAATCTGGGCGCTCTTTGCTCTCAAAATTGTCCGACCCCTTTTCTGAATGAGCAGGGGCTCTATTTATAGGTGTAGAAGGCTGATATTTTGCCTAAAATGAAGGGAGACCAGTTCTGGTACGTCAGGGGGCCCACATGCCCGCTTTATGGAAATCCGGGCCCACTTTGGGATCGATTCGACCCTTGGTTCGAATCGATCAAGAAAGCGTCCAATCGAGCTGAAATTTGGTGTGAACATTCTTCAACATGTGCTCAAGCTTCTGTGAAAATTTCATAGCATTTGGATGTGTAGATCTCGAGTTATGATCGATTCAAGATTGGATTCTTTCGTTAGGCTGTTACGTTCGAATCGATGCATTTGAATCGATTGCCTCGAATCGATGGTGGAGCATGCTCCTGTGACGACGTGGAGTGCAAACCTTGCATCGATCCGCTTTTGTCGCCAGTTAGATCGAGTCGTCCCGGAGACTTCGCTGCCTCGACTCGATGGATTCGAAGACACCAAATATCCCTGGATTCGAATGGCGCCTACTTCGTATCGATAACCAACGTGTCTCGATCGAACAGAGTTAAACGTAGCCGGATGGATTCGAAGGAAGGCACTCAATCGATTCGAACATGCCAACCTTGCATCGATTCGAAGCAAGTATCTGATGGGTATGAAGCGAGAGGTCTTCATGGGTTCGAGTGTTGGATTCGAACCATCGAGCCCAGATGGATACGAAGGTGTTCAACCTGAAGGTTGCGAGGCGAAGTGGCTCGGTGGATTCGAAGTACTATGCGTTGATGGAGTCGAAGCAAGTGTGCTTCTCGTGGATTCGAAGGTTTCGATGGAGTCGAAGACTTGCAGCTCTTATGGATACGAAGCAGATGGAGTCGAACATGATGGATTCGACGCAATGATCTTCTGATCGATTCGAATCAACCTTTCCTCATGGATTCGAGCCTAGCCTATTTCACCCATTTCCTTTTGGCGATATCTTGAGCATACGAACTCGGTTTGACTCGAAACTTGGAACGTTGCTTCATCTGACCTTGCTTGACATGTCTTATCAATTGCAGCCCGATCCGGACTCGGACAAAATTCATCGATATCCATGGTGAACCTGCGATGCACAATCGATGTTCATGACTAATAACCATTGATTTTCAGTTAATCTTTGGGTATCTCGACTTTGCCAAAAGTTGGGATAACATAACCTTATTCAGATATCCTTTAAACTGATTAATTTTAGCTAATTTATATTTGGGATTAGAAATTCAATTAAAACAAAGGAAGAAATTGTAAAAATTAATTTATTAAGATGACTACTATTATTATTGAAAATTCTTTGATTTCTTTCAAACCAAATATATCAACTAGTAATAATAAATAAGGAGTCAAGTAAAATTCTAATTTTCTTATTAAACCTAAATCTAAAATTATTCCAGTAAAAGTCACAATTCGAAATTTTAGTTATAGTGTTAAAGTTAAAAAATTTAGGAGTATTATTTAGAATGTAATAAGATTCCAAACAATCATAGTAAATATAATTAGTATCTTCAAGATGCAAGTTACAAAAATAACAATTATTATCAATTTGAATATTTTTTCTCTTTAAAAAATATATTGTTTTAAGTTTTCCATGCATAATTAACCACATATGAATTTTAGATTTAGGAGGAGCATTAGATTTCCAAATAAATCTAAATGAGTTGCTTAATGTACCTGAAAAATTAATAAATCTATAAAAAGAATTAGAAGTATATTTCTTACTCTTATCCCATTCCCAATTAATAATATCATTATCGTTATCAATATTATAAAGATTTAGTCTAGCATAAAGTAGAGAAAGTTGCCTAAGGGTAGAACCTATTAAAATACTATTAAAACAAAAATTCCAAGGAGGATCAATCTCAGGAGAATAAACATCTTTAATTAAAGCTTTCAATTTAATTAACCAAAACCATATATTTATCCTATAGTGTTTCTTTAAAAGTAAATCAAAAATGGTTAACAAAATATTTTTTGGTTTTTTTTAAATTTTGGAAAGAAAAAATAAACCATGAAAAATGATGATGAGTCTCCCCCTACACTTGATTTTGACTGTGTCCCCACAGTCAACCCAAGTGAATGGAGAAAAATAAAAACAAAAACATGACCTTTATTTATATGAAAATGAACTGTATTTACACGAGATCAGAAAGTATATCGTCAAAAAGTAAATGAAACGGTCTTCCAAAGACCGATTTATTTATCTCGTCAAGTATACGAGACACAGCTTAAGCTCGAAAACCAAACCATAAATGATTTCGAAGTTGAATGTTGGTTTGGAAAATGAATGTCATTTTATTAAAAATCTTACGAGTTGTTTCTTTTTCGATGATTTTCAGGGTTGATAAAACGATTGATTGAAGTTCAAGTTTATTTTCACCAAATTGAAATTCAAATTTATCATTGAAAACTTCTTCAAAATTGTTGATTTCAAAATCAAAATGGTGTTTTAAATCTTCCCCATCAGAATTCGACAACTCATCATCCAAAAGTCCAAAAAATTTATGTTTATTAAATTCGCCTTCCTTTGTTGGATTATCAACAACTTTATTACATGTATCATGTTCAAAGTCCAAAGTTGTTGTGTTCAAAATTTCAAAATCGAGAAAAGGAAGATCGAATTATAAATTTGGTTCCACACCCTCAAAAGAATTGAAATCCAACTCAATTACCGTTTTTTCAACAACTTCATTAAGAATATTATTTTCAATTTCAAAAGTTGTTATTTGAAAATCGTCAATTGCGGTAAAAGATGGATTATTATTTGACTCGTCACACGTTGGGATTTGATTTTGTTTTTCATGTTGTTTCATATACGTTTCAAACAACAAATCCATGTGATTATTGTGAATTTCATTCATTTGCTCAACAAAGTCAAATTTGTAATTATTAACTTGAAAATTTTCACTTTAAAGTTGTTGAGGACAAAAAATTTCAATCGTATCATGGTCGAGATTATTCCCATTGCCAAAATTATTTGAAAAGTGGATCACATTTTCGTTTTGATTTTGAAATTCATTTTGGAGTTCAAAATTGAATTGGCATGGGTTATACTCGAAATTATTTGAATTTTGAATTGAATTCACAGTTTGACTATTTTGAAAACTTCGACTTGAGTTATCGCACAAATACGAATTACACAAATCATTTATCATTTGATTTTGTTGTGTAGAGATTTCAAGTAGAGATGAAATGCTATTTTCGAGATTCGAGGGTTGTTCGTCATTTTGAAAATTTTGTGGTTTAAGACTCGAATCGTTTAAACAATAGTTGTTGTTGAAATATCCATAAGAATTTGAAGTGAAATTATATGGATTATATTGATTTTCACAACTATTGTAAAATTCAAATGAGTGGGGAAACTCGGACATTTTCAAGAATGTTTTTGTTTTTTTTATAAAGGAAAAATATTTACAAAAAGAATTTATTTTTCAAAATGGAAAATTGATTTTTTTGTTTTGTTTTTTGGTTTTTCAATTTTTTTTGTTTTTTGAAAAGATTTTATATTTTTTTCTTTTTGGATTTTTTTTTGTTTTTCTAATTTTTTTTTGGATTTTTGAAATTTTAAAGGAAAAGGAAAAAAATTTCAAAGAAAAAGGAATATATACAATGTTTTTTTAGTTTTGGATTTTAATTTTTTTTAAAATATGCACGAACTAATGCAATTAAATGAATGCAGGGGTTAATTACAAATGATTTATCCTAAGTTAACCCAAAATTGTATAATCACACATTTCTTAGATAAACAAGATAGTTCTCAACCAGCTAACAGACAGGATTTATCGGTGCACCACGAATCACCGTAGCAATGCAGCCGAAGGTTTAAGTACCTTCAGAGAAACAACCACTATAATTTTTACGAATCACCGTAATATTTATAAATGGTTATTCCTCTGCCGTAGCCTAGACACCGAGAAATTAAATTGTTCAAAGAAGACAATTTGTCAATATACAATTAAGTGTGTTCGATGTCTAACCGTTATTACTAAACAAAATTTTAGAATGAAATGCAAAGCAGAAATTAAACTTGGATTAACAATGCAACTACGAATGGATTTTGTTTTTTTTTGAATTTTTTGACTTTTTTTTAAATATATAACTGCAAATGCAAGCAATCAACAATGCAACTAAAATAAAAACAAGAGATATATATAATGCAAGGCAAATAAAAAGAAAAATTATAAGCAAGCAAGAAAATTTTTTTTGGCAAGCTGGCGAAGCAATTTATTTTTGGCAGTCTCCTTTTGAAATTCTGCTTTGGCAACCTGAAATAAAATAAAATATATACATTGTTTTTTGAAAAGGAAACTTAAAAGTGAAGTTTTACTCAAAAAAAAATTTTGGTTTTTTTATATTTATATATATATATGTATATTAAATGAAGAAACTAAAAAAAAGAAACAAATTAAACAAAAACACTTGAAAATATCTTGATACGAAATGAAAATGGAAATGAATTCATTTTTTTTACAAAGAAACAAAACCCTACAAATTTTGTTTATAAAGGAAAACTTGGTTTAAAACAAAAGTTAACAACCAAACATAATACCCTTACTCAATAAAGCCCACCAGCCCAATACTAAAGAAAACAATTTTATTACGCTGTTGCTTATCTCTACAAATTAAAGACACGATTCAGGGAGAAAAAAACAAAAAAGGAAATCGCGATTTGCAATTCAAAACAAGGAACGCGATTATTTGTGGATTTGAATTATGATTTGGAGATGGAGGCGTTTGCTTCAGGCGATGGATGGCTCGAATTGGTTTCGGTTGTCGAGGAGATGGTTGTGCAGTTTTGAGGAAGTCGAATCGCGGTGATTGGGGAGCGCGGAATTGGGGGATTCAGGCGGAGGCGGCAGCGGCAGAAGGTTGAAATGGAAGAGATTGTAGTGGGGTTGAGGCAATGGTGGTTTTGGTTGCGGTAACTGGTGAATCGATGAAGGCAATTCGGAGTTGAGGTGAATTCTTGTTCGACTGGGAATTTAAGTGTCGATCAATCCCGAAGAGTTGTGGTGGGACTGTGTTGATGGCAGGTTGGGGAATGTTGTCGGTGGAGTTTGGTTATTGTCAGTGGAGTTGATTGTGTTGAATGCAGGTTGGGGATGTTGTCAGTGGTTTCGATGAATTCTGTGGATTTGAAGTGGTTGTCGACAGCAAGCAGTGGTCATTTTTTTGTAAGTGTGAGTGACAGTATGGTTTGTACCGTTAGATGATAGTTGAAGTTGTGGAGAAGTTGTAGCTTGTAGTTGAATCGATGTTCAACTTTGAGAGGGGTTGTTATGTGACTGTATGTGTGCAGTAAGATTACTGGAACAGTGGGAGATGATGCAGTGCTGTTCTGTGATGTTGTGGAGTGAAGTTGGTTAGTGGTTGAGTGGTTGTTGTAATAGCAGCAGGTTGGGATGTGAATGAGTGAAGAGAATGTGACAGAAATGGTGATGTATGGCAGCTCTGATATGTAGGAAGGGCTGAAATGAGTTGTGAATGAGTTTGTGAAATAGTGATGATATTGGCGGTGGATTGTTGAAATGAGGGAGGAGTTTGGAAGTGGCAGTAAAGGTGGTATAGCTGCAGTTTGATCACTGAATTGCAGTGTTTAAGGTTGTATCAGTTTGTTGTGAAATAGCAGCCACACCTTGTAGCAGTTTGTTGTGAAGTTGAAATTGGTATGGTAATGTAGTGGTATTGTTGAAGTGATGATGGTAGGGTGGTTTGTTGGAGTATGTGAAGGCAAGTAGAGTATGTGAAGTCAAATGTACAGATTGACAGGGTGTAGTGTGTTTGAATGTCAATGAATGGTTAGTTGGTTGGATGTTTGTACTGCAGAGGGGGATGACAGAGAAGTAGAAATGAACAAGAAATGAGCAGAGAAAGAAATGCAACAGTAAAGGCATAATATTTTTTTATTTTTGTTTTGAACGCAATGTAAAAAAAAAATCGATGCTTGTAAATATTTGTAAAAGAAATGAAATAAAAATTGTTTTAGCTTTTGAAATGAAATTGTGAAGTGTTTTTTTTATATGCAAATGGAAATAGACTAACAACTAAAAAAAACAAAAACAACACACAAACAAAAATGCAAACAAAAATAACACAAACACACAAATTTTTGTTGCTTTTTTTATATAAACACAAAAAAATTAAACAAAAAATAATTCGAAGAATAAAAAATCAAAATCAAAACTATTCCCCGGCGACGGCGCCAAAAACTTGTTCGATGACGGAAATTCTATCGGTTTAGAAAACCATCGAACGAATTTAGAAATTAAATAACCGCAAGCGCACTGCGTACACTTGTAGTCCATGGCGAATACGGGTCGATCCGTAGAGAATTGATGATTTTAAAATTCTATTCAATCAAATTAACCAAAGTTGAAAGAGTGATTAGCTAAAAATGTAAGAAACTAACAAAAACTAGCAAAATAAAAATAGATAAAAATATGAGAGTTAAATGACAATTTAGAGATAAATCCACTCTCTAGATCATATAATTCAACAATTAATGAAATTATGATCTCTTTTTTGGTCATAAGTGAGTTTAAATGATGTGTTTATCATAAGTATGGCTTATTTGTGCTATTAATTAGCTCAACATAAGCCATCAAACTATAACACACCCCTTATACCACTTACTAACTCTCATGAAAACAACAACAAAGTTGAAAATGAAATCTATTTTAAGCAAGACCTATTAACTATTGTTTAGAAATATAGGCCATCAAATTTTAATTTCACATTCACTTCATTACCATCATCATATGTAGATGAAGAGGTAATTATTGCTTGTGATTGTTAAGCATAGCCTATTTGTTATGAACAACATAGACTATCAAATTCAACATGAAACAATAAATCACATCAACATTCCTTTAAGCACAAAAGAGATCAAAATTATCAAAATGTTGAAGCTACATGATTAGAGGCTTCATTACCCCTAAATTGAAGGGGTTAAGCTCTCATTTTTGTTATCATATGAACAAATGTAGCTAGCAACATGAAAGCAAAAAGAAAGGAAAATGAAAGCTAATGGAAAAGAGAAGCTAATTAACAAGAATTAAAACTAATCTACTTTGCATGAATGTAAACTACACTACTAACATAAGAAGAGAAGAAGCATGTAAATAAAAGAGAATTAACATTGCATAAAAGAAAGAAAAATTACATGAAATAAAATGGCTAAGTAGCCATGGAAAAAGAAGAGAGAAAAGCTTTGATTTATTTCCTAAGCTAAAAACTAAGTAAGAGAGACTAAGAGAAAAAGGTTTACATGAAGATATGGGGTATTTATAGAAGTGTTAAACCCTAATTCATATTTTTGGGGAATGCCCAAATTGCCCTTGAGAAAGTGTGGAGGCCAAATAATCATTAGCTTCTACTAATCATCATTTAAGTTTACATGAAGCCATTAATTCCATAAGCATGTGCATTAGCCTCTAATTTGTACATGAAGAAAGGTGGGTAGGTGGGGTCCTCCATTATCATGCCTTTGAATTATTTCCATCTCCATTCCTTTGTATCTTCTTTGTGCATGCATACATCTTCATGAAACCACTTGTATATGAAGCCAAATTCCTATAAAATAATATAGAAATTTCTAATTAACTTTTCTCAAATTAATATATGCACAAAAATGACCATTTTGCCCTTGGATGAAGATGAATATGTGACGATTTGAAAAGAATATGAATTTTGGTTTAAACAAGTTAAAATACCCGATATGATCATTTATTTAATTTAAATAGATTAAATATGGTGGTAAAAATATGCACATTTACGTGCACATCACTTAACAACTTTTACTTACCTTTAAATTATAATCCAAAGATTAAAACAATTACTAACAAAACATTGTTATAATGAACTCCTTCTCCTTTAATCATATGACATTTTCTATCTTTTTATAAAAGATTCCAATACTTGTTCTTATCTTTTTAACAATAGAAAATTATATAGATCGAGTAACTCAAAAATGATATCAAGGAAATGGGTACTACCGATAGTATCGCATATTTCCCTAACAAGAAGTGAAATACTTATGAAAAGTGTTTACCTTTCGAACATATCTCCTGCCCATTTTTAGTTACTTTCGAGCCACTTGAACTAGTCACATAAGATATTTTTCCTTTTTTGAAATCCTAATTTGAAATAATACTATTATTATTCTTTTTCCAAAAATCATTTGAAATTCCTTTCAAAATTACTAGGATTTGAATTCTCAAAAATCCCTTATAAAGCACGTTTCAAAGTCCAATTTATAAAATCACTTATATAAAACACAATCATAAGATTTTCTTAACTATATTCCTTTAATCTTAAACTAATGTTATTATTTGTCGAACACCACATAGTAAAATTGTGAAACTAAATTCATGAAGTGTTCATATTTTAAACTTTTAAATAAAACAACCCATCAATCAATGATAATAACTGAATACTATCATTCCTAAATCAAATAATTGTATCATTTGAACGATATTCTTTTATATTCAAAATATAATCCTAGGTAAAATTATTTTATTTACTAATTTTCAAAAAAAAATATTCTTTATATGTTGCATTAACAAATACGCGGTCATATATAATACTCTCAACTCATTCTACAGTGTCACTTAACCTATCTCTAATGAGTTACTCATCCTACGGTATTACTAACCCTATCTCAGATGATACTTTACCCCAACTGAGCCAAGGTTCTCGCTTGACCATGCGCTCTGATACCAAATGTAGTGACCCACCTCCTTGACCCTCAGAGACTGACACTAGTACATCCTCGGTATTCATACGCCATAAATCCAAGTGTCGGAGAGGCAAATTATTATGGGGTAAATAAAATAAAGATATAAGACAAGACAATAATTGAATCTCATATCGTATTCAATACATAATTATACATATAAGTAGTACATGCGGTTACTCCAAATTGCTCTATCAGAGTCTAGTAGGTACTAATCCAGCTGGGATAGTTATAATGACCTATCCTTACAAGAGCTGGTAATACATAATACAAAATATAGGCACAGTAGAAAGTGATAGATAACTTCAACAAAAGGCCCAAAATGCTCCATGCCCCATCCCAAAATGCTCCAAACCTAACTACTTGGCTACTCGAAAAATAGGGCACGTAGAGTTTAAGGGAAAAGGGAAATATACTCCCGGTCAGTCATGAGACTGGTGTGAGAAACTCAAATATGAATCTTTGAAAACAAAGGTATCTTATAAGACCATGCCATACATAAATACGGAACAGATTTTAACCTTATGATAACCAAAACATTTACTATGCAAAATATAGGAATATTATTTTTGATGACATTCTTTTGAAAATACTTTTCAAATAAACCTATGAATCTTAGCTGATATTGTTACACTGATTAAATTCCAACATACTAGCTACAAAGTAAGTTCTACAATCAAACTCTTACAAGGCTTGTATTGGGAGTTGGATCCATATAATGACAAGGTAAGGGACTACCTTTTATACAGTACATCTCAAGAGGAATGTACCGTGGATCGACATCTTCAAAATCTCTACGAGTCAGAACCGGCCTACCTACAGACCCATCTAGTGGCGGATAGAACCGAATAAGACATCACTCCGGTCGTAACCGACCTATCTGGGATCCCATAGCATGCACGATATGCTCGACCTATAGAGAGTAATCTATAAAGGTGATGACCATACGTTAATGGCTGCGAACCACATAGCCTTGAAGCAACCCTGTTTTAGCGATTACTGGTTGATGAGGCCTAAGGTAACGATTACCTTTCACATAGCACATGTTCCACTTTGAATGCCACACTAACATTCCATGATCACACAACTGATTTCTACAAACGTATAACTCCCGAGCTCATATGTCTCAGGAAAGGGTGTTAAGCTAAGAAAAGTTGCCTTCTACGCCACAAAACAGATGATACGTTTATAGAGATCGATCAATGTGATTAGAAATGCAACATCATACATTCATCCATATAAGTTATCCAGGAACAAGACAAACCAAAGGAAATCTTCTACCACATCCTATCGGGGATCATCCCTAGGATTAGTAGCGAGCACTCCGTGCATCGAAGATCAAATGAAGATACTACTGCCACATATATATGATATGGAAAATTCCCCCGAGGGTTAGTATCAAGCAGCCCTTCATTTTATTTACTATCATTCCATGTCTTCACTTTGAATATGTAAATTAGTTAAAAGTGGTTTTTGGATAAGAATCACTCAAATCCGAACATGGTTCCATCGAACCAACCATCGATATCTTTAAGTAAATAGGTGCATATCATTGGATTAATTACTTTCTTTTTAGAAATATCTTCTAGATATATACATCTTTAAAACATTTCTTTATGGCATATACAGAATCATTAAACCTCTCTTTAACTTTGAAAATACTAAATCATTTTCATAATCATATTGCAAAACCTTTTTGAGTTAAAAAAGGTTGATAGAAATTATACTAATTCAACTCAAATCAATTTCTGTATTCAACCTTTACTATCTGTCGAATAACGGTGAAATCGCCTGTAAATTCACAGGGATAGTATAGGTTCCATCCTCGGAATTTAATACCAAGTGTAAGAAGATTATTTCTATACAATCCAAGTTGTATTAAATTTGAAAAATTAAATCTTTTATACTTGTCTCGTTTTCGACATTTCGACCTTATCTATTCCTCGTCCAGGAAAAGGCCAGGTAAGCCATAGCACTGGTTGCTCCTAAACATCTCCTTAGTTTAAGCACCTCACATTCGGATCTCACAAATAAAAAAATCCACTCTACTCATCGGCTTTTAGAGCCAAGATTAAGTCACTTGATTTTAACAGCTTTTCTTTAAATCATTTATTTAAGACCTTTAAAATAAGTTATAAAACCCTCAAATCATCTTTAAAATACTTAACTATTTATTTGAAAATGTTTATAAAATATTTGGGAAAGAATACTTAAGTTTAAAGCCATATTTCAAAAGTTATTAAAAAGTACTACAAAAAGTGTTGCGAATAGTGCTGTAAAAGCTTATTTGATCAAAACGACTTTTCGATCCTTTAAAAATTCATTTTTATAACTAAAAACTCTTTTAAAACAATTTAAAATATTTATAGAATTTATTCCATATTTTTAAATAATTAAAAATATCCATTTTAAAGAATTTTCCCTTTTGGCTTCCGAACTGCCAAACCGCGACTATTTTGAAAACTTGTTTTGCTCTTATTTCAAAATCTACTAAACGAAATCTCAATATTTTTCTTTTATTTGAAAATTATGATTATAGGAGTTCTTAAATTCTTATTACAAAGAATCTGATTCCGAATTCATCGTATAAATGGATTTAACTTTCTACAGCGCGAAATTGCAAACTACCGTTACGCGGTGCATCTATTTTTGACTCGATTTTCATAACTTGTCCAAACTTTACCAAACTGGATTTTAGTATTTATAAAACATTTATAAACCATTTTCAAGAGGTTTGACAATCTCGTATACAGCATTTTATTTATTAAAAGAAAGTGATTCCCTTTGTGATTTTCAACAGGTATTAAATGTGACTTGTTTATACAATCAAACAATCATACCATCATCATCCAAATATGATAAAAAACCATAATAAACAAGCATAGCACACAATATTATATCATCCAATATATAGTATATATAAATATAGAGTTTCTCACCATAATCCAAACCAAACTTCCAACCAACATTCTTTTCAAACAACCCTCCACTAACACTTCCAAATCATCACCAACACAACTTCTCTAATACTTTTGGCCATCATTCCTTCACCTCCTTGCTCTCGTCCATCCTTTCTCCACTAAATAGCTCTTGGCTCAAGGGTATAGGGTCAAACAGCTCGACCATTGGAAAAAGAAGAGGTCGTTAGTTCACAAAATTTGGACCCGAAAATGGGTCATCTTTATTCGAAGTTTTGGCCACCGTGCACTCTGATTTTGGAAATGTTGTCAAAAGTAGAGTTCTAGAAAATTCTCTCCTCTTGCATTTGAAGAAAAGAATTACTGAATTTAGAGTTGTTTGAGGGAGATATGGTTAAAAGAAGAAGAGGCATTCTCAGATTCACAAAAAATTAAACCCGAAAATAGGTCATCTTCTAACTTATTTTGGGACATGTTGGTCAAGGAATTTTGAAACATTGTCAAAGGGAAAATTCTTGAAAATTCTTTTCTCTGCAATTCAAAAAAAAAGAAATACTTGTTTCGATTTGTCTCAGGGAGATATAATCGAAAGGAAAAGTGGTATTCTTTGACCTAAAATCTGGGCTCGAAAATACACCGCAAAGAAGTGAGATTTTGACATTACGGCTCAAAATTGAAAGAAGTGATACACATAAAAAGTTGTAGCCACTTGAATTTTACATGGTTTGAAATAAAGAATTACTCTATTTGGTTTGGGTTTGAAGAAGTTATGATACAATGAAGAAGATGGAAAAATGAGTTGTGAAGGTGGGTATTTATTACCAAAGTTCCAACCCAAAATATCATGATATTTTGGATATCCTACATCACCATCCCACACCTCCCTTATGCCACCCTACACAGTCGAAATGACCCCCCATGTGCATGTACTCAAGTGTATGTCATTTGGTGTAAGATGTTTGACTTAAGAATGCTTAAGTATTAAGTTTTCTAAAAGATCTTAGATATTTTCATATCTATATGTATATATATGTGTACTTGTATATTTGTATGTTTGTATATGTTGATGAGTGCATATGTGTGCATGTGATATGTATATATATATATCTGTGTGTGTGTGTGTGCAAGAGAATAAACAACGTTTCAACGACTTCGAACAACTTCTGTTCGTTAAACTGTTGAAAATCGGGAAACCGATTCTTGGTCACACTTTTACTTCTTAGTTAATATATATATATATATATATATATATATATATATGTGTGTGTGTGTGTGTGTGTGTTTGTGTGTGGGTGTGTATTTGTCAAAAAAGTTTGATATTAATATTTCTATCATTATTAATTAATTAAAATGAACACATTTAAATTACAAAACCATATACATCAATATTAAACAATTGTTTACAAAAAGTGTTATTTTATCGATAAAGCAATATCAATTTTCCTTATATTTATAAATCAAATATATATCTTTATAAAACTATTGTAAATGATTTATTACAACTTTATAATTAATAAAAATGAATTACTATCATTTTAAAACAATTATAAAAATAATTATAATAATTATTAAATCATTAAATCCCAATTTAAAATCATTAATCAATTATTAAATATAAGGTCATTACTGATGATGTCATATATACATTTAGTTTCTAAAAATAAAATAGTTAATTTTATTTTATATTCTTGTTCAATTATAAAAATAAGTGTATGTGTCTAGTTCCATGCGCGACGTTTGATGATTATAGAGTTGTTTATCGAAAAAATGGTTTTCGGCCATTTTATCAGTTTTTTTAATGTATATATTTTTGTAAATATTTATTCAAAATAAGATTACCATTATTATTTATTGTTCAAAATATCATAATCTAGGTTAAAAAACTTTATATTTGAATATTTTAAAAATAATTGTAATTTATCAAAGTGATAAATTTGCGGGTCATTACAGATGAAGTTTGATAAATTTAAAATTTATAAGCTAAAGTAGAAATGCAATTAGGATGTAGAATTAAAATTTTGCAAGTCAATCATGGTGGTGAATTTTTCCAATGATTTTACATTATTTTGTAACAACAGGGTCTAATACATCAATGCACTGCTCTCTACACACCTCAACAAAATAGAGTCACTGAAGGGAAAAATAGGACAACGGTAGAAATGGTAAATGCTATGCTAATTAGTTCTAACTTACCAAATACTTTATGTGGTGGTTCCGTTTTATCTTCATGTTGCATTTCGAATAGAATTCCTTTGAAAAAGAAGGATATATCCCCTTATGAATTATGGTTTAAATGAAAATTATATTTATTAAGACTCAAAGTTTGGGGTTGTTTGGCTTATGTTAGAAAACTAGACCGTAAAAGACCAAAATTAAGAAATAGAGCATTTAATTGTGCTTTTATTGGTTATTCACCTTGTAACGACCGGGATTTTTTGACCCTTGAAAATTGACACCAGTACGTCCACTATATTGAGTGCCGAGCAATCGAATGCCGGAAAACCCAATTGTTAGAGAAAAAGAAAGAAGGAAGAAGATAAGAAGAAAACTAAACAACAAAGAATCTCACTGCAGAATGAATAATCTATAATATATATCAAATTTTTACCCAATCAAACTGTAATATATGTATCTACAAAACATTAGTCAGATTATACTAACCTATTTCAGCCTAGATAGTTATAACGGCCTGTCCTCACAATCGTTGATAAATACAACAACGAATAAAGCGGAAAAATAGCCATCTACGTGAATATGTCTGGGGCCTCCGGCTCATCTTCTGAAGCTTCAAAGCATCCAAACTAATCTGTAGTATGCTCGGTCTGACCCCCGCATTATAATAAATAACACTCGAGTCAGTCTGGAAAACTAGCATGAGAAAATACACCAAACTAGATTTTTAAGTTACATAAAAATCTTTGAAATCAAAAAAAGTATTTTGTAAGACCACGCCGCACATAAACACGGACGGGTATTTACCTTACAATAACCAAAACATTTTCTATAGAAAATCCATTTATATTATAATAATGTCAAGGGATCAAAGTAAAATATGAATATAGTTGAAATGCTTGCATCTCACGTTTCAGCATAGTTGGGCACAACTAAGTCCGTACGGCGCTTATTGGAGAATGGATTCCATACAATGACAAGGTAAGGAACTACCTTCTGAAGGTGCAACTCTAGATAAATGCACCGGGGTCTGACAAGAACATCTTGTACCCCTGCCACACAGGATTGGTCTACCACTTGACTAGTAGTACCGAATATGATCACCCCGCTTGGGCCCCGAAGCATACACGAAGAGATAGTAATCGATATAGATTTGGAATGATCATACCCTGATGAGAGCGACCCACTTGGCTCTGCTGCATGCCCAATTTTTGTCATTTCCCAGTTGATGAGGCTCGAGGCTGGGATTTACCTTTATATAGCACTTCCCACGTGGAATGCTAATACTGCCTTCCAGGCAACAATGCAATACCAGCATTCATCCATACAAGTTCGTTTTAGGACTGAACGAAACACTTGAGAGCTCCGTCTTCAAGTTCCATCATCTTCAAGATTTCTTTACTTCGAAACGCATTCGTTGGATCGAAGTGGTTTTCGGGTAACATACCCGATCCCGGACTCTTCGAAACAACATTCGATAATTCCCGGTAAAGTCAACTCTGGTTCTTTAGAAAATAAACAGTCAAAGATAAGATCGGAGATCACCTCATAACCGTTAGTGGACGGATTTCCTTATCATTGTCCTAGGAGAACGAAATGGGATTTATACGTAAAGTACAACATCATCGGAGATGACTATGCTGGATGACTCACGTATTCCTTCCAGATATTTTCAACGTTATGTTTGGGTCCAATTTCGAAAGTCGGTTATTTAACCATTGAATAACAACATTAAATCATGGATTTATTTCATAGAGAAAAACCAACATTGGTTCAACATATAAGCAATCACTAGCCTCCTTTTATAAACCTTTCATAAAAAAACCTTTTGTAAATTACTTGTATAAAAATACCTTTACAAAGATATATCCACCGATTATTATATTTTTAATACTTAGAAAATATCTATATACTTATCTCAATGGTATAAGTATATTTACAAACTGAGAAAGATTCCCTTTTCATTCGATTCAAAAATCATTCATAAACTCCTTATAATTCTCTAAATCATTTATAAACCATTTTATAAAACTTCTCAAACCATTTATAAAACTTCTTTTATACATTTCAATCACTTATAAATCCTCTTTGTACATTTATAAAACTCATTTTTAAATCCCTTATAAATCTCCAAACCATTTATAAACTTATTTCATAAATCTATACCACCATAATTATTCTTCAAATAATTAACCTTTTCACATTTTGATAAATTCTTTAAAACCATATTACTAAAACATATAACTTTAAAACAATACTAATATAATTAAATACTTTTAAAACAATATTTATATAATTTAATAACTTTAAAACAATATTAATATAATTAAATAACTTCAAACAATATTTATATAATTAAATAACTTTTAAAACAATATTTACATAATAAATAACTTTGAAACAATATTAATATAATTTAATAACTTTAAAACAATATTAATACAATTAAATAACTTTAGAATAATATTTATATAATTATATAACCTTAAAATAATATTATTATAATTAAATAACTTTGAAAATAATATTAATATAATTTAATAACTTTAAAATAATATTAATATAATTAAATAACTTTAAAAAAATTAATGTAATTAAATAACCTTAAAATAATATTATTATAATTAAATAACTTTAAAAATAATATTAATATAATTAAATAACCTTAAAATATATTATTATAATTAAATAACTTTAATTAATATAAATTAAATAGGTAATCCTTAAAACAAAATAATTTCGAAACCCAATTTCGGATTTAAAAATCGTTTCTTGTCACAAAAACCAGTTCCAACTTAAACGGCAATTTATTGTATTTTTAAAATACTAATTTGAGGTCAATAGCCACCCAAAACTTAACCAATATCGATATTGATTTTCTACCACTACTAGGTTTTATTTTCAAACATATGACGATGTTATAACCACAATGTCCACAATCATGTTCATTATTCAATAATCCATATAAAAGAAATATTATTGAAAAAATTCAATAATAGCGAGAAATCCCATTTGATCCCTCCAACTTGTTTCCCCCTGCATCACAAACGTTATATAATCATAACATATAAATCAACCGCTCTGGGGCGGGATTCGTACACAAAGGGTCATCCACTTTGTGACGACCGCCCATGACCCCTGTACCGAATCTAGAGATAGTGCGCTGTAAAGTGTGCCAGGCGACCATGGACATTTGCCAAGGTAAATTAAAACAACAGAATCTATCGTATTACTCACAGCGCATGGACAAAATACAATAGAACATATGTATAGTGAAGCTTTACAGAATAAAATGCCATCATATAAAACTCCATAATAGTTGAATACAAGCATCCAAATAGTCAATACATCAAGCCTCACTACATAACACTCAGAGAATACAAAGCAGCGGAACATCCAGTACATATAATAAGAAGATAATATGCAACCCTCCAGCTCGTCTTCGATATCAGCATCGTGAGAAGAGAACAGCACCTGTCACCTGCTACCTAGTCTGCCCGTCCCAAAAATGGACGAACAGCCCAAGGCAATAAGAATTAAAACATAAAGCCTTGAGTCAGACAACAGTCTTAGTGAGCAGTAAATTAACTAACAACATACCAAAAGAGCATAAAGGAAAAGGAATAGGAATACAACCCTCCCACTCCACCTCTTTCTACAGTGATAGCCCCCAGACACACACTAAGCAGAAGCAACATAGCAGATCATACAATTTAAAGTAAAGTAATAATCATTCGAGTCAAGGGCGATGTTTTCCAAGTACCAAGGCCTAAATCAGATAAGCACCCAGAGAATACCGCTCTTGAGTCCGAATGACGATACAACCAAACATCCATGACTCTGGCTATCACTGTTATCATTGCCTTGATATCACCGTTAATTGAATGACCGGCACATTCTTTCAGCCGTCCGTCAAGGGCTAATGGAAACCCCGGTTCTAGACATAACTCCCGCACGTCATCATGACCCGTGCCTAGGACTATCTAATCTGCCCAGAGTACTTGACTATCAAACATTAGCCTTCAGGGACTATCTAATCTGCCCAACGTACTCTTGCTTTGAGCATGCTAGAACCTTCAACAACGATGAGATCTCAGCCTCCTAGTCATCCTCCTCGACGACTATTTCCATACTAGCTCAAGCGCCTCTCGAGCAACCATTACCCTTAACTCGAACCATATCACCAAGTTACCAACGTGCTTGGAATGATCCCGTCTGGATTAGACCAAGTCTTCATCACATGATGCCTCGCTTCATTACATCCTCGCAAAGCCTCATCTCAACATCACATCATCAAATCTATGCATAAGAGCTTCATCATCCCGCTACATATGCCACGAGCAGCTTTCCCAATTCAAGAGCCTTTCCCTTAGCTTTTGAATCATCTTCGACCACCTTGTCTAAAACCAATCAACAATCATCTAATTCACAGCAATCAATCATGTCAAACATCAATCCAAGTAACCAAGCATTCAAATATAAGCAAAATGGACAATTATAACAATAATGGCAATTTCGTAATTAAGGAGTTGAAAGTCTAACAAGCATGAAAACATGAGAATTATCTCTACAACTTGATGAATGAACTTGAATAGGTTAATCATATACAAAAATGGTTGTCAAATCATCATGAACAATGGATCTACATGGATCTACACTTAGGTTTACAAAAATGCATAGAAATCACTATTTTAACCCCAAATCAAGCCAACAATCCGATCTACTCCTTTGGATCCGTGTGAGAGATAATCACCACTCACCAAATCACCTAAACAACCTCAAATCAACACGCTTCAGATCTGGACAGCGAAGGATCAAGCTTGATCTATCACGAATCCGCTTCAAACGAAGAAATCTAACTTCAAAGGATGAAGATCTTCAACTTTAGCTCTTGGATCTTCGATCTTGATCTTCGATTTGGATGAAAGGAAGCACTAGATTAGAGTGGAGAAAAGAAGTGAAGAAGTGTAGAAGTCGAGCTCTCAAAATGGCAGCACTTCGTCGCTTCGAAATCCGGATCCCAAAAATGAAGCCAACCCCCTTCTATTTATAGGCGAAATTTCCCTAAGTCGCTCGGAGTTAGGTCGTCCACGACCTACGACCTAAAACCAACCGACCTAAAGACTTACCAACCTATGACTTAACAAAACCCCCAGCCTCTACGACCTAACTTAACGCGCAGCTGCGACCTAGCGCTTAAGCACATCTTCGACCTAACTGCTAAGCCTTACACGACCTAACAAATAACTGGGTATACGGCTTACGACCTAACTACAAGGCCATACTCAGCGACTTAACAGATATGCACGCGCGCCCCAACTCCTAGGTCGCTCACGACCTAACGGCTTAGCAGAACTCCGCGACCTACGACATAAGGAATCCTCAAGCGCGCGACTTAACTTACACGCGACTTAACAACTACTAAGTCGCTCACGACCTATCACTCAAGCAGAAACCCAGCGACCTAACACCTTAAGTCTTCACGCGACTTAAAACATGTTACGACTTACGACTTACGACTTAGTAGTCCTGCGACCTACGACTTAAACCAAAACACATGCTACAGCAACCCAACCACTTAACAGGCACACTACCTCGCGACCTAACAACTTACGACTTAACACGTACGACTTAACTCCTTAAGTCGCTCAACCCTATAGGTCGCTAACTCCTATAGGTCGCTAACTTCTATAGGTCGCTAACTCCTATAGGTCGCTAACTTCTATAGGTCGTCCCACTCGACCTAACAACTTAATCACTAAGTCGCTAACCCGGAATCACTAGGTCGCTAACTCTCCCAGCCGACCTAACACTTAACCAAAACTTAGGTCGCGTAATTCTATAGGTCGCTCTAACTAACCCACGACCTAAACCACCATACGACTTAAGACAATACGACCTATTTCTTAACTCGGTCAAAACCTTAAGTCGGCAACTCGACCCAGACTTTTATCTCTTAACTCGTCCAAACCGACTTAGGACTTAGAAAAATTCTGAACGACTTATCAACAATGCAACCAATTGTTAATTATTTTACGATGTTTCGATCCGTAAAATACGGGTCGTTACATTCTCTCCCCCTTAGGAATTTCGCCCTGAAATTCCAAGCAAACAAAGCAATCAAAGACTATTCTGTACGCCTACCATCCATAGCAATCAACAAACCATGCATCCATTTCTAACTTAGCGTACAGAATTCTAAGACTTAGAACAAGTTACAATATCGCAAGATGAGACGACACCTTAGGGCCATACCTTGAAGAGTTCAGGATGAGCTGCCTTCATCCTCTCTTCCACCTCCCACGTACAGTCGTTATCATCATCACTCCATTGTATCTTGAGCAACTTAACTACCTTCCTCCTAAGCTGTTTCGTGTCGGTTTCAACAACACGAAGCGGCTTACGAGGTCTTCTACCAACTGGATCAACTTCGAAGTCTTCACAGCTATCAGCAGAAACCACGGTATTCGAGTCGTGCACATACTTCCGTAGATATGATACGTGAAAAACATTGTGCACACCCGACATCTTCTCCGGTAACTCCAATCTATAGGCGAGCTTTCCAATTCGCTCGATAATCGGGAATGGTCCAACAAATCTCGAAGTCAATTTCCCTTTCTTCCCGAATCGAATAACATTTTTCAGTGGAGAAATCTTCACAAAAACCATATCACCAACGTCGAATTCCAAATCCTTTCGACGCTTATCGGCATAACTTTTCTGACGGTCTTGGGCTGCCTTCATTTGTTGCCGAATGATCTCTATACAATCAGAAGTCTGACGAATCATCTCTGGCCCAAGTATCAACTTTTCTCCAATTTCTATCCAACACGTCGGAGAGTTACACGGTCTTCCATACAATGCCTCATACGGTGCCATACCAATGCTTGATTGGTAACTGTTGTTGTATGCAAACTCCACCAAATGAAGGTGATCTTCCCATGATCCTCCGAAGTCCAAAACACAAGCTCTAAGAAGATCTTCCAAAACTCGGTTGACTCTCTCAGTCTGACCATCTGTTTGAGGGTGATAAGCTGTACTCAAACACAACTCGGTTCCCAAAACTTCCTGGAAGCTCTTCCAAAATCCACTAGTGAACAACGGGTCTCGATCGCTCACTATACTCTTCAGAATACCATGGAATCGAACTATCCACTTAACATACAACTCAGCCAACTTTGATGCAGTCCTGGTCGATCGAACAGGAATGAATCTCGCACTCTTGGTCAGACGATCCACAATGACCCAAATCCCTTCATTTCCCGTTCTGGTTCTAGGTAGTCCATCAATAAAATCCATTGATACCTGTTCCCACTTCCATGTAGGAACTTCTAATGGCTGAAGCAATCCACTTGGTTTCTTCTGCTCGGCTTTTACCAACTGGTAGTTCATACACTTGGAAATAAAATTTCCAACATCCTTCTTCATACCTTCCCAGTAGTAGGTTCTCTTCATATCCCGATACATCTTATTTCCACCTGGATGAATTGTCAGCCTCGAGTGATGACTTTCCTTCAGAACTTCACTCCTCAATTCATCTATATCGGGAACAACTAGTCGTCCTTGCTTCCGAAGCCAACCCTCTCGATCGACCTCGAATCCTTTATCCTTTTCTGGATCCAATCCAGATTCCAATTCACGGATAATCTTGACAAGCTTATCGTCTCGCTTTTGGCTTTCGCCAATCCTTTCCACAAGAGAAGGTCTTATCGATAAGTTTGCCAACATCTCAGGTTCCAATTCACATCTAGGCCTGAAGTCAAATCCAGCTAAATACTCGAGACTCTTCCATTCTGAAAACATGGCTCCCAATCCTGCATGTCTTCGACTTAACGCATCTGCCATTGCGTTACCTTTTCCCGGAGTATAAGCTATACCAAAATCATATGATGCTAAAAACTCTAGCCAACGTTGCTGCCGAAGATTCAAATCTTTTTGGGAGAAAAGATACTTCAACGACTTATGATCCGTAAACAACTCAAATCGAACTCCCAACAGATAATGTCTCCACATCTTCAGAGCAAATACAATCGCCGCTAACTCCAAATCATGAGTCGGGTAATTCCTTTCATGCGGCTTCAGTTGTCGACTTGCATACGCAACAACTTTATCCCTCTACATCAGCACTGCTCCAAGTCCAGTACCACATGCGTCGGTGTAAACCACCATCTCATCATTCCCACTTGGAATAGTCAAAACAGGAGCACTTGTCAATCTCTCTTTCACGATTCCGAAAGCTTGCTCACACTTAGCATCCCAACTGAACACTTGGTTCTTCTTTGTCAATCCTGTTAACGGTGCAGCTATCTTGGAGAAGTCTTTGATAAACCGTCGATAATATCCTGCTAATCCAAGAAAACTTCTCACATCTGATGCATTCTTAGGTCTAACCCAATCATGGATTGCTGCCACCTTAGCGGGATCAACCGCTATTCCACTTCCAGAAATAACATGGCCTAAGAACCTCACTTCACTCTTCTAGAAGTGACACTTCGAAAACTTAGCCTTCAGCTGATGTTTCCGTAAGATTTCCAAAACAATTCGCAAGTGCGTCTTGTGCTCTTCTTCAGTTCTGGAATAAATCAGAATATCATCCACGAACACAAGTACGAACTTGTTCAGCTGATCTCTGAACACTCTATTCATAAGATCCACAAAATATGCTGGCGCGTTAGTCAATCCAAACGTCATCACCAGCCACTCAAAGAAACCGGATGGTGTCCTAAAAGCAGTCTTCGGCACACTATCCTTAGCCACCCTCAACTGGTGAAATCCCGTTGCCAAATCCATCTGAGAAAACACCTTGGCCTCGTGAAGCTGATCAAACAAGTCATCTATTCTCGGCAATGGATACTTGTTCTTCTTTGTCACCTTATTCAGCTCACGATAATCCACACACAATCTCAACGACCCATCTGCCTTGGTTGCAAACACAACTGGTGCACCCCACTCGGACACACTACGCCGAATGAATCCTTTCTGCAAAAGATCATCAACT
Organism: Allium fistulosum; assembly: GCA_030737815.1. Classification (NCBI taxonomy): domain Eukaryota; kingdom Viridiplantae; phylum Streptophyta; class Magnoliopsida; order Asparagales; family Amaryllidaceae; genus Allium; species Allium fistulosum. The sequence goes on along the minus strand of CM060907.1, from coordinate 909,468,470 downwards.
TGCACCCTCAACTCCTGCTGTTCCCTAGGTGCCATCCGCCTAAGAGGCATCACAACAGGTCTGGCTCCTTCAACTAGATCTATACGAAACTCGATCTCTCTATGCGGCGGCAACCCTTTGACTTCGTCAAAGACATCCTCGAATCCATTCGCGATTGGCACTAATGACAGTCCATCCCGTGGAACAACTAGCGAATACATGAAGCTCATGAAGACGCCTTCTTCATGCTTACATCGTATCACAATCTTTCGCCCCTCCACATTCTCGACTGTCACTTCCAACCTTTCGCAATCAACCTTAGCCACATACTTCCTAAGCCAGTCCATACCCAAAATAATTCCGAACCCCGCAAAGTTCAGAACAAAACAATCACAAACAAAAGAGCAACCATGACTCGACACAATCAGACCACGGCATAACATACACAAAAAAGACGAACCCCCAACTGGATTAGTCACAACCAATGGCCTATCAACAATATCCGGTTCCAAACCTAACCGGCCTACGAGTTCACTACAAACAAACGAATGCGACGCTCCAGTATCAAACAGAACTCTAACTGGAACACCACATAGGAAAAGAGTACCTTGAACCACCACACTCTTTCCCTTCTCTTCAGCGGTAGGAGCTTTTGAAGACGAAGGAACAGCTCCCAAAGCATAAGCTTGCACAATCTGCTTGTCCTTCCTCGGTTCTGGACAATTCTTCCTGATGTGCCCTGGCTTGTCACAATTGTGACACTTCATCGGTGCCTTCGGATTCTTACAATCCTTAAAAAAATGGCCCTTCTGCTGACAGTTGTAGCAAATCACCTCGCCTTTCGGCTTCTTCTGGCCATCCCTTCCCTTCTGCTGCTGCTGTTTCCTCTTCTTGTTTCCACCCTGCTGGGGTTTAGACTCTTCCCTGGTAACAGCAACAACAGATCCTTCCTTAGGAAACAGACTCTCATGCCTAAGAGCTTTCTCCACAAGCTTCTCAAATGAATCGTCCAAATGATCCACCAACTGTCTCCCAAGATAACTGTCCAAGCCTGTCACAAACTTCTCATTCTTTTGATAAGCCGATTCAATATATGACCGGGCATATTTGGACAAAGCTTCGAACTCGGAAACATACTCAAGAACTGGTCTTCCACCTTGCTTGAGCTCCACAAACTTCTTGAACAGAACAGACTTCTGAGCTATAGAAATGAACTTAGCCTCAAATCTGACTTGGAATTGCTCCCAAGTAATCTCTTCCTCCGGAGTATTAATGGTAATAGAGTTCCACCAATCAGAAGCTCTCCCTTGAAGCTGTCTTGATGCCAACTTCCTCTTAGTTGCATCCTCAATTCCCAAATCACCAAAGATCCTTCTACAAGCATCTATCCATCTCTGGACCTCAATGGTAGATTCTGTCCCCAAGAAAACCTTCCCTCCAAGAGCAGTATAATCCTTGCACAACTTAGCAAAATCCACTGGTTTTGGAGTTTGGACTTGAACTCCAACATCTACTGCTGCCCCCGGGACTGGTATCCTTCTCATGATCGAAGTCATCATAGCTTCGAACATAGCTGCATAATTAGCAGTCCCTTCAGTAGCTCGGTCTTCCCTAGCAGCTAGTCTCCCTCTTCGACTCATTCTCAATATCTATAAAAAGGAATGATCAGAACATCTAGAGAAACAACTGCACAAAGGACTAACTTACTTCTAAGCTACTATATTATATATAGTAATCATCCATCAAATTACAATTACGTCTCTCATACGTAGTTACGACAGCGAGCGTTGGGTAAAATCGATTAACCAATGCTCTGATACCAAATGTGACGACCGCCCATGACCCCTGCATCGAATCTAGAGATAGTGCGCTGTAAAGTGTGCCAGGCGACCATGGACAGTTGCCAAGGTAAATTAAAACAACAGAATCTATCGTATTACTCACAACGCATGGACAAAATACAATAGAACATATGTATAGTGAAGCTTTACAATATAAAATGCCATCATATAAAACTCCATAATAGTTGAATACAAGCATCCAAATAGTCAATACATCAAGCCTCACTACATAACACTCAGAGAATACAAAGCAGCGGAACATCCAGTACATATAATAAGAAGATAATATGCAACCCTCCAGCTCGTCTTCGATATCAGCATCGTGAGAAGAGAACAGCACCTATCACCTGCTACCTAGTCTGCCCATCCCAAAAATGGACGAACAGCCCAAGGCAATAAGAATTAAAACATAAAGCCTTGAGTCAGACAACAGTCTTAGTGAGCAGTAAATTAACTAACAACATACCAAAAGAGCATAAAGGAAAAGGAATAGGAATACAACCCTCCCACTCCACCTCTTTCTACAGTGATAGCCCCCAGACACACACTAAGCAGAAGCAACATAGCAGATCATACAATTTAAAGTAAAGTAATAATCATTCGAGTCAAGGGCGATGTTTTCCAAGTACCAAGGCCTAAATCAGGTAAGCACCCAGAGAATACCGCTCTTGAGTCCGAATGACGATACAACCAAACATCCATGACTCTGGCTATCACTATTATCATTGCCTTGATATCACCGTTAATTGAATGACCGGCACATTCTTTCAGCCGTCCGTCAAGGGCTAATGGAAACCCCGGTTCTAGACATAACTCCCGCACGTCATTATGACCCATGCCTAGGACTATCTAATCTGCCCAGAGTACTTGACTATCAAACATTAGCCTTCAGGGACTATCTAATCTGCCCAACGTACTCTTGCTTTGAGCATGCTAGAACCTTCAACAATGATGAGATCTCAGCCTCCTAGTCATCCTCCTCGACGACTATTTCCATACTAGCTCAAGCGCCTCTCGAGCAACCATTACCCTTAACTCGAATCATATCACTGAGTTACCAACGTGCTTGGAATGATCCCGTCTGGATTAGACCAAGTCTTCATCACATGATGCCTCGCAAAGCCTCATCTCAACATCACATCATCAAATCTATGCATAAGAGCTTCATCATCCCGCTACATATGCCACGAGCAGCTTTCCCAATTCAAGAGCCTTTCCCTTAGCTTTTGAATCATCTTCGACCACCTTGTATAAAACCAATCAACAATCATCTAATTCACAGCAATCAATCATGTCAAACATCAATCCAAGTAACCAAGAATTCAAATATAAGCAAAATGGACAATTATAACAATAATGGCAATTTCGTAATTAAGGAGTTGAAAGTCTAACAAGCATGAAAACATGAGAATTATCTCTACAACTTGATGAATGAACTTGCATAGGTTAATCATATACAAAAATGGTTTTCAAATCATCATGAACAATGGATCTACATGGATCTACACTTAGGTTTACAAAAATGCATAGAAATCACTATTTTAACCCCAAATCAAGCCAATAATCCGATCTACTCCTTTGGATCCGTGTGAGAGATAATCACCACTCACCAAATCACCTAAACAACCTCAAATCAACACGCTTCAGATCTGGACAGCGAAGGATCAAGCTTGATCTATCACGAATCCGCTTCAAACGAAGAAATCTAACTTCAAAGGATGAAGATCTTCAACTTTAGCTCTTGGATCTTCGATCTTGATCTTCGATTTGGATGAAAGGAAGCACTAGATTAGAGTGGAGAAAAGAAGTGAAGAAGTGTAGAAGTCGAGCTCTCAAAATGGCAGCACTTCGTCGCTTCGAAATCCGGATCCCAAAAATGAAGCCAACCCCCTTCTATTTATGGGCGAAATTTCCCTAAGTCGCTCGGAGTTAGGTCGTCCACGACCTACGACCTAAAACCTACCGACCTAAAGACTTACCAACCTACGACTTAACAAAACCCCCAGCCTCTACGACCTAACTTAACGTGCAGCTGCGACCTAGCGCTTAAGCACATCTTCGACCTAACTGCTAAGCCTTACACGACCTAACAAATAACTGGGTATACGGCTTACGACCTAACTACAAGGCCATACTCAGCGACTTAACAGATATGCACGCGCGCCCCAACTCCTAGGTCGCTCACGACCTAACGGCTTAGCAGAACTCCGCGACCTACGACATAAGGAATCCTCAAGCGCGCCACTTAACTTACACACGACTTAACAACTACTAAGTCGCTCACGACCTATCACTCAGGCAGAAACCCAGCGACCTAACACCTTAAGTCTTCACGCGACTTAAAACATGTTACGACTTACGACTTACGACTTAGTAGTCCTGCGACCTACGACTTAAACCAAAACACATGCTACAACAACCCAACGACTTAACAGGCACACTACCTCGCGACCTAACAACTTACGACTTAACACGTACGACTTAACTCCTTAAGTCGCTCAACCCTATAGGTCGCTAACTCCTATAGGTCGCTAACTTCTATAGGTCGCTAACTCCTATAGGTCACTAACTTCTATAGGTCGTCCCACTCGACCTAACAACTTAATCACTAAGTCGCTAACCCGGAATCACTAGGTCGCTAACTCTCCCAGCCGACCTAACACTTAACCAAAACTTAGGTCGCATAATTCTATAGGTCGCTCTAACTAACCCACGACCTAAACCACCATATGACTTAAGACAATACAACCTATTTCTTAACTCGGTCAAAACCTTAAGTCGGCAACTCGACCCAGACTTTTATCTCTTAACTCGTCCAAACCGACTTAGGACTTAGAAAAATTCTGAACGACTTATCAACAATGCAACCAATTGTTAATTATTTTACGATGTTTCGATCCGTAAAATACGGGTCGTTACACACTCTTACACGGGAACGTAATAGGGTCTCATCCGCTCCAATAGGCGGGAATATATCCAAACCAACAAATAAATATTGTAATTCATCCAAACAATCATTCAACAATTTTTTATCAACTATATATCATATTAGTTATCCAAAAATGTTAGTTTAACTCACCGAAATTTTCTGTTGTCGCCCAGACATTCAGGTTTGAAACTAAAATCGAATGACATTCGATTTTAGCCCAGATTTCAACTTTCTCCAAATTCATCCAAACTAGCTCCATCCCGAAGTTTTCATCATCATGAGCGCAATGCAAAAATCCGCGCCTCGATTGAACCTCGTATGAGAGAGTTATTGAATTTTAAGTTATCGATTTTTTTTAACTAATAATTAAATAAACCAATTTACAGACTTCCCCAAATTTACAAATCTATCCCTACCATCTTATTCTCTCTCAATTACCATGCCTGTACACAATATCTCCCCACCGTGCACGACGTGCAACCCAAAACGCCAATCCCTCTACAATTTTCGAATCTGACGTCGCCGAACACTCCCTCTGCGCGAGACATACCCTTCCCTCACCACGACCTCCTACCCGAACCCTCCTTCCAAATCGCGATTGAGCAGCCGAGGACCCTCTCCCCTGTCATGACGCGATCCACATAACTCGACCAGAAACTATGAATTTTCGCGTCTAGGTGCCATTTGCTTTCCCGAATCCAAATATGATATCTAAACATGAATCGAGCACTCAAACATCCGATTTCCCAAAACCTACTCTTGAGCTTCCCACCAGACATTGTTCAAGCATCCTTATCATGGCTGTACAACCCCAAACGCACATCAAAATGAAGACCTATTCAAAGGGAATCGAAATATATATATTTTTTAGAAATTTCCATAGAGGATTTAATTTGATTTTCAATTTTTATCAAAAATGCAACCCTCCTTATTCACTGGAAATGGATTATATAGAAAAGAAGAAGATGTGGGGGATACGGGCATAAAACGTGGGTGGGTATAGGCATGAGCAGGTAGAGGTATGGCTGATGTATAGTTGGATATGGTTATAAAATTATATATATATATATATATATATATATATAATTTATAAATATCGAATTTCAAAAATGTTCAAAAATTTTGAACTCCTATTGAGACGTGCCGCCTGGCGTTCTATATGTTATATCCCTATTCTGAATGCAACAGAACTTGTTTCAAGACCTAATTCGATTGTATGCAGAAGATAGGTATTCGAACCCAATTATTATATTAAATTTCCAATATTAAATTCTACGCATTTCAATCTCGCACGACCAAACGATTCATTTGATCGCTATGAAATTTGACTACGTATTATTATTCATTATTACGGATCCAATGAAACTAGTTTCGTTAAAATCAGAAGCAGTGCCCCGGAAGGCTATTTTTATATGTTAATTAAAACGAATTATTTTCAAAATCAAGTAAATCACTTTTAAATCCAATTTAAAAGTTTTATTATCTTCATTCTTATTAAATACAATTTAAATAAGCTTTGAAATTATTTTATCCAGCTTAAAACCCAAGATTCAATTATTTAAATAATTTTAATTATTAAAATTCAACAATTAAATTATCAAATAAATCACCATATTTTGAAATTCAAGTTATTTAACTTTTAAAATTAACTTTTAAATATTTAAAATCAATTAAATATTCCAATTTCAAATGACTAAAATTCTAGGTTGTTACACACCTCATAGTATAACCTATCGACACATAACAATTGACACATTTGAGGTAATAGAATTCGTATATGTAGAAGTTTTTGAAAACAAGTATATATCTCAAATCAAACTGTTGAGGATCCATTGATATCATCTAAACTAAAACATATGGAAACTAAAGATAACAATGATGAGGATTATATCTCTTCTCAAAACAATTATGAAATCTTCTACTTAAAGAATATATTAAATGTAGGAAAAGTAAAAGAATAAAAATAGAAAAGGACCATGGTCCTGATTTTATTACATATCTAGTAGAAGAAAGTACAGATGAAATTCTTAATTTAACTAGATATATGATGAATGCTGATGATGACCCTAAAACTTTTTCTGATGCAATGAGCTCTAAAGATGCTATTTTATATAAAGAAGCTATCAACAATAAAATAAATTCAATAATGGCAAACCAAACTTGGATTCTAAATTTTTTACCTCCTGGTGCTAAACATATAGAATGTAAATGGATATTAAAGAAAAAATTGAATACAAACGGATTCGTTGATAAATTTAAGGCCAAACTATTTGATAAGGGTTATAAGCAGAGATATGGGGCAGATTATTTTGATACATATGCTTCTATTACTCACATCTCTTCTATTCGTTGTTTGATAGCATTTACATCCATTCACAAATTGGTAATTCATCAGATGGATGTGAAAACTACTTTTCTACATGGTGATTTAGAAGAAAAAAATCATAAGGAAAGAGGAAGAGTTGGAACTAATTCAATCTCACTACATAGAGAAGTTCCTTAAAAAGTATGGTCATTACAATGACAAATTAGCTCTAACTCCTTTGGATCATTGTATTAAATTAGTGAAGAATATTTAGCAACTTGAATATTCATATGTTATTAGGAGTCTTATGTATGTTATGCATTTCACTAGATCAGACATAGCACATGTTATAAGCGTGTTGTGTCGATTTACGAGTAATCTTATTTATAAACATTGGAAAGCTAGTTCCAGAGTTCTAGCTTATTTGCAAGGAACCATAGTCTATGGTTTATTTTATAGAAGATATTCTGTTGTATTAGAAGGATATAGTAATGTGACCTAGAACAATGTAGAATCCAAATCCAAATCTACGACTAGATGGACCTTTACATTAGGAGGTGTTGTTGTGTCCTGCCATTCTAAGAAGCAGACTTGTATTTCTTATTAATCAATATTATCAGGATTAATTGTATTAGTGGATGCATGTAAAGAGGCTGAATGGCGTACGAATCTTCTAATAAAATTTCTTACGGAAAAAGCCATCTCATACAATCATGATTAATTGTGATAATCAAGCTACGATTTATAATGTTTATAACACAATATATAAAGAAAAGTCGAGAAATGTGAGTCCTGGACATTCGATGATAAGACCTTGAGAGTAATCACGGTCAATTATATAGAAAAAAAGGAAAACATAGCTGACCTATCGACTAAGAGTCTTCCAAAAGCAATAGTTTCGATAAAATTAAAAGTGATGAGGCTAAAGTCTGTGAACGAAGGTTGATCAACCTTAACAGAAACCCAACCTATGTATTGAAAAGGACAAATAATGTTCGATAGGTACTAATGAGTTAAGAGAATAATTATGAAACACTAAAAAAATTTCTATAAATTGGTGTTGCATTATGCATGAATCAAGATGAATGAAGATCCTTAATAAGTCTTGATATCTAACAAGGTGTACGTAGAAACACCTTAAAGGACTTACCTATATGATTATGGAAATCATGTTGTTTTCTATGAAAGTATGGCCGCTTTCTAAAGTAAACTCATGCACTTAGGATTAAAAGCGCATGACCATTAATGTCCGAGAATATAGAACACTCTACTTATGGAAATCAATAAGTGTGACTATTCCAATTTTACCAAAGGGGTGGCGGGTTCAAGATTAGTTCACCGGTGATCTCGATAAGACTTTAAAGGGTTTACACCGAGTGAAGGTTCAAATCCAAAAGATACCTCTCATTTAGGTAATGGCTTTATCGATGATGCAAACTATTGATTTTTGAACTACGTCGGCTTAATCCCACTTGGGTACGTAGGCAGCTACCTAAATGATGTAGTCGTTCCTTAATTCTATTTTGAAAAAAGGGAGAAAATGTTATAAATTTTCAAAATGAGGTTAATTTGAGTACAATTTTATAAAAAGAAAGAAGAAGATGAAAGAGACTTTAGTCTCTTATCATATAATAAACAAAGATAACTTTGTTTATATATTGGTTTCTCAAGGGAGGGTGGGACCACTTAGACACCAAAATGTTTTCTATTGGGTTGAAGAGAAAGCCTATACATCTTGACACACACGTGTGCCATCACCGCCATCCATCCGAGTTGGGTTGACTTTGGGTCTAGATTATATTTTTTGATAGACTTTTAGCCTACATACAAACCTAAAAGTTCAAATTCGATCTGTTTGAAAAGTGGGAAACCAAGAGGTCCGATAGTCTGAAAATTGGAGGGAGGTTGGATGACTGTTACAGGCTAACGGAACTAGTTTTGAATTCAGGTGGAAGATATGGCAGTTGCAGCTACTGGACACAACCATTGAAAGCGTCTATTGTTGAACTGATGCACCTTTTCGCTGCCTATATAAACGCGATATGAATTCATTTCTGAAAATCTGTTTTTCTTCTTCATTTTCATTATGATCTCCACTTAATTATTGCATTATCAAACTCTGAAAATTAAAAGTGTTCTTGGCTTAATCATTGAATCTTGAAAGTCAATAATTAGATAGCTCGTTTGTTTATATCTAGTGGTTGAATTGTCTGAAATAATCGTAGATCCTTGTAGTCAAAATTACAATAATCGCATTGATATCCGACTCAAACTTTCGAATTTTCCAACATCAGACAAATTTTATATTTCTCACTGCATATTTAACCTTTCTGATTTCTGATTAAGCATATAGTTTCTTTCTAACACTACATTACATTGTAGTTTCTTTCTAGCACTATATTACATTGCAATTTCTGCCCTTATTCTATGCAAGGTACTAAAGTCCGGCCGGCACGCTGGAGTTCCAGCCATCTCGCTCTAGTTTCGGCGTGCATCGGACTGGAACTTGATCAAAATAATGATCCTAATTTTCTTTAATTACAAAAATCAGAAATAGTATCGATCAATTGTGCATCTTACATTCTTGTCTGCCTCTGAAAAATAATTGAAATTCTACAGAAAACACGATGCGAATGGACAAAAGAAAATAATTGAACTTTAATACTCTCGATCAAATCTCGTATGCCTTAAAAAAATCAGAACAGGAAACTCATGTTATTAGCAATCAATATTGCTTTATAAAAGGATATTAATTCATATCACTACAACAAAAATACCCTTTCGCAACTACCAAAAATAGTTGTAATAGGTCTATTACAACGGGCGTCCATCAGTCGTTATATCCGTAGTTTTAATAGAGACGGATTATTTTACAATTGCTTTTAGCAGTTGTAAAAGATATTTTTACAACTAGTTTTAGCAGTTGTAAAAGAATTTTTTACAACTACTTATGGCAGTTGTAAAAAGCTTTTTTACAACTACTTTTAACTATTGTAAAAGACTTTTTTACAACTACTTTTATTTTTTACAACAGCTTTTGGCAGCTGTAAATTTTTTTTACAACTGCTTTAGACAGTTGTGATAAAAAGAATTCAAAATAAAAAAAATTAATTTCTAAACACACTTTGCAACTAAAGCAAACAAAAGATAAGCATAATAAATAATAAAATAGAAGTAACAGTACACTATAAGCAATTCAAACATTACATTCCTATTATATACAAAACTAATATATCAAACAAACCAAATAATTGAATCAAAGCAAACCAAAACAATATATTAATTTTTTCAATCTCTCATACATACTAATCTTTTTAACACCAATGACTAGGTTACATTTACTTGTATGGGCCAACATATTTTGATACATAAAGTAGGTATGTTTTAGTTTTAAACCATACTACCCAAACAAATGCATGCATTGATTACCAGAGTAACGGATATCAGCATTGTTTGAGGTTGTTTGCACTAATCAGGTCCTGGTCTCTTAGGTCGAGTAACGCCAACAGTTCCCACGTGTACCAACCTGGTAACAAAATACATGTGAATATGCTTAAATCGAGTATCTTCATTAATTTCTTACACATTATTAGCAATTGCAACAACAAATATTAGCAAAACAACATATGAATGTCACAAACCAAAATGTTTGCAGAACATAATTGCAGGATTGAGTTCAGAAATAGTACAAACATAAGGTCAATTACTCTTGCGATAAAATACAAAATAACTAGATAGATCACATTACCTAATTTAGGAACTCTTAGCAGTCACCATTGGCCTATCACATCCAACACCACATTAAATCCAGATCCATATTCTTAATTTGTACATGTTCCGATCAATATTCAAAGCATTCTCAATTTGTCAAGATTTTTTGTCTGTAAAACAATTGCAGGCATTCGAAATTAGAGTCATCGACTAAAAATTCAAACATATTGCAAATTGTAATAAACTTTACTTACTGAATTGCTTTTTCTTTGTTGCCTATTTCCCCTCTCCTTTACATCACATATCTTATGTTGTGTATTTTGACAAAGTAATCAGTGCTTGAAATTTCAAATCTGAAATGCAAGAAAAAAATTTATACATAAACTGAATAGACCTAAAATATCATCTTTACTAAGCTCCCAAAACTGTATTCCCTAGATTAAAAATCAAAAATGGTACAGATAATGGCAACACAAAGCATTTAATTAATTTGATTGAATGATTGATTTTAATTCTATGAGAACATGGAATACATGATATTTAGGGATAGTGGATTTGAACTCGGTAAGGATGGGTTGGTGTGGACCTCTCTTAATATATTATTACAATGAAATAAAATGTAATTGTAAAATTATCAACACAAAATAAAATGCAAATGTAAAATGATTCAGTAGTCTACTTCCCCACATTCTTTCTAGAAATCTGATTCAGTGATTTCGGACTGGGTAAGAATAAAATTATGCCCCCATGTGCAGAAACAGAAACCAAAAGCAAAGCTAGAACAATTAAAGAAAAAAGAATGAAATCTCAACTCGAGAAGCAATATACGCCCTGCCTTTGAATTTAGGTTTGTTCGTAATTTATCTGTGCCCTTAGCTTTGAATTTGAGAAACATTCTCACATTGAATTGAAGCAATTTTCTTCTTCTTTATTACTGTGCTGATTTTTTTTGTTAGGTTCTACCCTAGTTTTACATCAAGAAGTCAGCAAAGATTGAAAAAAAGGAATCTATGGATCTGGGTTGTTAGGTTGTTAGATGGGCTGGTTTAATTATTATTTTAAGTTTGTTTTGTGTCTAAAGTTGGGCTGGATTCAGTTATAAGTTTATAATTAATGTTTTATTCAAAATAATTAGGGTTTTGTGTAATTTAAATATGATTTTGGATTGTTTAATTTGGTTAATTATGAATTGTGTAATAAATTTAATTAAGTTTAATTTAGTCAATCAAGTTAAAAGTAATTCATTTGATTCAAAAATGATACCAATATCTGAAACCAAGACTGAGACTGAAGCTAAAACCATGTCAGATTTACTTGCTTTGGAACCTCTCTCTTAAACAACCAACTCATAGCTTATAGTGATAGTGAACATGGTCTTTGATGACACAGGCAGCAATCGTTTACTTTAGTATATATAGTATCACGTTTACTTTAGTAACCGATTAAATATATAACACTAATCCCGTGAGATGAAAAGCATAAGCTAATGGCAACACATAGTTGTCCAAATTTTCTAGACTTCAGGCAATATCTATTCAGTAAAACAATGTAAATGTCCTGAAATGTTTATAAAAACACCTCAAATGTATCTATAAGGGCACCTTAACCTAGACGGTTATATCTACTCTAATATGTTATAATCATCTCTTTTTTCTTCTTCTAATAGTTAACGGCAAAACAAATAAATATTGACTCAATAATGATAGTTGCTCTCATTTGTTGTAAAAGATCCAAGTAGGATTACAGCTATTGCAATAAGTCTGCAAGAGTTTCACAATAATCAGTAGTAAATAAGAATTAGGAACAAATAGATAGTTGTATCCACTAATTATAGATTGCATAAGCATTGAACAAATGCAAAATATGATACATTATGTACCTTCAACCTCATTATTTGTAAAACAAAGGGGCATCAATACACTAAAATGTAGAAATTCAATGCTAAAGCTTGCAAAAAAGACTATAGAAGAAGATGAAAACACGAGGCTGATTATAATGCTATCATGATTTGAAAAATTAAAATAGGACGAAATAGGTAGGAAAATATTAGAAATTAAATTGTTAAGCAACATTTCACCAAGCACCAAATGGGCATCAACAAACCCAAACCAAAACATTGGAAATATCCATGTGCATTGCATAAAACAAATAGGGAGGTTTTATACAATTTAGAACTCTATGGATGTTTACAATTCGTTTGTAGGTCGATTGATTTCACACTTTAGCATAAAATGATTTTTCAGAGTGGTAAATAATAAATAACTAAAGTAGAAATTCTCGAGTAGCAAAATGTTTGCAGATTTGAAGCAGAAAAATCAATTTGAACTAATAAATAGATAAAAATCAAGCTGATTAAAGTTACAAAATTTATATATAATCTAAGAAACAAAATCTAAAGAAAATAAGCTTAAAAGGATTGAGATTAAGTTCAACTTACATTGTTTTCCAGTCATCTCCACTATAGGCCTGTCCTTCGTCTTCAACGCCTTCATCTTCGGGTACGATATCGTACCTCCAAAGGGGGTAGCCCAAGGCCCCTATATTTGCCTACATGGTCTACTGGCCTCCTGAAAATTGAAGGGAGTGCTTCGATGCTGATATCTTAGCTGATTTTGACGATGCACTAGAGTTGGCGTGCTCTTTGTCTCCCTCGATGGTGATGTAGCATGTGGAAAACTAAAGGATTTCGTGAAACCCTAGATTGAATTAGGAGACGAATGACCTGGGATTTGGAGAATGGGGAAAGCGGTGAGGAAAATTTTAATTAATGAAAAAGTGGGTATAGTGAAATATATTGGTGAGTTCGCCAAAAAATTCAGCTACCGCGTTTATGTTCCAAACTTTAAAGCATTGTTACTTTTGTTTGATTAAAACTAACGAACGTACTTAGAGTTCAAATGTTATATTTTAATGTTTTTTGGTACTATACATAACATCATTTCTTGTAGTGATCACTTAACCACTCTCGTCAATTAAATCAATTCTGTTATTATATGTCATGTTGGTTAAGTCAGTTAAATATTTGCTCCGACATTATTTGAAATTTCTTTTTTTTTATTTGTGAATTTATGAAAAAAAATTAAATGTAGAAAATTTCAAAATTTTAAACTTTTTGAAATATTAAATATAATTATCAACTATAACAATTAAATATTAAATATTAGTAATAAATACTATTTCTTAATTATTAAAAATTACTTATTAATCATTAATTAATAAAAACTAATTATTAAATAATAAATATTATATATTAGTCGTAACTATTAATTATTACTTCCTAATTATTAATAGCATTATTAATTTTTAATTATAAATAACGATATTAATTATTAAATATTAATTATTATATTTTAATTGTTAATTGTTAAATATTAATTATTTAATATTAATTATTAATTATTTAGTATTAATTATTAATTATTTTATATTAATTATTAATTATATTTTTATTCATTATTCTTCTTAATTACTAAATATTAAATATTACTTTTTAATTATTAATATTAATTATTACTTCTTAATTATTAATTATAAAATTAATTATTAATTATTACCTCTTGATTAATTATTAATAGCAATTATTATTTATAAAAAATCAATATTAATTATTATTTATTAATTGTTAACTATTTAATAGTAATTAGGAAATTAGTTATCAATTAGTTGTTAAAAATAGATATCTATTACAACTGGTAAATGAGAAAGGTTGTAATAGACATCTACTACAACTGGCAAAAAAAAGAGTTGTTAAAATAGGCATCTATTACAACTAGCAAAAAAGAAGAGTTGTTAAAATAGACATCTATTACAACTGGCAACAAAGAAATGTTGTAATAGGCATCTATTATAACTGGCAAAATAAAAGAGTTGTTTAAAATGAGTTTATTACAACTTTCTAAAAAAAAGAGTTGTAAAAAACCTTTACTACAACTAGCATTTTGTGACCGTTGCAAAAATACAGTTGTAATAGGGTCTTTTTGTTGTAGTGTATCAAATACATAACAAAATTAGCATCTTCACTCAATTTTTGGTTTTGCTTCATCATCGTCGACCTCGAGCTCAGCACCATCAATCGGAACATCGCTTGTCAACATCGATCTCGAATTGATCTGCAAGCAACGACAAAGGTTTTTTTCCTTCCAGTTTTCTTTCTAATTGAAGTCGACTAGGGCAGAAGTTTCTACAAGGCTAATTGAGAACAATGCTTATAGCTAGGGTTAAAGGTTAATGTAATGATTGGGCTGGGTTTAAAATGGATTATGAAGCATGGTTTGAGTTTGAAAATAATTGGTATTTAAACTACTTGGACCAGGTTTTAAATGATTGGGGTTTTGTATATTGGATTAGGAAGTATGGAGCACAATTTATTATTTAGTTAGCTTTCTAATACTTAATAAATAAATATATTATCATGCAAAATAATACCAACAAAGTTAGGATTGTTTAATTCGCATAAAAATATATTATATTGAGTAATCAAATGTTGAAATTATTTTGTTTCCAACTTAGGTACTTGATTATGATAAATCGTAATATCGTTTAGAATTATTGTACAACGGTTATTGGTGGAAAAGGGAAAAATAAGTGTAACTATTGCCACAATGTAATTTCTGGTGGCGGTATAACATGTATGAAAGAGCATTTAGTAGGACAGATTGACGACTTAGCAGTATGTAAGTCTATTCTCAATGAAGTCAGAAAATTTATAATCCGACACAAGATAGAGACAACGTCGATGGACATAATTTATATGATGCTTAAAGAAAGACTTTTTTGTATTAAATTTTAATGTTGTATGTTTTGTGTCTTCTATGTAAATTGAATAATTTAGTATAATTAACTATTAGTATTGCTTTTTTTTTTGCGAATTTACAAAAAAAGTACTGGAATTTGTAAACTGGAATTAAAGCGGAAATTCCGAAAATTTCAAACGGAATCGAAATTTTAGATTTTTCGGATGACTGGAACGAAAACGGAATATTGAACCTTGATTCTATTTGATCCTAAGCTATGAGCATATCCAATTAGGATAGCATTATGCATATAATAATTGTAGGAAACCATATTATAGTTAGAAAATTATCTTATGGCTCTAAAGACATGGGTGGGTTACAGTAGTTTTGAAATCAAAACAAAGCTCTCGTGACATAGTTCCATACCTGGGCACAATGAGCTACTGTTAATGTTATCTTCAAATACTTATAAAAAATATGAGTATACTTTGGCAAGGCAAGTAATTTCTTTTGCTCTTAATAGATGCGTATAGGGGTGGGCGCGGGTCTGTTTGGTCCGGTTTGGAGTCCAAACCGCTTCTGCACCGCATCAAACGGTTAATCAAAAATATAAAAGATTATACTAATCTTTTAAACGGTTCGGTTTCGGTTCGGTTTGAATGTAACACGGTTCGGTTTCGGTCCGGTCCGGTTTGAACCCACATTAAATATGAAATACTTCCATCAACAATCAATTTACGAAGACAACTGTGTGAAGTTTTTACATTTAAAGGTTAAAACACACAATGTTATACTGAAATGAACGGTTAGTTCTTAACTGTATGAATATTTCAATTTGACATTTAGCTATAAGTGAGATTTTTTTGGTAGATTATCCAAATATCAATATTAATCAATGCATAATCATCAAGGAAAATGACTAGAATAAGATTATAATTAGCATTTATCCAAAAAAACGAGATGAAAAATATTATACCAAAACTATAACTTCTTCCTTACAGCAAATATTATTAATATAACAACATACGCTAAAAATAGAATATACATCGTTAGAATCTAAAATAAGATAGAAGTTGTTTATATTTTTATCATAAGATTACTAGTTAAAATATTCGGTTCGGTCCGGTTTAATACGGTTGGTTCAATCGTCCAAACTGCAACCGAACCGTACCGATGCGGGTCGGTTTGGTTTGAGGTATTTCCTTTGGTTAGAAGATTCGGTGTGGGTTTCCGTACCGTTTTTACGGTTCGGTGCGGGCGGTTTCCGTATAGCGGTGCGGTTTATGCCCACCCCTAGATGCGTACATATATACAGCTGTGTGACAACATGCATCAAATAGCTATGTATAGTTGTAACTTCCTTATTTCATAAGTTAATTCTCTCCAACTTAAAATAATTAATTTTTTTCCCTCCTGACGCAGGTACAACTATGCATGCATTTATAGTAAGTATTAATCAGATTAAGTGAGTCGATTTTCAAAAACATTTATTTTGAATAAAATCTTACAGTATTGTCTACATTCACCATTCATCCCATCAAAATACAAAAATTCTTTCCTTAAATGACATTATAAGATGTTTAAACAGTTGGATTAATTATATAAGTTATAAACATCCATATTGAATGTCTGAATCAGTCCAATGCTTGTGCAAACCGGCTGATGATCATAGTTGAAAAGAAGGGGGCAAAATACTATTAACTGACCCGATCAAATTAGAAAGGATGGTGTAGTTTGATAAACGTGTGTTCGGTGCATTTTTTGCTGAGATATTATCACTTTACACGTACAAGTTTAGGTAGTAAATGTGACGGTTGTTACTTGTTGATGCATACAAAGGAGAATAGTTTATTGCAACTGGGAATGAAGATGTAACATACTGATTACTAATACTGTTTTTCGAGTTTGCTGACTGTATCAACTAAAACATTGTTGAAACATTATCAATCAGAAATAGATAATATTATCTTGCTTGTGTAGTTCATGAAATATTCAACTTCAAAACAAAACTAGAAGCTATGCAAAAATCACATAAAAATGATCAGTATTGTAGCACAAGTTTGAAAGTTACGATTAACATACATTAAAAATGCATACTGTTCATGGTTGGCATGTGGTACAAGGGAGCTCTCTCCTTATGCGACTATTCAATATACTGCTTACCAAATGATCTCGATATTCAGAAACTCGGACATATTGGGATTACGAGATTGTTCCCTTCAGTTATTATCTATTTATTTCTTTCTTATCCTTTTTATTATTATTAAACTAGAGAATAGGTTCCCTTTATCAATCAAACTAATTACATATCCTGATTTATGCTATGTTGCATATAAGTGCAATGCTTAGAAATTTCTTATGAACTGTCAGAAAAAATGTTATATATGTTCAGGTTCCTTTTTATTGCAAAACATAAACTTTTGGTATCAGTAAATTAATTGCAACAAAATATTGAACCAATTTTTAGTTACAAGTTCATCACCTCGACTCCAAATATTCAGTGAAATGTTTGACAACTTAATATTATTAAAAAAAATTATATATCTTAACCAAAATAATAATAATAATAATAATGTACCTTTATATTTTTCACAATTCACACTTTTACATTTTCACAACAAAAACAAAGACATTACTCAAAATCAATGATCAAAACATAATCAACACATTCCTAAGATCACTACAAGTGATTATTGACAACTCTGCAACTCTCTCTAATTTCGCCTTGAATGCCTGTCAAGACTTCAATAGTGCCCATCTTAACCATAGCTGAAGCGAATTTATCAGCCCAACCTGTTCCATCTCTCACATCATCGACGACCAACACTTTGGTCAAGTCGCTAGTCCATAAAGTTTGGTCCGACGCCAAAACTCCTCTTCCCTTAACCAAGTTCTTATAGTATTTGTTATCCAATTTATGGGGTGTGGTAACATCCAGCAATGTTGTAGTCAAGTCGCTGAAACTCGCTGTATTTGGAGGACACTGAGATTTCAAGTGCCCTACAAATGACTGCCCGATTGTAGGGTCAGTCATTAGTTCCGTGCTGAAGTTGTACAGTCTGTTTGATGCAAATGAAGAGCAGTGGGTTCTACCGATTGAGTGTGCACCTGAAAGCGTGACCATTTCATCGAGACTCAATCCCTTTTTAGCAAAGTTTTCTTGCAACTGCTCAGCGTTAAGAAAGGGAGAGGGAATGTTCTGAAGAGCTTCATCTTTAATGGAGATTAGGCCATCCCTGCGTCCTGAAGGCACTTGATAGAAAATATTGCCTGAAAAATACGTGCTATCACGAGCAGCAAAGGCAAGAACGTCGGAGCAGGAAACAGTGCAAGGGCAAGCAGCTTCAATAGCAGCTTTAGCAGCATCGATGACTTCGAAGCCTCGAAGACTTGGATTGTTTGGAGGCGCATCTTTCTCTGCTTCTACTAATGGAGTAGAGTCAAGTAATACAGAAGCATCGCATCCCTACAGATCAGCATGCATTTTATAAGATAACGTGTAAAAAGTTCTAGTAATAATTTTTTTTTAAAATATGACACATACCCTGACAAAACAGTCGTGAAAATGCAGCCTGATGAGACCAGCAGCCAAACCGGGATCACTGGCGACAGCATCACTTACTGTTTGTCTCACGATGGCTTCTGCTGATGGACATGTGTGTTTGTAAAAGCCTATTTCAAGTTGAGCATTTGAAATGGAGCAAAGTGCTGTAAAGATCATAGAGAACAAAGCCAATTCATGAACTCTAGCATATCCCATATTTTTTCTTATATATCAAAAGAAAAGTTACACGTATAGAAATGAGTGTGTTCTAGTAAAATTAGAGAGTAGATGATTGTATAGGCTGGTAATTGCTGATATTTATAGGTTAGGTTTACAGCTATAGTTTGATTTTAATTGAATTGACTCATTCTAAGACCGATGTTGATTTGGAAGTAATCGCGTGTTAGGTGGGTGGTTAATAATGTTGAGATAGCAATATGCTTGCATATGTTTTGCTACATCCTTTTCACAATGTTGTACAAAAACAATGCACATTTAAAGGTTTACCAATAGAAAATACGGTGGGTGGTAATAAATAACTCAAACTTAAAAGATAGTATATTGCAAATTTGGGTTGGGCTGTTTACATTATGACTATTTCTATATATCTTTAGTAATAGTTGTAATAGTTTTGGTGTCACACTTTATTGGTATCAACGGGAACTATTGAAAACGCACTCTAAATATTATCAAATCTTAATCACTTAACAATATGATCTAATATTAAACTTCTTTTACAAATTAAAACGCCCCTTAAAGTAAGATCTAACAATTAAACATGATTTACAAATTCAAAACGCTTCTAAAAATAGGATCTAAAATTAAAATTCCTTTACAAATTCAAAATATTTCATTACAAATATACAAATCTTAATATCACTTAAAAATAAAAAACATTTTTTGACGGATTTATAAGAAAAAAACAATTCACGCATGAAGCGCGTGCCGTAACACTCGTATTATATAACCAGAGTTACTAGATTAAATAGGTATATAAGTTTTTTAGTCTATTACTAATGTCTATGAAATTTTATCAATATCATAATAATATACTGGGTTCAACTTTCATGTTATATTATCCAGTTGGTAACTCGATTTCAACGGCCTCATGTGCACAATGGGGTACAAGGATTAACAATTATACAATAACCATCAATAAACAGTCACATAAATTTTACTTTTGAAATAATCAATATTTCGAAGAATGGAGCAATTTTTTTTTATACATATTGATATTAATTTACTGGCTAGTAACGTTGAGATATACACATCAAATTCTGATGATACTCAAAGTCATCTGTGCAAATATATGAATCACCTCAATTTTAGATGGTAAATAATGTGCAAATCATGCTGTGCGGTTTTGTTTTCACATTTGTTTATTTAATTACTAGTGTCATTAATTTTGTTTTTCAAATGATAAAAATCAGACAACGTGTGCATGAATAAATTCTTGAAGTACAAGATCCAATCATGGTCCACCAATTTTATTCAAGCTAAGAAGTCTCACAAAGGGGTGCAAGCATATATAAAATTACACAAAATATAAAACGTTAAACTTAGGTAAAGATAATAATCAAACTATCCTTTTTTCAGTGAACTTGTCTCCCTAGAGATTCTAACAGTCATCTACACATTTCTTCAATTTTAAAAAATCAACGGACTGTCACACAATCCATTGTTTCCTAAAATTTAAGTTCTTATATCCCCGTTGGATTATTATTTTTCCTCGAGCATTAGTGTCTATAATTCAAGATTACCTAAATCTCTCTATTTGCCCTTAATCTGTGTTTCTTGCATGTATTTTTTTATGATTGAGCTAACATTAGATTGTTTACAAATTACAGGTTAAGCTATATCAAAGACAATCGAACCAAATACAGTAAATGACGTAATGGAGAACTGAACATTAGAATCACACAGTTGAGTACTAGTAGAAATCATCACCGTACCATAATGTAATAATCAGTCGTCCATCAATCCACCAAAATCATACAAATTTGAACGCATATGAATAATATAATCAACCAACTCCATTCTAAAAGGTTTTCATAGCTAAAGAAATTTTCAAAGTTTAATAAAAATAGATCATGAAAATCTTACCTATCCAGTAAAGAAATAGTCACTTAGGACATGTGCAACATCCGAATCTTCTTAGTCAGCTTCATAGTCATGATGGCGAATACACAATCTTCATCGTCATTTTTGTATTCCCTTGCACGCGCTTACAACTTTCCTCGTCGATTTGGGTTAACCGGAAATTTTGTTTCAGTTCACTCAAATTGATGGATTGTCGAATTGAATTTTGGCAAAGGACCGGTGATTTAGGATGGCGACACGAAAGGGGAACAAAAGGATCACGGTTTGTTAGAGGGGAATGCGTTATTGTATACACGGGCACCATAAAACGAGCATTTTGATTATTTTGTTATAAATAATTATTCCTGCTATTGTAAACTTTTCAATAATCATTAGTTAGGTAGTTAAATAATATAAGTAAACAAAACACTTGTATTAATCACTAGAAATTAACTAAAAATACAATAAAACTAGAAACGCAATGAAATACAATTAGAACTCAGGTTGTGGGAAGACAGATGTGTAGGAAGGTGAACGTCTCATCATAAACTACCGATGTTTTGATTGTATGTTGCGAACGTTCTATCTCCAACCGAAGTCAATTCTGGACTTTGTCATCTTCTAAAGAAGAAAAACTTTCCTGTTATCTGAATTTTGAGTAGGGAGAGGATTTCAAAAAGACGAATTTCTTCAAATTTTCTCACACGACCAATGACATCCTTGAAGGCTGTAGATGGGCAAGCTGATGATACATTTGAACAAGGATTAGTGGAGGGAGAAGTATATGGGGAGGGACTAGGATTAGGGGAGGGAATAGTATATGAGGAGGGATTATCTATTTCAGAACGAGATTTCTTCAATTTTTTTGATATATCATATCAATAATATCGTTTATCTTCTCATCTTTCTCCATTCGCCTTCTTATACCACGAGCTTTGGAAGATGAACCTCTATTGCGCACTGCCGAAGGCTGTTGTGATGGTTCTGTGTTGAAGTCTTCAAGTGTGGAGTATAAAATCCGTCAATTTCCCATGTTGCATCGAACGGTGTGTTGGTGGTTTGTTCTGAAGGAGAAGAATGCATCCGATCTTCTCTAATACCAGGTGTGAATGCACCTGCTCCCGTTGAAATAATACCTTGAAAAATCCGTTGTAATAACTCCATATGGGCTATTAGGTGTTCCATATACTTCAGAATTATGGATCCAAACTCCTGAAAAGCAAAAGAAAAGAGGAACAAAATTTAGCACTAACTCGTAAACAAAAGAAAAAAGGTCGAATTTACCTTTACATGATCGGCCCACCATTGCTCACGTCCACTAACTATTCCCTTCACATGCCTATTTTGTTATACAAACTCTGTCATACCGACCGTTGTTTCTTTAGTCCATCGTATTTGTAGCAAATTTGATCATCCGTTACCGGTATTTCATTCGAAAGAGTCGCCAAAATCACATTCAATGCAGCTTCAATTTGCTTATGGATGCCTTTTTTGTTTGTTCCACTAGCTCCATAAAGCTTCGACGACGCGATGCATGAACAATACTATGGCTTATTCAGACCAATTTTTCGAACTTCACCGGGAGTTTTTCTGAACAGTTTCAAGCATTCTCTAACTTAAAAAAATTGGGCAAAAATTCAAAAAAAATATCTAAAGTAAACGGAAATGAGATTGAGATGAGTATATTAAAAATTACATCAAAACGTGATTGCCTTTTGTGTATTTTTTGGGTTGAAGTTGGGATTGATGTTAGTGAGGAGGAAGAAGAGAGAAGGATGGTAACATACAATGGTAAAAATATGAACGTTAGGGTTAGCCATTGGGTTAACCGTTGGCGTCAGACGCGTTGGACGCCAACCGGTAAATTTGGCCCATTGAGGCAAACGATCCAAATATGTGATGTCCACGTCAGATGCGTCTCACGCATTCAAAGTAACGCAAATGTGAACTAGGTAAAAATTTCTACGAATGCAACATTAATATATGCCAAAAAGTTGATAGGAACCCAAATTCTATTTACACCCCAATAATCTACTTCCAGTTCTACAAATTTTTCTTCAACCTAATTACTCTCATTTCAAGCTCGAATTCAGCATGGGAGATGTTATGTCTACACTCAAACCCTATGTGGGATCGATGATGACCACGCCGGTCGTTTGCGTGGAATCGTCTTCAAGAAAATTTCCTAATTCGAGAAATTCAACCAGTCTAATCCATAATACAATTTCATTTCTACATAATATACGATAGTTCATATACCACAAAATATAAATTCAAGCTTGGGATTGGGTTCAGGAAGTTATTTTTGCATATTTTTAAGAGAAAGTGTGGGAAGACTTTCCAACCTATAAACTATCATTACTACTTGGAGTACATATCAATCATACCAACAAAATAGAAATAACATTCGGTTTACAATATAATTCTCTAACAAAAAAGAAACAAAACGAAAGTAATTACATAACCGAGCCCAAAAGCAACATTATAGTCTATAAACTGCCTACACATAGCAGAACCAAAAAAAACAAAAAAACATTAGGACATAACAGATCAACATCAACATTACATCAAGCATCATTGCCCACCCTTCTTTAGTTACCCTTTTGCACTTGAGTGGATGTTCTCCTTCATTCTTCTCCTGAGCTCAAGCAAAATCTCTCTCCATTTCCGGCCATATGAAAAGCACCTAACCAAAATGAGACGTTAGCAACATCGGCTCTTATAAGTGCATCAATCGATCTAACTTTAATTTTAAAACATCTATTGCTTTTTCACACCAAACAACCCATGATACACTTATATTAATGATATCAACCACGATCCTATCATTTTTGTTATACATCAGTTTTCTACATTCTTCTTAATACCAAAACTAATTTATGAAATATGGAAGGGAGTTAATTTTCAGTAATTGGAGACAATCTAGCCAAATAATAAAAGTGAAATGGCATTTAAAGTAAATGTGATCATTGTCTTCCTCTTTCAAATGGTAAAATAAACATATTGAATCAACAACCTCCATATTTTAGTGTTTTTACATAACCAGACTATTTAGTTTTCCATTCACGCCAACCACATATGCAATTTTACTTTCGATGGAGCAAACGTCTTCCATTGTGCTTTGTAGTATTTCAGTTTAGTTCCATCGAAGTTCAACAATTTGCAAATACAGTGAACTATAAATCTATTATTGCCATCTAATGCCCATAAAGCCTCATCTTTATTAGAGTTTAGATTGATGTTTTTCAAAATATGTATCAGATACATAAATTGTAACAGGACTTCTCCATCAAGTATTCTTCTAAATGTGAGATTTCACTTGAAACTATTGGATTGAGTGGTAACGGGGTTAACTTGGTGTATTTCAAAAAAAATTCCTTTCATTAATTTGCAAAAGATCTTATTTTGTGTTTATGTGAAAACAATTATTTATATAAATCAAATTTAGTATTTATTAATTAAAAAGTTCGAGAAATATTTTAATTGAATTTATTTAAAATATTTATTTGTTTGTTAATATTTAATAGTAATACTAATACAAACACCATAACTATATTAAAGAATAAACTAACCTAAGGTTAAATGGGAAAATTAACCGTTGTGACATATGGTTAATAAATGTGTAAGTAATGAACATATGTCAATGATGTTAAGAGGGATATGTAACGACCCGTAAATATATCACTTTAAATAAATGATCGTTTAGCTTTATCGATAATACAAATAATTTTGTGAATAATAATAAATAAAATATTAATTTATATGATTTTATAAATAAAATATGATCATTTTAATTAGTTAATAATAATAAGAAAATTTATTTTCAAAAATTGTTTACAAAAATATGCGTATTAATTTAAAAGAGAAAATATGACCAAAATTGGAATCGGAGTTTGTAACGATACAACATGTGGAAGTTGTGCAACGTTGTAGGGATATGCTACGTACACATATACAGGTACATATGCATGCATATAACATGCACATAAACATATATATACCAATATATATATATATATATATAAGTATAATATAAAATATAAAATATATTCTATGATTTCTTACTCCTTAAGCATATATAAGTCAACATACGCACACATGAGAAGATGGAAGTGATGGACACGTGGCAGGAAGCCTTTTGCCGTGCTTTGTAGGAGCGGAGGTGTGTTGGAGAAGCTTTGAAATGATGATGCAAAAGGTGATGTGTGCATGTCTTCCTTTATACTATTCTTTTCCTATAAATACCCTACCCTCTTCTCTTCATTTTCATTCTTCTTCTTCTTCATATTTCTAAGCTTTGTCTTCCACTTTAATGGCTTTCTTTCTAAGAGGAAAAAATGATAAAATTTATTTCAAAAAGAGTTTAAATTTTAATATATAGTTCCATATAGTTAAACACCTCAAAACAATCCCAAAGCTCCACTTTTCTCCTTAGTTCTTCACAAACTCCACCCACCCCATCACTAAGCCGAGCACAACCCTTGCTCCACCCTAGGTCGTGCTTCCCTAGGCATCTCAAGTCTTGGTCAAGGCATCTAGGAGCTAAAATCCGAAGAATAGTGAGCTTCGGAACTCGAGTAGCGGAGCTATAACGAATTTTTAATTAAATCGTTTAAAACCCAAGGTGAGAACTCCTAAACTATAGTATTATATTTTTGAATGATGATATGATGTTTGCAATGGATATTTAATATGCTTAAATATGAATGCTGAAAATATATGCAAGTCATGGAATTACACGTCGATAAGCACAAAGGAAATCACTTTCCTTGAATTAATAAAAAGGTGTATATGGAATGATAAACCCCTTTAAAAATGGTTTAAAATGAGATTGGAATGTTTTATAAACATTCAAAAGTGTTTTGGTAAAGTTTGAATGAGAATTGAAAATTTAGTAAAAAATAGGCGCGTCGCATAACTGCAGTTCGCGATTTCGCGCCATAAAAGTCAAATGAGTGTAAAAGATGGAATATAGCTCGAAATTCTTCGAGATAAGAATTTTCCGAACTATTATATCCATAGTTTTCCAACGAAGAAAGAAAAACGAGATTTCAATAAGAAGATTTTGAAATATAAGTAAAACAAGTTTTGGAAAAATCACGGTTTTGCAATTCGGAATCCAAAACCGGATTTCTTTGGAAATGATGTTTTAAAATTATTTAAAAATGTGGAATAAATCTTATAAATCTTTTAAAATGTTTTAAAAGTAATTTGAGTAATAAAAAGTTGTTTTGATCAATCTAGCTTAAAAGAGCACTTTCCGCAGCACTTTTCCACAGCACTTTTTCTATAACTTTTGAAATATAGCTTTAAACTTAACAATTCTTTTCCAAATTTCTTATAAATGTGTTCAAAAGAATAATTAAGTGTTTTAATAATTTTTGTCATTTTTATACTTTATTTAAATAAATTTAAATAAACGATTTAAAGAAAAGCTATTACAAATAAAGTGGTTTAATCTTGGCTCTAAAAGCCGATGAATAGACTGGATTTTTCTATTCGTGAGATCCGGATGTGAGTTGCTTAAACTAAGGAGATGTTCAGGAGCAACCAGTGCCCTGGCTCACCTGGCCTCTTCCCTGGGTGAGGGATAGATAAGGTCGAAATGTCGGAAACGATTTAAGTGTAAAAAGGTTTTAAGAAATCAAAAGCAGTGATAAAAGAGGTTTAATGATTTCATATATACCGGAAAGAATGTTTTAAGGAATATATATCTCCAAAAGAGATTTTGATAAAAAGAACTAAATCAATTAAAGAATGATATCCTATTCACAAGAACATCTTTTTATCGATGATTGTTTCAAAGGAGCCGGGGTCGGATCTGGATGATTCCTATCCGAAGACCACTTCGAACCGATTTACGTATTCGAGGTGAAGACATGGATATGATATTTGGGATTTTAATAATGAAGGACTGTTTGTTGATCATTTGGGGGTAAACTCCCAATATACATATAGTAGCGGTAGTTTCTTCGTTATGAAATATCCAATGCAAGGATTAATCGCTACTGATCCTAGGGTGAATTCCCGACATGATGTGGTAGGAGAGTGCCTTCGGTTTTTCCTGTTCCTGGACAACTTGTATGGATGAATGTCAGACATTGCATTTCTAGTTACATAAGTGATCTCTATGAATGTATCATCTGTTTGGTGGCGGAGAAGGCAACTTCTCTTAGCATAACACCCTTTCTTGAGACGTATGAGCTCAGGAGTTATGCGTTTGAAAAAATCAATTATGTGACCATGGAATGGCGGTGTGGCATTCAAAGAAAGATGATGTGCTATGAGAAAGGTAATCGCTACCTCAAGCCTCACACCCAGAAATGGCCGAAACAGGGTAGATGCAGGAAGGCTATGTGGTTCGCAACCATTAGGGTATGATCATCCCCTTCTAGATATATTTCTACCCGCTATGACGTTCGGGTTTAAATTATTGTGGTGTATGCTTAGAGATGTCTCGGTTAGCTCGGTAACGACCGGGGTGATGACATATTCGGCACTATCTAGGAAGAGGTAGGCCGGTCTTATATTGGTGGAGGACCGTCAGTTGGGCCTCGGTACATTTCTCTAGAGATATACTCCCGGCAGGTAGTCCCTTCACCTGGTTATTTGTATGGATACCCATTCTCCAATAAGAGCCCGTAAGATTTTAATGTAGAAAGCCTTGTATTACAAGGTGGTATGCTGGAATTTAATAATGTAATAATTTCGGCTAAGATTAATAAATTTACTTGCGAATGTTTTCAAAGATATGTCATTATAAATAATATCCCTTATTTTTACGTAAGAATGTTTTGATTATCATAAGGTAAAAACCTGTTCCGTATTTATGTGTGGCGTGGTTTTATGAGATACCTTTTTGTTTTCAAACAATGTATTTTGAGTTCTCACACCAGTCCCATGGCTGATCCGGAGTTTATTTTGTATTCCCTTTAAACTATGGGTGCCCTATTTTTCCAGGCAGCCAAGTAGTCAGGATTCTATTTGGAGTATTTTGGAAAGAGCATGTTGGAAGAGGTTTTTGGAGCAATGGAGCTGGAGCACCCGATGTGGATGTCTATCTATCTATTTATTTTATTTTTCAGCTGTGTCTAAGTTTAGTCTGTACTAGCAAATTGTGGGATTAGGCAATTATAACTGTTCCTGGTTGGGTTAGTTCATACAAAAAAAACTCTGATGTACCCTAGTAAGGGTGGTTATATGTACTATCTATCTATTTTAACGTAATGTGAGAATTTGTGTTTCTATTTTTTACTTTACTTTACCCCTGAAAATCTGCCTCCTCGGCACTTGGATTTACGGCACGTTAATACCATGGATGTCTTAGTGTCGATTTTCGAGAGTCGAGGAGACCGGTCATCACAGGATACATACTAATAACTCAATTTTATACTAATACTAATAAATAACATTAATTAATATGTTCTTCAATTTCGGCCGGTAACTTTTAATTAATGTAAATACATATACATATACATATACATATACATATACATATACATATACATATATGTGTGTGTGTGTTTGTGTGTGTGTGAATATATTATAAAATTGTTTAATATATATTTTTTATTATATATAAATACTTTATGTATGTAAAATTTATATTTAAAATATAATTATATATATATTCGAATTAGTGTATATATATATAATAAATTTTAAAAATCAAATTTAAACATGTTTGACCTATTCAAAATAAATACCCAATATATATAAATATTTTTATTTCCGTTGCCATCAAATTCATTTAATAAATATTATTTTTTATTAAATTTCGACCGAAAAAATTAACACTGAAAAATTCAAAAGTTTGAATTTTAAATTTATTTGACATTTGAATAAATAAGAAAACATTATTTTTTGCTGAGATCGTAATGTAAAATTTTATTTTATTTTTGTTGGTGAAAATTTTCATCATCACCACACTCGATTGGATCGTGAGACAGTCTTGGGATTTATCATCCTCATGATTAGGAATTAGCGAATTTAAGCTAAGTTAAGTTCACCTTTAGGAAGCGACTGTGTTGTTGAATGCTTACACAGCCGAGTAGTTGCACTTCAACTGTTTGTTGAAACATTGAAATGGATTGATAAATTAAGATGTGGTTGAAAGTAAATTGCATAAATGAAAAAGGACACACAGAGATTTTTACGTGGTTTGGAGTGTTGATATCCTATGCCCACGGGTTAATCCACTCTCTTTTATTATTTTTTCTACAAGAGAATTCAATGACTTCGAGGCGTACAATATTTTGCCATTTTTCTATTCAGGAAGAAGAAGAAGTTAAAAAAGAAGATCCTCTTCTTTGTCCTTGTGCCTTTCCTTTTATAGTGTGAAAAGTGCATTGTTGATGGTTGTAATCATCTTTCGTGTTTTCCTTCAATCTCCACCCTTGGATTTTTCCAACTGTCCCCTATTTATGAAGTTCGTTCTTCGTGCCTGGATTGATGATGTGTCTTCGATGAGAAATCCTAAGTCTAGCGGGATATAAGAATTTTGAAGCAGGATGCTCAAAAATGTTGGCGGGAAGCTTTAGTCTTCATAGGTCAGCCTCTTCTCTCTTAAAGTAGCATGCTGCTTTAAGAGGAATGATAATAGACCTTCCTGTGACTTTGCCGTGTTGTTGATGTGTAGGAACGGGGGTGGCGGTGAATGTCGTCTGGCATTCAGACCTCACTGCCCCGTTGTTGTCCTTATTCTTTTACTTAATTTGCCTCAATGTCGGGTCAAAATGGAGTATCTCTTCCTATTTTGTGCTGAAAATTACGCAAATGTGTTGGGCTTATTTGCTATTTGAATTGTTTTCTTGGTTATTGCTGATGAGAGATTGACAGAAGGAGAACTTCACATTTATCGTTTTCCTATAGGGTTGAGTCTGCGTTGAACCATATCTTGGATGAGCCTGTATACAGCCCCAGTATAGTGCTCTTGGCTCTGTACGATAGTGTCTAGGTGAAAGTGACTGTAGGATCGTGTAATATTGATATTATCTAAACTACTTGTGCGGAATATAAAGTAAGTAAATATAGCAGTAAAATAAAATGACACCAGATATTTTTATACTGGTTCGAACTTACGTTCTACGTCCAGTCTCAGACTCCTTCTGGATTTAAACTAGCAACCCTCACTTAACCCGGAGGAATAGGTTTACACCGCCTGAGCAACCGAATAGGACTTTGACCGCCTGAGCAACCGAATAGGATTTTCCTACCTGAGCAACCGAACAGGACTTTGATAAAAGTGAACTGTTTTCTTGACTTTGCGTGCTCTTGTTACAACACAGATTTGTCAAATGAAGTACACCCTTCCTATAATCTTTTCCTCAAGTATGATATGAATATTTGTATGTCCGTGAAGATAAAGGAAGTATAAATTGCTTTAGAAAGAGAATTATAAACTTGATTTCATAATTTATAAACAACTGAATATTCAAGAGAGTAGAGAGTAGAAAATTAAGCAATTTGATCTTGAATGAAATGCATATATATATATATATATATATATATATATAAAGATTGAAGAGTTACAACTGTTTGCAAAGAGTTCTGTTGAATTGGAAATGGTCACAACTCTTCCTGAAAGAGATTCCTCTTCAGGAAGAAGAGACATCTCTTCAGACAATTCGAAGATATGACAGTTTGAACATGTTTAATCGACTGAATATAATCATTTAGTCGACTAAGTTGGAACAGAAAATTACTAGTTCGAAAATGCAGTATTTAGTCGACTGACTATTTTATTTAGTCGACTAAATCTTATAATTTAAAAAAAAATATAACATAGTTTAGTCGACTAAATGTAGGAGTTTAGTCGACTAAATCTATGTGATTTTCAAAATATGCAGGTTTGAACTTGAGGAAAGATTTTAACAATGAATACTAAAACTATACCAACTTTAAACTCTATTTTATCAAATGTTTGATAAGTCTTGAGATCCTTGTCATGAGTCAAAATCTTGAAGTCCAACATTCTCCCCCTTTTTGATTGATGAAAACTTCATACGAGATAAATTTCGACAAAAATCTGTAGATTATAACTCCTCCTAAATTTGTGCTGTTATCGTGTAATCCTACAAAATTTGTAAGTGCACTTGCGATACTTCTTCTCCCCCTTTGTCATCGACAAAAAGGAGAGAGATATATAAGGGATTATATTTATACAACATAAGATATCTTATAACAATATCAATGATAAACCACTGTCTAATATTCATTTTCCTCTCTTTTAAGTGGTACCTGCAAAAAATATAGAATTAACATTGGTACCCACCTTTTATTAGGGTCCTAAGAGTTAGGTCTTTGGAAACCAAACCCAAGAGGATTCAGAATTCCTTTTGAAAATAAAATCTTTATTTTTGTGAACAGTTTTTATAAATGATTCTATGTATTTGTTTCTAATCAAATAATTGTTGGTTTTAGGAACCCAAATCTTAATTGATTTAGAATAATTTGGAACTTTTGAAATTGATTTTACAATAATATCATTGTTTCTTTTAAAATTATTATATAAAGAATTCTTTTTCTTTGGAATACTTTTTGAAACTTGCTTATATCCTAGTCCTCTTTTATTTGAAACTATCTGAGAATTTTCTATAATTTTGGAAAGATTTTCTCTTCCTTTGTTAAAATTAGAGACATTTTTAGTAATATCATCTAATTTTGTTTTAAGACTAGAAATATCTAATTCCAATATTTTAATATTAGCTTTCAAATCATGATTTTCAACTAAAAGAGCATCATTCTTTTATTTTTGAGTTTCAATTTCTTGACTTAACATAGACAGTTGAGAAGTTGTATTAGAATAAGATTCTTGAGAAGTTTCAAGTTCTTCTTCTAAAATTTCTTTCTCATTTCTTAAAATATCTACCTCAATTTCAGTCCTACTCAATTTTTCAAGAGTTTCTTTATATCTTCTTTTAATGTTTCTTAGCTTATCAAGTAATTCTTAATTTATATCCGCTAAATCATCAAAAGTTAAATCACTCACCTCATCATTTGTGGCCATAAAACAAACGTTGGCTTGTTCGGAATTGCTGTCTATGTCACTGTTTGATGATGAATATAATTCTGAATCATCCCACGTAATAAAGAAGGCTTTCTTTTTGAATCTGTCTTTCTTATTCTTAAATTTGTCTCTCTTTCGATCAAGACAGTCTTTCTTGATGTGCCCTTTCTTGTGACATTCATCACATTCAAGAGCAGAAGACGATGGCTTGTAGTTATTATTATTACTACTGTTGAAGCTATTCTTGTTGTTTCTGAATTTGTTGCTCTTTCTGAATTTCAAAAACTTTTTGAAATTCTTAGCAATAAATGCCATATCCTCCTCATTTGAATCTGATTCATCCTTTGCTGCTTGGAATGCTACATCTTCTTATCTTGCGCCTGTACTCATTTTGCCTGGAGATTAACTTCATAAGACATTAAATTTCCTATCAACTCTTCTAGTTTAATGGTTGAAATGTCGTTAGCTTCTTCGCTCGCTAAGACTTTTCGTTCCCACTCATCCATTAAAGAGTTGAGGATTTTTGAAACAATATCAAAGTCTGAATATTTTTCTCTTAATGCTAAGAGAGAATGATATATGTCTTAAAACCTAGAGTACATTTCATTTATTGTTTCATCTTGCTTCATTTTGAAATTCTGGAACTGATTCTTGAGCATGGATATCTTACTCTGCTTTACTTTGTTAGTACCTTCATGTGTAACTTTAAGTGTACGCCAAATTTCATAAGCAGTAGTATACATGTTAACTCTACTAAACTCATTTTTGTCTAATGCACAAAATAACTTATTCATAGCTTTGGCATTTGCAGTAGCATCTAATTTTTCTTTGTTAGACCATTGTGAATATTCAGTAGTAGGTATGTGATATTCTGCTTTAGTAATATTCCAGGTTTCATAACCATTGGCTTGCATATAAATTCTCATTCTAGTCGACCAATAGTTATAGTTTGACCTGTTAAATAGTGGAGGTCGTGCAGTAGATTGACCTTCGAAAAAACTTGTGCTAGTATTGTGTTCCATATTACTAAAATATCAGATAACTGTGTTACGGTTATAAGTTGACCCTACTCTGATACCAAATGAAAGTGACTGTAGGATCGTGTAATATGGATATTATCCAAACTACTTGTGCGGAATATAAAGTAAGTAAATATAGCAGTAAAATAAAATGACACCAGATATTTGTATACTGGTTCGAACTCCCATTCTACGTCCAGTCCCAGACTCCTTCTGGATTTAAACTAGCAACCCTCACTTAACCCGGAGGAATAGGTTTACACCGCCTGAGCAACCGAACATGACTTTTACCACCTGAGCAACCGAACATGATTTTCCCACTTGAGCAACCGAATAGGACTTTGATACAAGTGAAATGTTTTCTCAAATGAAGTACACCCTCCCTATAATATTTTCCTCAAGTATGATATGAATATTTGTGTGTCTGTGAAGATAAAGGAAGTATAAATTGCTTTAGAAAGAGAAATATAAACTTGATTTCACAATTTCTAAACAACTGAATATTCAAGAGAGTAGAGAGTAGAAAGCTAAGAAATTTGATCTTGAATGAAATGCATATATATAACGATTGAAGAGTTACAACTGTTTGCAAAGAGTTCTGTTGATTTGGAAATGGTCACAACTCTTCCTGGAAGAGATTCCTCTTCAGGAAGAAGAGACATCTCTTTAGAAAATTCGAAGATATGACAGTTTGAACATGTTTAGTCGACTGAATATAATCATTTAGTCGACTAATTTGGAACAGAAAATTACTAGTTCGATAATGCAGTATTTAGTCGACTCACTATTTGATTTAGTCGACTAAATCTTATAATTTTTAAAAAATATATAACATAGTTTAGTCAAATGAATGTAGGAGTTTAGTTGACTAAATCTATGTGATTTTCAAAATATGCAGGTTTGAACTTGAGGAAAGATTTTAACAATGAATACTAAAACTATACCAACTTTAAACTCTATTTTATCGAATGTTTGATAAGTCTTGAGCTCCTTGTCATGAATCAAAATCTTAAAGTCCAACACTAGGTTGTCCCCAGTGTGTGCTTGTGCAGAACTGATCCTATAGACGTTTAACAGCATGTGAGTATAGCTAACATAAATCCTCACCTGCTAACCTTTATGCTTTGGCCTTGTGTTATGGTTTGGCCTCTGTTCCTGGAGATGCCCATGCTGCTCTGTCTTTCTGCATACCACATCTGTTTCGTGTAGCCTTGATTCTATTGGAGAAGGCTTAGGTCTGGTTAAATCTTAACCTTCAACCTGCTCTTTGCTAAGCTCTGTTGTCGTTAGGAAGTATCATATATTTCTTTTTTGTTTTGACTTATGGTAATAACGGGTGTAATGCTTGCCCTCCAAGTTTGCGGCGACCGTAGGTCATGGCAGGCTTATTGCCTTATGCACCCGGTCTATATCTTCACTCCGTCTTGTCTAATATATCTTTTTAGCGCTGGGAATAAGTCTTTTCAGCTACTTGCACATTTAATGCTTCGGCGTACATGTCAGTGTCTTACCGGACCATTTCTTAACAGCTATATAATCTGCCTTTTCGTTTTTCTAAGCAGATTTTCATAAACCCTTTATAGTCATTATTTTCTGCAACAAACCCATGTTTCATCTATTATTTGATCATTTCAACTGTGCAGTTGCAATTTGAACTCAGGTGTGTATTTTCCTTCTTCATCTTCCCCAAATTTTGTCTTCATTTTCTTGCTTACAAAAGATCAGCTTGATTTCCAAATTTAGGGATAATCTTGTAAATTAGAAGTAGGATAATTCATTTTATTCTTGCTCAATCCTTCTTCGAAATAGTGTCTAGGGTTTTAGCATGGATTCCTCTAATTACTCCTCTTTGTTTCCTTCTTCTAAAGTTACTCGTCTGGAGGATGACATTGGCGTCCTTAAGCAATTTGGATTCAGTGGGTATGAACCTAGGATCTCGAAATCTCATGAGCGGATCGACGCTTTGCCAGAGGGTTACATCGCCATAACCTCTGGTCATATTCAGAGTGGGTTGTTTCTTCCTATGCATCGGACAATTCATGAATGGCTTACGATTTTAGGTATGGCTCCAGTTCAACTTGCCCCCAATTCTTATACCCTTGCTTTGGCCACATTTATCCGTTATGCCGAAAATGGTATCAACCTTACTGGTAAGGAACTCCGATTCCTTTTTGAGGTCAAAAGAAGTCCAGGAAATGGGGATATGGGTTTCTTTTATATCCAAGCTAAAGACTTGTTTCTGACAGTTGCCCTCAGTAGGACTAAACCTTGGATTACCTATTATTTCTTTATTTCAGATCATGATGGATTTTCTTCGTTTTCTCAACATTACTTTGTTCACAGTAGGTCTCATAGACATCAAATTCTGAGTTTGACCGAGGAGGCTAGGAAGATATCAAGATTGTTTGTTGGATTGAAGTTGAAAGATCACGATTTGCTACGTTCAAACCATATATTTTCTTGGGGAAGATTTAAGCTTGCTTCTCCTATAGCTACAATTGGGGGTGTAAGCAGTTGGTAATTAATGTTGAGAATTTCCATACCCGTGGTTTTAATTTTTTGCTATCGTTTTTCTTGTAGGTAACATGGATAAAGATGTTGTTGCTAAACTTCGCATGTCCTTGAAGGCAAAGGGGAAGAAGAAAGCTGCTTTGAAGAGGCCGCTTAAAGGGTCAGATGATCCTTCTATTCCTTTTTAGAAATCTATCACTTTAGAAAGAACCACCTTTGCCTGATAAGGATGTCCTTACCGCTCAGGTTTTCGCATCTTCAGGATTGATTGGTTCTTCTTCACAGGGAGAATATGTTCCCGATGTTGGTGGTTTTTGCTGCATCTGAAATTCCCAACTCTATTTTGATGGAGAAGGTTGGGAGATCCATACAAGGTCCTCTCATTCTTCCTCCTTTAGCTTTTGAGATGCCCCCCACTGCTATTTTTTCAGAATTCAAGAAGCTTTGGTCTTATGTGAGTAATTATATTCTCTCCTTCTATTCTTTTTCACTCTATGTTAGCTTATTACTTATGTTGTTTTATTTTTTTCATTCTTATAGTCTACGGCCTTGATGATGAAGGTGCATGAATCAGGGAATGTGTAAGCCCTGCTTTCGAGTCGGGTTACCAAGCTTGAAGGTTATCTTGCTTCGGCGAATGCTACACTGGCTGCTACTAAAGGTAAGGTAGAGGAGGAGGCCAGAACGCTTTGAGAGCAGGTTGAGAAGGCTGAGAGGGAAGCTAAGGCCACTGAAGAAGCTTGAGTTGTGAAGGAATGTGAGCTGGAGGAAAGAGATGAAGATCTTGCCAAAGTTAAAAAGGAGCTGGAGAAATATGAGGAGGATCTCAAAACCATCACTTTGAAGGTGGCCTATGGTTTTTATGCTGCGGCCAGACATCAATATAAGGTGGAGGTTAGGCCTGACTTTGTGGATGATGAATACATGGCAGACTCAATTTTTGTATTCTACTAGAATAAGTGGAAGGTAGAGGAGGCTGAGGAAAAGGATGTTCATCCTGGGTGTTCTGAGCACAATTCTCAAGGAGAAAGGGAAGCTGTTGTGGTGGATCAAGGAAATCTGCAACCTGAAGAGCAAGACCAACATGCCAAAAAGGTTAACTCTGCTTCCTTGATAGATTTAGATGGGTAATCACATATATCCTTTTGTGTTATTGTATGTGAAGTTATGAAGTACAGTTTGACGGTTTGTAATATGACATGATATTTGATATGTTTTAAAGAATCGTGTTTCCCTTTGTTGGTTATTTTAGTATTTTGGGGAGAATGTGATTGCAAAACTGTTAAGGGAGACTAAGGCTAGACTTGAGAAAAACACATTAGATCGTCTTGGGTTAAGTTTAGCAACCCTTGCTAAACATAAAAAGGAATTAGACCAGACTCGCGCAAATCTTAAGAATGAGATCGTGGAGTTATTTGCCCGAATTGATCAAGTGGTTCGAGAGAGGGAGGCCCTTAGTGATTTTGTTTTGCTCCGATGGCGTCATGCATTAGAGAGTGGTTATTTTCCACCCGATAGCCTCAATCTAGAGTGGTTTAGGCTTAAGTTTAAAAAATTGACTGATGACTAGTCGTATCATGTCTTTTCAAATTTATATAAGGTGGTTAAGTAGGTATAATGTAATAAACATTGTGATTTTGAGGCTTGGCTGCCATTAAGTGATTAAGTTTTATTTTAGTAATGGTTTGAATTGGTTGCCTTCGAACTCTATTCTATACTAATTTTATCTGTTGCTAGGATGCCTCTGCCTCCACTATTGTTCCAACCTAGAAGGGCTCTGATGTCGTTGAGGCAGATGACACTCCTAAA
Organism: Allium fistulosum; assembly: GCA_030737815.1. Taxonomy (NCBI): domain Eukaryota; kingdom Viridiplantae; phylum Streptophyta; class Magnoliopsida; order Asparagales; family Amaryllidaceae; genus Allium; species Allium fistulosum. The sequence goes on along the minus strand of CM060907.1, from coordinate 909,431,002 downwards.
GATGATGTTGCTCAACTTAGATATGATGTCGGAAGGCTTGAGATAGAGTTAACGTTCAATCGCGAAGAACTCGCAAAGGCCCAGAGTGCGCTCGAGCATCGATATGACTACAATTGGAAATTGCGATTCTGGTCTGGAGATGCTGCATCTAAACTAGGAGGAATAGAACGGACCGTACAAGTAGGAGAAGAACTTTACGGTATAGTATACAAGGAAGAAATTGCAGAATATAAGAAGCAAGTGGAGGATACATTGCTGAGATTTTCGGATTACTTGGCGAGTTGGAGACTGCCGAATATAGGAGGTTGATCGAGGTGTCTCAATCCGACATCGCCTCTGATACTCTGATGAGTTTTGAGTCCTCGTTTCTTCGTGGTGACGGTTGGAAGGTTAATGCTAGTAGATTGTTTGGTGATTTCTCAAGTGAGAGTAAGAAAATGAGGGCTCAATTAATAGAGATCTTAAACGATACTAGAAGAAGGGCGGCATTAGAAGTGTACAAACTTGAAGATGCATTGCTGTCCTCAGGAGGGTCACTTCTTACTCGAATAAGCTTGAGCAAGAGAAGGCTAGGAATAAGAAGGTTGATGCATTTTTCCACATTCCCGCGATGTATTGGAATTTTTCATTCCTTCGCTGGATCAAAGTTTTCTATGTGATAAGGGGGATTTCAAAATGACAGCTGGTTCGGATGAGGTCATAAAGCTAAGAGGAAAGATTATTGAAATGGATAGAGAGATGGCATTGCGTATGAATGCAGAGGAGAATTCTTCGGTGGCCCCAGCTTCACGTGTCCCTCTTGGGTTGGGTGCAGTGCCGGAGCTTCCATCTAGAGCTGACCCAACTGAGATCCTTAAGTGAAAGAACGACGTAAAGGCTCATTATAAGGCCAATGTTAAAGAGTTAGAGAACTACTTAAAGGGGGAGCTAGGGACATCGGATACTCGAGCATCCCCATTCTTGTCCAATGAAGATGAGTTCTTTGGTCCTTCTTCTAAGAGTGTAGAGAAGTCAAAGGAGCAACTCTTGCGTGAGATCGATAGAGTTAGAAAAATGGCTATGAGGCGAATAAATACCGTACAAAATAAGATATATAGTTTGGAGTGTAAGGCCCGATTGGACTTCATTGTGGTTTCCCAAGGTGGGATGGACAGGGCATCCCTTTTGGATGAACTTCATAAAGAGAAGGTAAAGACCAAAATATCAAAAATCGATAAACAACGTGCGATTGACATTTTTAAATGTTTCTGGCATGGACTTACTTGTCCTTTATTTACAATCAGGCTGACTATGAATATAGATCTATAGATTATGGAAACGTTTGGGTCGGTGCCAATTATGATCCATGTGTGGCATATCACAGATCGACTCATGGCCTGGTCTATTGTTCTCGATCATTAGTGGTGATTAGAGAGCTAGAGGGCTAATTTTTGTCTCAGCTCACCATGGCGTATTTTCACAGATCAAAACGATGTGGTGTGCTCACACTTTGATTAAGTTTGTATTTAAGTTTTGTAAATGTAATGTTTTCTTTGTAATATGACCTGAGTGGTAATTTTTTGTAAACTACGCATAAGTAATATTATTGTAAGATCCATAGCTAAGTATTAATAGCTCAATTTTTTGATGTATACCTAGCGCGACTTCCCGGTATTTGCATTTGCCTAGGATATGTTTTTGGAGTAGTGTATGTGTCCCTGATGATGACTTGATAGCTCGCGACTTCCCGGTATTTGCAGATGCGATCTAATCCTTTGCCAAGTTAGCTGTACATTGGGTACGAGCGGATCCCCGTCCTAATGATACACACATCAAGATCTGCTCCTTGTTCTAGGAATAAAGTGTCTGTAGCTAGACGCTGGGATGATCTGCCCCTCTTGTTCTGAACTTCCCTCCTGTTCTGGGGGAAAAATATCTTTATCCATATGCTTGCTGAGTATTTGACCTACCCCTGTTCTTGGGTGAAACGTCTGTTTTGACTTAGCTCAGGTTTTGGGGCGAAAATGTCCTTAGCCACATGCGTGGTCGAATATCAGACCTACCTTTGTCCTGGGGTGAAACGTTTATTTTGACCTACCCCGGGTTCTCGGGTGAAAATGTCCTTAGCTGTGAGCTTGGTGTGACCTACCCCTTATTCTAGGGGGAAATGTTATACGTATGCCGAGACGAATTCTTCTCCAACTCCATCGTTCTCATTGCATAGATTTACGTTATTGTTCTTAGGTGAAATCATACCTTTGTAACAATGACGGTGGGCCAGGAAGAGTGAATCATCATGCTCTGGGCATGGTAATTCCTATTGTGGGAGTAGATTTGATTGAGAAGTCAGATCATGATACAACCTATGATCGCATGCACATGGTTTTTTTTAACTGGTTCGGGCAGTCTAATATATGTACGTCCAGTGTGGTATGTTGAAATAACTAACATAAGTGTTTTTATACTGGTTCAGGCAGACTAAAATCCCTACGACCAGTCTTTATGATTTTTCATCATGGAGAAGTTCATACCAGAGCAGGGAAATTTGTCATTTTGTCCAGCGAAATAGTTTGAATGAAGAGCTAGATCTGCGTTGATGCAGATCCAGGCACGTAGGGCCAATATCACCGTTTCAGTGTTGAGAGTGTCGTTTTCGCCTACTAATTTAGCGTTTTACTGAGTCAGTGGCTACCGACAGTGAACTGTGAAGGTGTAGATAAATGTATATATATTCTTTTTTATAGAGAATAATATAGATATTTTTATACTGGCTCGGGCTGTCTAATATCCCTTCAACCAGTTCAGTACATTGGTACATACATGCATATATATATATACACATACATACATGCATATATATATATACACATACATACATATATATACCACATATATATATATACCACATATATATATATATACATCTATGTCTATATACATGTGTGTGTTTATATATATATATATATATATATATATATATATATATATATTGCCTACCACATGGGTGGCACAGAATGCTCTCCTTATATTATTCTTTTTTTATAGAGAATAATATAGATATTTTTATACTGGTTCGGGCTGTCTAATATCCCTACGACCAGTTAGTACATTGATACATACATCCACATATATACATACATATCCATACATACATACATATATTGCCTGCTATATGGGTGGAACAGAATGCTCTCCTTCCGGTCTAGGTTCTCATTGCAGAGATTACCTTTATTGTTCTTAGGTGAAATCATACCTTTGGAAAAATGACGGTGGGTCAAGAAGAGTGAATCGTCATGCTCTAGTCATGATCATTCCTATTGCGGGAGTAGTTTTGACTGAGAAGTCAGGTCGTGGTACAACCTACGATCACATGCGCATGGTTTTTTTGAACTGGTTTGGGCAGTCTAATATCTGTACGTCCAATGTGGTATGTCGAAATAACCAACATAAGTGTTTTTTATACAAGTTCAGGCAGTCCAATATCCCTACGACCAATCTTTATGGTTTGTCATCATAGGAAAGTTCATACCAGAGTAGGGAAATTTGTCATCCTGTCTAGCGAAATGTTTTGGCTGAAGAGCCGGACCTGCGTTGATGCAGATACAAGTATGTATGGCTATTATCACTGTTCTTAGAATTGAGAGATTTGATTGAGAAGTCAGGTCGTGATAGAACCTACGATCGCATGCGCGTGGTTATTTTGAACTAGTTCAGGCAGTCTAATATCCATACTTCTAGTGTGGTTTGTTGAAATAACTGACATAAGTGTTATTTATACTGGTTTAGGCAGTCTAATATCCTTACAACCAGTCTTTATGATTTGTCACCATAGAGAAGTTCATACCAGAGTAGGGAAATTTGTCATCCTATCCAGCGAAATATTTTGGCTGAAGAGCCAGACTTGTGTTGATGCAGATCCAAGTATGTAGGTCCAGTATTGCCGTTCTCAGTGTTGAGAGTGCCGTTTTCGTCTACTGATCTAGCGTTTTGCTGAGTCAGTGACTACCGGCGGTGAACTGTGAAGGTGCGGATAAATATATATATTCTATTTTTACAGAGAATGATATAGATATTTTTATACTAGTTCGGGCCGTCTAGTATCCATATGACCATTTCAGTACATATATAGATATATACATATACATATACATACATACATACATAAATATATAAACACACACACACGTACACATACATGCACCTCCTATGGGGCCTGAATTCCTCTCACGTCTGCGCTTGGCTATCTATCCGACTTAGCTTTCTCCTTAGCATGGATAGGAAAGCATAAGAAATCCATATGCGAGCATCTGGATTCGGCTCTAGCGGAGAGGGAGAGGTGGTTAACCTTTCAAATCGCGTGCATCTCAATCATTTCGGCTTGCTGTTTGCCAGAATGATTGAGATATGTGTTGTAGGTTATGTGTAACGACCTAGAATTTTAATCACTCTAAAATATAACATTTAAATTTATTTTAAATATAAAATGTATAAGGTTTTATGATTCAAATAATATTAGATAGGATTTGGAGATAGAAATATACACAAAAAAGTAAGAACCGTTGCTTATATCGGTAAAATGACAAAAGTCCGATTTTAGAAAAATTAAGTTTTAATGGTTAAATAATTCTTTTTAATTATTTTAATAAGGGTTTTTGTATTTAATAAAAATATACAAATTTATTTTCAAATAACTAGTTTAACAAAAACGTCAAAATATGACCGTAAAATATTTTGTTGAAAATCAATGTTTTGTCAAACAAAAGTTGTCGCAACGTTGTTGTACCTTTATTCACATATATTTGTACACATATTTAAATAGGATAAGAATTAATAATGTCACTAAACAAGATTACTTTTCCTAAACAAGTTTAGAAATTTCTAGAAATCATTAACAAAAAGTAAGCACTAAAAGACAAAAATGTCAGAATCAAATCTAAAAAATATCTTATTTTATTTTACTTAATACTTAACTGATTGAGACATAAAGTGGTGAAGTGAAAGGTGATGTTAAGTGTTGAAAAAATGTAGTATACATAAAGATGAAGTAAGGGTATTTTGATCATTTTACATAATAACATTTTATCCCAAACTTTTTTCTATAAATATCAAACCACTTTTTCACTTTTTTTCACAATTCTTCTTCTTCATTTCCAAGCTTTCTCTCTTCATTTTCATGGCTTCCCACCTTAATTAAATATTGCCAAAATTCTTTCCAAAAATTTACTAAAGGAAATATCCATCCGAACACCGTGAAACCACACCCGAAATTCTCCTTCCCCTCCCCCTACCCACGACCACACCTACCATCCACCAAGGACGAGCCCACCTCTCCACTAGACAAGGCCATGAGCACCATCTCCCTCTCCAAGTCCAAGCAAATCCATTTAGAGATGAGCGTGCTAGGATTCGTGAGCTAAAAATTTCGAGTAGCGGAGCTATAGTCGATTCTCCGATTGAAGACCAAAACAAAAGTGAGAACTCCTAATTATTATTATATATATATATATGGATGTGATGATGTGATATGATTGTATGGATGTTTGTTTATGATTTTGATCATCATATATTGTTTATCTCATGTGAATGTTTGAACAAGTCACGATATACACGTTGTTATTTCACCTGGAAAACACTTTTCGAATGAATTGAAAAGGTAGTAATGAATCATTTAATACCTTCTAAAATGATTGAACTTTTTTTAGAAATGTTTCACAAATATATAAACCTATTTCCACAAGTTATAAATGAAAAAAAATAAATGAGTCAAAACTAGGCGCGTCTCGTAACGGTAGTTCACGATTTCGCGTCAAAGAATTCAAATATGTATACGGAATGGAATTTAGCTCGGAATTCTTCGAGATAAGAATTTTCCAGACTATTATATCCGTAGTTTTGGAATGAAGAAAGAAAATTAAGATTTCATCGTGTAGATTTAATAATATGTCCAAATCAAATTTCCATAAAAATCGCGCTTTTGCAGTAAAGCGACCAAAGTATAAAATTCTTTGAAATGAATATTTTTAAATGTTTAAAAATATGAAATTAGTTTTATAAATTCAATAAAATAGTTTAAAAGAGATTAAAATTGAAAAATATGGATTTTTAAATATTAGAAAAGTTGTTTTAAATTGAATTAGCTTTTAAGCACTTTCCAAGCACTTTTCTGCTGCCGTTTCAACAACTTAAGAAATGAAGTCTTAAACTTAAAAATTCTTTTCCAAATCTTTTATAAATGTTTTCAAACAAATAATTAAGTGTTTTAAATATGATTTGGGAATTAAATAATTTATTTAAAATGTTTAAATAAATGATTTAAAGAAAAGCTGTCAAATCAAGTGATTTAATCTTGGCTCTAAAAGCCAAAGAGTAGACTGGATTTTTCTACTCGTGAGATCTGGGTGAGATGCATAAACTAAGGAGATGTTCAGGAGCAACCAGTGCCCTGGCTCACCTGGCGTCATCTGGGTGTGGGATAGATAAGGTCGAAATACCGGAAACGAGTTAAGCACAAAAGTTTTGATTTTCCAAATTTAAATACTCATAAGTTAGTTTCTAAAAATGATTGGTAAATTTCAAACGGAAGGTTTAAATGATTCCGATTTAATAAAATAATATTTTTAAGATATATATCCCTTGAAGATATTTTTATAAAGAAATGAATAAATCAAACAACAATCATCTACTTATAAAACATCATTTTTTATCAATGATTGGATTTCGAAGAGACCGGGGTCGGATCTGGGAAATCCCTATCTGAAAACCACTTCGAACCAATTTACGTTTGAAGTAAAACATGTTGAGGATAGGATCATTGAAGATGAAGATATTCATGATGTAGGGCTGCTTGCCACTAGTTCTTCGAGGTGAAATTTACCATATTATATATTTATGGTGGCAAGTAGTGCTCCATTATGAAAATATTCGAATTACGAGGACTAATCGCTATTGATCCTAGGGGTGATTTCCAAAATCGAATATGGTAGGAGGAGAGCCTTCGTTTTCGTTCAGTCCCAGAACGTTCTTGTATTGACGAATGTATGACGTTGCATTTTAAAATCACATTAATCGATCTCTATAAACGTATTTCTACTTGGTGGCGGAGAAGGCAACTTCTCTTAGCTTAACACCCTTTCCTGAGACGTAAGGGCTCGGGAATTATATGTTTGTAGAAATCAGTTATGTGATTATGAAATGGTAATGTGGAATTCAAAGAGGAAAGATGATGTGCTATGTGAAAGGTAATCCTTACCTCAAGCCTCACACTCGGAAATGACCGAAACAGGGTAGATGCAGCAAGGCTATATGGTTCGCAACTATTAGGGTATGATCATCCCCTTCTAGATATATTTCTACCCACTATAACGTTTAGGTTTAAATTATTGTGGTGTATGCTAAGAAACGTCTCGGATAGGTCAGTAACGACAGAGGTGATGACATATTCGGTACTATCTATAAAGAGGTAGGCCGGTCTTGTGTTGGTAGAGAGAGGACCATTAGTTGGGCCTCGGTACATTTCTCTAGAGATGTACTATCGGAAGGTAGTCCCTTCACCTAGTCATTTGTATGGAAATACATTCTCCAATAAGTGTTTTTCCATTTTGTTTGTAGAACCCACATTGTGGCTAGTATGCTGGAATTTAATCAATGTAAATTTTTTGACTAAGATTAATAAGTTTACTTGCAAATGTTTTCAAAGAAATGCCATTAAAAATAATATCCCTTATTTTTACGTAAAAATGTTTTGGTTATCATAAGGTAAAAACCCGTCTGTGTTTATGTGCGGGGTAGTCGTATGAGATACCTTTTTGTTTTCAAACATCGTATTTTGAGTTCTCACAACAATTCCATGACCGACCCGGAGTTTATTTTGCTTTCCATTTAAACTATGGGTGCCCAATTTTTTGGGGCAGCCAAGTAGTCGGGATCGTGTTTGGAGTATTTTGGTAAAGCATTCTGGAAGAGTTTTTGGAGCATGGAGCTGGAGCATCTAATGTGGATAACTATCTATCTTTTATTTCCGCTATGTCTAGGTGTTTGTACTAGCAAGTGTGAGAGCAGGCAGTTATAACTGTTCCCGGCTGGGTTAGTTCATACCATAACTCTGATGTATCCCAGTAAGAGTGGTTGTATGTACTATCTATCTATATAATTAATTGAATGAGAGAATTTGTGTTTTTATCTTCTATTTTTACTTTACTTTACCTCTGATAATCTGCCTCTTCGGCACTTGGGTTTATGGCACGTGAATACCGTGGATGTATTAGTGTCGATTTCTAAGGATCGAGGAGATGTGTCATCACATTTGGTATCAGCGTTGAAGGTTAAGCGAGAACCTTGGCTTTGGTGGTGCATGACTCATTAGAGATAGGGTTAGTAATACCCTAGAATGAGTTTAATCTTTGAGAGTGTGCATTTATCATCCTTATTTGAATAAACTCAAGTTATGCTATAATTAATATCCTTTCCCCAAGATAATTTTTTTTGTATTCTAAAGTTATCTTAATAAATTCAGGTAATAAGATATGAATACTCATAGAGGATGAAGACAGGGAAATAGCAGCACCACAACAACCAACGGTCGAGCTCCTACCACTGCTATGGTAGAAGAAGTAGCTCCCATACTATCCCAGGTTAATTTTGCCACCCTTTACAAAAAATTTACTAGCTTAGGGGGAAAACCATTCAAAGGCATAGTAACTGTCATTGAAGTACAGGCTTGGATTAAATTGTGCGAAAGAATCTTTAAAGCTTTAGATATTAGTAATAAGAAAAAGAGGTTTTTGGCCTCATGGAAACTGCAGGAAGGGGCTCTGGCTTGGTAGGAGTCCATTACCCTAAATGATTCGAAAGGCAATTTCTCCTGGGAAAGGTTTAAGGAATGCTTGGAGGAGCAGTACATGCCAACATCTGGAAAATCTCGTCTTTACAGAAGCTTTATGGATCTAAAACAGGACGAAATGACTGTTGAGGAGTATGCAAATAAGTTCAATGAATTATTTTGTTTTGGGCCAGGTCTGACTGACACGCCTTTAAAGAAAAATGAGAACTTTATTTCGAGATGAACGAGAAGTACCAGAGTAGGATGACTGCAAATGTAAAAGGATCATTTATAGACTTGATGAATAATGGATTTTGTTACGAAACATTGGATAAGATGAATCTGGTGGTAGCTCAGACCAACAACAACATCAACAATTAGAAGAAAAGGAAGTTCAATCACAGTGGGAAAAGCCAGGGCAAGGCAAATTTGGAAAAGGATCGCAAGGTAACTATTTGAAGGATGCTACATGTTATAATTGCCAACAAAAGAACCACCTAACAACTAATTGCAAGAACACCAAGGTTCATAGGCCACCACCAAACTGTTATAATTGTCATCAATCGGGGCACCTGATAAAGGATTGTCCAATTATGAGGAGGGGAGAGCAAACCAGAGTTTACGCTATAAAGGATGAAGCTTCAACCTCCCAGGATGTGAAGGGCAAAGGAGTTTTGGAAGGTAATATTTTTATCAAAGATATCTTAGTTAGAGTGTTATTTGATACAAGAGCTTCTCATAATTTTATTGCTAAAGAAACCGTAGATGAATTAAAACTTGAACCTAAATTAGTCGATACCCCTATCCGCGTGATAAATCCTATAGGTGGTGCCACTGACCTTTGTATGAATTGTGAAAATGTTCAAATTTCCCACTCTTCCTATAAATTTCCTTTTGACCTATTTGTATTAGATTTTATTGGATTCGAAATTTTGTTCGGTATGGATTGGTTGACTAAGTATAAAGCTGTTCTCGATTGCGATAGAAGGATGATATCTTTATGGACCAGCTTTGGGAAGTGTATAGAAATATCTTGTGAAGATCCTAGTCCAAGGAGGGATAGTTTTCTTTATGCCTTAGATTCATTCCAGGAAGGATTAGAAATGACACTTATTGTTGGAGAATTCTCGGACGTTTTTGAAGAAGTAAAGAGTTTATCCCCACATCGGGAAATTGAGTTTCGTATTGACTTGATTTCTGGTGCAAGGTTGGTTAAACAACCTGATCGAAGGATGGCTCCGAAGGAGAGGGATGAGCTGAATAACCAAACCCATGAACTATTAAAGAAAGGGTTGATAAGACCTAGTCATTCAAGTTAGGGATCGGTAGTAGTTTTTGTTGCCAAGTCAGATGGATCTTTAAGGTTGTGTGTAGACTACCGAAATCTGAATAAATAAACAATTAAGAACAAGTATCCTCTACCTCGAATATATGATTTGTTTGATCAGTTACATGGTGCTCAAGTATTCTCAAAAATGGATCTAGCCATGTGATTCCATTAACTAAGGATCGCGGAAGAATGCATCCATCTAACTGAATTTAAAGGTACAAATACTTTCTTCGAATGGTTGGTTATGCCTTTTGGGCTGACCAATGCACCCGCTTATTTTCTAGACCTTATGAATAGAGTATTTAGAGATGTACTCAATAAATTCATGTTAGTCTTTATCAATGATATCCTTATCTATTTTAAGACAGAAGAGGAACACGTAAGGCATCTAGAAATTGTGTTGGAGATATTGAGAAATAATGTGCTGAAAGCCAAATTCTCAAAATGCAATTTTTGGGAGAAGGAGATAAGATTCCTTGGGCGTATAGTGTCAAGGGACAGGATTTCAGTAGATCCTGTAAAGGTTGCAGCTGTTTTAAATTGGAAGCGGCCACAAACTCCTAAAGAAATTCGCAGCTTCTTAGGTTTGGCAGGGTATTACAAAAGATTCATTCAAGACTTCTCAAAGATTGCCTACCACCTAACGAAGTTGACCATGAAGGATGCTAAATGTATCTGGACTCCAAAATGTGAAAAAGCATTCTAGGAACTTAAAAAGTGGTTAACAACCGCTCCAGTTCTAGCAATTATAAATGGAAATAGTGGATTAACCATTTATACAGATGCTTGTGGAGAAGGAGTTGGTGCAGTTCTAATGCAAGAAGGAAAGTTGATCGCTTATACAAGTAGACAGCTAAAGACCCATGAGAAGAATTATGCAACACATGACTTAGAATTATTAGCCGTGGTGTTCGCATTAAAAATATGGAGGCATTATTTGATGGGTAAGAATTTTTCATAACTTATTTAAATAAAACTTTGAATTGACCTTAGTAAATAAAAATTCCCTCTTTAAATAGGTGAAAAGTTTGAGCTCTTTACGGATCGCAAATCTCTGAGATATCTTTTTACAAAGAAAGATTTAAACATGAGGCATCAACGTTGGCTAGAATTTCTCGCATCTTTTGATCTAGATATGTTATATACACCCGGGAAAACCAACGTAGTAGCTGATGCGTTGAGTAGAAAGAATGTTGTTATTTCTTATTTGGTAGTAACTCCAACTCTTCTGGAAAGAATTACCAGCAAGCAAAAAGAAGATCCATTTCTAAAAGAGATTATTAAAAATATATACAAAGGATAAAATTCAAGACTCAAAGTAGATAACCGTGGAGTATTGCGGTTGAATGGGCGAATTTGTGTTTCGAATGTGGAAAATCTTAGGCAGGAGGTGTTAGCTGAATGCCACAAATCCAAACTTAACATTCATCCAGGAGTTAACAAAATGTACAAAGACATGAAGCACACATTTTGGTGGAGAAGTGCCTTCGGTTTCGTTCAGTCCTAGAACGAACTTGTATGGACAAATGTCTAACGTTGCATTTTAAAATCACATTAATTGATCTCTATAAACATATTTCTGCTTGGTGGTGGAGAAGGCAACTTCTCTTAGCTTAACACCCTTTCTTGAGACGTACGAGCTCAGAAGTTATACGTTTGAAGAAATCAATTGTGTGATTATGGAATGACAATGTGGTATTCAAAGAGGAAAGATGATGTGCTATGTGAAAGGTAATCGTTACCTCAAGCCTCACACCCGGAAATGACCGAAACATGGTAGATGCAGCAAGGCTATGTGGTTCGCAACCATTAGGGTATGATCATCCCCTTCTAGATATATTTCTACCCACTATAACGTTCGGGTTTAAATTATTATGGTGTATGCTAAGAGACGTCTTGGATAGGCCGATAACGACCGAGGAGATGACATATTCGGTACTATCAAGGAAGAGGTTGGCTGGTCTTGTGTAGGTAGAGGACCATCAGTTGGGCCTCGGTACATTCCTCTAGAGATGTACTGCTAAAAGGTAGTCCCTTCACCTAGTCATTTGTATGGAAATCCATTCTCCAATAAGTGCTTTCCATTTTGTTTGTAGAACCCACTTTATGGCTAGTATGCTGGAATTTAATCAATGTAACAATTTCAGCTAAGATTAATAAGTGTACTTGCAAACGTTTTCAAAGAAATGTCATTAAAAATAATATCCCTTATTTTTATGTAAAAATGTTTTGGTTATCATAAGGTAAAAACCCGTCTGTGTTTATATGCGGCGTGGTTTTATGAGATACCTTTTTGTTTTCAAACATCGTATGTTAGGAGTATTTTGGTGAAGCGGTCTGCAAGAGTTTTTAGAGCTTGGGGCTGGAGCATCTGATGTGGATATCTATCTATCTTTTATTTCTACCGTGTCTAGTTGTTTGTACCAGCAAGTGTGGGAGCAGGCAGTTATAACTGTTCCCTGCTGGGTTAATTCATACCATTACTCTGATGTATCCTAGTGAGAGTGGTTGTATGTACTATCTATCTGTATAATTAATCGAAAGTGAGAATTTATGTTCCTATCTTCTATTTTTACTTTACTTTACCCTTGATAATCTGCCTCCCCGGCACTTGGGTTTACGGCACATGAATACCGTGGATGTATTAGTGTTGATTCCCGAGGATCGAGGAGATGGGTCGTCACATTATGGCAGTGGAATCCCCGTATTATTGTGACCGAGGTTTTTGGATTTCGGTTTTGGATTCCATGCCATAATCTGAATCACTGTCTAGATCAACAAATACCCACGTGTCGATGTTCTCCCGATAGTCGTTAATCGACACGGGGGAGACAAGGACAATTGGTGGATGCCGTTAAACAGGATTCCACACACCATGGATTATTGAGTCATTCTATCAGGTAGCTCATGTTCGGTCTCACCGCCCCATCTTCGAGAGCGTCGCACCTGCATATCTGCTACATGATACATGTAGGAGACAAGCAAGGGCGGTGATCCATGGGTGGTGAAAAGATGGAACGTTGAATTTGAGGTTGAGGATAAGACGAATTGAGAAGATGGAGAAACGAGTGGAATGGATAGACCGAGGGACGAAGGAATAGAGGAATGGAAAACTTGGGATAAAGGGATGGAGCTTCAGGCCCTCCTTCTAGCTCCGAAATGTTGGTGAAAATTTTCGTCTTCACCACAATCGGCTGGATCGTGAGACAATCTTGCGATTTATCGTCCTTACCATTAGGAATCGATGAATTTAAACTAAGTTAAATTCACCTTTAGGAAGCAACTGTGTTGTTGAAAGCTTACACAGCCGAGTAGACGCACTTCAAATGTTTGTTGAAATATCGAAATGGTTTGATAGATTGATATGCGGTTGAAAGTAAATTGTAGAAATGTAAAAGGACACAGAGATTTTTACGTGCTTCGGATTGTTGATAATCCTACATCCATAGGGTAGTCCACTATCTTTTATTATTTTTGGTACAAGAGATTTCAATGGCCATGAGGCGTACAATATTTTGTCCTTTTTCTATTCAAGAAGAAGAAGAATTTAAAAAAGAAGATCCTCTTCTTTGTCCTTATGCCTTTCCTTTTATATTGTGAAAAGTGCATTGTTGCTGGTTGTAATCATCTTCCGTGTTTTCCTTCAATCTCCGCACTTAGATTTTTCCACTTATCGCCTATTCATGAAGCTCATTCTTCGTGCCTGGATTGATGTCGTGTCTTCGACGGGGAATCCTGAGTCTGGCAGGATATTGGAATTTTGAAGCGGGATGCTTGAAAAAGTGGGCAGGAAGTTTTGGTTTGCATAAGTCAGCCTCTTCTCTCTTGAAGTAGCATGCCGCTCTGAGAGGAATGATAAGAGACCTTCCCGTGATTTTGTCGTGTTGTTGATATGTAGGAACGATGGCGGTGGTGAATGTCGTCTGGTGTTCAGACCTCACTGCCCCATTGCTGTCCTTATTCTTTTACTTAATTTTCCTTTATGTCTGGTCAGAATGAAGTATCTCTTCCTATTATGTGCTGAAAACTACCCAGATGTGCTTGAGGCTTATTTGCTACTTGAATTGTTTTCTTGCCTCCATGTCGGCTACAGAATGGAGTATCTCTTCCTTTTACTTAATTTGCCTCCAAGCCCCGTTCAAATAATGGTCAGTCTCCTTGACCTAGACTTGGTCAAAAATGCCTTTGACTCCTCTTAAATCTATTATGTGCTTATTTTTTTCAAGCTCTGTTTTTGTTCGAACCAATTTACAACTTTTATACATCATTCTGATCAATATAAAATTTCATATAAATAATTAAAAATGTCATAAAATATTAATACAACACATGTATTAATTTTTTTGAAGTTAAGCAAGGTTTTTAATGAGGTCCCTTATCATTTTATTAATAATATATATAGTTTATGAAAAATTGCCTGGTGGTTAAGGGAAAAAACCAAGCCACATAAAATAAATTTCTATCATTACAATTAAATAGATCATCTTCCTCCATAAAATAATCTTCCTCCTAATAGCTTTTATATAATGCCACATTATTTCCTTTTCCTTTCCACTTGTCCTTTGAAACACACGAGCATTTCTCTCCTTCCATAGCTCAGTAAGAACGATTTTTAGAGAAGCTAATAATAGTTTTGACTTGAAACCCTTCCATCCCGTAGGTTTACACATTATCATCCATTCCTCCTTGCTGTCAATTGATGGTTTGTGATACCTACCAATTCTCAAAATTTCATTCCATATTCTATTATTTGCAGCACATTCAAAGAATAAGTGATATTTGTATCATTGGCTTACTCACACATAGCACAAATCGAGCTGCATAGATATCAAGAGTGGCAAGCTTGTCTTTGGTCAGAATAGCACTTTTAAGGACTCTCCCATAACAAAATTCTGGTTTTGAGTACCAGACTTACACCATATCCTATTATGCCAAGGGTCAACAAATGAAGTTTTTTGGCTCATAAGGATTGTTGGAGTGATTTTTTGTCACTACTAACACCCTAGTATCCAAGAGTAAATCCTGAAAGTTATATAGTAAGAAAGTTCGACCAAAGGTTGGATGCCTAAGACAAAAACAAAAGAAAGGTAAAGTGCTCGAATGTAAAGACAAGAGATTTATAGTGGCTCAGAAGGTTGTTCCCTTTGTCCACTATTGAGAAGTTCTTTAGTACTTCAGTCAAAATGTAACAACCCTAGATTCTTGTATATTATTTAAATTTGACTTTATTTTATTTTTAAATTATTTTAAACTTGTTTTATTTCAAACATTTCATTTTAAAATATAAATTTTGATTATTATATGAATTATAATTTCAAACTGGTATAAATTGAATATTTTCCTGAAAAATGGATTTGTGGTCAAAACATGTCAAACTTTGACTTTTCAATTTTAAATTTAAATATTTGAATTCTTGAATTTTATCTTTTATTATGAAAATAGATTTGATAACATGAATACTGCTTTTTGTTTCGTTGGAAACGGAGTTATATTGTGAAAGTTATACATTTTTCAATATTGTGTGTAAACTGATTTATTTAGCAACATTGTCTATTTTAAATTTTATAAATTATATTTTTATTGTCATATTGTGTGTTAATATGTTATTTTATGTCTTTAAATATTTTTAAAGTGATAAAATAATTTTTCCAAAATTTACTGTAATTATTCCCTATTTTTAAAAGGCTGTTTTCTATTCTTTTGCTAATTTCTTCATTTAAATTTTATTTAAATTAAAATTTATATATTTATTTGTGAATGCATTTTTACTTTTATGTTGTTATCTTTGTTATAAATATTTTTACAAGTCCATATAAATTTTCCAAAGTTCATTCTGTTTATTTTCCATTTTTGTAGACTAGGTTTGCAATTTTGTGCTATTTTCTTATTTTAACCTTATATAATTAATAAATATTTATATATATTTTATATTTTTTTATATTTTCGAATTTGTAACTGAAATTATTATTATTTTCAGTAAGGTAAACTTATATGAATAAATTAAGGAAATTTGAAAGGTTTTAAAAGCTTTTGAAACGTAAAGTCGTTTCACCTCCTAAGTCGTTTCTTTTACCGTTTCCTCATTTACTCTTTGGCCGTTTTTTTCTCTATTGTATAGCCATGTATTTTCCTTCCTATTCACGTGAGAAACTTCTCACTCTCCATCATCAAACTCATGGCTAGAAGTATTTAAGGTAATGGCTTCCATTTCATCTTCTTCTTCCTTTGTTTTTCTACTTTTTTATTTGAATTTTGTACTTGTTCTCACCTTCATAGCTTGGCTCCTCCTCAACCAGATCTGACCTGACCTCCACCAGCCCCTTCCTCTGACCATCACCCATCCTACTACCTCTCCATTTCAGGCCAAGACAATCCAAGGTGAAGACCACCACAAAATCCACCAAAAACCATCACAAACTATCACTTATGGCCTAGAATTGTCATCTCCTCCTTCTACCACCATTTGCCACCACTACCACCACCACCACCACCTCTGATCTGACCTCCACCCTCTGCCACATCACCCACCACCACCTGCACCACTGGTTGGGCCCACCTAGCCTCTGGCCGAGCACAATAGGAGCATAGAGATGAAGTTGTTGCCTTGTAGTTGCCTTGAAATTGTATAGTTTTGCACCTATATCATCCCATCACTTTTACACCATGATGGCCGACTTCTTTGGACCCCAAACCTGACCCAATCCTCTGCCTTAGCTGAGCTTATTCCATGTCTAACTGAAGCATATGAGGGTGAGAACAAGTGCAATTCGTTTAGTGTTGTTTTGGGCTTTTGTTTCTAATGCTATTTGGTGATAACTTGCGTTGAAACTCACATATATTTGCATTGTTTTGTGTAAATATTTGAACAAGTCTAATTTGCTTTGGCTCTCCACTCTCAAGTTGTCTCTATGCTATCGTGCCTTCGTAATGTCAGTATTGTTGCTTTGGTGGATATCTCCAGCTTTGAACATGTGAGTAAATCTCACCAGACTAATATGTACTTATATAGTTGATAAACTAACATCACTTGAATCTGTAAATTTATATCATCCTGTTATAACTGTTATATTATGATTATATGATGTTCATCCCTGTTTATACACATGTTATATCATATATTACTGTTATATGATGTTATTCTGTTCATTTTATCAGTTTATCACACTGCAAGTTCCCTGTAGATTAGGTTCACTATGGGTTGAAATGATACATACCCGAACGGACTTTAGAATAAGGAAAAATCGTTACGGGCTGAAATGATAGGCCTGAACGGTTTTTATTTATTTATTATATTACTTGGGATTGCGGGTTTGAAATGATAAAACCCGGTTTTTCTTTGTAAACTGCGGATTGAAATGATACATATCCGTATCACTTGACATAGGCTAGAAAATTATATACAGACCCGTGGTTTATATATTTTTCTAAAATTTTTAAAATATTTTAAAAATGTAAATATTATGATATTTTTATTTAAACTTTATTAAAATGATTTCTATAAAATATTTGTGATTTTCTACAAGTTAACTAAGTGAATTAAGTAAATGGTGAAGTAGAATTTGAAATATAAGCTAATTTTGGAATTTATGATTTTGTTTATAAATGGAATTTATGTAAAGTAAGAAAATATGACAAATTTGATTTAAAAGATGAATTTAATTATCTTTATTAAGTAATAATAATTTTTAAAAGTGTTCATGATTTTGTATAAATTAAAATATGGAATAAATGAATATTTAAGCTGAATTTGGAAATATAACTTAAATTGAATTTTGTGAAATTTGTTTAAAAGTGAAATGTTAATTAAGTAAAATAAATGGAAATAATTTATATTTTTGAAATTTAAACTTAGTTGTTAAGTTAAGGATTTAATTAAAGAAATGAAAATTTAATTGTTATTTAATTTGATTTTTGTATGGAAATTTGACTTTATAAAATCATAGAAATAAAGGTATTTAAATGATTGTTTTTAAATGTGAAAATATATGATTTTATAAGTTAAAATGATTTATATTAAAATTTAATTATGTGTGAAATTGTAAATAAAACTCTGAATTTGATTTGACAGCATTTTTGAAATGTAATGTAAAGATATTACAGCATTTTAAATGCCGCCTTTTGTTAATGAACTGTTTTAAAACATAACATTTTGTAGCATTTCCTAAGTGCTGCGAAAGTTGAATTTTCATTGTTTTAATAAACTTAAATGGATAAATGATCTTTGAAAAAGATTAAATTTTGTAAATTAAATATTTAATTATTAAATATAATGAATTGACTTTAAATGATTTAAATGGAATAGTTGATTTGGGGAAATACAACTATTTTGAAATGTGATTAAATGGTATTTAAATTTAAATTAAATAAATGATGTTTTGAAATGAATCTGAAATGATATTAAATCTTGGAATGAATAATTGAAGTTTATATTAGTATGGAAAATATTTGGTTTACTTGTAAATTGAATCTATTTAAAAGATATTGGACTTATGAAATATAGGATATTAAAGCTTTGGAATTTATTTTATAATTTGAATAGTTATTTTGTGGATTAAATCTATATTTGAATTTATAAGATTTGAAATGGTCTATGGAAATTTATTGAAATAAATGATTGAATTGAATTTAAACTTTGAAAATTTTAATACTTGATTTGAAAGTATAATATTTACACTTTTAAATGGTTTAGATGAATTATTTTGACTGAAATATAAACTATTTAAAAGGTGACTTGAAATGATAATAAATGAATGATATCTTTGAATTTAAAAAGTATTTAAAGTTGAATATTTAGATTTGAACTCAAATGATATTTTGGTATATAAAAATGATTTGAAATGAAGTTTTGGAAAGATTTGATATTTTGATATATTAAAATGATTTGAAATGAAGTTTTGGAAAGATATGATATTTTGATATATTAAAATGATTTGAAATGAAGTTTTGGAAAGATATGATATTTTGATATATTAAAATGATTTGAAATGAAGTTTTGGAAAGATATGATATTTTGATATATTGAAATGATTTGAAATGAAGTTTTGAAATGATATGATATTTTAAATATATTGAAATGGTTTGGAATTGATTTAATCTTTATTTTGATAAAGAATTGGATTTGAAATGATATTCTATTTTGAAGTATAAACTGTTTTTAAATTATAACCACGGGTTATAATAACGATTGGTTGTTAAAGAGACCGGGATCGGATATGGACATACTCTCTGTCGATACTGAAAACCACTTTGACAACTGTGTACGCGGTGGAGTTTCCAGAATGAAGTAGGATGGTGGCAACGATCCTAAGGTATATATACGTGGACCCAACTCCCGTGAGTTGGCATAAGGTGGCTAAAACAGGAGCGATCTCGGACCAGTGAGGTAGCACCTCTTATCGGACACACTTCTTCGATACTATTCTATTACTTGTGATTGATTTGAGGTGGAGCGGTAGTGGTTGCTATGCGTTTACATCAGTCCGTGTGCGTAATTGGTATATCTACCCTGGCATTGCCTTGTGTGCCGTGTCACCTACCATATCAAGCTTTACTACGATTTGTGATTTCTCCCGTAGCCTGTGGAGTATCGAGGGTAGCCCCCAATTTGGGAGTACGCTAATACTGGATAGAATATTGGGACTATTACGTGTTAAGGGTTATATGGGTAACCCCTTGACGCTATTAAAAAGTATGTTTATTTTATATTAGTCATTATTATAATAGCGAATATTACTACATAGTAGATAGTTTAACGGATCCTTAAAGAATGGGCGATCCCAAGCATTCTTTAAGTTACTTGTACCTTATTACAGTTCACTTGAGTTGGTTTACATTATATAAGTATATATTGTCCTGACTCGAGTGTTTGTATTTTTATTTACGCTCGGGTCAGCCTGAGTATTCACAGATTTGGATTCCACTTTCCGGAGATTGGAATCGCTGGAGATTATCTGCTTATCTAGTTTATCTATCTCAGTTCTGTTGTTCTATTCAGCTTGTACTTGGTTATCATATTAAGACTTCTGTTGTATTTTATTTCTTCTGTTGTATCTTATTTAACTCTGATATATTTACATAGTAGCTTCATGAACTACTATTTCTTTTACTTTCGCTGCATTATTTTACTCTGTGTCTGTGATTTGTGATTATTTATTTACTGTATATTCTGAGATTTGCCAAATTTTATTTACAACGCGGTATTTTGAGCAATTCAAGTCCGACATGTGCGGATGCGAATGGTTGAAAATATCGGGTCGTTACACAAAAGCCAAAATTGCTTTATAAGTTTGAGTTAGCTATGTTAATGAATCTTAGGTAAAAGCTTGAGTCTCAAATGATAAAATATAATTATAAATGATCGGTCAATCAATCAGTTTTCTCTCAGATCACGTACATGTGGACTAGTGCCTTGCATTTATAGAAGTATTGAAGCTCTTCCATTGAAGGAAATCGTTTATCTTGGATTACTGACATGGCCCACCTATGAGGCGGTGATTTGAACAAATGTTCTCATCTTCATGCTTGTAGATTGATGTGAATTGATGACGTATTGCATCTATATATTGCTTTAGGCACCTTGACCCTTATACTTCATATGAGATTTAGGTTATATGAGCTATTGATATATCTTGAGGATATCTTAGTCGTTGATCTTGGTTATTCATTGAGGTGCTCTCGACCTTAGGTAGAGACAGCTTTGGTCTCGTATGCTGAAGGAGGCTTCCTGAGCTATTGCTTTCAGTTGATCCTGTATTATGTATGTTTTTGGAGTGGCCTGACCTGAGTTATAGTTCCATGTTTTTAGATGAGTGGCACCTATCGTCCTTTGTTTTCATTATATTTTGGATCTGTTCTTTAGGTCTTAGTATTATGGACCATTCGGTTAATTGTTTGGGCTCGGCTTCTAGCCTTCGGTGCCTTGGCTGTTAAAGGAGCTAAGGAGCATCTAGCCCCCAGAACTTGTTTATGCTTCGACATGTATGTTTAACCTTTGGACTAATATACCAAAGGGAACTATGGAAACATACATAATGTATTCATTGACATTTAATATTTATGGGAGTTCAAGTAAATACCAGGCTATAAACTTCGATCGAAGGTTGAAAGTTTCACATGAGACGACCTATGTTTTTTAAGCTTGGTAGCTATATCTTTAATATGTGATAACATGTGTTTTTAAATTGCAATAGCACAAAGCTTTGAGAAATGAGATCGCTTATTTTATGACACTCAATAGCTTTTAACTCTATATTGGGCTATGCTTTCCTTAAAATAAATAAAGTTTTTGTTAAGTATTTTGATAAGGTTTTCAATGTTATGATAAGATATTTTAAGCCATTTTTAAAGATTTTTGTGAAGAAAATTATTGCTTAAGTGCAAGTAATTTTTGTGTATAAATGGCTATCATATGAGGATATGTTTGTGATAAATGATGTTATTATATGTTCTTTTTTTACATCTTTATCAATTGATACTACATATGTAAATTTTTGACATGCTCACTCATATGTTATATGTTATCACCCAACATTTACGACCATAGGGATTAGGAACTGATGACCGATTATGGTTGCTCCAACATTAGATATGATTAAACTTTACTCCTAAGTGAGTAGAATTGCATCCAAGAGATCAGGATGATCTAATTGTGTTTCTGTAACGACCCGGAATTTTCGAAACCGAAAATTCCAGATAGTTAGGAGAAAAAGAAAAGAGATAGAAGAAGAAACAGAACAAGACACAGATTCTCACATTCGCAGCGGATCAAAATACAATATCAAATAATAATATCAGTTATACAAAGAAAACTGTATTTGTTAATTACATTTTAATACATCAGAGTTACAATATTCATAAATATACTAGACAGTTAGAATTAACATGTCTCAGACAACTATAATATATCATAGCGGAATACACTCCATACGTTCCTGCCATCCAGCTCGTCTCCTGAGCTTCAGAACGTCCTTACCTGAAATCTGTAATACTCGGTCTGACCCGAGCATTACATCAAAGTAACACCCGGGTGAGGCTGGAAACCAGCGTGAGTAAACCCATACAAATTAAATACTAAGTGTAAACCATAAAGAAAAACCCGGGGTAACTCATACTTCACTACGAGTTCATTACTTGTTATGCTCAATACTTACTTCAGATATCGATCTATAAAGAATCAAAGTGGTTTCGGGTATTAACTAATACCCGACTCCTGTCTCTTCGAATCCAATGTCATCTTAACCCAAGTTATTCAAATGAAATACAATTCAAACTTTAAATACAAGATGTCACTGTTTTAACCCAAACATATTATACCACATAGCATTCCACATCACATACTAGAGATATCAACTAATCTAAGTCATACAATATCATTCAATCATTCATAGCAAGATTAATCAACCATACCATCTCTAATTAATTTAATTAATTAAATTAATTACTTCAATCACTTTTAATCCTACTTACTTAACATTAATTAATTACAAACCATTAATTAATCATCCTTAATTATCATCTATAATTACATTAAGTAAATTACCTTTAAGTAATTATCCTTAATTAATTTCATTAAGTAATTATCCCTTAATTACTTATATTAATCAACCTTTAAATTAATTACATTAATTAATTATCCTTAATTAATTAAAAATGATCCTTTAATTAATTAAGACCCCAAATAACTTAAGATAAACCATTTATCTTAATTAATGATTTAATTATCGTTTAAACCTTATTAAAAAAAATTGAAATAAATTATCATTAACATATGAATTTAACTAGGAACTTTAAATTAATAATTAAAACATTTACCTTAAACACTCACTTAATTACATCATTAAATTCATTGAAAACACTTAGGGATTTAAATTAAATAATTATCCCAATAAATGAAATTATTCAAATCAAAACAAATTAAAATTCAAAAACATTAGACTTTATATTTTATATTGAAAACTTGTTTAATATTTGCTTGAAACTTCGGCAACAGTTCTTTTGCTTTTACCACTTTGTTTAAGAATTGCTTGAAAACATTGTACAAAGTTTACTTTTAAAATTTTTAAAACCTGGTTCACATTTCACTTCCATTTTAAAACCTGGTACAAGAATAACTTTAAAACCTGTCATCATCAAACACAACCCAAGCCAATTCTTCATTTTCCTGAGACCAACCCGACACTAACTTCTTCTTCTTCCCATCTACCCAACCTACTGACACACAGATGCACGTACACGTGCACAAACGATCGGCACTGCTCCGATCACCACTGCCATCGCCATCAAGTCAACTACGACCTCCCCCTTCGATCCCGACCACCAAATCCAAGAATCGAACACGAAATCGCAAATGAGTACAAGCGAACCCAACACGGAACGAACCGATCGCAAACAACCTCCTCATACCGCCAATCTCGATCACCAGAGTCCTTGCCGATCGACCTCGAGCCCCGTCAGGATCCAACGCTTCGATTCCACCACCTCTGGACGAACTCGATGCGACATCATCGCCGCATTAGCCTCTAAATTAACCATGACCCAAACTGGTTGCTAAACCCTACTTCGCCACCGATCCTCCTCCACGATGAACTAGAAAGTCAACGACCATTTTTCCCATGATCCCTGACCTACAAGCATGCTTCAGCAACGATCCTGACACTCCACCCTTCGTCGATCACCAGAAATCGAGCAAACTCTCGATTCTATTCAACCCAAGAATTCTACCCAAATTCAAAACTAAAAATCTTGATTTTACTTTTAAAAGTCATAGTTTTCAAAAACGAATCAGGTGATATAAACAAAAACCAAAATTTAAACAATGAATTTTCTGACTAAATTTGATTTTTTTTTACTGTTCTTCTTATTTTCACAACATTTACTTAATATTTTTAACTGAAATTCTTTTTTAAAATGAAATTACATTGCCATGATCCATTTCTTTTTTTAAGATCTTAGCCTAATATCGTCTGTATAAAGAGAAATTAAATTTTAAAACTAAATTTATAAACCTATAACTGGAACAGAAGTTTATGTACTTATGTACAGGCATACATGTTCAAACAACTACATATTTCTCTATATACTAACATAATTTTCATCATGCAATCAAATTTTCATAAAGTTATTTCAATGTTTTATCACAAGCATCAATTTCAAACAAGTTTAACCATAATAAGAGTAGCAGTTTACTCACTGTTTATACAATAGAGGCTACACAGACATGCACACTCAATAAATTCATATTTACATCCATGCAAACAATTTTTCATATTATAACTTCAATGATTATCACATATATCATATTATCAAACAATTTAAGGGTTTTAATCAAAGTTTACTCACCTGCTTAACTTAAGAACAGAGAATAGTGCTCAGGTTTTTGAATTGAAAATGAAGTCTGCTCTTGATTTTGAAATGATCTGTTGTGTACTTGAATCTGAACTTGAATTTACTTGATTAGGGTGAGTTGATCCTTGCTTTAGCTTTAGGTTTAAATTTGCAAATGTAGATTGTTGTTTGAAATTTCCTCTGGTTAGTTTACAGATTTTAGTTTTCTCTGTTTAGTTTTGAAAATAGAAGATAGAAAAGAAAAGAGAGAGAGAGTAGAGGTAGAGGTATATATAGCCAAATTTTATCTTTTATTAAAAATGAAAAGAAAATGAATATCATGACACTTGTTAAATTGTATGATCAAATTAGTTACACTTGTAATTTCATGTAATCCTTAGCTTACATTTGTTATTATGCATGAGTTAATTACTTTTTAAATGGTTTAAAAAGCTTTTATATTTAATTTCCTAATTAATATATACATATCTTAATTTATATATATATATAATCCTTAAAAGAAAATAATATAAAACAAACTATATCCTAAATAAAATCCTATATAATATATTTAAAAATCCAAAATATATTTAAGATATATATCTATTTTTTGAAATTCAATATCCAAATTCAGATACAATTTAAAATCCAAACTGTAATCAACTCACACAAATATATTTACTTAAACAAACACAAATTCAATTTGTTTGAAAATAATAATTTTTCTATTTAAAATCTTCTTATATTCATATATATAAACAATCATTATTATTTGTTTTAAAAGAATAATTTGTCAAATTTTAAGTAATTATATTAGGAGATTATCAAATATTTATCCAAATATCTATAATCCAATTTTTATTATATTTTCAAATTCACTTATATAACCAGATATCTTTTATTATCAGAATTTTATTTGAATAAACCGGTTAATTATCCAATTACCGGATGTCCAAAAATCTGGGTTATCACATTCCTCCCCCCTTTGAATCTTTTCATCCCCGAAAAGGAACGAAGCCAGAATTTATTCAATACTTAAAATCAGATAATTTATTATTATTATTATTATTATTTTCCACATTTGAGAACACTTCTAAAAATCTATATAGTATTATAAAATAGGTCTTTATAAAAATACTTTTTATAACTCGATGTTTCAACAAGTCCATCCTCGTTCTCATAGAAATTCAATCATACGTTGATCAGGCGTAGGACTGAAAATCTATAAGTACTTGGTAAAACCGTTCTCAACACCAAGTGAAAATACTTGGAAAATAATTTATGAAAATATAGAAAACAGTTTTGAAAATAGAGGAAATATCTTTGGTGAGAATGCTCTGGAAATCATCACCCCCATCCATGGTCACAGTTACATCCCGTGTTACGTTGCCATCGCAGCAAAAGTCCATGTAACTGATTACACCATGGAACCCACAACAGATCGCAGTTACATTCCAAGGTTACGTTGCCGTCGCAGCAAAAGTCCATGTAACTGTTGGCTCTCAGTGGCACACACGATTTTCGCTGTCAAAAATGAAACTTCTCCACTCTAACATAGGTCGCAATCTACCGATATAAAATCAAACGCAGACTGTTGGCTCTCAGCGGCACACATGACTTTCGCTATGTTACCATAGTGTCGCAGTCTACCGATATAAAATCAAACGCAGACTGTTGGCTCTCAGCGGCACACACGACTTTCGCTATGGTCTGCAGTAGATCGCAGTGACATCGAGTTACACTATCGTCACAGCATAACCCAAATGCCTCTGTAGGCACCAGCCCCTCGACTTTCGCTACACAAATAATCCTCAGGAACTAGTTTTGTCTGGACTCCTCACATGATCAACTTTAGAAACCCCCCTTAGGGTTCAAGGCAGTACCACCCTGTGGCACTCCTAAGAAGTTCATTTCAAGGGAGCGCCTTTTTCCCCAAAGCCATTCTCAAAACACTTTATACTATACACTTGTAGTATCTTCAAATCATACCCTTTATGATTTTTATCAAAATCTCCTTTACACAAAATCGATATTCCAAATCGATAGTTCCAAACTTGGCTTTCCAAATTCCCAAAATTGATTTTCCCAAAAATCAAAAGCCTTTTCCAAATCCATAGGTTCCCAAAACCTTTTCCAAAATCATTCTCATAAGATCCTTTATATATATATATAGATATATATAACTTTGAAAATCTTTGGATCATTTCAAACTTGTATAAAACCTCTTTTATACTTCAAATATTTCCAAAACCCTTTTCTTCTAGCAATAGATTCAACAAGGGAAGATTTATCTTATATAACAAGGATATATAACTTTATTTTATTCCAAATCAAATATTCAAATTTGATAAATCTTTTATAAAGTTATTAACCATATTACTTTTCATTTCAAAAACCATTTTACAGTTTTTATTCACAATCTTCAATATCAAATTCATTCAAACTCTTACGATGCCCACATATCATCCGTATGCAATATCAATCTGATCGCTCACTCGATCACACAATTTCTCTTCCGAACTAGTATCGTCCACCCGACTTCCTAGTGCAGACTCAGATCTGGTTTCTTGATCAGAAACCGTCATTCTCCTTGCATAGTCACAACTATGATAGAGAATATCCAGAACCAATCAAAAATCCATATCCAGGTTCGCCGTCGAAAATCGAGCGAAAAATCCCAACTCGGATCGATAATATTATCTCAAAATTCTGTGCTCGAATCTGGATCAAATCACTATGCGAATAGAATAATATACGTACATCCTACGTATTTATCTTCATTGATTATCAGTTAAATCCATTCTCTTTTACTTCACATTTATTTAGATTTCTATTCACTCATTCACAATTGCTCCCAATTTGGATTATCACTTCAATTCTTATCTCAGTTGGGTATTTAATCAATAACAGTTTGAACTCCGACCAGTTTATATTTAGAAAATAGCTTGAAAATTTTAAAAAAATAAATAGTTGGAAAATAATTATTAGTTTATAAAATAGCTGTAAAATAGTTAAGAAATCGTAAGATAGTTGAAAAATAGTAAAATAATTACAAATTAGTTGTAAAATGGTAACTAGTTATAAAGTAGCTAGAAAGATAGTAATTAGTTTATAAAACAGTTGTAAAATAGTTAAATAGTTCCAAAAGTAATTGTAAAACAAGCTTAAGATAGTTTAGGTTTTAAAAGGAAAAGTTGTGTAGTAAATAGTTTGGAAAAATAGATTTATATTAAAACAATTTATTCTGAAAATAGTCCAGAGTCAAACTGTTCAACTTCCCAATCTCCATTTTAATCAATTTCTCATTAAATTGATCCAATCTCAATTCAAGTTGAATTATCCACAATTTCTTTCCAAATTCAAATCAAATTCCATTTGATTTTAAACATATTCACTTTAATTACAATTCCAACTTATTCAAATTAATTTAGACTGATTTCAAATTGAATCCACTTCAATTTCAAATTATTTTAATTTCTATATGAATTAATCCCAATTTCCCTTTGGAATTTAAACTCATTCAATCTTCAATTTTATTTTAAATTAATCCAATTCAAATTTTCCATTTAAACTTATACTTATCCATCTTCAATCACAATTTTAATTAATTTAAATTCAATTCAATTTGAACTAATTCTATTCAAATCTCAACTTAAAACCATCTCAAATTATATAAATTCGAGTTAAACATTTTAAATGTTGACTTAATCCCTTAAGTCCAATTAACCCTTACTTTTAAATCAAATCAACCTTTATTTTTAATTTAACAACTTAAATCTTTAAACCATTTAATTCTGAATCCAAATTCCAAAATTCCATTTTAAAATTATCTTTACTTAACTTATTACAAAGTTCAAATAAGAATTCAAAAACAATTTAACCTTCAGATTCTAATTTATTATCCATTTCTAACTTCCAAACCAATTCTCAGTTTCATAGATTATTTATAACAATAGAATGATATCAGGATAAATAAACATCCAAATTTATCCAATCACCAATTAACAGCATCCATTTTCAATTTTCAGATCTCAAACCCATTTTGAGATTACTCATAACTCCCATTACAAATTTTAAACTTTATATTAATAATCTTCCCACTTATAAGTTCAAAAATTATCACTTTGGGTTTTCATATCACATTCTAAGGAAAAATTTAAAACTCAACACTTAGAGTTTATTTCAAATCATCTTTGATATTATGTATATCCTCATTTATACATATTTATTTCCTTTACACAAAACAATTTCAAGTTTTCTGGATTTAGATTTAAAATTTCACAATTTTAAATTATCTTCAATTCCAATTTATAAGTCATACTCACCTAAAAGTTTACTTCCCTAAAACATTTCATTTTACTTAATCATTTACAACATTTCATTATTAAACACAACAACCATTTATGATAATAACCAAGATTATCATATTTGGAAACCAATTCATTATTATCTTTATTTTGATAACACTTTTACAAATTCAAGATTTTAATTTTAGTTTGGATCCATTTCAAACTTATCTTCATTCAATTTCAATTTGGTTGTATTACTATTACCACTTAATTCTCATTATTTTATTTAATTCCAATGATTCAACAACCAATTTCTTTAATATATTTAATAATTAGAAAATTATTTCTATATATATCAAAAGATAAACTTATATAAAAATCATTTATTTTTAAAACCATTTTAAAACCTTTATATAAGAAAATAACAAGTACGCTCTCATATATATATATATATATATATACACACACACACACACACACTCAACTCATTCTAGGGTACCATTGACCCTATCCTTAATGAGTAATCCCACCAGAGCCAAGGTTCCGCTTAACCTTCAGCTCTAATACCAAATGTAACGACCCGGAATTTTCGAAACCGAAAATTCCAGATAGTTAGGAGAAAAAGAAAAGAGATAGAAGAAGAAACAGAACAAGACACAGATTCTCACATTCGCAGCGGATCAAAATACAATATCAAATAATAATATCAGTTATACAAAGAAAACTTTATTTGTTAATTACATTTTAATACATCAGAGTTACAACATTCATAAATATACTAGACAGTTAGAATTAACATGTCTCAAACAAATATAATATATCACAGCGGAATACACTCCATACGTTCCTGCCATCCAGCTCGCCTCCTAAGCTTTAGAATGTCCTTACCTGAAATCTGTAATACTCGGTCTGACCCGAGCATTACATCAAAATAACACCCGGGTCAGGCTGGAAACCAGCGTGAGTAAACCCATACAAATTAAATACTAAGTGCAAACCATAAAGAAAAACCCGGGGTAACTCATACTTCACTACGAGTTCATTACTTGTTATGCTCAATACTTACTTCACATATCGATCTATAAAGAATCGAAGTGGTTTCGGGTATTAACTAATACCCGACTCCTGTCTCTTCGAATCCAATGTCATCTTAACCCAAGTTATTCAAATGAAATACAATTCAAACTTTAAATACAAGATGTCACTGTTTTAACCCAAACATATTATATCACATAGCATTCCACATCACATACCAGAGATATCAACTAATCTAAGTCATACAATATCATTCAATCATTCATAGCAAGATTAATCAACCATACCATCTCTAATTAATTTAATTAATTAAATTAATTACTTCAATCACTTTTAATCCTACTTACTTAACATTAATTAATTACAAACCATTAATTAATCATCCTTAATTATCATCTATAATTACATTAAGTAAATTACCTTTAAGTAATTATCCTTAATTAATTTCATTAAGTAATTATCTCTTAATTACTTATATTAATCAACCTTTAAATTAATTACATTAATTAATTATCCTTAATTAATTAAAAATGATCCTTTAATTAATTAAGACCCCAAATAACTTAAGATAAACCATTTATCTTGATTAATGATTTAATTATCATTTAAACCTTATTAAAAAAACTTTTGAAATAAATTATCATTAACATATGAATTTAACTAGGATCTTTAAATTAATAATTAAAACATTTACCTTAAACACTCACTTAATTACATCATTAAATTCTTTGAAAACACTTAGGGATTTAAATTAACTAATTATCCCAATAAATGAAATTATTCAAATCAAAACAAATTAAAATTCAAAAACATTAGACTTTATATTTTATATTGGAAACTTGTTTAATATTTGCTTGAAACTTCGGCAACGGTTCTTTTGCTTTTACCACTTTGTTTAAGAATTGCTTGAAAACTTGGTACAAAGTTTACTTTTAAAATTTTAAAACCTGGTTAACATTTCACTTCCATTTTAAAACCTGGTACAAGAATAACTTTAAAACCTGTCATCATCAAACACAACCCGAGCCAATTCTTCATTTTCCCGAGACCAACCCGACACTAACTTCTTCTTCTTCCCATCTACCCAACCTACTGACACACAGATGCACATACACGTGCACAAACGATCGGCACTGCTCCGATCACCACTGCCATCGCCATCAAGTCAACTACGACTTCCCCCTTCGATCCCGACCACCAAATCCAAGAATCGAACACGAAATCGCAAATGAGTACAAGCGAACCCAACATGGAACGAACCGATCGCAAACAACCTTCTCATACCGCCAATCTCGATCACCAGAGTCCTTGCCGATCGACCTCGAGCCTCGTCACGATCCAACGCTTCGATTCCACCACCTCTGGACGAACTCGATGCGACGTCGTCGCCGCATTAGCCTCTAAATCAACCATGACCCAAACTGGTTGCTAAACCCTACTTCGCCACCGATCCTCCTCCACGACGAACTAGAAAGTCAACGACCATTTTTCCCATGATCCCTGACCTACAAGCATGCTTCAGCAACGATCCCGACACTCCACCCTTCGCCGATCACCAGAAATCGAGCAAACTCTCGATTCTATTCAACCCAAGAATTCTACCTAAATAAAAAACTAAAAATCTTGATTTTACTTTTAAAAGTCATAGTTTTCAAAAACGAATCAGGTGATATAAACAAAAACCAAAATTTAAACAATGAATTTTCTGACTAAATTTGATTTTTTACTGTTCTTCTTATTTTCACAACATTTACTTAATATTTTTACCTGAAATTCTTTTTCAAAATGAAATTACATTGCCATAATCCATTTCTTTTTTTAAGATCTTAGCCTAATATCGTCTGTATAAAGAGAAATTAAATTTTAAAACTAAATTTATAAACCTATAACTGGAACAGAAGTTTATGTACTTATGTACAGGCATACATGTTCAAACAACTACATATTTCTCTATATACTAACATAATTTTCATCATGCAATCAAATTTTCACAAAGTTATTTCAATGTTTTTTCACAAGCATCAATTTCAAACAGGTTTAAGCATAATAAGAGTAGCAGTTTACTCACTGTTTATACAACAGAGGCTACACAGACATGCACACTCAATAAATTCATATTTACATCCATGCAAACAATTTTTCATATTATAACTTCAATGATTATCACATATATCAGATTATCAAACAATTTAAGGGTTTTAAATCAAAGTTTACTCACCTGCTTAACTTAAGAACAGAGAATAGTGCTCAGGTTTTTGAATTGAAAATGAAGTCTGCTCTTGATTTTGAAATGATCTGTTGTGTACTTGAATCTGAACTTGAATTTACTTGATTAGGGTGAGTTGATCCTTGTTAAATTTGCAAATGTAGATTGTTGTTTGAAATTTCCTCTGGTTAGTTTACAGATTTTAGTTTTCTCTGTTTAGTTTTGAAAATAGAAGATAGAAAAGAAAAGAGAGAGAGAGAGTAGAGGTAGAGGTATATATAGCCAAATTTTATCTTTTATTAAAAATGAAAAGAAAATGAATATCATGACACTTGTTAAATTGTATGATCAAATTAGTTACACTTGTAATTTCATGTAATCCTTAGCTTACATTTGTTATTATGCATGAGTTAATTACTTTTTAAATGGTTTAAAAAGCTTTTATATTTAATTTCCTAATTAATATATACATTTCTTAATTTATATATATATATATATATAATCCTTAAAAGAAAATAATATAAAACAAACTATATCCTAAATAAAATCCTATATAATATATTTAAAAATCCAAAATATATTTAAGATATATATCTATTTTTTGAAATTCAATATCCAAATTCAAATACAATTTAAAATCCAAACTGTAATCAACTGACACAAAAATATTTACTTAAACAAACACAAATTCAATTTGTTTGAAAATAATAATTTTTCTATTTAAAATCTTCTAATTCTCATATATATAAACAATCATTATTATTTGTTTTAAAAGAATAATTTGTCAAATTTTAAGTAATTATATTAGGAGATTATCAAATATTTATCCAAATATCTATAATCAAATTTTTATTATATTTTCAAATTCACTTATATAACCAGGTATCTTTTATTATTAGAATTTTATTTGAATAAACCGGTTAATTATCCAATTACCGTATGTCCAAAAATCTGGGTTATCACAGTTTCGGTATCCAGAATAGATTAAAATACACGACTCATTAGGATTTCTAAAACATAAGGTGGAGAGTGTTGTAAGGTCACGCCCTATGCTCCAATCAATAGCCTCAGTTAGTTCGGTCCAAGATTCTATTACATAGGGATTTTTCCTCCTAGTGGATAGGAGATTGGTTAAATATGGAGTTACACATGGAAAGGAACTCATGGTAGTTGCGCCCACCATTGTTTTCTTCTATTGGAAGAAACTAATTGTTATTCCTCTTGTTGGACAAGAGATTTTGGAATGTTTGGTTATATTTTAGGCCTGAGTCAGCTCGTTAGGTTTTTAGTTGTCCTATGAAAACTAATAGGTTCATTATGACCCTAGGAAAACTATGCCATGGACTATTTTTATGGGATTGATCAATTATGAGAATGTGTGGCCCTTTGACCCTAGTGAATGATGGACTATTAATTATAGCTCATCTATGCATGATAATGATATTGATGTTATGATTATATTCTAATCATTTTGGTTGCAAAATATGTTGTGATTGACATATTGATTGTAAAGATAATAGTAAGGGGAAACCCATTCCATGTTTCAGTGGTGTGGTCTCTCTATTCATCTATTTTTATTTGAGATGGACATATAATATTCACACTAGACCTTTTATCTGACTTTAAGTTTTTGTTTCCCTTATACTCTCGGGTGCTCAATTGAAATTGGGTAGGCTTAAAGTAAGGTTTTCAATTTTAGACAAATAAGCTTCCGAAGACGTGTAAGAGGCAAGCTATTATTAGAAGTATTTATGTTGCATTGTTTTAACTGCTTTTGTTTTTATTTGATCGCATGTAACGATGGGTACTATAACCGTTAAGTAGTTAAGACTCTAATCATCCTAGGGGGTATCTTCATATATCGCTCTTGGAATCATATTTGTATCTATTATATTTTATCTGAACGATGTAATTATAAGGTTATATAATTGAAATATAATGAATTTGCAAATGAATGAAAGAAATTTTTTTGCTAAAATTTGTAAATTCTTGTTCTCTTGATGTTAATGATACGATACTGATCTTATTTTATCACTGGGAAATAATGCTCAGGATGACTGCAGCATCAATAGTATATTTTTGAGCCTTAAAATAGAAGATATTACAGGTTATGCCAATGGAATTTCTCTCACCGTCGATTAACTTACACTCCCACCCAAATACGAAGGGGAAGGTATAATGACCCGCCTTTTCGACCACCGACTGTTGACACTAACACATCCACGATATTCATATACCGAGCACTCAAGTGGCAAAAAGAAGAATTGTTAGGGTAAAATGAAAAGAAAATGACCAAGAAAGAAGCGAATAAAATATCAGATTCTCACAGTGGAATGATAATATATAATATCAAAAGAATAGTACAAAGGGTTACTCCAATACAGAAATTTCAGAGTTACATTACCTAAGTACTATCATCAACCTGGACGGTTATAACTCCATGTCCTCACAAATGCCAATATCTACATATAGTGATGCAGCGGAAATAAGAATACTACGGTAGGTGAAACATCCAACTCGTCTTCTCGAACCCTAAAGAACCTTAATGAAAACCACTTTTTCTCAAACTACCCGAAAGAGTACATGAGGAATTTATGGAAAACAAAAACCAAGCGTCGGACATAAGTTTGGTATTAGAAACTCAAGAAATATGGCCAATATATAATAGTACTTTTGAGACCATATGGAATTCCATAACGGTTATCGCCATAAAAGAACCACCATCTAATATGTACATAAGGTGATATAATAGATAATGTCTAGGCTGAAGAATATAAATCATAAAATAGATGGAATGGTTACATTGGTTACATTTAACAGCATATTAGAGGGTACAATCAAAACCGATAAGGTATGTTCGCATAATGGATTTTCCATGGAGATCTCTTCGATGAAGCCGAATCCAAACTCCATGCACAAGGGTAAGAAAGTACCTTCCGAGTGTCATATATCTCTAGATAAAATATACAATTAAGGTATACACAAGTAGTCCATCGTCCGAACATAAACATGAACAACGTGAACCAAATATCATCAAATCTCGCCGACTAACAATCGATAAGTATCTCTATATATGGAGTCGATAATATCCTAACGCGGGTCAAAAAAATCCCAGGTTGTGCATCCTACTTTGTTTTATGTTATTTTCGATGTCGAGGTCATGTTCGGCATCTTTCACATGAGTCTTCATTACTCAAACAAAACACGAATCCCCAACTAGATTCCCACATCTCGAACAAATCTCAAAACCATATATGGATTCCAGCATCTCGAACAGATCCACTTCCAAGAGATAGAACATGTATCTCATTCTTGAAGTGTTTATCGATAAGTAAAACACTTACCGATCCCAGTCTCTTCAAGACTGAATCAACGAATTGGTCATATTAAACAATAATGAGAACGATCGCATATGAAAACCAAGTCTCGTATACTTATCACATTTTCGATATTTTCATCTCACACTATCCCTCGGTCAAGGGTGAAGCCGGTAGGTTAGAGCTCTATTGCTCATATCCCTACTCGAACATAAGCCTTAACTCATATAGATAGGTAAGCCTACTTCATCGGCTTTTAGTGTTAAGTATACGACTAAATGTTTTCCACAAGCGAGTAAACATACAAAGCATGATCAAGTCATACAAAGCACGATTGAGTCACTTAAGCGACTTCTAATCCCCTTTTAATTTAATTTTTTTTATTAATTAAAGCCACTTTTATCAGTATAACTTCTTTTATCTAATTGAACATAGTTTATCAATTTATCATATTCATTTGTACTCTTTCAATACTTCAAAAAGCATTCATATACTTATCTCAAATGGTATAAGTATATTCACAAATCATTAACAAAATTTCTTACTTAAAACCTTTGCTCTTTCTTTCTTTTAAAAGAATCCTTACTTATAATTTCCTTCCAAAATATCCATCTTAAGGATATAAGTAATTCCACAAATCCATTCAAAAAGGTTTAAGACTAATGTTACTTAAACATTGTCACTACAAATCCAAAACCATTCCACTTATTCTTATCTTTAAAGCATTCTTTAAAAGATCTAGGATAATATTTGGTTAAGTTCGATAGTCGACTAAGCGACTATTTAGTTAAAAATTATCGCTTATAGAAATCATGATTCATATACTAAACTCATTTCCGACATTCCAACTGAACTATTCCTCGTCCAAAAGTGAAGCCCGATAAGTTAGAGCACTGGTTTCATATCAAATCTTTTTTTAGACACTTCATTCTTGAACCTCACAAATAGATAAATCAACCTCGTTGCTTTTAGTGTTAAGTACAATATTAATGACTTTCATAAATGAGTCAGTAAACAATATGATGAACACATTTCCGACATTCTTGACTTAATTATTCATCAACCAAGAGGGAAACATGTATGTTAAAGCTCTATTGCTCATATCCCTACTCGACATCAATCTTAACTCTAACAAATAGATAAGCCTACTACGTCAGTTTTTAGCATTAAGCAAAGTTAATTACTTTTCAAATAAATAATTACACAACTAGATTAACATATTTATAACATTCCAACTTAACTATTCCTTAGTCAAGAGGGAAGCCGGTAGGTTAGAGCTCTATTGCTCATATCCCTACTCGACATCAATCTTAACTCTCACGAATAGAGATGTCAACCTCATCGGCTTTTAGTGTTAAGCCTAGTCAACCACTTTTTTCAAAACTTATATATATAAATAAATACTTTAAAAATACTTGTAAATAGGTTTTAAATATCTAAATATTACTTGAAAATAACTAATTTGTAATTTGATGAGAAACATGTTTTATATTATAAAACTCTTTACTTTGAAAATACCTATATAATTATTAGAAATATATTTAAACTTCAAACCAACTTTAAAATACTTAAATAGATTAGGAAACAACTGTAAAAATATTAGAGAAAAATATCAAATTTAAATATCATTTTTAAACACTTAAAACCATAAGCTACTTACTACAGCATTTATAAATGCTGTTAAAAGTCTTTGTTAAAGAACAACATTGGAAAACACAATCTTTGTGACTCATTTTAATCACTTTAACAAATGATTTAAGACTTGAAATTTTTATAGCAAGTACTAACCTTATGTTACTTAAAAAACATTGAAAGAAACATCCAAGACCATCTTCCACTTTATTTATAAAAATTCCTGAAAATGGGCTATATTTTCAAAGTGTATCTGTAACCATATTTTTGCTTCAACTTTCACAACTTTTTTTTAGAATTTCTATAACCTTCCAAATCATTTATTTATTGTACAATACACAAAAATATGAGTAACAAACAACCAAATTAAATTATCCCAAGTTAAGACCATAAGTATCCAATTTACACAAGTCAAAGTTAAGGGATATCCAAGTGCACTTATAGCCACTATTCTCGCTTCAAACACTTTCAAACATACTTCAATTCAAAACACAATCCAAATAACCATTTAAACATTAAGTCAAGGCCATGCCACATGTTTAAGTGGGTAATACAAGTGATGTTTTACAATATAAAGTTATCATTTACTTTAAAAAGCAAGAGGGGTCCAAAGTTTATAAATTTACTTAGTTAATGTCACTTTAACTTTATATTTCAAACACAACATACATATACATAATTTATACAAACAAGATAGTGAGATAACTCACTTAGATCTAAGCCGAATACATGCTCAAGCACAACCAAACTAAAGAACACTTCCTACCATCACCTTGCAACCGCCTTTACTTACTCTTTCTAGCTTCAAACTTGCCTTTTTGCCCCTCCAAACCCCATATTTGCTCATGGCCATTCAATGAGGTGGGTGCATGGCTTTGATTCTTAAAAATATAACATAGGAAGGTGTTGTAATCTTTTACTAGTGCTTGTGGAAAAGTTTGAGTGGATTTTGAGTTATTTTGCAATTTTTTTCTTTAGAACATATGAGAAGAAGAAGACATGGGAAAGCTTGGTTTTGCTTTGTGAATTTGTGATTATTTAACAAAGGTATTCCCATCCTTATATAGACTTCATAAGGTATTTCCTAAGCTTGTTCTCATCCCCCCACCATGCTCTGGAAGGCTCGCCACTCCACATGCCCATCACTTCTCCTTTACATCACTTCACTTTTAACAAAAATACTTAAATACCCTTACTTTTTAACATATCTCTTATCCATTTGGAAGTTTCTAGAAATTTCAATTTGATTTATGAATTAATGGGTTAATTAGTTCCTAATTTATTCATTTGATCATTAGACAAGTGCATAAGTGTTCGAACAATATATTTTGAATAAAAGGTTATTTATCAACAAACCGTTTTTCGGTCACATTATCGATTTTTTTACAGTATTTATTTTTGTAAACAATTTTCAAAAACAAATTTACCATCATAAATTATGATTTAAAAGGGGTTAATAAGGTTATTAAATCAATTTAATAACATTAAATCTAAGATTCAAATATTTAAATAATTCAGATATTTAAATATGAAGGTTTTAAAATTCCGGGTTGTTGCATTCTCCTCTTCAGAATACTTCATCCTCGAAATTCCAACATGAGCAACGAAGAAACAATCAAACATCAATTCTTAATAGCATCATAATCACTAGCAAACAAAGCTCACAGTTTGTCCTATTTCAAAAACCTTCTCATCGTCCAAGGATGATATACAATCGGCTAAGCTTACCTTACGCTAAACGGCCTCAGTTTATTACTTAGATGATTATTCATGCTACCTCATAACAGTTCGAAGAGTTATCACCTAAACTCTCCATAAGCCGACAAAATATAATATGTAAATATACTAAAGCTCGTCAGATGTACATGGACCATCGGTATGCAATGTCAATTCCGATCACTTGCTCGGTCACTTAAATTTCACTTCCCAACTAGTATATATCACTTGACCTCTCTCGTGTGGACTCTAATCAGGTTCCTTGATTGGAAACCTTCGTTCTCCTTACATAGCTATTTAGTATGATAGAAAACTTCTGTAATGACCCTAAAAATGAAAGTTATATTTATATTAAGAAATTCTGAAATTATAAAATATATATATATATATGATGCATTAAAACAGAAAAGAAGAAAAAAAAATTTAGCAATAAATAAAATTGCATGGGAGCTTCTGTTTGATAAAAATGCAAGAAAATATGGTGATTAAAAGAAAATTGGAACTCAAAATAAATATAGCTCTATGTCCAAAGAATTATATAAATACATACATTTAATATATGGGGTGTTTTCTGTTCTATTTAAAGATAGAATAAAATGAAGTTTAATAAAAAGATTTATATGTCTTATATTATGCTAGAAATAATTAGCATAATATATGTGATTCTTATTTAGATATAGGAGGAGCTACTGTTTTGACAAGGAGGCAGAGATATATATAAAGATATATACATACAGGATCAAATAAAAATTTCCACATCTTATATTTATTTCAAGCAAATAAAATGGGAGAATGATTTTACATTACATGATTAGATATAATAGTATGCATGATTGAATGGAGATAATAGATAGGTAGAAAATACAAAGGAGATTTTCAAATTCTTTAAACTTAAAAAAAAATGAACAAAGGATCACATGCATATGGCATGAATAAAATGGAGACATGAAAATAGCATGCAGTGTTTAAAAAGTTTGATTCCCGAAATAACCAATTAAAGTAACCTAATGTGTGCATTTCCAATTTAGGACCACACAGAAATGTGATATGTACATGAACATCTAAGGGTATCAGGAGAATTACCCATTTTCTTAAACCCTAGAATGATTTTATAAAGAACCTGCAAATAACTATATTCATCATTCTCTCGGGATCAAAAATAAAATAGGAGAAGCAATAGCTTAAAACACTGAAAGGATCTGCTGTTCAGAGGAGCAAGACAGTAAAAGAAAACATTAGGTGAGCATTAATCCTTTTTATGCTATGGCACTAAGTCCTCTGGTAGGCAGCCTATAATGTTATGATTCATTTAAAAGAAAAACAAAATCCTTGAAATGATTTATTATGGGTGAGATGGATGTTTGGTTGTGTATTCTTGTTTGGTTGTGCTTTATTGTTTGGGGGTTTTTAATCTATATGTGTGTTTTTCCAAAACAAAATGGTTTGGGCACTTTTGTTCTGCTTTATTATTATGGAGTATGGATCTACATTATTTAGGGAATAGGCAGCAAGACAGTGATCTAGCTTATGTCTATTTCTTAGATAATGAAGCATGAAGCTCAACATTCATATCACAAGTCAGAAGAGAATTTCTGGGTTTTGAGGGGCTTTCTTAATAAAACCCTTATCCATTTAGTCACAATAATATAGCAGGATCATGATGCTCAAATTACTTTTAGGAAGACCAAAGAAATGTTGTATTTCCTGTAATAAGGCTAATAAACAAATATCATGGGGATTGAAACAGAAAGTATACAAGCAGTTATATCTTTCTGAAATATGAATGAATGAAAGAAAAACTAAATTGGTCACTTGGGAGTTAGTCAATGATCTGCTTGCTTCAGGTGGGAGCAAGTATATGCATGGTGCAACTGCACCCTGAGGCCTTTGTGTGTTGGAATAATTTAAAAACCTGGGATTTTCCTTCAAAATGCATACATAGTGTTCATTTGACAAGGAGATGTAGATCATAAAATAAATAAGGAATGGGATTTATAAACTTGGGTTATGAATATCTAGACAGGGAGTTAAATTAATCAGGATTAATGTGATGTTCTGATTAATTACTGGGTGAGATTGGGAGATTAAGATCTGAGTTTATTTATCTAGAAATGGAAGTATGAATATGTGTATAAAATTTTGATTAATGTTCACACCAGTATAAACTGACCCTTTTGGTTTCCCTTGCAATCATCTGGGTGTCTCAAAAATTCTTTGGGGTAGCTAAATGAATTGCTTGCAGGAAATTGAAGTTGGCTTGATGAGTGAAGAAGGCATTAGCTGCTAGTATAAATAAAAGAGACTTGTTTTGAATTTGCAGATGCTTGTAATGATGTTATTAGTCAGATCACATGTGGTAGTTGGAGTTAATTGTAAGGAGTTTTTTTTGAGTATTTGGATTAAAACTTGTACTTAAGTAAAACTTATTTTAAATGATGTTTGATGGAGTTTGATTACCCAATGATTTTATGATTATCTGATTTGGAGAAAACAAGGGGATGGACATAACATATAAATATAAAATGTGTATGTGATGATCTCTGGTTTTATTGCCTGAGCTTATTATATATTTTTCTTTAAAAAAATAATAATGGAGCTGACAAGATTTGGATAAGAAATATTCAAGTGGAATAAATGTATGCATGGCAGATAATTGATACTGACTTGTGCATATATTCTGATGAGTCTATAACATTGCATTAATGTTCCTGATTTCAAGAAAAAAAAAGATTATAAAAGAAACAAACCTGGAAGCATTTTGTGTTTTTGGTTGTTAGCATAGATGGATGAATTCCCAGGAACATACATAGGGAAGAAATATGCTAGTGTTAGGAGAAGCTTTTGAAGAAGTTTATTTGAGAAACATGGGTTTGAAAGTGGTAAATAAGGGACTATGGCCGGCCAAGATGGCCATGGGTCAAACCCTTGGAGCCTGGAACCACTTCATTTCAATCAATGAAGTGTAAGTGCTTCCGGGACAAAACAAAGAAAACACCAAGCAGTCCTTAGATAACACCAAGCAATTCCAGTAAAACACCAAGCATTTAAGTCTGCACCATGTTAAACTTAAAAAAATGCAATCTAACTTCAATTGTTTAATTTGAAATGGTGATTAGGAAATCTACTCTTAATGTTCATAACTGCAAGTAGGATCTTAAAATGATTTCATGCATGAGCTTAATAACTGTCACAAGAACAATTAAATACTATTTTTGTGTTAATAGGATTAGTTAGGAAGAAAGCCTAGATAGCATGAAAAAAAATGTACAGTGCTCTACAAGTCAAATATATATATATATATATATATATATATATATATATATGTGTGTGTTATAAATTGCCAAAATGTACCTCTGGCAGTAGAACAAGATTTAGAAAAGAAATAAGTGGTTATGTCAATAACTTGTATGGTATTTTGATTTCTGTTTGATTTAAATTCCCTCTGATAAAAAAAAACAATTGTATATCATCAAATATATAATTGTCTTAAAATGTTTTATGAACTGATATGAATATATTGGTAAACCCAGGGTCTTGGGAAAAATATTTGGAAATTATATAAATACTCAAATATAAAAGAATTGGGGTTTAGTGGTGAATTCCTCTTGAAAGTTTAGGAAAAAAAAATCTATGTGTTTTAGAGTGAGGGTCACCACAGTTGGTATCAGAGCTATGTTTTGAATAACATAGTAAATATTATTGTATGCATATGGATGTTTGAATGCATTGTTCGAATCATTGGTGTTGAATGCTTTTGTTTTATGTCTAAAAATATATATATATATATATATGTGTGTGTGTGTGTGTGTGTGTGTGTGTGCATGTGATACATGCACAGTGTGCACAGAAATAAAAATGAACAAAGTAAAGACACCAAAAATGATAGGGGTAAATAAACTAACATAAAAATCATATTTATAGCATTATGGTAGGACCAAGGCATCACACAGGTGCAGGATCATCACGTGAGCCACCTGTGATGAGCATGGAGGATTTTGTGAGAGCTTTAAGGGATGGAATGGCACCAAGGCAAGACAATCCTCATGAGGAACTCTCCAAACTGCTTAAGACATGTACCACTTTGGGATGAAAGGATTTTGAAGGCACTGAAGGAGCTATAGGTGTCCAAAGTTGGATAAGAACTATGGAGAGGGTCTTCATAGATATGCAAATCAATGACCAAAGGAAGAGACAGATAGCTTCATGGAAATTGAAAGGGGTTGCACTGGATTGGTGGGAGGTTGTGACAGCAGGAAGACAAGAGGATACCATCACTTGGAATAATTTCAAGGACATGCTTGAGGCCAGATTTGTCCCAGCATCTGCCAAGGCCACACTGCTTGAAGACTTTATTAGGTTAAGGCAAGGAAACATGAGTGTGAATGAATACACTCAGAAGTTTGAAGCACTATCCAAGTATGGAATGATGTTAATAGGGAATGCAGAAGCAAAGAATGCAAGGTACATTCAAGGCTTGAACCCTAGTCTGTCAAGGGCAATGTTGCCATACAAAGACAAAACCTTTGATCAAGTAATTGATCTAACTCTCTCATTTGAGCAACATGACACTGCAAGGGAGAAATTCAGGAATATGAAGCTCAATAAGAAGAAGGGTGGTCAGAACAAAGTGCAACCTTATGACAAGAGAAATGCAAGTAAAGGAGTTAAGAAAGGGGAAGGAGCAATAGCATCTGAAAGCAAGAAATTCACTCATTGTTTTAATTGTGGAAAAGCTGGACATTATAGTAACCAATGCCCTGACCCTAAGATACCTAGAGGAGGCTGCTATAATTGTGGAAAGATGGGTCATCTCAAGAAGGATTGCCCAGAGACCAATAGGGGAACAGCAAGGGTAGGAGCTTTAGCAGCAAGCAACACTGGGAATGTTGGGCAACTTGAAGGTATAATTCTAATTAATACCCAACCAATATCAGTAGTATATGACACTGGTGCCTCACATTCACTAATATCTTTGGAAATTGTAAAGAAGTTAACACTTGCTTGTGTTTCTATTGATTAGCCCTTAATTGTACACAGTCCCATAGGGAGTCATTGTATGTTAGGGATGAAATGTATGGGTCTGAAATTAATTATAGGGGGTTATGAATTTAATTCAGATCTATATACCTTAAATTATCCTGGTATTGGGATTATTTTGGGGGTAGATTGGTTAATGAAGAATAAAGCAATTTTAAATTTAGAAAACCTTACTATTTCTTTGGAGACAAATGAAGGTAAAAGAATTACCATCTTAAGTGAAATAGCAAAGAATACATGTTTTAAT
This sequence comes from Allium fistulosum, assembly GCA_030737815.1. Classification (NCBI taxonomy): domain Eukaryota; kingdom Viridiplantae; phylum Streptophyta; class Magnoliopsida; order Asparagales; family Amaryllidaceae; genus Allium; species Allium fistulosum. Next base: position 909,387,074 of record CM060907.1, on the reverse strand, counting down.
AAAATATGGAGTATTAATGAAGTTCAAAAGGAATTAAAAATAGAGGAAATCCCAGTAGTCAATGGATATATAGATGTATTTGGAGAAGTGAAGGGAATTCCTCAAAACAGACCAGTTGAATTTAAAATAAAATTAATGCCAGGAACTAGCCCAATCATTAAGAAGCCTTATAGAATGGGTCCAAAAGAGTTAGTAGAATTAAAACATCAATTAGAAGAATTAGAAGAGAAAGGATTCATAAGATCAAGTAGTTCCAATTGGGGTTCCCCGGTGCTATTTGTCAAGAAACATGATGGAACAATGAGGTTGTGTGTAGACTATAGGGATTTAAACAAGGTAACTATTAAAAATAAGTACCCACTGCCTAGAATAGATGACCTATTTGATCAATTGCATGGAGCTAAAATATTTTCAAGGTTAGATTTAGCCTCTGGATTTCACCAAATGAAAGTTGCAGAAGAAAGCATTGAGTACACAGCCTTTAACACAAGATATGGCCTTTATGAATTTCTAGTAATGCCATTTGGCTTGACCAATGCTCCCTCCTATTTTGTAGACTTGATGAATAGAATTTTTAGAGACTTTTTGGATAAGTTTGTCTTGGTATTTGTAGATGACATATTAATATATTCAAAGACAGAAAATGATCATGCCATGCATCTACATTTAGTATTATCCAGACTTAGAGAACATGAATTAAAAGCCAAGTATTCAAAGTGTACATTTTGGCAACATGAAGTAAAATTCTTAGGACACATAGTGTCACAGCAAGGGGTGAGTGTGGATCCAAGCAAGGTCATTGCAGTTCAATCCTGGAGTAGACCCAAAACAGTGACTGAGGTGAGGTCATTCTTAGGTTTGGAAGGGTACTATAGGAGGTTCATCAAGGATTTTTCAAGAATAGCCACACCAATGACCAAGCTAACAAAGAAGAATCAACCATATGTGTGGACTGAGCAGTGTGAACAAGCTTTTGAGAAGTTGAAACAAGCACTAGTGGAAGCTCCTGTCCTACAAATCCCAGAAGCAAATGAAGGAATGGTTGTATATACTGATGCTAGTGGGTCTGGGTTAGGTGCAGTGCTTATGCAACATGGCAAGGTAGTGGCATATGCATCAAGACAGCTTAAACCCAATGAAACCAAATATGCAACTCATGATCTAGAATTAGCTGCAATAGTGTTTGCATTAAAACTATGGAGGCATTATTTGCTTGGGGCAAAATTTGAATTATTCACAGATCATCAAGCATTGAAATATTTATTTTCTCAAAAAGATTTAAATATGAGGCAAGCAAGGTGGTTGGAGTTTCTAGCTGCATATGATTTAGATATTTTGTACACTCCTGGAAAAGCTAATAGAGTGGCAGATGCTTTGAGCAGAAATCATATTAGATTAGCCAGTTTGATGATTGATGAATTTAAAAACCTTGCAGTGCTTGGGGAGGCAGATATATACAGCAAGGATGAAGTGAATTTTAAAGAACATGGTGATATGGTGGAGTATGGTACACTGGGAATAATCACAGTGAAGTCTAATCTGGTGGAGAAAATTGGTAGCATGCAAGATCAAGATCAAAGTCTAAAGGAGAAGAAAGAAATGTTATTAAATAACATTGAGTCAGAGAATTTTAAAATAGATTCCAAGGGTTATTTGAGGAAAAATGATAAGCTTTGTGTACCAGACATTGCAGAGTTGAAGGAAGAAATCATGAATGAGCATCACAAGACCAAGTACACCATACACCCTGGTGGTACTAAAATGTATCATGATTTAAAAAGAAGCTACTGGTGGCCAGGAATGAAGCAAGCAGTGGCAAGATATGTGGCAAAGTGTTTCACATGTCAACAAATTAAAGCAGACTACCAAAAGCCCTCTGGCATGTTGCAACCTTTGGAGGTACCTCAGTGGAAATGGGAGAGTATATCCATGGATTTTGTGGATGGTTTGCCTAGAACTAAGAAAGGCAATGATAGTATATGGGTAATTGTTGATAGACTAACCAAATCAGCTCACTTTGTCCCTGTCAGGTCAGATAGAAATGCATCTAGGCTTGCACAATTATTTATTAAGGAAGTGGTGAGGCTACATGGTATACCCAAGACTATAGTAAGTGATAGAGACACTTTGTTCACCTCAAGATTTTGGGAAAGCTTCCAGGAAGCAATGGGAACTCAACTATGTTTGAGCACTGCCTACCATCCTCAAAGTGATGGGCAGACAAAGATAGTAAACAAAATATTGGAAGATTTACTTAGAGCATGTGTGCTTGATTTTGGGGGTAATTGGGAGGATCATATCCACTTGGCAGAATTCACTTACAACAATAGCTATCAATCAACAATAGGAATGGCTCCCTTTGAAGCCTTGTATGGGAGACCCTGCATGTCTCCTGCCTGTTGGTTGGAAGCAGGAGAGGGTGTAATATTGGGGCCAGATCATGTTAAAGAAACTTCCAACATGATTGAATTAGTTAGGCATAGAATGAAGGCAGCACAATCAAGACAAAAGTCTTATGCAGATAGAAAGAGAAAGCCAATGGAGTTTGAAGTAGGAGAGCATGTTTTTCTGAAGGTATCACCAATGAAGAAGGTGTTCAAGTTTAAGAAATCTGGTAAGCTATCACCAAGATTTGTAGGACCATATGAAATTATGCAGAGAATTGGTGCTACGGCCTACAGACTTAAGTTACCTGAGGAGTTGAGTGGTGTGCATCCAGTGTTTCATGTTTCTCAATTGAGAAAGTGGGTGCATGATGAAGGGGCAATTCTGGAGTCACCTACTCAAATTCAAGTCCAAAAGAATTTGGTTTATACAAATGAACCAGTAGGGATAGTTCCCAAGGAAGAGAAAAAGTTGAGGAACAAGGTGACCAAACTGGTAAAAATTCAATGGAGCTTGGACACTAATGATTGTACATGGGAGGTTGAAGATAAAATGAGGGCTAAATACCTCGATTTGTTTACTGATGGAGAGGTATGTTTAAGCAGCTTATAATGATTTTTCTAAATATTCTTAAATATTGTTTGCTTTCATAAAATGTGAGTATGGGGTTATGGAGTTAAAACAGGCTATAGATTAGTGCTTTTAATTGGAGGAATTAGGTGAAATTATGGGGACATAATTCCTTTAAGGGGGAGGGTGTGTAATGACCCTAAAAATGAAAGTTATATTTATATTAAGAAATTCTGAAATTATAAAATATATATATATATATGATGCATTAAAACAGAAAAGAAGAAAAAAAAATTTAGCAATAAATAAAATTGCATGGGAGCTTCTGTTTGATAAAAATGCAAGAAAATAAGGTGATTAAAAGAAAATTGGAACTCAAAATAAATATAGCTCTATGTCCAAAGAATTATATAAATACATACATTTAATATATGGGGTGTTTTCTGTTCTATTTAAAGATAGAATAAAATGAAGTTTAATAAAAAGATTTATATGTCTTATAATTATGCTAGAAATAATTAGCATAATATATGTGATTCTTATTTAGATATAGGAGGAGCTACTGTTTTGACAAGGAGGCAGAGATATATATAAAGATATATACATACAGGATCAAATAAAAATTTCCACATCTTATATTTATTTCAAGCAAATAAAATGGGAGAATGATTTTACATTACATGATTAGATATAATAGTATGCATGATTGAATGGAGATAATAGATAGGTAGAAAATACAAAGGAGATTTTCAGATTCTTTAAACTTAAAAAAAATGAACAAAGGATCACATGCATATGGCATGAATAAAATGGAGACATGAAAATAGCATGCAGTGTTTAAAAAGTTTGATTCCCGAAATAACCAATTAAAGTAACCTAATGTGTGCATTTCCAATTTAGGACCACACAGAAATGTGATATGTACATGAACATCTAAGGGTATCAGGGGAATTACCCATTTTCTTAAACCCTAGAATGATTTTATAAAGAATTTGCAAATAACTATATTCATCATTCTCTCGGGATCAAAAAAAAAATAAAAATATGAAGCATGAAGCTCAACATTCATATCACAAGTCAGAAGAGAATTTCTGGGTTTTGAGGGGCTTCCTGAATAAAACCCTTATCCATTTATTCACAATAATATAGCAGGATCATGATGCTCAAATTACTTTTAGGAAGACCAAAGAAATGTCGTATTTCCTGTAATAAGGCTAATAAACAAATATCATGGGGATTGAAACAGAAAGTATACAAGCAGTTATATCTTTCAGAAATATGAATGAATGAAAGAAAAACTAAATTGGTCACTTGGGAGTTAGTCAATGATCTGCTTGCTTCAGGTGGGAGCAAGTATATGCATGGTGCAACTGCACCCTAAGGCCTTTGTGTGTTGGAATAATTTAAAAACCTGGGTGTTTCCTTCACAATGCATACATAGTGTTCATTTGACAAGGAGATGTAGACCATAAAATAAATAAGGAATGGGATTTATAAACTTGGGTTATGAATGTCTAGACAGAGAGTTAAATTAATCAGGATTAATGTGATGTTCTGATTAATTACTGGGTGAGATTGGGAGATTAAGATCTGAGTTTATTTATCTAGAAATGGAAATATGAATATGTGTATAAAATTTTGATTAATGTTCACACCAGTATAAACTGACCCTTTTGGTTGCCCTTGCAATCATCTGGGTGTCTCAAAAATTCTTTGGGGCAGCTAAATGAATTGCTTGCAGGAAATTGAAGTTGGCTTGATGAGTGAAGAAGGCATTAGCTGCTAGTATAAATAAAAGAGACTTGTTTTGAATTTGCAGATGCTTGTAATGATGTTATTAGTCAGATCACATGTGGTAGTTGGAGTTAATTGTAAGGAGTTTTTTTTTGAGTATTTGGATTAAAACTTGTACTTAAGTAAAACTTATTTTAAATGATGTTTGATGGAGTTTGATTACCCAATGATTTTATGATTATCTGATTTGGAGAAAACAAGGGGATGGACATAACACATAAATATAAAATGTGTATGTGATGATCTATGGTTTTATTGCCTGAGCTTATTATATAATTTTCTTTAAAAAAAATAATGGAGCTGACAAGATTTGGATAAGAAATATTCAAGTGGAATAAATGTATGCATGGCAGATAATTGATACTGACTAGTGCATATATTCTGATGAGTCTATAACATTGCATTAATGTACCCGATTTCAAGAAAAAAAAAGATTATAAAAGAAACAAACCTGGAAGCATTTTGTGTTTTTGGTTGTTAGCATAGATGGATGAATTCCTAGGAACATACATAGGGAAGAAATATGCTGGTGTTAGGAGAAGCTTTTGAAGAAGTTTATTTGAGAAACATGGGTTTGAAAGTGGTAAATAAGGGACTATGGCCGGCCAACATGGCCATGGGTCAAACCCTTGGAGCCTGGAACCACTTCATTTCAATCAATGAAGTGTAAGTGCTTCCGGGACAAAACAAAGAAAACACCAAGCAGTCCTTAGATAACACCAAGCAATTCCAGTAAAACACCAAGCATTTAAGTCTGCACCATGTTAAACTTAAAAAAATGCAATCTAACTTCAATTGTTTAATTTGAAATGGTGATTAGGAAATCTACTCTTAATGTTCATAACTGCAAGTAGGATCTTAAAATGATTTCATGCATGAGCTTAATAACTGTCACAAGAACAATTAAATACTATTTTTGTGTTAATAGGATTAGTTAGGCAGAAAGCCTAGATAGCATAAAAAAAATGTACAGTGCTCTGCAAGTCAAATATATATATATATATATATATATATATATATATATATATATATGTGTGTGTGTGTGTGTGTATTATAACTTGCCAAAATGTACCTCTGGCAGTAGAACAAGATTTAGAAAAGAAATAAGTGGTTATGTCAATAACTTGTATGGTATTTTGATTTCTGTTTGATTTAAATTCCCTCTGATAAAAAAAAAACAATTGTATATCATCAAATATATAATTGTCTTAAAATGTTTTATGAACTGATATGAATATATTGGTAAACCCAGGGTCTTGGGAAAAATATTTGGAAATTATATAAATATTCAAATATAAAAGAATTGGGGTTTAGTGGTGAATTCCTCTTGAAAGTTTAGGAAAAAAAATCTATGTGTTTTAGAGTGAGGGTCACCACAACTTCGGTATCATATCAAGAATTCGTATCAAGTATTCACCGTCAAGAATCTAGTTTACAATCCTTGTTCGGATCGGTGTAAATCAACTCGAAATCATGTACTCAAATACTTGATCAAGAACAGTCATGCCAATAAAACGATCTACGTACAACTTACGTACTTATCATATTGGTTTCTTAACTATACCAATATCTTTATCACATTCTTTTATACAAATATTATGTCTTATTAATACTAAAATCATTTACCAACCATTTCATAAAACATAACTTCAAGTTTATAAACAATTATAACTTAAGTTCATATTTGTACAACATTCTCCTACATCCTAAGAGTATATACAAAAAAATCAAATTCATTTTACTTAACAAGCATGTTTAATCAATTCAAAACTTGTTTTTAACTTACTACTTCCTCAATTCAAATGTTATACAAATACAACATTTATATTTTTACACAAAAACATTTTGCTTCAAGTTTTATAATGATTCAGAAGTTTTCGACCGTCAAAAATCACCGAAAAATCCCATTTCATTTTAACGAATGAAATCTACAAACAATATATCATAACATGATATACATACCATACGATCCTAATGCATAGGCTATATGTGTCCATAAAATAACTTAACAAATTATATTAGTTTATTAAACACACTGTACCAAAAAAGGGGAAACATGAGAATTTCCAACATTTATTCTGGGCTATGCCACTACCACTCGGGCACCCTACATAGTATATATATATATAACTTTTCTACATAAAAAGTTGATATCAAAGTTCTTTCCAAAGAAAAACTTTAGAACTAAACACCGGATTTTAATTTAAACCGCTTTGAAATAATAATATATACATATATCTTTTGTATACCAAATCATACTTTCAAAATCAAATCAAAATCCGTTTTACTAAAATAACCCTGTAGCATCCTCCACATAGAAATCCAAAATGAACGCCGATGATGCTGAAGTCATCACCATAATTATTTTCAAGTGACAGAAGTGAGTTCAGTAATTCATGCCTTTTGGACATTACCAATATCATTTCAAAATGGTATAAAATACTTTGTAGATATTACTAAGTACCATGATCTCAATTTTATAAACTAATTTCCCAAAGGGGCATTTCACTAGAAGGATAAACTTTGCAGTCCAATTAGTTTCTAGGACACACATCAACAGAAATTAATTTCAAGGCCAAAATCAGCAGAATAATTACTTTTAAGGACAAAGTCAGCAGTCCAATTACTTTCAAGGACATAATTTCATAGGTTTTTAGGCCTTAGAAACTAATTATTTTGCATTTTGTCCTTAAAAGTAATTATTTCAGTTGTGTGTCCTAGATTTGAACACATGATTGATGATGTGTTGCATCTATATATAGCTTTAGGCACCTTTACCTTTATACTTCATATGTTTTGAGGCTATCTAGTCGTTGATCTTGGTTATTCATTAAGGCGCTATCAGCCTTAGGTAGAGATAGCTTTGGCCTCCTATGCTGAAGGAGGCTTCCTGAGCCATTACTTTCGGAGTAGCCTGACCTGGGTCATAGTACCATGTTTTGATACTAGTGAAACCTATGGTCCTTGGTTTTCATTATATTACAGATCTGTTCTTTAGGTATCAGTATTGTGGACCATTCAACAGGTCATTTGGGCTTGGCTTCTAGCCTTTATCGCCTTGGCCATTTAAGGGGTATCTAGCTCTTGGAACTTGTCTATGCTTTGGCATGTGTGCATAACCTTCAGACTAAAATATCGAAGGGAGCTATACAAGGCTATATACAAAGTATTCATTGACATTTAATACATATGGAAGGTCAAGTAAAGTTGATAAGAGCTTTTAAACTTTGGCCGAAGGGTTGAAATTTTTGTCACTTATGTGCAAAGGATACCTAAGGATCTTCCATTTGAGTTTTGGCTTATATAGCTAAAGGTCGAATATGGAGTAAAAATTATAGTGTAACACATGCCCTTCAATGTTTACTTTTTATGGATGAATACAAAGTGAACTTTGTAAAGAGAGTTAGATCATACTTTTACTTGGCTATTTTTGCTCCTTCTCTTTGTCATTATCAGGTTCTCATAACTTTAAAACTAATCAGTATGCAACAAATTTCATATTATATCTCAGTGCGAGTGTTTTGTGACATAAGAGGCATATCAATTACTGCTATATGAAAGATGATTATAGCCTTGTGTAGTGCGATCCATGCTAGCTTTTGCTATAATTAATACAATTGATCCAGACATAAAATTTCCACTTCAAAAATATAGATTTTGAAGTATTTAGTTAATCCCCTTGCTAATCTACCTTTATTCCATGAATATGTATTGATTTGAAAGAGCTTAGAGAAGGTTTTGGCTAAGAAAGGTTAATGGTGGTATAGATCTATTTTGGGATAAAGGAAACTGATTTGGGAATGACCTAGGCATCCATTATTAGCTTTAAACCCGAAATGGACTATTGGGTCTATTCCAAACTTCACTAATTACCCACTAAGTTATCCTAATAACTGCCTAAGTTCAAACAATAATATCTCCGAAATGGTAAGTCCAAAATGCTTATGAGGAATTCGAAATCCTACATAGTCTTTCGGTACAAGTTGTTCGAAAGCCTATAGGTTCTTTTGGAGTAAGACATTCGAAAGTCCATGCCACATGATTGAAGGTGATAAAAGAATAGGCCATTAATATATGTGATAGCCCATTAAGCATGTTAATGGACAAGATAGGCAATCCTCTTAGTTCATAACCTTATGTCCTTATGTAATAGCAAGATAGTGATTATGCATATGAACACTAGTTCAGACCGATACCCCTATGATTTATATAAAATCATGACAAGCTTTGGGTCTAAAGAGCTTTATCATATGTGTGTCCATGTGCAATAATGTCTAAAGTGCACAATCAAGGTAATAGGCATATTCAAGTCCTTGTTTATATAATTTCATCTTAATTACCATCAAATCTAGTTTTTACCCAATTCAAGTTAGGGTTACAATTATTTAATTTTAAAACGAGAGAAAAGAAATGATCGCCACTTTCTCCTTGCCCCTAGGTCCATATTTATAGCAGTAGAGGGATTCGGCATGGCTGCTTTATGTAGCCTTCGGCGTGCATAACTCTTGATATCAATGGGAGTCTCAATGGCGCTGGCCTCATACTTCATATTCATTTATCTTTAGCATTGATAAGCTTGCGGCATCGTTTCTGTCTTGATAGTTTTTATGGACATTGATGACATTTGTTATCAATGTTGCATTAAGGACTTAATGGTGTCCTTTAATGGTTGGTGAAGAGAGATACTACCAAAGCATGACATTAAAATTAACAACTCTGAAGAGATACGGCATTACTAAAGAATGACATTAACAGGAAGCAGAATTGGTGATGAACGACATTGATAAAAAACGGCATCAATAACAGGCGACATTGATAACAAGCGGCATTAATAACAGGCTGCATTGATAACATGCAGCATTGATAACATGCAGCATTGATAACATGCAGCATTGATAACAAGTCGCATCAATAATGGTCGGCATTGATATCAATAATGGTCAGTATTGATAAAAGGCGGCATCAAAATAGAATGGCATTGATAAAAGGTGACATTAATGGATATGCGGCATTGAAAAAAATTATAAGCGATATTGATATGATGCGGTATTGGTAGGGCGTAGCATCAGTAATAGGCGTCATTAAGATGTAGTCTGGCTCCATTGTTTATCCCAGCGTCATTGGATATTGTGGTGATAACAACCTTATGGCATAACTCATCCTTCAACATTGGTTACTTATGGCATCCTCCATCTACGGCATAGCTTATTATACTTCATTGGTGCGAGATACCCTTGAATCTTAAGGTTCATTGTTCCTTGATGCGACCTTCAACATTAATTGATTTCAATTTGACATTATATTTTCCTTAGAAATTATGTGGATAACATTTGCCCCCCTCCTTGTATAAAAGAGGCTTTTTACACTTTACAAGAAAACCAAGAATTTTGCCATCGTTTTTTATTCTTTGCGAGGCTTTTTCTCTAACCCTGTTTTTTTGCAAAACACAAACCAAGTCATGATTTTCATTAGTAACTTTTAAATTTGATTTTGGGCCAAACTTTCAGGATTTTAATAAGATCGTAAAGGAACTTTTGTTTGTAATTCAATGTTACTTTTGGAATCTAAAAATCTTTTTGGCAACAATTTTACTTGAATAGAATCCCTAAAATTAGGACTAGAAAACTATTTGGAAATAATGATTTCATAAATTAGAAAACTAGTGAATTATAGTTTCCTAAGTATAAGTCCTAAAACCCATCTAAAAATATTATAGGAGGGAGGGCCAGAAATTCTTCTAGCAATATCATGAATTGAAGAGCAGAAAACCATCTGAATAGAAGACCAAAAAATCCATCTGACAATAATAATTTATGAGTAATGCAAGAAGACTAGAAAATCTATCTGGCAATAATAGAAGACCAAAAAACCATTTGACAATAATAATAGAAAACCAGAAAACCATCTGGCAATAATAATTTGTGAATAATAGAAGAAGACTAAAAAATCCATCTGCCAATAATAAAAGACTAGAAAATTCATCTGGCAATAATAAAAGACCAGAAAATCCATCCGGCAATAATATAAGACCGAAAAATACATTGGCAATAATGCTTTCTTTTGCGGAGAAATCCCACTTTTTTACTTTTACGCACAACAAATCATATTTTATAGATCTACCTCTAGTAGATTGCTTGACTCTTTCTTTGGAGTACAAATGGCTCATTTTGATCGTGTTCTTTTGCCATTTTTCAGGTTTGGACACCTTTGTCCATTTCTTTTTCCCCTCTCTTTGGGCCTTGGACATCTTAGTCCCTTTTCTTTGCACCTCCTTTTGGGCTTTGAATACCTTAGTCCATTTTCTTTATGCCTTTCTTTGGGCTTTGGATGTCTTAGTCCCTTTCTTTGTCACCATCTTAAGTGATGACCTCAACTTGGATCGAACCCCTTATCACCTCTTAGGTGATGATATCGATCTTTTGTCTGGTGCATTTGGTTAGCTATTTTAAGAAGAACTAAAGAATTATCCGACCTCCCTCTAGGAGACGCTGTAGTAAGGCCTTATAGACGATACTAAAGGCTGGTTCAGTGCTTTTGTTAGGCCATTTTAGACTGGACCAAAGGCTTACTCAGTCCTCCCTCTAGGAGGCGCTCCGGTCAGGCTATATAGGCGGGGGCAGAAGGCTTGTAGATGCTTTGGTTAGGCCTTTTTAGATGGGACCATAGGCTTACTCTGACCTCCCACAAGGAGGTGATTTAACCAGGCTATCTTGGTGGGGATAAAGACTTTTTTGCCCTTACTACTGTAACGACACAAATTTTTCATTATTCGATTTTGATTATTTATATGGTTTTAAATATTGAATTTGAATTATGAATTGATTTTGAATATGGAAAATTTGGGTTTATTTATAAAATAAATTCAAAATTTAAATATAGCAATTTATTGGATAATTTAATTATTGAATTTTATAATTGAATATTGGTTAAATTTTTGTACTTGAGTTTTAAGCTCAATAAAAATAATTTAAAGGCTTGTAAAATTTATATTAATAATAATAGAGATAATAAAAGTTTTAAAATTAAATTTAAAGGTGATTTGTTCAATTTTCAAAAAAACGGTTTGTTCAAATTGACATTTAAAAATAGCCATTGGATCCATAATAGCGTATTATTATCAGATTTCAAATTTCATAGCGTTTGGAGTTAACGTTTGATCGTACGAAATAGAAACGTGTTAAAATTTATATCGAAAATTCAATATAATAATTGGGTCCAAAAAGCTATCTTCTCCATACGATCGAATTAGGACTAGAAACCTTTTCCATTGCGTTCGAAATAGGGGTATAATATTATAAATGCCTAGCGGCATGCCTCGATAGGAGTTCGAGATTTTAAGTTGCATAGATCGAGACATTTTGAAATTAAATAATTTTATAAATTAGTCAAGCTTCTTTCAGACGTAACCTTACCTTTTCACTCTACCCTTTACCTCTCCTACATGCCACCATCGTGTCTTGTCCCTCCCTCCCTCTTCTTTTTAAATTGCACGAAGCAGGTAGATTCAAAATGAAAAAAATATATTCAAGTCAAATTCTATCTTCCATCATACACCATTTCCTTCAATATTAAACGCAAGTCTTCCCCTCTAAGTAGAATTCACGAATACCTATCCTATCTTCCTCTTTCAGAACGAAATTGAATTCGTTCCATTTCAAAAAAAATAGCTCGCGTTAAAATCACGAACGAGGGGAAGTGATTCGAGCGATTCATGAAGCACGTGTTTGGGTGGAGGCCATTTTCATGTCGAGGGCGGTGGTGGCGCATATTGGTGGCGCGCGGGAGGCCAACGTCGATCGATGGAGGTGGGCGAAGTCGAGGCGATGCACGCGAGGAAGCTAGGGTTTAAGCAAATGCGGTCGAATAAGGGGAGTTCGCGACTCACGTTCGACTTCTCCAGCGTGGGCAGTGCAAAGGGTCGCAGAGGTAAATCTCGGCAGCGAATGGCAGTTGAGGTAGAAATACGTTCATGTGGAGAGAAGGTGCGATTTCGGGGAAGCTCGCGGGAGCAGCAGGCGGATGCCGATGGTCGGGGTCGATGTCGAAGACAGTGGTGATGCATTTTACTGGAAGTGGTCGACGGGTTGGTTTCTTTTGGTCTGCCTGGAAACGTGAAGAAGGAAGGAATTTGAAGCTGCGGATTCTAAGCGAGAGAATTTATTGGATCGATTATCAAACTCGAAAATCAAGGTGAGAATTTCTCACTCTTTTGGATTGCCACATTTAAAATTTAAATGTTTAAAATTAATTAATTGATGCTTGATTGGATTGATAAATTTATAATTATCTATTGGCTGTTATATATATATATATAGTAGTATATATATTAGTATTGGAGTGATATTCCCACACATTATAGCGGATGAGACCCTATACGCCCGCATAATAGTGGATGACCCTACATAGCATGATATCCCCCTCGAAATAGGATTGGTATTTTTATTGTTGTCTAACATCCGTGGATGTAGGGAAAACAGGTTGGAGGGATCCAATTGGATTCCTCAAATATATTAGTATTTTTTTCATATATATAAAATGCTGGATTATTGTGTGTTGTAAATTTTTAAATTATATAATGGCATGGAAATTAATTTTGGGAATATTAAATATCATAAATATTATTTGAAAATTTAAGGGATTAAAAGGAGATTTTTTTTAATATAAAAATATGTATATCGAAATTGGATTATTTTAAAGAGATTGTTCTGAATAAGCAATAATGGATTTTTAATCGTATTAAATAATGTGGGAAAAATATTTTTTAAAAGAGATTTTAAAATAAATAATACAAAGGGATTTTTAAGACCAGATTTTAAAATGACATTCGAAAAATATAAAAAGAAAATTGAAACCGATATTAAAAATAGATTGGTAAAAATAAGTGGAATTTATAAGGAATTGAATTTATAAAATGGAATTTTATAAATAAGATTATTTTAGTGAAATTCAAAGAAGTTATAAAAATTTATAAACGATGTTATAAATAAAGAAAAATTGATACCTGGTGATAAATTGGAAATATAAATTTACAGGAAGAATTTATATTGAATATGGAAATAGGGTGAGAGGGAAATAGTGGATACCATTTTTGAAGTGAAAAAGGTTAAGGAGGCCGAAATGGAAGTGATATGGTAGAAATCGAGAGGGGTTATAAATTGAAATTTGGTTATTGAGTTTTAAAAATATTTTTTTTACAAATTAAGTTTTATTTTAAAAAGGAAAATTTTATTTATTAAACTATGAAATTTAAAATTAGTTAGTACTGAAATACTTCAGAAGTGAATTTTCAAATGCTTAATATTTATTTTAATAAATCCTAGATTTTAAAACCAACTTTAAAAAGTGATGTTATAAAATTGTTTCAATAATAGATAACTATTTGAACATGTTTTTAAAAATAAGTGATTATTATTTTTCTTTAAATACTTATTTTTATTTACATATGTTTATATATAAAGTTTTTGAAAATGGTTTAAATGTATTTATAAACCTTCTCGAGAGTTGGAAAATGGTTATTTAGTAGATGGACTTATAAGAGAATTCTCAAAACGGAAATATGGGAAACAGTAGGGAAATTTCCAAAGAAGTTAGAGAAAAGTGAACATCGAAAATAAAATGGAATTCATAAAGAAGTAGAAAGGGAAATTGTAATTATAAATAAGTATATTTGACTTTGGAAATATTAAGGGGATTAATTAAGGAATTCAGGGAATTTATAGAATTCATTATAAACTAATCGAGGAATTTACAAATAAAATTGTAAATGATTTTGAGAAAAAGAAATAGGAAGTAAAAGGAATACTTTCTAAGTGTTGAATATAAAATGAAGTGGGAAAAATATTCTAAGTATTGGAAAGGGGTAGAATATTCCGTTGAAAAATATAAGGATTTGAAAACTGTTTTCAAATGTTGAAGAACTAGAAGTAATATATCTTATAAAGATATTTTGGAGCAAATTTTGGAAAATTTATAATGGCCCAGTGATTTCTTATGGATGTTATATTGATAGTTAAATAATCGACTATCAATTTTGGCCAATTTCGTTAATCGTTTTCGAAGAGACCAGAATCAGATTTAATTATCCGAAAACCACTTCGAACCGGTTTGAGCGTAACGAATGAATACCGTGAAGATGATGAAGACCGTGATTCGGTTTGTCCAGACCCAGGATAACTTGTATGGATGAATGCTATCAGAACATCGTCATTGGAGGACGGTGAGCATTCTAAGAAAAATTGTTCTTGAAAGGTAACGCTTAGCCTCGAACCTCATCAACCGGGAAAGACTAAAACATAGGAGATGCAGTAAGGCTAAGTGGGTCGCACCCAAGTAGGGTATGTTATCACCTTTCTAGATGTCCTCGGAAACCCTATTTTTCTTAGATATGGGTACACATGAAAGAAGAAGCGCTCGATGGTAAGGGTGGGAACACCCGAGGTGATAAAATATTCGGTCTATCCAGGTTAGGGGTAGGCCGGTCTTGTGTAGCAGGGGATCCCGACGTGGTTCTCTGCACTTTGTTCTAGAGGTGTACTTTGATGGGCGGTACCCCAGTGGCCCAATCATTCGTTGGAATCCATTCTCCAATACGAGCTTACGATTTTGTTTGTAGAGCCTAGTATGCTGGAATTTATTTAATGTAACAATTTCAGCTATTTGAATAAGTATTTGTATTTAGACACTATTATAATATCACTGGATTTTCTATAAAGTGTTTTGGTTATCGTAAGGGAAAAACCCGTCGTGTTTATTTATGACGTGGTCTTACGAGATACCTTTGTTTTTCAAAGGATTTTGAAAAGTAAATAATTCAAATTGAGTGTGTTTTCCAATGCTGGTTTTCCAGAATGACTCGAGTGTTATTTTATTATAATGCTCGGGTCAGACCAAGTATTACATATTCAGGTTAAATGCTATGGAGCTTAGGAGACGAGCTGGAGGAGTTTAGACGTATATCACGTACTTGGTTATTTCTGCTGTGTGAGTTATGTATATCAGGACAAGTTATTAAACTGTCCAGATTGATGTATTGATTGTTGTACTCTAATAATGTTATGTATATTAACTGTACAGCTCTTGTGTTTAAAATGTGTTATTATATATTATATTTTGTTTTGCTGCGATTGTGAGATTCTGTGTTGTTGTTTCATTATTTTTCTTCTGCCTTTTCTTCTTCGCCCTAATGAACTGGTATTTCCGGCACTCGACTGCTCGGCATTTTATACCGTGGACGTATTAATGTCGATTTTAGAGGGTCAAAAATCCCAGTCCGTTACAACTACCATCTTAGGTAGTGGTTTAGGCTTTTTCCTTTACTTTAGGAGAGTCTTACTTCTCAACCATATAGATATACTTATTTTAATTTCTTTATTCATCTATTTTGGGAAAATATGGCCGCAAATGTTTGGCATTCCATGTTCTTGCTATTACATTGCTATCGGGTCGGCACAGTCTGTAGGTTCCCGGTGGAATTACTTTGTGTATGATTAGAGGTCCTTCCTAATTTGGCCCGAGCAGTCCATCCGCTGGATTCTTAGTATTTTCCATAACTCTTCGAAGCACTAAATCTTCTTTTTGAAATGATCTTCCTCTTACTTTAGAATTGGAATATTTGGATATTCTTCGTTGATATTCAGCTGTCTGTATGGCTACTTCATCTCTTAACTCAATGATTAAGTCCAAGGATTATTTCTTTATTTCCTGACTTGGATTAAATGCATATGCAATCCTTCGATGAGAAGGTACTTCAACCTCAATTGGGAGCATGACTTCACATCCATATGTTAAGGAATATGAGGTATGACCATAATATAAGAGGTAGTTCTTCTTCCCAATTTCATTTAGCCTTGTCCAATCATTTTTTGAGAATGGTCTTAATAGTTTTGTTGGCAGCTTCAACGGCTCCAATAGCCTTGGGGTGAGCTATAGACGAAAAAGCTCTCGATGATTCCATTTTTATTACAAAATCGGGTAAATTCTTCACTTTCAAACTGAGTTCCATTATCAAATATTATCTTGTATGGAATTCCAAATCTGGTAACAATATTCTTGATTACAAAGTTGTGAACTTTTCCTAATTGATATTCAGAAGCGGTTCTTCTTCTATCCATTTTGTGAAATAATTAATGGCCACCACTGTGTATTTAGCTCCTCCTTTGGATATAGGTAGTGATCCGATCAAGTCTATTCCCCATACATCGAAAGGCCATAGGCTTGAGACTGAAGTCAATTCGCCTGGCGGCAAACGTGAGATCTTAGAGAACTTTTAGCACTTTTCACATATTTGATTGCATGACTAGTCATCTGAGGCTAATCGAAGCCTTGTTTCATAACTTTCTTAATTAGCTTTATGCCATTTGAATGATCTTCATAGAATCCTTCGTGGGTTTCTCTTAGTAACTTTGCTCTTATTTCCAAATTAACACATCTTAAGTAAGGGAAGTAAGGGAGATAAGGGAGTGAACATCCTTTCTTATATAGTAGTTCATTCATCATGATGAAAGTTTTAGCTTGGTGCTTTTTTCTTCTTGCTTCTTTTTCTCTATTGGTAAATTTTCATTTATTAGGTATTCAACAATGGGCGTCATCCAATTGTTCTTATATTGATCACCCATCTATGGATGAGAAAATTTCTCTTAGATTTTTTCATTTTTTCACTCCTCCTCCACATGCATTAAAGCTTAAGATATGGTTAATACCATAGGTTCATTTCTTGATTCAAGTGCCTTCTCTTCTATACTGGGGTTTGGTTAATAGCCTACTGGTATAATTTTTGTTTCTGGTGCTCCTTGTAAGCTAGCTAATTTAACCAAAGAATCAGCTTGATAATTCTTCCCTCTCGGTACTTGGGGTATGGAGAAATCCTCAAATTGAGTTAACATTTTTAACACCTTCTTGACATATAAGACCAACTTGGCGTCCTTTGTCTGGTATGTTTGGTTCAATTGATTTACCATTAGTTGGGAATTGCTAAAAATCTCAATCCTAGGGATCCTCAACTGTAAGGCTAGGGTGAGTCCTGCCACCATTAATTCGTATTCTGCTACATTATTAGTGGATGGAAATCCCAATTCATTGCAATGTAAACGATGTCCATCGGAGGTAATAATCACATATCCTGCTCCAGCACCTTGCTCGTTTGAAGCTCCTTCCACAAACAATTTCCATTTAGGCTTTAAATCCATCTCCTTTTCTGATTGTTCTTTAATGAACCCCATACATTCATTAACAAATCATCTAGGGCTTGTCTTTTGATTACCACTTAGGGTAGAAATTTAATATCATATTGGCTGAGCTGTACTCCCTATTTTACTAGTCTTCCTAAAGTTTCGATTCACTAAAAACTTGCTTAAGTGGGAAGTTAGTTAAGACCTTGATCGGATGTGCTTGGAAGTAAGATCTTAGTTTTCAAGCAGTGAGCATAAAGCAATATGCCAATTTCTCTATAACAGGATATCTAGTTTCTACATTTTTGAGCCTTCCGCTCGTACAATATACTGAAAGTTGAGTTCCCTTATATTCTCTTACTAGAACAGAACTAACGGCATGTTCAAAAACTACCATATAGAGGTAAAGGTTTTTCCTCCTTTACAAGGCTAGATAAAATTAGTGGTTTCTCCAAATGATCTTTCAGCTCCTTAAAGTCTTTTTGGCAATCCTTACTCCATTTGAAGTTTTTCTTCTTCTTAATCACATCTAAGAACTGGATGCACTTGTTGGTGGTCTTGGAAATAAATCTAATGCTGCCACTCTTCCATTCAGGCTCATTACATCTTTACTTGTCTTAATTCTGACATATCCTTAATAGCTTTAATTTGATCAGGATTGGCTTCGATTCCACTTGCATTGACAATATATCCCAAGAACTTTCCGGACTGAATTCCAAATGAACATTTTTATGGATTAAGCTTCATCTGATATCTTCGTAATACATCAAACATTTCTTTAAGATCTTTTAGATGATTGCTTTCCTCTTAAGATTTTACCAACGTATCATCCACATATACATCCATGTTCCAACCAATTTGTTCTCTGAACATTCTATTTACCAATCTCCGTTATGTCGCTCTAGCATTCTTCAATTCGAAAGGCATTACTTTATAGCAATATGTTCCCCGATCTTTTATAAAACTAGTTTTCTCCTCATCCGAATTTGAACATTGGAATCTAGTTGTATCCGGGATAAGCATCCATGAAAGGTGAAAGTTTGTGCCCACTTATTGCATCGACTAACTGATCTATCCTTAGAAGACGGTAGCAGTCCTTCGGGCATGCCTTATTCAACTTAGTATAATCAACACATGTCCTCCATTTCCCATTATAGTTTTCTGACTAGTATCGGATTGGCTAACCATTTTTGATAAAGTACTTCTCTAATTAATCCGTTCTCGAGCAATCTCTTGACTTCTTCTTTCAAATTCTTAGATCGAACTTTATCAAACTGTCTTTTCTTCTACCGAATAGGTGTGATACTCGGGTCTATATTCAAAGCATGACGCATTACAATCAGACTATTTCAACCATATCTGATTGGTCTAGGTGAATACATATTTGCTGGGTTGAAGAAATTGAATTAGTTCTCCTTTAAGTTTGCTATCCAATTCTTTTCCAATTTTACGATATTTGTTGGATCAACTAGATCCAAGCATATCTCCTCAAAGTCTTATGTAGGCTTTATTCTTTCTTGTTCATCTCTACAATCTATTCAATGATGATCACCTTACCTTATATTTCGTCTTCCACTAGGTTTCTTTTTGTTCTCTTTCTTTTAAAGTAGTCAAATTTTCCCAATACATGCTTAGTTTTCTCAATAGGCTTTGTTTTTGCTTTGGATGATGGGATTGAAGAATCATCATCCAAATGTTTTCAATATCAATCCTGAAAAATTCATTTTTCTCTGAGTCATAACAAGAAAGATTGACTCATTTATATTGCTCAAGAGTCGCAAAGTACATTTCACGAGAGCTAAATTACTCCCCTCTCAACTTTCCCCATCCACTTTTAGTCAGGAACTTTACCATCGGATACCTTGGTGAGACAAAAGCACCAACCTCATCTAAATCCGGCCTTCCAAAGAAGGCATCATAATAAAAAGTCAGATCTATGACGACAAAGAGAGTTTCAAAGGTCCTGGAACGTGGCGGAATTCCCATTTACACGAGAAGTTTTATTTGCTCAATAGGAGTTGATCCTTTGTTATTGAATCCAAAAATGGGCTCAAAGCTTGGCTCTAATTTCTCCTTCGGAATTTCTATTTGGTTGAATGAATGCATGTTTAAAATCACTGCACTTTCAGTATCCACTAAAATTTTAGTAACCATAGAGAGTCCAATTTGCACGGTGATCATAAGTGGATCGTTATGCGGATGACGAACTCCTCTTACCTCTTACCTCTTACAAAGTGATGTTTAAGTTATGCATATGGATTTGGAACCTTGGATTTTTGAGCGACGACTCTTCCTGGATAGAGAAAATCTCATCTTTTGCTTCTCTAATGTAGTGATTTCTGGCTCCTCTGCTATTTCCAGCTAGGTATGGGCCTCCATTGATAACGTTAATTCTGTTAAGAGTTAGAATGAAATCTGGTTGAATATCACCTTCTATTAAATTTGTAGCGTTGTTTGGGAGTCTTCGGTTGTCATTTTCAAAACGAGCAGCTTTCTGATTATCCTTAACAAACTCCATTAGTTGTCCAGAACGAATCATGCGTTGAATTATGCATGCCAACACTCGACATTCATCTATTTTATGTCCATTTTCCTTATGATAGGCACAGTAGTCCTCCCCTCTTCTTGGTTCAGGATTGGTTTTAGCTTTGTAAGAATACGGGATATTGTCACCTTCTTTCACCGTAGCAAATTTGTAGGATATTAGATTGTTCAAGGCAACATGATTGGTGTTTGGGGCCTACTCCATCACAGCTTCCTATTTTTGCAGTTATAGCCAGCTTTTACCATTTCTTTCTTTGTTTGAACTTTCTTCTTGGTGTCATACATTTCATCCATATGGATAAATTTACCGGCTGAAAGTGAAAATCTTGTAATTCTCTGCGCTCATGAATATAGAACTCCCACCAGAAAGGCATTTGTTCGATCAATCCTAAGCGCATAGCCATCAACTTATCTATGTCGGTCATATCTTCTGTTTTTAGCGCCTCAGCATTAAACCTCTTAAGATAATCACTTAATAATTCCCTCGGCTTTTGTTTGACATTAGCTAGCACGCTGTAGTCAATTATGGGATCTTTGAAAATACAAAACTACGTCGAGAACTCATAAGGCATTAGCTAGCATGCTGTAGTCAATTGTTTCTAGGAGTATATGGTCTTCTCATGATAATTGTTACCACCAATTCCTACTTAAACCTTGTCGAAACCAAAATGAATAAAAGGAAAAAGGAACAAGAGATGACAGCACCAACAAAGCCTTTCGAACGAGTCAATTTGGTCGAAAGCTCCCTTTCGCGTCAATGTCTACCTTTCAAAATAGATGACTCCTTCGAAGGGATGCTACAACCAAAAGCTAGATGTGTTACAAGCTTTCGAAGGGGTCAATTTGGTCGAAAGCTCCCTTTCGCGTCAATGTCTACCTTTCGAAATAGATGCTTTCGCCTACATGAAGACGTTTCGAATAAGAGGAGGAGTACCTTTCGAAGGAAGCAGATAACAACCCCTCACATGCACACCAAACCATTCAAAACCAAAGGTTTTGCCTTTATTCAAACTACTCAGAAAAATGCCTTGATCAGAACAACCCTTCCGAAAACATAATCAAGCCTTTCGAACCAATCGAAGCCTTTAACATCCAGGGAAGGTTCCGCACCAATTCGCAAGCATGCATTCGGAAGCTACCTACCGCGTCGAAATCATTAATACTTCAACACCTTCGAAACCCCAAGAAACTACCTATCGACAGAGTCAGAAGCTCATACCTCTACTTCTTGTGACAAAAAAGAAACACAAAGAGAAAAGGCGCAAGCACCCCTTTCGACGAAGATGGATGCATTCAAACCCATTCAAAAGCAGTGTAGAGGGATGCGCAAATGTCAAAGGAGACGGAAGGTATATAAAGCCACCTTTCGACCAGGTCGAAAACACTTAGTCGAAAAGTGCCAACCCGCATCTATAAATAAGACCCTAAGGGTTTAGTTTGGGGATTCGAATTCATTCGCCTTCTTCTTATACTTTCTTATGTTTGTAAATTTGTAAACTATAATTTGGAAATCAGATTAGGGGAAGTTGATCGGTTTGTATATCATTAGTTTAATAAAAGAAAGATTTTGATATTGGTGATTATGCAACTGTTTTGAGGCTATTATTTGATTCAATTGTGTATTGCTTGCGTCAACTGAGTCGAATGGATACCTTTCGAGTGAGTCAAAACCTCTCACTAGCTAATACACTTGAGTTCTTAGCTCCAAACCACTACCCACCAAACGTTTACCTTTTAGGGAGTCGAAACCTTAAACTTAGCTTGTTTTCCCTTAGCTTTTAGAGTTGAATCCAAGCCATTTAAAAGACCAGCTTTCGATGGAGTCGAAACCATCCAGTCAAACTATACTCTCGAATCCTTAGTGCCAACCATTAGAGTTTCACAACAATTTCGAAATGAGGTTCCAAAAGGATAACTAAACAACTTCAACAAGCTCGAAAGACTTAAAAGAGAGGGATATAAGTGTTTCAACTGGGTCGAAAGGTCGTAAAAGGAAGAATTTTCACAATAAAGACTTATTCAAAAGGTTAATCAAAGAAAGCAATAAAATCCTAACCTTTTCTACTTAATCAAAAGAAGCTTAAAAGGACATTTCTGCACCTTTAATTCTACTTTGGGGTGTTGACAGGTTTTCTTGTTAACATTTTGGCGCTAGAAGGAGGGTTTGAACCTCCGATCTTGTTGAACATCCAACACCATTTTCCTCTGACCCAATTCTATTCCAAGCCTACCCACTTTGGACTTTACTTCATCACGATTGGCAAAGTCAAGAGATCCGAGCAAGGACCCTAAGAACCACACTTAATAGGATTCTCCATAAGAACAACTACTGATTCCAAACTATATAAAGAGCAAATGCTATGATTGGAAGCTCTAAGAATTATGAAGAAGAAAATAGCAGATTCATATAACCCAGAAAAATAGAGCTTAAATCCTTTCCACATTGGTCCCACGCCTATCTTTGCCTTATGAAAAACAAAGGATAAAAGTGATAATTTGTTCAACCAAATGAGAGAAACGATTCAATTCCCCACCAAAAGCACAATCTTTGAAGAAGAAATAATAGCCGATTACAATGCCTTTGCACACAAATGGAGTCAAGTAACGAGTAAGACACTCCCTATACAGGAGCTCCAAAGGGTTTTAAAAAGAAAACCAGTTGTCAAGGGTGGAACTACAGAGCCAAGTAATAAAAGGCCAAGGAACTATCTACGAGAAGTAAACTTCAAATCGAGACTTCCTAAGGAATGCAATTTGACAACATCAATCGAGAATGTTTATCTGCTAACTAAGGAAGAGCTCAATTATTGGCCATCACAGAAGAAAAGGCCAAAATATGAAAGGAATCTGGGGGGATTCTATTGCCACTGCTATATGATGAATGGTCATGAAACAAATCACTGCAGAGCGCTCGAAGGAATGATAATCAACTTTTTTCAGAAAAGGCAAGCTTAATGGGTTTGTAAAGAGGTCATAGATGAAGTCAATAAAGAACAACTTTACTAAGAAAAATCTACATGGTTGGGAGTGAAATACTCCTTGCACTTGGACATTACCTTAAATGGCCAAAGCCTTTGTCCGCGCTGTGTTGGCCAGGGAAAAGCGCCTCCTAGAGGGAGGTGAGTAAGCCTTTACCCGCACCACATTGTGGCCAGGTTAAAGCATCGACAAGCCCTTGGCCGCGCCATGCTATGGTCAGGTCAAGGTTCTTCCTAGAGGGAGGTTAGAGTAAGCCTTTATCCGCACCACGCTATGGCCAGGTTAAAGCATTGACAAGCCCTTGGTCACGCCATGCTATGGCCAGGTCAAAGTGCCTCCTGGAGGGAGGTTAGAGAGCCTTTATCCACACCACGCTATGGCCATGTTGAAGCATCGACAAGCCCTTGGCCACGCCACACTATGGCCAGGTCAAGGCGCCTCTTGGTGGGAGGTTGGGGAAGTCCTTGGGTCCTGCTTGAGAATAAGCTAACCAAGCGCACCAGACAATAATGGACTAAGATGTCCAAGCCCAAGAAGCGGCATATCAAGTGATGGACTAAGACGTCCAAACCTAAGCAGCGGCATATCGAATGATGGACTAAGATGTCCAAGCCCAAGAAGCAGCATGTCCAACAATGGCCTAAGACGTCCAAGCCCAAGAAGCATCATATCAAATGATAGACTAAGTCCAAGCCCAAGAAGCGGCATATCCAACAATGGACTGAGACGTCCAAGCTCGAGAAGCAGCTGATCAAATAGCCACTACATACAAGGCTTAAATAAGAATCTCCAGCCTACAACTAATCATCAAAGAAGAATTTCCAAACTCCACTTATTAATACCCGAATCTGGGTTTCGAGTCATTTATTATTGAGTTCGGGACTTCACTTATTAATACCTAAATCTGGGTTTTGGGTCTTCTAATTTACGGTCTTCGTCATACCCAAATCTGGGTTTTGGGACTACAATTATTTAAGGGGTTTCACTCATATGTGCCTGAATCTGGGCTAAAGATCTCTATTAAGAAGATTTTATTATGGACTTCTGGTTATCATCCACAAATATCCGAATCCGGGTTTCGAATCTTCTAGCTTTTAAATTTCATTCCTTGATGCCCCAATCTGGGTCGATGGACTTCTATTACATGATCATTATCAATTTTCTATTGGTTATCTGCAAAAGTTGGATTTCTAAACATCCATAATTAAATCCTTGGTTGAACCTATGGTTCTCTACCATCAGACTTCTAATGATCTCGCAGTATAATTGAAGTTGAATTCTTGGTTATCTCTCATCATTACCAAAGATGGTTTTTAAAACATTTAATCATATTCAATTATGGGATTACTTTTCATATGTTAACATGATGATTTGTTAAATGTCTGCAGGTGACATGGATAGACTTCTATATATATTTCAAGCTAACGATAAAAAAAGTATTGTTTACTACATGCTTTTCAGGGAAAGAATATCAGTAAAAAGGATTGGAAAATCCAACAAATGCAGAAATCATGGTACAAGTTATCAAAGAGATGATTCAAAAACAACAATGCAAGAAAGGATTACAAACCAGGTGATATTTACAAAATTTTCATAATTTACATAATTTCTGAAATTATTTACAAGTACACGGCATAAATATATATACATCTCATAAATCTTAAGCAGCTCTGTCCAAATTTTCAACAATTAAGGGATCAACGATACGATGAATAGCAATGTAAAGAACTTAATTAAGCTTCTTCTACTTTTTCCTTATTTTATCATCATCATCAATAGATGAAATGTTAGTCTTTAGAACATGATTAAAGGCTTTGTTTGCGCCTTTGAGAGTTTCCTTCTCCCTTTCGAAATCAGCAATACGCTTCCGAAGAAGATACTTTTCGCGTTCAAGCTTTTGAGTCAGCCGCATATTCATTTATGCATTGTGAGTACCTTACTTTTTTTTGATCATCGAAATACTTCATCATCTCGAATTTGACTTTCCGGCACCAATCTCCTACTACCTTCTCATCTAAGCCAGGAGGAGGGTTAGTCGTAGTAGGGAACTTCCGGATTGCAAGGGAAGTAGACCTTGTTGATTTTGCGACTGATGAAATAATGGGAGAAACTAGTAAATCAATGTTTGAGATATTATTCCCCATAATAAATTCTAGTGATTCGCATTGAGCTTAACTATCCTTTAACTTAATCTTCAAATTACTAATTTGCTGAAGGAGCTTGGACATCTTGTGGTCAAAAGCGATTGAAGGATTTGATTTAATTTGATGATTTAATGAGGAAATCGTTTTGTTTTTGCTCTTAACGTTCGCCTTTAGATTGGAGATCTAATCATTAGGAGTTCCAACAGTTGTTTTCTGAAGCAAAAATCTCCTATTCCATTTTAGTGCTTCATTGTTACCGTGGAAACGAGTGGATAAAGGATCATCAAGGAGCTTCCTATTTTCAAGATTTGCTAACAACCTATCTCTTATGTCGATAAAGCGTGATGTCGAATCTAACGAGAGTGGCGTTGCAGATAGCTATAACTCTTATTTAAACAAACAAAGAAAAAGAAAATAAAGTCAAGACTTAAATAATCCATCTCTTTATTATAATAGTAGAAGATTACAACTTAAGTAGAACTGAAATAAAAGGTACAATTTCATTTAACACTTGTTTCACATTTAAAGTTGAGAGACGGCATTCTTGGCTTTATTCAAGGACCTAGCAGAAAGAATAACTGTAGAGTCAAAAGGCACAATAAGTCCTTTTGGAGTAATAACCGGAGGATATTTGCTATAGTCCCACTCCCCGGCAGGAGGACTATCACGACCACATATTAATTTGGTATGATAAGTCCGCATTTCCTTAAGTATCTTCTCTTTTTCTTCACCAAGAAAATTGAAATGGAGATGAGGATGTTCCATGTAAAGTTTTTGCAGATCTCTAAGAAAGAAATATCTGGCTAATTTTGAAGATTTCAAAATTGATGCATTTTCAAGATAATGTCTTCTTAGTCTAACATACTTGCTTAGATAATCTCTAGAAACAAAGCTGCCAGGGGGACATTCATTCTATGATAACGTAATAAAATACAACTAAGCATAAAAAGAAATTAGAACAAGGAAATCATAAACCAATATTATGACATAATTATGATTGATCATACGGTTCATACAAAATCGACTTTGTAAATAACTCTGAAACAAATTTGTCCTTATAATATTTATGTTTTTTCAGAGGCAACTCTTGGGGAATCGATCGAATTCATGGTAAGTTCCAACATGCCCTAGGATGCGAATCAGATCCAAATTTATCCAAATACCTTTTGTATAAATGCCTAAGTAGACCCCTACTAAAATTACCTAAGTACGAGAAATCTACAGTTGGGTGTCTACAATAAGCTTTGTATAGAAAGTTTACCAGAATGTTTCTCTTCAATCAACATCCAAAAAAACGTAATCAACTCCCGATTTTCTTTCAAAAGAGCATCATATCGATGGCGCGCCCTCCTCGGTCATGGGGAAGCTTATTGATTTTTAAAGGATGTTAACACTACCGCACTTCTGTTAAGTCTATGATACTTATCGGAGAGAATATTGTGTTCCTTCAGTTGTTTATCTAACTCCCAATACAAACTATTTATTTCCGCTTGTTTTGTTTAAAGCTTGGTTTTATAGGGGCGAACGGGTTTCCTCCTTATCTAAAATAAAGAATTTAAACTATTATTATCTTGGAA
The DNA here is from genome assembly GCA_030737815.1 of Allium fistulosum. Lineage (NCBI taxonomy): Eukaryota > Viridiplantae > Streptophyta > Magnoliopsida > Asparagales > Amaryllidaceae > Allium > Allium fistulosum. Next base: position 909,359,915 of record CM060907.1, on the reverse strand, counting down.
TCGAAAGTCGTTTAAACAAAGAATTCCATACCTGAGAACAAGAATTGACGCTTGAGAGACCTGCTCTTTGTCTTTTGGTTCATCCACATTAATGTAAACAGGCTCGTCCTGAGGGCCAGAAGGCGCAGGGGATTCAGGTGGGCATGCTTCATGAAAAGGTGGATCAGGATAGACCTTTTAAGAAGTCCTTGTGTTATCATCACCATCTTTTTCAAGAGCATCAGTGTGACCACCCCTGTCACCACCTAAACCTTGACCTCCATCTACGCTGTCATCATCATTGTCATCACCATCATCGTTACCGCCCACTTCCTCGGCAACTTCATCTTTGTCACCTTTATCTTCGGAGTCGGAGTCTACTTCGAAGGAAGGGACTTCAAAAGATAGAATTTTAGAGGCATCGATCTCCTCTCTTTCAGCAACTTCAGCCCCCTGCTCCATTCTTTTAATTTTGTCCATAACCCTGTTGACAATAGCAGGGTTGAGTGAGGGAAAGCTCAAGTCTAGGCATTTATCGACATTGTCGGCGTAAGCGACCATCATAGCATCTTCAAAAGAATTGACAACGATGTCCTCAGGAGAAGTATCAAGGAATTGAGACACCCGCTGCTTCACATAAGAAATAACACTGGTAGCCGAGAGAGTCTTTATTTCTCTTCAGCTTTTTCTCCAAAGAAGATTGTTTTGCTGCCATCCGAGCTTTCTCGTCCTCGGATTCTTTAAGGGCCATTTTCAAGGCCAAATTTTCATCAACAATGAGTTGATAAGCTTTCTCTCCTTAGAAAATATAGATTCTGATGGGGCAAGAGAAGCCATCAATCGCTCTAATTCTATCATAGCCTCAATTTTCTCCGTGGACAGGGAGGAAACTTGACTGTTTAAGTGTGAAATTTCTCCTCAAAGCTTAGACGATTCAGTGGAGGATTTTGATACGTTTTCATGCAATGAGAGCCAACTCTTGGAAATCTGAAAGAAAAAGTATAACATAAGTCAAAAACATAGAGAGAAATAGTAACAATAAAGTTAAGTGAAGTGAAACATACCAAGAGTTGTTATTCTATAAGGGACCGGTAGTGACCCGCCAGATCAAAAACAAAGAAGGCGGGTGAATAAAGGAAAAAGATAAAGAATTCAAGATAGATTGGACTATCTTTTCAAAATCGCTTGAGAGCATGGGAGATGATGGTCTAGAAGGATTCAGCTCTTGGGAAGGGGTCGAAGTCCCTAAATCATTTTGCATATGTTCAATCACACTAGGAGAGCTCGAGATGATAATGCGAGAGAGGGATCAACCTTTGAGGGAGTCTTCTTAGTTTAATCAAGAGAAGCTTCGGTAGTTGGACTCTCTAAAGTTTTCTCAATATCTACAAATTCCCCCTCTTCTCGTGGCGGAGAATCGGGAACTTCAATGATCTTGGCCTTCTTAGGGGATGGCTCCGCCACGGCCGCTTTACCTAGCTTTCTTTTAGCAGCCATCTTTGATCTAGCAATGGCTTGAGACAAAGATGACGCACAGGTTGTAGAAGTAGGGAGAGTTGGATCGGTTATAATTGGCTCAACTTGAGAAGCAGCTACTAAAAATTTAAAAAAATTACAAGTTAGAAAAGCAATTTAAAAGGTAACACAATAACAACCTACAAGTACTACGTTTAAACTTACCAGAATGATCAGGACAGATTGGTGACATTGGAGAAAAATCCTTCGGATCACCAAAAGAAAGGAAGCACTTGCTTAGAGATGTATGTTGAACTAAAGGAGGTTGACCAAGTACCCTCTGACCCGCTGATAGGAGGGAATTCTTTTGTAGATTAGAAGGATTCAACTGGGTTATCTATTTCCAATCCTACTTGAAGCAGCGATCAGCGACTTTACTATTTTCTTATCTTCTTCATTTAGATCTTTAATAGAAGCACCTGACAAAGAAGCATAGATTAGCAAAGGAAAGTAATTAAATGGAAAAATAAAGATTCTGATCAACTTACAAGGGGGAAGAGAAAACCCCACTGATGTTGGAAAAGCATTTAACACAGAAGAACTGCATTTCCCAATCCCTGAATTTGTTCACCCCCTCGGATATTAGCTTTTTGGGGGGATTGGCTCTGAAGTTTTTGTTATTCAAGTTGCTAAGCTTAACCAATCGAACAAGATAGTTCAAGACTTCAGCGTTGAGTGAAGAAATTCCAGACTCCAGTGCCATGGCTTCTAGGGATAGAATATACGTATAAACATTAGGTGATAACTGTATGGGAGCAATACCTAGATAGGTCAGAAACTTGGATAAGAAATCATGGAAGGGTAAGAAGCCTCCATGCCAAATGTGGATTGCGGTATAGGCAAAGTACCCTTCAAGAGGGCTGTGAATGGTGTCGTTATCACTCGGGGGAATAGCTTCCACCCCAGTAATGCCGATGTCATTGAGAATTGCATCCACCTCATCGTGGGTAGATATTAAGGAATGTTTGGAAGTGGCTTCAATCTACTTGGGTGAAGATTTCATCATTGGTATTATGTCCTTCTCTGGTTTTTGGGAAGATTTTTTCAAGGCCATGATTCTGCCAAGTGAAATCATTTCAGTTGGAAATTATAATTCATTATGAAATTAACATTCTTTCAAGGATATTGGAAACCAATTACGACAACTTGAATATCAAGCAAAAATGTGAAATTTCATATTCTTAAAAGAATGTTAGAGTTAGAAAAATGAAATTTGTTGAGCTTTCGACAGTGTCGAAAGGGAGAATAGAAGTTGATGCCCAACGAACACCCTTTAACAATGTCGAAAGTTCAAGGATAATTTTGTTATTGAAGGAAATAATTGAAACCTACACAACATTTGTTAATAAAATATATGCTATCAACATTCAATAAATAAGACAAAAGAACCTTTTGACACTGTCGAAACTCATACACTTAGTTTTTTAAAGAGAGTTCGAATGTTGTTGAAACCCCATATGCCAATTGGGTCAAAAGGATTGAATTTGAGTGATATTGATATAAATAAAAAGGCTTTGAGACATTTTGACAACATTTGTATAATAATGGTCAAGTCCCCAATTAGTTAAAAGGGATGTCGAGTAGGTCGAAAGGGGTATATGGTTTTGAAAGCATACCAACGACTAAGTTTGAGTCGATACAGTAGGTTTCGACTGAGTCGAAACATTTGATTTGATTTGCAACTCAAACAAAGTATAGTATTCTCAACCCAGTTTATAAAAAACGAATGACGAATTTCTAACTCCATACATTCCTTAAAATAAATTACGAAAAAGCATGAATTGAAGGTTTCAATTATGGTTTTGAAAGTATGCATTAGAAAATTGTGTAGCAACACGCATTGGGTAATTTCTTCGAAAGGTACTAGAATACACTAAAGAATAAATATGCTTTCAAAGAAGTCCGCTTCATGTTAATAACCTTAACTTATCAACGAGGTCAATTAAGAGAAGCGCTGGACTACCTTTCGACCTCATCGAAAGGGGTTGAAGAAGCAAAACAAAAATTGTCGCCTTAACCCCTTTTGAAGGGGTAGAAAGGTAAAATTGCAGCGCCAAAATGCGTTTCATACTGCTAAAACTTCTTTGTGAAGAAACTGGAAATTTCCTTGTTCTCCAATTTTGATTTTAACCCAGAACTTAAAAAAAATCAATAATATGAATGCGAATTCAAAATCGTTAACCTTAAAAATCCCCAAATTACAAATTCGAACTTTAAAAGAAAAAATAATATAATGATAATAAATAAATAACAATGACAATATAACCCAAATCAGATGGATTTAGAATGTAAATCGAAGTGACCCATGAAAATGAACAAGGGGATGCTTCTAGGCGAATAAAAAACTTAAGTTATTTCTATATAATTAAAACAGTAATTATGATTTAAACATGATGGATTTTAGAAATCAAAATTCACCATGAAAAGTAAATTCGAAAAGCAAGATAATAAAAAATTACTTTGGATTTGAATTTCTGTGTGTTGGAAATGGAAATTATTTGAAAATTTGAAAACTTTGATTCTTGCTGCAAGTTTCTTCTAATTGCAGATAAGTAAAAGAGGGAAAGAAAGGAACTTGCTTTATAAGAAAAGTCAGCATGGACATCAAACCGTACGATCAAATTTAATTGAACGGCCAGGATTTGTGCATGAATGTGAAAAGGTGGGAAGTCTAATAGGCTTCGAAAGAAGTTAATTGGAAAGTCAAGAGCATCCCTTCACGGGGGGGGGGGGGGGGGCAAATGTTACCACCAATTCCCACTTAAACCTTGTCGAAACCAAAATGAATAAAAGGAAAAAGGAACAAGAGATGACAACACCAACAAAGCCTTTCGAAGGAGTCGAAGGGATGCTACAGCCAAAAGCTAGATGTGTTACAAGCTTTCGAAGAGGTCAAAGTGGTCGAAAGCTACCTTCTACGTCAATGTCTACCTTTCAAAATAGATGCTTTCACCTACATAAAGACGTTTCTTATAAGAGGAGGAGTACCTTTCAAAGGCATCAGATAACAACCCCTCACATGCGTGCCAAACCTTTCGAAACCAAAGGTTTCGCCTTCATTCCAACTACTTAGAAAGATGCCTTGATTAGAACAACCCTTTCGAAAGCATAATCAAGTCTTTCGAACCGGTCGAAGCCTTTAACATCTAGGGAAGGTTTCACATCAATTTGCAAGCATGCATTCGAAAGCTACCTACCGCGTCGAAACCATCAACACTTCAACACCTTCGAAACCCCAGGGAACTACCTATCGACCGAGTTGGAAGCTCATACCTCTACTTCTTGTGACAACAAAGCAACACAAAGAGAAAAGGCGCAAGCACCCCTTTCGACGAAGATGGAGACATTCAAACTCATTCAAAAGCAGTGTAGAGGGATGCGCAAATGTCAAAGGAGATGGAAGGTATATAAAGCCATCTTTCGACCGGGTCGAAATCACTTAGTCGAAAGGTGCTAACCCGCAACTACAAATAAGACCCTTGGGGTCTAGTTTTGGGGATCCGAATTCATTCGCCTTCTTCTTATATTTTCTTAAGTTTGTAAATTTCTAAACCCTAATTTGGAAATCAGATTAGGGGAAGTTGATCAGTTTGTATATCATTAGTTTAATAAAAGCAGGATTTTGATATTGGTGATTAAGCAACTGTTTTGAGGCTATTATTTGATTCAATTGTGTACTGCTTAAATCAAATGAGTCGAAAGGATACCTTTCGAGTGAGTCGAAACCTCTCACTTACTAATACACTTGAGTCCTTAGCTCCAAACCACTACCCACCAAACGCTTACCTTTTAGGGAGTCGAAACCTTAAACTTAACTTGTTTTTCCTTAGCTTTCAGAGTTGAATCCAAGCCATTTAAAAGACTAGCTTTCGACGGAGTCGAAACCTATCCAGTCAAACCATACTCTCGAATCCTTAGTGCCAACCATTAGAGTTTCACAACTTTTTCGAAAGGAGGTTCCGAAAGGATAACCAAACAACTTCAGCAAACTCAAAAGACTTAAAAGAGAGGGATATTAGTATTTCAACTGGGTCGAAAGGTCGTATAAGGAAGAATTTTCACAACAAAGACTTATTCGAAAGGTTAATTAAAGAAAGCAATAAAATCCTAACCTTTTCTACTTAATCAAAAGAAGTTTAGAAGGAAATTTCTACACCTCTAATTCTACTTTGGGGTGTTGGCAAGTTTTCTTGTTAACAATAATGTTGTACCACTTAGTTGATGCGCCTTGGAAGTTAGTAGGGAAAACCTGCAATGCACTACTTTGGATGCATTGTAATGGTCTATCTTGCTTTCGAACGCCATTAGATGATCATCTGGGTTAGTAATTCGATTGTATCTTAAGGAAGGAATTTTGATGTGGGATGGGATTCCTGTGGACATGATTTCATCCGTGAAGAGAGCTTCTCGGTGGTTTTTATTGACTCTTTCATCGAGAGTTCTTTTCCTTTAAGATTAAGCATATCTTTTGCCATTTTTTCGGCCATGTCTCTTAGATAAGCCTTGTCCTGATGGTAATTATTTCTATCAGGTTTATACTCTTTGGAGAGTGAACTTCCAGATTACTTATTTGACTTATCCAATAATCTTCCTTGGCAATTTTCTTTAGCCTTATGGCCTGCCATTGATTTAGGGGAGAGTTTTGTTGCTTTAGCTTCTTGATTTCCTTTCCTCTTTTGTGGAGTCATAGTGAACTTGTCTTTACCTCAATTTATAAGAAAAAAAGCATCCAGATTCCTTCTCGAAGATTCAACTTCCACCCTCCAGTGAACTTGGAAGTTTTGGAAGACTTCCGTGTAAGGATCTTCTCCAATAAATCTTGCATCACTACCACCTGTCGTGTTACATCTTTAATCCTTGCTTCGCTACTAGTAGGCTTTGTTAGCTCTAATGGCTGCCGAGGTTCTATACTCCCCAAGTTGAAATTGGGGATGACATTTTCTTCTAATGTTGCCGTTTGTACGACCTCTTCATTCGGAACATTAATTTGCTTTGATCTACCTATTATCCTGAAAAAACGAAACTTAATGTAATTAATTTATGGGAGAGTTATAGAGAAATGGAGGTTCAAGCCCTTTTTCTAGTGCCAAAATGTTAACCCAAAAATTGGTATAACACACATGATGCCAAGTAGGATGAACTAAAACTCGATTTTAACATGCTTGATGACACGACTAAGCATGGCTTAGTTGGTGTTGAACAAATGGTGTTAAGGGAACAAGATTAGGCTTAACATTCAAAGCCTAGTACAAGATGATGTCATTGAGGAATGGCTCCATGATGCCCATGGACTTTTGGAATAAGGAATTCGAAAGCCTACATGGTCTTTTGGAATAATTTGTTCGAAATCCTGTACGTTCTTTTGGAGTAAGACATTCGAACGTCGATGCCACATGATCAAAGGTGATAAAAGAATAGGCCGTAAATATGTGTGATAGCCCATTGAGCATGTTAATGGACGAGATAGGCAATCCTCTTAGTTCATAGTGCCATGTCCACATGTAAATGGCAAGATAGTGATTATGCATATGAACAGTAGTTTAGACTGAAGCCCTATGAGTTATATAAAATCACGACAAGCTTTGGGTCCAAAGAGCTTTTTCATATGCGTATCCATGTCCAATAATGTCCAATGTGAATAATCAAGGTAATAGGCATATTCAAGTCCTTGTTCATATAATTTGGTCATAAATACAATCAAATCAAGTTTTTCCCTAATTCAATTTAGAGTTACAATTGTTTGTTTTTTAGAGGAGAGAAAATAAATGATCGCCCTTTTCTACTGGCCCCTAGATCCGTATTTATAGGGGTAGAGGGGTTCGGCATGGCTGCTTTATGCCACCTTCGGCAAGCATAACTCTTGATATCAATGGCAATCTCAATGGCGCTTGGCCCCATACTTCATCTTCATTGATCTTCGGTATTGATAAGCTTGCGGCGTCATTTCTATCTTGATAGATTTTATGGACATTGATGGCATTTGTTATCAATATCGCATTGAGGACTTGCGGTGTCCTTTAATGGTTGGTGAAGAGAGATACAACCAAAACACAGCATTAATAACTAACAATTTTGAAGAGACATGGAATTACTAAGAGACGACATTAACCGGAAGTGGCATTGGTGATGAACGACATTGATAACAAGCGGTATCAATAACATGCGGCATAGATAACAAGCGGTATCAACAACAGGCGGCATTGATAACAAGTGGCATTCATAACAAGTGGCGTTAATAATGATCGGCATTGATAAAGGCGGCATCGATAACAGTCGGTATTGATAAAAGGAGCATCAAAATAGAGTGACATTGATAAATGGCGCCATTGATGGATATGCGACATTGATAATAGATTGTATTAATGTAAATGCGGTATTTATAAGATGTGTTATTGATAGGGCATGGCATCAATAACAGGCGACATTAGGATGTAGCCTGGCACCATTATTTATCCCAGCATTATTGAATACTTTGACAAAAACAACCGTACGACATCCTCTATCTATGGCATAACTTATTGTACTTCATTGGTTCAATATGCCCTTGAACCTTAAGGTTAGCATAGTTCCTTGATGCGGCCATCAACATTACATGTTTTCAATTCAACATTATATTTTCCTTAGAAATTATGTGGATAACAAGATATTTATTTTGTATATTTTAGTTAAGAGATGAAGGAGTTATGATAATTTCTATTTCAAAACCCTTATTTTCTTTGTTTGGAGAAGATGAAGAAATGAAGTAATGAAGGAGATGAATTCATTTTAGAAAATACAAAAGCAATTTTGGCTAAAAGACCACCTATCTTCTCTTTTCTTCTCATTTTAGCCATCTTATTTGATTTTAACAAATTTAATATATTTTTTATATATGAATGACATTATGAACACAATGGAATATGTCTTGAATCCTAATCTATCTTTAAAATTTTCTTTTTAAGAAAATTATTATGTTTAGTTCGGTTAAAACAATTTGTTTTTTTTGAACAACAAGAGCATAAGCTCATTTTATTAACTAATATTCCATTACAAGAAATTACAACTTACACAATCCCATTATCATGACAAAATACAGAACAATGCAAACCAAACCCAGTGACCATAATACAATCCAAACATGCAAACTTAGTTACAACATTATGAACAAATAACTCGACTAACCATGAGTCAAAAACCAAACTAAATGCCAGAGTATATAGTACATTGATCATTTCATGCAGCAAGTAATCATCAGAAGTGAAACCAAATCCCATTGCCAGAATAAAAACATTGCCAGCAGCTACTTTCTTCCCTCACAATCCATCAGTCTTCAAATATTATCAATCCTTAAATCCCTCAAAATACTGCCATGAATCATAGAGTAGAGCTGAGATGAGTTCTTGCCTCCAATACCAAATATTCTATTATTCCTTTCAGTCCACACAGCATAGATCAATTTCTTAAGAAGCTTGAGCAAGAGCCTGGTAGAACGTGTCTTCCATCTAGTTGCTTTGAATATATTAAACCATTCAATAGAACTAACAGTAGAAGGCTTATAAAATCGACCATTAGATAAGAGCCTATTCCATATTTGATAAACAAAAAGACATTCAAAAAATAAATGAGTATTAGTTTCAGATTCTGCTTTGCAAAGTACACATAAATCCTCTGAAATAATACCCATTCTACAAAGCCTGTCCTTAGTATTCAAAGCATTTGCCATTACCTTCCACAACAATAGATTTTCTTTTGCTGAACAACCAATGTTCCAAATTCTTGAATGCCTAGGAAAAACAGAATCACTCTTACAAAGATAATTATATACAAGCCTGATAGAGTGGATTTTACCTTTACTTGACCAAATTAGAGCATTATCACTACTGATAATTGGATTATTGGTAATAACAGTCCACAAATTTCTTAACTGAAAGGAGCTGGAGTAAGGTAATACAATACTACCATCATGTATAAATTCATCAACTATAGCTTCATCTGAAATTCTAGAGTTTCTTCTCAAATTATAATCCACTAAAGAACTTAAATCAGACCCTGTTTAGCCCAATAAGAATGCCAAAACGATAAACCTTTAATCAATGCATAATTACATTGTATGAATGGTAAGAAAGTTTCCCTTAGCTTAAGTATACATCTCCAACTCCAACTACAATTTTGGGGTATTCTCATAGTCCAAAAATTTCTCTTGCCAATAAGATTTTGATTAACCCATTGAGACCATAAGTTTTGATCAGATGCAAAAAAATTATTGAAGTAAACAGAAATAGCAGCTTTATTCCACTGGAAAATATTAGTGATACCAAGACCATCATACTTTTTAGCATCAAACAGCTTTAAGAAAGATATGGGTATGAGCTTTTTTGAGAAAGGGTAACCATGCCAAAGAAATTTATTTAGAGCACTTGAAATCATATTAATCAGCTTGATTGGAAGAATGTAGTGTCTTGTCCAATATGTAGTCATAGCCACAACAATTGATTGAATAACAGTGAGCCTACCAGCTTGTGACAATTTATTACAAGGCCATAGCTGCAACCTTGCAATTATTTTCTCAAAAAGTGGCAAACAATTCTGCTTGGTAATTCTAGAACTTATGACAGGTAAACCCAAATAATATGAATTTTTTGGTAATTCCTGAAGCCCTTAGCATTTAATAATATCTATCTTCTTAGGAATAGGCAAACCAACAACAAGTATATTAGATTTTGAGAGATTAATTTGAAGGCCAATAATGGAATAAAAGAATTGCAGAGAAGACATAATACACTGAATATTACTATGAGTAGGCTTTGTGAAAATGATGAGATCATCAGCAAAAAGAAGATGAGTAATGAGAGGTTGTTTACATTTAGGATGAATATCAAGTACTTTCCTTAAAGCTAGATCCATCAACATTGAATTGAGCAATTCCATGACAATAATGAACAAATAGGCAGAAATAAGATCACCCTGCCTAACACCCTGTGCACCTTTAAAATACCCATACAAACCACCCTCTCTCGAAATTGAGTGCAATGGTGATGAAATACAAGTGAAAATCCAAGCTAAAAATGGTTTAGGAAAGTTCATCCTGGACATAATAGCTATGATAGAGCTCCAAGCAATAGAATCAAATGCCTTCTTAATGTCCAACTTTAACATGCATCTAGGAGATATGTTTTTCCTTTCATATCCTAACAATAGTTCCTGAGCTAAGAGTATGTTATCACTAATGGATCTTCCACTAATATAAGCAGCCTGATTATTGGATATAATGGATGGGAGAACTAACTGCAATCTATTAGCCAACACTTTTGAAATGATTTTATAAATGATGTTACAACAAGATATTGGCCTAAAATCAGCAACTGAAGTAGGGTTATCATTCTTAGGAATTAAGGCAATGGCAGTAGTAGAGAGACCAGTAGAAAGTTTATTATTGAGGAAAAAATATTGAATAGCTTTGACAATATCAACACCAATTATATTCCAACTTTGCTGCAAAAAATGAGCATTGTAGCCATCTGGGCCTCCACAACTATTAGAATCCAAGCTAAAAACTGCAGATCTAATCTCATCATCAGAAATGGCACATATCAAAGATGCAGATTGTGAAAAAGATAAGGTTGGAAGGGTTATATCAAATAGAGGTTGTATAGCAGGTTCAAAAGGGTTGGAAGGTGCTAAAATGGAGGAAAAATACCGAATAAAAGCATCATTAATACCATTAGAAGATTTAACCAGATTACCATTCATATCAATAATCTGAAATATGCTTTCTCTAGCTCTCTTAACTTTTAGAAAATTATGAAAGTACTTAGTATTTCTATCAGCTTCCTTCTCCATTCTCAAGTGAACTTTCTATTTAAGGGATAACAATTCTATATCTATAACATGTTCATGTTTCTTTCTTAATTCCAATTCAGCATGTTGTAAAAGAATATCATGTGGTTTAGCATTCAGATCTTCCTGAACCTTAATGAGCTCATTCCTAATATGAGTAGAAAGTTTAGAGTCTTTACCAAAATTAGCTGCAGACCAAACCTTTAAGTGAAATTTGAGAGCCTTCATCTTGAGTGAAACATTAGCTAAAGGATTCCTGCCAAATTGCATATTCCAAACCTGTTTAAGAATAATTGGATAATCCACATGCTTAGTCCAAAAATTAAATTTTTTTAAAGAATGTTTATTTCCACTATTGTCATCAACTCCCCAATGAAAAATTAAGGGACAGTGATCAGATAAAGAAGGCTGAAGAGTATCATAAAATGATTTGGGCCAGACTTGAAGGAAAGGGATATTTACAAAAATATGATCCAATTTACAAAGAGTTGGATTTCCACTTTTATTACTATTTGACCAAGTGAAAACTGAACCAAAAGATTTGACCGGGATTAGATTTGATTGACTGATTGCACTATTTAAAGGAGCAATATCCTTAAGAGACAAGGGACAACCACCATATTTTTGATTACCAGCAAGCATACAATTAAAATCACCACCAATCAACCAAGGATCAGAAGAAGAGTTTAGAGAAGGAAGTTGATTCAAAAAAAGCTGTCTCGATGATAAAGAATTTTGAGCATAAACTGAAGTGAAGAGAAAATTCAAATTAGAGGGCAAATGAACACAATTATAATGAATGAATTGATCAGTGGCATTAATCTTAGAAAGTTTGAAGATTGAAGGATTCCATAATGTTAGTAGTCTTCCATAATTAGATTCAACAAAATTATGATCATGTAACCAAGAAGGTGATATCAAGTTAACAGCCTTGAGAGTAGACTGAATATCTAACTTTGTTTCAGAAACACACATCAAATGAATATCATTTATCTTGATAAAATTTCTAATCTCAACTTGTTTAGAGGGCAATAGCACCCCTTATATTCCAAAAGGCAATATTATTCATTTCAAGGGGAGAGGAGGAAGCAAAGGTGATGGATTTTTCCTTGTATGTCTTGAATGAGAATTACTTTTTGATGAAGATAAAGGAAGAACTTCCTGAGCCTTAAAATCGTTTCCTTTATTCAAATCACCAGAATTGGAGTGAGTGCTAGTATTACCTTTACTCATCATGACTTCCAGACATTCACCTGATTTAGAAGAAGGGGGAAGAATAATATGATCAGGTGGAGATAAATGCAGATAAGGTGATGATGTGTTAGAAGCAAACAAAGGTGGAGACATAAAGCTAAATTGAGAACTGCATGAAGAAGAAACAGAAGTAGAAATACTGGAGGAAATAGATGACAAAACTTTAGCAGTAGCAGAGTCAATTGAAGAGTTAGATAAAGTATCAAAGGAGAAAGATGAAGAAGAGTTTGTTGCATCACAATTATTACCATGTAAACATTCCAGAATAATATCAGGATTATCAGTAGTTGAATCAAGTGAGGAATTTGATAAAACTGAGAAGGCATTTAAGGTTACAGTAGAACTATTTACATTAATTCCTTCACTATTCTTTCCTTTACCAATTTCCATGCTTATTTTAGGATCAACCCTTAATTGAACCTTTTCTTTAGCCACCGTCTCCTTTTTCTTCCATACTCCTTTATTCCTCCTCTCAACATTTTTCCAGCTTTGATCTGTTATGTTATTATTAGTAAATCCATGATCACTTTTGTTCTTATCACCATTCTCAACTGAATTATCCACCTTCTTAACACCACTCTCTTTAGTCTTGTTTATTGACTCACATCTAACAGTATCATGTCCAAAAATTTACAATGCGTACAAATTTTTGGCCTCCAATCATATGACAATTTGATATCTGGACAATTATCTCCCAACTCAGGAATGGCAATAGATTGTGGCAAATCAAAATCAGGTGAAATCTCCACTAAAGCCTTAGCATACTTAAATCTTTGCAGTTTCTCAGTACTACTATCAAAACAAATTAGTCTACCAACATGACAAGCTAACCAATTGATCTCTACAAGCGTCCATAGAATAAGAGGAATTCTATGAAAATGAATCCACACAGGTACTCTTTTGATTTGCGCTTGAGAGATACCAATAGAAGGATCCCATTTAGTAATTATGAACATTCTACCACTTATAAAAATTGGGTCAGAATTAAGAACTCGATCTTTATCCTCTTGATTGGAAAAATTAAAATAGAAATTGTACCCATCGGATTTAAAGTCAACTTCACCCTTAAGTTTCCATGACCTTTTCAAGAAATTAACCACTGTTAAAAAAGAAAGCGTACCATCCAAAAAGAAACCAACCAAATGATTATTCCAGTACTTCAAACCTTCCTCCTTGACCAGATCTGGTAAAACATTGGGGGACTTATCCCTATGGATATCAAAATGAATCGGCTTATATGAACCAGCATTACGAGGGAGAGATTTGAAAAGAGAAGACCAATTAGCTTTCAAAGTAGACGAGACATTCTTGATACAAGATGCCTCAGAAGCAAGCTGATGGGAGACAGAAGAAAGAGGAAGAAATGAGGAAACAGATTGAGCGGAAGAAGATGAAATCGGTGGGACAGAAGAAGATTGAGAGGATAGAGTTGAAGAAGAGGAAGAAACAAGAGGAGGAAACGAAGCAGAATCCAACGAGAAAGAAAACAAGGGAAGAGAAGAGGAGGAAGACGCCATTAGCGAGAGACAAACATCGTTAAACAATTTGTTAGTAAAGGTAAAATATGAGTTGTTACATTCTCCCTCTTAAAAGGTTTTTTCTCTCTGAAATTATCAAGAGCAAAAATATGTACCACACTAAAAACAACATACCCCTCATCATAAACACTTAGCATCATAATATTAAGACTAGTGAATCAATCATGGCAATACAAATCCAGTTTTATACTGGCATGCAATTCTGATCAATTAAATGGAAACACAATACTTGGAGTAGATGGAGTCATACCAGTAAAAGGTTTCAGATTGGAAGCATGTGCTCTTTCGGATCCCAAATACTATTTTTGGAATCTTCACCTCATTGGACAAGAATAAGATTCACAATCTAGTTTCGAAGACTCTTGACACCACTCTCTATAATCCGAAAATGTCCTCTAGGTATTGAAACCTCCAATTCCACTCAATCATTGTACTTGTTTCATGCATACACTTGCGTAAGTATAAAACATTGAACAAATTTTGTACATCGAACATCTTTTTAAGAAGATCAGCTCTATATGTTGGTATTTTATCCGTTCCACAATAGGAAATGGTCCACCGAATCTAGATGCAAGTTTCCTTGAATTGCCAAATCTTAACATCTTTTCAACGGTGATGTTTTAATGAAGATCAAATCATCAATTTAAAATTCAAGGTCGATATTTCTCTTGTTAGCATAAGACTTTTGCTGGTCTTGAGATGCCTTCGTTCTTTTCCATATTAACTTGACTTTCTCCTAAGCCTCATGGATCATATCTGGTCCAAGTATCACCTTATCGGTTGTCTTCCACCAACATGTAGGTGACTTACAAGACCATCCATATAATATTTCAAATGATGCCATACCAATACTAACTTGAATGTTATTATTGTACGCAAACTCAATAAGAGGAAAATGATTCTCCTATGGTCCTCCAAAATCAAGAGTACAAGCTCTCAACAAGTCCTCGGGTATGCAGTTCACTCTCGGTTTGGCCATTGGATTGTAATGTTAGGTCATTCTCAAGTTCAATTTTATGCCTAATGCATGCTGCAAGCTCTTTCAAAACTAACTCATGAAATATGGATCGCGTTCGCTCAATATGCTACAGAGTACACCGTGAAACCTCAGTATATCATGTACATACAATATTGCCAAAGATGTAGCAATTGTCAAAACCTTCACCATAACATAGTGAGCTCTTTTTGTAACGACCCGTAAATTTTAGTGGTTTTATTTATTAAATTAATTGAAATTTGTGAAATTTGAAAATATAAAATTTTGAAATTTAAATTTGATATCTGAAATGCGTATGTTTTAACATAGCAACTGGTAAATTTTCATCAGTTAATTTTGAAGTTTATTTTCTTGTGTAATTTTATTCCAATTTATATCAGTTAAAAATTGATGATAATAAAAGTGTTCCGAAACCTAAATTTGTCAACATGAGAAAATTTATTTAGAACACTCTGAATAAGACTGCGTGATTCGATTTGCAAATTTTGAACGTTTCTAGCTCCATACGGATTTTTCCGTACGGAATAGAAACGTATATCAATATCCGTATCGATACCCGTATCTGAAACCTTTTGATATCCTGTGACTTTTCACTTTTACTGTGTAAACCAAGGGCCATTGGGTTTTTAAAATTCTTAGAAATCAGTGTGACTTTTGCAATTCCAATAGTTTCAATTGAGAATAACGTTTTATAAAACGTATATTTGTTAACCGGTTCAATATGGTTCATTTGTTTCCAAATAAATATAATATAAAACAGGGTAAAGTTATTGCCTTTTCATCTTTCATTTTGCCTGCCTTTCTCCATTTCGAAAACCACCCTTCGCTATGGCTTCGGCAGCCAAGTAACCCACGTCCTCTCAAGCAGCACTCAACCGACCACTTTGGCCACCTCACAGCTAATTCCCCTACCCTCTCTTTTCTCTCGTTTTCTAGACCGACCTGCCTCTTTTCTTCTCCTCCCATCACCGAACAGCATGCCTCCGCCTTGGCCACCACGCGACCATCACTGCTTCAAATTCCATCACCACGTTTGGCGTGAAAACTTGCCACTTCCTCCATGACCGAAGCCCACGCTCTACCACACACTGTGCCAAGCTCCTTTGCCGAGATCCCAGTGTGCAGTCTATATATATATATAGTAAGTAGTTATATATTTTTATTTTTTCTTTCTTTAGAATATATACTCATATGTTCGAGTGTGTGTATATATATATATGTGTGTATGGATAAATTTATAATCTGTTTTTATAATCTGTTTCTATATAAAAGTTACAAAAATACATATATTTTGCTTATATGAAAGTATACACGATAGAATCTTTACTGTGAAGGATATAAACAGTGAGATTGTATGTTATATACTAATCTGTGTAGATATATATTATATTATATATGTATATAAGTCGTATAACCTATTTTATAACTACTCTAGTATGACTTTACATATTATTTTTTTAGTTATATGTTAGTTCATATGCCAGTTTGGAGTTGGTTTATCTAAACAGATATATTTATATGTCTACAATTCTATATATTCTAGTATATATATACAAAGCTTTGAAATTGTATATATTTTTCCAATCTAGAGCTACTTTGTTCCTTTGTTTTATATCTTTTGTATATATATCTATATTTCTTTTATAAAGGTCTGCATACATATATTGTAAGCATATATTTTGATTTTCTGTTTGTATATGTATATATACTTAACTTGTATTTATATTTTGATTTTTGGTTTATATATATATACATTGTATACAGTTAGTTATCAATGATAGTTTGGTTTAAAGTGTTATATGGGATACGTTGATACTTTCGAAATGAATAAATTTGATATATGGTATTGTGTACTTTACATAAGAATATATGTGTAAATATTGGTCTGGAAATGTATATAGATTTTTGGTTTCTGTCATATGTATATTGGTTATAGCAGTGATCGACTTTTGGAAATGTTGATGATATATACATAGTATATGTATGTTATACATATATCGGTTTTAATATAAAATGTATGTTAGTGTACATATCTGCTTGTTCATATTTTTAAAATACACATATATAATAGTTTGGTCTAGTATATTATTTTTGCTATAGTTATATATATATATATATTGTTAGTATATCTATATATATGCTCTGTTATATACATATTTTGGTGCTTTATGTATATATATTCCACCTTGTATTTATATAAGCTGCTACACTGTGTTATATATTTTAAGTATTCTATGTCATTTAAGTATATATATATATTATGTCATATTAATATTAGTATTGCAAACCGTATAAATATATTATAATATCTTGTTCTAGTTATCCATTGTTTTAAATATGTATATAAAGTTATGCATTGGATTTATATAATAGTTTATATATACGTATGGATATCTTGTGATTTAAGCCTATATAAATATTAATGTTAAATATATATATCGTATACATGTTGATTTTTTTTATATAGGAGTTTAATTAAAACAATGATTTTAAATATATATATATATGTTATTTTAATATTTGTTTAAATTTAAACTTTTGATTTCATGGGAATATATATATATATTCTGTTTCTATCAAGCTGACTCTAGGTATTTCTTCAATTCTAATTTATCAGCTTTGTTCATCGATTCGTGCCCATCTCACTTTGCTTTGGAATTCGTGTTTGGATTCGTAACTCAATTTCAGTGTATATTCCCTCTAGCCTCGAAAGGTGAGCAATCACTCACGATTAACGTTCTTATATTTATTAAATTGATTTCAATTGAAACGTCAATTGGAATATGCTGCTGTTAGTTATTTACATTGTTATATATGCTATTATCTATATCTGTTCACCTATGACATCTGACCCCATTATCTGTTATTTATATTGATGATTTATGCCTGCTATGTTATTATCATATCTGTTATCACTCTGCAAGTTCCCTGTTAATATAGATTTCACTATGGGTTGAAATGATACATACCCAAACGGACTTTAGAATAGGAGAAAATCATTATGGGTCGAAATGATAGACCCAAGCGATTTTCATTTGAATTGAAATTGGGATTGCGGGTTAAAATGATATATACCCGTATATATATTTTAAATTGCGGATTGAAATGATAAATATCCGTATCACTTGACCATAGGATAGAAAATTATATACAGACACCGTTGGTCTATATATAAAATGATTTCTACGGTTTTGAAAAGAAATATATTGTTTTGATAAATATTGATTCTCACGATTTATTAAAGTTGATTTAACAAAGTTGATATATAATATGTTTAAGTATTTATTTAAAATTTATATTTTCGAATATAGAGTTTGTAATGATTAGGGTAGTAAAGATAAATTTGAAATTGATTTGAAATTATATTTATTTAAGAATTTTACTTAAATAAGTTTGATTTGGAATTTATTGAATTTGAAATTTTAAAAAAGTGTTTTACAACTTGAAATTTGATTAAAAGCGACTTAAATGGATATTTCAAGCTTATATGAATTTAAATGGGATATTTTGTAAATTGAAGTTGTATTCAAATGATATTGAAATATGGAATATTTGAAGCTTTGAAATATTTTGAAATTGAAATGGTTTATTGTGGTTCATATCGGTATTTGAAATCGATATAACTTGAAAATGTTTAATTGAAATGGGAATTGAAATTGATGATTTAGATTTGATTAAATTTGAATTTGGAATTCGAATTGATTTGAATCGATTTGTGAAAGTCGAGTAAAGTATTTTATTTTATAAAGCAATTTTAGGTTATATTTTAAAACTATGGATATTTTACTTTATAAACTATTTTAATATAAATCATTTTTTTATATAAATTATTTCATTATAAACTATTTTAACTTATAACTATTTATATAAACTATTTTTATTTATAAACTATCTTAACTTATAACTATTTATATAAACTACTTTATTTATAAACTATTGTATTATATATACTAATTTTAATATCTAAACTGTTTAAGAGGAAAGTGTTATGATTTCCAAAATGCTATAATTTCCAAGTGTTATGATTTCCAAAATGCTATGACTTCAAAGCTGTGATTTCCAAAGTGTTTTGATTTTAAAAGACTATGATTTCGAAAGCGTTATAACTTTGGAAAATGGTATGATTTTTGGAAATGGATATATTTGAAATGGAAATGATATCGTATTGATTTGATTTGAAATGAAAATGATATTTTGGTTTTGAAGTATAAACTATTTTGAAATGACCGCAGTGTTATAATAACGTTTGGTTGTTAAAGAGACCGGGATCAGATATGGACATACTCTCTGTCGATATCGAAAACCACTTTAACAACTGTGTACGCGGTGGAGATTCTAGAATGAAGTAGGATGGTGGCGACGATTCCTATTGAAGTATATACGTGGACCCGACTCCCGTGAGTTGGCATAAGGTGGCTAAAACAGGAGCGATCGATGGGCCAATGAGGTAGCACCTCTGATCGGTCGCATTTCTTCGATATCATTCTATTACTTTGTGATTGATTTGGTGGCCACCCTTCGATTTTGATTGGGAGAGTGTTCCGAGGTGGGCGGTAGTGACTGCTATGCGTTTCCACCAGCCCTGATGCGTAATTGGTATATCTACCCTAGCATTGCCTAGTTGTGCCATGTCACCTACCATATCGAGCTTTACTACGAGTTTGGATTTCTCCCGTAGCCTGTGAAGTATTGAGGGTAGCCCCCGATTTGGGAGTATGCTAATACTGGATAGACTACTGGGACTATTACGTGTTAAGGGCTATATGGGTAACCCCTTGACGCTATTAAAAAGTAAGTTTATTTTATATTAGACATTATTATAATAGCTTATATTACTACATAATAGATAGTTTAACGGATCCTTAGAGGATGGTTATCCCAAACATCCTTTGAGTTACTTGTATTTCAGTTGATATTTCACTTGAGTTGGATTTATTGATATAAGAATGTTAATCCTGACTCGAGTGTTTTGTGTTTTGCTTTACGCTCGGGTCAGACTGAGTGATACAGTATTCGAGACTCACCTTTAGAGTTGGAGCTTCGCTTGGAGATCCAGCTATCTATCTTGCTTTCAGTTGTTCAGTTGATTCCAATGATGTATTCAGATCTTGTATTTGATTATTGTATTGAGACATCTATGTATTCGTGACTTCTGTTGTATCTTGTTTAACTCTGTTATATATATATATATAGTAGCTTCATGAACTACTATTCATTTGTTTCCGCTGCATTATTGTTATATTCTCTGTGATATGTGATTATTTTATTTACTGTATATGTTGAGTTTTGCCAAATTTAAATTAACAATCTGATATTTTGAGCAATTCAAATCCGACATGTATGGGTGCGAATGGTTGAAAATTTCAGGTCGTTACACTATTCATCAATCGGACTACAATGACCAATATGCTCTCTTTTCCACTCTGACTTTGTGAAAAACCGTTTATGAAGTTCATTGAAATATGTAACAACCTACACCTTAATAGGCTTGAATTTCGACTAAATTGAAACCCAAGTCCATTAGGGTACGGATCGTTGATTTTGATAACCTGTAATAACATAAGTATATCAATATAAACGCACAGCATAATTGAAAAATATAATATAACATACGTATTGACTAAGGTTACTACCTTGAGATATTATTCCTTGAATATTTAGTTACCTTGTCCACACCGAGCATGAATAAGAAGACTTCAACATCTGCAATTCCCGTCTTGCTCCAGTATCTAATCCTTTTATATCTAACATTTAGGGTGTTATGAGGATGAGGGTCAGAACAACGTTCTGGTGATTGGAAAATTACATACTTTACTCATCCCATTAATTTATGCCGATTGGTTTCCATTTAAGTGTTATGTCTATTAGTTATGGCTAATCTGTTAAACCTTATGTGCACGTACGATATGCCTAACTTAACCTTCTCCATGGTATAACTATATAAGTATATGCCTATTTGCATATATGACTAGTTGTTTCACCACCCAAAATCCCCAACCACTTAGTACTTCTTAAATAGGGAGGAGGTGAACCCTATAATGGCTACTTAATACCTCAGTCTCAAAGCGAGCCCTATGCAACATAACTGCTAGTCAATCGGTCCTAAATATAGAGACCGATGACATAAGGCTTTATAATAATTGCCATATTACTAACACATCTCAACTCAACAACTTACCCTCAACTGTAAGCCAAAGGCCCCTTCCAATCCCATGCAATTATCGTCAATTATGTCATAACAATGTAAGAGATATTACCCAAGCTACCTAATACCTTTTTAGTGGGAACTAGGAAGACTTTAACCATTTAATACCTGCATTTTTGGTAGGTCCATGTTATTTAATACCTATCCCAAGGAAGACTCCTCTCCAAAACTATCTTGCTGACATCGTATTGAATCACATTAGGCCACTTAATACTTCTTTATGGGAGAGGCGGACCCTATAATAGCTACTTAATGCCTCAAATCCAAAGCAGACCCTTCCCGAGATATCCACTACCATGCCTAACCACTAACCCCGACCATTTAATACTTCCTAAACAAGGAAAAGGTGGACCCTATAATAACTACTTAATACCTCCGTCCAAGAAGTAGGTCCTACGTCCTATGCATATCTTTTCACTACGAGTCCTATGGTTGGAGAAGTCTCACATCAGTAGTAAGTATGCATAATTGCTGGTAGCCTCTAGGTGAAGGGCAGACTTCTGTTGTGTAACTCTACCGACATCGCATCCTAACCCACTAATCTGAAACAATCACCTAAAGCCTAAATGTTCAGCTAAGCCCACTTATTCACGCTTGTTCTAAACGAATAATTGAAGTTATATAATTTTATACTATGAAAATTATATTGCCTTTTACGTATATTTAATAGAATTAAGTATAGTATTAATATTTACGCTGCATAATTATTCCTAATTTATATGCTTAGACTTTGGTTTCCTTGTAATGTCTAATAAATGTCCACTACATGTAATAATTGGTCATTAATGCCAAAATTGGACAATCTCTAATCAATCCTTATTTAATTCATTTAATCTATTCACCAATTTCAAAATCCATTATTATGCCTATTCAGTTTCCCTATAAATACCGTATTAAACTCCCTAATTATTCCCTTTTAATGCCTTTTTAACTTTCTATTGGTTACAAATTTATTGCCAATTAAATATATAATGTCCATAAATCATAGTCCTATAATTACTACGTTGTTAATAACTAATATGAATATTGTCATAAATTACGCTATTTATATAATTTTATTTTTAAACGTTAAGAGGGATAATACGTGTTTATTTATTATTTATAATTCTACCTATTAATTTCTAAACTAGAACATTCCTCTCCATGTTTTAATATATTAGAGCTGTAGGTTGCGGAATAATGGATATTAAAGCTAATTTAACACTAGGGTGGGGGATGAATAGTATTTTTTGGCTTATGTAAATCTTTTTTAATTTTTTTTTAGATTAATATCAAACCATATATTAACAATACAGATTTTTACTAACAATCAATCACAGATGCAATCATAGATAAATATAAAAGAAATAAAGTAAAATAGAAGAGAAGGCACCAGGAATTTTATACTGATTAGGATTAACCAATTCTATATTCGGTCCGTACAATTGCTTGTACAGATTTCTTTTCAGTCGCCAACCTTAAACCAGGTAGAAGGAAAATCAGAATACAATCTCGATTTTTAGGCTATGAGACACACCCTCCTGTATTACGAATCTAGGGCAAACTCTCTTTTTTTACCAAGCAACAAGTTCACCCGCTAGATTTATCGAGCTACTAAGCATACCTACTTGATTTGAATGGACAACAAGCACACCCACTTGATTTGAATGGGCAACAAGCACAGCTAAACAAACAGGAGTAGAGTTGTTGATTTAAAATACAAATAGTTGTACTTTGGATATAAGTAACCTGTAGCCCTTCTAATAGCAGTTTGATCTTTGAAATAAGAGAGTACATGCGGATGTTTGAATAGTTTGCAGAGAGCAAAGTAGAATTTGTATTTAAGAAAATATATAGAGAGAGTGTAGAGAAAGAAGAAGATAAAAAGTTAGTTAAAAAAATTATTTTCTAACCCTTTATATAGTGTTTGTAAAGATATATCTATTCGTGAAAAGATATAATAAACAATCAGAACTTTATAAAATGAAAAAGACATCTTTTCACTGGTTTAAATCATGTTTAAAAGGAAGTGTCTATTCATAAAGAGATGTGATCGAAAATCAAAATTTTAAAATCATCTCCTCAACGGTCCATTTGCCGACATATGAAAATATGTATGTCGACATATGCTAGTGAAATTTAAAAATGTTTCTATTTTAAATTGTTTTAAAATTCCTATACTTTGTAAAATAATTTCAACATAGTTTTTACATATTTTTGAACTCTTAAAAAAACTTTTATAAAATATGTAAAAATATATTTTGAATTTAAAATAATTTTGTTTAAAATATCAAAGATAAGAAATTTGTGATAAAGATCGAAATCTGCTATCAGGGACTTCAATAATTTGTTCTAATGACTCATAACTATACATTAAATTCTTGAGCTCTTCAAATCTTTGTCTTTGAACTCATGAGTCTTAAGATCTTTATCTTGGGTCTTTATACTATACAGTCTTTGATTTATCACTTGTATAACATTCTGCACTATATATTATATAACTCGACAAAACATTAGTATCTTTATATGGTTTTTGTCATCAAAATTAATAATTGAGGTATTAACAATCTTCTCATTTTTGATGATGACAACCATTAAATATTCCTATATATAAAATATGATATAGCTCCCTCTAAGATGCATAACTCCTCCTAAATATATGCATGTGTATATTTTATATTTTTCTCCCTCATTGTCATTAACGAAAATGGGTGGAAAAACCAATACTCCCCTTAAAATATGATATACTTATGAATTATGGAGTAAAATCAATATTTAAATTCTAAGCAATTTTAGATACGTGTTTAAAATTTAAATGACCAAACTTTTTGTGCCAAATTCAAGGGTTACTAGGTTCAGCAAAAAGATAAAGATTGTTATTACACACTTTCATACTTAAGATGTAAATATTACGTTCCCTAATACCATCAAAGATAATGTTAGACCTATTATCCTCGATGTAACAAATATCTTTTTCAAACTTAATTTTAATACCCTTAAAACATAATTAATTAACACTAAGAAGGTTATGTTTCAAGTTTCTAACTAGAAAACATTAGAAATAATAAGAGTTTTAGAGTTACCGACATTGCCGATGCCAATCAGATAACCTTTTGAGTTATCTTCGAAGTTTTCCAATCCACCATCTTTGTAAACAACATCTTTCAAAATCTCCAAATTTCCAGTCATGTATCTTGAGCATCCATTGTCCAATATCCATTTGTCCTTCTTGATTTCTAATGTATGAATATCAAGTGTCTATTCACCATCAGCCATATAATGTACTTGTTCCTGCAATTCAAAATTATACCTTTCCAAAATATCAAGCGACTTTTCAAAATAATTAGTTTCTCATCTATTTGAAAATAACATATTGGTTTCATAAAATTGTTTTTCTATAAAAGTGTTAAAAAGAGCACTAACAATATTACTTGCCATTTAAACTTTTCAAAAACCAAATTATGAATTTGTTAAAACTTAGTGCCCTGATACCAAATATGGGCTGCGGAATAATGGATCTAAAGGATAATTTAACACTTGAGGGGGTGAATAGTGTTTTCTAACTTATGTAAATCTTTTTAAAATTCTTTCAAGATTAATATCAAATCATTGATTAACAACATAAATTATTACTAACAATCAGTCACAGATGCAATCACAGATAAATATAAAAGAAATAAAGTAAAGTAAGAGAGAGGACACCAGGAATTTTATACTGGTTCATATTAACCAATGCTACGTCCAACCATATACAATTACTCGTACAGATTTCTTTTCAATCGCCAACCTTAAACCTGGTAGAAGGCAACCAGAATCATGATTTCAAGGCTACGAGACCCACAATCCTGTATTACGAGTCTGGGGCAAACTCTCTTGATTTACAAGGAAATAAGATTATCCTATCGGGCTACTAAGCATACCCACTTGATTTGAAAGGTCTATAAGCACACCCACCTGATATAAATAGGCAATAAGCACACCCAAACCAATAAGAGTACTTTTATTGATTTGCAAATAAAACAGTTGTACTTGGGGCAAGTAACATATAGCCCTTCTGATAACGATTTGATCTTTGAATTGATGAGAGAGTGCATGCAGATGTTTGAATAGTTTGTAGAGAGCAAAGTAGAATTGTATTTGAGAAAATATGTAGAGAGAGTTTAGAGAAAGAAGAAGATAAAATATTAGTTAAAAAAATTCGTTTTTAACCATTTATATAGTGTTTGAAAAGATGTATCTATTCATGAAAAGATGTACCTATTCATGAAAAGATGTAACAAACAATCACAACATTTGAAATTAAAAGGTACCTTTTCACAGGTTTAAACCGTGTTTAAAAGGAAGTGTCTATTTGTGAAGAGATGTGATCAAAAATCAAAATTTAAAAATCATCTTCCCAACAGTCCATATATCGACATATGAAAATATGTATGTCGACATATGCTAGTAAAATTTGAAAATGTTTTTATTTTAAATTGTTTTAAAAATCTTATACTTTGTAAAATAATTTGAACATAGGTTTTACATATTTTTGAACTCTTAAAAAACTTTTATAAAATATTTAAAATATATTTTGAAATTAAAATAATTTTGTTTAAAATATCGAAGGTCAGAAATTTGTGCTAAAGATCGGAATCTGCTATAAGGGACTTTAACAATTTATTCTAATGACCCATAACTATACACTAAATTCTTGAGTTCTTCAAATCTTTGTCTTTGAACTCATGAGTCTTAAGATCTTTATCTTGAGTCTTTATTTTATACAATCTTCGATTCATCACCTATGTAATATTCTGCACTATATATTATATAACGTGGCAAAACATTAGTATCTATAATTTATATGGTTGTTGTCATCAAAATCAATAATTGAGGTATTAACAATCTCTCTCTTTTTGATGATGACAACCATTAAATATTCTTATATATAAAATATGATATAACTCCTCTTAAGTTACATAAATCCCCTTAAATTTATGCATGTGTATATTTTAATTTTTTTCTCCCTCTTTGTCATCAACAAAAATAGATGAAAAAACAATTCTCCCTCTAAATATGATATACTTATGAATTATGGAGTTAAAATCAATGTTTAAATTCTAAGTAATTTTAGATAAGTGTTTAAATTTTAAATGACCAAATCTTTTATTCCAAATCCAAGGGTCAGTAGGTTCAGCCAAAAGACAAAGATTGTCATTAGACACTTTCATACTTTAAATATTACGTTTTCTAATACCTTCAATGATAATTTTAGACTCATTATCCTCGATGTGGCAAATATCTTTTTCAAACTTAATTTTAAAACCCTTATCACATAATTGATTAATGCTAAGAAGGTTGTGTTTCAAGTTTCTAACTAGAAAAACGTCAGAAATAATAGGAGTTTTAGAGTTATCGACATTGCCGATGCCAATCACATAACCTTTTGAGTTGTCTCCGAAGTTAACCAATCCACCATCTTTGTAAATAATATCTTTCATGATCTTCGGATTTCCAGTCATGTATCTTGAGCATCTACTGTCCGGTATCTATTTGTTCTTCTTGATTTGTGATGTATGAATATCAAGTGCATGTTCACCATCAGCCATATAATATACTTGCTCCTGCAATTCAACTTTATACCTTTCCAAAACATCAAGTGACTTTTCAAAATAATTAGTTTCTAATTTATTTAAAAATAACATATTGGTTTCATACAATTGGATTTCTATAAAAGTGTTAAAAAGAGTACTAACAACGTTACTTGCCATTTAAACTTTTCAAAAATCAAATTACGAATTTTTGAAAATCCATTACTCTGATACCAAATGTGGGTTGCTGAATAATGGATCTTTTTAAAATTCTTTTAAGATTAATATCAAATCACAAATTAACAACATGAAGTTTTACTAACCATCAGTCATAAATGCAATCACAGATAAATATAAAAGCAATAAAGTACAGTAAGAGAGAAGACACCAGGAATTTTATACTAGTTCGGATTAACCAATCCTACATCCAATCCTGTACAATTGCATGTATAGATTTCTTTAAATCGCCAACGTTAAACTAGGTAGAAGGCATACCACAATAAAATCTCGATTTCAAGGCTACGAGACACACCTTCCTATATTATGAGTCTGAGGCAAACTCTCTTAATTTACCATGCAATAAAATCACCACTAGATTTACCGGGCTACTAAGCACACCTACTTGATTTGAACAGGCAATAGGTACACCAAAACAAATAAGAGTAGAGTTGTTGATTTCCAAATACAAACAGCTATACTTGGGATACAAGTAACCTATGGCCCTTCTGATAGCGGTTTGATCTTTCAATTAATGAGAGAGTATATGTAGATGTTTGAATAGCTTGTATAGAGCAAAGTAGAATTTGTATTTGAGAAAATATGTAAAGAGAGTTTAGAGAAAGAAGAAGATAAAACGTTAGTTAAAAAAATTCATTTTCTAACCCCTAATACAGTGTTTGAAAATATGCATCTATTCATGAAAAGATGCAATAAAAAATCACAAGTTTTTAAAATTTAAGGCATTTTTCACTATTTTGAATAGTATTTAAAAAAAAGTGTCTATTCGTGAAGAGATGTGATCAAAAATCAATGTTTAAAAATCATCTCCCCAACGCTTCATATGTCGACATATGCTAATGAATTTGAAAATGTTTTTATTTTAAACTGTTTTAAAAATCCTATACTTTGTAAATTAATTTGAATACATATTTTTGAACTCTTAAAAACTTTTATAAAATATTTAAAAATATATTTTGAAATGAAAATAATTTTATTTAAAATATCATAGATCAAAAATTTAGGATAGAGAACATAATCTGTTATCAGAGACTTCAACAATTTATTCTAATGACTCATACCTATACACTAAATTATTGAGCTCTTCAAATCTTGATTTTTGGACTCATAAGTCTTCACATCTTTATCTTGAGCCTTAATACTATATAGTCTTCAATTCAACATCTGTTTAATATTCTGCACTATATACTATATAACTTGGCAAAAAATTGATATCTATATTTTATTTGGTTGTTGTCACCAAAATCAGCAATTGAGGTATTAACAAGAGCTGCCTTTTCAAAAAGGATTACCATTATAACTTTCCATAAATTAACCAAAAGTGAGATCTTTGCTTCATTTGAAATTAGAAGAAATTATCTCTTTTCTTTTATTGAAATGGACAGTGAAAACTATGGAAAAAAATATCCATATCTTACACATCTCTTTCCCTTTTTGGTATACCCTTGTTAATTCAAACAAAGCACTTTTATACTTATTTTGAAATTGGATAATTTATGAAAATTATACGGAGCCCGCTCTAAATAAACCAAAACATAGAAATCCACATTCCAAGTCAACTTGGGCAACATAATTTACAACCTAATTATGGATCAGAAATAAAAAAATATTCTACAATAATAATTATTTGGAACTAAGTTCAAATTTCCAAGTTAGGTTGTACATACTATTCCTATTCCAATTATATATTTTATTGAATATGTAAGCGATATTCCTATAAATTTGTTTTAAGCCTATAATTCATCAGATCTTATTTAGGCATAATAATTAAATAAAATCCAACGATATAAATTTCAGTGTTATAAATAAATTATATAATTTCCCACTCACCTTTTGAGCTTTCCAAATCTCCAAATCTGAATCCATTCCTTTACTTGACTCCTTTTCCTTTCTAATCCAAAAAAATATGTATAACAAGGCATATACATACTACTAGAATTACATATCAGAGAAGTGATTTAGGGTTAAGGGGAATATATATTTATAATTATAAAAATGACCTTTTTCTGCAGTATTGATTCGCTCCTTCTCTTCTTCTCTTTTATTTTTTACCCTTCTCCGATTATATATATATATATATATAATATTTTATAATTTTTAGAAGAAGTGAAGAAGAGAAAGTAGCAGAGCGTCACTGCTTGGATAATAAATATGAGAAGAGAAGTGAGGGGTTAGACCTTTATTTATAGGCACACAAATCAATTATAACCGTTAGATTAAAATAATTAAATCCGGGCCATTGGCCAAGATTCAAAACTTACCCACCACGTTCAAACCGGGGCCGCTCCCCTATAAGCGATCGACCGCTAGCGGTCGACCGACCCAAGGAGAGGGTCGACCAGTGAGGTCCCATATTTAATGTTATTTATTTCCTTTTTTAATTATTTTCGCTCTGAAAACTTCAGATGCCGATAACTTTTTCGTTTGCGCTTCGATCGCGAAACTCCAAATATGAAAGATTCTCAGAAAAATGCCATGAACACAATGGTATAAATTTTGTAGCCAAATTCCAACATTTACACAAATTCCATTTTTGGAGCCTTATTAATTATTTGTTGATTATCGTTAATTTTATGGGTTGTACATTCTCCCTCATTAAAAGAATTTCGTCCTCAAAATTTCCCAAGGGTTGAATCATGTAATATAGCACACAACCAACTAAGCTATCCAAACCAATTAGTGTACAACCAATTTTACCTCTAAACGTGTACAAGTGCATGATGTATCACAACATATAAAACATGTATGTAGAATGACTCTAAATCGGTGCCTCCTAGATGAATGCATTTTTTTTAAACATTTTGAAAATATGATGCAAATAACCTAGATATACTAGCAGTTCTATTTGTATGCAAGTTTTCAAAAATTCTTTTTCACATAATAATTTCCACACTCCTATGAGTAGGAGTATGGTTCAACCAATTTTGCATCCAATCCCTACCATCCAAAACCTAGCACACAATTTTTAACATTCAAAAATTTTAAAATCCAGTTTCTGAATCTATACTCCTATGTCGGAAAGGAATTTTGATGGAAAATTTTACAATTTCAACCTTCTTTTGGATACCTATTCCATTGTACCTTGGAACCTTTTCTTTTTCCCCCAAATTTTTTCCAACTTTTCCAAGTACAATTTGCATGTTAGGTTTATATCTGGAAGTTAAAGCGTAATTCTCTTATGCCCAAGTTTTTTTTTACTATTAACAAGGTATGAAAATAGAAATTCCAAAGCTAAAATAGCCTTTTCCCTTGTTATTAAATATGTTTAGTATACTGCCACCCTTGTCAGACAGTAAAATTCATATTCACTAACACGTCGACCCATCCTACGTTACGCATATAACCCTAGAAAATTGAAAAAAAAATCATTTTCCATCAAAAATCCTTTTCCTTTTCCAATCAAACTTGCAAAATAGTTTGAAAAGTAAAATTCCCAAATGCATTTAAACACCATTTTATTATATTCTTTTTTTCAAAAACACTTGGCTCGAATTTTGCTAAAACATTTGAATCCAACTTCTTAAAAGCATTCAAACATAATTTTTCAAAACATTTGCCGCCCCATCCTTAAAACAATCAGGTCACGTCTTAAAGTAATTGGGACTCGGTCTATGAGCTAATGTGTATGATTGACCCTAGTATTGTGCAGTTAATCTTAGATTTGTACAACCTATTCTTTTCTTTTACTGTAAACAACAAACTACCTACAAGCGTATTATAAATTTTAGCATTTAAGGCATAAGGACAGTGATCCATGATTTTGTAACAACCTTTCCCTGTTCTTCATTCGCTAAAATTTATTTTTTCAAAAATCCTAAGTTTTTGGTATTTAAGCATTTTTAATTTCTAATTGATAACTTAATTTCCTAATTTATTTTATGAACATCCAATCTTACCTACAATTTATCGCTAGTTAAGTGTCCTTATGAGATCTCCATATTTGCACTGTTTTCTATTATATTTATATATAGCGGTCTAATCCCATCCATCAAATCAACACAGTTATATTATAGGAACATATCTCATGTTATATCGTATGCTTTTCTAATAACCTAAGGGAGAGATAACTAGCGATTACAACCTGAAAACCCTAAAAGAAAATTTTGTTGGAAGCTGCCATTCATCATCAACTGGTGTGAATGATGATATGGCCTAAGATGGACATTGCTAGTATGATTCCACTATCACCCACCATCCTTAACTCTCCTTCTTGGCTTCTCATAAATGCTACACATCCATTACTTTGATCATTGTATCCAATTATGGGGTAAATTGTGCATTCCCACTGTGAAGTGGGTAAGAAATACGACTTTGCACATTTAGAACAATTCATCAGAAAATTGGTTTGGTGGAATAGCTCCTACTACCTATTTTGCTTTGATCAATCTTTAAGTCAATCAACATCTTTTATGTTTGTTTGCCATCATATTACTTTCTTCTCTAACCATACAATTATTTTCTCTCAATCAAAATCTCTTAATAGTATCTTCAAACTCTGGTACCATTCCCCAATCCTTTAAGGGTTCTTCTCATGGCTTCCTCACATCTCTAATAAAATATTCCCGGGTTTATACCAACATTCCTCATATTCAACAAGAATTCTTTATTGCTAACCTACGAGCATTCATAGATATTTTATTCATAGCCTAAAACCTTTACCCCATCTTACATAGGTAGTGATTCATATCTACACCATATTAACAATTTGGTTTGGTTCCCATCATTCTTTATAAAACTAAAATTTCATAATCATGAAGTACCTAATCCGAAAACTTTATCTTTAAAAATATAAACATAGAAACCTGTTATCAAATTCAAAAATTATTTGGTTCCAAAAAGGAACCATGAAAACTTTTCCTTTTCTAACTGATTTTACCTTTTTAAGAACTTTCTACAATGGAGATTTACATCTTTTAAAAGTAGGATTTTTAACTCAAAATATTCAAAAACTCAATTATCATACCAAACCATTTTTTTTGAAACCATCTTCTATAACTTTAAACAATGAAAAGTGGAGTACACAAGTATAACTTTCACCCTATTATTTTCCTATTCTCATGCATCTCCGCTTCCATCTTTGATGGAGATTTTCATAGCACAAGAGGAGGACTTTTGAAAGATATGCATAATTGCAACATCTATCTAAGCGGCTATCTAAAGTATATGCGCAATTACTACATACCCATGGAATTTATCCATTCTTCCTATCATATTCCTATAGTTATTCTCTTATATTATTTCTAACTAGATTACTAATTCTACTTATATATATACATATATACCTATATGTGTGTATAATATATTTGTGTGTGTGTATCCCTAATGTTATTTTTATCTATATAGCCTACCATTCTGACCCTTCTATTCTCTATACCCCATTTGAATCAAGTACCATTTCCATCTATCCATCTAAAAAAGAATTTTAAAATGGAACTTCCGAATTTACAAAATAGGAAAAATCATCGACCGCAACCTATGCTCTATTTTACATTTATTTCAAACACGAAATATCCCTTTATGAAAAATCTTCAAATCCAAACTTTTTGAATCAACCAATTTTATACTAAGAATTTCAAAAATGAAAACTCTTTTTTACCAAAATCCTTTAAATCAAAAAATTTTGACTCGATAAATTTTCAAATTATGAATTTCAAAATATCGTTGCTTTTTCAAAACAACAACTTCCCAATAAATCCTTTCAAAAATCCATTCGAAACATTTTAAGGAATTCTCAAAAACCTTTTTATCAAATTCTTTCACATTGGGTTGGACTTAGAAATGAACTATTATTGCCTATCTTTAAGACGCTCATTCTCCCCTTCTCATCCTTAACTCATCTCCATCAAATTCTGACTTGTCTTCTTGTGGTGATTAGTGTAAATCTTCTTAAGGGAACTTTCTCCACTCCTTCTTCATACCCTGCTTCCGGATGCTTGCAAAATATAGGTTCTTACTTTCCATTTGTTTGGATGAAATATGCATCTTCAATCGACAATCAATAAAAATCCACCATCATAAGGTAGTCTAGGCCCAACAAAGGAGTCAAGTATCATCCGGCCTTTGAGAGTCTTTTATATGTCATGCTTTTGATCTTCTTGGTCCCTCCTTACGATATGACCTCCACCCGTGGAGTAATCAAGGTAAGAGTATAAATTTAGCTTTATTTATTAGCCCAACTCATAGTTGCCTCATATATCCCTTCAGAATATGGTCCCAACAACTTCTAGAGTCGGATTTTATAGAGTTAGGCATATAATTTATATATAATTATAGGTAAAAACATAAATACGTTCTCTCAGCGTATCCTAATTCCTATGATAGACTAACCTAAGATTTGATACCAAATGTAATGACTCACACCTTAATGGGTCCGAATTTTGACTCAATCGGAACACAAGTCCATTAGAATACAGGTCGTTGGATTTGGTAACCTGTAATTACACAAGTATATTAGAGTGCGATCAATATAAACGCGTAATGGAATTGAAAAATATAATATAACATACGTATTGACTAAGGCTATTACCACATAATATCATTCCTTGAATATTTAATTGCCTTGTCCACGCCAAGCATGAATAAGAAGACTTCACCATCTATTGTTCCCGTCTTACTCTAGTATCGGTCCTTCTAGATCTAACTTATGGGTTGTTATGAGGAGGAAGGGTTCGAAAAACGTTCTAGTTATTGGAAAATTACATACTTTACCCATTCCATTAATTTACATCTATTTTGTTCCATTTAAGTATTATGCCTATTATTTATGGGTAATCCGTTAAATCTTATGTGCACGTATGATATGCCTAACGTAACCTTCTCCATAGTATAACTATATAAGTATATGCCTATTGCAT
This sequence comes from Allium fistulosum, assembly GCA_030737815.1. Classification (NCBI taxonomy): domain Eukaryota; kingdom Viridiplantae; phylum Streptophyta; class Magnoliopsida; order Asparagales; family Amaryllidaceae; genus Allium; species Allium fistulosum. Next base: position 909,325,971 of record CM060907.1, on the reverse strand, counting down.
ATATGCCTAATCGTTTCACTGCTTAAAAACCCCGGCCACTTAATACTTCTTAAATAAGGAGGAGACAGACCCTAAAATGGCTACTTAAAACCTCAATCCTTGAATTGGGCCCTTCGCAACATAATTGCTAGTCAATCGGTCCAAATTACAGAGACCGATGACACTTAGATAAGGCTTTATAATAATTGCCATATTACTAATGCATCTCAACTCGACAACTTACCCTCAACTGCAGGCCAAAGGCTCCTTGTGGTCCCATGCAACTACCGTCAATCATGTCCGAATAATGTAAGAGATAGTACCTAAGCCACTTAATACCTTTTCAATGCAAACTAGGCAAACTCTGACCATTTAATACCAACATTTTACGCAGCTCCCCATCTTTTAATACCTATCCCAAGATGGACTTCTCTCTGATACTATCTAACTGACATCGCACGGAATCTCATCTGGCCACTTAATACTTCTTTATGGAGAGGTGGACCCTATAATAGCTACTTAATACCTTAAACCTAAAGCGGACCCTTTCCGAGATATCCATTATCATGCTTAACCACTAACCCCGACCATTTAATACATCCAAAATAGGGAGGAGGCGAACCCTATAATAGCCACTTAATACCTTCATCCTAGAAGCAGGTCCTACGTCTTACGCATATCCCATCCCCACAGGTCCTTTGGTTGGAGATTTCCCACATTAGTGGTAAGTTTACACAACTGCTGGTAGCCTCTTGATGAAGGGCATACTTCTGTTGTGTAACTCTACTGGCCTTGCATCCCAACACACTAAATTGAACCAATCATTTAAAGCCTAAGTATTAGGCTAAAGCCACTAATTCACGCTTGTTCTCAATGTATATTGAAGCAATATAATTTCCTACTATGAAAATTATATTGCCTTCTATGTATATTTAATAGTATTTATACTTACTTGTTCGTTGCATATTTATTCCTAATTTATACGCTTAGGCTATGGTTTCCTTGTAATGACTAATAAATGTCTATTACTTGTAATAATTGGTTATTAATGTTAAAATTAGACAATCTCTAATCATTTGTCATTTAACTCATTTAATCTATTTACCAATTTCAAACTCCAACTATTATGCTTATTCAGTTTTCCTATATATGTTGTATTGAATTCCCTAATCAAACCCCCATTTAATTACTTTTTGACTCTCTACTAGTTAAAAATTTATTGCCCATTAAATTTGTAATTAATGTCCATAAATCCTAGTCTTATAATTACTACAATGTTAATAACTAATACAAATATCGTTGTAAAATTATGTTATTCTTATATTTATATTTTTGAACGTTAAGCACAGTTATACGTGTTTGTTTATTTATTCATTTATAATTCTAACTATTAATTTCTAAACTAGAACACTCCTTTCCATGTTTTAATTTATCAGAGCTGCCTTTTCAAAAAGGGTTACCATTATAACTTTCCATAAATTAACCAAAAGTGTGATCTTTGCTTCGTTTGAAACTACAAGGAATTATTTCTTTTCTTTCATTGAAATAGACAGTGTAAACTACAGAAAAGATATCCATATGTTACACACCTCTTTCTCTTTTTGGTATATCACTTATTAATTCAAACGACAAGCTTTTAAACATATTTTGGAATTGGATAATTTATGGAAATTACATCGAACCCTCTCCAAATAAATCAAAACATAGAGATTCACATTCCAATTCAACTAGTGTAACCTAATTTACAACCCAATTATTGATCTGGAATATAAAAACATTCTACGGTAATAATATTTGGAACCGAGTTCAAATTTCCAGAATAGATTGTACATACTATTCCCATTCCAATTACCTATTTTATTGAATATGTAGTCGATATTCCTATACATTTGTTTTAAGCCTACAGTTCATCAGATCTTATTTAGGCATAATAATTAAATAAAATCCAACGATATAAATTTCAATGTTATAAATAAATTATATATTTTCCCACTAACCTTTTAAGCTTTCCAAATCACCAAATCTGAATCCATTCTTTTACTTGACTCCTTTTCCTTCCTAATCCAAAAGAATATGTATAACAAGGCAATAAGTACTATTAGAATTACATATCTGAGAAGAGATTTGTGGTTAAGGAGAATATAGACTTATAATTACAAAAATTACCATTTTCCGCAGCATTGATTCGCTCCTTCTCTTCTTCTCTTTTATTTTCTACCATACTCCGATTATATATTTATGTATAATATGTCATAATTTTTAGAAGTAGTGGAGAAGAGAAAATTGCAGAGCTTCGCTACTTAGATAAGAAAATATAAGAAGAGAAGTGAGGGGTTAAGCCTTTATTTATAGGTGCATGAATCAATTGTAACCGTTAGATTAAAATAATTAAATCTGGATCTTTCAACAAGGTTCAAACCTTAGCCGCCACGTTCGAACTGGTCGACCGCTCCCGTATAGACAATCGATCGGTAACCGTCGACCGGTTCAATAATGACCCGTCTTTTCAACCCTCGAAAGTCGACACTTAATACATCCATGGTATTCAAATGTCGAGCATCCGGGTGTCGAAAAATTATATTGTTAGGGTAAAAAGAAAAGAAAAGGAAAAAGAATAGGAAAAATAGAATCTCACAGCGGAAATGACAACATATAATATAAAAAAGACAGTATAAACTGTCACTCTAAGATACAAGGCACATCGGATTTAATAGCAAATCTCATCAGCTGGACAGTTATAAATTTCTGACCTTATGATTGGTGATAGGTATACAATCTAATACAACGAAAAATAAAATACTATGGCAGGTGGACACCCAACTCTTCTCAAAGAGCTCCATAACACCAATGCCAACCCAGAAAATACTCGGCCTGACCTGAGCATTATAATAAAATAACACGCGGATTAGTCTAGAAAACCAGCGTGATAAAACTCAAGTAATATGCTGAACATATAATAATTCTATGAGACCACGCCGCTAAACAAGGAACGAGTTTTTACCTTCCAAGAATAACATCCATACATAAGAGAATGAACAGACAACAAAGACAAATCCAAACATAAAGGTTGGACACAAGTAAGGACAAATCACATACTTGAAGAATGTACAAAATCCAAACTTAAAGAATACACAAAAATAATTAAACAGAGAGAATGGCACAAGGCAATTCTCGATGAAACTAAGAAAGAATCAACTCCAAGGTTCAAATTAAAACAAAGAGAATGAATTAATCCAACATGACTAGGAGGGTGCGTCCCCTACATTGAAAGTATACCTCTAGATAAAATATATTTGAGAGCCCACGCCAAACACACATAATTCTCGGGAACTTCCAAGAAGGACCCCACCTTACACGAGCATCCGAATATTTCACATCACCGCATGGATGCTACCAACAATCTCAAGACAAATGTGAATATACCTTAATGGGTGTGACCCAACTGGCTTGGCTTCCACTAGCTCTTTGGTTTTAGTTATCCACTGTGTTGGATTCCAATGCTCAAAACGAGCAACAAATTGTCTTAGATGGACAAAACACAAAGAATGATATCAAAATCGATAGTCAATGAATTCAACTATAGAAAACAAACTAATAATACCCTGTGGAAAACAATAAAGCCAGGAAAGTTAGGCAGTGTTGCTTTCTATCTTAACTCGGTAGCATTCTTAACTTTAAGAATAGCAAGAGTTTAAATGCCCCAAAGGAGCAAACAAATCATCTTGAATAGATGAAACAAAAAGAAGGATATTGAAATCGATAGTTAGGAAATCAAATATCGAAAACAAATGAATGATTATATATGGAAATTAAATCGCCTACACTTACCACTATTATGGGCATTTTCGCCACTACACGGTGAATATGAAGAGTCAGGGGCAAAATCGTCATTGTTCTGAAACAGACTCAAATTTGTTTGGAGGTATTCTCGAGATCAAGATATGGACATAGGTCGAAATCGCATCTCAATCCAAGCTACAGATTGAGAAATATGATCATCTTAAGATTTGTACACCACCGTCTCGTGGGGCCGATACCGAGACACTCTACTGCCATTCAAGGTCGACACTCCAACATCAAGTCGGGATCCCCAGTCCGATGACCGAACCAAAACTTTGGTTCGGCGCTTGCTTGGAGATGGAACTTGAAAATCTCGAGTCTGCTTGGAGTCGGCGTGAGGACCTAATCAAAACATTGGTTCGACACTTGCTTTGAGTTAGTCCTTGAAAATCTGGAGTCTACTTGGAGTCGGTTGGATTACCGAACCAAATCTTTGGTTTGGCGCTTGCTTAGAGTCGGGCCTTGAAAATTTGGAGTCTGCTTTGAGTCGGTTGGATTACTGAACCAAAACTTTGGTTCAGTGCTTGATTGGAGTCGGGGCTTGAAAATCTCGAGTCTTCTTGGAGTTGGCGTGATGAGCGAACCAAAACTTTGGTTTGGCACTTGCTTAGAGTTGGGCCTTGAAAATCTGGAGTCTGCTTGGAGTCGGTTGGATTACCGAACCAAATCTTTGGTTTGGCGCTTGCTTGGAGTTGGGGCTTGAAAACCTCGAGTCTGCTTGGAGTCGGCCCGATGACCAAACCAAAACTTTGGTTCGGCGCTTGCTTGGAGTCGGATCTTGAAAATCTGAAGTCTGCTTGGAGTCGGTTAGGTTATTGAACCAAAACTTTGGTTCGACGCTTGCTTGGAGTCGGGGCTTGAAAATCTCGAATCTGCTAGGAGTCGGCGCGATGACCGAACCAAAACATTGGTTCGGCGCTTGCTTGGAGTCGGGCCTTGAAAATCTGGAGTCTGCTTGGAGTCGGGTGGATTACTGAACCAAAACTTTGGTTCGGCGCTCGCTTGGAGTCGGGGTTTGAAATCTCGAGTCTGCTTGGAGTCAAGGCGATGACTGAACCAAAACATTGGTTCAGCGCTTACTTGGAGTCGGGCCTTGAAAATCTGGAGTCTGCTTAGAGTCGGTCCGATGACCGAACCAAAACTTTTGTTCGGCGGTTGCTTGGAGTCAGGCATGAGAAATTTAAGGGTTTACTTGGAGTCAGCTGGGAGTGATGCTGCTTGGAGTCGGGTGAAGGTTTGCTTGGGACTCAACCCGGTATAACAGATCTAAAAAAAAAGTTGGAAATTTTCCTCATGGCACGACAATACTCCGGGGATTTCTTCATGATGCGTTCCGGGGTTCTTGAAGGTGTATGGCAGTCGTCACAAGTGGAATAGCTTGACAATCATGTAAAGAAGGTTGAACCAAATTCCAAATACTATATAGTCAGCTGCCTCTCCTCATATCTTCATTCTATAAATACCAAGCACATAGCATCATAAAAAAGGAGGATGCTGAAGAGCGAAGCTTTTAGCAACAATGGCAGACAATTTCGAGAGGATTTTTTTTTATTTCTAATAGCATGTTTACTCATATTCAAAGCTTGTACTTCTAACCAGAAATGAAAGGGATAACAAAAGAGGAACAGTGGACATAGGCACATTCAGGTCGAACCACTATAAATTCTACGTCTTTTTACATTTAAGTCCTTAACATAATTTTTATTGCAAATTACTGATTTTCTACCTTAAACATTTATCAAACAATAGCTATATACTACATATAATATTTACAGCTCTACAACAACGATTTGAGTATTTGCCCATTTTTGTGCAAACATTTTGGTGCTTTCACTAAGAGCTGAACTTTCCTTTTCAAAAGGAAATTCTCTCTTTCTTACTTTTCTTTTTATTTTGAAACCTACTATTTTTAATCTTCTGACTTGAGATTGTCGTTTCTTCTCTTAAGAAACTCTCTCCTTTTCTAAGATCTGAAATCTATGTTTCTTTTCAGATCTACCATGATTATTTTACATAAAAAAAATCCTCCTTTTCTCTTTAGATCTAAACATCCATTTTACTACATAGAGAAATTCTCTTGTCCACTTTTTAGATCTTACTTTTGCAATCCACGGACACTATTTATTAGCAAAAAAATTGTCATCTCTTAGATCTGAAATCCTTAGATATTCCTTTAACTATTTCGGATCCACAAACACATGTCCCTTAACCAAAAAGAAACATGTACTCATCCTTTGGATCTGAAGTCAAGCCACCTCTCTTTTCTTATTTAGAATCTAAAAACATGGTTTCTTGGCATAAGAAACCCCTTTTTCCCTCTGTTTAGATCTGGATCATTATTTTCTTTCACAAAAGAAAACCTGTTTCTAGTTTTAAGATCTGAAATTGCATTTTTAATAAAATTTATACCTTTTTCTTTTCAGATCTAAAGTCTCTGTCTCCTTGGCATGAGAGAATCTCTTTTTCTTACTTTTCCAGTTTGAGATCATTTTTTCTTGGATTAAAATACTCTATATCTCCCAGATCTGAAACCGTTACTTTAGCAAAATCTATTTTTCTTTTCAGATCTGCAATCACTATTCCTTGAAGATAAAAAAAATTCTATCTTTCTTTTCTCTTATTTTAGATCTACAAACGCTTTTCCTTAACCAACAAGAAACATGTATTCACTTTTTTGATCTGAAATCACCGTATCTCCTTTCAGATCCGCAAACACTGTTTCTTAAGAAAAAAGAAACATGTATTCATTTCTTTGATCTGAAAACGTTATATCTTCTTTTTTCTCATTTCAGATCAAAAAACATTGTTTTTGACCAAAAGAAACACTTAGTCATCTTTTAGATCTAAAATCATTATAGATCTTATTCTCTTTCCATCCGAAAGCATTGCTTCTTTAACATAAGAAGACTTCCTCTTTTGTATAAGAGGAATATATTCCCCTAGTAAAATATAAAATTATGGTTCTAAGAAAATCCTTTTCTCCCTCCAAACTCGAAATCCTTTCTCCAGATCTAAAGTCATTGTCTCTTTGAAATAGAGTTTTTCTTTTTTTTCTTTTTTCAAGTTTGTAATCCCCACTCCTCGGATTGAGAAGCTCTACCTCCTATCTCAAGATTCTCTCTTTATTTTAAGAGTTAAACCATCAACCCTTCGAAGCTACAAAACCTCCCAATCCTTTCCGAAAATTGAATTATCTCTCTCGAAAAGTACAAACTCTCAATGAAGGAAAGGAGAACAACTTCCCCATATACCGCCTAAAGTGAGAGAACTCCATTGCAAAGAATGCAACAGCAATCCGGATGTGAAAAAGCAGGAAGACTAATCTAATAACCTCCCAGTGCTAAAAATTATCGGACGTAAATTCGACATGGTTGTGATTGAAATCAGTAAACACTTCACTGCTTAACATAAAGCGTTGGTGGATAAACTCTTGACACACTTAGGGAAAACAGAAGTAGTCGACCCTAACATCATAATACAAGGGAAGTCCCAATCTAGAGAACATAGGGGGCATTCCAAATAACCAAATGAACCCCAAGCACGGCCCTTTTTCCATCCAGCATCAAATCAAAGTACTACAATTGGGATCCCACTGATGGATCAAAATATCACAACTTGAAGACCAAAGTCATGATGATTGAATACTCAAAGTCTAGATATGACAAGCACGACACTTCGTCACTCCTATTATGCACAAAGGCATCACCAATCCAACGCGTACCGGACATGATTCAAATAATGTCAATAGCTCTCCTTACCTAGGGATATGTTAAATAAATATGAAAAGAGAAGGAGATAAGACCAAGAGTTACTTGTCCACGCTCCAGGAAAAAAAAATTGAGTGCCCACTACAAACCTTTATAAGGGGCTAACTCGGCCCCCTAGGCACTTGCCAAGATCTCCACACTTGCTGATAAACAAGGGGCACAAAGGAGGTACTATATAATTACTTTTCTTTCATTCTAATCAATTTTAAGCTATTGCAGGGCTCTACCATCTACTCTTGGATCTCCATCCTTGGAAAAAGGTGATGGAAGGATTCGTAATTCCGTTGCATGTGCTGATCGACCCGAGGGTGCTTACACGCTACATGATGTAAAGACAAAAAATCAAACTAGCCCCTACAACTATGCATGACCTCTCCTTTGGGTCAGCAAGGCACATAAAGATGAGAAAACATCGCTATCAGGAGTTTAGATAGATGGTCATCCAGGGATGCTAGCACAACATGCAGCGCAAATGCTATAGCAAAATGGAAGAGATACAACTCTCTTCCTCCGGAGCTCGAATGATCAATGATCAGAGTGAAGCCATCCATTTGAGAATGGTGTTACCTCAAAGGGTAAGGAAGAGGATGCAATGGAAACGACATCTGCCGAGAACTTGGATAACATAATAGTTTATACATAAAGGCTTTGAAAGACGGAGCTTCAGCAATTCCAACATATTTGGCCTGCAGCAGAAAGGCGAGAGGTATCCAGAACCACCACCACTACTCCTCATATCACAATTCAACACGAATCAGCAATATATATAGTAAACCGCTAGGACATTGAAATCGCCAATCAAGATACTAGCTTCACCACTCCATCATAATCCAATAATCAAAAAACAAAATTCAAACTGATTAAGAACTAAGGAAAGCAAGATGCACACTGGGGACATCCACTATAAGTCCACCAAACTAGCCGGAGTCAACTTGACAAAATGACTAGACCAATAACTGCTAGGAGGCATCACTAAAATGCCAAACAAGAATCTTGGCCCAGTAAAACCCCCATTATCAAAAAGAGTACTTGCAAAAATCCTTATGAGGATCTCTCCGATCACACAATATGCTCGCATAAACATGTCATATGCATGACAATAGATGGTCATGCAAAGGAGGTACCATAACAAACCTCTTCTTTCGTTTTAATCTAACTCGGTTGTTGTCATTTCAGGACAATGCCATCGGCTCCTAGGTTCCATAGAGTCTTACAAAAATACCAAGTGAGACTTCCTATCCAAGAGAACATCTTAAACCAGGCATACTACACAAACTAGTACTTTGCGCTTCTTTCGAAGCGGCAGATTTGGTCTAAACTACTCTTTCCCTTTGACCGAGACAAGAGACTAATGCATTCACTTAACACATATGTAGTTATATTCACTTAACACCTATGCTGTTATAACCACTACTTTTGTGATTAGCAACCCAGATCACAAGCTTATGTTGGCAGTAGTGAAAATAAGATAGCCATGACTAAGGGCGCTAGCCTGGGCAGTTCACTGCTAACAACTGCCCCTTTCCCTGGCAATGATATACCAGTTGGGCATCCGGGCACAAATATAGCTTGAGTAACTCAAATAATAATGCATTCGAAGCCTAGCTTGGATTGACTAATGACAGGAGTTGCCCCAGTCCAATGGGCAGGTTGAACCTGTCAACAAAGTCTTGCAAACACTAATTAAGGAAAAACTAGATAAATCCAAAGGAGTGTGAGTTGACGAACTACCCACGGCACTGTGGGCCTACCAAGCCTCCTACAAAACAGCAATAGGACATATTCTATTTGCTCTAAGCATGCAGGGATGCGGCCATGCTTCCGGTCGAAACTGTTGTCCCTTCACATTGTATGACACATTATAATCTAGAAGAAAACGAGGAGCTTCTCAACATGTCCTTAGACCTAATTGAAGAAAGAAGGAATAACACTGCTCTACAGACCACCGCACACAGACGGAAAGTGGCAAAACAATACAAATCTAAGGTGAAGCCCCAAGAGTTACAAAAGGGTGATAATTTTCTCAAACAATTCTTTCCCCGTCCAGGTACACTAGATCCAGTTTGGGAAGGATCATTTGTTGTTCATAAGGATCTCCACAACGGAGCTTACATTCCGTCGACAGTTGATGGAAAAGGTGTTTGGGAAAGGAAGGAATCTCCAGCATCTCCGCCATTACTTCTCTCAACTTGTAAAAAGCATGTATCACTTGATGCAATAAAAGAAAGACAGTGGACGTAGGCATATTCTGGCCAAACTACTATAAAAATTGATGTTTTGCTCGATTGTTTGTCAGATATTTTTCCTATTGCGATCAATCGCAAGCTCTCGCCAGCAGCAGTGAAAGAAAGATAACCATGACTAAGGGCACGAAAATAGCCTAGGTCATTCACTACTGACGATCGGCCCCCCAGCCAGCAATGATAAACCGACTATAAGCCACGTATTAGGCACGATTATAGCCTAGGCAGTTTACCATTGGCGTTTGGCTTGCCGGTAATTGCGAACCGATAATAAATCCCACGATTAAGGCATGGCTGCAGCTAGGGATAGTTCGTAGTTGACGATTGGCACCCATGCTAGTCGGGCCATAGTAAATAAAATAATAATCACAATACAGGCCATAATGGCTCGGGTAGTTACTGCGTGCGAATGCCGGCTCTAAATCTTAAGTACGGCAGTCGCAAAAGTTACACTCCCTTGGAACATAGGTTAGGCTGACAAACCATATGTCACCAAAATCCACAATCAGGGCAAGTAATTTGCTTGCCACGAATCTTAAGTTTAGAAGGACTATCTTGATGGAGAATATATTTCGTTGTACTTAAACTAGAAGCTTCTAACAATTTCTTTTGGTCTTGTGGCATTACATATAGATAGTAGAAATATGAATTCCATTCTGCCAACCACAGCAGGATATTCATTAGCTTCCACTCCACTAGAGGGAACGGAGCATCGACTCAACTCCGTCAGAGACAGTGGAACATCAATCCAACATTGCCACAAGAATTAGAATATTCCTTCCAACCAACTTCACTCAAGAAACTGTAAGGATTCTCCAAAAGCTGAGCACAGTTATGGAACCTGAGAAAAACTCAGTGCAAAGGTATGACTAACTTTTGTAAGATAGGTTAAATTCGACAAAAAAAACTTGGAGGCATAGCACCACCTCACCCCTTGATTATACACATGCACTACCACTTAGCTTGGTAATAGCACATTGGAATCATGACCTTAAGTTGCAAGTTTAAAACCTATTCATGATACAAGACAGCATGTTGTGAGAAGCAATCAAGTGCACTATACTGGGGGCAAGCCTAGACAAATAATGAGCGCTCCCGGTCGACTTTTGACAACATCGCTAGAGAGTGCTCTAGAGGATGTGATGAGTATTTAAGGACTGCCATTTCCCCAAAATTACTCTCTAACCCTTAGTAATAGGGAATCATTTCGAATGACAAGGACCTCTCTAAACAGAAGTGATTCGATCTCTAACCTTCCGAATGTAATAAATTCATATTAAAGTTTATTTTAACACAAATAGCTTGATACCTTTACCTAATAAATCAATCCCGAGGACATGCAGGATGACTCTAAAACATATCTATGGTAAAATTCCAAATAAAAATGTATTAATAGTTTGTAACTAATTCTAAGGCAAGGATGAAAGTACTTGACCACACTAGGCCTGAAAGGACCCTAAACTTGTAGGTAAAGTCAACAGAATAGGACGATCCTCTACCGCCAAAGCAAACGAGACATTTGAATTAAAAGATTGATTATACCTGATCAACAGGAAATAATAAACCGATACTAATCAAGGTTTCCAATGTCCAAATATTATTCCATCTAAACACCACATATTGGGGGCATCCAACAACAGCACCTGGCATAACTCAAACCAGCAATAATGAATCACTCTTACCCACAATTAGAGTATGATTTCCAATCGAGCCATCCATAACTCACATTTTGTCGTGACCATGACTTCGCACGAGAATAATGAAGTACTCCTAGTACGGACAATTCCTCGTAGACCCTAGACAAAAAAGCCAATGTCGCTCTCTCTAAGATTAGTTTAGTTATAGTCTTGTGTTAGTCCCAAACTAGAATTTTGACTCAGTCACAATCGCTAGACACCAAACACAAGCTTACGATTGGCACAGGCAGTGCACCAGATCATTGTTTTGACCTTGGACCATGCAACCTACCAACACTTTCGTCCGACCCCGTTTTGCACCTCGACCTGACCTCTTTTCATGTACCAGACCAAGTGGTTCGGCTATCATCTTCCACTCTCGAACCAAATTGTTTCGGTCCAATAAACTCCACCAACCCAATTTCGTGGTCCGACTATCTTTGCTCCTTCACCAAGCTTCTCAATAATCCAACACTTATCCGTCAAAACTTACTAGCAATCCAGTATGTACAAGTACATTGAGGATTATCAAACCAAGCTATTGAAGAAGTTAGTAAAACTGATCATCACTTTACCAGACTGTATGCCGCACAAACCAATTACACCTTATCAGGTATGAGGATTCCAACCAAAATTTATATAAAATATACATATCTTTGTACAAACGTCCAGACAGAAGATACAAAACATGGGCTAGGGAAGTTATAACCAACATTCATTCGCTAACACTCTACATCATCTCCTACATACAAAGTCCCTTCACCAGTGATTCTTACTCTATCAGATTCATCAATGATTGATCTTGTCAAAGCATGCACAAGAGTGGAGAAAGGATTAGTAGAGAAATACACAAACTTGACGATCACATGAGATGGTTATGATAGCTTGACTCAACCACAGAATGAACATAACCGGAGTACCACATCACAGATCCAAGGTCGATAATGCAAAGTATACATCAGTTGGTCTGCATACTGCATGAAGCCTCAACGTAGGAAACCGAAAGTCCAAGAAAAACGGCATCCTGTCGGATGAAGACTAATCAAAGACGACTTTAAAAATTTAGCAAGTCCTCCTCAGAACGAATAAAGTCCCACATCAAACTTGCAAAAGGAGGCTCATCGAAAAATCAGAGGCGAAGATGAGATATAAATATTCAGACAATATAACCATTGCAAGACTAAGAAGACAGTCTTGGATTAAACAAAGCACACTTTGTATTCACGAAAGTATGCTTTGAGGGGCAAATGTTGTAGGGATTTTCGCCCACTACATGGTGAATATGAGGAGTCAAGGGCAAAATCGTCATTGTTCTGAAATAGATTCAAACTAGTTTGGAGTTATTCTTGAGATCAAGATATGGACATAGGTCGAAATCGCGTCTCAATCCATGCTACGGATTGAGAGATATAATCATCTTAAGATTTGTCCACCACCGTCTCGTGAGGCCGATACCCAAATGCTCTACTGCCATTCAAGGTCGACAATACAACAGCAAGTTAGGATCCCTGGTCCGATGACCGAACCAAAACTTTGGTTCGTGCTTGCTTGGAGTCGGGGGTTGAAAATCTTGAGTCTGCTTGGAGTCGGCGTGATGACCGAACCAAAACTTTGGTTCGACACTTGCTTGGAGTCGGGCCTTGAAAATCTGAAGTCTGCTTGGAGTCGGTTGGATTACCGAACCAAATCTTTGGTTTGGCGCTTGCTTAGAGTCGGACCTTGAAAATCTGGAGTCTGCTGTGAGTTGGTTGGATTACCGAACCAAAACTTTGGTTCGGTGCTTGCTTGGAGTCGGAGCTTGAAAATCTCGAGTCTGGTTGGAGTCGGCGTGATGACCAAACCAAAGCTTCGGTTTGGTCCTTGCTTGGAGTCGGGCCTTGAAAATCCGGAGTCTGCTTGGAGTCGGTTGGATTATCGAACCAAATCTATGGTTTGGCGCTTGCTTGGAGTCGGGGCTTGAAAACCTCGAGTCTGCTTGGAGTCGGCCCGATGACCGAACCAAAACATTGGCTTGGCGCTTGCTTGGAGTTGGGGCTTGAAAATCTCGAATCTGCTTCGAGTCAGCGCGATGACCGAATCAAAACTTCGGTTCGGTGCTTGCTTGGAGTCAGGCTTTAAAAATCTGGATTCTGCTTGAATCGGGTGGATTACCGAACCAAAACTTTGGTTCGGCGCTCGGTTGGAGTCAGGGTTTGAAAATCTCGAGTCTGCTTAGAGTCGGGGCGATGACCGAACCAAAACATTGGTTCAGCGCTTGCTTGGAGTTGGGCCTTGAAAATATGGAGTCTGCTTGGAGTCGGTCTGATGACCGAACCAGAACTTTTGTTCGGTGGTTGCTTGGAGTCAGGCATGACAAATTTAAGGGTTTACTTGGAGTCAGCTGGGAGTAATGCTGCTTGGAGTCGGGTAAATGTTTGCTTGGGGCTCAACCCGGTATAACTGATCTAAAAAAAGTTGGAAATTTTCGTCATGGCACAACGATACTTTAGAGATTTCTTCATGACGCGTTCCAGAGTTCTTGGAGGTGTATGGCGGTCGTCACAAGTGGAATAGCTTGACAATCATGTAAAGAAGGCTGAACCAAATTCCAAATACTATATACTCAGCTGCCTCTCCTTATATCTTCATTCTATAAATGCCAAGCACATAGCATCATAAAAAAAGGAGGATGCTGAAGAGCGAAGCTTTCAGCAACAATGGCAGACAACTTCGAGAGGGAAAAATCTTAGTTCTAATAGCATGTTTACTCGTATTCAAAGCTTGTACCTGTAACTCAAAATGGGAGGGATAATATAAGAGGAACAGTGGAAGTAGGCACATTCAGGCCGAACCACTATAAATTCTGCATCTATTTACATTTAAGTCCTTTACATATTCTTTATTGCAAATTACTGATTTTCTACCTTAAACATCCGCAGCTAATTTTCATCAAACAATAGCTATATACTACAAATAATATTTACAGCTCTACAACAATGATTTTAGTGTTTGCCCATTTTTGTGCAAACAACCACCGATAAACGAATGAAGCTTTTAGAACGTTTGATTCTCACTTGTGCTTGATTTTCGCATCATAAATATTTGTAAAATACTTTTAAAACACTCTTTAAAAATATCACTTTAAAGAGCTAATTATATTTCTAAGTGTATTAAAAAGAAAGGTAAAAAACGAATGTCATCGAAAACATTGTTTACTACAAATCCCGAAAAAGTTTACACTTAGTTTTGTTTTTAAACATTCTTTTTTAAAGATTTCCACATTTATAAACTATCTTTTATAAATTCAAAACAACATTTATTATCTCGGAAGATAATAAATCAATTTTTATATACTTTTATTAATTTTAAACAATGTTACTCATCCTTAAAGATTATTGATATACTTATTTTATAAATTTTAAAACCACATTAATTATCCCAAAAGACCATAAGTCAAATTATAATCTTTTTATACATTTTAAACAACATCAATTATCCCGAAAGATAATGAATCAAATTTATAATCTTTTATAAATTTAAAACAAAGTTAATTATCCCGAAAGGCAATTACTCAAATTTATAATCATTTATAAGTTTTAAATAATATTAATTATACGAAAAGATAATAAATCAAATTTATAACTTCTTTTATAAATTTTAATTACTGCTTATCCTTTATTTTCATAATCTCAAAATATTTGAAAATATAGTTAAACAACTTTCAAAGTGCAAAAACGCAACCAAAACCTTTTTTAAAATACAAGTACAAGTTCAACTCATACAAGGGTTTAAGAAAATAATATTTCGTAAGTGATGATATAGCAAAAATCGCTATAACGACACCTACACAAATCAAACAGTATGTCACGAATATTTCAACCAAACATTAATATAAGTAATATAAGAATATAAATAAATCAATATTGGTGAGAAACCCCTTAAGGTCTCTCTACAAAAGTCCCATGTAAATCTCATAAATATATATGCACTTCGATGTGTCCCTAGCGACCTATTCTCTATGAAAACACTCTAACTTCTTTTTTTTGTCCCTTGAAAATAAATGGTTATTTATGTCATCCATTAACAAGCAAGATCAAACAATGTGTCATCCGCTTTTCAAAGAGGGAATCCAAACAATTCAAAGAACCAACAATAAATTATCATCCAAGCATTTAACAATAACCTTTGGCGACACAGATATTGTATTAGTCTATTTAAAGGCGAGTAAACTCATGAAAATTCAAGTTGACGCTTTCGCATTCCAGTTCGATCGTTCGATTTTAGCATAAAATTTCACTAGCTCCAAATTCAATGAATCTAACTCCAAAGCGGAGATAAAAGATTCACGAGTACAACACAACTGACCGCATCCAAATCCGACCTCATATGAGCAAGATATTAATTGTATAAATTTTCAAATTAAGTAAATAATTAAATTAACAAATTATCTAACTAATCTCACTTTTAAAACTAATACCTTCTTCTTCCCTATCTAAACCCGTCCATGCCCTATACATCCATGAACATAAACAACCACTATAGTGCACTCCGACCATCCTCTCTCCCTTGACACTCAATGAAACCGCACCAAACAACTTGCAATCGACTCCTCCACACACGAGCTATGCTCCGGTCACCACCAAAACTCATCTGTACCAAACCATCAAAAAGCGACAGTAGTACCCCACCTCGTCCGTACAACCGACACGTTTTGCTAGAGGGATCGGAGATGATGAAACTTGGTGGGGGCACTTCAACATGTAACGACCCACTATTTTGGACCATTCAAATCGACAATAAATCCACACATGCCGGACTTGAATAATTCAAAACAATAGATTGTAAATAAATTTGGAGCAAATAAAACCAATCACAGAATCACAGACACAGAATATCAGAATAACTTGCAGTGGAAATAAAATACATAGTGGTTCATGAAGCCACTACAATACATAGTCTCAAAACAGATACAAAATACCATAGTCTGAAAAACAGATACAACAAAAGTCTAAATACATAAGTTCACAAATACATAAGCAAAGCTGAATAGGAATTAACTGAAATGGAAATAGACAACTAGATAGACAGATAAACTCCAGCAAATCTCTAGCTCCAGAAGGTGAATCCAAAGCTGTGATACTCAGGCTGACCCGAGCGTAAAGCAAAACACAAAACACTCGAGTCAGGACATACATACTTATACAATGTAAATCAACTCAAGTGAACTGTAATAGAAATGCATCAATAACTTAAAGGATGCTTGGGACCGCCCATCCTCTAAGGGTCCGTTAAACTATCTACTATGTAGTAAGATACGCTATTATAATAATGTCTACAGTAAAGTATACTATTTAAAAATAGCGTTAAGGCTTTACATTTTCCACCTTAACACATTTTTAAGTATGCCATTAGTCTATACAGTACCGTAATACCCCGTAAACTGGAGCTACCAGAGGATACTCCATAGGTACGACACAAATCAAACTTGTAGTAAAGCACGCTATGGTAGGTCACACGGCACAACGAGGCAATGCCAGGGTAGATATACCAATTACGCATCCGGACTGTTGGTAACACAAAGCCGCAACAATCGCCCAACTCGAGCCACACTCCCGAATTAAGGGGTGCACCCAATCAATCACAAAGTAATAGAATGGTATAAGATGGAATGTGTCCGATAAGAGAAGCCACCTCATTAGCCCGGAATCGCTCCTGTTTTAGCCACCTTATGCTAACTCACGGGAGTTAGGTCCACGTAATACCTTAGGATCGTCGCCACCATCCTACTTCATTCTGGAATCTCCACCGCGTACACAGTTGTTAAAGTGGTTTTGGGTATCGATAGAGAGTATGTCCATATCCGATCCCAGTCTCTTTAACAACCAATCGTTATTATAACCCGTGGTTATAAATTCAAAATGGTTTATATTTCAAATCAAAACATATTCATTTAAACCATTTTAATTCAAGGTCAATATCCTTCAAAAATAATATTCATTTCCAAAGTTGTAGCAATTTTAAGTTCATTCATTAAATTATAACATTTCCAAAACATTGTATTTTTAGCATTCGTAACACTTTGAAAATGTGATGGTACATATATTAGCAGTTCGAAAATATCGTCTTTCGGAAACAACAGCACTTAGAAAATGTTACTGTAGACAGTAGTATTTAAGAAATATAGTCTTTTTCAGAAACAGCAGCACTTATAAAATGCTACAGTAGATAGTAGTATTATTTCAGAAAACAGTACATTTATAGAAACAGCAGCACTGATAAAATGCTACAGTAGATAGTAGTATTATTTCAGAAAATAGTACATTTACAGAAACGGTAGCACTTATAAAATGGTACCTTAAAACCACAGCATCTCAGAAATGCTGCCAATACAAATCTGCGTTTTTCTATTACATTTCAGAAACATTATAATTTCAGTTTTCACCATTTTAACTTATAAAACATATCTCACTTTCCAAAATTATTTATTTGGATATCATTTCACTTATGATTTAAATAAAATATCCAAATTAAACATAATTCATTTATTAAGTCAAAAATACATTTAAATTGCTTAACTTTTAATTTAACAAACAACTAGCTATTTTATTTACTTTTAAAAATATCCATTTCATAAATAAAATATTTTATTACCAAGTTAAGCCAAAATTCCATTTTAAATCAAATTTTCAATTATTAAGTTAATTCAAAATTTAAATCATACATCTTAATCATTTATTGACTTATACAATTTTTAACTTATAAAAAATTACTATAAAATTTATTTAAATCATTTTATAATCAAATTAAGTTAAATTCCCATATATTTTATATTCCAAATACTTAGAATTTTCAAAAAATATTTATATTTAAAGTTAACCACGGGTCTGTATAATATTTTCTAACCTAGGTCAAGTGATACGGATAATATATCATTTCAATCCGTAATGAATTAAAATCCCGGGTTTTATCATTTCAAACCCGCAATCCCAAGTCAAATAAAAAATCGCTCGAGCTTGTCATTTCAGCTCATAACGACTTTTCCTTATTCTAAAGTCCGTTCGGGTATGTATCATTTCAACCCATAGTGAGGGAACTTGCAGTGTGAGAAACAGAAATATAAATAAATAATAAAACATAGCATGTCATATCAGGTGATTAAACATGTATATAATCAGGTATATAATCAGGTTATAACAGCATATAATATCACATCACTTGTATATAGGAATTACTATCAGCATGGCATATCACTACTACAATTCACAAGACTATGTTTCACAGTTTTATAAGTACGAAGTCGAGAGTGATAACTCACCTTCGAAAGCTAGAGATAACAATTTCGAGACACACAACCAAACACCGAAAAGCACGACAAAGCACGACTAGATTCGAGTAGATGGAGAGCCAAGATCAGAATCTTGTAAACAACAAATACAAACATACATAAGAGAAAGATTCAACACAAAAGAATAGAAATTAAACAATGTGTGATATGAATCAAAATGAAATAAAATGGCTTAACCAAGTGTAAGTGGGCTCGGTCACTTTCAAATAGGCTTGACCATCATCAAAATGGCTCGGCCATGATTAGATTTGTGGCATATAGGCACGGCCATGGTCACAAAAGGCACGACTATGCATTGGAATGTGAAGAGATAGTGGTTACATGAAGGCAAAAGGTCATGGAAGGTAAAGAGGCAAGGGCATGTTGATGTTTGGGTTCGGCCCTATGCTAAAGTGGTTCGGCCTGGGTGCTAAGATCTGGATCAGGTCAGATCATCCTCAAGAGTGGTACGGCCTGGAGATGCCTTTGGTCACGGCAAGGGGATGTGATGGAGGAACTAGTGGTGGCCGAGGCAAGCAAAAAGGAAGGGGGTGAATATAGTGGGTTCGGCTAAGGTTTGCAAGGAAATTTTGTGATGGGTTTGGATCTAGGTGGTCACGGCATGGCATGGGGATGGTGTTGAGATGGTGGTGGCCAGTCATAGGTGGTGGTGAAGATGTGGAGATGGTCGGCTAAAAGGATGGAATATGGTGGCTGAACATAACTTGCAACCAAAAGAAAAGAAAAGAAAAAAAGAAAGGAGAAAGAAGGAAGCCATGAAAACTCACTTTAAATTTTTTGTTAGGAAATGAAAAATGAAAAGAGAGATGGGAATGCAAAGTGATATGTACGGCTATAGGAATGAAAACACACGGCTAAGAAAAAGAAAAGGAAGAGGCACACATCGCATTAAAAGAAAAGAAACTTAAGTCTCTTGAATTTCCAAGCCCATTTGTCAAGCCCAAAACCAAACAAGTTCAAAACTCAAACAAAATAAACAAAGTCCAAAACTAAAATAAAATAGAAAATAAACATAGAAAATATAGACAATAAAACACTGAAAATAATTTCTTGTAAAACGCTGAAATTTATCAGATTTCAAAAGTATAAAACAGAATTTAACAAAACGAAAAGCAGAACGACTATCAGAATCAAATACTGTTTCAAAGAAAAAGATTAGAAATTTAAAATTCAAATTTACAAATTTCAACTGGAAATCAAAGTTTGACAAAAATTGAACAAAATATAAATTTTTCAAAAAATCATTATTTTATTATATTTGGAAAATAAATTATAAATAAAATCCAAAATACATTGGAAAATTCCAAAATTTCAATTTAAATGATTTAAAATCAATTGTTTTCAAATAAATTAATTATAAAATATTTGTTAAAATTTATGGGTTGTTACACTCTCCCCCACTCAAAACTTTTCGTCCTCGAAAAGGAACGAGACACAGAAAACAAAGAAAGTTAGAATAAGATAGGATAGCAAATAGTACCTGAAACAAACAATTCCGGATTCGAAGCACGCATGCTCTCCTTCGTTTTCCAGGTACAATCCCGATCATCAGTACTCCACTGCACTTTGACCAGGTTAACAGATTTCCTTCTCAGCTGCTTCGTACCTCTATCGATAATACGAAGTGGTTTCCTCTCGACAGTCAGATTAGGCTCAATATCTAAACTCTCAAGAGCAGAATACTGAACAATAAGAGATGGATCATGAAGATACCGACGAAGATGCGAAACATGGAATACATTATGCACTCTAGAAAACTTCTCAGGCAAATCCAAACGATAAGCTAAAGAACCAATCCTCTCCAAGATGCGGAAAGGACCAATGAACCTAGGAGCAAGCTTCCCTTTATGACCAAAACGAATCACATTCCTTAAGGGAGAGACCTTAAGGAAAACCAGATCACCAACAGAAAACTCCAAACTCCTCCTACGCCTATCTGCGTACTTCTTCTGCCTATCTTGAGCACTCCTCATCTTCCTCTTAATCTCCTCAACTCTCTCAAAAGCCTCCAGAATCATATCAGGACCAAGAACCAAACGATTACCGAATTCAATCCAGCAAGATGGAGATCTGCAAGGTCGTCCGTAAAGAGCAGCAAACGGAGACATTTCAATACTAGCCTAAATTTAAAAGACGAAATGAGATAGATAAAAGATTAAGACAAGATAAAAAGTAAAAGATTGAGATTATACCTAATAACTGTTGTTATAGGTGAATTCAATAAGATGGAGATGATCTTCCCAAGATCCTCCATAATCAAGAACACAAGCACGAAGAAGATCCTCTAGAATCTGATTCACTCTTTCCGTTTGACCGTCGGTCTGTGGATGGTAAGTTCAGATGAGCACCCAAAGATTTCTGAAAAGCTTTCCAAAAATGACTGGTAAAGATGGGATCACAGTCACAAACAATACTGACAAGAACACCATGGAGACGAACAATCTCCCTCAAATAGATCTCAGCCAAACTGGAAGCAGAACGGGTAGACTTGACCGAAATGAAATGAGCTGACTTGGTCAATCTATAAACAATAACCCAAATACTCTCATTACCCCTCCTAGTCCTCGGTAATCCATCAATAAAATCCATAGAAACTTGTTCCCATTTCCAATTGGGAACCTCAAGGGGCTACAACAAACCAGGGGTCTTCTGATGATCGGCCTTGACTTGCTGACAAGTCGCACATCTACTAACAAAAATGGAGATATCACGCCTCATACCTCTCCACCAATACAACTTCTTCATATCCTGATACATCTTGGTCACTCCTGGATGAATAGAAAGTCTGGATCGATGATTTTCCCAAAGTAACTCCTATCTCAATCCATCAACATTCGGGACACAAATCCGATTATTAATCCTCAAAATACCTCTATCATCGATCTGAGCTCCACTACCATCAAGACTACTACCTCCAACCCTGCTATGAACATTCTCCTTAATAAGCCTAAGCATCCTATCCTCATCTTGCTTAGCCATGATACGATCCAAAAGAGGAGAAGAAACAACAAGCTGACACAACATCGCCTTCTTCTGACTCAAAGCGTCGGCCACAACATTAGCTTTCCCAGGGGTATAGTTTATTTGGAGGTCATAAGAAGGAAGGAACTCTAGCCACCTAACTTGTCTCTGATTCAAATCCTTCTGGGTGAAAATATACCTCAAAGACTGATGATTCGTAAAAAGCTCAAACTTAGTTCCCAAAAGATGATGCCTCCAAAGCTTCAAAGCAAAAACCACAGCAAGCAATTCCAAATCATGAGCAGCATAATTGGCTTCATGGGTCTTCAGTTGACGACTGGCATAAGCAATGACCTTCCCATCCTGCATCAAAACAGCTCCCAAACCTTCCCGACTAGCATCAGTGTATACCGTTAATCCCTTATTTCCATTTGGAATGGTAAGAACTGGTGCGGAAGTAAGCTTGCGCTTTAACTCATTGAATGCAGCTTCACACTTATCATTCCATATAAACTTAGCATTCTTACAAGTCAAAGCTGTGAGAGGTGCAACAATCTGAGCAAAATTTTCAATGAATCTCCGATAATAACCAGCAAGGCCTAGAAAACTACGGATACCAGATGGAGTCCTAGGATTTTCCCAATCCTGAAATAGAATAGGGAAAATAAGAACCACAAAGAAGATAGAAAAATTGAATTACAAAAGAAAGGTGAGAAGAGGTAGACTTACATTGATCACAGCGATCTTGACTGGATCAATAGAAACTCCACTACTAGAAACAATATGTCCAAGAAATCGGACTTCATCCTTCCAGAAATGGCATTTAGAGAATTTAGCTTTCAATTGGTGACTCCTAAGAGTCTCCAGAACAGAATTCAAATGGACTCTGTGCTCCTCCTCGTACTTATAGAAGACAAGAATATCATCCACGAAGACCAGAACAAACTTGTTAAGAACATCACGAAAAGCACGATTCATCAAATCAACAAAGAAAGTTGGGGCATTAGTCAAACCAAAAGGCATAACTAACCACTCATAGAAACCATTCTCAGTACGGAAAGCAGTCTTGGGAATACTTTCCTCAGCAACTCTGAGCTGGTGGAAACCTGTGGTAAGATCAAGCTGAGAGAAAATAGTAGCTCCATAAAGGTGATCGAACATATCATTGATACGAGGCATAGGATATCTGTTCTTCATAGTGAGCTTGTTCAGCTCCCTATAATCAACACACATCCTCAAAGAACCATCAGACTTAGTGACGAAAACCACTGCTGCTCCCCATTCGGAATGACTAGGTCTAATCAGACCCTTGGAGAACAAGTCCTTAATTTGTTTCCTTAACTCAACCTTCTCACGAGGTGCCATTCTTCTGGGAGGAAGAACTACAGGTCGAGCTCTAGGAATAAGATCAATGCGGAAATCAATTTCCCACTTAGGAGGTAAAGAAGAAACTTCACCAAATACATCGGGATATAGCTTAACCATAGGAGTTGAATCCAGATCACCGGGAGAAGAATCCAAAGAGAAAATAAAACTGCAAGCAAAATCCTGAGGCATATAGCACTGAATTACTAAAGAATTACCCCGATCATCAACAAGAGAAACAGTTCGGGTTTTACAAGAGATAACGGCTTCATGCCTCTTTAGCCAATCACCTCCAAGCAACAAATCAAAAGCATCGAAACCAAGAACATAGAAATCACCAGTAATTCTATGGCCAGAATAGAGAAGCTTCACTTGATTACAAATCCTACTAAGGTTCGCGGGACCCCCAATAGGATTACTAACACATAAAGGTACAGCTGCAAACTTAGGTGAAATAAGATGCTCAAACTTATCACAAAGATCCACAGAAATAAAACTATGTGAAGCTCCCGTATCAAATAAAACACGAACAGGAAAATCAAACAAAGTAAAGGTGCCCTGAAAAGTACCTTGGGAATCACTAGGAGCAGATGGAGTAGACGGAGCAGGAGTGGAAGAAGTCATGGCAAAGACTCCAAATGTCTTGCCTTTCTGATACAAAGGACAATTATTCTTGAAATGACCAGGCTGCAGACAGACATGACAGAGATTGTTCCTGGTATCCTGAGGTGGAGGAACAGCAACACTACCTGAAGTAGGGAAACTATTGGCATAGTGTCCCCTCTAATCACACTTGAAAAATGTGATAGAAGATAGGTCGATAGGATGCTTCCGAGGAGTAGATCCTAAACCAGGATTCTTGAGCCAATTCTGCTTCTGTTGATGGAAATTAGGCTTCCTCTTCTTAGAGTTGCCAGAACCAGACTGAGATGGAGAAGCATAAGGAACAGAAGCTTTCTTAGAAGTAGGATTCTCATATCTAATAGCCATGTCCATCAACTTCGTGAATGTACCATGAACATGAGAAATGAGACGATCATAAAACTCTGGGCGGGCTCCAACTATAAATTTCTCATTCTTCTTAAGAGAGGTGTCAATCAGGCTAGGACCAAACTTAGAAAGTTCATTGAACTTCCGTTCATACTCAGAAAATGACATGCTCCCTTGCTTAAGACCCATAAACTCCCTATATAGCTGGGATTTCCCAGCTTCTGGCATCCACTTTGCCACAAAAGCCTCCCTGGAAAAAGATAGATAAGCTTAAGATAGATTTCAAAGAGAAAAAACTGAACAGAACAGAAGACAACACAAGAAGATACCTAAACTGCTCCCAAGAAATATCTGCCTCCACAGTCTGAGCTGTGACAGAATCCCACCAATCTTGGGCTGCCTCCTTAAGCTGCCAAGCTCCCAACTGACGCTTCTGAGCCTCAGTAATCTCCAAACCAGTAAAAATCCTCTCTAGACTCCTCAACCAGTGCTGAGCCTCTATGATGCTCTCAGATCCAGTAAACTTGGTACCACCAAGCTGAGTGAATTCCTTGCAAAGAGTGGTGAACCTAATGGGTGCAACAGGCTCTGGAACTGGGGTAATACCACGACCCCTACCTCTGGCATTCCTACGATTCATCCTGAAAAATCAAGAATGAATTTTAGGACAAAGGTAAAACAGAAAGACAAAGATAAGATTCAACTAGAATGGAAATCCTAATCAAAGAATTTAAATAAACAAGGTGGATTGGAAAGGAATGAAGTTAAGAAAATGAGATTTTAGACAAGAAAATTTTATATCCAAAATAATCTTTTAAAATCATTGAAAATCATTTATACTTAAAAATACGTTCTCCCACAAAGAAATGATTCTAAGATTGATTTCACTCATTATAAGGTATTTCTACCCTATCTCTAATGAGTTTTTGCTCCATAGGCTAAGGTTTGCCTAAAACCTGGCTCTGATACCAAATGTAACGACCCACTATTTTGGACCATTCAAATCGACAATAAATCCACACATGTCGGACTTGAATAATTCAAAACAATAGATTGTAAATAAATTTGGAGCAAATAAAACCAATCACAGACACAGAATATCAGAATAACTCGCAGCGGAAATAAAATACATAGTGGTTCATGAAGCCACTACAATACATAGTCTCAAAACAGATACAAAATACCATAGTCTGAAAAACAGATACAACAAAAGTCTAAATACATAAGTTCACAAATACATAAGCAAAGCTGAATAGGAATTAACTGAAATGGAAATAGATAACTAGATAGACAGATAAACTCCAGCAAATCTCTAGCTCCAGAAGGTGAATCCAAAGCTGTGATACTCAGGCTGACCCGAGCGTAAAGCAAAACACAAAACACTCGAGTCAGGACATACATACTTATACAATGTAAATCAACTCAAGTGAACTGTAATAGAAATGCATCAATAACTTAAAGGATGCTTGGGACCGCCCATCCTCTAAGGATCCGTTAAACTATCTACTATGTAGTAAGATACGCTATTATAATAATGTCTACAGTAAAGTATACTATTTAAAAATAGCGTTAAGGCTTTACATTTTCCACCTTAACACATTTTTAGGTGTGCCAATAGTCTATACAGTACCGTAATACCCCGTAAAATGGAGGTACCAGAGGATACTACATAGGTACGACACAAATCAAACTTGTAGTAAAGCATGTTATGGTAGGTGACACGGCACAACGAGGAAATGCCAGGGTAGATATACCAATTACGCATCTGGACTGTTGGTAACGCAAAGCCGCAACAATCGCCCAACTCGAGCCACACTCCTGAATCAAGGGGTGCACCCAATCAATCACAAAGTAATAGAATGGTATACGTTGGAATGTGTCCAATAAGAGAAGCCACCTCATTCGCTCGGAATCGCTCCTATTTTAGCCACCTTATGCTAACTCACGGGAGTTAGGTCCATGTAAATACCTTAGGATCGTCGCCACCATCCTACTTCGTTCTGGAATCTCCACCGCGTACACAGTTGTTAAAGTGGTTTTCGGTATCGACAGAGATTATGTCCATATCCGATCCCGGTCTCTTTAACAACCAATCGTTATTATAACCCGTGGTTATAAATTTAAAATGGTTTATATTTCAAATCAAAACATATTCATTTAAACCATTTTAATTCAAGGTCAATATCCTTCAAAAATAATATTCATTTCTAAAGTTGTAGCAATTTTAAGTTCATTCATTAAATTATAACATTTCCAAAACATTGTAGTTTTAGCATTCGTAACAATTTGAAAATGTGATGGTACATATATTAGCAGTTCGAAAATATCGTCTTTCGGAAACAACAGCACTTAGAAAATGTTACTGTAGACAGTAGTATTTAAGAAATATAGTCTTTTTCAGAAACAGCAGCACTTATAAAATGCTACAGTAGATAGTAGTATTATTTCAGAAAACAGTACATTTATAGAAACAGCAGCACTGATAAAATGCTACAGTAGATAGTAGTATTATTTCAGAAAACAGTACATTTACAGAAACGGTAGCACTTATAAAATGGTACCTTAAAACCACAGCATCTCAGAAATGCTGCCAATACAAATCTGCGTTTTTCTATTACATTTCAGAAACATTATAATTTCAGTTTTCACCATTTTAACTTATAAAACATATCTCACTTTCCAAAATTATTTATTTGGATATCATTTCACTTATGATTTAAATAAAATAACATTTTATAAATAAAATATCCAAATTAAACATAATTCATTTATTAAGTCAAAAATACATTTAAATTGCTTAACTTTTAATTTAACAAACAACTAGCTATTTTATTTACTTTTAAAAATATCCATTTCATAAATAAAATATTTTATTACCAAGTTAAGCCAAAATTCCATTTTAAATTAAATTTTCAATTATTAAGTTAATTCAAAATTTAAATCATACATCTTAATCATTTATTGACTTATACAATTTTTAACTTATAAAAAATTACTATAAAATTTATTTAAATCATTTTATAATCAAATTAAGTTAAATTCCCATATATTTTATATTCCAAATACTTAGAATTTTCAAAAAATATTTATATTTAAAGTTAACCACGGGTCTGTATAATATTTTCTAACCTAGGTCAAGTGATACGGATAATATATCATTTCAATCCGTAATGAATTAAAATCCCGGGTTTTATCATTTCAAACCCGCAATCCCAAGTCAAATAAAAAATCGCTCGAGCCTGTCATTTCAGCTCATAACGACTTTTCCTTATTCTAAAGTCTGTTCGGGTATATATCATTTCAACCCATAGTGAGGGAACTTGTAGTGTGAGAAACAGAAATATAAATAAACAGTAAAACATAGCATGTCATATCAGGTGATTAAATAGGTATATAATTAGGTATATAATCAGGTTATAACATCATATAATATCACATCACTGGCATATAAGGAATTACTATCAGCATGGCATATCACTACTACAATTCACAAGACTTTGTTTCATAGTTTTATAAGTACAAAATCGATAGTGATAACTCACCTACGAAAGCTAGAGATGACAATTTCGAGACACACAACCAAACACCGAAAAGCATGACAAAGCATGACTAGATTCGAGTAGATGGAGAGCCAAGATCCGAGTCTTGTAAACAACAAATACAAACATACATAAGAGAAAGATTCAACATAAAAGAACAGAAATTAAACAATGTGTAATATGAATCAAAATGAAATAAAATGGCTTAACCAAGTGTAAGTGGGCTCGGTCACTTTCAAATAGGCTTGACCATCATCAAAATGGCTCTGCCATGATTAGATTTGTGGCATATAGGCTTGGCCAAGGTCCCAAAAGGCATGGCTATGGATTGGAATGTGAAGAGATAGTGGTTACATGAAGGCAAAAGGTCATGGAAGGTAAAGAGGCAAGGGCATGTTGATGTTTGGGTTCGGCCCTATGCTAAAGTGGTTCGGCCTGGGTGCTAAGATCTGGATCAGGTCAGATCATCCTCAAGAGTGGTACGGCCTGGAGATGCCTTTGGTCACGGCAAGGGGATGTGATGGAGGAACTAGTGGTGGCCGAGGCAAGCAAAAAGGAAGGGGATGAATATAGTGGGTTCGGCTAAGGCTTGCAAGGCAATTTTGTGATGGGTTTGGATCAAGGTGGTCACGGCATGGCATGGGGATGGTGTTGAGATGGTGGTGGCCGGTCATAGGTGGTGTTGAAGAGGTGGAGATGGTCGGCTAAAAGGATGGAATATGGTGGCCGAACATAACTTGCAGCCAAAAGAAAAGAAAAGAGAAAAAGAAAGGAGAAGGAAGGAAGCCATGAAAACTCACTTTAAATTTTTTGTTAGGAAATGAAAAATGAAAAGGGTGATGGGAATGCAAAGTGATATGTACGGCTAGAGGAATGAAAACACATGGCTAAGAAAAAGAAAAGGAAGAGGCACACATCACATTAAAAGAAAAGAAACTTAAGTCTCTTGAATTTCCAAGCCGATTTGTCAAGCCCAAAACCAAACAAGTTCAAAACTCAAACAAAATAAACAAAGTCCAAAACTAAAATAAAATAGAAAATAAACATAGAAAATATAGACAATAAAATACTGAAAATAATTTCTTGTAAAACGTTGAAATTTATCATATTTCAAAAGTATAAAACAGAATTTAACAAAACGAAAAGCAGAACAACTATTAGAATCAAATACTGTTTCAAAGAAAAAGATTAGAAATTTAAAATTCAAATTTACAAATTTCAACTGGAAATCAAAGTTTGACAAAAATTGAACAAAACATAAATTTTTCATAAAATCATTATTTTATTATATTTGGAAAATAAATTATAAATAAAATCCAAAATACATTGGAAAATTCCAAAATTTCAATTTAAATGATTTAAAATCAATTGTTTTCAAATAAATTAATTTTAAAATATTTGTTAAAATTTATGGGTTGTTACACTACAAGCGAAACTCAACGACATCCTCCATTTCGACTATCGACGCCTACAACTCTGACAATCATGAGCTCTAGTTCCGACAAGGCGACCTTGATCATCCCGAAACCCAATCGAACTTCACCAAACTCCAAGGATTCGATCCTTGCACCCATACAAACTCAAAGTAACAAATTTCATAATTTATAGTTGAGTACATGTATTGATTTTGAATTTTGAATAGAGAAACTTGATTTCGTTCACCGTAAAAGAAAAGGAAAAGAAGTGGAGGAAAAAAGAAAAGTAAAGAATAAGGGAAAGAATGAAATCAAGAAAAATGCAAGTGGGAATTTATCTAATTTTTTTAACCAAAACAATTACTTTACTTCAACCACAAGCTAAACATAATTCTCAAGTAAACCCAAATTCACAAGCCTCCCATCACATCATGTTGAAATTTTTTGAATTTTTGATTCGATTTAATTTTTTTGAAAAGAAGGTTTTGTGGTATTCCGCTACACAATATTCCATTTGCGAATGAACCGCGAACGATATAAATAAAAATACGATCGTGTACCAAAATGTGATACGATTACAAATCAAAAATAAAATACACATATTATTTTACTCTGTGAAATTTCAAAATTGTCATCATTTGCCAAAATATACGTCAAACGATAATTTAAATATTTTCCAAATTAAAAATTATAGAAAAATCCCATAAATTAAATTAAAACTACGTCAATAAAAACCAAGTCGTTTTACTAACAATTGATTTTCCTGTTATTTATTTGAACTATTTGTTATTGTAAATAAATTTACAAAATGAGTTCACCATTATTATTTATTAATTAAAAGGCGCTAAATAAGATTATCGAATTGATTTAATTTATATTTAATTCATAATTCAAATATTTAATCAATCCCTTTTTTGAACATAAGTTATTTATATTCTAAAACCCAATTATTTATACGTTTAAAATTAAGTAATATTCAAAATCAGAGTGATAAAATTTCGGGATGTTACATTCTCTCCCCTTACAAGAATTTCGTCATCCGAATTCCCAAAGGAAGAAAATG
Organism: Allium fistulosum; assembly: GCA_030737815.1. NCBI lineage: Eukaryota > Viridiplantae > Streptophyta > Magnoliopsida > Asparagales > Amaryllidaceae > Allium > Allium fistulosum. The sequence goes on along the minus strand of CM060907.1, from coordinate 909,295,809 downwards.
TCTCCAAACCCTTAAGATTTAAAAACTATTAATTAAAACAAGGTATTAAACTTTTAAAGTCTATTACATTCTGGAAAATTCGGCAGCACCTCCTTTGCGCGGCAAGATCCGAAAAAATACAACTCTCTACAACTGGGTCAAACCAATCAAATAAAACAAAACCCAAGTGGCCTCTCATATATGAGGCATAAAATCATCAATCAATCAAAATACCAATTTCAACTCTACTACATACCTCTTTTGCGCTTGATTTTTTTTGCAAGCCACTTACTATCTCGATGCAAATGCAGATGCACAAAAAATCAAATAGTAATCTCTTGCTTCCCTGTACCTATCTTGTACTTACATAATAAAAAAGAGTATCATGCTGACAAAAAGGCAACACACAAGCTATTTCTATCATAAACACAAGCAACATAAAAAATATAACAAATGTATGCAACAAAAGTATAGAGAATACTCTTTAATAAATACTAGGTATCCAATCTTTTCAAAAAACAAATTTAGAACTAAAAGCCCGGGTTTTATATTCAACATTTTTTTTAATTCCTCCAAAAAAGAATATATCAAAACGAAAATCAATTATAACAAGGAGGGGGCTTCTTCTACCAAGCATGGTATAACTCTAAAATCAAAACAATACGGAGCATCCAGTGGTATTCCGATTTCTCCTAAAATAACAACCAGAGAAAACAAATATACCTGGCGAGTCCTCCAACTCAGAAGACTCCCACTCGCCCAACTTTAGTTATAACCAAAAATATTTGAAAAACCGCTTTACAAAAACTCATTTCAAATATGCTGAAATAATAATACTTCATCAAATGTTTCAAAATAATACTATCGTTATCTCTTTCTTAAATTCCTTTGAAATCACTTTATTTTCAAAAGCATCGAGATTTAAGTCCCAATAAACAATAACTTTGTAAACCGTAGTCTATAAAATGATACTATTAATCAAATTAAATTCCATAAAGGAATAAACTAACACTGAACATTATTTAAAATTTTAAATGACTAACAAATAATATTTAGAATTTTTCCTAGGTTCACAACTTTCTCGATCGTTCAACGATATAGATAATTTCCTAAGCATAACATTATGCTCATCAGCCTTTGGTTATTGCTTAGAAGGTCATCTAAGCTCCCTCAAACAAAATTGAAAGTCACTTTTAAACTTCCCTAAGCCTCAAAACATGGTATACAAATATACTTAAGCCCGTATGATGTACATAAATCATCCGTACGCAACATCTGATCCGACCACTTGCTCGGATACATAGACTTTACTTCCAAACTAGTATCGCTCAGTCAACCTTCCTAGTGCGGACTCCGATCAGGTTCCTTGATTAGAAACATCTGTTCTCCTTATATAGCCATATACTATGATAGAAAAACTCAATATCATATCGAGAATCCGAATCAAGTGTTCGCTGACAAGAATCAAGTGAGAAATCCTTTTTCTGACATGTGTGAATCACCCCAAAGTTATGTACCCATATCCTAGATTAAGAACCGTGCAAATAAAATGATCTACAGATAACTTACATACTTAGTTTTATTGGTTTCTCAACTACACCAATCTTCTTCTAATATTTCATTCAATACTAAAATTATTTATGAATTATTGCACAAATTTGCACTTAAGTTTATAAACATTTTTTAAAGAAATTTATTTATAAAACATCAAATAAAACCTTACTCCACCTTTATTTACTTATATAATACTATTCTACATTCTAAGTGTATGTACAAAATGTCAAAAAAAAAATTATTATTATTTTTAATTTATCAAAATTCAAATGTTGCCCCAAGTAAAAATGGGTCTTAGAACTAAATCGACTACTTCAACCCATTTTCCTTAGAGTGTTCTAAGAAAAGATGTTTATTAGTCGGCACAATAACATCAAATAGTATATGAGACTTAGATATTTAGGAAAAAACTATGGTTTTAATAAAACAGTGCTTATTAAAACCTATGACGACCCACCTTTCTGACCCTTGCAAACGACACTTAATACATCCACGGTATTCGTGTGCCGTTACCCAAGCGTCCAAAAGCCAAGTTGCCATGGGGTAAAATAAAAGAACAGAACATGACAATAGAAAAATCTCGCAACGGAACGGTTACATATAATACAAAATAATATAGTACATAAGGTTACTCCATACATGGAGTTATTATAGTTACACAAAAGTACTACAACCACCAGACTAGGCAGTTATACACTCTGCCTTTACATGTGCTGATAAAAAATACACATACATAATAGACATAAGAGTGAAAATAAGTAATGAGATAGATAAGGAGCCACCTGCTCGTCCACCATCTTCAAAGTGCCCAAATAAAACCAATACTCTCGGACTACTCAAATATAATTGAGTAACCAAGAGTTTTAGGAAAATCAAACAACTCAGGTCAGAAAATAAGTCAGATATGAGTAAATTCTGAAAAAAGGTGGAAATAAACACAATATGTGAGACCATACTGCCAACCGCGAAACAGGTTTCCCCTCACAATAACAACATCCAATCACAACAATGGATACAAATAATTAAACATCGCGAAGTGCTTACAATACTTCCCAATGTAATTAAGAAAGAAGTAAATTTAAAATTTTGGAATCAAAGGAAAGAAAGGAAAACTTTCCAACAAATGACTAGGAGGGTGCGCCCCGCTTACCGAAAGTACACCTCTAGTCAATATACTTGAGAGGGTCATTCTATCATGTGACTCCTTTCCGGAACTCCAAGCCGAAACCTGCAAACCTTACCGAGAATCCAAGTATTTCTCATCTTAGTGCACATAAACCCAAAACCTATCTAAAGTAGATGTGAATACACCCTAATGGGATCAACCTCATATAACTTGGCCCCTACTCGCTTTTTGGTTGTCATTTCTGATAAAGGATAACCAAGCTCAAATGACCAACAAATCATCTAAAATCGATGATATCCAAAGGAGAAAGCCAAGCTGGTAGTAAATAAATCAACTATCAGAGATAATTAAAAATAATCGTATATGGAAATTAAATTTCATATTCTAACCACTATTTGTCGATTCGAAATAAGTGATATTCCTTGTTTGAAAATGAGGCCAGGCAAGTTGAGGTAGTGTTACCTCTAGCATTGCCATGACAACATTTTTAACCTTCGAGATAGAAACGAGTCCATGCCTTGATGTTTAGTGTTAAAAGTGTGACTAAATCTTTTCTATATAAGCGATATTGAATTACACTTCTTTTCCATAAATGAATCGAACTTTTATACTTTTAAAACCAAACTTGTGCTGCGATTTCACATTTTAAATAATGACTTTAAACAACTTTATCAAATGAATTGATTTACTTTAAACACAAATTAGTTACCTTTTTAAAGTAATAAATTGCTTCAATTCCATTACTTAAAATGATAAATCAACTTTAATCAATGATTAACTACTTCAAACATCTTCATTTAAAATAGTTAATTAGCTTTATCCTGATTAATTATTTCAAACAACACTATTTAAAACGATTAATTAACTATAATCATTCTTGTTTAAATGATTTATTAACTTTAAAACATTATTATTAGAATAATTAATTAACCCTTAAACATAATTATGGAAATGATTAATTAAATTTAAACTATTATTATTAAAGCGATAAATTAATTTTAAAACATTATTAGCAAAATGATTAATTAACTTTAATACATCATTGATTCAATAATTTATTAGCCTTAAACATCATTAGTTAAAATGATTAATTTATTTTAAAAAATCATAAATAAAATAGTTAATTAATCTTAATCTCATCATTATTTAAATAATTAATTAACCTTAATCATCATTATTTAAAATGATTAATTAAATTTACAATATCATGCTTAAGGTAAATAATTAACTTTATTCATATCTTTATTTAAATACTTGCTTATCTTTGCAAAAACTCGAGCATAAGTTTTAACAAAAACTTTCAAAAGGAATAACATTTGTTAAAGTGCCAATATAGCGATAGACTCAATACAGACATTTTCATAAATACTTTTCATATGTCCCTTATTCAACCAAACGTCACATGACATAAGGGTGAGCATAAATACGAAGGTAAGTAACAATTACATACATATAGAGAACATCTCTTATCCAATACAAATTTACTGGCATACAACTCAATATCCAAAACAATGTAACAACAGAACGGAGATTTAGTCTGCTAAATGGATGCCTAAATAATCTGCTTAATTTAATTATAGCAAAACGAGGATTTATTCTTCTAAACAAATATCATCTATATTTTATCAAATTAAATGTAGCAGAACGACTGCTAAACAGATGTCCTAATAATCTTATTCAATTAATTTATAGCAAAACGGGGATTTATTCTACCAAACATATGTCATCAAATAAGCATTCATATTTACTAGGCTAACTTAATTTCTAATTAAATCTTAATTAACTTTTAATTAAACCATAATTAATCCTTAATTAAATATTAATAAATTACTTAATAATCAAACCCAAATTAATTACTTAACCCTAATTAATTAAGTACTTAAACCTTAATTAAATAAAATTAATTAAATACTTAATTAACTCTTACTTAGTTAATAATTAATTAAAACTTTCTTAGTTAACTAATTATAATTAACTTACTTAATTAATACCTAATTACTAATTACTTAACTTAATTACTAATTAACTACTAATTATCCTTAATTAATTAATTATTAACTTGTACTTAATTAAGTAATTAATAATTATCTTTTATACTTAATTAATAATTTGAAAATGGTTTTCAAAAACAGAAATAAGGAACATTTTAGATTTAAGGAACGTTTAATTTTTCTTAACTGCATCCATAGCGACTATCGCTATAGATACCATGACTTAGAGTTAGTTTTCTAAGTTAACATTTTAAACTTTACTCTTAAACCTCACATTATTATCAAACAAAAGTAAGGGTTTTGAAAAACTAAAATAAAGTTAGAAACTTTGAAATCCCAGTAGTAATTTAAACTAGTAAAAACATAATTTGTTTTCCAAAGAATCTCAAGTCGCTTAACAAGTCAAAGCGCTAACTTTTTAACATATATAACCATGTACATAACCATAACACAACTTTAATGCCATAACCACAAACATAAGCAAGATCACATCTTTACAATCAAACACAATAATTAGACTTTGATTTTCAGGTCTAACTAAATATCACATACAAATATACATATATGTACGTATGTATATGTATATAACCAATCAACATAATAATCTATCACATCAACCCATACTTTACACAAAATTAGACAACATAATAAGGATCAAATTTTTCCTAAAAAGAAATGAATTTTACTCACCAAACTCAAACAAGCTAATCAAATCTTTTCTTAAACTTGAAATATGCCTAGATCTTTGAATTTTTCTTTGAAAAAAATGATTTTTGGCCTTGGATCTTGGAAAGTGTTCTCGGCATAAGCATGATAAGGCTTAGCCATGGGTGGTAGGAGGTGAGTATGGCTTGATTTTGAAAGAGGAAGGAGTGTATAAAAAGAAATAAAGGTTTAGACAAGTTTATAAAAGAATTTAAAGGAGAAGTTTTGATTTTTAAAACTTGAAAATAAAAGTGGAAGCCATTAAAGAGAAGTGAAGCTTTGTTAAAGGATAACAAAAGTTCGGAATGAGAAATAAAATGAAAATGAGAATGGAAAATAAAAAGAAAAGCTTTTATATAAAATGAGATAAGATAACTGAAATATCCTTAAGCACATAATGATTCCGATAACTTTTAGACGATGAAAAATTAGAAATCCGAAAAACGATTTTCGGTCACATTTTCTATATTTCTTTGAACCAAATACTTTTATAAACAAAATTCAAAAATGAATTTCTATCATTAATATTATTTAAAAGAGGGTTATTTGTCCACTAAAAACCATTTAATTAAATATTTAAAATTAATTAAATATTCTCAAATCAAAGCGATAAAATTCCGAGTCGTTACATTATTCCGCCCTTAATAGTATTTCGACCCCGAAATTTCACCCATGAATACCCATCAACATTCATAAGTCTGTAAGACATTCATAAATCATCCCTATGCAACATCTAATCTAATCACTACTTGAATACCTAACTTCTCTTCCGAATTAGTATCACTCACCTGATTCACTAGTGCGGACTCCGATCAGGCTTCTTGATTAGAAACCATTGTTCTTCTTACATAGCCATATACTATGATATAAAACTTTGGTTCCATATCAAGAACCCTCGCCAAGTGTTCACCGTCAAGAATCGAGTGATAGATCTTTATTTGGAACGGTGTAAAATACCCCAAAGTTAGGTACTCGAATCTTGGATCAAATTTATGTGGAAAAGAGAAATGATCTACGTTCAACTTACATACTCATTTTATTGGCTCTCACTAATACCAATTCTATTTCTGTTAAAAATATTTATGAAAACATTTCATAGAAACTTAACTTAAGCTTAATTTTTATAATACTCTACTATATCCTGAGAGTATATACCACTATCTGGTTCAAACTTTTCCATTTTGAATTTATTTCTCTTAAGTAAACTCAAGATCCAAATGCCCAGTTTTATTTCAAAACTCTTTTGAAATGATTTTACACATTTTAACATAGAAAATATATTTATATATCTCGAGTAACCCCAAAATGACACTAAGGAACTGGTGTTAACCCGCCTTTTGACAAGGCCGTGGACATGCGGATTTAACTAAAATCAACAGTGTTACCCGGCTACAAGACGATAGTTGCGGAAGATATGATTGGGTTCGAACGAGTGCCGAGTTAGGAAAGGATTAGAGGTATGAAGGCTAGTATGGCTCGGTCAAGGGTGGAAAGTCACGAGTGGCTCGGCCTGAGTGGGTCGGCAGACGTGGCTCGGTGGTAATCTGGGTCGGTCGTGTTAGAGTGGATCGGTAGGAAGGCTAGGAGTCGACATGGAGTGGGTCGACATTGGAGTGGATCGGCAGCGGAGTGGATCGGTTAAGGAGGGTCGGTCGTACATGGCTCGGTCGAGGAGTGGAGATCATGTATGGTTCAGTCTTGGTGGTGTGGTTCGGTGATGGAGGTGGGTCGGCCAGGTATGGTTCGGTCAAATATGGGATCGGCATTGGTGGTTTGGCCTCGATGGGATCGGTCTTGGTGGTTCATCATGTTTTGGTTTGGCCAAGGTAGTTGGGCTGAAGTGGCTCGGTATGGTGGTGTGGACCGGCATGGTTGAGTGGATCAGCGTGCTGGAGTTCGCGAGTGGGTCGGCATAAGGTAGTGGTTCGGCATGCTGTGGGTCGGTCGGGTGGATAGGATCGGCATTGAGGAAAAGGGGATCAGATCGACACATGGAGCTTTGGTTCGGCATTAGATTTGCTCCGGGTTCTAGCCTAGTTTACTCCGTGTCTTGGATAGGTCTGCTTCGAGTCAGTGCCCTAGCTACTTCGGTTCAGCTTATTGAGGACTTAGGGTCGGTCGTGGTGAAGGATGTTGGCTCGACTATGGTCTTAGTGGGCCCGTTTCACTCAGGAAGCCCAACAACTCGGGTTTTGCCTATAAATACAGCAGGCGGGGCTTCAAAAAGAGGATCTTCATTATGTTTTCCTCCTACTTCCCTATTAAGGCTACTCTACCATTATTGCTCTAAAAACTCTAGGTTGTAACTGTAATTGATTCTGACATCAATAAAAAAAAATTTCTGGAGTGGACGTAGGCCGGAGTCAGCCGATCCACTATAAATCTTGTGTCATTACTGCTTTCTTTTATATTTTAACTATTCTTCATATTTATACTCTCTACATACATTCTATCTGTTATCTGTGACTATTGGTTCGTGCTTTCATCTGGATTTGGGTGTTAGTGACCAATTTTGGCGCTAACAACTGGGTACTACCAAATAGTATCATATATTTCCTACCAAGAAGGGTAATACTTAACATAAGTGTTTACCATCCGAACGCATCTCTTTCACCATTTTTAGTTATTTTCGAGTCACCCAGACTAGTTAACATAAAATTCTTCTTCTATTTAAAATCAACTTTGTAAAATAAATAAAAAAATATACTTCTTACTTAAGATTCTCTTTCCAACATATTTATACTTGTAAAAACTTTCAAGTAATACTATTTATTATTTTCTCGAAAAATCATTTAAATAATAATATATGTATTCCCTTTTTTCCAAATCAACTCATGCTTTTAGGATTTAATCAAAATCTGCTTTATCAAAACAAATCTTATAGCAAATTTCTATGATTGTGTTTCCCCACTCAAAAACTCGAAAATAAATACCAATGATGCTACAGTCATCATCAGAATTATTTTCTAGTGACCGAAGTGAGTTCAGTGCTTTCTACCTCTTTTAAAATAATTCCAAAATACTTATATCCATAAATACTTTCAAAATAATACCATTATTATCCTTCTCAAAACTTTGAAAACAATTTCCAAAACAATGGGATTTCGGTTCTCAACTTCTCATTTTGAATCTTCTATCATTCATAACCCATATAAATAAATCATACTTATATAATTTCACCTTTTTATAAAAACATTTCACAATGTTTATTCTCAGTTTAGATTATAATAAACAACTCTTATTAAAATCATATTTAAAATTAAATTTTATCCCAACACTATCACCGAACGATTTATAGTCAAATTATGAAACTGAATTCATAAGGTGTTCGTGTTTAATTTAACAAAAACAATAAATGTTCATAAACTATCCAAGCCTAACTAATCAACAAAAAATGAGAATGATCAAATATTATTAGTCTCTAACAACAAGCATATCCTAAATAACTATAACAACTTTCTGAAAATTTTCTTTTATATACAAATATAATCTAGGTAAAATTATTTCATTTATCTAATTTAAAACAATACTGTATCGGTTGGCCATCTTTAAGTGCTTTAGAGATCCCTATCAATAACATTAGCAACTCGTTTTAACTAGAATCCATAAACCACTCAACAGATTAATCATCAAAATTAAAAAACACTTTTGTAAAAATAACAAATACACACTCTCATATGTAAATACACACACACATACGCTTAAACTCATTCTAGGTGTCACTTACCTTATCTCTAATGAGTTTACCCCACCCAAAGCTTAGGTGTTCGCTCAACCTAAGCTTTGATACCAACTGTAACACTCACCTGCCTAAAGGTTGGTGACTACAAATGGTAACCTCGTTCCTGATTTTACAGCCAGCCTCTCGACTGTAGGCTATCTGCCAACCAACCCGTAAAAGGACGTGTGGGGTAAGAGACAAAGCTTTGTCACATAGTTCATAATGCGAGAGCCCCTATCATACTGTCTACACCAACAATATCGGAAACGATACTTAATACATCCACGGTATTCATGTGCCGTTACCCAAGCATCCAAAAGACAAGTTGTCATGGGGTAAAATAAAAGAACAAAACAGGACAGAATAGAAAATTCTTGCAACGGAACGATTACATATAATACAAAATAATACAATACATAAGGTTACTCTTTACATGGAGTTATTAAAGTTACACAAAAGTACTACAACCATCAGACTAGGAAGTTATGCACTCTGGCTTTACACTTACTGATAAAAAATACACATATATAATAGACATAACAGTGGAAATAAGTAAAGAGATAGATAAGGAGCCCCCTGCTCGTCCATCATCTTCAAAGTGCCCAAATAAAACCTGCTACTCTCGGAATACTCAAATATAATTGAGTACCCGAGAGTTTTAGGGAAAGCAAACAACTCGGGTCAGATAATAAGTCTGATATGAGTAAATCTCCAAAACAAAAAGGTGGAAATAAACATAATATGTGAGACCATGCCACCAACCACGGAATGAGTTTCCCCTCACAATAACAACATCCAATCACAATAATGGATACAAATAATTAAACATCGCGAAGTGCTCACAACACTTTCCGATGAAATTAAGAAATGAGTCAATTTAAAATTTTGGAATCAAAGGAATGGAAGGGAAATTTTCCAATAAATGACTAGGAGGATGCGCCCCCTTGCCGAAAGTATACGTCTAATCAATATACTTGAGAAGGTCATTCTCTCCGTGACTCCTCTCAGGAACTCCAAACCGAACCCTGCTAACCTTATCAAGAATCCAGGTATTTCACATCTTAGTGCACATATAACCGAAACCAATTTAGAGTTGATGTATATATATCCTAATGGGTGCAACCCCACATAACTTGGCCCCTACTCGCTTCCTGGTTTTAGTCGTTTCCAACAAAGGATAACCAAGCTCAAATGAGCAACAAATCGTCTAAAACCGACGATATCCAAAGGAGAAAGCTGAACCGATAGTAAATAAATCAACTATCAGAGATAATTAAAAATGATCGTATATGAAAATAAAATTTCATATTCTTGCCACTACTCATCGATTTTAAACAAGTGTTATCCCTTTGTTTGAAAATGAAGTCGGGCAAGTTGAGGTAGTGTTACCTCTAGGCATTGCCTTGACCACATTTTTAACCTTCGAGATAGAAACAATTCCATGGCTCGACATTTAGTGTTAAAAGTATGACTAAATCCTTTCCATATAAGCGATATCAAATTACGGAAACTTCTTTTCCATAACCGAATTGAACTTTTATACTTTTAAAACCAAACTTGTGCTGAGATTTCACATTTTAAATAATAGCTTTAAACAACTTTATCAAAATAATTGATTTACTTTAAACACAAATTAATTACCTTTTTAAAACTATTAAATTCCTTCAATACCTATTACTTAAAATGATAAATCAACTTTAACCAATGATTAACTACTTCAAACATCTTCATTTAAAATAATTCATTAGCTTTATCCTGATTAATTATTTCAAACAACACTATTTAAAATGATTAATTAACTTTAATCATCCTTGTTTAAATGATTTATTCACTTTAAAACATTATTATTAGAATAATTCATTAACCCTTAAACATAATTATTAAAATGATTAATTAAATTTAAACCATTATTATTAAACTAATAAATTAATTTCAAAACATTATTAGCAAAATGATTAATTAACTTTTTTTTAATACATCATTTATTCAATAATTAATTTTCCTTAAACATCATTAGTTAAAATAATTAATTTATTTTAAAACATCGTAAATAAAATGATTAATTAATATTAATCTCATCATTATTTAAATAATTAATTAACCTTCATTATTTAAAATGATTAACCAAATTTACAATATCATGATTAAGATAAATAATAAACTTTATTCATATCTTTATTTGAATACTTTCGTATCTTTATAGAAACCTGAGCACAAGTTTTAACAAAAACTTTCAAAAGGAATAACATTTTTCAAATGCCAATGTAGCGATAGTCGCAATACGACATTTTCATAAATACTTTTCATATGTCACTTTTTCAACCAAACGTCACATGACATAAGGGTGAGAATAAATATGAAGGCATGTAACAACTACACACATATAGAGCTCTTATCCAGTACGAATTTACTAGCATACAATTCAATATTCAAAGCAATGTAACAGTAGAATAAGGATTTATTCCGCTAAATGAATGCCTAAATAATCTGCTTAATCTAATTATAGCAAAATGAGGATTTATTTTGCTAAACAAATGTCATCTATATTTTATCAAATCAAATGATAGCAGAACGATGTTTTATTCTGCTAAACAGGTGTCCAAATAATCTTATTCAATTAAGTTATAATAGAACGGGGATTTATTCTACTAAACAGATGTCATCAAATAAGCATTCATATTTACTAGGCTAACTTAATGGCATAGACAAAAGATCCCTTGTTTACAAATCAAACTTTAAGAAAGCTGTCTTAAAATGGAACTAATAGAGTTTAAAGTAAACAATTAATTGATAATAATTTAATCTTAACCTAATTGCTAATTAAACCTTAATTACATTTTAATTAAACCATAATTAATTATCAATTAATCCTTAATTAAATATTAATAAGTTACTTAATAATTAAACCAAAATTAATTATTAACCCTAATTAATTAATAATTAATTAAGTACTTAAACCTTAATTAAATAAAATTAACTAAATACTTACTCTTACTTAGTTAATAATTAATTAAAACTTTCTTAATTAACTAATTATAATTAACTTACTTAATTAATACCTAATTACTGATTACTAAACTTAATTACTAATAACTACTGATTATCCTTAATTAATAAATTAATTAATTATTAACTCATACTTAATTAAGTAATTAATAATTATCTTTTATACTTAATTAATAATTTGAAAATGGTTTTCAAAAACATAAAAAAAAGGAACACTTTAGATTTAGGGAATGTTTAATTTTTCCAAACTACATCCATACTATGAATACCATAACTTAAAGTTAGTTTTCTAAGTTAACGTTTTAAACTTTACTCTTAAACCTCACTTTCTTATCAAACAAAAGTAAGGGTTTTGAAAAACTAAAAAGTTAGAAACTTTGAAATCTCATTAGTAATTTAAACTATTAAAAACATAATTTGTTTTCCAAAGGATCTCAAGTCGCTTAACAAGTCAAAGCGCCAACTTTTTAACATATACAACCATGTACATAACCATAACACAACTTTCATTCCGTAACCACAAACATAAGCAAGATCATATCGTTACAACTAAACATAACAATTAGACTTCGATTTTCAGGTCTAACCAAATATCACATATAAGAGTGTGTGTTTGTGTGTGTGTGTGTGCGCGCGCTTGTGTGTGTATAACCAATCAACATACTAATCTATCACATCAACCCATACTTTACACAAAAATTAGACAGCATAATATAGATCAAATTTTCCCCAAAAAGAAATGAAATTTACTCACCAAACTCAAAAACAAGCTTACCAAATCTTTTCTAAAACTTGAAATAGGCCTAGATTTTTGAATTTTTCTTTAAAAGAAATGATTTTTGGCCATGGATCTTGGAAAGTGTGCTCAGCCTAGTCATGATAGGGCTCATCTATGGGTGGTAGGAGGTGAGTATGGCTTGATTTTGAAAGAGGAATGAGTGTAGAAGAAGAAATAAAGGTTTAGACAAGTGTTTAAAAGAGTTTAAAGGAGAAGTTTTGATTTTTGAAACTTAAACATAAAAGTGGAAGCCATTAAAGAGAAGTGAAGCTTTGTTAAAAGGATAACAAAAGTTTAGAATGAGAAATAAAATGAAATAGGAATGGAAGATAAAAAGGAATGGTTTTAAATTAAATGAGATAAAAGAATTACTGAAATACCCTTAATTACAAATGCCCTCCACTAACTTTTTGCCACAACATCACCGTCTCCTCCCATCCTACCTTGATCTACACGTTTCCCCCTCCTCTTCTTACACACTTCCATCACTCCATCATGTAACGACCCGATATTTTCAACCATTCGCATCCATTATAAGTGTATAGGTAGACACTCATGCCGGAGTTGAATTGCTCAAAATACCGCGTTGTAATTAAAATTTGGCAAATCTCAGAATATACAGTAAATAAATATAATCACAGATCACAGACATAGAGTAAAATAATGCAGCGGAAGTAAAAGAAATAGTAGTTCATGAAGCTACTATATAAATATATCAGAGTACATAAGATAGAATAGAAGAAATAGAGTACAACGGAAGTATAAATAAGATAACCAAGTACAAGCTGAACAGAGCAACATAACTGAAGTCGATAGAACAAGACTAGAAGATAATCTCCAGCGATTCAAATCTCCAGAAGGTGGAAATCCAAATCTGTGAATACTCAGGCTGACCCGAGCGTAAAGCAAAACACAAACACTCGAGTCAGGACAATATATACTTATATAATATAAACCAACTCAAGTGAACTGTAATAAGGTACAAGTAACTTAAAGAATGCTTGGGACCGCCCATTCTTTAAGGATCCGTTAAACTATCTACTATGTAGTAATATTCGCTATTATAATAATGTCTAATCAGTAAAGTATAATCATATAGAAAATAGCGTTAAGGGGATGGAGAACCTTAACGCGGTCGGATCTTAAAATCATAATCGTAGTAAAGCTCGATATGGTAGGTGACACGGCACAACTAGGCAATGCCAGGGTAGATATACCAATTACACATCCGGACTAGTGGTGACGCATAGCAGCCACTACCGCCCACCTCGAACAACACTCCCAATCAAGGGTGGCCACCAAATCAATCACAAGTAATAGAATGGTATCGAAGAAGTGTGTCCGATAAGAGGTGCTACCTCCTTGGTCCGTCAATCGCTCCTGTTTTAGCCACCTTATGTCAACTCACGGGAGTTGGGTCCACGTAACATACCTTAAGAACGTCGCCACCATCCTACTTCATTCTGGAATCTCCACCGCGTACACGGTTGTCAAAGTGGTTTTCGGTATCGACAGAGAGTATGTCCATATCCGATCCCGGTCTCTTTGCAAACCAATCGTTATTATAACCCGTGGTTATAACTTGTAAAAACAATACTTTACTTCAAAATAAGATATCATTTCAAAATCATGTCTTTATCAAAATAAAGATTTATCATTTCCAAATCATTTCAATATTCTAAAATATCGTATCCTTTCAAACTTCTTTTCAAATCATTTTAATACATCAAAATATTATATCTTTTCAAACTTTATTTCAAATCATTTTTATATATCAAAATATCATACCTTTGATAGTTATACTTCGAAACCAAAATCATTTTATTTCAAAACTATGTTCATTTCAAAACAACATCATTTCCATTTCAAACATATATTCACCTTTCAAATAGTCTATACTTTCAAAGTTATAACTCTTTTGAAACAAAACATTTGAAATCATTATACTTTGAAAATCACAGCATTTCGAAATCATATATTTAAAATCATCTTTTAATTCTATACATTTACAAACTTATTAAATTCAAACCATCAAATTTCAATTCAATTACAGTTTACCAACAAACCATTTCAAATCTTATCAATTCCCAATATAGATTAAATCCACAAAATACAATATTCAATCTTTAGTATATTTCAAAACTTTAAATCTCCCACATTTCATAAATCCAATATCATTTAAATAAACTCAATTAATATATACTTCAAATATTCATTTATCAAATAAATTAAATAAGTCAGAAATCAAGTATCATTTCAAACTCATTTCACAATATCAAAATATTATTCAAAACACCATTCATTTTTATTCATTTAAATACCATTTAAATCCATTCATTTTATTAAATTTAAATACCATTTTAAACTCACATTAGAAATCAAATTCTTCCACTTAAATATCTCTTCATTATCTTTAGAAATTTAACATTTAATTTCCCAAAATTATATCATTTTCCAGAGATTATTTTTCATTAAAATTAATTTAAAACAACAAAATATAGTTTCCGTAGCACTTATAAAATGCTACGTAAAGTTATAGTTTAAAACAGTTAATTAACAAAAGACAGCGTTAAATGCTGTAATAGATTTCTTTTAAGTTTCAATTAACTTACATGTTAAGTTTAACCACTATAGCACTTACAAAGTGCTATAATAGCCCTTATTTCAAATTAACCTTTTAGTTCATTTAAAACACTACAACATTTACAAAATGCTGTAATATCCTTTACATTACATTTCAAAATGCTGTTAAATCATATTCAGAGTTTTATTTACAATTCCACAAATAATTAACTTTTAATATAAATCATTTTAACTTATAAAATCATATATTTCACATTTAACACAATCATTTAAATACCTTTATTTCTATGATTTTATAAAGTCAAATTTCCATACAAAAATCAAATTTAATAACAATTAAATTTTCATTTCTTTAATTAAATTATTAACTTAACAACTAAGTTTAAATTTCCAAAAATATAGCTTATTTCCATTTATTTTACTTAATTAAAATTTCACTTTTAAACAAATTTCACAAAATTCAATTTAAGTTATATTTCCAAATTCAGCTTAAAAGTTCATTTATTCCATATTTTAATTTATACAAAATCATTAACACCTTTAAAACATTATTATTACTTAATAAAAATCATTAAATTCATCTTTAAATCAAATTTGTCATATTTTCTTACTTTACAAAAATTCCATTTATAAACAAAATCATAAATTCCAAAATTAACTTATATTTCAAATTCTACTTCACCATTTACTTAATTCACTTATTTAATTTGTAGAAAATCACAAATACTTTATAGAAATCATTTTAATGAAATTTAAATCAAAATACCATAATACTTACATTAAAAAAAAGTATTTTAAAAATTTTAGAAAAATATATAAACCACGGGTCTGTATATAATTTTCTAGCCTAGGTCAAGTGATACGGATATGTATCATTTCAATCCGCAGTTTACAAAGAAAAACCGGGTTTTATCATTTCAAACCCGCAATCCCAAGTAATATAAATAAATAAATAAAAACCGTTCAGGCCTATCATTTCAGCCCATAACGATTTTTCCTTATTCTAAAGTCCGTTCGGGTATGTATCATTTCAACCCATAGTGATTCTAATCTACAGGGAACTTGCAGTGTGATAAACTGATATAAATAAACAGAATAGCATGAGATAACAGTAATAGATGATATAACATATGTAATAACAGGGGTAAACATTATATGATCATAATATAACAGTTACAACAGGATGATATAATTTTACAGATTCAAATGGTGTCAGTTTACTAGTTATATAAGTACACATTGTCTGGTGATAATTACTCACTTGTTCAAGCTGGAGATGACAACCACAAACGCACAACAAAGATTTCCAGAGGCACGAGAGCACGATAATTATTTGAGTGTGGGAGAGCCAAAGCTAATTGCCTTGTCACATTCAAACCAAACAATTACAAACAACATAAGATTTCAACCCAAAAATTCAATAAACAATGCTAGAAATGGATGCATAAACAAAGTCAAAGTGTTTGCACTTGCTTCCTACCACCTATGTGTAACAACCCGCATATCTATCAATTCTATATTTAAATATTTTATTTAAATATTTTATCGTTAGTCGGATGTTAGTCCGAAAAGCTACTTTTTGCATACGGTCAAATTAGGACTCGAGACCACCCCCATTGAGTTCAAAATGACGTTTGCGATCTTTTTGAGTGTAAACTTCGATATGTTTGGAGATAGTGAAATTTTCGTCACTTTTCCCGCTTGAGACTTTGGGTTGGACTGCACCTTCTTAACTCAGCCCACCCCCTCTTCTCTTCATGACTTCAAGCTTCTTCAAAAATGGTGGAGGGAAAGAGAAATTAAAACTCCCAAACACAAATTCCATTGCAAATCCGAGATTCAACATCAAATTCACGTTTAGACCATTGATTCAAGCTTGGTGGTGTTCTTGCCTTGCTCTCAAATCTCCATCTTCATCAAATTCCGTGAAAAGGTGAGATTTTTGATCTCACATCTTGCCTATATCTATCTTGGACTGTTGGGAATGATCCCCTATTGTATTTGCATCAACACTTGCATTTGGTTTGGATTGGATTGGCGAAAAACTTCAATTTTCAGCGTTTTGGTGATTTTTTCTGGCCTTAAGTCGTTCTGGCCTTCGCTGAGTCGTCCACGAGTTAAGCCTAAGTCGTGAGTCGTTCACGAGTTAAGGGCTTAAGTCGCGCGCGTGCATTTCTGTTCGCCTGGCCTGAGTCGTTCGCGAGTTAACTCCTTGAGTCGTTCGCGAGTTAACTCCTTGAGTCGTTCACGAGTTAACTCCTTGAGTCGTTCGCGAGTTAACTCCTTGAGTCGTTCACGAGTTAAAGGCCTGAGTCGTTCTGGGTGTTCTGCCTTCGCTAGGTCTTTCGCGAGTTAAGTGATAAGTCGTAGCTCGTATGGCTCTTAAGTCCTAGGTCGTTGGCTTTTAAACTGTTAAGTCGTATGACCTTAAGTCGTAGGTCGTCCCCGAGTTAAGACTTAAGTCGTTGCCTTCTGCTATCTCGTCCTGGCTTAGGTCGTACTGAGATAAGTCGTTAGGTCGTATAGACCTTAGCTCGTAGCTCGTATTTGAGCTTAAATCGTTAAGTCGTATTGACTTTAAGTCGTTCGCGAGATAAGCAAGTACTAAGTCGTTCGCGATTTAAAACCTTAAGTCGTAGGTCGTCTCCGACCTTGTCCTTAGCCTTGTTAAGTCGCGTGAACTCATAGGTCGTATGAACTACTTTTTCTTAGGTCGTTGGACCTTCTTAACTCGTTAGGTCGAAGACCCTGAAACTCTTAGGTCGCGCATCCCACTTAGGTCGCAGAACCCTCTTAAGTCGTAACTCGTTCGCGAGTTAGCACTTGGTCGTTTTGACCTGTTTTTCCCTTGGTCGTTCGACCTGTTATCTGCTAGGTCGTGTGGCATTCCTCCCTTAAGTCGTAAGTCGTTCGCGAGATTAGTACTTGGTCGTTTGACCTGTTCTTCTGCTAGCTCGCGTGGCATTCTCCACTTAGGTCGTATGACCTTATCCCTTAAGTCGTAAGTCGTTCGCGAGTTAGTACTTGGTCGTTTGACCGGTTTGGCTCCTCGAGACAGCTTGCCTTCACTAAGTCGTACTTTGATGGTTTTGGGATTGACTTCTTTGGACTTTACTAACGTCTTCGAACGTGAATTGATTTGTTCTACAATCGTTTTATGACTTGTCACTTTAAAGATATATGAAGGTTTCAATACTAATAGTAAATATCAAAACTCTTTCATCAAAGCGATTTCAACACTATTTTAAATATCTAAAGTTCGTTTTCTCAAACCGATTTTCAATCTACTAGTATATACAAGCCTTTACTTCACTCGAATGAGAAATCGACTTAAACGACTTAGTAAAACGGGTGGTATGAAACGCTTGCGTTCACTTCGTCGGTTAGCTCTTGGACTTGTTCGATTGAATCCTTTTCGTGACAATTTCCTAGTGAAGATTTACAGCTTGTTCGTAAATATTTAAGTTAAGCAAGTGGTTATGGGACATGAAGCTAAACTCATATATTTACTAGCTTGGTGTGATTGACACTTCTCGCTGATCATGATGATCATTTTATGATTTAGACTAGCAATTGTGCGATGTCTCTTTGTCCATATGAAGGACTGTACTTCATTTTATTGAGCTTCGTCTCATTTCTTTGTGGGCTGGCAACCCAAGTACTTTTAATGTGTTTTGATTCATCTGATGTACCGTTTGTACTACATCGATGTCTTAGCTTTCTGATTCATTGGACGTACCGTTTGCACTGCGTCAATGTTTGATTCATCTGATGTACCGTTTGTACTACATCGATGTCTTAGCTTTCTGATTCATTGGACGTACCGTTTGCACTGCGTCAATGTTTGATTCATCTGATGTACCGTTTGTACTACATCGATGTCTTAGCTTTCTGATTCATTGGACGTACCGTTTGCACTGCGTCAATGTTTGATTCATCTGATGTACCGTTTGTACTACATCGATGTCTTAGCTTTCTGATTCATTGGACGTACCGTTTGCACTGCGTCAATGTTTGATTCATCTGATGTACCGTTTGTACTACATCGATGTCTTAGCTTTCTGATTCATTGGACGTACCGTTTGCACTGCGTCAATGTTCGATTCATCTGATGTACCGTTTGTACTACATCGATGTCTCTGTCTTTCCGATTCATTGGACGTACCGTTTGCACTGCGTCAATGTTTGATTCATCTGATGTACCGTTTGTACTACATCGATGTCTTGGCTTTCTGGTTCATTGGACGTACCGTTTGCACTGCGTCAATGTACCGGCATTCATGCTCCTGTTTGGGATTGGCCATCCTTTATGTGTTTTCTGGATTTCTGATGATGATTTCTGGAATTTTGTGCTTCACCAATTTTCATGATTTTCATTGATATGATATCAGCTTTTGTGCATTGGTGAATTTATGTGTTATTGACTTGTTATGAATACAAGTTTAGGGTATGAAACCCTACCTTATCTTTGAGAAGATTCTTGTGATATTGATTAATCTTTTGTTGATTATCATTTACATACTTATAGTAGTATGTCGCTATGGTTATTACATGTTCATGTCATGCCTTTTACTGTATACCATATCATCTGATATTTATAGTTAGACTGATCCGTTTATTATTTTCTTATAAATAATACTCGGGTCAGACCGAGATGTTACAGGTGCTTCTGCTTGACTTCTCTTCAGGATTATTCTGACTTTTGGCTAACTACTTAGATTAGTAGTTTTTGGATGTACACCTTTGAGATATAGACTCTATGTTGTGTACTTATTCTTTTGTATAGCACCTGATGCTATTCTTTTGTATTATCGTGGATTTTTCTGACCACTACTCTGATGAACACTTTCATGTGTTATATATTTATTCATATCTTCTTTCGCCCTTGTGATATGGATGTCTGTGACTGATTTATGTTATGATTATTTCTATGTTTGTTTTCCGAAGATAATATATAGCCACCGTGTGATAGCTTTGTGTTTGTATCGGCATGTCGGATTTCCTCCTTAAAAGATATGCATTCTATTCTATCTGACGTATCGGTGCTCGCACAAAGAAGTTACATGGATGGTCGCTCCTCCACAGCCTTATTCTCCGTGCTAATTGACAGCACTACATCGTAGTGTTCTTGGTTAGCGTGGGTATAGAGGTGGGGCGTCACAGCTTGGTATCAGAGCCAAACTTCGGAACAATGTAGAATAATCTAGCAAGGATCATTGTCCTAAGTCTTTCTTAGGAATCGTGCCATAGGATTTGATTCGGGTCTTCGTACCATTCTATCCTATTTTCATTTTATGATTCCTTGTTCTATCAATCAAGATTGTTTGATATTCATTCTGAGAATAACATTTTCTTCTTCTTTCTTTCTTAAAGAAGAGAAATGGTTAGATCTGGCCGTCCCAGCGCCGGTCAATCCAGTGCTACTCCTCAGGAGGGAGTATTTATGTCTGCCCAGCAGCTTCTAGATCTTGTTAAGAATGCTCAAGCTATCGGACCCATTTCAGAGCCTACTCATCCTAGATCCGGTTTTGCACGCTTGTGTAGAGATTATACCGATTTGGGTGGAAGGCCATTCCGGGGATCCGAGAGTGTTATTGAAATTCAAGCTTGGCTCAAAACATGCGATCGCATCTTCTCTCGCATGAACCTTATTGATCTCCACCGAGTCCAAGTGGCTTCTAGCATGCTCCAAGAAAGAGCATTGGATTGGTATGAGCTTCTTATTTCTGAAATCGTTGAAGCTGATCTCACTTGGGAGCAATTCCGGGAGAGATTCGAATTGAAATTTGTGCCGGAGGCTGAAAAAGTAACCTTGGCCCGGCGATTTATCGACCTTGTTCAAGGTGAATCTTCTGTGACGGACTACGTCGCATCGTTCGAATCTCTTTCTAAATACGGGGTTGAATACATTAATACCCCATTGAAGAAAAATCAGAGATTTGTCTATGGCTTGAATAAGAATCTAAAGAAGCCATTACTCCTGAAACTCGAGGTTTCATTTGATCAGCTTATTGATATCGCTCTTCGTCTTGAAGAGGCCGATAGAGAGTGTGATGTTGAAGTTGTGGGTGCTAAACAAAACTTCAACAACAACATGAAAAGGCCTACTAAGTTCAAAGGCCCTAATCCAATTCCCGACAAGAAAGGGAAGCAAGAATCTTCGGTAGCAAAGACTCCTACCTCTAGTCGTGGACGATGCTACAATTGTGGCCTTACGGACCACTATGTAAATGAGTGCCCGAAACCATTTTTCTGTCGTTATTGCAAAGGTTCGGGACATCTTTTATCTTCATGCCCCAAACTTCCGGACAAAAGAGAGGGAAAGCTAAATGTTGTTCAAGTCCCTAGTGACACTTCCCATGGTCAAGGTATCCATTCTATCCTTGATGACATTTATTTCGTGAACATTTTTATTATTATTATTATTATTATTCGAGTTCTTTTGATATGGGTTTCGTCTCATTATTTTATAACAAAAGAACAGGTTGATTCCTTTTCTTTAGACATTTTTGGGCTTGTTGACTTCTTTGAGGATTGCGAATCCGGTTGGCGGATCCGCAACACTCAATTTTCTTTTTATTGATGTCGAAATTATTTTATGTGATTTTTCTTTCCGAACCGATTTCTACTTATGCTTTGGAATTGACTTTTGTAAGGACTGGCTTACTTACTATGAAGCCATATCCTTTGTCCCGTGTGGGATATTCATCTTCGACATTTTCAATCTGTTAAACAGATTTCTGTTTTTCCTCTGTGATTTTGATTCCAATTTGAGGGCATCATTTTATTCTTGTAGTTTGAGAATTTCCGGTATTTTTGAGCGTGTCTTAGGATTATCGCCTAAGAAATCTTTTGAGTGATGTTAAGGTCTTTTTAGCTCGACCTTGCCCTCGATTTTCATTTGCTACGAGTTGCGGGAGTTAGCATTCCCTTTACCGCATTCCGCGCTCAATATGATTCTTATGAATGACTTGTTATGTCATTCAGTTTATCCAGCTTATTTCATCCATTTTATGAATCGAGTATTTTACGATCTCGATGACTCCATTCTTTGATTTTGGATGAAAATAGCAATTTAAAATTTTGCAAATCTTTTTCATAAGATTTATTTATAAGTAAAATTGGATTTTTATTCTTTAAGCAAACAAAGAATATTCTTAAGAGTTTTTAAGAAACAATCTTGAAGATGATTTTGTGATTGTATTGCCCATTGAGTGCTTTAAGAATTTTGGTCGATGCGCTTGATCAACGTTATCGATAGAAATTTCCTAAACGCTTTGATGAGACAATCAGACACAGTAAAATGTAAATTTCTCTAGAAAGATTATTTGAAAGAATTCTTTTCCGCTACTTTTATTCTTGTGATTCCCGATGGGAACCAAGACTTTATCTTTTGTACCAATGCTAATTGTATTGGTTTGGATGTCGTTCTTTTTCTTTTGCTTCTAAATAGTTATAGCCTATCGAGACTAGGTATGCCACTCATGATCTAGTGCTCGCGGTTATTGTTTTTCCTTTTGAAAATTTGGCATCACTATTTTTGGGTGAGAAATTTGTTCTCTACCTTAATCATAAATCTTTGGAATATTTATTTTCTCATAAGGAACTTAATATTGGCTTGAGTTTCTTGCATCTTATGATTTTGATATTCCTTTTATTCCCAGAAGGGAAATCGTGTTGCCAATGCGTTTACTCATATGCAACAAGTTGTTGATTCTTTGATGATGTCCGAAAGGAATAATCTTTTTATCAAGTTCATCGGACGTTTTGACATACTTCATTTTTATGGAGTTTTATCTCATTTCTTTTATGGACTTGCGTCCGATGTTCTTTTATGGCCTTTGATTCATTGGACGTACCGTTTTTGTACTACGTCGGTGTTCGGAGATGTTCGGGTTTCCAGTTTCTTAGGCGTATCGCTTTTTGCGCTACGCCGTTCCACCAGCTCAATTTTCCGTTATTCATGACGTTTTCCACGTCTTCCAACTATGGAAATGCCTTAGGGATTCTAATTTTATTCTTGAGCCTGGTGTTATTGTGGAAATTGAATTTTCGTCCGTTTGACTTTTGAGCAACATTTTATTCGCATCATTGCTTCGGAGGTTGAGCGTCTTCGAAATAAAGATGTTCTTCTTGTGAAAGTTCTATGGTTCTCAAATCCCAAGGATTGCTCTTGGGAAATCTAGAGAATTCATCGAGCGAACTCGTCCGGGTTTTCTCTTTCATGCTCTTTGAGGTAAACTTCTTAATTCCAATTTCTTTTGTGTTAATATGCTTTTATGGTTGTTACTTTTTATTTCCACCATATATATATTGCGAGGACGCAATTTCTTTAAGGAGGGGAGTCTGTAACAACCCGCATATCTATCAATTCTATATTTAAATATTTTATTTAAATATTTTATCGTTAGTCGGATGTTAGTCCGAAAAGCTACTTTTTGCATACGGTCAAATTAGGACTCGAGACCACCCCCATTGAGTTCAAAATGACGTTTGCGATCTTTTTGAGTGTAAACTTCGATATGTTTGGAGATAGTGAAATTTTCGTCACTTTTCCCGCTTGAGACTTTGGGTTGGACTGCACCTTCTTAACTCAGCCCACCCCCTCTTCTCTTCATGACTTCAAGCTTCTTCAAAAATGGTGGAGGGAAAGAGAAATTAAAACTCCCAAACACAAATTCCATTGCAAATCCGAGATTCAACATCAAATTCACGTTTAGACCATTGATTCAAGCTTGGTGGTGTTCTTGCCTTGCTCTCAAATCTCCATCTTCATCAAATTCCGTGAAAAGGTGAGATTTTTGATCTCACATCTTGCCTATATCTATCTTGGACTGTTGGGAATGATCCCCTATTGTATTTGCATCAACACTTGCATTTGGTTTGGATTGGATTGGCGAAAAACTTCAATTTTCAGCGTTTTGGTGATTTTTTCTGGCCTTAAGTCGTTCTGGCCTTCGCTGAGTCGTCCACGAGTTAAGCCTAAGTCGTGAGTCGTTCACGAGTTAAGGGCTTAAGTCGCGCGCGTGCATTTCTGTTCGCCTGGCCTGAGTCGTTCGCGAGTTAACTCCTTGAGTCGTTCGCGAGTTAACTCCTTGAGTCGTTCACGAGTTAACTCCTTGAGTCGTTCGCGAGTTAACTCCTTGAGTCGTTCACGAGTTAAAGGCCTGAGTCGTTCTGGGTGTTCTGCCTTCGCTAGGTCTTTCGCGAGTTAAGTGATAAGTCGTAGCTCGTATGGCTCTTAAGTCCTAGGTCGTTGGCTTTTAAACTGTTAAGTCGTATGACCTTAAGTCGTAGGTCGTCCCCGAGTTAAGACTTAAGTCGTTGCCTTCTGCTATCTCGTCCTGGCTTAGGTCGTACTGAGATAAGTCGTTAGGTCGTATAGACCTTAGCTCGTAGCTCGTATTTGAGCTTAAATCGTTAAGTCGTATTGACTTTAAGTCGTTCGCGAGATAAGCAAGTACTAAGTCGTTCGCGATTTAAAACCTTAAGTCGTAGGTCGTCTCCGACCTTGTCCTTAGCCTTGTTAAGTCGCGTGAACTCATAGGTCGTATGAACTACTTTTTCTTAGGTCGTTGGACCTTCTTAACTCGTTAGGTCGAAGACCCTGAAACTCTTAGGTCGCGCATCCCACTTAGGTCGCAGAACCCTCTTAAGTCGTAACTCGTTCGCGAGTTAGCACTTGGTCGTTTTGACCTGTTTTTCCCTTGGTCGTTCGACCTGTTATCTGCTAGGTCGTGTGGCATTCCTCCCTTAAGTCGTAAGTCGTTCGCGAGATTAGTACTTGGTCGTTTGACCTGTTCTTCTGCTAGCTCGCGTGGCATTCTCCACTTAGGTCGTATGACCTTATCCCTTAAGTCGTAAGTCGTTCGCGAGTTAGTACTTGGTCGTTTGACCGGTTTGGCTCCTCGAGACAGCTTGCCTTCACTAAGTCGTACTTTGATGGTTTTGGGATTGACTTCTTTGGACTTTACTCACGTCTTCGAACGTGAATTGATTTGTTCTACAATCGTTTTATGACTTGTCACTTTAAAGATATATGAAGGTTTCAATACTAATAGTAAATATCAAAACTCTTTCATCAAAGCGATTTCAACACTATTTTAAATATCTAAAGTTCGTTTTCTCAAACCGATTTTCAATCTACTAGTATATACAAGCCTTTACTTCACTCGAATGAGAAATCGACTTAAACGACTTAGTAAAACGGGTGGTATGAAACGCTTGCGTTCACTTCGTCGGTTAGCTCTTGGACTTGTTCGATTGAATCCTTTTCGTGACAATTTCCTAGTGAAGATTTACAGCTTGTTCGTAAATATTTAAGTTAAGCAAGTGGTTATGGGACATGAAGCTAAACTCATATATTTACTAGCTTGGTGTGATTGACACTTCTCGCTGATCATGATGATCATTTTATGATTTAGACTAGCAATTGTGCGATGTCTCTTTGTCCATATGAAGGACTGTACTTCATTTTATTGAGCTTCGTCTCATTTCTTTGTGGGCTGGCAACCCAAGTACTTTTAATGTGTTTTGATTCATCTGATGTACCGTTTGTACTACATCGATGTCTTAGCTTTCTGATTCATTGGACGTACCGTTTGCACTGCGTCAATGTTTGATTCATCTGATGTACCGTTTGTACTACATCGATGTCTTAGCTTTCTGATTCATTGGACGTACCGTTTGCACTGCGTCAATGTTTGATTCATCTGATGTACCGTTTGTACTACATCGATGTCTTAGCTTTCTGATTCATTGGACGTACCGTTTGCACTGCGTCAATGTTTGATTCATCTGATGTACCGTTTGTACTACATCGATGTCTTAGCTTTCTGATTCATTGGACGTACCGTTTGCACTGCGTCAATGTTTGATTCATCTGATGTACCGTTTGTACTACATCGATGTCTTAGCTTTCTGATTCATTGGACGTACCGTTTGCACTGCGTCAATGTTCGATTCATCTGATGTACCGTTTGTACTACATCGATGTCTCTGTCTTTCCGATTCATTGGACGTACCGTTTGCACTGCGTCAATGTTTGATTCATCTGATGTACCGTTTGTACTACATCGATGTCTTGGCTTTCTGGTTCATTGGACGTACCGTTTGCACTGCGTCAATGTACCGGCATTCATGCTCCTGTTTGGGATTGGCCATCCTTTATGTGTTTTCTGGATTTCTGATGATGATTTCTGGAATTTTGTGCTTCACCAATTTTCATGATTTTCATTGATATGATATCAGCTTTTGTGCATTGGTGAATTTATGTGTTATTGACTTGTTATGAATACAAGTTTAGGGTATGAAACCCTACCTTATCTTTGAGAAGATTCTTGTGATATTGATTAATCTTTTGTTGATTATCATTTACATACTTATAGTAGTATGTCGCTATGGTTATTACATGTTCATGTCATGCCTTTTACTGTATACCATATCATCTGATATTTATAGTTAGACTGATCCGTTTATTATTTTCTTATAAATAATACTCGGGTCAGACCGAGATGTTACAGGTGCTTCTGCTTGACTTCTCTTCAGGATTATTCTGACTTTTGGCTAACTACTTAGATTAGTAGTTTTTGGATGTACACCTTTGAGATATAGACTCTATGTTGTGTACTTATTCTTTTGTATAGCACCTGATGCTATTCTTTTGTATTATCGTGGATTTTTCTGACCACTACTCTGATGAACACTTTCATGTGTTATATATTTATTCATATCTTCTTCCGCCCTTGTGATATGGATGTCTGTGACTGATTTATGTTATGATTATTTCTATGTTTGTTTTCCGAAGATAATATATAGCCACCGTGTGATAGCTTTGTGTTTGTATCGGCATGTCGGATTTCCTCCTTAAAAGATATGCATTCTATTCTATCTGACGTATCGGTGCTCGCACAAAGAAGTTACATGGATGGTCGCTCCTCCACAGCCTTATTCTCCGTGCTAATTGACAGCACTACATCGTAGTGTTCTTGGTTAGCGTGGGTATAGAGGTGGGGCGTCACACTATGCTTCAGCTCCAGATCTGAAATGGCACGGCTAAAGGCATGGTTTGGATCAGGTATGGTCTGGAAAAGGTGCGGCTACAAGGTGATGAAGGTGAGTGGAAGTTACAAGGTGTTGAAGGCAATGGAATACCAAAGGGTTTCAAGGCAAAGTGTGGCTTTTGTTGCACCATAGGGTTCGGCCCCTTGCTGATGTGGCTTGGCCATGGTATGTGGTGGTCAGGTGGTGGCTGGAGTGTGGGCCAGAGGTGGTGGAAGGTCAGGTCAGAGGTGGTGGTGGTGGAGGTAGTGGTGGCAAAAGGTGGTAGAAGGAGGAGATGACAATTCTAGGTCATAAGTGATAGTTTGTAATGGTTTTTGGTGGATTTTGTGTAGATCTTGGACTTGGATTGGTTAGGCCTGAGGAGGAGGGTTGCTAGGATGGGTGATGGTCAGAGGAAGGGGGTCGTGGTGGTCGGCCAAAGCCTGGAGGAGGAGGAACCAAACTATGAAGGTAGAGAGCATATGCAGTTTCCATAGAAAAAACATAGAAAACAAGGAAGAAAGAAGGAATTTTTACCCAAAATTTTGAAGCCATGGCCGTGATTTTTTTGGAGGAGAAAGAGAAGTGTTTGCGTGAAAAAAATGAAAAGAAGTCTGCTGAAAATAATAGGGTATGCATGGCCAAAAACATTGAAGAGAGGAGTTGAGAAAGTGAAAGGTCGGGAGGTGAAAAGCCATAGGAATTTCAATAGTTTAAAACTTTTCATATTTCCTCTAATTTCTTTTTAAGTTTTATATAACTGAAATATATATATAAACTCAGATAAAATACGAAAATTTAGTAAATAAACAAAAATAAATTAATTAATTATTAATTATATAAAATTTAATTAAGTAAAACAGCAAAAATTGCAACTAGTCTTGAAAATATGAAAAATAAATGCAATGAACTTTGAAAAAAGTTTATGGACTTGTAAAACATTTATAAACAAAGATAATAACATAAAATAAAAATGCATTCACAAAATGAATAAATAAATTTTAATTAAATATAATTTAATTGAAGAAAATAGCAGAAAAATAGAAACTGGCCTTTAAAAATAGAAAATAAATTCAATACGCTTTGGCAAAATTATAAAATCACTTTAAATTATTTAAAAGACAAAATTATACATAAAATAAAATACTAACACATATTAGAACAAAATATGACAAATAAAATATAATTTAAAATAGACAATATTGCTAAATACATCAGTTTACACACAATATTGAAATATACATAACTTTCACAATTTAACTCCGTTTCCAACGAAACGAAAAGCTGTATCCATGGAATTAAATCTATTTTCATAATAAAAGATAAAATTTAAGAATTTGAAATATTTAAATTTAAAGTTCAAAAGTCAAAGTTTGACCAGTTTCAATAGAAATTCACTTTTCAGTGAAATATCCAATTTATACTAGTTTGAACTATAAATCACTTAATAGTCAACATTTATATCTAAAATGAAATGTTTGAAATAGAACAAGTTTAAAATAATTTAAAATAAAATAAAGTCAAAATTTAAAATATAGGCCAAAATCTAGGGTTGTTACACTCTCCCTCACTCAAAACTTTTCATCCTCGAAAAGGAATGAAGTACGGGAAAACACAGGAAAGATAAAATTGAAATGAGATTAAGACAAGATGATAAAAGATTGAAATTATACCTGATAAATGTGGTTATAGGTAAGTTTAACAAGGTGGAGATGGTCTTCCCAAGATTCTCCAGAATCAGGAACACAAGTACGAAAAGATCCTCTAGAATCTGATTCACTCTTTCCGCTTGACCGACAGTCTATGGGTGGAAAGCAGTGCTCAGATTTAAAATGAGTACCAAAGATTATAAAGATTATAGAAAGATTTCTAAGCAAAAAGATTATAGATAGATGCCTATACCAGTCTGTAGCAAGATAAGGAAAAATAAGGACAACTAAGAGACAGTTTGAAAAACAAAATTAGGTAATAAGTTTGAAAAACAAAATAAGATAATAGGTTTGAAATTTCCATGGTTTCAGCTTAACTAATAATTAATTTTACACAAGTTAAATAAATCTTAACTATCTCTAATTTCATTATCTTATCATCAAATTTTCTTAAACAAACAATCTCTAAAATCATGATTTGATTAAAATTAAGTGTATAACATTCAATAAATTTAATTCTTCTTTATTCCTAATTATAATTAAATTTATCCCTCTCAAATATTTTATCACATATGTTAAATATGCTTACACTTATTATAACTGTTTTAATTTATTCCTAATTCCCTTAACATCATTTGTATTGTAAATTATTCAATTAACCTTTTAGTCTATTTACCTGTGTTAATCTATTTATAACTAAAATTTAAGTGTATAATATTTATTATAACCACTAAAATTTTATTTATAAAAATCTTTTTATATTGTATATTATCTAATTACATTGTTAACTTCTAAAAATTAAGGTAAGTTATATTGGAATGCAATTGAGAATTATACAAATAAAACTTTCTAAAATTAATATACACTATAAACATCCTAATTCAATCATTTCAAGCTTGAATCATCTATTCAAAAATTTTGATTTTCTTTTTATACTTGAAGTTATTATTTAAGATAGAATTTAAGAATAAAATCTCTGATTCCTTTCAAACCATTTAGAGATAGATAAATGTATGTACATAATTTGTAAAATCAAATTTAAATCATATATCTATATATTTTATAAATCAATCATATTTTAGAAATTTATATCAATCAAGTTTCCCAAAACAAAGCTGTAGCAAGACTACATAATGGTTTCTTCACTTCGAAACTCGAAAATGAACGTCGATGATGCTGCAGTCATCACCGAAATTATTTTCCAGCGACAAAGAGAAGGGCACTTAATTTTTAAACTTTAAAATCCTTTAGAGACAAAAAAAAAATTTATTCAAAAATACTTTAAATAATATCCTTTTAAAAATTTTAAACACAAGGTTTGAAATCCATCGGAAATTAAACTCTTTAAATTTCTTGTTTTAAATTCATTTCAGTTCCCAAATAAATTTATAAACAACTATTTATAAATTCCTTTGTAGAACAATAAATGATAAATCAAGTATTATCATTTTAAATAATCAATTTAAACCAATTTATTAAGTTCCATAAATTTACTTATATATTAAAATTTATTTAATTAACCAAATTTTAAAATAATATTGTATCGGTTTGTTCTGTCAAAGTGTTTTAGAAATCCTATCGATAGCGTTGATCAGACGAATCGATCGGAAACCCAAATCGACATCAACAACTCAAACAACACAATATATAATAAAATATAGATTTAAAAGTACAATTCAAAATGTTGGAGATAGTTTAGAAACAAAGACAAGATGATTAATTAACAAAATATGAAGATGGATAAGCTTAGATAAATCGCGGGCAACCTTAACCGGGTCAACCGTGACTTAATGAATAAGAGCAAATGTGGATTTTCCTGGGGTAAATCTACATCCGATCTCAAGAGATAGAGTTTGGAATAACAAAAGATATTAGCATCTAAACCAAGGATAAATATAAATCTCTGGTGAATCGATGCAAATTTGTAAAGGAGTTTTCCCCCTTTAACAAGTCATTAGAATATTGGCGAGACCACCAATTCACTATAAAGCTCATTCGAAGCGGAGTTATGGGATACTCCAGAATCAAAAGAAGATGAATAGTGAGGGACAAGAATGAATTTTGGAACCGCAAGGAACGTTCCAAAAATTAAAAGGAAATTCGAATCAAGAGGAAAAGATTCAAACTCGAACGAAAGTGATTCTGTAAATAAATCTACTCTATATGCTGAGTTTTGCCTCAAAGCCAAAGCTCTGATACCAACTGTAACGACCCGATATTTTCAACCATTCGCATCCATTATAAGTGTATAGGTAGACACTCATGCCGGAGTTGAATTGCTCAAAATACCGCGTTGTAATTAAAATTTGGCAAATCTCAGAATATACAGTAAATAAATATAATCACAGATCACAGACACAGAGTAAAATAATGCAGCGGAAGTAAAAGAAATAGTAGTTCATGAAGCTACTATATAAATATATCAGAGTACATAAGCTACAATAGAAGAAATAGAGTACAACAGAAGTATAAATAAGATAACCAAGTACAAGCTGAACAGAGCAACATAACTGAAGTCGATAGAACAAGACTAGCAGATAATCTCCAGCGATTCAAATCTCCAGAAGGTGGAAATCCAAATCTGTGAATACTCAGGCTGACCCGAGCGTAAAGCGAAACACAAACACTCGAGTCAGGACAATATATACTTATATAATATAAACCAACTCAAGTGAACTGTAATAAGGTACAAGTAACTTAAAGAATGCTTGGGACCGCCCATTCTTTAAGGATCCGTTAAACTATCTACTATGTAGTAATATTCGCTATTATAACAATGTCTAATCAATAAAGTATAATCATATAGAAAATAGCGTTAAGGGGATGGAGAACCTTAACGCGGTCGGATCTTAAAATCATAATCATAGTAAAGCTCGATATGGTAGGTGACACGGCACAACTAGGCAATGCCAGGGTAGATATACCAATTACGCATCCAGACTAGTGGTGACGCATAGCAGCCACTACCGCCCACCTCGAACAACACTCCCAATCAAGGGTGGCCACCAAATCAATCACAAGTAATAGAATGGTATCGAAGAAGTGTGTCCGATAAGAGGTGCTACCTCCTTGGTCCGTCAATCGCTCCTGTTTTAGCCACCTTATGTCAACTCACGGGAGTTGGGTCCACGTAACATACCTTAAGAACGTCGCCACCATCCTACTTCATTCTGGAATCTCCACCGCGTACGCGGTTGTCAAAGTGGTTTTCGGTATCGACAGAGAGTATGTCCATATCCGATCCCGGTCTCTTTGCCAACCAATCGTTATTATAACCCGTGGTTATAACTTTTAAAAACAATACTTTACTTCAAAATAAGATATCATTTCAAAATCATGTCTTTA
Source organism: Allium fistulosum (assembly GCA_030737815.1). Lineage (NCBI taxonomy): Eukaryota > Viridiplantae > Streptophyta > Magnoliopsida > Asparagales > Amaryllidaceae > Allium > Allium fistulosum. Next base: position 909,263,330 of record CM060907.1, on the reverse strand, counting down.
TCAAAATAAAGATTTATCATTTCCAAATCATTTCAATATTCTAAAATATCGTATCCTTTCAAACTTCTTTTCAAATCATTTTAATACATCAAAATATTATATCTTTTCAAACTTTATTTCAAATCATTTTTATATATCAAAATATCATACCTTTGATAGTTATACTTCGAAACCAAAATCATTTTATTTCAAAACTATGTTCATTTCAAAACAACATCATTTCCATTTCAAACATATATTCACCTTTCAAATAGTCTATACTTTCAAAGTTATAACTCTTTTGAAACAAAACATTTGAAATCATTATACTTTGAAAATCACAGCATTTCGAAATCATATATTTAAAATCATCTTTTAATTCTATACATTTACAAACTTATTAAATTCAAACCATCAAATTTCAATTCAATTACAGTTTACCAACAAACCGTTTCAAATCTTATCAATTCCCAATATAGATTAAATCCACAAAATACAATATTCAATCTTTAGTATATTTCAAAACTTTAAATCTCCCACATTTCATAAATCCAATATCATTTAAATAAACTCAATTAATATATACTTCAAATATTCATTTATCAAATAAATTAAATAAGTTAGAAATCAAGTATCATTTCAAACTCATTTCACAATATCAAAATATTATTCAAAACACCATTCATTTTTATTCATTTAAATACCATTTAAATCCATTCATTTTATTAAATTTAAATACCATTTTAAACTCACATTAGAAATCAAATTCTTCCACTTAAATATCTCTTCATTATCTTTAGAAATTTAACATTTAATTTTCCAAAATTATATCATTTTCCAGAGATTATTTTTCATTAAAATTAATTTAAAACAACAAAATATAGTTTCCGTAGCACTTATAAAATGCTACGTAAAGTTATAGTTTAAAACAGTTAATTAACAAAAGACAGCGTTAAATGCTGTAATACATTTCTTTTAAGTTTCAATTAACTTACATGTTAAGTTTAACCACTATAGCACTTACAAAGTGCTATAATAGCCTTTATTTCAAATTAACCTTTTAGTTCATTTAAAACACTACAACATTTACAAAATGCTGTAATATCCTTTACATTACATTTCAAAATGCTGTTAAATCATATTCAGAGTTTTATTTACAATTCCACAAATAATTAACTTTTAATATAAATCATTTTAACTTATAAAATCATATATTTCACATTTAACACAATCATTTAAATACCTTTATTTCTATGATTTTATAATGTCAAATTTGCATACAAAAATCAAATTTAATAACAATTAAATTTTCATTTCTTTAATTAAATTATTAACTTAACAACTAAGTTTAAATTTCCAAAAATATAGCTTATTTCCATTTATTTTACTTAATTAAAATTTCACTTTTAAACAAATTTCACAAAATTCAATTTAAGTTATATTTCCAAATTCAGCTTAAAATTTCATTTATTCCATATTTTAATTTATACAAAATCATTAACACCTTTAAAACATTATTATTACTTAATAAAAATCATTAAATTCATCTTTAAATCAAATTTGTCATATTTTCTTACTTTACAAAAATTCCATTTATAAACAAAATCATAAATTCCAAAATTAACTTATATTTCAAATTCTACTTCACCATTTACTTAATTCACTTATTTAATTTGTAGAAAATCACAAATACTTTATAGAAATCATTTTAATGAAATTTAAATCAAAATACCATAATACTTACATTAAAAAAAAGTATTTTAAAAATTTCAGAAAAATATATAAACCACGGGTCTGTATATAATTTTCTAGCCTAGGTCAAGTGATACAGATATGTATCATTTCAATCCGCAGTTTACAAAGAAAAACCGGGTTTTATCATTTCAAACCCGCAATCCCAAGTAATATAAATAAATAAATAAAAATCGTTCAGGCCTATCATTTCAGCCCATAACGATTTTTCCTTATTCTAAAGTCCGTTCGGGTATGTATCATTTCAACCCATAGTGATTCTAATCTACAGGGAACTTGCAGTGTGATAAACTGATATAAATAAACAGAATAGCATGAGATAACAGTAATAGATGATATAACATATGTAATAACAGGGGTAAACATTATATGATCATAATATAACAGTTACAACAGGATGATATAATTTTACAGATTCAAATGGTGTCAGTTTACTAGTTATATAAGTACACATTGTCTGGTGATAATTACTCACTTGTTCAAGCTGGAGATGACAACCACAAACGCACAACAAAGATTTCCAGAGGCACGAGAGCACGATAATTATTTGAGTGTGGGAGAGCCAAAGCTAATTGCCTTGTCACATTCAAACCAAACAATTACAAACAACATAAGATTTCAACCCAAAAATTCAATAAACAATGCTAGAAATGGATGCATAAACAAAGTCAAAGTGTTTGCACTTGCTTCCTACCACCTATGCTTCAGCTCCAGATCTGAAATGGCACGGCTAAAGGCATGGTTTGGATCAGGTATGGTCTGGAAAAGGTGTGGCTACAAGGTGATGAAGGTGAGTGGAAGTTACAAGGTGTTGAAGGCAATGGAATACCAAAGGGTTTCAAGGCAAAGTGTGGCTTTTGTTGCACCATAGGGTTCGGCCCCTTGCTGATGTGGCTTGGCCATGGTATGTGGTGGTCAGGTGGTGGCTGGAGTGTGGGCCAGAGGTGGTGGAAGGTCAGGTCAGAGGTGGTGGTGGTGGAGGTAGTGGTGGCAAAAGGTGGTAGAAGGAGGAGATGACAATTCTAGGTCATAAGTGATAGTTTGTAATGGTTTTTGGTGGATTTTGTGTAGATCTTCGACTTGTATTGGTTAGGCCTGAGGAGGAGGGTTGCTAGGATGGGTGATGGTCAGAGGAAGGGGGTCGTGGTGGTCGGCCAAAGCCTGGAGGAGGAGGAACCAAACTATGAAGGTAGAGAGCATATGCAGTTTCCATAGAAAAAACATAGAAAACAAGGAAGAAAGAAGGAATTTTTACCCAAAATTTTGAAGCCATGGCCGTGATTTTTTTGGAGGAGAAAGAGAAGTGTTTGCGTGAAAAAAATGAAAAGAAGTCCGCTGAAAATAATAGGGTATGCATGGCCAAAAACATTGAAGAGAGGAGTTGAGAAAGTGAAAGGTCGGGAGGTGAAAAGCCATAGGAATTTCAATAGTTTAAAACTTTTCATATTTCCTCTAATTTCTTTTTAAGTTTTATATAACTGAAATATATATATAAACTCAGATAAAATACGAAAATTTAGTAAATAAACAAAAATAAATTAATTAATTATTAATTATATAAAATTTAATTAAGTAAAACAGCAAAAATTGCAACTAGTCTTGAAAATATGAAAAATAAATGCAATGAACTTTGAAAAAAGTTTATGGACTTGTAAAACATTTATAAACAAAGATAATAACATAAAATAAAAATGCATTCACAAAATGAATAAATAAATTTTAATTAAATATAATTTAATTGAAGAAAATAGCAGAAAAATAGAAACTAGCCTTTAAAAATAGAAAATAAATTCAATACGCTTTGGAAAAATTGTAAAATCACTTTAAATTATTTAAAAGACAAAATTATACATAAAATAAAATACTAACACATATTAGAACAAAATATGACAAATAAAATATAATTTAAAATAGACAATATTGCTAAATACATCAGTTTACACACAATATTGAAATATACATAACTTTCACAATTTAACTCTGTTTCCAACGAAACAAAAAGCTGTATCCATGGAATTAAATCTATTTTCATAATAAAAGATAAAATTTAAGAATTTGAAATATTTAAATTTGAAGTTCAAAAGTCAAAGTTTGACCAGTTTCAATAGAAATTCACTTTTCAGTGAAATATCCAATTTATACTAGTTTGAACTATAAATCACTTAATAGTCAACATTTATATTTAAAATGAAATGTTTGAAATAGAACAAGTTTAAAATAATTTAAAATAAAATAAAGTCAAAATTTAAAATATAGGCCAAAATCTAGGGTTGTTACACATCACATCTAAGTACAAAACATTTGAATATACATTGGATAATTGGGTGTTTTCATGTACTTAGTTGAAATTTACACTTAAAGTTTCAAATCCATGTCACGTCCTTCCATATTTTAAATTTAAGTATATTTTATAACTTAAACACTTATTATTATTATATTAAAATAAAAGTGTTTAAAACATATAAATGTTATTGTATATTCTATTATACACAACGTTCCGAGAACTTTTAGAGGATGAAAAATCGAAAATAAAAAAATGATTTTTGGTCACATTTCTATTTTTCTCTAAACTAAATACTTTTGTAAAAAAAATTAGAAATGAAGTTTCTATCATTAGTTATTAATTAAAAAAGGGTTATTTGACCACTAAAAACCATTAATTAAATATTTAAAATTAATTAAATATTCTCAAACCAAAGCGATAAAATTTGGGGTCGTTATAAAACCTTGAGTTAAATTATCTCTTCTCTATCCAAGAGTTTAAAATTTCATTTATCAAAACATTCTAATGCTTTTCATTTTAAATCAATTTCCTTTAAGGAAACTTAAGAACTAAATACTTGGTTTTTATTTCAAAAACCTTTTTGAAATCATACTATATGTATTTCTAAATATTAAATAACTTTAACAATTTATTCATTAACACTCGCTTTGGGTTTGTTCGAAATTGAACTCATTTTGAATTACAAAATGATGAAGGGAATAATTTACTAAGTGCACTATAACATTCGTCAAAGCAAACATTCGATCGTCACTTAAAAGATTATTCATATTACCATAAAACTAATCAAGATGTTATCCCCGAACCGTCCAAAGAAAATGCATCTTTCTTAAAAAAATCTCTTTGAAATATTTATTCCCATGAATACTTCTAAGTAATACTGCTACTACTTTTCTCAAAATCATTTTAAAATCAATATCAGGCAATACTGGGATTTAAATTCTCAAAAACTTCTTTTACTCATGAAACATCATTTATAAATCATATAAATCATTTTATATACCATACTCATATAATATGTACCTTTAAAATAATCCTATATTATAATAACTTTCTTTATTATAGTAATTTTTTTTAAAACACATTTTATAAACCAAATTTATATAAAATTACCTTTATATAAAATCATCTCAAATTATAATAATCCTTCATTATTATAATAAAATTTTCTCAAATATTTATTCTCTAAATGTCTTATCTTTCCATTTATATTATATTAAACAATTTTATTAAAAGATGACTTTTTAACTTAGCATTTCTCCGAACACCTCATAGTCAAACTGTGAAACTTAATTCATAAGGGGTTCATTTTAATACACTCGCAATTTTCAAAACCATAAATGCCCATAAACTGATCAAGCATAAATTAATAACTAATATACAATGGTCAATACTCCTAACTACTCGAGCATGACAACTCAAAAAATAATGATAAAAAATAAATATTATCATTTTTAAACAAACACACATAATAACTATATAAATTTGAAATTATTCCTTTATATATAAAATAAAATAAAATTCTAGGTAAAATATTTCATTTACCAAATTTTCAAAAATCAATATTACGTTTGTTTGCCTTGTTCAAGTGTTTAGAAATCCCTATTGACACCGTGGCGTCCCACGTCTTGACCAGAATTCATAAACTACCCAATATACTAATAACACAATATGTTTTTATAGTAATAATAAATACGCTCTCATATATATAATACTCTCAACTCATTTTAGGGTGTTACTTACCCTATCTCTAATGAGTTTACTCCACCAAAGACAAGGTTCTCGCTTAACCTTCGGCTCTAATAGCAAATGTAATGACATGCCTTTTCGACCCACAAAAGTCGGCATTCAACACATCCACGGTATTCAAATGATGAGCATCCAAGTGTCAAAAAGGCAGATTGTTAGGATAAAAAGAAAAGAAAAAGAAAACGAACAGGGGAAACAGAATCTCACAGCGAAAACGACAACATATAATATAATAATGATAATATAGAATATCACTCAAAGATGCATGTACATCAGAGTTAAAAACAAACCTCAATAGTTGGACAATTATAAATTTATGACCTTCAATTACTGATAGGTATACAATATAATACATCAGAAAATAAAATACTACGGTAGGTTAACATTCAACTCTTCTCCAAGAGCTCCATAACACCAATGCCAACATGCAAAACACTCGGCCTGACCCGAGCATTATAATAAAATAACACCCGGGTCAGACTGGAAAACCAGCATGAGAAAATTCAAGTAATACGGTGAATGTGACACCCCACCCCGAGACCCACATTAACAAAGAGTATTACGGGGTAATACTGTCTGCTAATGCGGAGAATAAGGCTGGTTAGGAGCGACCACTATATACTTGTCTTAAATATATATTGAATATGTCGATTAGTGCTCTATATTTTTTTTCCATCTCAAGTGGATCGACATATCCAATAAATGCTTAATACAAAACTACAGGTGGCTATAGGATCTATCAGAACAAAATATAACAACTCAAATGCATAACACATGACAGAGCAGCAAACAGATATATATATATATACATATATACTGATACATCCCAATACAATACAAATAATACATCATAAGTGGTATGACGACCACAATATACACACGAGTCAAAATAATATACATATCAGAGTAGCGACAAAAAGACTACAACAAAAAGGGCTAGCAGATAAGTCCACGCGGAAGTAGAATAGGCTAAGTCCATAAGGGTACCAAACCTGAAACACCACGGTCTAACCCGAGTATAAAATACCCGGGTCAGTCGAGCTAAACAAATCAGTTTATAAGGATAAGCAGTAATAGATGCATAAGGATAAGGGTAATGTTCTTCTTAAACAAGAAGGAACAATACTGAGTTTAAGCATGAGTATAAGTATGGTATGGTTACTTTAAGTGATGAGATGATATCGCTTACATAAACATATAATCTCAAAAGATATAAGACAATCCATAAAATGCTAAATATAGCAAGCCTCATATCACAAATCATCAATAGTGGTTTAGGGAAAATATAACTCCTAAAAAGGAGAAATCCCAAACCCGCTATATTGGCAAACTCAAAGAAATCTCAAAGAAATCATCATCTCAAAAATACGCCACAAGGTAATCAAATATAACTTTTCAACATAGGAGAATATAATCCCAAATAAACGCCAAAAGGAAAATCTCATGTAATAACGCCAATAGGCAAATCTCAATAATAACGCCAATGTAGGCAACTCAAATCTCAAAATAGAACTCCCCAGAGTTCAAATTCCCGAAAGGTAATCGCCACAAATATATTTCGAATGGTTTAAAGGACCAATTCCGAAAAGGGGTGATACACTAGGGAAAATAGTGAAAGTAATCGTCTCAAAAGTGTTTGCACGTGCATGTGGCCGAAGCCTTGCCAAGTACTGTTATCTCAAGTAGGTACCTCGCCTGAAGGCAAAACGTCACAATAACAAATACGCCACAATGGCAATGTAACATCCCACCTTTTTGTACGTTTTAAGCAGACACAAATGCCAACTTAAACCATACAGAAGGGCGAATTGTTATTGGGGTGAATAAGAAAAAGCAAAGAAAGAAAAAAACAAAACAGAATCTCATAGTGGAATGAGAAAATATAATAATCAAATAACAGTTCATGAAGATGTATACAAAATATTTGATTATACTTATACAATACAAACTCAGAGTTACACATATCAGAGATAAATAAATAATGCAGCGGAACAACATGAATGTAGTGGAATAAATATAGTAAATAATAGTAGTACAAATCTTCGTCTTCGTCCTCCAGAAATAAGGTCTTCAAATCCTGAAATGCTCAGGCTGACCCGAGCGAATTGAAAAGACAAAACACTCGAGTCAGAACTAAAAGATCTTATGTAAGTCAAATCAACGGTAAATAAATATGAGTGTAAACGGCGTCGGAGATGTTTACGGGGTTTGACATCTCTTATCCAGTGTCTAACGTAAGTGCAGTAACTTAAGAGATGTTCGGGATTCACATCTCCTAAGGATCCGTTAAACTATCTACTATGTAGTACAATACGCTATTATAATATGTCTACAGTAAAGTAAAAGTATTAAAATAGCATTAAGGCGTTACCCATATCCCCCTTAACACATTTTATAATGCCAATAGTCTATACAGTACCGTAACTCCTCTTAAACTGGAGCCACCAGAGGATACCACATAGGCACGACATAAAACAAACTCGTAAAAGGCACGCTAGGGTAGGTGACACGGCTTAACTAGGCAATGCCAGGGTAGATATACCAATTACACTTCCGGATTGTTGGTAACGCATAGCCGCAACTACCGCCCAACTCGGAACACACTCCCGAATAAAAAAAATCGAAGGTGGCCACCAAATAAATCGCAAAGTCAGAATATAGTATCGATGGAAAGTGCCCGATCGGAGGAATGATCTCACTTAGCCCGTCAATTGCTCCTATTTTAGCCACCTTCTGCTAACTCATGGGAGTCAGGTCCACGTATATACCTTTAGGATCTTTGCCACCATCCTACTTCATTCTGGAATCTCCACCGCGTACACAGTTGTCAAAGTGGTTTTCGGTATTGGCAGAGAGTATGACAATATTCGATCCCGGTCTCTTTAACAACAAATCGGTTATTACACAACGGATGGTTCTTTTACATTTCCAAAATCATTTCATAATTGATATAAAAATATCATATTCAATTCAAATCATATCATTTTCGAAATCATTACTTACTTCTGAAATTATATCACATTGAATTTATAGTTCGAAATTATATTTCCTTTCAAAAGTTATATTTCCAAAATAGACTAAACTCTCATTTCAAAATTATCATATTAAACCAAATATGCTATTTAAATCCCAACTTAGGTTATAATGTCGCTTAACCACATTCACTTTAAAAATCGTGAAATTTGAATATAAACCCATCTATTTTACTTAGTTTGGAATTTAGAAGAAAATAGTTTTAAATAGTTATAGATAGTTAATATAGATTTAAAATAGATTAAATATAATTATTATAGATTAAATAGCTTTAAAATAGATTAATTAGATTTAAAATAAGTTAAATGGTTTAATTAGTTTAAAAGTTTGAAAATCTTTATAATTAAAGTCTTTTAAAATAATATATTTAAAACAGTTTATATGAAAATATGAATTTGAAATTTATATCAATTTAAACTATTTATTTCATTCCAACACATTTTGACCATTTCAATGTCTCAAAACCAAATTTCAAATTTTCCGATTCAGAATTCTAAATAAATATTAAATTCAATATCGCTTAAATCCATGTTGAAACATCGATTTAATTTCTCAAATTTCAATATATTTCAAAGTTATACTTCAACGATTTTAATAACTCAATTTTGATAAACTTCACTTGTATTTCAAATTCACTATACATTTCAATTTTTATTCCGTTAACCATTCCTTTAAAACAATTCAATCTTTTTATATAAAACTCTAAATTCGGTAAAAATTCAATTTATATAAATCAAATTTTATTTCATAAAATATCATTTAATTCAAAGCAAAATTTAAGGATTCAAAATCATTTAAATTTAACCAATCCGATGACGTATATAATTCTCTACCCTAGGGTCAAGTGATACTGATATTTATCATTTCAATCCGCATTTAAAATGTTATGGTTATATATATCATTTCAAACCGCAATCCCAAATTAATAATAAAATCCATAAAATCGCTCGAGTCTATCATTTCAACCCTTAACGATTTTTCCTTAATCTATTGATCATTCGGGTATGTATCATTTCAACCCATAGTGAACTTGCAGTTTATAACGATGTATAAAATAAAACATCCATTCATCCAATATCAAAAAAATCAACATCTATTACAAACATCATCCAAATCAATCAATAACAGGTATTTAACAGGAAATTTATATTCAATAATAAATTAAATAACGATGTAATTCAAATAAATTCAAATTAACTGAGATGATGATTTAAAATATACCAAACAGTCATAAATAAATTTCTAATCACATCATAAATTAAATTTAATGAACATAAGAAATTTTAGAAGTTGTGAGTGGGTTAAAACACTCACCTTTGAATTTAAATTGAATTTAAATCCAAAATAAGCCCAAAATTCAAACAGTCTCCGAATTTGTCCAAACCAATGTCAAAATGTCCGGAATTATAATACGATCCTAGCGGAGAAAACTGCGCGTGAATTGGACCTCGTATGGGAAAGTTATGCAAATTAGAAGATTGGGATTTAAATTGAATTTTAAATTAAATAAAATAGAAGTACCAATACGATACTGCCACGTCAACAGCCTATCTCCATCCTTACGTTCACGCGCAGCAACACTCGAACCTAAAACCCTAGAAGCCGCCGCCTGTACAACGCTCGATCAACCCGGACCACTAGCTCGCACGTGAGCACGCCGCCGTCCCAAACTTCGGTCGCCGACCACGCCAACGCAGCCGCTCCCCCTCCAAGGCCGCGACCCCGTACCCAAACTAGACCAGCCGCCGCCAAGTTTTAAAAACCCTAATCCAATTTATGCGCTCAATCCAACCATCGAATCGATGAACGAACCAGGCCGATGAACTCCCCTCGGTCCTCTCTACCAGACTGTGCCTTCGATTTTTCGATCAGACGAAGTTGATCGACGATCATCGAACGGCCGAGAATAGTTCATAAAGTTCTGGACAAACAGTGGTTCAAATTGGAAAAAAAATTACAGATCTGAGATGCGCTCGTCGAGAGCTTCAAATCGATATATAATTCGGTATAGTTTGAGGAGATTGAATTTTTGAAGTTGAAGTTGAAATTGAATTTGAAATTTAGGAATTAGGTTTTGTCTGCCATTGGAATGAGGAGTTGAGAAGGAGATGTACGTACACACAAATGAGAATAAGGAGTGGCTAGGGTTTGTAACGAGGTATTTATAGGTAGTTCAGAGATAGAATGAATGGATACGATTGATTTACGCGTTGAACGATAAATGACCCGAAAAGCCCGTTCTGCCTCCGGAACGCAAATGGGTCAAACCATATATCAAAATAGATGTTTTCAATAGTTTGAATCAATGGAACAGGTTTCAAGTCCTAATTCCATTGTATGAAGTTACATTAAAATTAGCTTATTTCAAATTGATTTCAGTTGATTTCAATTAAATTGATTTCTATGCGTTTTGAGTCCGTACGATCAAACGACAAGTCCGATCGCTACGAAACTTGAAATCCTACAATAATTCATCGTTACAGATCCGATGAAACTAGTTTCGTCGAAATCCGAGACAGTTGCCAAAATGGCTATATTTCAGTTAATTAAATAAATTAATATTAAATTAATTAAATCGCTTTTCGATTCAATATTTAAAAATTTACAATTTCTATCACTCTGGATTACTTAGTGATTTATAGTCCTTTGAAAACAATTCCTATATCAATTTACTGTGGAATATTTCACAATTACAAAGTTTTTAATTTCAATTTCAATATATTCAAAGATTAAAATTTAATTTCCAATAGTTCGATTTAATTTTCTTTCCATCTTGTTATTAAACCAATTATTATCCTAAAGCTATAATTACACTAGTTTATATTTTATTACACTAAAAATTTCCAGTTTCATCCAAATCCCTATTAAGGTGATGTTTAATTCCATTTAATTGCAATTGATTTCAAATTTAATATACTGGATTAAATATATAGGCAATTTATAATAATTGTTGCCATTAACTCTTAATCATCCTTTTATAAGTTCATTATATTTCAAACAAGTATTATACTTACTTATGTAACACTGATTTAATCCAATTGTCATCAGTTACATACTATTCCACTAATCTATTCCATACTTACATTTGTTTTCTTATATTCAATTTATAGCCAAGTAAACATTTTAAATTATTACAACTAATTAGAGTTTCATACACATTGTTAATAATCACTTACATTAACATTGTTACACTTTATTTTAGCGTTCATTTCATTATTAAATTACAGATTTTTATTTCTTCACAATTAAATTACTAAAATCTTATTAAATTAACAAATTTAATTATCGAAAATTTACGGGTCGTTACAGTCAAATACGCCGCAATAGAAAACGTCTCGAAGGCAAATATGCCACAATGACAAACGCCGCAATGGAAATGACCCAAAGGTCCAGTACTGGCACGCCGCAATGGCAAATGTGTCACAAACTCTCGGATAGGAACCGGAACAGTGTTAATATGTGTCCCATACCACACGTTTGCACTAAACGGTTTACTAACCGCTAGTAAATTTCATACTCAAAGCAGTAAAAAGTTTACCTCATCTCATCGGTAAACTTGACTCGGAGGTCAAAACGATCAACGGACAAGTTAGGAATTAACCGATAAGATAAACGCACGTGTCCCATACCACGTATTTTACCAAACCGTTTAATTCTCCTTCACATTCGCTCAAATAGTGCAAAAACGTGTAATTCATAAATAAAATAATTTACTTTGGGAAACAAGCTTTGAAAACCAATTTCCGAAATCAATTTGAAACCCATATTTGAAAATTCCCTTATTATAGAGAATAAATAGATTTTACACTTGAAAATACTTCAAAATATTATATAATAATTATTTTGAAATGCCCATTAATTTTAAAAATCATTTCAAAAAGATTTGGAGAAAAACGTGCTCGAAAACGAAGAAAAATGAAGAAAATCACTCAAACCGATATTCGAATTCAATTCAAATTAAATTCAAATTTAATACAAAATTTGAATTTCAAAATCTCCAAAATTTGGATAGCCTATTGATAGGCATCATAGCCCTCAAACTCAATCAGAAATATGAAGCAGAAAGTAGAGAAAACGAGCTAGAAATGAAGCACAACACTAGAAATAACAAAGCAAAGAAGGCTCCCCAGGTCGACATGCATGTCGACCTGGATGTCGACCATTCAAGCTCATAGGTCGACAGGCATGTCGACCTATGTAGCCTCTAGGTTGACCTGCATGTCGACCCAGGAAGGAGGTATGTCGACCATTCATACGCGATTGTTGTACAGGCTTTTTTCCAACCTCTGAAGTGATTTTGCAGCATAAATTTGAGATAGCAAATGAAAATAAAAGGCTATGAAATTTTGCAGAGACCAAGTCCAACATGTAAAATACCAAATGAAAGAAATCCGGCAGCATTTCGTTGCCGGAATCAAAAGTTACAGTCATTCAAAGAAGCAAAAAAAATCAGATTCAAACAGAACAAAACTATGAACAGATAAACAATTACAGTGACTTATTTGCACAGTTTCAAGCAATTGCAACTTTTGGTTTGCTAGATATGTGAGTTTATTCAACTCACCTTGCTATTAAAATGCAAATACCTGGATTTATGAAGAAAGATTGAAGCTTTGGTGGAAGAATTAGTCTCTAGTAACCTGTACAGTAAAAAGAAACAACATGCAAAAGAAAATTTTCTGTAAATTAGAGAATCATCTCCGAAATTAGGAATTGGATGAAATTAAAAGGTTTGGAGTAGATTACCTATTTATTGACACTCTAGATTGAAAAATATTTTAATTTGTGGAGTTAACTTGAAGTTTTGAGCTTGAATTTGGAAATTTGAGAGGTGAGTTATTGTTTTATGTTTTATGGTTCGAGAAGGAAGAAGGAGGTAACAAAATGAACATACTGGAACCTGTTTTTCCTCTTTCTCAATTATCTGGTAAGTGCTAATGGGCCAAATGGACTTAAAATTAAAAGAAAACCATTTAGCCAAAAGAATTAATTCACCTAATCAAATGTACACACATATTACACTATATTATAAAATAAAATGCATTATTCTTCCAATTTTTATACAAGAAAATTATGTAAACTTGCATACTTATAGAATAAAACATTTTCCACCATATAAGAGATAAATTTATACTTTTAAAACATTTTTATTATTAAAATCATTTATTTTACAAAAATACCCTATTTTAGACGAATAAATGTAAAAGTCCGCATTTTTAACTTCTAAAATTCCACAAAAATTATTTTCTTACTTAGAAAAATATAATAAACCATTTAAAACTCAATTTTATAATTAAAACTCAATTTTACACCAATTTCCATCTTTTTATTTAATTAAACAACCTTTAAAAATCACATACTTCTTTTAAAAATTATTAAAAGAAGTAATTGACAATAATTATTAAAACTATTGCATTTCTCTAAATTAAAATCATTTTCCGTTCATTCTTAACCCAAACAAATAAATAAAGTTCCAAACTTTATTTTCACAATTTTATTTCCAAATTCATTGTTTATTCCAAATAAACAATTTAATTCACCAACTTTATTTTAATTTACTATATTAAATTATAACTACCATTATAATTTAATTTTAACGGGTAATCTCCAAGCTAGGGTTGTTACAGACTCCCCCCTTATAAAAATTGCATCCTCGCAATTTTCTAGAAAAGAGTTTATACTCAACACGATTCATTTCATCAAGCAAAGGAAGATTGATAAGCTAGAGTTTAAATTTTCTCACCCTCAACACAAGATGATAGAAAACCAAGATAAGATTGCTCGATTAATTCTATGGTTTCCCAAGTGGAATTACTGGGATTTGCGGACCATTGAATTTCTACGAGCAATACGTCCCTATTTCGAAGGCGTTTCTCCTTCGAAGTAAAACTCGGATTGGATGTTACGCAATAGATAAATCGGGTGAGATCGATTCCTAAGAAGCTCCACGTACAGAGTCGAGATTTAGTCATAACTTTATCCCGAACTCCAACCCACAAGATGATAATCGATACAACTTTCTGTATAACACTACTAAGGGAGTCATACCGATATTAAATTGATAACTATTACAGAAAGAAAACCCAATATAAGGTAGGTGGTTTCTCACAATACCACCAAACTTATACGATTGCATAAATGCAAGTCGTAAAATGATTGCACAAGGCAAAATAAACTCAAGGAATATATTTTTATACTTCTTTTACTAAACAATTATTCTTAAAGTTCACAAACTCATTATCTTCAAAATAATTGAATTCTTAATTTAAATTCATTACTCTTTATTTAGTGTAAATAAAATTTTTGAGTTGTTTATTCTCTAATTCTTCCATAAATTTTAATTGGCAACATATATTTTCAGATACGTTTCTCAAATTTCTAAGTGTTAGAAATTTCCAAAGAAAAAAAAATCGGTGGAGTTTTATTTGTACGGAGGGTCGTATACAATATTACAAAAATGATTTATATAATATACATCGACCATTAGGTCGGAACACAATATATATCATTATTTAACTCTTTAAAATTAATCCGAAAACATACCTTCCTATTTAGCATTTTAAAGCGAGTTTGCACATTCTTATACATAATCTTTTTGCTCAAAATATATTCCAACTATCCTCTTTTCACCTGTACTTAACTCAAATAGATGGTATTAGTTCATGTTCATAAATAAGAAGTACTACACTTAACTATTAAGGGGGAAATAGATCAATTTTTATTTCAGACCTGCAGTAAAGGAGACATGTTTTGACCTAGCAAACAACCAAATATGAAATTTTTTATAAATTGAAAAGTTGTTCTACTCATTCTAAACTTTCCAGAAATATAAAGATCATCAAAATCGGATTTACGGTTTGAAAGTTATGTTAAATTTACTTTCAGCTTAATCTTAGAGAATTTTGTAATAGGGCAGAACTGCCTATCCACTTTCAAACCCATTTTAGACTCAGTAAAATGAAAAATCTTTTAAAGTGGTAAAAAGAAACTTTATAGCTTACTAAATGCTCTTTCATTTTCAAAAATGTTGAACTCATTTGGTGTTATAAATCTCAAGTTATCGTTGTTTTAGTACGGCACTTTTCCAAACAAAATTTCAGCTTTTAAATCGATTTAAAATTTGAAATTTACCCAAACAATTTAAGCTCAAACTACATTTTCAAACAAGCTTTTTGCTAAATCATTTATTAAATGATTTTCTTTTTCCGCGGAAAGCTAAAACTTACAAAATTATGATCAACTTATGTAATCATCATAAAACATTTCATTAAGTGGAAATATTTTCATAACTTTCCAAAATCTGGCTTTAAAAACAATTAATTATGAAAACTCATTTTGGAAGAGATAACTAATCTCTTCCATTATCAAGAGATGATTATTGATTATCCACCAAAATAAATTTTTGGGATATATATATATAAATTTTAAAATTATTCTCACAATTCAAAATGATTGTACTACATGAATTGTTCATTTATCAAACAATCCAAATTCACATTTCCACTTGTCACAAAAATTAAATTTCCATCTAATTATCAACATAAAACTAATTAAAATTTATAATTAATTCAAACTTGTTTTCAAAAGAATTTTGCAATTTCAAACCCACAAGTTTTAATACCATTTAAGTTTAAAACAAAAACTAGCTCACAAATTTATACTAAATGTTCTAAACTAACACTTTTTTATTTTCTCTTAAGATAGAGTTTTATATTTGTCCTCTACCATTATTCAAATAACTAAGTGCCAAAATAATTTTTTTTATAGTCATCATTAATAACTTGTACTAAACTATTCAATTAATATTTTACTTTTTCAAACCAAAGTATTCTTTTACCTTATATACATCATTTAATTAATCAAAGCATCAAATGATATTTTCTTCTAATTAAGACATCCTCTTAATTAGAATTATTCACTTTTACTTATCCAAATTACCATATTCAATTTCTCAAATTTTAAATAAAATAAGGGTATTGCCTAGCCATTGATTTATAGTGAGTGACCACATCGATTGGCTGCCGAGTTGATCAAATGATCAAAACTGACTCACCACTCATCCAACACTCACTAAGGTTTAACGGTTTCATTAAACATTTAAAATAAAAATTAATACTCCACCAAATTAATTATTTTCAAACTTTACTTATTAAAACTCAATTTACTGTGTCTGACTGTCTCATCACAGCGTTTAGGAAATTCTTATCGATAACATTGGCCAAACGCATCAACCAGAATTCTTAAAGCACTAGACGGACAACCTAACACAAAAGTTCATTTTCTTTAAAAATAAATACCTCATATATAATACTCAAAATATTCTTTGTTTTTCCCAAAAACTAAATCCAATTTCTCTTAGAAACAAATCTTCAATTTTTGAAAAATTTGAAAACACAATTTATAACTTATTCTCAAAATCAAAGACACAACAAGAACTCATCGAGATATTCCCAGAATACTCGATTCATAAGATTGATGGAATATACTGGAGTGTTCATTATTCCGAACGGTATAACGAACCACTCTCAGGACTCATAACGAGTGCGGAATGCGGTAAGAGTAACGCTATCCTCTGCGATTCGTAGCTTATGAAAAATCGGTGTAGGGTCAAGCTGAGGAAAGACCCTAGCACCACTCAATTGGTTAAAAGAGAGAATTGAGGGGTAAAATATCTTCTCAAATGAGGAG
Organism: Allium fistulosum; assembly: GCA_030737815.1. Lineage (NCBI taxonomy): Eukaryota > Viridiplantae > Streptophyta > Magnoliopsida > Asparagales > Amaryllidaceae > Allium > Allium fistulosum. The sequence goes on along the minus strand of CM060907.1, from coordinate 909,245,848 downwards.
AAGTAACATTAGCAACAAATCATTACTTCGAGTGAAGTAATACCACAAAGTATATCGACAATTGAGTATCCAAAGAGGATATCTCAAAAAGGGTAAGAATGGCAATATCAAATAAATTCAATGAATCACCTCATTCCCTAGTGAACATCCTCGTGGGAGGATGACCGAAAGGCTAAGAATTGGGAATGAAGTAAATATAATATTCGATTGCCCGATTGGGTGTCATACCTGAAATGGACTCACAGACATCAACAGATTCACAATGACTGGAATTCGAGATATATCATCAACATCTCGAAACTTAAGAGTGAATACAGAGACTTCGAAATTATCGTTAACATTCCGAAGGACCAGAAACAACGAATCAACCGAACTAGGATACTTAATATAGGATTCTTCGAATCATAGAATGTGGCTTGATAATAGGCAAGCCACTTCATCTTAAACACTCCAAACTCTAGATAGAGAATGGTGTGCTAATTTGCATGAAAAGATAAGCTATAAGCAACAATCCCAAATCCTCATACATCATGTCAAATATTGCAGATCCACTCAATAGGATTCACAATCCTCACAAAAGAACAAGACAAGAACATCCAAAAGCATCAACAAACTCCTCCGATACGGATGGGTGTCAAGCACCCGTATTGAAGAGGACTCGACTAAAACAATCACGATTAGGATTACTCCTAAGATAAAATGTCATCAATTTCTATTTTTGTAATAATACGGAATAAAAATATTCCTAGACATATCCCAAACTTCAATCTCAAAGGACACGATAAGATAAAGGACACGATGATTAAGGGATTTGTAACATTTGTACTATACTTGGATATATCGTAATATATGCTTCTGTTCTGTGTTTATCCTATTTTGTTCTGAATTCAGCTTTGATACCAAGCTGTGACACCCCACTCGGAGACCCACATTAACAAAGAGTATTACGGGGTAATACTGTCTGCTAATGCGGAGAATAGGGCTGGTTAGGAGCGACCATCTATAGTCTTGTCTTAAATATCTATTGAATACGTGAATTAGTGCCCTATATTTTTTTTCCATCTCAAGTGGATCCACATATCCAATAAATGCTTAATACAAAACTACAGGTGGCTATAGGATCTATCATAACAAAACACAACAACTCAAATGCATAACACATCACAGAACAACAAACAGATATATATATATATATATATACGTATATACTGATACATCCCAATACAATACAAATAATACATCATAAGTGGTATGACGACGACAATATACACAAGAGTCAAAATAATATACATATCCTAGTAGCGACAAAAAGACTACAACAAAAAGGGCTAGCAGATAAGTACATGCGGAAGCAGAATAGGCTAAGTCCATAAGGGTACCTAACCTGAAACACATCGGTCTGACCCAAGTTTAAAATACTCGGGTCAGTCTAGCTAAACAAAGCAGTTTATAAGGATAAGTAGTAATAGATGCATAAAGATAAGGGTAATGTTCTTCTTAAACAAGAAGGAATAGTATTGAGTTTAAGCATGAGTATAAGTATGGTATGTTTACTTTAAGTGATGAGATGATATCACTTACACAAACATATAGCCTCAAAAGAGATAAGACAATCCATAAAACGCTAAATATAGCAAGCCTCATATCATCGGCATATCACAAATCATCAATAGTGGTTTAGGGAAAATATAACTCCTAAAAAGGAGAAATCCCAAACCTGCCATATCGGAAAACTTAAAGAAATCTCAAAGAAATCACAATCTCAAAAATACGCCACAAGGCAATCAAATATAACTCTCCAACATAGGAGAATATAATCCCAAATAAACGCCAAAAGGAAAATCTCATGTAATAACGCTAATAGGAAAATCTCAATAATAACGCTAATGTAGGCAACTCAAATCTCAAAATAGAACTCCCCAGAGTTCAAATTCCCGAAAGGTAATCGCCACAAATATATATCGAATGGTTCAAAGGATTAATTTCGAAAAGGGCGATACACTAGGGAAAATAGTCAAAGAAATCATCTCAAAAGTGTTTGCACGTGCATGTGGCCAAACCTTGCCAAGTACTGTTATCTCAAATAGGTACTTCGCCCGAAGGCAAAACGTCACAATGACAAATACGCCGCAATGGCTAATACACCGCAATGGCAAATACGCCGCAATGGCATCTCGAAGACAAATACGCTGCAATGGCAAACGCCGCAATGGTAATGACCCGAAGGTTCAGCACTAGCACGCCGCAATGGCAAATGTGTCACAAACTCTCGGATAGGAACCCGAATAGTGTTAACGTGTGTCCCATACCACACGTTCGCACTAAATGGTTTACTAACCGCTAGTAAATTTCACACTCAAAGCAGTAAAAAGTTTACCTCATCTCATCGGTAAACTCAACTCGAAGGTCAAAACGATCAAACGGACAAGTTGAGAATTAACCGATAAGATAAACGCACGTGTCCCATACCACGTGTTTTACCAAACCGTTTAATTCTCCTTCTCATTCCCTCGAATAGTGCAAAAACGTGTAATTCGTATATAAAATAATTTACTTTGGAAAACAAGCTTTGAAAACCAATTTCCGAAAACAATTTGAAACCCATATTTGAAAATTTCCTTATTATAGAGAATAAATAGATTTTACACTTGAAAATACTTCAAAATATTATATAATAATTATTTTGAAATGCCCATTAATTTTAAAAATCATTTCAAAAAGATTTGGAGAAAACCGTGCTTGAAAACGAAGAAAAACGAAGAAAATCACTCAAACCGATATTCGAATTCAATTCAAATTAAATTCAAATTTAATCCAAAATTTTAATTTCAAAATCTCCAAAATTTGGCTAGCCTATTGATAGGCATCATAGCCCTCAAACTCAATCAGAAATATCGCAGAAATTTGAAGCAGAAAGTAGAGAAAACGAGCTAGAAATGAAGCACAACACTGAAAATAACAAAGCAAAGAAGGCTCCCCAGGTCGACATGCATGTCGACCATTAAAGCTCATAGGTCAACAGGCATGTCGACCTATGTAGCCTCTGGGTTGACCTGCATGTCGACCCAGGAAGGAGGCATGTCGACCATTCATACGCGATTGTTGTACAGGCTTTTTTCCAACCTCCGAAATGATTATGCAGCATAATTTTGAGATAGCAAACACTACAACAAAAAAGACCTTTCGCAGCGTTTTCAAAGTGCGGCCATATTCATTAGCAGCATTTCGAAGAACGCTGCCTAATGTCATACTGCAATAAAGTTTGGAAATTCTGCAACGTTTTTGAAATGTTGCTATATAAATGGCCATCGATGCATTAAAAAACACTACAGTAAATTAATTTTGCAGCGGTAATTAAATGCTGCAAACTCATTTAGCAGCGTTTTAACAACTCATTCTAACATCATTACCACAGGAGAACCAGTAATATAGTAGCAGTTCTAAAACGCTGCAAAAGTACGTTATGCAACTTTTTTGAAACGCTGCGGTATATCAACATTTTTGCTACATTTTACAACTACTACAGCGGTTTAAAATAATTATATAAACCATGAATAATATATTCAAACCAGCTCAATTTATAAATCACTAATATATATAATCTGAATTTATAAGAAGTTATAATGATTAATAATAATCAAAGCTACATCAATTTCATACACCATAAAATTTAGTCGTATACAACGTTTCATGAACAATGTTTTAAACACAAATGTTAATGACATAAAATCTTACAAAAATAGCTTGCTAAATGAGAAAATATAAACCATGGAAAGTCCAAGCCCGTCTCCTTCAAAAGTCCAATATGCCTATGGGAAAAAAAAGACAATAGTGGTCAGCAGTATAAGAGAACAAATATGAATTTATTATATAAAAGCCAAAAAGGAAATGAGGTACAGACAGTGATCCATTATCATGTCAATTTTCACATATTCCGTTATCATTTCTCTTTCTACTTTTCATTTACTACTAACTTGAAAAACCCAAGCATTTGATCTGATTAAAAAGAAAGTTGAATTAAAAAACTCAAATTCAAGTGTAAAATAGTGTGCAATAAGTTAAAAAGACAAGATTATCATTTACTTCACTCTGTATTACCAATATAACATCCCAGATTCACCTAAAGTTCTTATCCAAAGCAAAATACCCTAAATTTAGTTCGGGTTCATCAAGAGACCCAGGTGGATATGACTTAGCAAACTGTGATGGTAGGAATTCTCTAGTAGTGTAGATGTATTCTATGTTCAAAAAATAGTTGATGTAAATATTCAGCACAGTGTGACTATGTACAAGCCAATTGTAATATTAAACATGTTGGTAATATTAATTAAGTTTATCTATCTAATTTGTATGTGTCATGGCTTATCTATAGATTAAATAATACATTTTCACAGAATATAATTAAGATTACATCTAATAATTATCCTTAACATACTATATATTACTCATGATCATGAATGAAATATATTTTATCATATATCAATGTAATAAACATTTTATTATCTGATAAGAAAATAGTTCCACATCGAGTAAACTAGTTCTTATATCAAGAGAAAAAAACGTTCAAATGCTTTAACCAAATTGAAATTATTTGTCATAAACTTGTAATTGTTGTTGTTCTTGTATAAACTTAGATAATTTTTATAAAATTTAGTTAATTTATTATTATTATTTATAAAACTTAGTTAACTTAGTTAAATTATTATTCTTATAATTATAAATTTAGTTAATTTTTATAAAACTTAGTAAACTTGGCTAATATTTTATAATTTATTATTATTATAAACTTAGTTAATTTGTATAAAACTTAGTTAACTTATTAATATTATTATTTATAGAACTTAGTTAACTTAGTTTTATTATTATTATTATAAATTTAGTTAATTTTTATAAAACTTATTAAACTTTGTTAATATTTTTTAATTTATTGTTGTTGTTATTATTATTATTAATTTAGCTAATTTATTATTATTTATAAAACTTAATCGACTTAGTTAAATTATTATTATCATTATTATAAATTTAGTTAATTTTTATAAAATAACATGGTTAATATTTTATAATTTATTATTATTACTACTAATTTAGTTAATTTATTATTATATTATTTATAAAACTTAATTAACTTAGTTAAATTATTATCATCATTATTATTAGTTTAGTTAATTTTTATAAAACTTAATTAATATTATTAATATTTTATAATTTATTATTATTATTAACAACTTGGTCAATTTTTTATTATTATAATTTATAAAACTTAATTGACTTAGTTAAATTATTATTATCATTATTATAAATTTAGTTGATTTTTAAAAACTTAGTTAACTTGGTTAATGTTCTAAAATTAATTATTATTATTAAATTAGTTAATTTATTATTACTATTTATAAAACTTAATTGACATAGTTAAATTATTATTATCATTATTATAAATTTTGTTAATTTTTAGAAAACTTAGTTAACTTCGGTAGCATTTTATAATTTATTATTATTATTATTCAAAATCTGACAGCACCTCCTTTGCGTGGTTAGTGCTTTCCCGCACACCGCAATTCAATATATATATGTTATCAAAACAAGATCGGATTCATATCGTATATCACAATATATACTCTAAGGTATCATACACACACACATTTTAAAGCATAAAAACGTACCTTTTAATAGCAAATGGTGAGAAATCTTCTATATGCTTTGTGCATGTTCAGCTTTCCTACCTCCCAGTAGTAGGCTTTATCATGTTTCAACTGTTTCGGTATTCTTTTACATGTTCGGCTTTTCCTTTTCCTCGTTGTAGCACTTTGGTATCATTGTCAGCGTTATCCTGGTATACGGATATAACTCCGCTGAATCAAAATTTGCATAACAATTTTAGCACAATGTACAGTATGAAACATATAGCATGGAAGCAAAGGGGAAAAAAATTAAGTTTTGTCTAGTAGACATATAGTAGTTATCTCAAACAACAATGCAATATATTATTTTATAGGGAACACAATATTCCAATTTAAACAATGCAATATCTCAGACAACAATGCAATATATTATGTTATAGGGAACACAAAATCAATTATGTGAAAACGAATTGCCTCCACAAGAAGTCTGTTGGTTTAATTCATAATGCAAGTACCATTGCCTGTACTTAACTTATTTATGAACTATATACAGGTTCTGGTGATTAGTAAAGTAACCCACGAGGACCTAAAACAACTTCTGTTGGTTTCCAAGAACATCAAAGAAGTGGTAATATTATACTTCAAGATAATGCTTTAATTAAATTGCGAAGTTTTTTGTGAGATGTGTTTAATTAAATTGCCTCCAGAAGTTATAGAACCCAAGGAAGTTCACAAGAACCACCTCTACTCAAACTAGCAAACAGTTTCAAACTGTTGTGTACCATTCAACCGATACATGTCAATTTTTTCTTGGCCATGAATTCAACAAATCTATCCTTACAACAAGAAGACAAAACCAGCAGCAATTACATATAAGGCAGCTATCAATAGAAATTGTTAGTACGAAGGAATTGCAAAACTGAATTTGAAGGCCATAAGACATAGAGAAGAAGAAATCCAGTTCCAAGGAAACAAATTGAATAAAATCTGAAGCCTTGACTACCTTACTTTTAAGTTAACAAAAGATTTTCATCAATATTTAATGTCGTAAACCATGAGGAACAGATGAAAAAAAACATTTTCACCTCAGCAAGGACTGCAATACCTCAAACGGCTAAACTAGAGAAGAAATAATAGAACGGTTGCCGAAGATCGTGTTTTCTGGAGATCGACGACGGCTCGAGCTGCGGTGCATGGTTCTGGAGATCGACGATGGCTCGAGTTGCGGCGCATGGTTCTAGAGATCGACGGTGGAATTGTGGCTTGAGCTGCGGTGCGCGTATTACGGAGTCGATGGAAGGTTGAACGTGTTGGAGAGTGATTTTTTAATTAAATTGGGGATTGGGATACGATGGAGAGAGGAGAGAGGAAGAGAGGTCGATGTTGTGTAACAAGAGGCGCGGCTAATTTTTATTTTTCCCTCTTCTTTTCACGTAACCCACGAGCATCATTTTAGGTTATTTTTTCTTTTCTTTTTAACAATCCACTGCTATAATTGCAGCACTTTTATTAAAAGGCTGCTCGATGATGCTGCCAAAAATATATTTTCGTGTCATGAAATGAAAATAAAAGGCTATGAAATTTTTTGCAGAGACCAAGTCCAACATGTAAACTACCAAATGAAAGAAATCTGGCAGCATTTCGTTGCCGAAATCAAAAGTTACAGTCATTCAAAGAAGCAACAAAAATCAAATTCAAACAGAAGAAAACTATGAACAGATAAATCATTACAGTGACTTATTTGCACAGTTTCAAGCAATTGCAACATTTTTTTGCTTGATATGTGAGTTTATTCAACTCACCTTGCTGTTAAAATGCAAATACCCGGATTTATGAACAAAGATTGAAGCTTTGGTGGAAGAATTAGTCTCTAGTAACCTGTACAGTAAAAAGAAATAGCATGCAAAAGAAATTTTTCTGAAAATCATCTTTGAAATTAGGAATTGGAAGGTTTGGAGTCAGATTACCTGTTGATTAACACTCTAGATTGAAAAAGATTTTGATTTGTGGAGTTAGCTTGAAGTTTTGAGCTTGAATTTGGAAATTTGAGAGGTGGGTTATTGTTTTCAGTTTTTTGGTTTGAGAAGGAAGAAGGAGGTAACAAAATGAACGTATTGGAACCTGTTTTACTCTTTCTCAATTATTTGGTAAGTGTTAATGGGCCAAATGGACTTAAAATTAAAAGAAAACCATTTAGTTAAAAGAATTAATTCACCTGATCAAATGTACACACATATTACACTATATTATAAAATAAAATGCATTGTTCTTCCAATATTTACACAAGAAAAATATGTAAACTTAGATACTTATAAAATAAAACATTTTCCACCATATAAGAGATAAATTATACTTTTAAAACATTTTATTTTTAAAATCCTTTATTTTACAAAAATACCCTATTTTACACAAATAAATGTAAAAGTCCACATTTTTTAACTTCTAAAATTCCACAAAAATTATTTTCTTACTTAGAAAAATATAATAAACCATTTCAAACTCAATTTTATAATTAAAACTCAATTTTACACCAATTTCCATCTTTTTATTTAATTAAACAACCTTTAAAAATCACATACTTCTTTTAAAAATTATTAAAAGAAGTAATTGACAATAATTATTAAAATTATTGCATTTCTCTAAATAAAAATCATTTTCCATTCATTCTTAAACCAAACAAATAAATAAAGTTCCAAACTTTATTTTCACAATTTTATTTCCAAATTCATTGTTTATTCCAAATAAACAATTTAATTCACTAATTTTATTTTAATTTACTATATTAAATTATAACTGCCGTTATAATTTTATTTTAACAGGTAATCTCCAAGCCAGGGTTGTTACAGTGAATATATAATTATTCTATGAGACCACGTCGCTAAACACAGAACGAGTTTTTACCTCACACGAACAACATCTATACATAAGAGAATAGACAAAAAACAGAAACAAATCCATACAAAAGGATGAACACAAGTAAGGACAAATCTGATACTTGAAGAATGTACAAAATCCAGACTAAAAGAATGGAAAAAAATAATTAAACACAGAGAAGGGCACAAGGCACTTCTCGATGCAATTTAAAAAGAATAAACTCCAAAGTTCAAATTAAAACAAGGAGAATGAATTTATCCAACATGACTAGGAGGATGCACCCCCATACATCAAAAGTATACCTCTAGATAAAATATACTTGATAGCCCATGCCAAATACGCATCACTCTCGAGATATTCCAAGTTGGACCCCGCCTCACACGAGCATCTGAATATTTCACATCACCACATTCATGCTACCAACAAATCTCTAGATAAATACAAACATACCCTAATGAGTGCAACCCAACTGGCTTGGCTCCCACCCGCTCTTTGGTATTAGTTCTCCATGACATTGGATGCTAATGCTCCAAAATAAGCAATATATCGTCTTAGATTGACGAAACACAAAGAATGGTATCAAAATTGATAGTCGATGAATTCAACTATCGAAACAAACTAATACTACCCTATGGAAAATAATGAAGCCGGACAAGTTAGGACAGTGTTGCTTTCTATCTTAACTCGATATTAACTTTAAGAATAACAAGATTTTAAATTCCCAAAACATGCAAACAGATCATCTTGAATCGACGAAACACAAAGAAGGAAACCGAAATCGGTAGTTAGGAAATCAAATATCGGAAACAAATGAATGATTATATATGAGAATTAAATCGCCTACACTTGCCACCAATAAATGAATCAAGCTTTTAGAACATTTGATTCTCACTTGTGCTTGATTTTCACATCATAAATATTTGTAAAATAATTTAAAAACACTCTTTAAAAATATCATTTTAAAGAGCTAATTATGTTTCTAAGTGTATTAAAACGAAGGGCCAAAAATGAAAGTCATCGGAAACATTATTTACTATAAACCCCAAAATAATTTACACTTAGCTTTGTTTATAAACATTCCTTTTTAAAGATTTCCACATTCATAAAATATCATTTATAAATCCAAAGCAACATTTCTTATCTCGAAAGATAATAAATCAATAATAAATGATTTTATTAATTTTAAACAATGTTACTCATCCTGAAAGATAATTGATATAATTCTTTTATAAATTTTAAAACCACATTAATTATCCTAAAAGACCATAAGTCAAATTATATTCTTTTTATACATTTTAAACAACATTAATTATCCCAAAAGATAATAAATCAAATCTATAATCTTTTATAAATTTAAAACAATGTTAATTATCCCGAAAGGTAATTAATCAAATTTATAATCATTTACAAATTTTAAAACAATATTAATTATCCTGAAAGATAATAAATCAAATTTATGAATTCTTTTATAAATTTTAATCAATACTTATCCTTTATTTCAAAATTCTTAAAACATTTAAAAATATAGTTAAACAACTTCCATAGTACAAAAGTGCGACCAAACGTTTATTTTGGAAAAATACAAGCACAAGTTTAACACATACAAGGGTTTAAGGAGATGATATTTCATAAGTGACAGCATAGCGAAACTCGCTATAACGACACTTGAACAACTCAAATAATATGTCATGAATATTATAACCAAACATCAATATAAGTAATATAAGAATATAAATAAATCAATATTGGCGAGAAACCCCTTAGGGCCTCTCTACAAAAGTCCCCCGTAAACCTCCTATATATTTGCAATTTTAAGTGTCCCGCATCGACCTATTTGCTACGAAAACACTCCGACTTCTTCTTTTTGTCCCCTGCAACAAAGTGGTTTATGTCATCCGCTATCAAGCGGGATCAAACAACAATATATAGTTATATAGGTTCCCTGTAAATCATACAATGGATCATCTGCTTTCTAAAGCGGGAATCCAAACAATTAAAACAGCTAACAATAAATTATCAACCAAGCATTCAACAATAACCTATAGTGACATAGATATCATATAGTCTATTTAAAGGTGAGTAAACTCACAAAAATTCCAGTTAACTCTTTCACGTTCTGATTCGATCTAAAATCGAACGATATTTAAATTTTGCTCGAAATTTCACTAGTTTCGAATTCAACGAATCCAACTCCAAAGCGAAGATAAAAGTTTCACGAGTACAATGCAACTGACCGCGTCCAAATTCGACCTTGTATGAGCAAGATATTCATTTTTTAAGTTTTTGAATTAATTAAATAGTTAAATAAACTAATTATCTAACTAATCACCATTTTAAAACTAATACCTTCTTCCTCCCCAATCTAACCCATGCATGCCATGTACACAAACAACTTGCAATCGACTCCTCTACACGTGCTATGCTCCGGTCACCATCAAAACCCGTCCGCACCTACCCATCAAAAAGCAACAGCAATACCCCACCTCGTCCGTACAACAGACGTGTTTTGATAGGGGGATCGGAGATGACAAAACTTGGCCGGGGGACACTTGATAAGAGAAACTCAATGGCATCCTCCATTTCAACTATCGATGACTAAAACTCTGACAATCATGAGCCCTAGTTTCAAAAAGGCTACGTTGATTATCCTAAAACCCCAACGAACAACACCAAACTCCAAGGACTCGATCCTTGCACCCATACGAACTCAAAGCAACAAATTTCATAATTTATAGTTGAGTATATGAATTGATTTTGAATTTTGAGTGGGAAAACTTATTTCTGTTCATTGTAAAAGAAAAAGAAAAGAAGTGGAGGGAAAAAGAAAAGTAGAGAATGATGGAAAGAATGAAATTAAGAAAATTGCATGTGGGAGTTTTCTAATTCTTTTATAACCAAAACAATTACTTTACTTCAACCATAAGCTAAACAAAATTCTCAAGTAAACCTAAATTCATTAGCCACCCATCACATCATGTTGAAATCTTTTGAATTTTTGATTTGATTTAAAAAGTTCTGAAAAGAATGTTTTGTGGTATTCAACTACACAATATTGCGTACGAACCACGAACGACAGAAATAAAAATATGATCGTGCATAAAATGCGATACGATCACAAATCAACAATAAAATACATAAATTATTTTATTCTATAAAATTTCAAAAAATACCATCTTTTACCCAAAAATACGTCAAACAATAATTTAAATATTTTTCAAATGAAAAATCCCATAAATTAAATTAAAAATAAATCAATAAAAACCAAGTTGTTTTATTAACAATTGATTTTCTTGTTATTTATTCAAATTGTTTATTATTGTAAATAAATTTACAAAATGAGTTCACGGTTATTATTATTAATTAAAAGAAGTTAAGTAAGGTTATTAAATCCATTTAACTAATATTTAAATCAGAGTTCAAATATATAATCAATCCCTGTATTTGAATATAAGTTATTTATAATTCTGAAAACTAGTTATTTATATGTTTAAAACTAATTAAATATTCAAAATCAGAATGATAAAATTCTGGAATGTTACAAGCCTAAGGAGGGGGTCGTCCAATGGAGTCCTTTATTTAGTGTTATTTATTTCCTTTTTCATTTTTAATTATTTTCGCTTTGGAACTTCAAACGTTGATAACTTTTTCTTTTGAGCTCTGACCACGAAACTCAAAATATGAAAGTTGCTCAGAAAATTGCCAAGAATACAATGGTACTAGATTTGTAGAAAAATTCCAATGTTTTCTCAAATTCCATTTTTGGAGCCTTATTAACTATTTATTAACTGTCGTTAATTTCATGGGGTGTTACAAAATATATTCTCACTTCCAATGCATAATTTCTATAGGAAATAATAAACCAACGAGTGTTTTCTACTCGGCTTTGACTCGTTGAAAAGTCATGCGCCTCTCCATGAACTTCGAAGTATGTTATTCCATACGCTTTCAATAATAAGTGCACTTTACGTCATTGTATATATTATTGTTGCTAGGATGAATAATCATCCAAGAAACGATGACACTCTCGAAATGCCTCATCAATCAAAATTCTACTTCAGGAACACACAATCTGTCGTCCCTACGAAGCAAACATTCATGTCAATAGAATATCGATCAATGCGATTAAAATTCTCTCTCTCCAATCTTGCCTACAATCTCTACAATGCTTACACAAAGCCTTTGGCTATAACCGGTTTAATCGATAGGTGTGGGTCTAACTTCCAATGTTGCAAACAAACCAGGCAATACATCATAAGAATGTTAGAAATAAAACCTTACAATAAACTCCAAACCCTTATATTCAATAGACATAGACCCCTAACATAGCATTCCTTTAACATAATGCATCTGCTACAACATTCTTCTTTCTGAGGGTATATGAAATACCAAAGCCATATGATGCTATGAAATCCATCCATATTTGTTGTCTAAAATTGAAATCTTTTTAGGAGAATAAATATTTAAAGATGTGTGATTGGTGAATGCTAAAACCTCTCACCTAACAAACAATGCAATCATGTCTTCAAGACAAAGACAATGATCACCAACATCAAATCACGAGATGGATAGCCCTTCTCATGTGTATTAAGTTTCCTGCTAGCATATGTAACCACTTTTCTTTCTTGCATAAGAACCGCATCGAGTCTCCTGCCACAAGCATTGGTATATACGGTGAATGATTTAGCTCCTTCTGTTATAATAAGAACCTAAGTACTAGTCAATAGTTGTTTCATCTTAATGAAAGAGTCTTTACTATGTGCATCCCATAAGAAGACGTGGTTCTTCTTGGTTAGTTATGTTAAAGGTGTTACAACCTTTGCAAAGTCCTTAATGAACCTCTGATAATATTCTTCCAAACCAACAAAGCTATGAACTTTGGTTGCACTACGCGGTTTGTTCCAGTCTTGCTCCATAGCGGCCTTACTTGGAATAATAAAAATTCCATGCTTGAGTATGACTTAGCCTGAGAACAAAACTTCCCATCTCCAAAAATGACAATTTGAGAACTTTGCCTTTAAGAGATTATGTCTTAACACCTCCAACACTTCTCTTAAGTGTAATTATGTCTTCTTCGCTTTTAAAAAATAATAAAATATCATCTACGAATACCACTACAAATTTATTGAGTTGTTCCCAAAGACACACTCATAAGGTCAACAAAGTATGTCAAGGAATTCGTAAGAACGAATGGCATTACCAGCCATTCATAAGATGCATCAGAAGTTCTAAAGGCGGTTTTCAGAATACTATCTTTGGTCACCCTTAGTTGATGAAAATCTATAGCAAGATCGAGTCGAGAGAAAACCTTCATTCCTCTGCGTTGGTCGAACAAATCATCAATAGGAGGAAGAGGATATTTGTTATTTCTTGACAACTTATTTAGTTCTCTATAGTCGATAGATAATCTCATGTATCCATCAGCTTTACTGGTGAATATGACAGGCGCTCCGCTCCCTACTCTAAATTACTCCTCCAAATAAGACACTTCTTCAAAAGTTTAGAAATTTGAGTTTCTAATTCTCTTCTTTCCATCGAAGCCATGTGTCTAGTAGGTAAGACGATTTGCTTCGCATCCCACTCTAAATCAATATAGAATTCAATTTCCCTATGAGGAGGTAAACCCAAAACCTCTTCAAATACATCCATAAAATTCTGCACAATGGGAATTTACATCAACTCATCATGTGAGAGATCCAAGGAGTATAAATAGCTCAATGCCATGGAACTCTCGGGCGCACAATAAACATTAAGCCCATTACCACCACTACACATCATATGAACTAACAGCCATCACAATCAATAATAACCTCGTGCTTCGTCATCCAATCTATTCCTAGTATAAGTCCATAACCCAAAACCCAAGAACAAAAGCTTCGTAAAAACATTGACCCACCCCAAGATAATTTAATGTCTCTATAGACCATAGAAAGATGTGTTGACCCACCAATGGGGTTCGACACAATTAGAGAGTCATTGATATCGTGGGGTACTAAGCGCAAACTATCAAAAAGATGACTAGCAATAAAAGAATATAAAGCTCATGTATCAAATAAAACATGAATAGAAAGGTCATAAATAGAAACCACACCTTCCATGACAGTATTCTTTCCCTTGTCAAGCTTTAGTGGAGAGCTCATACAAGGATTAGCTTGGATAACATATGTTTTAACTACTTATCCACTCTTCGAAAGATGGACAATCCTTCTTGAAATGTCCTGGTTGATCACAATTGTAACATTTGTTCACTTAGAGGACTATGAAATCTCCAGCTAAAGGCCCTTTCAAACGACATATATTGCAAAGAACTGCCACTATTTAGCTTGACTTTGATCATTCTTAGCCCATTCTCCCTTTCTCTTACCTTAGGACTTAGGCCTTGCTTCAACCTTGGTTTCTTTCCTCTTCTGGGCCTCCATAGTAATAGTATATGACAACGCCATTTCACCAAGACCACCGCAAGTAAAGCCCATCAGAATCTGACTAGGAGCAAGATCCCTTTCAAGTCTTTAAGAGCTAAAAATGGGCAGTGTGGAGATAAGCATCACTTCAACTACTATCGGTACAGTGGGCTTCCAGTGGAGGTGGAGTGCCCGACATTATAGCATGTAAGTACATCCAGAATCAAGTTAGCATGTGTAGATTTGGAGCCTCGGCATTGGCTCTAGCAGTCGGTGCTCGAATACCCCAACTCATGGTGATTATAGTATATGAGAATTATTAGAAACATTCCCAAAAGATAGTATACAGAACTAGAAACAAAATTCTTAGTGCCTAAATGCTACATGAGTATATACAAATACAAATAAGCTCTCTCAACTTATCATAATTTATGGTGCTCAAGTAACCTAAGCTTTAATACCAAATGTAAATACCCTTCTTTAATAACACCTAGAATCCATGCATATAAGCAATCATATTCCCCAAATAGTTTCACTGATGGTGTTCCGTTAAGGGTAGAATATAAAACAACAACAATATAGAGCATATATGTCACAACTATCAGCAATCTGAATCTCGCGGTAGAAGGAATAAAATATAATATTGACATAAACATGTAAGAGACCAAATTCTTATCATATCAAGAGACATAAGATTGGGTATCACAATACAACATACAAATGGTACATCAAATCTCATACACAACATATCTCGAAAACATATATATATATATATATACATATATATGTGTGTGTGTGTGTATGTATATAGTCCACATGTTAATACTCTAAAAAATGGACAGATATAAACATAATAGTAAAATAGTTATGGCTCTATGGATCGCCTCCAGCTAGTAGAGATCCCCATCTCTAAGTCAACCTACACAGAGAATAGATACAAATGAAACAACAAAGAGAGTGTCAAACATAAATTCCGACGAAAAGGACATATCAATATTTTTTTGATTACCAATATGCTATTATATCATGAATAATACCAAACGGTAATACTCAACGTAATAAGACCATACCTCAACCTAAATCTTTACATGCATCCAACAAATTAGGACATTTATACTAAGCTATAGGATAACTCTCTCAAATAATAATCATGGCACCGATCGTGACTCAATCATCACATACTAAGCTAGTGGGCCATGAATCTCCCAGTATAGCTAAAACACGGCAAGCATATTCACTAATGTAAGACCAATACTACGATGCTTCAATGGATCGTCCACCACCTATAATCGTACCCAAAAAAATTGATATACATGTGCCTAAGATCTACTGTTTGTTTATCATGAGGACCAAGAAGGTAACCCATGGCCTATAACCTTTGATACAACGTAGCCCGAGGTCCAGGGCCTATGATACCGAGATTGAACATCTTCTATATGCATATTAATTTTGTCTTAACATGTACAATCGCAAAACAATACCTCATGCCACAAACGATGTATAAATATATAATCCTAAACCAGTAGCTTAGTGATACAAACTTACTCCATATATACAATATCACATGGAATCATATATTGCAATACCCTAGTCATCTCGTCTGAAAACCTCCAGATGAGTCTATAAAACCACCATACGAATAAAAATCAAGAGTTACACATTGTAATAATCCACCATCTACGACGTCCTACTTCATGCATTAAATGATGCGGACATCGCAGACCTCGTAGATGATAAATCATTTTTAGTTAAAATATAAAACATATCATAGAGTTATCTACAGTATTCTAAATTACCAAAACTCACAACGGAAGGAATAAAATATAATAACCAATAATACAAACCTAGGAAAATAAAACAATGTAGTATTAAATAAATTCCAACTACAAATCATTTTATATTGGTAAAAGAAATAGTCCAACGTCTGGGAATAAAATAGTAGATAACTAATTGATAAATATGCGTCTCCATTGTACAATCATGCCTCTAAGTCACCACCAATCCTCTCTAATGACCTATCAAAGTACAACTAAAAAGAAGAAAATGATAGAGGGGGTCAGGCATAGGTATGGTGAGTGGAACACATCATATAAGCGTATAATGCTAATAAGTTAGTAAAACAACACTTGTGCTTGAAAACCATACCTTAATCTGTGTCACATGCACCCAATAAGTCAGTTAAACGCAATATAACACTATAGTACATTGTATGCAAAGGTATCACTAAACTCAAACCCATATTTAATTATATGCACTTGATCAAACCCAAAGTCCCAACTTGCATGCCAAAGACCGATCATGACATGATTGAGCCCAAAGTCCCAACTCGTTATCATCGAAAATGTTTGCGACTTGCTACTAAGGAATTATATGCTTAGCCCACTATCGCCAAATCATAAGCGACTTGTAATAGCCAACTATCGCTAAATCATAAGCGACTCTTGTATCAACACGTATTTTACCTATCGTAGGATCGTAAGATATTAATTTTATTTTTATATAGGGTCATATGATTCTATAACTTTAGGAAATGACCACTAGAGACATTTTCAATCATATAATTATTATCGGACGATTTTGACCTTGAAAATATTGTATGCTCTATAACTTTTGATAGGAGCTGAATTAGAGTCTGAAACCACTTCCATTAGATCGGGATGATGGTTTCTCTTTCAGTAGAGTGGTCATAATAGGAAAATGAACTTATCGTTTGGGAATTTTGGCTCTTTGAAGTTTCACTTGATTTTGAACAGCTTAATGGGTAATTAGTAAGTTAATGGTAGACCTAAAGCCTGTTTCGGGATTAGAATCATAATGGGGCTGATGGGACTTCTCTTTATCATTACACTCTTCCCAATAAATAGAGAAACCTCCATTAACCACTTCTAAGCCAAAATGCTACCCTAAACCTTACTTTAATTAACTAAATTTTCTCATTAAGAAGAGATTACCAAAATTAGCATTTGGATTTGGATATTTTCTATTGGAGATCATTAGGGGTTGATGTTCACCTTGGGACTCATGCACTTTTTGATTTGCTTTGGATTAGGTGAGTGGTTAGGACCTCTCACTTACCAATTAGTCATTATACATCTTAAAATAATGTTCTAAAAAATTATTTTTGAATCCTAAAATGTGTTTTAAACCTTAACTAATCACATACGTTAATTTCAAGCGATTTGGAAAAGATTTGTGAAATTTCGCTCTTATGGATCTTCCTTGTTCTTATAGTTCATCTAGTTTCTACCCTTAGATTTAGGCTTAACTTTGATGTGTATGGATGTATGCTTGTAAGATATATATTTTCTATAATGATTGGTTGAATGTATGATGATTTTTTGGTTGAAAACGCCAATCGAATGGCGATTTAGAATTAGGAAGTCATGGATCGGTGATGATCCATGAAGGTGACTTAAGCTAAATTTGGTACGATCCATATAGGGTGACAAGGAAGGCCTCACAAGGCTATGTTCCAAGTTTCAAGTCATTTGGAATTCATTTGCTCAAGTTATGGTCAATTAAAGATGGATCGGTGGTGATTCAAAGGCCTTGGTCAGTAGGAGTTTGCTTCTAGTCGAGGAGCAGGAGACTTTGGGTTCACATGTGAAAGCTCTAGGTCGTGCTGGAGCTTGCTTGGAGTTGCAATTTGAGGCCAAGGGTAGGATTGGTATCCATGATTCGGTACCAATCCAAGGTGGTTCAAGCATGGGACCGTGTTACTTTGGAGTTGCATGGTTTGGTGAGGGGGCTTGGTTCATGGTTGCATGGATTGGTGATGGAGTTTGGGTCGGTAGGGCTCGGATCGGGTTTGATGGATCAGAGTAGTATGGTTTGGTGGTGAGAAGTTATAAGGTAGCTTTGGGTCACCCTTGTGCTTTCTTCGAGTCATAGTGGAAATTGTTTTGGGACTTCACGTTTGCATTTACTTCGGGTCTTATCTAAATTTCTTTGAGCTAAGGCTTCGATCAGTACCAAACCATGAGGCTTGGTGGAGATTTTCGATGACGACGACAGGCGATTCAATAATAATGGTTCCATGATGGAAAGTGATGGCTTCGATGATGGGATAGCTATACTTCAAGACGCAGAGTAGGTAACTATGAGTCGTCATGAAGGAATTGTTGGAGGAATGTTACAGGATAAACAATGATATTCTACGAATAACGATGGCTGTCGAGAATAGTCCGTAACCGAGACGACTTCAGACGGGAGTTGTAAGAACAGTTTGAGGATGTGCTCTACTGTGGATGACTTGTGTAAAGGAATCGTTGATATTCATAGGTTTCGAATTGTACTCGTAAAGCAGGGGTATGTGAGGATGCTCACTTGGCAGTGCTATATGGCCCGGATCACATTATGTTTCAATCTGTTTTACCCTAGACTGAGTGCAATGGCGGTCTAGTTCCTTGCATATTGAGTGGCATGGATTCAAGTACTGAGAAATCGAGACGTTGAGTAATCCTTGAATATGATAAGGTCATACAAGTACGATATATCCAACGCATTGAGTGAGTGAATGTGAGGAATGATATGTTTACTTGATTGCATATCACTCTAGGGATGCCATATGATGTAGATATTATCGATGTAGATATCTAGACACCCCTTAGTACTTTGATTATATCAAACCATGGTGATTATGATGTAGAGTAGCATATATTCTGTGTTATGTGCTAACTCTGTGGATGCAGGGACATGTCATATATGATTTCCCATACCATTTGTCCTGGTAGATTGACTTTGTAGTATTTGAGACTTTCTACTACTCACACTAGACTGTTGTCCGACTCGGGATTTTATGAATTTCTTTATATTATTTTGGATACTCTTAAATGTGTAGATTAGCGATATCAGGTCTGGTAAGCACATGGAGCTAGATAGTTTACAAGCAGGAGGCTATACTCTCATATTACTATATTTAGTTATTGTTGCTTATCATTCTGTTGTGCAGCACTATGGAGCTTATTAGTGCTATTGTATATATTTAGAGATGGTTATCTATTTTGAATTTATTATGAATTGTATAAACTTTAACTTATGATGTATAGCTGTATGGATCCGAGTACTCTAATTTATGTGATGTTTACTATTATATTTTATTCGATGCACTGTGAGATATACGATAGGTTCTCTGATTGTTTTATTTACTTTACTACAATCTTGATGGTCATCCTACATCATTTGGGCATTGTTGTAGTGCACACTACTATACAGGTTATACGTTTGGATAGCGGTGATGTAGGGCGGTTATCACATTTAGTATTAGAGCTTAGGTTGCATATTTTAACCTAAGGGATACCGTGATCTAGTAGAGATAGGGTAGGATTCTCGCCTTAGACTGGATCACTCATGTGTGTGTGTATAAGAGTTTGTATTTGTTATATATTTTGGTTTTGAAAACTATATAGTAGTGCGTGTATGTATATATAGTATTGAATCGTATTATACATACAAGTACTACTTAAGCAAAATTCCCTATAGAGAGATTGATCGTCCTTATTACATATTGAAGGATGAGTCGTCAAACAAGGAATGCTACTAAGAACTCTGTCTCTGTAGTTGAAGAAGGAGCTGGCTCAAGAACTGCTAACCCCAACATGTAGATGATGTTCAATACCATGATGCAGAATGCTAAAGTAGCTACTTCAAATGTTGTTATTGATGGTGGTGCTCCAGTGCAGGCACCTAGAGCCGATTTTGCTAAGCTTAGCAAAGATTTTGTTAGTTTAGGTGGTAAACCATTCCAAGGAATGGAGTCGGTGTTGGAAGTGCATGATTGACATGATACCTTTAAAAGGATTTTTGATGATTTAGAGCTGAATGATGTTATGAAAAGGCATTTGGCTTCCCGACAGCTTTAAGGGTAAGCCATGAACTGGTGGAATGCAGTGAAGGATACAAATCCCAAGGATCGGTTCACTTGGGACTAGTTTAAAGCCAGATTTAGGGAAAAAATTATTCTTGCAGCTCCGAGGTCAGTTTTGTTCCATAAGTTCGCGGATCTGAAGCAACGGGATATGAAAGTCTTTGAGTACGTTGCTGAGTTCGACACCCTGTCGAAATATGGGATGTCCTTCATCGACACTCCATTAAAGAAGAACGAGAAGTTCATCATTGGCTTAGAAGACTACTTAGGAGAGAAACTCGTGAGTCATATTGATGAGACTTTCAAGATGATAGTTGAGAAGGCTTTGAGACATGAGAGACTATATCCGAAACCAAAAGTTGTTGTTCCTAAAGGAGAGCAAAAGTTGCAATTGGACAGGGAGGCAAGAAGAAATGGAATAACAACAACAAGATGAACCGGTTTTAGAACAAAGAAGACCAAAAGAAGAATATCAAAAGCGGTCTAATTTGCTATGACTGTTTGGAAAAGGGTCACTTTTGTAGAGACTACAAAGATGAGAGGAAGAAGTGTTTTGTTTATAAAAAGTTTGGGCATCTCAAGAAGGATTGTCCAGAGTTATCTAAGCAGAAGAAGGTGGTGAAAGCGCATGCTATCAACATTGTCTCGACTTCGTCGAGTGCATTATCTGTGAAAGAGAAGGGGAAGAGCGTCGTTATTGAAGGTATGCTTTCCATTTATTATGTTCCCATATGTGTTTTGTTTGATATTGAGGCTTCACTTTCCTTTATATATAGTACTTTGGAATATAGATCGAGATTGGAATCCGAAATTGTTGACGGACCTTTAATTGTGACGAGCCCTGTTGGAGGCTCCACTAGCCTATGTATGGTTTGTCGTGGTTCGATCTTATCGAATCATGGATTTTCTTTTAATTGTGATTGCTTTGTTTTGGGTTTCATGGGGTTTGGTATCGTTCTGGGTATGGACTGGCTTTATAGATACGAAGTGATGGTGGATTGTGAGAAGTCATTGGTGACGATAGGGGTAGATGATGGGCAGATGGTAGTGTTAGGCTGCCTACTAGACGATGAGGTATAGCTTTCTATACTCGCTTAATATCCCACACGACGAGTTATCATCAGTGCCTGTTGCTAAGGAGTACCCAAACGTATTTGAGGAGCTGACCAGACTTCCACCACACAGAGAGATCGAGTTTCGTATTGACCTAGTAAAAGATGCCAGACCAATAGTGATGCCTTTGAGGAGGATGGCACCTAGAGAGCGGCGGGAGCTCAAGGTGCAAGTGAATGACCTATTACGACGAGGGTTCATTCGCAGATGTATTTCTGTGTAGGGAGCACTAGTAGTATTTTCTATGAAGGTGGATGGTTCCTTTAGACAGTGTGTTGATTACCATGAGCTAAATAAAGTGAAGAAGGAAGAATAATATCCACTCCTACGTACTGATGACGTGTTCGATCAACTTCATAGTGCTAGAGTACAGATCTTGTGATAGGATTTCACCAATTGAGAGAAGCGAAAGAGAGTGTGCCGATTACATCGTTTCATACGCCTTCAGTTTTCTATGAGTGGTTGATTATGTCATTCGGGATAACTAACGCACTGGCATACTTCGTTGATCTCATGAACCGAGTTTTTTTAGGGGTCGTCTAAATAAATTTTTCCTTGTGCTCGTCGATGATATTCTTGTCTACTCATAAACAGAAAAGGAATGCATTTAAGGATCGTGCTTGAGGTGTTGAGAGAGCACAGATTGAAAGTGAAGTTTTCTATGTGTCATTTATGGAGGAGGGAAGTAAGAATCATGGGTCACATTATTTTTTAGTACGGCATTACCGTGGATAATGCAAAAGTTGCAGCAGTTCAAAATTGGACTAGACCCAAAAATGCTATGACTGTAAGAATTTTCATGGGGTTAGCTGGATATTATTGAGAATCATCCAGGACTACTCCAAAATAGTCGTACCATTAACTTAGTTAATGAAAAAGAATCAAACTTTTACTTGGAATGCAGGATGTGAATATGCATTTGTTAGTCTGAAAGAAAAGTTTACGAGTGCACTGGTATTGACCATTCCGAGCTAGAATGAAGAGATGACGGTATACAATGATTCTTGTGGTACCAGATTGGGTGCGATATTGATGCAGAGAGGCAAAGTTGTTGTCTATGCTAGTCGACAACTGAAGCTACATGAGAAGAAATTCCCATCCCATCATTTAGAGTTAGCAGCGATCATGTTTGCATTGAAGATTTGGAGGCACTATCTATGAGGAGAGAGGTCCAATCTTTTCACCAATCATAACTAATTGAAGTACCACTACACCAGAAAAGCGATTTTGCCACGGCTTCGAGCCATGGCTAAATGACTTAGCCACGGTTCTGAGCCGTGGCAAAATTGGCAGTGGCAAATATTTTGCCACAGCCCAGGGCCGTGGCAAATTAGTATTTCGCCATGGCTCTGAGCCGTGGCAAATTAGTATTTAGCCACGGCTCTGAGCCGTGGCAAACTAATATTTAGCTACGGCTAAGGACTGTGGCAAAATATATCTTTACCACTATCTAAATATTAGTTTGCCACGGCTCAGAGCCGTGGCGAAATACTAATTTGCCACGGCCCTGTAACGAAATTAAAAATGCCCCAGCTTATACCATTTTAACCACAGCTCAAATTCATTCCTAAATGTAGTTTCATGATAGTACATGGAATATATATAGTACATGGAATAAATAACGTGAATACAAAACCAGTAATAGATGACAAACCCAATTTATAATACAACTACTACAAGTGCTTGATTACAAACTTACAACTTTCAGTTCATAATACAACTTCATAGTGAAACCATCAGTTCATAGAAAAACAAGTAAACAACATCTATTGTTCATGTAAACACTAAACAACAGAAAAGAAATTATTCCTGAATTTGCCAAGCATATACTTCATCATAGTAAAACGACTGCAGTTCTTAGTGAAGCAATGACAACTACAAGCTAACTGTAGAATCTAATATACAAGTGAAGGCAACAAATTGAACTCAGTAGCCCACGTGCAGACGCAAATTAAAGATATTTCAGATGCTTCTCTCCCTAAGCAAAATCCCTAGCTGCAAAATAAACAAAAAATATGCAGAAAGTCAACAGTGTAAAATAAACAGAAATTATGTTAGTGTTGAGCAAATGTTACCATAGACACATTTCAGATGCTTTGATTAAAAGTATTTTCGGAAATTAACCCAGTTAAAATTGCCAAAGTATAATAATACATACCTGCTTATGGGTCTATAGATATCGAATATTACTCTTTGGATGACACACATAACCACCGAATCCAACTTAACCAAAGGTCATAGCAAGAGGATGATTTTGTTTGCATGTTTTCTCTTCTGGTAGCAGTATATTGTCCACGACTAACTTCTCATGTGTTGGAGGTAATGATTTTCCGTGTATAATGGATGTTGTCGAATCTTTACAGACAGTGGCTGTTGCAATGACCTCAAGGTAAATGTTCAGGATTTCGCATTTTTGATTGGCTAAACCAGACGAATTAAATGAATTTACCAAGTCATTATTCAGCATTCTTCCAACACTTCCACGTGGTGTACCACTTCCTCCTTCATTTGAAGCAATGTCCGGTAAATGATTTTCTTGACCTGCATATTGTCCTTTCAACAAGTCGACCAATGACTTCAATGTACCTTCCATATTATCCATTCTAGCTTTCAAGTCTTCTGTGCCTCCTTGAGCCTTTTTGAGATGTTTACGTGCAATAGTACAAGCCTTAACTTGAGTCCTTGATATTTTGGCTCCAATACTTCGAGTCCGACCTCTTTTATCCCTGCCAAACACTTGTGATAGGATATCTTCATCCAATGGCAAGTCTTCTTCATCACTACCGATGATTGATTCCTTTGCTTTTGCAATTTTATCCTAAAATATGGTAATACTTGAGATGTTATTTACTACAAAGACTTTATAGAATAGCTGAATTATTATCTGTTTAACTTACGAAGTACGTAGAAGCCGAATCTGATATGGTACCGTCTTTTTTGGTGTGAGTCTTCTCCCATACTTGACGACGTGTGATTTCTTTTGTCGGATTTGCACTGGCCTACTATAACAAAAAGATAAAGAGATCGTTAATTTTAAATGGATACTGTTTGAGTGTATCTATTTGACAATATGCAATATTAATCTAAAGAAAAAAGTACAATAAAATAAATACAAATCGATCGTCTAAAAGTAAACCGGTAAATAAATAGTATATGAGCATGCAATATATAAACAACACAAAATGTCAACAATATACACACACACGTGACATATAACAACACTGAAGTATGAAGGAAAAAACAAGACCATAATATATTAATGGAATTTATATTCTCTAGCGAACCTAGAGTTCTCTGCTGCTGCAACTTCAACTTATAGCCCAGAAACCAGTCTCAGAAAATTATTGCAGGTGTCTTTTCTACTTGGATTCATTTCCTCTTTGCAGCATGGTTATATGCACAGATGCTTGAATATAGGAGAAATGCGGTTACTTTTAAAGAGTAAGATATCAATTTACTGGGGTTCTATGCTAGTTTTACTGTAGGACTGATAATCTCATAAATAATGAATTTCTATTGCTGAACCAATTGATTGCAATTCGTAATGAATGTCATAAATAATTGAAAATAGATAATTAACATTCATATTAACTTCTGATGTATTAATGAGGTAATTAACATCTTAATTCCTGAATTTGATATCTGGTAAGAAAATAATCAAACACTTCCTCTTTAACTGTCATTTTAGTTACAATATATGTTGTACTATTTGTTTCTAATTTCAGGCATCAACTCTCTGAAAGAAAACATAGAGCAGTTTTTAGGCATCAACTTTTGATGTTTACAATATATGTTGTACTATATGTTGTACTATTTGTTTCCAATTTTAGTGTCAACTCTCTGAAAGAAAACATAGAGCATTTTTCTAACAAATGCTACCATAGTGCTTGTAAATCAATAAAGTTAGCATACAGTAACAATATAATATCTCACATCCTTTTCATTTTATCCTAACTCAGTAACCACCTAATAAGTTATGATCATTCCTCATCAAATTCGTGGATTACTTATTCTTAACTTAAGTTTGATAGTTAGTTGATTCAGAAACCATTTGAATAGAAAGCATACAATGCACTTTTGTTATAATATATAAGTCATCTGGTACTTTACCTTTAACATGAAATATGATAACTAAAATGATAGTTAAAATAACAATACATGGACTTGTTCTATTTACAACTTTGCCAACTGCATCCAGTTCAGCAATTAAGATATTAAAAAGTTTAAGTGATTCACAGAGAGAAAGTATTCATTAGCTAATAGTGTAATTTTGCTATTGCTTGAAAAAAAGTTAGAACTATTACGTTTTCTCTAACTAGAATAGCAAGCAATAAAATCAAATATTATTGCTTCACCGTTTATTACAAAAAGCCTATTAATAAGCATGTCATACAATGTATAGTCAGTGACAAAACTAAGTTAAACTTTGAAGCCTGGATTTCTCAATTTATATGTTGTTAGCGTGTTAAACATTTAACTAAAAAATTCAAGTGTTAGTGCCAATCATTATTAATTATTTAACTGAAAATCATTGGTACATATGAAGTGATCTGATACAGCTACTATTGTCCTTGAATACACTGGAACCACACATTTGCAAGATGAACTTACATAAAAGGTCGGCTAAAAGAAATTATACTAAACTATAACGATCGTTTAGATGGTCTATCTTTTCTCATAGCCAAAGGGTACAAGTACAACAACATTTTTTGATTGGCTATCTGGGACGGAATGCTATAGAACCGGTACTAATTACAAATTGCAGATATGCTACAAATTGAAAATTAGGTTCCTAAGTTATGTGCAACCTCCCCATGAAACAAAATTTCATAATCTTATATACGACTAACACTATACATCATGATTATTCTATCGAAAGTGAGAGCTAGCTGAAAGCAGTACATTGATTGTCTTAATTAATGATTCAACATAATGTTGCTAAATGATGAATTACCCCAATTTCAAGATATCTAAAGAACTATTTCATTCACATAACAAAAGAACAAAGTTGCATTTTTTTGGCGACTTTGCATCTAAGATTTAAGTGTCAATTCGTGATAGTTTACTTATATTTAATATAAAAAATGAAACAAACATACCATTTCATGTTCTACTACAGCGTGACTTGTACGTCCAGTATGATGACCGTAGTTGTACAGCGATCTGTTTTTTTTTGCCTATCTCTCTTCTTTCCCTTACACCGGGTTTTGCTTCATTTTTCACAAACTCAGTCCAATCTTCTTGGGCGATTGTTAGTGGACAATTTTTCAGCCTATCTTCATCATTATCATTTTTGTCATAATAGTTTGTCCTTAATTCGCTCTTGTGTTTCCTAAATGACTCGGCCATTTTTTTTAAAAACAACTCTTTTGAATCCGACTCTATATCATAAGATGTCTGTAAAATTAAGAGTTGTTTACGTAAGAAAAGAAATTATGTGGCAATACATACATACATATTTGTATGTATATGTGTGTGTGTATATATATATATATATATTTATAAAAAAAACTGAAAGTGGTACAAATCAGTTTTAGCTTACCAGCAATTCAATCCAAACGTCAATCTTGTATTTTTCAGGTACTTAATCCCAACTTTCATATGAGATCGGCACATGAATTCATACCAATTTACCAACTCGACTGCTTACTTTTCCAGCATTTTTTGAAATAGGAGCACCTAATGCATTTATCTCAACTTTTTTGGGTTGTGTAGAGGATGACTGTGTAATTGAATGGGTTGACGCTTCTGCAGGTTATGACATTGCTACTATCTTCTTGGTTGCAATCCAAACGACCAAGACCACCTGCAACAAACAATAAAAATAGATTAACAATAAAAATATGCATCATATTATTTATATAATAATGCTTTCAGTCATAAAGATGGCCAAAAAATATTACAGAAAAACTGGATATATGCACTTTGAGATTGGCATCTATAAATTATCTTTATATAAAATCCAAAAACTGTGTATTTACCTTTTCCAAACAATCAATGAGCTGGATAGTAAATGTCGCAAGTGTTTCAGAATAAAAATTACGACTGGTTAACCCCAGACAGTAATTGATGCTCAACTATATGATCATATGACAGTGCATAAAACAAACCATGTAATTTAAATAAGATGACCATACAATAGTTTACAAGATAGTCTGCATAAACATAGAAAAGCGTGCATATGACTGTATGCTCAACTGCATGATCATATGACTGTGTATTTACAAGACAGTCTGCATAAACATAGAAAAGTGTGCATATGACTGTATGCTCAACTGCTCGAATTTTCCTATTTTGTAAGGTGTTATGTTATGTGTAACTCGCCGACTATGCCTGTACTAGTAAAAGTATAAAGAGCTATGGCTATAGTAGTAAAATACACTGTATAACGAATATATGTGGATTACAGTTGCATACATTTTACATTAGGGATGACAGTTGCATTGGTTTACTCAAACAAAGATAATTTTTTGTTTGAGTTTGTTGCGAGTTTATATAGTTCGCATCTAATCCACAATATATTATGGAAAATGTTTTTAAGCTAGTAGAACTTACTGTTATTTTAGTAGCTTCATTGTATTCAAGACAACTATTGAAGACCTGTATAACCTAAGAACTGCATCATATGACACAGATAATAGAATATAACACAACATTGAAGCACAAACACAAAGGTTACTACTTAAAACCTAAATACATGCCAAAGTATCACTGAAACTGCAGTAAAATACACAAGACTGCATTTAAAATTTCAAAATCTGAACAAGATTACACAGGACTGCAAAATATAATCAAGGCGTGTTGTACATGATTAAACATAATATAACATTGAAACATAAACACAATAACTACAACGTCTATTTTATATTTATTCATCACCTTATTATTGTTTATAACTTACTATCCATTTAATGCAGTTTTTGTCAATTGTGGTTTATTGTTTTTCCAAAATTATATAGTAGTAAAATACATTGTATAAAATGCTGTATGCCTGAGAGTAAAACCATAATGTGAGAACCCTTGTATGGCTGACAATTTATAAATCAGAATTTGAAGTATTAACAAGTTGTAATATGGATTAAACGTTAGGACATAGTCAAATTATCTGCTACAGCACCCTTAATATGTAAGACAATTGTTTATGCAGCAAAAATAAAAGATGAAAACTACAATAATAATACTTCTTGATTACATGATATTATAGAATAGATCTATGTATATGAATAAATTTAGGAATTCAGCTACGTGTTATCTGATAATGTGTTGCTATAATTAGTCTGTCCAGATGTGGCTTTGTTTAATTTTGTAATGGTCGTAACTTTGTATACTTTATTAATAGTAAATTTTGACAATTTTCTGTATGAATGTCTGATTATTTATAAATTCACATCTTTATCCTTCAAAATTCTTCCATCTATTTTTATTTTTTTTCTTCCTATTTATGTGCCATAGACAATGTTGTTCTTTTCGGAGATGATGTTCTAACTAGATATATCATCTTCATAAGATTTTGGGTTATTTTTAAAATCAATGATCAAAAGAAATATTAGAACATCATATTTACGAAAAATTATTTAATGCAAGACGCATAGATAAGC
This sequence comes from Allium fistulosum, assembly GCA_030737815.1. Taxonomy (NCBI): domain Eukaryota; kingdom Viridiplantae; phylum Streptophyta; class Magnoliopsida; order Asparagales; family Amaryllidaceae; genus Allium; species Allium fistulosum. The sequence goes on along the minus strand of CM060907.1, from coordinate 909,216,381 downwards.
AGAAAGTGATGGGCAGCTTCAAAGTAATAAAGGGATGGATGATATAGAAGAAGATTGTAATGATTACCAGAAAAATGAATGTATCACTACAAAGTGGATTGGCTGTGCTTTGACACATGATTTACACTTTTACCCTTGTACTTTTTGTGAGTTTCAAAAATAAGATGGGCGAAAATGTAATATACTGTGTCATAACACCGCTAATTCACTGTATTTTGACATAAGATCAGATAGTCCTAATCTAATTGATTACACACATATACGGACATCGCATGTATTATATAAATTTTGCATCGGCATTGTAAACAATATATAGAAGTGGCAAGACTAATAGCAGGATAAACAAACTACAACGCGCACATGTCCATGTAGGCATGCAACATAAATATCAAAGTAGGTGCATAAAACGAAAATGAAACACAAGCAAACATAAATAGTGAAGAAATTCTAAATTCAATCACACTTGAAATTCAACTCATTTCAAGTAAGAAATACATCTTATGTTAACATATGCATTTGATAAGGTCTTCTAATTTTTTATTGTCTTCGAAACCTGATTGATAGAAAATATGAAACTCGGTGTCATCCACAGCTGTAGTCAACCGTTTTGGTGTATGCAAAACCACAAACCATCCGCTACTTTTTAAATCTTTTGAGTAAAACACTTGACTCGCTTCTGATGCAAGAATAAATGGCTCATCATTCACTCTATCTTTGGTCTTTAATTTCTCTAAGTTAATAGTAATCAAGTTTGAAACGGGATCTATCTTACAACCATTGACCTTATCTTCGACCTTTACCCAATCAGAATAAAAAACCGTTTGTTTGAAGTCAATATAATCCAACTCAATTATCTGTTGAATAACTCCATAATACATTGTTTTCGCTTCCTTGTAATTTTTATCCTTCCCGCTCGCTCTAAATTTTGTAATTGCTCTCATACAAACACCACTATCTTGTGTTACCATCCGTTCTTCATAACTTTTTGGAGAAAATATGAATCCATTCACTAGGTACTTTGTATAACTACGCGCCTTGAACTTCGGCCCGTTCACCAACCGCCAAAGAGTTGAATCAACTTCATTTGTCTTGACCAACTAAAAAAACACAATAAGTAAAAAAAACATGATCATGATGGTGTATGATCCACTTAAATACACATGAATACCTAAGAAGATGTAATACCTCATCATGTAACCATAGAGTGAAACTTTGACAAGTTTCCATGGATGTAACCCTACTTCGAGATTTAGATTTAGTACTTTTCACATAGATGTTATACCTCCTGCGATAGACATTTCAATACGTATATGAGTTAATTTATTTTACAATAACGGGAATTCAGGATAAATTGGTCAACTTACTTCTCCCATTCATCCAATCCATCGTACTTATAAGGACCCATCTACGAACTTGTTCAAACTGCACTTGGGTCAAAGTTATATCTTTACCACTATCTAGAGGCATCTCACCAGCAAACTCATCATCCTCGTCTAAAAACGCTTCACGGGTATGTTTATGAGTGCCATCACCTCCTCTTGGCATATACTCCATGCAGTAATAACTAGCTTCTTATACAATATATCCTTCTGCAATACATCCTTCAATATATCTTTTATTGCGCACATATCCTTTATATGTTTTCATCAACCTATGTAGGTAATTAATTGTAATAACTGGTAGCTATTTAAATGATTGGTTAATTGTAATGGATCATATGGCCTAGTTAAGAATAAAAAAAGGAAAAATAAATATTATCGTTCACAAGGAAATATAGTGATAACTATATATATATAATAGGATAATATGGAAACCATGATTAAAGTACAGTTTTACCAATTATAACATTGATATGTTTATGCTAACTATATAGCAATACGGGTCAGGAGGATAAAGGGAAATTAGATCGAGCATGTCATCCACATTAAAGAGTTTTAAATTTAGAATCATTGATGCATTAATGTGTTACAATATGTAAAAAAGCTTCTATACTTCTTTATTCAAATTAGATGAAATATGAAATTTCCACTTCCATTTAGTACAAATTAAATTCTGGGTAAAAAAAAGATTATCATTTAGATGATAATGTTCTGATGGTATATAGCAGAGAAAACAAATTCATGGTGTATGAATAATATTTTCAGATGCTAGTAATTGCAGATTTTCAGATGCACTAACCATTGACAAATAAAAATGGAATTCTAGAGCAACTAAAGTTAAAGAAAAATAGTCTTGATCAACTTCAACTTGGCTGGAAATTTGTGTTACATGGTAGAGAACCAGTTTACTCATAAAGGTACAAATATTTGCCTGACCTCATGATGAAATAGAGAATGCTTTGTTTTATTATATTCCTACACATTACAACCGATAGGTATAACAATGAATGACCAACCCTTGTAATATTATAATCAAGCTATTGATATTTTTCCTGAATTTAAAACCGTGAATTTTTCCACAACTAATAACTATACACATACAAAGCACAGTATGATAAATTGAATTTACAGGATCTCCTTTTTTGCATATAGTACAAAAAAATTAATTTACAATGCTTTAGCCAAAATCACTACTACCAACATCAACAAAGTTAAAATACATCAGCAACAACAGCGTGTGGGTGTGACAAGCAAAGTCATTGAGACAAAAGTTCAATATCAGTGTTCTCAATTTTAAACAGGATGCGTGTATACACTTAAACATGAATGCAACAGAACACTGAATGAATTTAATAGGTAAATTGAGCATCCAAATGAATATAGTCAGATAAAGTATTAAAAGAACAAGTTAAGGTCAAAATCAGTAATTCCACAATAAAAGAAGATAGTACCATCCCACTTCCAAAGTAGTGTTAATTTTCTATTTTTAACATTGAAACTGGAATTTCGGGAAAAACTATGAATTAACTCGGTTGTAATAACAAAAAATTACTTCATTACCTCATTACCTCGATTAACTCGATTAACTCGATTGTAAAAAGAAGAGTCTCAAGAATCTGGTTGCCGATCGATTACCGAATGATAATAACAAAAAATTACATAAATTACAGATTGATAGGTACCTCGATTAACTCGATTGTAAAAGTCGGACACAGCGTGCTACTATGAGGAAGAAGTGAAGGAAGATGGAGAAGTAGATGATGTAACTGTGAGGAAAAAGAAGCATGATTGGGGAAAACTATGAAATTAGGGTGATACACGATCGATTTGAGTGAGAAGCTGATATGCGATCGATTTGTTGGGGCGTTATTTTTCAAGGATCTGTGAAATTAGGGTGCGTGATTGAAATTAGGGCGTTTTTTTTTGTTGAAGCAGAGAGGCGAGGGTTATTGAGATGGAACGTGGGGGGGTTGAAATTTTTTTGGTAATATTGGAACGGTTCATGGCCGTGGTAAAATTACCATGGCCTTAGACCGTGCTAGTTTACTTTACCATGGCTCAAAACCGTGGTAAAATTGCCACGGCTCAAAACCGTGGTAATTTTTCCGCCTTGGGGTGTGGAAAAATAGGTAGTATGGTGTAGTGTACCTCTTTTCATAGAAGGATCTTAACATTTGTCAACAATGGTGGTTAGAGTTCCTAACCTCCTATGACTTTGATATTGCATATACCATGGAGAATGGGAATGCAGTTGCTAGTGTATTGAGTAGGAGACATGCCAGCTTAGGAGCTATGTTCCTAGAGTAGACGCGGTTAGAGTATATTGTTGGTTATGATTTCCTACCGAGATGCGAGCTAGAGCCAGGGATATTGGTGAGCTTGACCATCAAGCCTACCCTGATAGAGCGGATCAGTACTAGTCAAAGGCGTGATGCCTAATTAGTTGTGATCATTGCTAAGATCAAAGATGGAGTAGAGTCCGAAGAGATGAGATAGTACAGACTTGACCGGGATGGGTGGCTTCATAAAGATAGGAAATTGTTTGTTCCTGACATCAATGGGTTGAAGGATGAGGTGCTATGAGAGTGTCATTATTTGAGAGTGACTATCCATCTCGGTGGTAATAAGATGTAACGTGATATGAAGTAGACATATTATTGGGAAGAAATGAAGAAAGACATTGCGACATTCATCTCAAAATGTATGAACTACCAATTGGTTGAGGTAGAGTGGAATAAGCCTAGTGGGTTGATGCAACCGTTAGAGGTTCCCAAGTGGAAATGGACCAAGTTTCAATGAATTTCATCGACGGACTGCTGAGAACGAGAGCAGGTTACGATAGAATTTGGGTCATAATTGATCGATTGGCAAAGAGTGCCAAATTTATACCCATCAAGTCAAGAAGAATGGTAGCCAAACTGGCCGAATTGTATGTGGAATGGATAGTACGATTCCATGGTGTGCCGAAGACCATTGTGAGTGATTGAGACCATTGTTCATTAGTGGGTTTTGGAAGAGCTTACATGAAGCATTGTGGACAGAGCTGCATTTGAGTACGACTTATTACCCTCAAATGACAGCCAAACCAAGAGAGTGAATCGTATCTTAGAGGATCTCTCATGGGCTTGTATACTCGACTTTGGAGGCTCATGGGATGATCACTTACATCTCGTTGAATTCGCATACAACAATAGTTTTCAGTCCATCATCGGTATGGCACCATTTGAAGCATTGTATGGCTGACCATGTAATGCTCCTATGTGTTGGTAAGAAGTAGCCAAGAAGCTGATGCTCGGGCTAGAAATGATTAGAGAAACCTTGGAGAAGATCAAGATCATTCGACAACAGATGAAAGCTGCTAGAGGCAGACACAAGAGCTAGGCTGATGAGAGACGTATAGATCTAGAATTCTCTACCGGCGATATAGTATTTATCAAGATCTCTCCATTAAAGAATGTAATTCGGTTTGGTAGTAATGGGAAGTTGGCATCAAGATTCGTAGGTCTTTTTCGATACTATAGAGTTTGGGAACCTTGTTTATAGAGTCGACTCACCACAAAGAAGGGCGGGAGTGCACAATGTATTCCACGTTTCTTACTTGAGGAAATTTTTGCACAACTCAGGCGCAACTATCATATCGGATTAACTAGATGATATTGAGATTGAACCACAGGCTTCGAGACCTCGTAGGCCTATTCGCATCGTCAGACGTGATACAAAGCTACTTAGGAGGAAGACGGTGAAGTTGGTGAAGGTTCAGTGGAGTGAAATTAAAGGCGATTATACTTGGGAGACCGAGGAGAGCATAAGGATAGCATAACCAGAGCTCTTTACTTGGTGAGACTTTCTATTTATCACATTTAATATCATTTATGATATTATGAAGTATACCATAGTGTAGTATCCTATATGCTAGGATAAGCTTGGATACTACCTTTTTCATTTGTCATTGTGTACGCATGTTTGACGTGTGATGGTGGCCTATGCTTTTATATGGTTGATAGGTATGCGGGATAACCTTATTGATTTTTTTGGGATTTCGATGCCAAAATCCCTAAAGGGGAAAGAATGTAACGACCTGTATTTTACGTATTGAAGGATCATAAAATATTAATTTTATTTTTATATAGGATCGTATGATTCTATAACTTTGAGAAATGACTACTAGAGACATTTTCCATCCTTAGAATTTTATCGAGCGATTTTGATTTTTAAAATCTTGTATAGCCTTTAATTTTTGATAGGAGCCTAATTACGGTCTAAAACCACTTCCATTAGATCAGGATGATGGTTCTCTTTCTATAGAGTGGTTATAATAGGAAAACAGATTTGGCATCTAGGAGATATGGCTGTTTGAAGTTTCACTTGACTTTGAACATCTTAATGGGTAATTAGTGGATTAATGGCTAAGCCTATAACCCAAATTGGGATTCGCATCATGATGGGGCTGATGGGACTTCTCTTCATCATTACACACTTCCCAAAATATAAAGAAACCTCCATTAACCACTTCTAAGCCAAAAGGATACCCTACTTTAATTAGCCAAATTTTATCGGAGAGATTAGCGAAATTAGCATTTGGATTTAGAGATTTGCTATTGGAGATTACTTCGAGTTGTTGTTCATCTTGGAATTCGTGCACTTTCTGATTTTCTTTGGATTGTTTGGATTAGATGAGTGGTTAGAACCTCACATTTACTAATTAGCCGCTGTACACCTTAAAATAATGTTTTTAAAATAATTTTTGGATCCTAAAACGTGTTTTAAACCTTAAATAATTGTATATGTTAATTTCAAACGATTTGGAAAAGATTTATGAATTTTTTTTCTTATGGATCTTTCTTGTTCTTATAGTTTATCTGGTTTCTACCCTTAAATTTAAACTTCACTTTGATGTGTATGCATGTATGCTTGTTAGATATATATTGTATATAATGATTACTTAAATGTATGAGGTTTGTTTGATTGAAAACGCCAATCAAACAGCGATTTAGAATTAGTAACAAAATCATGAATCGATGATGATTCATAAAGGCGACTTAACCCAAATTTGGTGCGATCCATATAGGGCGACAAGGAAGGCTTCACAAGGTTACATTCCAAGTTTCAAGTCATTTGGAATTCATTTGCTCGAGTTACAGCCAATTGGAGAAGGGTCGGTGGTGATTCAAAAGCCTTGGATAGGTAGGAGTTTACTTCGAGTTGAGGGGCAAGAGACTTTGGATTCTACACGTGAAAGCTTCGGGTTACCAAGGAGCTTGCTTGGAGTTGCACTTTGGGGAAGAAAAATAGCTAAAGGTGGGATCATTACCCATGATTCAGTACCAATCCAAGGTGGTTCAGGTATAGGCTCGTGTTAAGCTTTGGAGTTGCATGTTTCAATGATGGGCTTGGTTCATGGTTGCATGGATCGGTGGTGGAGTATGGGTCAGTGTAGCTTGGTTTGGTGGGGCTTGGATCAGTGGTGTTTGGATCGGGTTTGATGGATCGGGGTAGTATGGTTCGGTGGTGGGGAGTTATATGGAAGCTCCGGGTCACCCTTGTGCTTGCTTCGAGTCACATGGGAAATTGCTTCAGGCCTTCATGTTTGCATTTACTTCGAGTCATATCCGAATTTCTTCGAGCTAAGGCTTGGGTCCGTACCAAACCATGAGGCTTGATGGTGATTTTCGACGACGACGACGTGTAATTCGATGATAATGGTTCTGTGACAGGAAGTAATGGCTTCGATGATGGGATAGCTGTACTTCCAGACGTAGAGCGGTTGATTATGAGTCGGATTGAAGGAACTTTTGGAGAAAGGTTACGGAACAAACGATGATATTCTATGACTAATGATAGCTATCGATAATAGTCCCCAACCGAGATGACTTCAGACGGGAGTTGTAAGAACAGTTCCAGGATGGGCTCTGATGCTGATGACATATGCAAAGGTATCATTGATATCATAGTCGTTGATTTCGAAGTGTACTCGTAAAGCAAGGTTATGTAAAGACATTCACTTGGGAGTGCGATGTGCCATGGATCACATGATATTGCGACCTGTTTTACCCTGGACTGAGTGCGATGGCAATCTAGTTCCTGGCCAACTGAGTGGCATGGATTCAAGTACTGAGAAAGTAGGACTTTGAGTAGTCCTTGACCACATGATGAGGTCATACGAGTATGATATATCTAACGCACTGTGTGATAAATGTGAGGATGAATGATGGATGCTATGTTTGCTTGATTGCTTATCACTATAGGAATGTCACACGGTTTAGATATTATCGATGTAAATATCTAGACACCCCATAGTTCTTTGATGTATAGTAAATCATGATGATTACGATGTAGAGTAGCATATATTCTGTGTTATGTGCTAACTTTGTGGATGTAGGGACATGTCAGGTATGATTTCCCATACAATTTGTCCTAGTATATTGACTTTATAATATTTAAGATTTTCTACCGCTCACACCAGACTGTTGTCTAACTTGGGATTTTATGAACTTCTTCCTATTATTTCGGGTACTCTTAAATGATTTGATTAAGTATATCTGGTCCGGTGAGTTGGACAGGTGGTGAGCAGGAGGCTATACTCTCGTATTGCTATATTTAGATGTTGTTGCTTATCATTCCGCCGTGTAGCAGTATGAAGCTTACTAGTGCTATTATATATATTTAGAGACATATATCTATTTTGTGTTTAATATTCGTTGTATAAACTCTATCACTTATGATGTATAGCTGTATGGATCTGAGTACTTTGATTTCTGTGACTCATTCAGTTATTGTTGTCTCGCTTATTTTATATCTGAGATGTTTACTATTATACTTTATTCGATGCACTATGAGATATACGACATGTTCTCTTATTGTTTTATTTACTTTACTAAAACCTTGACGGTCGTCCTACATCAGCCGGGCACCATTGTAGCGCACACTAATATACATGTTATACGTTTGGGTGTCGATGGTGTAGGGTGGTCATCATAATTCGCTAATGAGGAACTACACATCTCAGTCCGCTATCGTCGTTACGTAAACGACTCGCTACTGAGCAATTATACGTCCCAGCCTACTATCGTCAAAGCATAAGTGACAAGCTACTGGGGAACTACATGTCCTAGCCCACTATCGCTAAATCGTAAGCAGCTCACTACTAAGGAACAAAATGTCTCAGTTCGCTATCGCCAAATCGTAAGCGACTCGCTACAGAGGAATAAAATGTCTCAGCCCATTATCGCCATATCGAATAACGTATAACGAATCTACTGAAACAAGGCATTTTTTGAAAGTGTCCCAAAACACTGCAAATAACATATCAAAACATTCCTCATCTGTAACGACCTGAGAATTTTAACGGTTTAATAACGTAAATAACAATTTTTTCTTGAAAATTAAATAATAAAATTTTGAAATGAAAATTTGATATTTGAAAGTCTATCTAAATATAATAAATGGTAAAATTTTATTGAAAAATATGAAAGTTTATTTTTGAAATTTCAAATTTTAAATTTAATCAGTTTATTTGTTGAAAATTTAATATTTTCGAAAACTGAATATTTTTATATAATAAAAATGTAAATCAGTTTCTGAGTGAGACGTCGTAATTCATTTAGTCAAGTTTGAACTGCTATAGCTCCGTTTATCTTATTTTCGGCGTTTTAGCAACATTTTCGGCAGCGAAAAATCGAGTTTTCATAACTTGGTCGTATCGCTGATATCTGTGTGCCATTCTGTATGTCTTGTCATGCTGATCGCCACAGTATATTCATTTCTGTAATTCGGTGTCCAATACGCAACGAAAACAACAAAAACAGTTTGACGTATCGGTGCCGTTTTTGTGCCTTTTTGTTTTCCTTTGTCTTTTCAGATTTTTCCAGCCGTATAACCTTTAGTCAATGCTTTAATAAATTTTGAAACAGTGTTGGCCCTTCATATTTCATTGATTTTCATATATATGTGTTGTGCCTTTTCATTTTTGGCCTCGTTCGTTCACTCTGAAAATAAAAAAGTAAAAAGGTATGATGTTCATCTCCTTCTTCTTCTTCTGGCCGTGTATCAACTAGTGCCATTCTTCCTTTTTCCCTAAGCAAAACCCAACGCCGCCTTAAAAACCACCATCTCCTTTCCTCTTTCTCTGACCCGAGACCAACCCCATGCCTCCCCTGCCTCCTATCCGAAGTGAACCCGCTAGCAGCCTTCCATTTTCCCGAAGCAGCTCGCTGCCCCATCCATCCATAACCGACCCATCTCGAAACCCGAAGTGCCACATCACCAGATCCTAAACAAGAAGTGCCACCAAATCTCCATCTCTCCATCTCCACGCCTAACCCGTGCTTGACTCGAAGAAACCAACCCTCTAACCCGAAGCTGACCCAAAGCTCCACCCAATGTTCTACCCCTTGAACCCTCCCCTCGTCATCGCCTTGCACTACTCCACACCATCGGCAACTGACCCGAAGTGACCCTACCTCTAACTCAAACAAAACCCGAAGTCGCTCCTCCATCGACCCCAAGCATGACCCACAACAACCATGACCATGCTGTATCCAACCATCGAGTTTTCCTCCGACCCAAAGACAGACACAGGTTTTCCTCTGTTTTGCTCGAAGCCATACCCGAAGACACCCTGATCCAACTTCCTGTGTCCTCTTTTCTTTTTTACTTTCTCTGTTTATTATAGGATATATATATATATATATATATATAAAGTTTATATATATGTTGTACATGTCTTTTTGGCAGGGAACCACTGCCTTGCTTTCTCTAACCACCCAGATTTATATATATACATGTTGTCCCCCTTCAATATTTTTGTTTGCTGTGTGTGCTTCAATATAATATAAATATAGATATATACTTGTTTATATATGTTGTGTATGAAAGTTGCATATGTCTGGGTGGCAGAGAATTATATTTGCTTTAAATCCAAGCTTATATATTGTATATATTGGATAAGTATGCTATTGTCGATGGTAGTTATATGTGTTGCATATATACCTATGATTTGTGCCTTCTACCTGAAAAAATGTATATACATATCGCATATGTATATATATTTGTTTCATCGAATTCTCGTGCTGAATTTGTTTTGTGCTTGTCGCAACTATTTGACGTGTCGTGCCCGTGTCCGTGTTCGTATCCGTGTCAGTTGCTTCTCATTTCCATCGTTCTCTAGCAACTAAAGGTGAGCAATCATTCAGGATTAACGTTCTTATGCATATTTAATTGATTTCATATGAAATGACAATTTACTATGCTGTTAAATTGGAATTATTAGTTATTTAACTATTAAATATGATAGGTTGACATTTTAAATTGTTCCCTTGTGTAAATTGACCCCAGGACATGTTAAATATTTTATTTAAATTTGTAAATGATTATATATGCCTGAAATTTGTGATCTGATATTTATTTAGTGTTGTCACTCTGCAAGTTCCCTATTAGCTTAGAAATCCCTATGGGTTGAAATGATACATACCCGAACGATCTTATAGAATAGGCAAAAATCGTTATGGGTTGAAATGATAAACCCAAACGATTTTCATTGATTTTGGAATTTTGGGATTGCGGGTTGAAATGATATAAACCCGTAAATTTAAATTATTGGGGATTGAAATGATAAATATCTGTATCACTTGGCCATAGGATAGAAAATTATATACGGACACCGTTGATCTATTTTTGAAAAATTATTTCCAAGGTTTTGAAAGGAAATATATGAGTTTTGATTTTGAAATATAATAAATATTTTATTTTAATATGTGTAAATTTATGATTTTTAAAATTAGATGTTTTGGAAATTTTAAAATTAAAAGTTTAGTTTAAAAATATAAATTATAAAATTTTACTTATAATTTTATCATTTTAAATATATAGGATAAGATTTAAAATAGATTTAAATAAAAGGTTTAATTTAATATAATTTTATAAAATTTATTTTAATTAATATATATGATATTTTTAAAAATGTTTATTTAATATATATATATATAGTAGATTTTTATAAATTTAATAAATTAAGAAGGTTGGAAAGGTAAATTGGAATTTATTTGTAACTTAAATTGGTTAATAATTGAACTAAATAAGGATTTATTTGGAACTTAATGATTTTAGAAATTTAAAGTACGATTTATAGCTTGATTTAATTAAAGATGATTAAAGGAATATTTTCTGATTTAAATAAAATTAAAATTGAATATTTAATTTTGATTTAAATTTGTAATTTGAAATTTATTTAAATATTCATAAAGTGATTTATAAAATGACCATGGTGTGAAATAAGCGTTTGGTTGTTAAAGAGACCGGGATCGGATATTTTCATACTCTTTGCCAATACCGAAAACCACTTTAACAACTATGTACGTGGTGGAGATTCCAGAATGAAGTAGGACTGTATGAGGTATTTACGTAGCCCTGACTCCCGTGAGTCAGCTTGATGTGGCTAAAACAGTAGCCACGCCGGGCCAAGTGAGGTCGCACCTCCTATCGGGCACATTTCTTCGAAACCATATCTATTGCTTTTGTGATTTGATTTTGGTGTGCACACCTTTGGTTGGGAGTGTGTCTCGAGGTGGGCGGTAGTAGCTGCTATGCGTTACCACCAGTCCGGATCCGCAAAACGATAAACCCTGGCATTGCCTTGCGTCCCTTTTCACATGCCTTATCGTGCCTTCTACGAGGTTGGTTGGTACCGTACCTATGAAGTGCCCTCTGGGTAAACCACCGGGTTTGGTGGATCTTACGGTACTATATAGACTACGGGAATATATAAATGTGTTAAAGGGGATATGGGTAACGCCTGAACGCTATTTTGATATTTTACTTTACTATAGACATTGTATATGTAGCGTATTGTACTATGTATGTAGATAGTTTATCAGATCCTTAAAGGATGGAATCCCAATATCCTTTGAGTTATATTGCATTTCACTTGAGTTTGATTTACTTGCATAAGAATGTTAATCCTGACTAGAGTGTTTTGTGTTTTGCTTTACGCTCAGGTCAGCCTGAGTGTTATAGCTTTTGAAACTCATCTTCTGGAGCTTGGAGTTCGCTTGGAAGGCTTATCTTATCTATTTCAGCTTTCAGCTTGTTTCTGTTATTTTCAGTTGTATGTTTCAGGCTTGTCATTTGCTTTTGTGTTAGAGACTTCTGTGTATTGGGATTTTTGATGTATTCTGTTTTGGACTATGTTATTTCTGTAGTAGCTTCATGAACTACTAGTTATTTTATTCTACTTCTTATTGTCGTAAAACTCTGTGTCTGTGATTCTGTGACTGATTTATTTACTATATATGCTAAGTTTTGCCAATTATAAATTAACAATATATTATTTGGAGTAATTCAAGTCTGACATGTGTGGATTATTGTCGATTTGAATGGTTCGAAATAGCGGGTCATTACAATTGGTATCAGAGCTCAGGTTTAGGCAAAACTTAGCATATGGAGTAAAAACTCATTAGAGATATGGTAGCGATACCCTAGAATGAGTTGAATTGATTACCGAGTCATGTTCGTTCGTGCTGAAATTCTGAGTTAGAATTCTCTTTAATTAGGATTTTTTAGAACTTTTGGAACTTTATTCTTGTTCTAAAATCAATTCTTGTCTTTTCCAGATGACTAACCGAGGGAATGTCCGTGGTAGAGGTCGTGGCAATGCTCATGCACCACCAGTTGCCCCTGTACCACCCGTTGCTCCTGTTCCACCTATTCAGCCTGTTAGGTTCACCCAGCTTTGTAAGGAGTACTCTCAGCTTAGAGGTACCAAGTTTACTAGAGTAGAGAGTATTATCGAGGCTTGGCAGTGGCTGAAGAGTTTAGAGAGGATTTTCACTGGACTTGAGATCACTGATGCTCAGATGCGTCATTTAGCTATTTGGAAGTTATAGGAGTCCGCCCAGGATTGGTGGGAATCTGTTACCGCTCAGACTATCGAGGCTAATATCACTTGGCAGCAGTTCAAGTGAGATCCCTAGTTATTCTTTTCTAGCTTATCTCTGTTGAATCTATTTCTTTGAATTTATCTCCTTTATCTTTGTTTAATCTTTGATCCGTCTTTCAGGGATGCTTTTGTGGCCAAGTGGATGCCCGAAGCCGGGAAATCCCAGCTATATAGAGCATTCATGGATCTTGAGCAGGGAGATATGACTTTTGCTGAGTATGAGAGGAAATTCACTGAGCTTTCCAAGTTTGGTCCCATTTTGATTGACACTCAGCTCAAGAAGAATGAGAAGTTTATTCATGGTGCTCGCCTAGAGTATTATAACCGCTTGATTAGTCATGCTCATGGCACCTTCACTTCTTTGATGGATATGGCCACCATATTCGAGTACTCTACTTCCAAGGGAAGCAGGAAGTTTCAGCATCTCAGGGTACTTCCAGTGGTTCTAATAAGAGGAAGCCCAACTTCCAGCAGCAGAAGAAGTGGCAGGATACTCATGGTATTGGATATGCTCCTCAGAAGCGATCTCTTGACCTATCTTCCATCACTTATCTCAAGTGCGACCAGCAGGGTCACTATGCCAATAGCTGTCCATCTTCTGCTGGAGCTGCTATTCCTCCTCCAGCACATGCAACTAGAAATAACCTTTGCCACCTTTGTCTCCAGCCTGGTCATTTCAAGAATAACTGTCCCACCCAGTAGAGAGGAAAGACATCTGGAGTTCTTGCCATGACTTCTTCCACTCCTCCTCCTCCTCCTGCCAGTGATAACCAAGGTTGTTACACCCCACCTCTATACTCACACTAACCAAGGACACTACTGGGTAATGCCGTCAATTAGTACGAAGAATAAGGCTGTTGAGGAGCTACCATCTGTGTAATTGCTTTGGGCAAGTACTGATATGTCAGATAGTATGTCATGCATTTCATTTCAAGAGGAAATCAGACATATCAAATACAAACTCAAAGCTACTACACAGTGGCTATGTGGCCTTCGGAAACAAATATAAAATAAGCATAACATAAATCAGTCACAGATATTCATATCACAAAGGCGGAAAAAAGATATGAATATAACACATAGAAGTGTACATCAAAGTAGTGGTCATACAAGATCCACTACATCACAAAAGAATAGGTACAAGTGCTAGACAAAAGAATATGTATACATCAAGGAGTCTCTATCTCGAATGTATAAAAACAAAAATTACTAAGTTAAAGTAGTTAGCCAAAAGTCAGTGGCTAGTCCTTGCTAAGAAGTCAAGTGGAAGCACCTGAGACACCTCGGTCTGACCTGAGTATTATTTAAGAAGAAAAATAATAAACGGATCAGTCTAGCTATAATTATCATGTAAGATGAGAGAGGATAAGGGATATGACAAATATATATATGATGACAACAAAAATCATAAAATACCTCAAATTTTCTCAAATACCAAAAAGAATGTCATATTCTTTATTTTATTCACCAAGTCAAAAATATTGATAAAGCTTATCTAAGCAAATCACAAATATTGGTGAAACACAAATTCCAGAATCATCAATTAGAAATCCAGAAATCACAAGAAAGGGGGAGGCCTATCATAAACGGGAGCATGAAAACTCACCAACACGTGTATCACAAACGTGACGTTATCCCATGGGTCGCTAACCCATAGAGCCGGTGCAACGATGTAGTACAACGGTAGGACCGTGGAACCTGTAACTCAAATAAGCTGGAACAACGATATAGTACAACGGTACGCCCGATGAACCGAACTCCATAAAACCCATAGGTCGCTAGCCTATAAAAAAATTGAGACGAAGCTCAAAAGAGAAGGGTACAGTCCCCCACGCGGACAATGAGACATCGCATATCGCTAGTCTAAACCTCAAAATGATCGTCATAGATCAATAAGTGTAAATTACATCAAGCTGGTAAATAGATGAGTATAGCTTCATGTCCTATAACCACTGGCTTAACTTAAATATTTACGAACAAATTGTACATTTCCACTCAAAAATTGTCACAAGATTTCAATCGAACAATTCTAAGAATTAACCGATGAAGTAAACGCAAGCGTTTCATACCACTTGTTTTGTTAAGTCGTTTAATTGGATTTCTCG
This sequence comes from Allium fistulosum, assembly GCA_030737815.1. NCBI lineage: Eukaryota > Viridiplantae > Streptophyta > Magnoliopsida > Asparagales > Amaryllidaceae > Allium > Allium fistulosum. Next base: position 909,200,965 of record CM060907.1, on the reverse strand, counting down.
TACGAATGAGGTAAATGTTTGTATACACTAATAGATTGGAAAATGGTTTTAAAAATGAGCTTTGTATTAAAAGTAATGTTGAAATCATTCTTGTGAAAGAATTTGAGTATTTACTACTAGTATAGAAACCTTTGTATTTTAAAGTGACAAATCATAAAAACGATTGTAAAAATAGTCTATCCCCAAAAATTCACATTCGACGACGTGAATTAAAACCATGAAAATCGATATCAAATCCATCAAATGGATATTCCCAAAAATCCATAAAAGAAGTCATCAAAGTCGATAATAAATGACAACAACTAACCGGATCAACAAAAATCGATAAGAATTGGAAATTTGCATAAAAATAGGCAAATTGGCTGAATTTAACAGCGCCAGACGTCTGATTGTTCTCCCAGACGTCTGAGCTGAAGGTCCGGAAATTTCTTCTAGATCGCTCAGATGTCTGAGCCGTAGGTCTGGAATGTTTATTCCTTTGCCTCAGACGTCTGAATGTTTTACCAAACGTCTGAGCTAAAGCTCAGGGCAAAATTTTCCTAGGCCAATGATGGCCAAATCAACTCGGATGCGATCGAATGAGCGATGGTGGCTAGGGATTTATGCCAAATGACAACCCAGTCCTATAGGTTCTTCAATACACTCCATACAACATGTCCAAACATCCATAGTAGGATTTTCATAGATTTTGACTTCAAAATACCAAAAATTGGAAAATTCACCTAACCAATTCAAATCAATAGCAAATGAACATGAAATAGATGTTAGGAATTCCTACCTAACAACTATCAAAGGTATAGACATAGATGTGAGTTCAAGAACTCACCTTTAAATTCAAAAACAAGGAATGAGAAGCTCTAAAACAAAGCAAGATCAATCTCTCTTCAACTTCACTTCAAGAACCTTCAACTTATGATCAAATGCAAAAATTTTCCTAAGTTAGGTTATAAGAAAAATCAAGAATTGAAGAGGAATTGAGATGGAGAAGATGAAGAGCATGCTTACCTAAGCTTCTCCTTGATTTTGGAACTTGGATTTGAATTTCCTAATAATCTAGGGTAGAATTTTAATTTCCTATCTTTTCCCCCATTTTTCCTTTTAGCTTGAGTGTTAGGAAATTATGAGTAGAATGAATGAAGAGTAGAGGAGTTAGGGTATTTGGTAGAGAAGTTTGGGTTCTCTTATTGGGTTAGCGGGCTAGAACCAAACCCAAAGCCCAAATGAAAATACCAAAATCCTAATCAACTCCAAACATATCAATGTTTATACTCAAAAAAGTTGTAAACGTCGTTTTGAACTCAATGGAAGTGGTCTCGAGTCCGGATTCGACTGTTTACAAAAAGTCACATTTCAGACTTTAAATTCAACAAACGATGCTATATTTAAATAAAACATTTAAATATATAATCGTAAAATATGCAGGTTGTTACAGACTCCCCTCCTTAAAAAAATTGCGTCATCACAATACTTAAGAAGAAAATAAAGAGTAACAACCACTCTAAAGCAAAACAACACAAAAGAAAATTTTAAAGTGAGAAGTTCACCTTATCGAGCACGAGAGAGTAAGTTCGGATGTGTTCGCTCGATGAATTCTCTGTCATGACCCGAACTCTCTCGTGCTCTATAAGATGACCATTGAACTTTCACAAGCGAACACATCCGGACTTACTCTCTCGTGCTCTATAAGGTGACAGCCCATAGACTGTCATGACCCGAACGAGAATGGGGAAGGCCGTCAATAAAGTCCATGGAAACTTGATCCCACTTCCAAACTGGAATATCCAAAGGTTGCAATAACCCACCGGGCCTTTGATGCTCGGCCTTTACGAGTTGGCAAGTCATGCATTGCTTAATAAAGTTAGCAATATCATATTTCATTCCATCCCAATAATAAAGTCGCTTCATGTCCGCGTACATTTTACTACTATCGGGATGAATGGTAAATTTAGAACGATGAGAATCTTCTAAAATGTCCTTACGGAGATCACTAATATTAGGCACAATAAGTCTACCAAATTTTCGAGTGCCTCCACAAGCATCAATATCAAAGTCCTTCAAACCATCATCCTTATTTTTATCCCTATAACTTTGGCTAAGAAGAGCCAATTCGGGATCTTGCTTTTGAGCTTCAAGGATGTGGTCTAAAAGAGAAGGATGAGCCTCAAGGCTATATAAAACAAGAGATGAACATAAATTGGATTCACGATCTCGAATCTGACAAGTGGACAGCGTCTCGAGATCATTCCATTCGGATATTATCATGGAAACAACCGCTTGTTGCTTACGACTAAGGGCATCAGCAACACGATTTCCCTTTCCAAGAGCATAAAGAATATCAAGATCATAAGATGCAAGGAATTCGAGCCAACATTGTTGACGCAAATTAAGTTCCTTCTGAGAAAACTAATACTTCAAAGATTTATGATCGGTGTAGAGAACAAATTTCTCCCCCAAAAGATAATGACGCCAAATTCTAAGGGCGAAAACAATGGCCACGAGCTCTAGATCATGAATGGCATATCTAGTCTCGGCAGGCTTTAATTGCCTAGAAGCATAAGCGATAACACATTCCCTTTGCATGAGAATGGCTCCCAAACCAATACGACTAGCATCGGTATAAACAATCAAGTCTTGGTTACCTTCGGGAATCACAAGAATAGGAGCATCGGAAAGAAGTTCTTTTAATTTCTGAAAAGCAGCTTCAAATTTGTCTGACCAAATGTACTTAACTCCCTTCTTTGTCAAACTAGTAAGAGGTATGGAAATTTTAGAAAAGTCTTTTATGAACCGATGGTAATAACCCGCCAATCCAAGAAAGCTACGAATTTCCATCACACTCTTTGGTTTCTTCCAATTTTGAATCGCCTCAATCTTTGAAGGATCTACGGAAATTCTGGATTCAGAAATAATATGTCCTAGAAATTTCGCATGGGATTGCCAAAAGTGGCACTTAGAAAATTTTGCTTTCAATTGATTGCTCCTAAGGGTTTCCAACACAATTCGAAGATGTTTTTTATGTTCTTCCTCGGTTTTAGAATAAACATGTTATCCCGCCTTTTGGCAAGGCCGTGACACCAAAAAACTGACTAGAACTCAGTGACAGTTCATCCTGTAGTACAGTTACATCAGAAGTTCACCATGGAAATCGATGAATTTTGTCCGAGTCCGGATCGGGCTACAATTGATAAGACATGTCAAGCAAGGCCAGATAGGACAACATTCCAAATCTCGAGTCAATCCGAGTTCGTACGCTCAAGATATCATCGATGCAAGTGGAGCACATGGTCTTAGGTTCGAATCCGTAGGCAGAAACGTGCGTTCGAATCCATCAGCCTTCCCCTGCTTCGAATCGATGAAACCCCTTTTACTTCGTATCCATCTAGCCTCAGTGCTTCGTATCCATCGGTGGGTACTCTGCTCGAATCCATCGATTCGACTCCACATGGTTCGCATCCATCAAACAGACATTTCCTCGAATCAATCCAGATGAGTCGCTTCGAAACAACAAAGCTACAGGCTGGTGTCCTTCGGGTCCATCGAGATGAATTCCTTCGAAACCGCGAAAGCTAATCACTTCGTATCCATCCAAAACCATTGCTTCGAATCCATCCTATCAAGACAACTTCGTATCGATCAAGCCTTGATCGATACGAACGAGCAGATACTTCGAATCCACACTGCTTGAAGCAACTTTGAATCGATCGACTTTAACGCACCTAGATCGATTTGAACAAACCTTCGTTCATTCGATTCGAAGAGGGATGTCTTCGAATCCACTACCACGAATCCACCCAGTCAAAGCGGCGAAGAACATGGAGTCGACCCAGTCAATCCGGAGTGAGAAGCGGATCGATGCGAAGCATGCGCACCACGCCGAAGTCTTCGCATAAAGGAGGATCGATTCGAACGAATCGATTCGAACGTATCGATTCGAACGACTCCAGGAAGCGAAAAACACCTACTTGAATCGATCATAACTCGAGTTCTACAAGTCCAAATGCCATGAAATTTTCACAGAAGCTTAAGCACATGATGAAGAATGTCCACACCAAATTTCAGCTCGATTGGATGATTTCTTGATCGATTCGAACCAAGGGTCTAATCGATCCCAAAGTGGGCCCGGATCTCCAGATTTCGGCCATGTGGGCCCCCTGACGTACCAAAACTGGTCTCCCCTCATTTTAGGCGAAATATCAGCCTCCTACACCTATAAATAGAGCCCCTAGTCATTCAGAAAGGGGGTCGGACAATTTTGAGAGCTAAAGAGCGCCCAGACTCTGCCAGATCTACTCAGAATCACCACTGCTTCCTTAGATTCAGATTGTAATCATATAATCAGTTGTACTACATCAGAATAAATTGTAATCATCAAGAGAACATCAATAAAATCATCAACTTCAGAGTGGACGTAGGCAAGATCGCCGAACCACTATAAATCTCGCGTTTCTGTTCATTATTTCTGAATTGTGATACTCTGTTTGCTTATATTTGAGATTTGTGTGTGAATATTGTTGATTTATATTCATACACTGGTGCTTTCACAACATTTGGGGTTTGTGACCAATTTTGGCGCAAACACTTTGGTGCTTTCACTGAGAACGACTAGCACCCGCTACACAAAATTTGAAGTTCAGATCTGAAAGCTTGGAGATTCGAAAGACAATGACCCGACAAACAAGTAGAAGGCAAAGAGCTGAGAGAAGTCAGCACGAAGGAAGTCAAGAGGCTTCCTCGGGAGCAAACCAAGCATCAGTCTTCATCACTAGGGATGAGATGGAGACAATGATGAAGAGACAGGAGGAAATGATCCAGAATTTGCTTCAACAGATTGGGCAACTTGGAGCGCAAAATCAAAGAACAACCAGGGCCCAGAACGAAGCAGGACCATCCAACGCAGCGCCGGAGCTGGGGGGCACACACTTAGGACATGTTGATCCGAACACGGGAAGAGAGACAAGGACATCCGAGCAACCTGACAGCGATAGAGGGATGAACGCTCAATCAGGGGGGCAAACACCTGAAAGCTCACACGGACTCGGGGGGCAGGTCGAAGGTAGTGAACGAGGACTACAGCTTGGGGACAATGATAGATTGGCAGAGATGGTCAGGCGAGCCATGAGAGGAGGATTGGTAAACAGAGATCTTGAAGATGTGAACAGGAGTCCCTTTTCTCCTGCGATTAGGTTGGCTAGGAACCCACCAGAATTCAAACTGCCAACAGTAGAAGGGTATGATGGGAGGACGGACCCTGCGGTCCATCTAACGAGGTATATAAGGCACATGGAAGTGCTGGGGGCATCACAGGAAGTCATGGCCCGGTGCTTCCCATTGTATTTGACAGACATAGCAGCTTTATGGTTCAGACAGCTTGAGAGCGGCTCCATTGGGACATGGACCGATTTGATTGAGAAATTTATGAGGCAATTCAGAGTTCATATTTCGAGACCCAAGAATGTGATGAGTTTGGCAACGCTAAAGCAGAAAGCTGGGGAGTCTTTGAGGAATTTCTTGACGCGGTTCAATGCGGCAGAAGCATCGGTGTATCGGCCAGATCCATCCATGGTTATGATGGCAGCTGTGTCCGGAGTAGCTGATGGCACGGAATTCAAAAATTCATTAACTAAGGATCCGCCAATGGATCTAGGAGAATTCTATCACGAGGCAGAAAAGTTTTTACGATTGGAAGACGCTAATGCTGAAAGAGAAGAAGGAGAGGGAATAGAAGTTTATGCACTTAAAGACAAAAAGCCTCTCGAAAATGATTCAGGCAAGGATAAAGGAAAACGAAAGGCGGAGGACAATGGTGACAGGTCAAAGCGACTACGGAGAGAGCCACGATTCACCACTTATTCAGAGTTGAATGAGAGTTTGGAGCGAATCTACCAAGATACACGAGAGCAAGTTCCCTACCGTAGGCCAATACGAAGGGATCCCACTGTTGACGAGAGGAAATCAGACAGATACTGCTTATTCCACGAACTGAATGGTCATAACACTAACGACTGTAGACATCTGAAGGATGAGGTGGAAGGGCACATCAGGAACGGTATGCTACTTCAGTATGTGAGGAGGCGAGCTCCAACAGTGGAGCCAGAGCGACCACCGTCTACATCAGCCAGGGGTGCCCCTGAGTCAGGACATCGTATGATTATCAATTAGTTGAAATAACGATGGACAAGTTGTAAACCTCTCACCAACACGGGTAAGTCATTTACACATGTGCGAGATCACGAACGGTCCATAGGCATGTTGTGAATGACTACTAACCCTATCGTTGTGGGAGTTTACACTTTGACATCCTTGCTTTGCTTTTGTTTCATCTTGATTTGAATATTTGAACTTGACTTTGTTTAACATTTCTGCTAAAGACTTATTTTCAATGAAAAAATGCTACTTGTGATTTCATAACGGCTAAGCCACTTACACATGTACGGGATCACGAACGGTCCCTAGGCATGCTCTGAGATGGCGATAAACCGTTGCAAGAAACAATCCGGGGATTCACCCGAACGTGAAACCTGGTATTGATGATACTAAGTCCCTCCCCGGGCACAATCAATTCGCCTCGAACGACACCCGACCACGAACGGTCACAATTCGCCTCGAACGGCATCCGACCGCGAACGGTCACAATTCGATCGCGAACGATCACACTTCGCCACGAACGGCACCCGACCTCGAACGGTCACCATTAGCCTCGAACGGTACCCGACCTCGAACGGTCACCATTGGCCTCGAACGGCACCCGACCTCGAACGGTCACCAATTAGCCTCGAACGGCACCCGACCTCGAACGGTCACCATTTGCCTCGTACGGCACCCGACCACGAACGGTCACAATTCACCTAATATGACATTCGATCGCGAACGATCACATTTTTGCCTCGTACGGCACGCGATAGCGAACGATCACGTTCCTCTTTCCACGACACCCGACCGCGAACGGTCATGATTCGTCTAGAACGACATCCGACTTCGAACAGTCACGATTCATCAAGAACGACATCCGACCTCGAACGGTCCCATTTCTTTACTTGCCACGAATGGCATCCGACCGCGAACGGTCCCATTTCTTTGTTTACCACAAACGGCATCCGACCTCGAACGGTCCCATGATACCTCAAATGACATACGGTCGTGAACGATCGTCATTCATGGTCAGATAAAACTATCAATTTCTTTGCAGGTCATCAACAGGATATGAACATCCAGCTTATGGCATTACAAAACACACCTTCCTATCGCAAGGCATGTTTTGGGGGGCAAATGTTATCCCGCCTTTTGGCAAGGCCGTGACACCAAAAAACTGACTAGAACTCAATGATAGTTCATCCTGTAGGACAGTTACATCACAAGTTCACCATGGATATCGATGAATTTTGTCCGAGTCCGGATCGGGCTACAATTGATAAGACATGTCAAGCAAGGCCAGATAGGACAACATTCCAAATCTCGAGTCAATCCGAGTTCGTACGCTCAAGATATCATCGATGCAAGTGGAGCACATGGTCTTAGGTTCGAATCCATAGGCAGAAACGTGCGTTCGAATCCATCAGCCTTCCCCTGCTTCGAATCGATGAAACCCCTTTTACTTCGTATCCATCTAGCCTCAATGCTTCGTATCCATCGGTGGGTACTCTGCTCGAATCCATCGATTCGACTCCACATGGTTCGCATCCATCAAACAGACATTTCCTCGAATCAATCCAGATGAGTCGCTTCGAAACAACAAAGCTACAGGCTGGTGTCCTTCGGGTCCATCGAGATGAATTCCTTCGAAACCGCGAAAGCTAATCACTTCGTATCCATCCAAAACCATTGCTTTGAATCCATCCTATCAAGACAACTTCGTATCGATCAAGCCTTGATCGATACGAACGAGCAGATACTTCGAATCCACACTGCTTGAAGCAACTTCGAATCGATCGACTTTAACGCACCTAGATCGATTCGAACAAACCTTCGTTCATTCGATTCGAAGAGGGATGTCTTCGAATCCACTACCACGAATCCACCCAGTCAAAGTGGCGAAGAACATGGAGTCGACCCAGTCAATCCGGAGTGAGAAGCGGATCGATGCGAAGCATGCGCACCACGCCGAAGTCTTCGCATAAAGGAGGATCGATTCGAACGAATCGATTCGAACGTATCGATTCGAACGACTCCAGGAAGCGAAAAACACCTACTTGAATCGATCATAACTCGAGTTCTACAAGTCCAAATGCCATGAAATTTTCACAGAAGCTTAAGCACATGATGAAGAATGTCCACACCAAATTTCAGCTCGATTGGATGATTTCTTGATCGATTCGAACCAAGGGTCGAATCGATCCCAAAGTGGGCCCGGATCTCCAGATTTCGGCCATGTGGGCCCCTTGACGTACCAGAACTGGTCTCCCCTCATTTTAGGCGAAATATCAGCCTCCTACACGTATAAATAGAGCCCCTAGTCATTCAAAAAGGGGGTCGGACAATTTTGAGAGCTAAAGAGCGCCCAGACTCTGCCAGATCTACTCAGAATCACCACTGCTTCCTTAGATTCAGATTGTAATCATATAATCAGTTGTACTACATCAGAATAAATTGTAATCATCAAGAGAACATCAATAAAATCATCAACTTCAGAGTGGACGTAGGCAAGATCGCCGAACCACTATAAATCTCGCGTTTATGTTCATTATTTCTGAATTGTGATACTCTGTTTGCTTATATTTGAGATTTGTGTGTGAATATTGTTGATTTATATTCATACACTGGTGCTTTCACAACATTTGGGGTTTGTGACCAACTTTGGCGCAAACACTTTGGTGCTTTCACTGAGAACGACTAGCACCCGCTACACAAAATCTCAAATATAAGCAAATAGAGTATCACAATTCAGAAATAATGAACAGAAACGCGGGATTTATAGTGGTTCGGCGATCTTGCCTACGTCCACTCTGAAGTTGATGATTTTATTGATGTTCTCTTGATGATTACAATTTATTCTGATGTAGTACAACTGATTATATGATTACAATCTGAATCTAAGGAAGCAGTGGTGATTCTGAGTAGATCTGGCAGAGTCTGGGCGCTCTTTAGCTCTAAAAATTGTCCGACCCCCTTTCTGAATGACTAGGGGCTCTATTTATAGGTGTAGGAGGCTGATATTTCGCCTAAAATGAGGGGAGACCAGTTCTGGTACGTCAGGGGGCCCACATGGCCGAAATCTGGAGATCCGGGCCCACTTTGGGATCGATTCGACCCTTGGTTCGAATCGATCAAGAAATCATCCAATCGAGCTGAAATTTGGTGTGGACATTCTTCATCATGTGCTTAAGCTTCTGTGAAAATTTCATGGCATTTGGACTTGTAGAACTCGAGTTATGATCGATTCAAGTAGGTGTTTTTCGCTTCCTGGAGTCGTTCGAATCGATACGTTCGAATCGATTCGTTCGAATCGATCCTCCTTTATGCGAAGACTTCGGCGTGGTGCGCATGCTTCGCATCGATCCGCTTCTCACTCCGGATTGACTGGGTCGACTCCATGTTCTTCGCCGCTTTGACTGGGTGGATTCGTGGTAGTGGATTCGAAGACATCCCTCTTCGAATCGAATGAACGAAGGTTTGTTCGAATCGATCTAGGTGCGTTAAAGTCGATCGATTCGAAGTTGCTTCAAGCAGTGTGGATTCGAGTATCTGCTCGTTCGTATCGATCAAGGCTTGATCGATACGAAGTTGTCTTGATAGGATGGATTCGAAGCAATGGTTTTGGATGGATACGAAGTGATTAGCTTTCGCGGTTTCGAAGGAATTCATCTCGATGGACCCGAAGGACACCAGCCTGTAGCTTTGTTGTTTCGAAGCGACTCATCTGGATTGATTCGAGGAAATGTCTGTTTGATGGATGCGAACCATGTGGAGTCGAATCGATGGATTCGAGCAGAGTACCCACCGATGGATACGAAGCACTGAGGCTAGATGGATACGAAGTAAAAGGGGTTTCATCGATTCGAAGCAGGGGAAGGCTGATGGATTCGAACGCACGTTTCTGCCTATGGATTCGAACCTAAGACCATATGCTCCACTTGCATCGATGATATCTTGAGCGTACGAACTCGGATTGACTCGAGATTTGGAATGTTGTCCTATCTGGCCTTACTTGACATGTCTTATCAATTGTAGCCCGATCCGGACTCGGACAAAATTCATCGATATCCATGGTGAACTTGTGATGTAACTGTCCTACAGGATGAACTGTCATTGAGTTCTAGTCAGTTTTTTGGTGTCACGGCCTTGCCAAAATGCGGGATAACATCATTTGGGGTTTGTGACCAATTTTGGCGCAAACAAAACAAGAATATCATCAATAAAGATGAGAACAGATCGATCGAGGTAGTCTTTGAAAACTCGATTCATAAGGTCAACGAAGTAAGCTGGAGCATTCGTTAAACCAAATGGCATAACAAGCCATTCATAAGATCCATAATGAGTACGGAACGATGTCAAAGGAATGTTATCCTCTGCAATACGAAGCTGATGAAAACCGTTTGCTAAGTCTAACTGTGAAAAGACTCTAGCACCGCTAAGTTGATCGAATAGTTCATCAATCTGAGGTAAGGGATATTTTTTCTTGATGGTAAGATCATTAAGCTTGCGGTAGTCAATGCAAAGCCTAAGTGTACCATCGGATTTCTTCACAAAGATAGCTGAAGCTCCCCAAGGAGAGGAACTACAACGAATAAACTGTTTTGCTTCCAATTCAGATAATTGTTTACGCATCTCCTCATTTTCCTTATTGGACATACGATAAGGAGGACGAGTGATAGGTAGAGCTCCAGGAATTAGATTAATTTTGAACTCAATTTCTCGCTTAGGTGGTAATCCTAAAACGGGCTCAAATATATCGGGAAATTCACGAACAATGTGAATGAGGGAAATGACATCTTCCTCATCATCATTATCGTTATCATGCGGGTTTAGAGAATATAAGGATGCTACCGAATTGGAATCTAAATCTTTAAGAACAATAGAAATCTGTTTAACAGATTGAGGATGTCGAAGATGGATAGTCCTCTCGTGACATAGGATGTGGGCTTCATAACGGTTAAGCCAATCCATTCCCAAAATCATTCCGAAACGTAGGTAACGAATAACATGCAAATTGGCTCGGAAAGCATAATCACATAAAATAATCTTGACATCTTTACAAAATAAACCGAGAGTTGCGGATCCACCAACCGGATTCGCAATTCTCAGTGAAGTCATCAAGCCCATAACATTTAAAGACAAAATATCAACAAGTTCTTTTGATATAAAAGAGTGGGATGCACCCGTATCAAAAAGAACTCGAATAGGATGATCACGAAACATAATACTGCCATTAAGGACAGAATGAGAAATACCTTGACCAAGAGAAGTGTTACTAGGGGCTTGCACAACATTAAGCTTTCCCTCTTTCTTGCTTTGAAGTTTGGGACATGAAGATATAAGATGACCCAAACTTTTGCAATAGCGACAATAAAGGGGTTTCGGACCCTATTTGCATAATGGTCCTTAGAACCACAAGTGTAGCATTCTCCACGACTATAGGTAAGAGTCTTTGCTACCGAAGTTGATTGCTTCCCTTTCTTATTGGGATTAGGTTCGAACTTAATAGGCCTCTTCTTGTTGATGTTGAAGTTCTGTTTGGCACCCACAACTTCAACATCCCTTTCTTTGTCGCCATCTTCCAGTCGAAGAGCGATATCTACAAGCTGATCGAAAGGAACTTCTAGTTTCAGAAGTAAAGGCTATTTGAGTTTCTTATTCAACCCATATATAAACCTCCGATTTTTCTTCAATGGGGTATTAGTATACTCGACCTCATATTTAGAGAGGGATTCAAATAATGCGACATAGTCGGTCACAGAAGATTCACCTTGAACAAGGTCAATAAAGCGTCGGGCTAAAGTTACTTTTTCAGCTTTCGGCTCAAACTTTAACTTGAACCTGTCCTGGAATTGCTCCCAAGTAAGATCCGCTTCAACAATTTCCAAAATTAAAAGCTCATACCAATATAATGCTCTAACCTGGAGCATGCTAGAAGCCACTTGGACTCGATGTAGATCCACAAGATTCATGCGAGAAAAGATGCGGTCGCATGTTCTGAGCCAAGCTTGGACTTCAATAACGCTTTCGGAACCCTTGAATGGTCTTCCACCCAAATTGGTATAATCGCTGCACAAGCGTGCAAACCCAGATTTAGGATGAGTAGGCTCTGGAATGGGTCCGGTGGCTTGGGCATTCTTTACAAGATCCAAAAGTTGTTGGGCAGACATGAATACGCCATCCTGAGGAGTAGCACTGGATTGACCGGTGCTAGGACGGCCAGGTCTAACCATTTCACTTCTTTAAAAAAAAGAGGAAAAAGGTTATTCTCAAAATGAATATCAAACAAACTTGATTGATAAAACAAGGCATAATAAAAGAAAATAGGATAGAATGGTACGAAGACTCGAATTAAATCCTAAGGCACGATTCCTAAGAGAGACTTAAGACAATGATCCTTGTTATAATATTCTATATTGTTCTGAAGTTTGGCTCTGATACAATGATGTTACACCCCACCTCTATACTTACACTAACCAAGGACACTACTAGGTAATGCCGTCAATTAGTATGAAGAATAAGGTTGTTGAGGAGCGACCATCTGTGTAATTGCTTTGGGCAAGTACCGATATGTCAGATAGTATGTCATGCATTTCATTTCAAGAGGAAATCAGACATATCAAATACAAACTCAAAGCTACTACACAGTGGCTATGTGGCCTTCGGAAACAAATATAAAATAAGCATAACATAAATCAGTCACAGATATTCATATCACAAAGGCGGAAACAGATATGAATATAACACATAGAAGTGTACATCAAAGTAGTGGTCATACAAGATCCACTACATCACAAAAGAATAGGTACAAGTGCTAGACAAAAGAATATATATACATCAAGGAGTCTCTATCTCGAATGTATAAAAACAAAAACTACTAAGCTAAAGTAGTTAGCCAAAAGTCAGAAGCTAGTCCCTACTAAGAAGTCAAGTGGAAGCACCTGAGACACCTCGGTCTGACCCGAGTATTATTTAAGAAGAAAAATAATAAACGGATCACTCTAGCTATAATTATCATGTAAGATGAGATAGGATAAGAGATATGACAAATATATTTATATATATATATATATATGATAACAACAAAAATCATACAATACCTCAAATTTTCTCAAACACCAAAGAGAATGTCATATTCTTTATTTTATTCACCAAGTCACAAATATTGATAAAGCTTATCTAAGCAAATCACAAATATTGGTGAAACACAAATTCCAGAAATCACCAATTAGAAATCTAGAAATCACAAGAAAGGGGGAGGCCTATCATAAACGGGAGCATGAAAACACACCAACACGTGTATCACAAACGTGACGTTATCCCATGGGTCGCTAACCCATAGAGCCGGTGCAACGATGTAGTACAACGGTACGGCCGTGGAACCTGAAACTTAAATAATCCGGAACAACGATATAGTACAACGGTACGCCCGATGAACCGAACTCCATAAAACCCATAGGTCGCTAGCCTATAAAAAAAATGAGACGAAGCTCAAAAGAGAAGGGTACTGTCCCCCACGCGGACAATGAGACATCGCATATCGCTAGTCTAAACCTCAAAATGATCGTCATAGATCAATAAGTGTAAATTACATCAAGCTGGTAAATAGATGAGTATAGCTTCATGTCCTATAACCACTGGCTTAACTTAAATATTTACGAACAAATTGTACATTTCCACTCAAAAATTGTCACAAGATTCCAATCGAACAAGTCTAAGAATTAACCGATGAAGTAAACGCAAGCGTTTCATACCACTTGTTTTGTTAAGTCGTTTAATTGGATTTCTCGTACGAATGAGGTAAATGTTTGTATACACTAATAGATTGGAAAATGGTTTTAAAAATGAGCTTTGTATTAAAAGTAATGTTGAAATCATTTTTGTGAAAGAGTTTGAGTATTTACTACTAGTATAGAAACCTTTGTATTTTAAAGTGACAAATCATAAAAACGATTGTAAAAATAGTCTATCACCAAAAATTCACATTCGACGACGTGAATTAAAACCATGAAAATCGATATCAAATCCATCAAATGGATATTCCCAAAAATCTAGAAAAGAAGTCATCAAAGTCGATAATAAATGACAACAACTAACCGGATCAACAAAAATTGATAAGAATTGGAAATTTGCATAAAAATAGGCAAATTGGCTGAATTTAACAGCGCCAGACGTCTGATTGTTCTCCCAGACGTCTGAGCTGAAGGTCCGGAAATTTCTTCTAAATCGCTCAGATGTCTGAGCCGTAGGTCTGGAATGTTTATTCCTTTGCCTCAGTCATCTGAATTGTTTTACCAGACGTCTGAGCTAAAGCTCAGGGCAAAATTTTCCTAGGCCAATGATGGCCAAATCAACTCGGATGCGATCGAATGAGCGATGGTGGCTAGGGATTTATGCCAAATGACAATCCAACCCTATAGGCTCTTCAATACACTCCAAATACCATGTCTAAACATCCATAGTAGGATTTTCATAGATTTTGACTTGAAAATACCAAAAATTGGAAAATGCACCAAACCAATTCAAATCAAAAGCAAATGAACATGAAATAGATGTTAGGAATTCATACCTAACAACTATCAAAGGTATAGACAAAGATGTGAGTTCAAGAACTCACCTTTAAATTCAAAAACAAGGAATGAGAAGCTCTAAAACAAAGTAAGATCAATCTCTCTTCAACTTCACTTCAAGAACCTTTAATCTATGATCAAATGCAAAGTTTTTCCTAAGTTAGGTTATAGGAAAAATCAAGAATTGAAGAGGAATTGAGATGGAGAAGATGAAGAGCATGCTTACCTAAGTTCCTCCTTGATTTTGGAACTTGGATTTGAATTTCCTAATAATCTAGGATTTAGGAATTTTAATTTCCTATCTTTTCCCCCATTTTTCCTTTTAGCTTGAGTGTTAGGAAATTATGAGTAGAATGAATGAAGAGTAGAGGAGTTAACGTATTCGGTAGAGAAGTTTGGGTTCTCTTATTTGGTTAGTGGGCTAGAACCAAACCCATAGCCCAAATGAAAATACCAAAATCCTAATCAACTCCAAACATATCAATGTTTATACTCAAAAAAGTTGTAAATGTCGTTTTGAACTCAATGGAAGTGGTTTCGAGTCCGGATTCGACTGTTTACAAAAAGTCACATTTCAGACTTTAAATTCAACAAACGATGCTATATTTAAATAAAACATTTAAATATATAATCGTAAAATATGCGGGTTGTTACAAAGGTACTCTTCAGAGCTCCTTTACTTTGCATGACTATCCTGTTTGTGTTCTATTTGACACGGGTGCATCCCATAGCTTTATATATGTTGATCTTTGTAATAAATTTGAGCTTATTTTGCAACCTCAATTGGCGACTTCATCATTATGTGTGACTAATCCCATCGGCGGTCCCGCCAATCTTAGTATGATTTGTAAAGGGGTGACACTCCTTTACAGGAAGCGTCGATTCACCGGAGATTTCTATGTTTTGGGTTTCGATGCATTTGATATTTTACTTGGAGGTGATTGGTTAAAGCGTTATGATGCTGTCATTTCTTGTAAGGCCTGAACTGTTTCCTTAGTCGGTGAGCGGGGCGAGCCTTTGGTTATTGAATGTCGAATGCCTTAGGATTTTGTAGGCAGCTTTATCTTTCCTCTTGATGCTCAGCCTAGTGATTTGTACTCCACCCCGATAGTCAAGGATTATCATGATGTTTTTGGCGAAGTCACTTCTCTTCCTCCTAAGTGGGAAATTGAATTCCACATTGATCTTATTCTTGGAGCCCGACCAGTTGTTCTCCCTCACAAACGGATGGCACCCAAAGAGAAAGTTGAGTTGAAGAAGCAGACTGAGGATTTGTTCTCTAGGGGTTTGATTAGGCAGATTTTTTCTGAATGGGAAGCTACTGTGGTCTTTGTCACTAAATCTGATGGTTCTTTGAGGATGTGTGTTGATTATAGAGAGATGAACAAGCTTATACTCTCAAGAATTGATATCATATGCGTCGCATCAATGATATGTTCGATCGGCTCTATGGAGCAAAAGTATTCTCTCGGCTTGATTTCGCTACCGGTTTCCACCAGCTTCGTGTTGTCGAGGAGAGCATTCCCAAACTGCTTTACGAACAGAGAATGGTTTCTATGAATGTTAGTCATGCCTTTTGGATTAACCAATGCTCTTGCCTTCTTTGTCGATCTCATGAATCGTGTTTTCCGCAATGTTCTCAATAAGTTTGTTCTGGTTTTCGTTGATGATATCCTCGTCTTTTCTAAGTCAAAGAAGGAGCATAGGGTACATTTGGATTATGTTCTCAAAAATCTTAGGAGTCATCAATTGAAAGCCAAATTTTCTAAATGCCATTTCTGGAGAGATGAAGTCCGATTTCTTGGGTATATTGTTTTAGAAAATGGAATCTCGGTTGACCCGGTTAAGGTCGCTGCAATTAATGTAAGTCTATCCACCTTTTCTCTTTTGAATTCATTCATCTTATCTATCTTTGAACTTATCTACCTTATCCATTTCCTGGATTGGGAGACACCTAAGACTCCGTCCGATATCCATAGCTTTGTGGGCCTTGCCAGTTATTATTGGAGATTTATTGAGAATTTTGTCCACATAGCTGCACCTCTCACTGCTTGACTCGTAAGAATGCCAAGTTTGTTTGGAGTGATTAGTGTGAAGCTGCATTCAATGAGTTGAAGCAAAAGCTTACTTCTGCCTCTGTTCTCACCGTTCCGAATGGGAGTGACGAATTATCGGTTTATACCGATGCTAATCGAGAAGGTTTGGGTGCTGTGTTGATGCAGAGTGGGAACGTCATTGCTTATGCTAGTCGTCAGTTGAAGCCCCATGAAGCTAATTATGCCACCCATGATCTTGAATTGCTTGCTATTGTGTTTGCTTTGAAGTTATGGAGACATCACCTTTTGGGAACCAAGTTCGAGCTTTTCACTGATCATCAGTCTCTTAAGTATATCTTCACCCAAAAGGATTTGAACCAGAGGCAAGTTCGATGGCTTGAGTTCTTAGCTTCTTATGACCTCAACCTCAACTACACTCCTGGGAAAGCCTATGTTGTGGCCGATGCTTTGAGTCATAAGAAAGCCTTGTTATGTCAGATTGTAGCTTCTCCATCTCTTTTGGATCGTATTGCAGCTAAGCGGGATGAGGATGCGATGCTTAGGCTTATGAAGGAGAATATTCAGAGTAGGGAAGGTGATAATCAAAATGAGTTAGGAGCGTAGATTGATCAGAATGGAGTTTTGTGGATTAATGGATGGATTTGTGTTCCGAATGTCGATGGTTTGAGGCAAGAGGTTCTTAGGGAGAATCATCAGTCCAGACTCTCCATCCATCTAGGTGTCGTGAAGATGTTTCAAGATATGAAGAGTTGTATTGGTGGAATGGTATGAAGTAGGATATCTCTATTTTTTTCAGTAGATGTGCCACTTGTCAGCAGGTTAAGGCTGATCACCAGACGACCGCAGGATTGCTACAACCCCTTGAGATTCCCATTTGGAAGTGGGATCGGGTTTCTATGGATTTTATTGATGGTTTACCGAGGACTAGAAGGGGTAATGAGAGTAATTGGGTAGTTTTCGATCGATTGACCAAGTCCACCCATTTCATTCTGGTCAAGTCAAATCGAACTGCTTCGAGCTTAGCCGAGATCTTTATAAGAGAGATTGTCCGTCTCCATGGTGTTCCTTCTAGCGTTGTTTGTGATCGTGATCCTATCTTTACCAGCAAGTTCTGGAAAGCTTTTCAAGAAGCTTTGGGTACTCGATTGAACCTTAGTATGGCTTATTATCCTCAGACTGATGGTCAGATGGAAAGGGTGAATCAGATTCTGGAAGATCTCCTTCGTGCTTGTGTTCTTGATTATGGAGGATCTTGGGAAGATCATCTCTATCTCGTTGAATTCACCTATAATAACAGTTATTAGGTATAACTCTATCTTTGAATTTGAATCATCTTAAGCTTAATCAATCTATTAATCCCATTCCTTTGAATTCAGGCAAGTATCGAGATGTCTCCATTTGCCGCTCTTTACGGACGATCCTGCAAAGGGATTAGGAGGTTGAGGAGATTAGGAGGAAGATGAGGATTGCTCAGGATAGGCAGAAGAAGTATGTTGATCAGCGTAGAAGGGATTTGGAGTTTTTAGTGGATGATTAGGTCTTTCTTAAGATCTCGCTACTAAAGAATGTGGTTCGTTTTGGTCGAAGAGGGAAGCTTGCTCCTAGGTTCATTGGTCCTTTGGCTTATAGAGTTGATTTGCTGGAGAAACTGGCGGGTGTCCACAACGTGTTTCACATATCTCACTTTCGCAAGTATCTCCATGATCCATCCTTGATAGTTCAGCCAGCTTTATTAGAGAATTTGAACGTCGAGCCAAATCTCACCATCGAAAGGAAGCCACTTCGTATTGTCGATAGAGGTATGAAGCGGCTTCGGAGGAAATCTGTCAGTATAGTCAAGGTATAGTGGAGTTCGGATGATCGGGATTGCACTTGGGAAACTGAGGAATCCATGCGTACTTCGAATCCTGAATTATTTGACTTAGGTAATATTCGTTTGATTTATTTTACCTTTATGTTTGTTTATGTCCTCCTATCTCGTTCCTTTTCGGGGAAGAAAAGTTTTGAGTGGGGAAGAGTGTAACGACCTGAGAATTTTAACAGTTTTAATAACGTAATTAACTAATTTTTCTTGAAAATTAAATAATAAAATTTTGAAATGAAAATTTGATATTTGAAATATGCCTATCTAAATATAATAAATGGTAAAATTTTATTGAAAAATACGAAAGTTAGTTTATTTTTGAAATTTCAAAATTTAAATTTAATCAGTTTATTTGTTGAAAATTTAATATTTTCGAAAACTGAATATTTTTATATAATAAAAAAGTAAATCATTTTTTGAGTGAGACGTCGTAATTCGTTTCATCAGGTTTGAAATGTATAGTTCCGTTTAGCTTAATTTCGGCGTTTTAGCAGCATTATCGGCAGCGAAAAATCAAGTTTTCATAACTTGGTCGTATCACTGATATCTGTATACCATTGTGTTCGTCTCGTCATGCTGATCTCCGCAGTATATTCATTTTTGTAATTTGGTGTCCGATACGCGATGAAAATGACAAAAACAGTTTGTCGTATCAGTGTCGTTTTTGTGCCTTTTTGTTTTCCTTTGTCTTTTTAGATTTTTCCAGCCGTATAACCTTTATTCAATGCTTTGATAAATTCTGAAACAGCGTTAGCCCTTCATATTTCATTGATTTTCATATATATGTGCTGTGCCTTTTCATTTTTGGCCTCCTTCGTTCACTCTGAAAATAAAAAAGTAAAAAGGTAAGATGGTCATCTCCTTCTTCTTCTTCCGGACGTGTATTAACTCATTACATTCTTCCTTTTTCCCAAAGCAAAACCCACGGCCACCTTAAAACCCACCATCTTCTTTTCCTCTTTCTCTGACCCGAGACCAACCCCATGCCTCCCCTGCCTCCAACCCGAAGTGAACCCGCTAGCAGCCTTCCATTTTCCCGAAGCAGCTTGCTGCCAATCCATCCATAACCGACCCATCTCGAAACCCGAAGTGCCACATCGCTAGATCCAAAACCCGAAGTGCCACCAACTCTCCATCTCTCCATCTCCACGCCTGACCCGTGCCTGACCCGAAGAAACCAACCCTCTAACCCGAAGCTGACCCAAAGCTCCACCCGATGCTCTACCTCTTGAACCCTCCCCTCGCCATCGCCTTTCACTGCTCCACACCACCGGCAACCGACCTGAAGTGACCCTCCCTCTAACCCGAAGCCGCTTCTCCATCGACCCCAAGCATGACCCACAATGGCCATGACCATGCCGTACCCAACCACCGAGTTTTCCTCCGACCCGAAGACAGACACGGGTTTTCCTCTGTTTTGCTCGAAGCCATACTCGAAGACACCCTGATCCAACTTCCTGTGTCCTCTTTTCTTTTTTACTTTCTTTGTTTATTATAGGATATATATATAAAGGTTATATATATGCTCTACATGTCTTGTTGGCAGGGAACCACGACCTTGCTCTCTCTAACCACCCAGATTTATATATATACATGTTGTCCCCCTTCAATATTTCTGTTTGTTGTGTGTGCTTCAATATAATATATATACTTGTTTATATACGTTGCGTATGCAAGTTGCATATGTCTGGGTGGCAAAGAATTATATTTGCTTTAAATCCAAGCTTATATATTGTATATATTGGACATGTTTACTATTGTCGACATTAGTTATATGCGTTGCATATATACCTATAATTTGTGCCTTCTATCTGAAAAAATGTTTATACATATCGCATATGTATATATATTTGTTTCATCGAATTCTCGTGCTGAATTTTTTTGTGCTTGTCGCAGCTATTTGACGTGTTGTGCCCGTGTCCGTGTTCATATCCATGTCAGTTGCTTCTCATTTCCATCGTTCTCTAACCACGAAATGTGAGCAATCACTCACGATTAACGTTCTTATGCTTAGTTAATTGATTTCATATGAAATGACAATTTACAATGCTGTTAAATTGGAATTATTAGTTATTTAAATGTTAAATATAATAGGTTGACATTTTAAATTGTTCACTTGTGTAAATTGACCCCAGGACATATTAAATATTTTATTTAAATTTGTAAATGATTATGTATGGCTAAAATTATGGTCTGGTATTAATTTAGTGTTGTCACTTTGCAAGTTCCTTGTTAGCTTAGAAATCTCTATGGGTTGAAATGATACATACCCGAACGATCTTATAGAATAGGGGAAAATTGTTATGGGTTGAAATGATAAACCTAAGCGATTTTCATTGATTTTGGAATTTTGAGATTGCGAGTTGAAATGATAAAAACCTGTAAATTTAAATTATTGTGGATTGAAATGATAAATATCTGTATCACTTGACCATAGGTTAAAAAATTATATACGGACACTGTTGGTCTATTTTGGAAAAATGATTTCCCAGGTTTTGAAAGGAAATATATGAGTTTTGAAGTATAATAAATATTTTATTTTAATATGTGTAAATTTAGGATTTTTAAAATTATATGTTTTGGAAATTTTAAAATTATAAGTTTAGTTTAAAAATATAAATTATAAAATTTTACTTATAATTTTATCATTTTTAAATATATAGGATAAGATTTAAAATAGATTTAAATAAAAGGTTTAATTTGTATAATTTTATCAAATTTATTTTAGTTAATATATATAATATTTTTAAAAATGTTTATTTAAAATTTATATATAGTAGATCTTTATAACTTTAATAAATTAAGAAGGTTGGAAAGGTAAATTGGAATTTATTTGTAACTTAAATTGGTTAATAATTGAATCTAAATAAGGATTTATTTGGAACTTAATGATTTTAGAAATTTAAAGTATGATTTATAGCTTGATTTAATTAATGATGATTAAAGAAATATTTTCGGATTTAAATAAAATTAAAACTGAATATTTAATTTTGATTTAAATTTTAATTTGAAATTTATTTAAATATTTATAAAGTGATTTATGAAATGACCACGGTGTGAAATAAGCGTTTGGTTGTTAAAGAGACTGGGATCAGATATTGTCATACTCTCTGCCAATACCGAAAACCACTTTAACAACTGTGTACATGGTGGAGATTCTAGAATGAAGTAGGAGGGTTTGGCGAATGATTCTGTATGAGGTATTTACGTAACCCTGACTCCCATGAGTCAGCTTGATGAGGCTAAAAGAGGAGCCACGCCGGGCCAAGTGAGGTCGCACCAACTATCGGGCACATTTCTTCAAAACCATATCTATTACTTTTGTGATTTGAGTTTGGTGTGCACACCTTTGATTGGGAGTGTGTCTCGAGGTGGGCGGTTGTAGCTGATATGCGTTCTCACCAGTTCGGATCCGTAAAACTGTAGTATCATACCTTGGGCATTGCCTCGCGTGCCTTGTCACATGCCTTATCGCGCCTTCTACAAGTTTGTTTAGTATTGTACCTATGGAGTTCCCTTTGGGTAGACCACCAATTTGGTGGAGCTTACGGTACTGTACAGACTACGGGAATATATAAATGTGTTAAGGGGGATATGGGTAACGCCTTAACGCTATTTTGATATTTTACTTTACTGTAGACATTATATATGTAGCGTATTGTACTATATATGTAGGTAGTTTATCGGATCCTTAAAGGATGGAATTCCAGCATCCTTTGAGTTATATTTTATTTCACTTGACATTTCACTTGAGTTTGATTTACTTGCATAAGAATGTTAATCCTGACTCGAGTGTTTTTTGTTTTGCTTTACGCTCGGGTCAGCCTGAGTGTCACAGCTTTTGAAACTCATCTTCCGGAGCTTGGAGTTCGCTTGGAAGGCCTATCTTATCTATTTCAGCTTTCAGTTTATTTCTATTATTTTCAGTTGTATGTTTCAGACTTGTCATTTGCTTTTGTGTTAGAGACTTCTATGTATTCTGTTTTGGACTATGTTATTTCTGTAGTAGCTTCATGAACTACTAGTTATTTTATTCTGCTACTTATTGTTGTAAAACTCTGTGTTTGTGATTCTGTGATTGATTTATTTACTGTATATGCTAAGTTTTGCCAATTATAAATTAACAATCTGTTATTTGAAGCAATTCAAGTCTGACATGTGTGGATTATTGTCGATTTGAATGGTTCGAAATAGCGGGTCGTTACATCATCTCAACACGATCCTGATGCCATAAACCTCATGTGTAATGGAGGTCGTATGGAAGAGTCATAAGCATTTAAAGTTCAGGAGCATTACTGTAATTTATTAGATAATTTAATTAATATATTATAATAATTTTTATTTTTATTTTCCGACTGTCTATAGTGCCGCATCGACCCCATTCAAAACCAAAACGACCCTTTCATGTGTTGAGCTTGCTTCCGGCCTCCAACACATGATCCAACATCACCTCCATCTCAATCTTGCCATGCTGTCTCGAACAACCCCATGCGATATCAAGAAATGGGTCACACTACCATTGACTGCCAAAGATTGGGCTCACCATTCTAGCAAACTCTGGCCACTTGGGATCGATCAAACCCCAACGTGGTACTACCCTCGATCCCCTCTTCACATCTGTGCCATCCGATCATCCTACCATCACTGTTTTTCTGTTGAACCTAAATGGACGGTCGATGTTTATTAATTCTTTCGACACATTTTTTGATCAATCAATAAACCCAATCGTTGAACGAACACCACGACCAGTGGATTTGCTTCATTGAGAACTTCAATTTTTATATATAATATGTCTAGTTTGGAACACCTTTGTATTTTACACTTTCTAATCAAGGAGTGATTAACTTAACCTAATTACAATCAATAAAAATTCACTTTTTTAATCATCTAGCCATGACATATTATACCCTAATCATGTTTATATACAAAAATTCACTTTTTAAATTTTCAGTTACATCATTTATAAAGTGATTTACGACCATAAAGGAAGAATTACTATATCTACTAATATATATGTGTGTGTGTACGCACAAATAGGATGAATACCACTCACCGATTAGCTGTGCATCCTTCCCACTTCGAGGTGAATCCTTCTTCTTCTTCACTCTACAGAAATTCCTCGCCTTAAAACTCTAATTCTTGCGATGGCTTTGAAGTGTTTGCATAGCTCTCTTTACGATGATCGATTTTATATTAATTTTATTTAATTCGGATATGATTTGATGTGGTATTGGTTTTATTTTTTAGAGATTATATGAAGAAAAAGAAGGAGATTAGTGGTAAAATGTTTAGCTCAAGTAGGATTAGAGAATAAGGTTTTCATTTCTATTTATAGGCTAAAATAACACATGTTTAACCTAAAATTTCAAAATTAATATATTACAAAAATGTCAATGGGTTTGATTTCTCATAATTTCAAGCTCATTAAACCAAATTCAACAAGTTATATATATATATACATATACATATATATATATATATTCTAACTGTAAATGACATTCCAAACGCAATGAGATATGTCTTAAATCCTAATTCCAACTTCTATAATAATTTAATATTTTGTCCTTTATGTAAAAGTATGATTTTACCCTTTTTAATTTAATTATTTAAATACGAAAAATCATGAGGTGTTGTAATATGACCTTCCTGTCATCCAACATCACGAATGCACCTTCCTGGACTCCCTTGAGTCTCCAATTTTAGAATATGCGTCGAAGTGGTTTCCACTTAGGCCCAAATATCAAAATACTCCAAATCCACAAAAATTATATGAATTTTAGATCTTTAAAAATGATGAATACTAATCTAAACTGTGCTTTAATCCGAGTCCATATTCGAAAGTTGCTGCATTTTGAAATTTCAGCCGAACTTGGCAATGAATAACCGAGCAACCAGCCGAATAGGATTGCCAGTTGAACATCAATTCAGTCAACTGATTACCATTCCTAGTCAACTGAACACCTCCTAAAATGCACTAAAAATGTTTGTGTTTTCTCAGAAGTCCAACGAGTTGACCGGTTGGTCCCATTGGTCGCCAGTTGGTTGTACTTGGCTTTTTTTCACACCTAGATTTCAAACGTCCATTTCATTTGATCCGTAGCTCCAAATGACTCATTGTTTCTTCCATTGCAATCATGATGAAACTTTATATGATCTAGATATCTCATATTATGAACTCCTACAATTTTATGTGGTTTCATTTCCCTTTGTTTCTTCGATGTATGACTCTGTGCCATTGAGACACTTTGCACTATAACCACTCGACATGAATTGTGACACCCCACCTTTATACCCATACTATCCAAGATTATTAGAATAATACTATTAGATAATATGAAGAATGAGGCTATATGGGTACACACGTGAATATTCCCTTGGACTAACACAGGTACGTATTAAAACATCAAATGTATAACTCACATTTACGTACACAGTATCGGTACAAAACAATAGACATGTATGCCTCTACGACAGAACAATACATAATATATACAGTATAGCATAGAGAACATAGAGTCAATCGTAGCGATAACATATAATACATTAGTGTTATACAATACAATTCATATGCCAATTATACACACACACACACATATAATGAAACAATGTTAAACAAATATCATGTAATAATCCTAATATAGAACTCTGCTAAGCCCAATGAAATGCATGTTTGTCAAGTCGTCCCTGTACGTGAAATGTCTCGGACTGACCAGAGTATTATAAAATAACACACGATTCTGACTATGTCTAATCAAGGATATATAATAATAATAATGGAAGCACAATATATAACCACTGAATATCTATAACCATAAATTGTCATCAAGGTATCACATTACCTAAATAACTCAAATCCATATGAAATAGTCAATATCGATTTTAAAGATGTTATAACGACCCAACTTTTTGGACAATTCAAATCGACAATAAACCACACATGTCAAATTCAAACCATTCAAAAGGGAGGATTGTTATGGGGTAAATAAGAACAGAAGAGAAAGAATAAAAAAAATAAACACATAATCTCACGGTGGAATGACAAAATATTATAATCAAATAACAGTTCATGAAGCTGTTTTACAAATAGAATTTGATTACACTTTTACAATACAGATCAGAGTTACATACAACAGGAATAAATAAATAAATGCAGCGGAACAACATGATGTAGTAGTATAAATATAATAAATAGCATAAAAATCTTCGTCTTCATCCTCTAGAGAAAAATGGTCTTCAGTACACTAAAAAGCTTAGACAGACCCGAGCGTAATGAAAAGACAAAACACTCGAGTCGGAACTAAAAGATCTTATATAAGTTAAATTAACAGTAAATAAATATGAGTATAGCGACGTCAGAGATGTTTACGGGGTTTAACATCTCCTATCCAGTGTCTAACGTGCGTGCAATAACTTAAGAGATGTTCGGCATTCCATCTCCTAAGGATCCGTTAAACTATCTGCATACATAGTACAATACACTATTATGATAGTGTCTACAGTAAAGTAAAGTATTAAAATAGCGTTAAGGCGTTACCCATTTCCCCCTTAACACATTTTATATATTCACGTAGTTTATACAGATACTGTAAGCCCCACCAAACTGATGGAACACTCAGGGAGCACTCCATAGGTATGGTACAAACCAAACTCGTAATGGGTGCAATAAGGCATGTGACAAGGCACGCGAGGCAATGCCCAAGGTAGGATACTACCGTTTTGCGGATCCGGACCGGTGGTAACGCATAGCAGCTACTACCGCCCACCTCAGAACACACTCCCAAAATCAAAATCGAGGAGTGGCCACCAAATCAATCACAAAGTCATAATATGGTATCGAAGAAGCATGTTCGATCGGAGGTGCTACCTCACTTGGCCCGGTGTGGCACCTGTTTTAGTCACATCAAGTTGACTCGAGGGAGTTAGGGCTATGTTAATACCTCATACAGAATCGTTCGCCAAACCATCCTACTTCATTCTGGAATCTCCACCACGTACACAATTGTTAAAGTGGTTTTCGGTATTGGCAGAGAGTATGACAATATTCGATCTCGGTCTCTTTAACAACCAAATGCTTATTTCACACCGGATGGTTCTTTTACATTTCCAAAATCAATTCATAATTGATATCAAAATATCATATTCAATTCAAACCATATCACTTTTGAAATCATACCGACAAAATAGGTTAAATCCTCATTTCAAAATCATCATATTTACTCAAATATGTCATTTCACTAAAAAATATCATTTCAAATCCCAACTTAGGTTATAACATCATTTATCCATATTCGCTTTTAAATCAAGGATTTAAATATAAACACTTTAACTTTACACAGTCTGAAATTTAGAAAATAGTATAGATAGTCGTAAATAGTTCAAATAGTTTAAAAATAGTTTAAAATAGTTAGAATACTTTAAAATAGTTTAAAATAGAGTAAAATAGTTTTAAATAGTTAAAATAGTTTAAAATAGATTAAATAATTTAAAATAGTTTAAAATAGATTAAATAAGTTAAATATTGATTAAAATAGTTAAATAGTTTATAAAAGGTTAAAATAGTCTAAAATTAGATTTAATACAGTTTTAATAGTTTAATATAAAATAGTTTGATTATTGGAAATGGTTTATATAGTAGATAGTTTGAAAATCTAAATAAATCTGAATTTTGAATAATATATCTTTAAACAGTTTACATTAAAATAATTAATTTGAAATTAATATCAAATTAAGCTATTTCTTCCATTCAACAAATCTGGACCGTATCCAGATTTCGACAAAACTAAATTTTCTTTCAATAAAATTCCCAAAAATCATTTCAATTTATATCGATTTCAAATTCATGTTTGAACTAAAAGTTTAAAGCACTTCAAATTCATAGATTTCAAAGTTTAAATATTCAAACATTTCAATAACTCAATTTCGATAAATTTCATTTATATTTCACAATTCAACTTTGAAATTTCAAGTAAATTTCTTTAAACAATTCCTTTAAACTAATTCCAATTTCAACATTTAAAGCTTGGATTTTTGAAAATAATTCAGTTTATATAAATCCAATTTTATTTCAAAATATCATTTAACTGAATTCAAAAATTAAGAATTTAAAAATCATTTAATTTAACCAATCCGTTGTCCATATAATTTTCTACCATATGGTCTAGTGATACGGATATTTATCATTTCAAACCACAATAATTTATATTTACGGATATATATCATTTAAACCCGCAATCCCGAATAAAATTCAAAATCCATAAAATTGCTCGGGTTTATCATTTCAACCCATAACGATTTTCCCCTAATCTATAGATCGTTCGGGTATGTATCATTTTAACCCATAATGATTTTCCTAGCAATAACTAAGGGAACTTGTAGTGTTATAACAATATAAATATAACATCTAGTCATCCAATATCAATAATCAAACATCCATCATAATCATCATTCAAATCAACCAATAAATAACAACAATTTGACTGATTATCATCAACATGTATTAAATGGCACTTTAAAATTCAATATTAAATTAAATGGTGGTTAAATACAATAAAAGTCAGATTTAACTGGAATAATAATTAAAATATATTAAACAACAATCAATTAACTTCTAATCACATCATAAATTCAATTTAACTAACATAAGACAATTTAGTAGTTGTGTGTGGGTTAATACACTCGCTTTTGATTTCCAATCGATTTAAAATCCAAATAAAGGCCCAAAATCTAATAATCTCAGAATTCTTCCAAACTAGTTCCATAATGTCCAGAATTTCGATACGATTGTAACAGAGAAAACCGTGCGTGAATCTGAGCTCGTATGCGAAAGTTATTAACCTTAGAAGATTTGAAAATTTAGGCCCGGAGTCGACGTCGGGTTCAACTTCGGTCCGCTGCCTCAAATCCCCAGTGCTTGCTCTGAGTTTTGGCCAAAATGACCCGAGACCCGAGTCATTTTCTTCCTGACCCGAAGTTGCTGTAAGATTTTTGCCTCTAGAACCCGAAGCGCTACCCGAAGTCGTTGTAGATCTGCATTTTTTATTTTTATTTTAGAAATTGAAATTAGGTTTTGGAGTTTGGGAATTAGGTTTGATGTTCTGTCATTTGAGAATGAGGAAGAAGATGTATGTATAGAAATAATGAAATGAGAAATAGCTAGAGTTTATAACAGTCTATATATAGGCAGGGTAACGACCCGAAAAGCCTGTTTCGTTCCCGAAACGAAAATGGGTCATCAAATATATTGAAATATAGGTTTTCGATATTTTTAAACTCAATGGAACTAGTTTCAAACCCTAATTCTGTTGTTTACAGAAGTTAGCTTTTAAAACCAGATTATATTTATTCAAATCCTTTTAATTGATTTCTACGCATTTCGAGCCCGAACGATCAAACGGCAAGTCCGATCGCTATGAAACTTGAAATCCTACAATAATTCACTTTTATGGATCTGATGAAACTAGTTTCATCGAAATCGGAGACAGTGGCCAAAATCGTTAATTTTCACTTTAATTAAATAAATTATTATTGAATTGGTTTAATCACTTTTAAATTCAAATTAAATAGTTAACAATTTTCATTATTTTTTATTACAGAGAAATTTAAAAATATTTTTAAAATAAATTATTCTTATTAAACCTAAGATTTAAATATTACAGTAATTACAGCGTTCA
Organism: Allium fistulosum; assembly: GCA_030737815.1. Lineage (NCBI taxonomy): Eukaryota > Viridiplantae > Streptophyta > Magnoliopsida > Asparagales > Amaryllidaceae > Allium > Allium fistulosum. Next base: position 909,171,675 of record CM060907.1, on the reverse strand, counting down.
ATGGCAATTGCAATAAATTCATTAATTATAATTTAATTCCAATAAATTCATTTATTTTGATTTACATCTTATTATTCAATCATCCAATACCAATTTGAATTCATTTGACACTAGTTCACTTTTTATTACATTCTTATTCTACAGTTATCATCTTAACTTATATTAACAGTAATATTTAATTACATTAAATTTTATCAATTTCCAAATTAATTTCAATGTATTAAATAATAAGATGGTAAATAAGCAATTGTTACTTTTACGTAATTTAATCACATTTACAAGTTTATTGTTTCAACCAGATTATAAATCTACGTACACATAATTGATTTCACAGTATATACCAAAACAAATTAAATAAAATGACATACAATTTCATTATTAACACAACATTGAATTTATTCCTTATTTACGATTATAACCAAATTAACTTTACAAATATTTCAATTGATTGAAATTACATTAAAATAACTACTAAAACATTCAAAAAACATTATTAAATCATATTCAAAATATTTTTTCTTATTAATAAATCATAAATTTTATTCCTTACAATATTAAATTTCCAAAATCTTATTTAATTTCAATTAATTACATACAATCTCACCATTTACTACAACATTTTAATTTATTTCATTATTTACAGTTATAACCAAATTAACCTTACAATAATTTCAATTGATTAAAATTGCATTATAATAGTTATCAGTTACCTTAATCAACCTTATTAAATCACATTCTAATATTCTTTCCCATTTGTAAATCATAAATTTTTATTTCGCACAATATTGAATTCTAAATCTTATTAAATTTAATATTTTTAATTATCAAAAAATGTGGGTCGTTACACTCTTCCCCACTCAAAACTTTTCATCCTCGAAGAGGAAAATAAGGAATTAAGAAATTAATTTATTTTATTCAAAGTATTCAATTTATAACAATTAATTTACATAATTTAGTATTTTAAATAAATATACCAATTAATAAACAATTAAATCTTCATTTTCAAGTTTAATAAAGTTTGAAAATATTTCGCTTTCATAAAAAATTTCTATGTTTAAAATTCACGGAAAATTTCGACAGATCTCCTTTGTACGGAGAGGTCCGGGAGAAATAATATTATCAATAATAACCATATATATATATCATATTTCAAAATAAAATATCCCAAACCACGGGAAAACAATATAATATCGCTATAAAACCGTAATTCGAAAGCGTACCTATTTGTCGGGCAAACAATGCTTTATTTATGAAACCAAAAGCAGTAGCTATTGCTTCCATAAACTTGTACTTCACTTATATAATCCAAAGAAGTTAATAATTATGTAAAAAGAGCAACATATAAGTTATTTCAATTAGTAACAAAACAAATCAACACAACATAACAATAGTCACTTGCAAACAAAACAATACAACCATCATATTCAACAAATAAATCAATTATCTATCCATAGCAACCAAAACAAATGGTTTGTTCAAGCTCAGAAACTTTTAATCGTACAAGAGTGATAAATAAACTACCAAGTATACCCTACGCTCAACAGCCTTAGATAATAACTTAATAGATTATTTATACATCCTTATACAGTTAGAAGTATCCTTTCCCAAACATCCCGTAAGGCAAACAACAAAGAATTTAACATATATTTTAAGTTTATTCTTATTAATTTCCTCTCACATCATTTACTGTTTATCATTCCTCATTCATTCATACAATGCCATTTTCCATTAATTTGCATTCATTTACTTACATAAGTTATTTCCATTCAATTATTTAGATCATCCATAATTAATTCTTAAAATATTATGTAAGTTTCTTTGTACCTTTAATTCACCATTATTATTTATTTCTTTTTCACATTTATTTCTTTCATATATAATATTATTGAACATTTACTCTATTTCTGAATCATTGTTTGCTTTTTATTTATTTTCATTCATTCATATGATATTTTCTTTCCCCATTCAATGCTTGAAACCGTCATTGAATACATTGTTAAAGTATTACATACATTTCATTTTTTCTAATTTATTCATACAAGGTTGTCTCTTATTAGTTTACATTCATTTATTCACATTTATTATTTACTTATATATAAAACTTGATTTCCATGTAATATAAATATTCATTGTGAACAAATTCCTACCTAAGTTTCTCTACCTTTCATTCACATTCATTGTTTATAGAGTTTGACTTTAATTTAATGAATTATACAACTTAAGTGATGTTCGCCTTTACTATTTAGTCTAATTATTAGCATTTCAAAACATTAACTTATGCTTATAACATTCACTATACATCTAAATTTTTATTTATAGAAATAATTCCATTGAACGCTTTCAATACTTAAGTTTTACTTGTATAATATTCTATTACATATTCTTATTTAATATTACAACTTTTTAAACATTTTTGGTAAGTTATATATATATATATACATTATATGTTTTAAGGATGTAATTGAATGTCACAAATTTATCTTATTTACTTAGTTAACAAATTTTCAACACTTTACATCTTCTTAAAATTTCATTATCTTTGATTTACAAGTTACAAATTTCCATTTTTTTATATATAGGGTAATCACTTAACTCTTAATTTCTTATTTTTTTAGAAGTTTCCAACTATTAAAATGGTTAAGATTTCATTCATTACAATAATTGAAACTACTAATTTACAAAAACTTAAGAACTAAATACTAGGTTCCATTTTCAAATCATTTAAAAATAATATATATATAATCATATCTTTTATATATCCAAATCATTTTTAGAAATTAAAATTTAAGATTTGTTATCAAAACAAATGTGTAGTAAAACTACTACAGCGGTCTTCCCACTTTGAAACTCGAAAATGAACATCGATGATGCATGCACTCATCACCGAAATTATTTCCTAGCGATATAGAGAGGAGTACAGAGTTTATTTCCTTTAAAATTTCCTTTAAAACATTTCTTTTAAATCATATTGAAAATATTTATATTTGAAAATACTTCCAAATAATATTAATATTATATTCCAAAATCCTTTGAAAAACCAATTTCAAAACCCCGGAAATTAAGTTCTCAAATTCCAATTTATATTTACTTTACTTGTAAATCCTATTTTACAATCAATATTTATAAAGTTTCTCTACCTAACAACAACATATCACATCCAACTATATCATTTATAAAAATTATTCTTTTATATACAAAATATAATACTAGGTAAAATTACTTCATTTACATATATTTAAAAAAAAATTGTGTCAGTCTTCCCTATTCAGTGTTTAGAAATCCCTATCGATGTCATAGCGTCCTATGTACCGACCAGAATTTACAAATACTAAACATAACACATTAACGCAATATAAAAACATTTTTATAACACTAACAAGTACGCTCTCTCATATATACACTCAGACAAACTCATTCTAGGGTATTACTACCCTATCTCTAATGAGTCAGACCAACAAAACTAAGGTTATCGCTAAACCAAAGCTCTGATACCAAATGTAACGACCAACTTTTTGGACGGTTCAAATCGACAATAAACCACACATGTCAAACTCAAACCATTCAAAAGGGAGGATTGTTATGGGGTAAATAAGAACAGAAGAGAAAGAATAAAAAACAAACACAAAATCTCACAGCGGAATGACAAAATATAATAATCAAATAACAGTTCATGAAGCTGTTTTACAAATAGCATTTGATTACACTTTTACAATATAGATCAGAGTTACGTACAACAGGAATAAATAAATAAATGCAGCGGAACAACATGATGTGGTAGTATAAATATAATAAATAGCATACAAATCTTCGTCTTCGTCCTCCAGAGAAAAATGGTCTTCAGTACACTGAAAAAGCTCAGACTGACCCGAGCGTAATGAAAAGACAAAACACTCGAGTCAGAACTAAAATATCTTATGTAAGTTAAATCAACAGTAAATAAATATGAGTGTAACGGCGTTAGAGATGTTTACGGGGTTTGACATCTCCTATCTAATGTCTAACGTGCGTGCAATAACTTAAGAGATGTTCGGGATTCCATCTCCTAAGGATCCGTTAAACTATCTATATACATAGTACAATACACTACTATAATAGTGTCTACAGTAAAGTAAATGTTAAAATAGCGTTAAGGCATTACCCATATCCCTTTTAACACATTTTTATATATTCCCGTAGTCTATACAGATACTGTAAACCCCACCAAACTGATGGAATACTCAGGGAGCACTCCATAGGTACGGTACAAACCAAACTCGTAATGGGCGCGATAAGGCATGTGACAAAGCACGCGAGGCAATGCCTAGGGTAGATACTACCATTTTGCGGATCCGGACTGGTGGAAACGCATAGCAACTACTACCGCCCACCTCGGAACATATACCCATAATCAAAATCGAGGGGTGGCCACCAAATCAATCGCAAAATCATAATATGGTATCAAAGAAGCATGTCTGATCGGAGGTACGACCTCACTTGGCCCGGCGTGGCTCATGTTTTAGTCACATCATGCTGACTCGAGAGAGTTAGGGCTACGTTAATACCTCATACAAAATCGTTCACCAAACCATCCTACTTCATTCTGGAATCTCCACCACGTATATAGTTGTTAAAGTGGTTTTCGGTATTGGCAGAGAGTATGACAATATCTGATCTCGGTCTCTTTAACAACCAAATGCTTATTTCACACCGGATGGTTCTTTTACGTTTCCAAAATCAATTCATAACTGATATCACAATATCATATTCAATTCAAACCATATCACTTTCGAAATCATATTCACTTTCGAAATCAAATCGAAAAAATATGTTAAATCGTCATTTCAAAATCATCATATTTACTCAAATATGTCATTTTACTAGAAAATATCATTTCAAATCCCAACTTAGATTATAACATCATTTGACCATATTCGCTTTTTAATCAAGGATTTAAATATAAACAATTCAACTTTAAACAATCTCTAAAATTTAGAAAATAGTATAGATAGTCGTAAATAGTTAAAATAGTTTAGAATAGTTAGAATACTTTAAAATAGTTTAAATGGGTTAAAATAGTTTAAAATAGAGTAAAATAGTTTTAAATAGTTAAAATAGTTTAAAATAGATTAAATAGTTTAAAATAGTTTAAAATAGATTAAACTAGTTTAAATATAGATTAAAATAGTTAAATAGTTTAAAATAGGTTAAAATAGACTAAATTTAGATTTAATACAGTTTTAATAATTTAATATAAAATAGTTTGATTATTGGAAATGGTTTATATAGTAGATAGTTTGAAAATCTAAATAAATCTGAATTTAAAATAATATATCTTTAAATAGTTTACATTAAAATAATTAGTTTGAAATTAATATCAAATTAAACTATTTCTTCCATTCAATAAATCTGGACCATATTCAGATTTCAACAAAACTAAATTTTCTTTTAATAAAATTCCCAAAAATCATTTCAATTTGTATCGATTTCAAATTCATGTTTGAACTAAAATTTTAAAGCACTTCAAATTCATAGATTTCAAAGTTTAAATATTCAAACATTTCAATAACTCAATTTCGATAAATTTCATTTATATTTCATAATTCAACTTTGAAATTTCAATTAAATTTCTTTAAACAATTCCTTTAAACCAATTCCAATTTCAACATTTAAGCTTGGATTTTCAAAAATAATTCAGTTTATATAAATCCAATTTTATTTTAAAATATCATTTAACCGAATTCAAAAATTAAGAATTTAAAAATCATTTAATTTAACCAATCCGGTGTCCATATATAATTTTCTACCCTATGGCCAAGTGATACGGATATTTATCATTTCAAACAGTAATAATTTATATTTACGGATATATATCATTTCAACCCGTAATCCCGAATAAAATTCAAAATCCATAAAATCGCTCGGGTTTATCATTTCAACCCATAACGATTTTTCCCTAATCTATAGATCGTTCGGGTATGTATCATTTCAACCCATAGTGATTTTCCTAGCAATAACTAAGGGAACTTGCAGTGTTATAATAATATAAATATAACATCCAGTTATCCAATATCAGCAATCAAACATCCATCACAATCACCATTCAAATCAACCAATAAATAACAACAATTTGACTGATTATCATCAACAGGTATTAACTGGCACTTTAAAATTCAATATTAAATTAAATGGTGATTAAATAAAATAAAAGTCAAATTTAACTGCAATGACAATTTAAATATATCAAACAACAATCATTCAACTTCGAATCACATCATAAATTCAATTTAACTAACATAAGACAATTTAGTAGTTGTGAGTGGGTTAAAACACTCACCTTTGATTTCCAATCGATTTAAAATCCAAACAAAGGCCCAAAATCTAACAGTCTCAGAATTCTTCCAAACAAGTTCCATAATGTCCGGAATTTCGATACGATCGCAACGGAGAAAACCATGCGTGAATCCGAGCTCGTATGCGAAAGTTATAAACCTTAGAAGATTGGAAAATTTAGGCCCTAAGTCGACTTCGGGTTCAACTTTGGTCCGCCGCCTCAAATCCCTGGTGCTTGCTCTGAGTTTTTGCCAAAATGACCCAAGGCCTGAGTCATTTTCTTCCTGACCCGAAGTCGCTGTAGGGTTTTTGCCTCTAGAAACCGAAGCGCGACCCAAAGTCGCTGTAGATCCGCATTTTTATTTTTATTTTTGAAATTGAAATTAGGTTTTGGAGTTTGAGAATTAGGTTTGATGTTCTGTCATTTGAGAAGGAGGAAGATGTATGTACAGAAATAATGAAATGAGAAACAGCTAGGGTTTATTATAGTCTATATATAGGCAGGGTTGGATCGAAACGATAATAACGACCCGAAAAGCCCGTTTCGTTCCCGAAACGAAAATAGGTCATCCAATATATTAAAATATAGGTTTTCAATATTTATAAACTCAATGGAACTAGTTTCAGACCCTAATTCCATTGTTTATAGAAGTTAGCTTTTAAAATCAGATTATATTCATTTAAATCCTTTTAACTGATTTCTACGCGTTTCGAGCCCGCGGGATCAAACGGCAAGTCCGATCGCTATGAAACTTGAAATCCTACAATAATTCATTGTTACAGATCCGATGAAACTAATTTCGTCGAAATTCGAGACAGTGGCCAAAATCGTTAATTTTCACGTTAATTAAATAAATTATTATTGAATTGGTTTAATCACTTTTAAATTCAAATTAAATAGTTAACAATTTTCATCATTTTTTATTATAGAGAAATTTAAAAATCTTTTTAAAATAAATTATTCTTATTAAACCTAAGATTTAAATATTACAGTAATTAAACGTTCAATGGCAATTGCAATAAATTCATTAATTATAATTTAATTCCAATAAATTCATTTATTTTGATTTACATCTTATTATTCACTCATCCAACACCAATATGAATTCATTTGACACTAGTTCACTTTTTATTACATTCTTATTCTACAGTTATCATCTTAACTTATATTAACAGTAATATGTAATTACATTAAATTTTATTAATTTCCAAATTATTTTCAATGTATTAAATAATAAGACGGTAAATAAGCAATTGTTACTTTTATGTAATTTAATCACATTTACAAGTTTATTGTTTCAACCAGATTATAAATCTGCGTACACATAATTGATTTCATAGTATATACCAAAACAAATTAAATAAAATGACATACAATTTCATTATTAACACAACATTGAATTTATTCCTTATTTACGATTATAACCAAATTAACTTTACAATTATTTCAATTGATTGAAATTACATTAAAATAACTATTAAAACATTCAAAAAACATTATTAAATCATATTCAAAATATATTTTTCTTATTAATAAATCAAAATTTTTATTCCTTAAAATATTAAATTTCCAAAATCTTATTTAATTTCAATTAATTACATACAATCTCACCATTTACTACAACATTTTAATTTATTTCATTATTTACAGTTATAACCAAATTAACCTTACAATAATTTCAATTGATTAAAATTGCATTAAGTTATCAGTTACCTTAATCAACCTTATTAAATCACATTTTAATAGTCTTTCCCATTTGTAAATCATAAATTTTATTTCGCACAATATTGAATTCTAAATCTTATTAAATTTAATATTTTTAATTATCAAAAAATGAGGGTCGTTGTAGATGTCATCACCGATAAAGAAATATATCTAACCATACAATCATAAAATCAATACAAATGAATCAATCCTACATATCTAGAAGGGGCATTTCACTAGAAGGACAAACTTTACAGTCCAATTAATTTCTAGGACACACAGCTGAAATAATTACTTTCAATGCCAAAGTCGGCAGAATAATTACTTTCAAGGACAAAGTCAGCTGTCCAATTACTTTCAAGGACATAATTTCATAGGTTTTTAGGCCCTAGAAACTAATTATTTTGCATATTATCCTTAAAAGTAATTATTTTAGTTATGTGTCCTAGAAATTAATTTCACTTGCTAAAGATGCCCTTGTGGCTAATTCCCACTATCTAGAAATCGTCATCAAATCCAAAATAATCAGTAATGAGACATCCTTAATTGAAGTTGGGCAGTAATGAAACAATGCTTACTATCTCTCTCAATCTCATATTATAAAATATCAATATCAAATCAATAAAATCAGTAAGAAAGATTTGAGCCAGCTCATAACAATATCCAAATATAATCAATAATATGTAGGACATCCGCCTGTAAAAGATAAGCCGTCTTCCTAAGAAGGATACGGGGTTGACCATACTCTGGACACAGTCTCAAGTATAATCTCATCTATACATAAAATATGTCTATCTACTACCCATATACATACACATACATCCACATATACTGGAACCAGATGGGAGACTGACAACACGTCTGCTTGCTTCAGGAGCCACACGTGGTCCATATGACATGACTCCTACAGTCATCGGTTACCATTAACTCTCCCCTCTCGGTATCGTGACAATGATCCACCATAGGCTCGACGATGTGTAGCCTCTTCGGCCACGACTATCAACATGCCCCCCTATATGGTAACTGACCGTTGGCCTATGCGACACTAGGGTCAACCAACTACTAATCTCGTGATGAGCATTCAATATCATAGACAACAATGGTGTTACGGATCTGGGGCGGGACCCCGTGATCAGGCCACCAGGGTTGATAGTAGCCAATCTGGTTCACTTCTAAAACATAAAGGGAGTCGGACAAAGGTAGGCAGACATATAATGTACACAAACCATGTGGCTAACAAGTAGCCTCCATACGTGCTCACCGCAGCGAGTCACACACAACATACCCAACATATCCACGTATGTGTGTTGTAACATCCCTAATTTTTGATAACATTATTCAGAAGATTTAATTAGATAAATTAAATAGAATAATAATGATAAGGAGATTGAGATTTGATTAAATTACATAATAGGGCCGTGCTTATTAACAAAGTAAATGGGCTTTAAAATGGTTTATTTGTTAATTAAACTACACATGGGCATATTAGTAAATAGCCATTTATTTTACATGGCTATATCCTTTTTGTGATTGTCCATTCATGTTTCACGTTTCATTTCCACTTTCACAAACGAAAACTCTAAACCCGAAACTAAAGTTGGCCATTAGCAAGGAAGAAAAGAGGAATTTTAATCTAAAGTTAAGGATCAAAAGCTAGGGAGGATTAATCAACAACAAATCTCAAATTTCTTATCAAGTTTAAGGTGAATAATAATCTTCTACCATCTCTATTTTATTCTATGATTATATGCTTTCCGATTTATGATTTAAATTCGTTTTTGTGATAAAATGGATGATGATATGCTTGAGTTATATTATGCTGATTTGTTTTAATTCATAAGCACATGAATTTTGTACGGTAGTATAAAACTGAGATTATATGATTTCAGTTTTCCATGAATTTTTTTTAAGTTAAGTAAAACATGATTTTGGAGATGGGTTTTAATTTTCATAATTTTCCAAGCTATGAAAATTTTATTATGAATTTTTGATGAAAGATATGATATAATTGGGTTTAAAATTTATTTCGAGAATTTCAGGAAGCAATTGGATCTAAAATTTTAATATGTCTGATTACAAGATGAAATCGATTTTCTATGATTTTTGGGGATTTTTTCCAATTGATTTACTAAGGGAAATAAATTATTTTGAAAGAAGGGATTTTTAGCAAATGTCGGTTTTCGGTTATATGGAAAGGTTTTAACGTTAATTTCCTTTAATTTGGATCTGGATTAATGCGGCAAGTTTAAAAGTAAAGCATTTGAAAAGTTTTTATGACAACCAATTAATAGTTTACAAATAGGCAAGTTGTTAGAAAGTAATTGCTAAAAGTACTATAATTTAGCCTTTAAACTAGAAAAAGGTGTTCCGCCCCTATTAGCAAGGACCTTTCGACTCCTTTGATTTTGCCTCATCCCAGTCGAAACCAACATAGTCGAAACCCATGAAGTCGAAACCAATACACAAGATATCACTTAGATGGTGCATAGTGGATTGGAAGGAAGGCAGAAGCCATGATGTCGAAAGGGGTAGCTTCCGATAGGGTCAAAACCCTGCTTTGTTTTTAAAAGTTAAAGTCTTGCCTATTTTTACCTAAAGCTTTTGACACGGTCTAAAGTTATGCTTTCGAAAAGGATTTATAATTAGCTTTCGAAGAAGGTTGCCATGTCATGTTAAAGTATGTGCTTTCGAAAGAGTACCTTTTTCTTTAAATAATTGCTTTCGAAAGGAGAGGTTTCGTCCTAGTCGAAACCAAGCCGCAGATCCCCCTTTCGACTACATTGAGGTCATCTATGTTGTCGAAGGGGTTACTTCTGTTTTAACTTAAGCCTTTTTCCTGAATGCTTTCAAAGGGGTTGAGGGTTTCGAAGGTAATAAAGTCGAAAGGGGGTTTCGACTCTGTCCTTCGAAGTTTTGATTTTCTAAAGTCTTTTGCTTTCGACTAAGATGGTTCCGACACCATCAATTTTTCCCAAACTAATTTATGTTGGTTTCGAAAGAGATACTTTCGATATAACAATTTTGACCTAAATGATTTTTAAAGAGTAAACTCAATGCTTTCGAAAGGGGTACTTTCATTTGTTTTCGAAGCTCTATATTTTTATAAGATGATTTGATACCATCGAAAGGTATAATAGGTTTTGAAAGAGAATGTTTATCAAGGGCTTCGAAAGGTATGTATTCAATGTTTTGAAAAGAGATCTCTGCCTTCGAAAGGAGGCTATCCAGAGGTTTCGAAAGAGATTTTTTTGGTTTCAAAACATAAATCCAATCTCAATTTAAAGTAATAACCATGGCATAAATAAAGATTTTGAAATGTTATTCACTTTGTTATTAACCCATAACTGTATTTTGGGGAAAGGGCAGAATAACCAGTTAGGTTGACCCAGTTGTGAATATAACTTAACAGATGTTAAAATTTTAATTAAAGATATTGGCAGAGGCCAATAGGTTTACAGTAAGCCCATGAAAACCGTATGATATTGGCAGGGGCCAATAGGTTCATAGTCAGCCCATGAAAACTATGATTTGATACTTGCAGGGGCCGGTAAGTTTGTAGTTAGCCCATAAAAAGTATACCCAGATTAAGATATTGGCAGACAGCCAATAGGTTTCTAGATAGCCCATGAAAACTAGGATAAGAAATAAGATATTGGAGTTACCAATAGGTTCTTAGTGGTCCCATGAAAACTAAGTAATTGGACAGATAGTCCTTAACATTTTAACAGGTTAATAGTAATCCTAGAAACTATAATTGAGACGGATAGTTAGAATGAATGGGGATAGGTAATCCAAAATTTATTTATTTGTTTTGCATATCATCATAATGTTTTGAAATACTATGTTTTAACTATTGTGGATGCAGGAGCACAGTATATGGTTTTACAAATATTTTAGGATACTAGTGAGGGGAAGACCTGTTCCGCTAAGCGACGTGGTCTCACTAGATATCTAAATGGTTTGAGATGATGAATTATTATTCATACCAGGCTTTATGTCTGGCTCGAAGTTTTTGTTTTCCCCTTAAACTCTCGGATGCTCAATTGATTTTGAGTAGTTGAGAGTTAAAATTTCCAGGTGTTCCTTTAGACGAACAAAGCTTCCGAGGACATGCATGAGACAATATTGCTATTAGAGTTCTTTTTATTTCCGCTGTGAGTTTTGTTTGTAAAGGCAAATTGTTTTCTTGCCTACCTATATACTCTGACCTACCAAGGGGGCATATTCATATGTCGCTCTTGGCGTTTTTTGTAATAATTATATGTTATCTGAACGTGGTCTGCAAATTGGGATTATGTAATAATTTGGAATATTTTAAAATGGAATGTGGAATTTGTTTTGTAGTTTAATTTTTTCCATATTCTTGTGTTTCTGTGTATCAATGTATCTAATATCACTGTGTTTGGTCGCCGAGAATTAATAATTATGGATGAATGCAGCATCCGTAGCTGTTAGTTTTGGGCCTCCAAATAGGGGATGTTACATGTGTCATCCACGAGCAAAAGAATAACTAAATAAATAACACAATGGCGTCCCATACCACCGCGTGTTACTAGTTCATTTATTTAGTGCTGACACATCACACTCGCACTTCTTTAGTCTATATAATGAGTCCAATGAATAACAGGAAAAGTGTTACCGAAAGTCCCATACCAGACGGTATCACTAAACCGTTTATTTGGATTTCTCATCACATAGAATCAATACCAAATAAACCAAATAGAAAAGATGTCATCACCGTTTCATATCAAAACACTAATCAAATCAATATCAACGGTGAATCATTCATATAACCAGAATCAACATAAAGAAAATAAGAAATTAGGAATCAAATACTAATTTAAAAATAGAATATTTAGATAATTCTACAAATCAATACTTATTAATGATATATTCAAAATATATAGTTTTATAGAACAAATAAATACTTAGAAATAGACATTTAATCAAAACCTGATATAATATTACAAACTTGATTTATACATTAATAATAATAATACTTTGAAAGCGGTAACATAGAATATGTGAACCGTATTATGTTTTTGAATAAAATTAACTTTTTAATCTTTTATAAATGAAATAATATTATATATCTAACAAATACATTAGAAAACTTAATTTATATTCCCAAAACTGTTTATAAAATCAAATACTATATATATAAGGTATTTCATAAGTTTTATATAATCAAATACCATAATTGAGTAATGTTATACTATCCAAAACAAATTGGTATATTATAATCTAAAGAAAACAATTTATAAACTAATAAATATTAATTAAATAGTCATATTTCTTTCTGGAGTATTATAGAAATCTGCTTGAAATCAAAGGCTAAATGATTTACTAAACAGTTTATTCAAAATTAAATAATTAACTTTTATTAATTAAAACATTTACTTTAATTAACTTTTTATGGCACTAAACGTCTTTTATTGTAAAAACTTATTGTTTGTATAAGTAATTAGCTTAAATAAAGTAAGTATATAAAACACATGCTCACATTAATTAACCAACTTATAAATATTAGAGTGCAAATCAAATCAATGGTATATGCAGAAGATTACCATCCTAAATTAGTTCCTCAAAAGAAGAATGACAAGGAGAAACAAAATAACAGAGATCAAGGCACATGAATAAACACATGTATATACGCATACAACAAACTCAATGGTCCAGCATGCACATAATATAAAGCAACAGTAAAACGGATAGCAAAAGAGATGTAGACTCCTGTACATCTAAATAAATGTACATATTTACTCATTAAATACTTCATAATTGCCTTCCGTCTACTGCTCTCTCTAATTCACTTTAGGACATACTAAAGCTTTAACTTATTGTTATATTTATATCTTATACAAAAATATATAAATATATATTTATAGAAGTAACACCCAGGTATATAAGCTGCATTACTTAAGTGCTCAGGTACAAGTCTGGTATACAAATTTATAACTAAAATCAGAGAAGCTTCAGTGTATTATATATATATATATATATATATATATATATATATATATATATATAAAGTAAGATAGATATGCATGCACACATCAGCGCAAACGCACTAGTGGCATGGCAAGAATATTAAGATATGCAGACCCACAACACCAGGCAGCATATATGCATAAACCCACAGGACAAAACAAAACCAATGTAATAATAAGAAAATCCAATCACAAACATTATGAACTAAAGTTCTTGGACTAAGTTAATGAAAAGATATAAACTCACTTAAGTAACAGTTTGCAATAAAAATGGACAAATTTCTAAGGCTGTAAATGTAAATAAAGAAGTGAGGTAGTATATTTAAATTTATCTCAATATTATATAAAGTTTAGGTTTATGTTTATACACACACACCCCGATATGTTCACAATCTTGGTACCCAACAACACACACTCTTACTTATATGTACACAAGAAAGAAATGGTAGCAGCAAGGAAAGAAAATAAAATGCTCAGACATGAAGAAACTCATGCACACATTAAAACACATGCACCAACCAAACGACAGCTGCACCCAAATCATCACACTCACTCATGCTTTGAAAACTGATTTTCATTTTTACTTATATAACAACGTCTATGCTTATTTATTTGTTTAGTAAATTATAATTTAAATTTATGTAAGGTTTAAATATATCTATTACAGTGCTTAAATATAGATACATCACTGACAACTATTTTTAATTTTCATTCTATTACATATATAAACATGTCTTTTCGTATGAGTTTTTAATTTAAAATAAATACATACGCAAACTTCCTACCTTCACAACATAGCAGCTTTATTACTCAAATGCATGTTCACGGACTGATATACAATGAAACAAGGCTCTGGGTGGAACTTTTATATACTTAATCAGGTACAACAATTAAATAACAATAAAATTCATAAGGGAATGCAACTAAATTAATTAGTATAGCAAAATGAATCACAGGGCTAAACGAAAGCAGCAGGCCAGTCACGTATTGTATACCTAAGCATAATCAGGAGCAAGCTATGGAGATAAAAGAGGTTCAGCAAGTAAAAGAAAATAAGGAAAAACATGGCCAACAAAACTACCCAGGAAATGATATACTGAGCAAACAAGAACAAGGACTAAGAATAAATTTTAATGCACAGGGACACTCTCGCTCGCTCGCTCAGCCACCGGTCGATGGCAATGGTGACTAGACTGTTCGCCTATATCAGACAAGTCCCTCCCTCACTTACAAGTTACAAACAGATGCAGCGCGAGCTAAAATCGCTCACCTAAATCGCGAAACCCTAGAAGCCATAGGTCGCGAACAAGTAGATGTCTTACCTCGCTCCAGCCCTAGGTCGCTGCCGTATAACTCGCGATCTTCGCTAGGTCGCGCTCCAGTATGTCGAAGCCGCCCTAGGTCGCTGATGTGCTCCGTAGGTCGCAAATGCGTAGGTCGCGAACGAAGAGTAGGTCGCGAGCTCCAATTCTAGTAAGTCGCGAATGTCACTCCGCCTTCGTATGTCGCTCCACTTTAAGTCGCGAGCAAATTCCTTAAGTCGCTGAAGTTAGGTCGCTCCAGAGAAGGTCGCGAGAAGTTATTATACCGCATTTGTTAAGTCGCTACCTAGTTTTGTTAAGTCGTATGTTGTAATAAGTGAGTGTAAGGTCGTTGTTTCTGATGTCTGTATTTCTTAAGTCGCACTGTTTTGTTAAGTCGTTTGTATTTTGTTTCTTAGGTCGTTGATGCTATAACTTGTTAAATCGTTGATGTTGTAACTTGTTAAGTTGTGTGTGTTGTGACCCTATAAATAGGGATGTTGTGTCATTTGTAATGGGTTGTTGACTTTCGAATAAAATTTCCATTTTGATTGCTTTGTGCTTTCTTCTAATTGGTAGTCGAGTAAAGTCTCCTATCTCCACTTACGTTATTCGAGTGCGCTCGAATCTTCGTTTGTAGAAGCCGATTCACGGTATCTTGTGCGCAAGATCAACGTTGAAGAATCGTAGATCTCTTTCCCGGTATCTTCGGATCAACGAGTCAGAGATAGCTAGAATTCGATATCTTCGGATCAACGAATTCAGGCATCGCAGTATTCATCAATCCACCGATTGCTATTTCATCGATCTATCTTGTTTTTGATTATTCCGCTGCGTCATTTGGTATCAAAGCGAGACTTAGCCAATCATAGCTAAGACAAGCATGTTGGAGCAAAGAGAAGTGTTTGTTCAATTTCAATCGAGCCTATCAGTGTTAGATCCGAGAGCTAGTTGAAGCCGTGCATCAATTTGTAGATCAAGGCCGAGTTAAAGTGTTGAAGTTAAGTTGAATCCAAGTTAAAGTTAGTTGGAGATTGTTTGAGTCAACAATGCATCCGAGAAGAGCTAATCGTCATCAGAATGTTGCAGATGTGTATCGAAGAGAAGATGCTGAGGCAATAGAGCGACGAATTAGTGATAACCTCGAAGAGAAGTTCAATAAAGGTTTTGGAAAGTTGTAGAAGTTGATGATGGATTTGAATCAAGGTCAAAGAGGAAGATCACCAGTCTTGAACCATGGAGGAAACAGAGTTTCGCCATCGGTTACGGAAGCAAGGAGGGTGTCACCACAAACTTATCAAGATAAAAGGGAATCATCAATTTCAATGAGACGAGATCACCATGGGGAAGAGAAGAGAAGTCAACATGGGTTTGACAATGAACCATGTCGTGATGTCAAAAGACCGAGTAGAAGAGATATGCATGATCATAGAGACATACGTGGTCATAGAGACGAAGGGTGTACTTTGCAAAGCATAAGAATGATTCTATTTGGCTAAGGAACAATATTTTTCAGTCTACCTGTACTATCTTGGGAAAGGTTTGTAAATTCGTTATTGATGCGAGAAGTTGCGATAACCTTATTTCTGAAGAAGCCGTTACAAAGTTGGGGCTGAAGACTGAAAAACACCCTAGACCATATAAACTGGCATGGATAAAGGAAGGTGAAGAAGTGACAGTGGGAAAACAAACATTGGTTACATTTTCTATTGGGAAGAAGTACAGAGATGATATATGGTGTGATGTGGTTGATATGGATGTATGTCACCTACTATTGGGAAGACCATGGCAGTATGATAGAGCCGTACAACATAATAGTCACGCCAACAGCTACAGTTTCATGTTCGAAGGAACCAAAATTACCTTAGTTCTTAAGAAGCGTGAACAGAGTGACCGCAAGCCAGAGAAGAAGGAGGAAGCAACTAATTTAATATCTCCAAAAGAATTTGTTGAAGAAGTGAAAGATAGTGTTGAAGTGGAAGATAAAGTAGACTCTTCTCAACCCGCGAAGTTGGAAGACTCTAAAGTTGATTACTCACAATCCGCGAAGTTAGGTACAGATGAAGTTGATGTTTTTCAACCAACAAAGTTTTACGAACATGAGGTTGAGAATTCACAACCAGCAAAGTTTGACGAACATGAAGTTGAAGTTTTTCCACCGACGAAGCATGATGAATGTAAAGTTGAGAATGTACAACCAGCAAAGTTCGATGAGGATGAAGGAAATGTGTCAAGAGATGAAGGGGGTAATTTATCAGTGAAGAAGGTGGATTCAATTAATCTATTATCTACAGAAGAGTTGGATAACGAAGTGGAGGATAGAGCGGAAGTGTTTGTGTTTAATGGGAATGAAACCAGTAACGATCTCGAGACTCCTGAGGAGGATGAGCCAGTGGTTAATGAATTCGAAGATGTACTCCCTGCAGAGTTGCCAAAGGAGGTACCACCACTGAGGGACATACAATATCATGTTGATCAAATGCCAGATGTTATTGAACCACTTAGACCACGTTATCATATGTGTCCAATAGAGCAGGAAGAGTTGAGAAGACTGGTTATTGGGTTTCTGTTCGAAGGAAGGCAGTTGTATACTACTGATTGCAGTCAGCAAATGAAAATCATCAAAAACTTGCATAGAGATAAAATCGTGAGCCGTGATCGTACCATGCAACTAATCTCAAAGTCTTATTTTGGGTTGTCACTGAGGAAGGAAGTTGAAAGGTTTGTTCAGAGGAGCCATAATCGATAAGTTTCAAAGAAGACCACGACAAATGCAGGTTTATGTATGCCGTTGCATATACATGCTAAATTATGGGAGGATGTTAGTGTGGACTTTGTTTTGGGATTGCCGCGAACGCAACATGGCAATGATTCTATTTATGTGATGATTGACCGGTTTTCAAAATTGGTACATTTCATTGCCTATGAGAAGACTGCAGAGGCCGTTAATGTCGTTCGGTTATATTCCCGAAAGGTCTATCGATTTCATGGATTACCTGAATCTATTGTTTCTGACCGAGATACTCGATTTCTGAGTCACTTTTGGTTGAGTCTGTGGAAGATGGTTGGGACGAAGCTGAATTTTAGTAGTGCATATCATCCTTAGACGGATGGGCAAACTGAAGTTGTGAATAGATCGTTGGGAAATCTGTTGAGATGTCTTGTGCAGGATAATTTGAAAAGTTGGGATATGAAGTTGTGTCAGGCGGAATTTGCACATAATCATGCTGTTAATCGAAGCACTGGTTACAGTCCATTTCAAGTTGTATATTCAAGCTTGCCAAAGGGGCCGTTGGATTTAACGGTAGTGCCACAACCGAAAGGAGTGATTAAGCAGGCGTCAGATTTCGTTGATGAGTTGAAAGATTGTCATAGAATCGTTCAGGAACGTTTGGAGAAGACGAATGAGAAGTATAAACAAGCTGCAGATAAAAAGAGAAGAAGTGTGGAGTTCAACGAGGGTGATTGGGGGTATGCTGTGTTAACGAAGGATCGTTTCCCAGTGGGTGCTTATAACAAGTTGAAAGCCCGAAGGATTGGTCCAGTAGAAATTATAAAATGGATCAGTGAAAATGCTTATAAGTTGAAGCTGTCAGAGGATGATTACACTTCTGACGTGTTTAATGTTAAATATCTTATTCCTTATTATGGAGATGAACAACCCAATGGGGAAGAACTTTTAAATTCGTGGACGAATTTTTCCCAATCAGGGGAGGATGATGCAGCGTGAGCTAAAATCTCTCACCTAAATGGCGAAACCCTAGAAGCCATAGGTCGCGGACAAGTAGATGTCTTACCTCGCTCCAGCCCTAGGTCGCTGCCGTATAACTCGCGATCTTCGCTAGGTCAAGCTCCAGTATGTCGAAGCCGCCCTAGGTCGCTGCTGTGCTCCGTAGGTCGCAAATGCGTAGGCCGCGAGGAGAGAGTTAGGTCACGAACGAAGAGTAGGTCACGAGCTCCAATTCCAGTAAGTCGCGAATGTCACTCCGCCTTCGTATGTCGCTCCACTTTAAGTCGCAAGCAAATTCCTTAAGTCGCTGAAGTTAGGTCGCTCCAGAGAAGGTCGCGAGAAGTTATTATACCGCATTTGTTAAGTCGCTACCTAGTTTTGTTAAGTCATATGTTGTAATAAGTAAGTGTAAGGTCGTTGTTTCTGATGTCTGTATTTCTTAAGTCGCACTGTTTTGTTAAGTCGTTTGTATTTTGTTTCTTAGGTCGTTGATGCTATAACTTGTTAAATCATTGATGTTGTAACTTGTTAAGTTGTGTGTGTTGTAACCCTATAAATAGGGATGTTGTGTCATTTGTAATGGGTTGTTGACTTTTGAATAAAATTTCCATTTTGATTGCTTTGTGCTTTCTTCTAATTGGTAGTCGAGTAAACTCTCCTATCTCCACTTACGTTATTCGAGTGCGCTCGAATCTTCGTTTGTTGAAGCCGATTCACGGTATCTTGTGCGCAAGATCAACGTTGAAGAATCGTAGATCTCTTTCCCGGTATCTTCGGATCAACGAGTCAGAGATAGCTAGAATTCGGTATCTTCGGATCCACGAATTCAGGCATCGCAGTATTCATCAATCCACCGATTGCTATTTCATCGATCTATCTTGTTTTTGATTATTCCGCTGCGTCAAACAGTTAACAACTTCATGCAAGAGATATACAATTTGTTACATGATTAAACATAGGTAGCGTGAGTGGAATACTCACCTTAAGTTAGCCTCTTCTTCTTCCCCTTTGGTCTGCGAACACACGCACTCGACACATCAATATGGCAGCGATCGAATTCCTTACATAGATGCATATTTGCGTGGAGACGATCATATCTTAGTTTGGAGATCTTAGATGGTTAATTGGATTTGTTTTAAATTATTTAAATGATAAAGGTTTTAGGGTTGCGATCAATTCCCAAAGTCAGATAACATAGTTGTTCAAAGTGTATCAAGACCATTACCAACAATGTAGCTTGTTCGTTTCACTCTCTCTCGTGATTTTGGACTGACTGAACGAGTTCCGCAATCAGGTAAGATACAAACTAGCCACAGATCAGTAAAAAAAAATTCACTTGGTTTATAACGGCGAAGTCTTCAGCTTTATAAATTTATAACGGTGAAGACTTCGCCATTATAAATTGAATATAACGTCCACATTTTATAAAGGCGAAGACTTCAAATTTATAAATTTATAACGGTGAAGGCTTCGCTTTTATAAATTTATAACGGCAACCTCTTTTGGGGTTATACTCACCAGCCTCTGTTCATCCAAGTAGCCACGGGATTAGCTCAAACTAGCCATGAGAAATGAAAAAGTCACATCTGCTTGCTCCATGGCTTGTTTAGCAACTAAACAAGTTATTGTTGGTTGTGCCCTAAGAAGAGTCTAGAGAAGGAGAATTCTAGGTTTAGAATAATCAGAATAAACTACTTTGGGTTTTGGGCTTGGGTTCCTATAATATAATGATGAGGTGAATATATATATATATATATATATATATATATATATATATATATATATATAGACACACACACACACATAATCTTGTATAAATTTTCTTTTATTTATAAAACTGATTTCTATTTAGTTTAAATGAATTCAAGCTTCCATAAAATATTTCTTCTCTCGACTACTATTTTATTTCAATTACATTACTTTTATAAACTATTGTTTACATACTTTTAACTTACTAAATTTAAATATCTTCTTTTCGTGATCAAAGACTAAAACTAATTCATCAAATAAATTACAAAATTCCAATGAATTAATTAAATTACTATAATTAACTTATATTAATTACCACTTAAAAACCGGGTTGTTACATGAATTCATGCCTTTGTTATAAGTCATTCAACATTCGAATGAATGCAACTTCACACCTAACAAACAAATTTGAGGCAATGAAACAGTTTCACAGCTGTTCTAGTTCAACTACTTGATTCACTATTTTAACTCTATATTTCATTCACAATACAACTGCAAGTGTCATGAATCATCTCTTAACCATTTTATCAATTCCTAACCAGTAATTAAGCCAACAATCAAACCAAACATTATATACTTCATATCAAATTACTTAACACATTCAAATATATGATTAACTCTTTCAAAACATTCATTAAAAAGGTTTTCAACTCTAAAACCCTAATTCAAGCTCATAACTCAAACCCTAACAGACATTTGAGTATCTATCATGATTTCTAACATATATAGTATACCATAGAATATAAATTCAACTTACCAAACACCAAAAAAATTGAACTCCAACGAAACCTAGTTTGGAGGTCCTCTTTGATTCCTAGAATCTGACTCTAAACTTCTTCAAACCGCGAACTTGAAGATATGGATTTGTAGAAAATCTCTAAACTTGCATTTAGAAATTTATTTTATAATTTTTGGTTGATAAATGGAGTTATAATAATTTTTACTTCAAAACCCTTATTTTCTTTGTTTGAATAAGATAAAGATTACGAAGAAATGAAGAAATGAAATAATGAAGGATATGGATTCATTTCAAAGAATATAAAGCAATTCTGGCCAAAAGACCATTTTCTTAATGTCTTCTTCTTTCTTCTCATTTTAGCTATGTTATCTGATTTTAACAAACTTAATATGTTTTTATATATAAACGACATTACGAACGCAATGAAATATGCCTCGAGTTCTAATTCATTCGTATACAAAATTCTTCTTTTAAACCAACCAATTCATTTAGTTCAGTTAAAACGATTAATTACAATCAACTACTAAGCATAAAAATGTGGGTTGTTACAGTTAACGTTATATACACTAGTCTTTTAGGTGTATCAATGTCTTATTCTCAAAACACCAAACAACTAGAAATATTTATGTACTTATGTTATTATCAACTCAAAACTCATGTTTACAAACTATTTTTTTGTAAATGCAATCGATTAAACACTTCACGTAGGGTTTTCTAAATGTATGAAACTAATGTACCCAATACATTAAGTATAATAAACATACACAAAAAACAAAAATCAAAACCCAAAACCAAAATCTTACTTTATTTCGAATAAGATTGTTTGTAAGAGATTAGTTACATAACCTAATTACATGATTGCCTCTAGAGTACACCCTAAACTCTATCACATGTATGATGTATAAATCTAAATTACATGCCTTATACATTATGCATAGTGATGATTTGTGTATAACTCGTTTATTAGATTATCATATGATATCCCCGGTAAGCTTGTATAAATAAACTCCTTGGAAAACGTCTTAAACCCTACGAAATTATAGTAATGATGATCTACCTTTGATTCAAATGTCATGAAATAAGAAACTAAAAAAGTATTAAAACACTTGATTGCAAAATGATTAAGGTTACTATAATGTATGTTAAGCTCCGTAGAATTATGTAGATCATAATTCTCATACAAAGGTTAAGGCAAGAGTTTAAGTTCTTTACCTTGTATGGTCGGGAGTGACCATTGATTTGCGATAGAACTACTATTCACACCTCCAACGATACAATAATCAGTAAAGCATCAACCACGACTTGATAGTTATGTCAGAGAACAGGTCTAATACCCTATAGCATTTGGAATCCCTAATGTATCATTTGATAGTTCCATAGCCAAACTTCCCCATGAAGCTTTCTTGATTGAGTATTGTATCCACCAACGATTGACTTGCTGACAAGTATGAGCGATTGAAATATGGTGGAATATTCGACTACAAATTATCCAACATGAATGCATGTTTCTTACAATGTATACTTTGTTAACGTGAAAGTATACGTAAGGAGTAGGTATTATAGGTAAATTTCCACATTTAATAATTAGGAATTTTAGTACTCCAAAACGATCCTTGTAGCCAAACGGTTAACACTGTTCATAGTCATATACGAGTCTGACTTAAAACAAAGAAGTTATGACCATTAAAGTGGTGACTATGTTAGTGACTACGGTCGGCAGCGGGTCTCTATAGACAACGGACCATTTGAGTGTCACCAAACTTTGATTGATGATAGCCAAAAACATTTGAAGTGGAATGGCGAAATTTTGTTGCATTACGGAGTACAGCTAAAGAGATATCGCCATTGAAAGCATGGTCAAATTAAGCTCTAGTTGACCCATCTAGCCGAACCTTATTAATAGTCGATCTCTATATGTTATTGAACCATCTATATAATCGACCCAACCATGCATAATCTACCCATTTGTTGGAAGTGGGTCAACCCCTAGCGGAAGATATGTGTGAACTTTATTTTTTTGCCCATATTGGATCTATATTGGGCCTATGAAGTCTAATTTATTTAGAATATTTCTGAATTTCTTTTAAATAAAATCATTATTTTATTTTGAATTTATAATATAGTTTTATATTATGTAATTAATATTATATAATAGACATATGTATACATGTGTATCATATACACATGTATGTGTGTGTATGTGTCACATAGCAATCCGTGCAAGGTATAACATGTCTGTGTATAAGTGATGTAATTTACACTGCAATGGACATGTTAGCTTATCTAGTATACAAATATACCATCCAAATGTATGCTTATATACTTTAATTTATGTATACAAAATATTATATATATATATATGTATGTATGTATGTATGTATGTATGTATGTATGTACGTATGTAAATTATATTTTATTTTAAATAATTCATACACACACACACATACATGGGATTTAGAAAATTATATATATATAAGTATATTTTAAAAAATTTATAATTATATTAAAAAGTTAATTTCTTTATGCTGCAAAATCGAAAGCTAAATATATATAATTTTTTATATAAACATGCATAATAAATACATATCTACATATATATAAACAATATAATAATAAATATATATATATATATATATTAATACTTAAATAAAAAAATACAATATATATATATATATTAAATATATATACCTAATAATGCTCATGACAAAGAAATGTTTTTTAGATTTAAATATATATATATATATATATATTAAAATTGGATTTTTGTACAAAAATTAGTGAAAATAAAAAAAATGAAATATAATTTTAAATTTTGGTAAAAGTTTGAGTAATATTTGAATATTTTATATATAATTTTATAAATTAAAAATCAATTTTAAATTCAATTTTAATTCCGTCTAATATTTAAATAATTATATATATATATATATTCTATCGAAAGCATGTTAGGTACTAACTTAATTTTATAAAATATAAAAAATAATTTTATATAATATATATGTTGATATAATTAATTTATACAGTTAATTAATTTAAATAGTATTTGCATAATATGTATATTAAAATTATTTTATTTTTTTCAAAAATATTTTAAGTATGAAACTCTTTATATAAAATTATAAAATCATATTTTCTATAAAATAAGATATAGTATTTAAAATATAAAGCTTATATATAATTAAATAATGCATATTAAATTTGTTAAAATAAAAATATCATTTTTTATTTTGTTCCGTGCATATTATAGGCAGGTATATGTCATACATTTTTTTAATATATACATAATGTATATATATAAGCATATAAACATATAACCATTCTCAATGTGATGATATACCGATATACTAGAATCGTCATCTAACTAATATAACTGAATATAATATAAATAATAAATCAATAGTATATAACTATAAATTATATAAATAGGAAATTAATAGTATGTAATTATAGATCAGATCATTACCTTATACCAATGCCAAAATATCACACCTTGAAGCATTGAATAAACTCCTAAATCAAATTCTAATTCTAAAGGTGCTATCTCCCGAATTGCAGACCAACGACTGTCAAATAGTGTTTAATTTTATTTGATTTGAGCTTGGAAAAACTTAGCAGAGGGGATGATGAATTCGGCCAGAAGTGAGTGGATTAGAGGCTTCAAAAAGTGAGAAATGAGAGTGGGTAGATATGCTTTTATAGAGGAGAGAATGGAGAGATATTTTAGGATCAAGATCCACATTTCTCTTTTACCCTTTTATTCTCTTATCCATTCAAACCCTATTTCCTTTAGCCATCTTATGGCCACCTCTTTGATAGTCTATTATGGCCAAAATGTACATGCCCCCATATGGGCTTTAATACAATTTAAAGTCCGAACAAATTATATTGCATTTAAATCCAATTCAAACGCGTATCGATATCTTATATCGATTAATATATTATTAATATTGTTCAACAAATCAAAATAAAATTTTCTAGCTAATATTTCATAAATATAAGTTAATTTAATTAATTTATAATAATTATAACTAATTAAATTATATGGTCAAGGAGTATTCAACGATTCAGTTGTGCGACTCTTTAGGTGTAAATTTGGTCAGCAATTAATATCAAACTATTCGAATATTAATGTTCACACGTCACTTAGCAGGTGGTGTGACATTTTGAAATTTTTTATCACTTAATTAGTTTTCATAAAATCCAATTTTACTTTGTTAAACGTTAGCTAATTGTGACTATTATTTACACCAATTATCTTCGTCAAAACTATATCACTTTCAACTTATGAAATTTGGTAACGGTCAAAATTCCAATATCATCTATATTTAACTCTATAGTCCAAACACAAAGTTCTTGGTTCAATAATAACAATTATTATTAACCGAACTACTCTGTCCATAGATTTTGACTTTGAGCTTATTGTGATACTAACCCCATATAACTAAGGGGACGAATCCTCTTTTGAATAGTGTTTCACTTCATACTTACACTCAACCCAATTATAGTCACTCAACGGACATCGTGCCATGATTTGATTATAATCAAAGCAAAGATTTCATATTGAAGATCAACATTATTCTTAAGTCGAGAGAACTGTGTAAATTAGTCATATCGATATTTTCTATTTGAGCATAGTTATATTAACCAACAGAAAACTATCGAGTGAGTAATTCCATATTTATCCAATAATTATCAGTACGTAATCCCTTGATGCCCGCAACAGTCATAAGTGATACACTGTCTAACAACTAGAGAGCGTTATGTACTTTGGTCTCAAAAGATGCATCAATATCCAGTTTCGATGCATCTTGTCTATGAATATTTAAAATGATGTGTTTATTATATTATTATATAATACTTATGACTACAACTATTTGTAATTACTATCACAGATACACCACTTATGGATTTTCGATTAAATATATTTTAATTAAATATTTAATTATTTATAACACAGTATAACAGAAAGAAAAATACCTTTATTATGAACTAGAATTGATTACAGAGTTAATTAATATACGGTAAATTACAGGATTATTGAAACACCCCACACCCCTTAGTATACCCAAAAGGGGCAAACTAAAAGATGTGGTGCGTTATAGGTATAGCTAAAGCATCACAACGACTAAGGTTCACAAGACAAATAAATAAAAAGCGGAAACATTTAAATAATAACTTAAAATTTACTTCATTTCAAATTAAGTCATAAAAACAGAATATGTCTCAAAAACCAAATACTCATGTCTTATGAAAAATACATCTCAATCTCAGAATCAGAGTACATAAATAATAATCATCCCTCTCATAAAGTACCAGTACATCAAAAGAAAACTGAAAAGAAGAAGAAGAATACATGAAGAACTTCCAGGAATATATCTCCAAGCGGTCTGAATCTACCGTCCTCGATTCTGCTGGCCTATGGGGGAAAAGGGGGAAAATAGAGGAGTGGGTCAGACTATAAGTCTGGTGAGTGAAAGTAACTACTAGTATTTTTAAGCAAGATAAAGATAATAGACTTAGCAACATTTCTAGTATGAAAGGAAAATACAGAAAAGATAAAACTGGGATAAAATACTGATTCTGTTTGACTGTTTGCTTTGATTGTGATTGTTTGCACTTGTCTTAGATTGCTATGATTAGGCTGAAATCCTAATCCTATTTTAATTAGACTGAAATCTTAATTCTACCCGTTGATCGACCTTCTATCTCTATTTTGCCACTGTGAGCTAGTCCAATCCTATTGGTCCCACAGCAAAATACACATGTTTAGCGCTTGGAACGCAGTAGCGGCCCATCTACCCTAATCAATGCCGTACGCTCGTTCATCGCTGGTACACACTAACTGTCGCCCCCTCTTGTGACCTCTTACTTACCCTAATCAGCATAAGTGTGCCCAACCTCACCAAATCTGTTGTGAGACCATCAGTCCTTGTCTAAAAGGGTCCTGCCCCGCCTCACCTAAGTGTTTTGTGAGACCATCAATCCTAGTCTGAAAGGGAATGCTGTTGGTACGGGTCCTAACAAACAAAATCTAGTTGCACCCCTTGCCCAAATCCCCCGATTTGTGATTCTATCTGTTGGCCACTTATTTACCCTGTGTCCCAGCCTCACCTAACTATTATGAGACCATCTGTCCTAGTCTGAAAGGGTCCTGTCTAGCCTCACCTAATCTATTGGGAGACCATCAGTCATAGTCTGAAAGGGAATGCTGTTGGTATAAGCCATATTTTTGTTCTTGCTTATTAACTTAGTGTAAGTTCTTAAAATAAGCCTCTTATGTTATTTCTGCTCCATTTGCTTATTAACTTAATCTAAGTCTTAAAATAAACCTTTTCTGTTATCTCTGCTATTTTTGCTTATTAACTTAATTATAAGTTTTAAGATAAGCCTTTTCTGTTCTTTCTGCTTAATTATAACCTACGTTATAATTTTTACTCTTCTTTTCTATCTTTTTAGTTATAACCACTAGTTATAAACATGCTTGCAAATGTCTCAAATTTGCCTATTTTAGTCTATCTTCTTTTTATTACAATTCTTCTTATTTTACATCTAATTTCTGTAAATTTAGTGTTTATTCTATTTTAATCCATATTAGCGAATTCTATTCTTTTTAATTTATTCGCGTAAAAAGGAATAAAAAGAAACTAACATTTACAGACTAAATTCTAACGTAAAATAGATGTAAATAAATGCAAATAACAATAAATAACTATAATAACTGTAAATAACTGAATAAAATAGCTAAATAAAAATAAATGAATAAAATAGACTGAAAAGAACTTTAAAAATTAGCTGTAATAACTTATATAGAAATTGTCACAGAATTGCAGAAAAACTACAACTATTGAGAACCCTATTATTTTAAATTACTTAAAAATAAAAAATAATTACTAAACATTCACCTGTGGTCCTTAGCTCTAGTCCTTGGCTTCCTTGATCCACTTCTAGAGTGTAGAATATTTTTATCAAAAAGATTTCCTCCTTAGAAATTTTTTTTATTTAGGGTTCAGCCTCTAGCAATGAACCCAAATAGGAGAAAATTTGAATGAGAAAAATAGCTAGGCCTAGGGTCTTATTTATAGTGTAGTTTAGGGATCTCAGACCGTTGAATTTGAAGATTAAATCTGGTGCAACCACTTCATAGGCTCGCTAGGAACCGTCGGATGGAAGCATGAACGCATAGGATTTGAAGAAAATTGCAAAATACGTTTATCGGTATGCACCTGGATGATTCTATGTCCAAAACAAAAGGTGGGTCGACCTAAATACAATGGGGGTCAACCCTAAGGTCGACCTAACCCATGTATGGGTCGACCTAGGCCTTGAATATTTTTTTGTTTTGTTGATTTCTTCTTTCTTGCGTATCTTCTTCATACTAACTCGGATTTTGACAAATTATATATGGAAATTGACCAGAAAATTAACACGGACACAATGGTGCAACTCCCGTGGCTCAATTCTGAAAATTTTACAAACTTATTTTAATATTTAATTAATTCGTTACTTAATTATTATAGCTTAAATTTTGGGTTGTTACATTCTCCCCTCCTTAAAGGATTTTGTCCCCGAAATCTCTAAGGGCAGAAGAATGAAATAAATATTTTCATCCAAATTCTACAACCAAATATTCAACAACCATTCATTACATCCATTGTCCTTAAGCTTTCTAATGCAACTTATGTTGTATGCAATAGTGTAGTGTCAATGTCCCTAACTAATGCAAAAGATTAGATGTCTGCTGATTCAGTCGACCTCCTTTTTACGCAATCATGTCTGTGCCATGTATCCAATTGAATGCAAATTCCCTAATGATAACTGATAGTTCTATATGCGTGCTACAATCATCATCCAAATGCAACAATCATATGATAATCATCCATTTATAGCAACCATGGAATAAAATAAAAATGCAAATGCGCACACATCCATATGCATATGCTTTTAGTGACCTAGTTAGGCCGATCCCTAAGAGATAATAATACCTAGTGTATATATATACGTCCATTAGCATCCACTAGCAAACACTTGCAACCACTAGCATCCAACATACATAACATGTTCTAGTAACATATTTATATTCAGTCCTACCATCCATAGGTGAAATTCTAAGATCTACCTTCCCAATGGATACTAAAGGAAAGAACCTATTCAAAAATAAAAATGGAAATAGTAAATACGTGCCATCGAAAAGATGCGGATAAGAGGTACGTATTTTCTCCTCGGCCTCCCACGTAGCGTCCTCAAGACTATCTCCCCACTGCACCTTAACCAAAGGTACTTCCTTATTCCTAAGCTTCTTGGTATCACGCCCAATGATCTTGGTAGGAATGCGACGAACCGATGCTTCTCTCTCTACTTCAACTTCCTCAAGTTGACTAGGTTCTACTACCTCTGCTGAATCGTGCAAGCACTTTCTCAAGTGCAAAACATGAAAAACGTCATGAACTCCCGTGAGCCTCTCTGGTAGCTTTATCCGATACACCATCTTCCCTACCCTTTCCACAATGGGGAACGGTCCTACGAATCTGGGAGAAAGTTTTCCACTTGATCCAAATCTTACTACCTTTCATAGCGGAGATACCCTAATGAAAACCAAGTCTCCTACCTCAAACTCAATATCCCTTCTCCGCTGATCTGCATAAGATTTCTGCCTATCTTGAGCCGTCTTTATTCTCCTTCTAATTAAATCAATCTTTTCAGACGTCTCTCTAATCATGTTGGGACCAAGTAGCAATCTTTCTATAAATTCTAACCAACACGAAGGCGACTTGCAAGGTCTTCCATAAAGAGCTTCAAAAGGCACCATCCCAATGCTAGCTTGAAAACTATTATTATAAGCGAATTCCAGTAAAGGAAGATGCTTCTCCCAAGTTTCTCCAAAATCAAGAATGCATATCCTCAACAGATCCTCAAGAACTCTATTAACTCTCTCTGTTTGGCCGTCCGTCTGAGGGTGATAGGCCGTACTCAATCTAAGTTGTGTTCCTAAAGCCTCTTGCAAGCTTCTCCAAAACTCGCTAGTAAAGATAGGGTCTCTGTCGCACTATGCTAGAGGGGACTCCATGAAGTCGGACTATCTCACGAACATATAAGGATGCCAAATAAGGTGCTGTCCTCTTACTCTTGACCGAAATGAAGTGGGCGCTCTTAGTCAAACGATCTACAATCACCCAAATACTGGTATTCCCCTTCCTAGATCGAGGTAAACCATCTATGAAGTCCATCGAAATACTATCCCACTTCCATTCGGGTACATCCAATGGTTGAAGCAATTCGTCGGGTTTCTGCTGCTCCGCCTTAACTCTTTGGCACACAAGATACTTAGCCACAAAATCTGCTACATCCTTCTTCATGCCGCTTTAGTAAAACACTCTCTTCATATCCCTATACATCTTATCACCACCCGGATGAATAGTCATTCGAGAATGGTGTGCTTTTGCTAGAACTGCTCTCATCAAATCACCAGTGCGGGGGACACAAAGTCTTCCATCTCTCCTTATCCACCCTTTACTATCAATAGAATAGTGTTGGAGATGTCTAGAGACCTCTCCTCTGTTAATTGTCTCTAGAATATCCATAAGCTCTGAATCCTCCTGCTGCCTTGAGCCAATCTGGTCTATGAGTAGGCTTAACCTCAAGTGCTGCCAATAATCTAGGGGTAATGTCCGTCGAGGGCTTAAAATCAAAGGTGGAAATAAACTCTAGGCTTTTCTACTCTACAAACATTGGACTAAGAGTTGCTCTCTTCCTACTTAACGCATCTATAACCACGTTCCCTTTACCAGGGGTATAGGTTATCTCAAAGTCGTATGATGCTAGAAACTCTATCCAACGCTGCTGCCTCAAGTTTAAATCCTTTTGTGAGAATAGGTACTTCAATGATTTATGGTCAGGGAAAAGCTCGAACCTTTCTCCTAGCAAGTAATGCCTCCAAGACTTGAGCGTGAAAAAAATAGCAGCTAACTTCAAATCATGGGCAGGGTAATTCTTCTCATGAGTTCTCAATTGTCCACTCCCATAACATACTACCCTCCCTTCTTGCATCAATACCGCCCTAAGACCTATCCCACATGCATCAGTTTATACTGTAAAAGGCTTAGCTCCATTGGGTAAAACTAACACTGGTGCACTAGTAAGAGCCCTCTTTAGCATCGTGAAGGAATCCTCACAATCTACGTCCCACATGAATGTCACATTCTTCTTAGTAAGGTAAGTAAGCGGTGCTGAATCTTAGCGAAATCTCTGATAAACTTCCTATAGTAACCAGCTAAACCTAGGAAGCTTCTAACTTCGGTAGCGTTCTTGGGGTCCTTCCAATCTTGCACTGCTACTACCTTAGCGGGATTAACAGCTAGACCCTCTCTTGAGACTACATGCCCCAAGAAACGCACCTCCTTACGCCAAAAGTGACACTTCGAGAACTTTGCTTTCAATTGATGAACACGAAGTGTACGAAGATCCTCCTCAAGATGAATAGCATGCTCTTCCTTACTCTTGGAAAACACCAAAATGTCGTCCACAAATACTACAATGAACTTATTTAGGACATCTCGAAAAACACGGCTCATTAGATCTACAAAATAGACTGGGGCATTGGTCAGCCCAAACGGCATAACCAACCACTCAAAGAATCCATCGGGTGTCCTAAATGCTGCCTTATCGATGCTATCGTCAGCTACCCTAAGCTGATGAAATCCAGTAGCTAAGTCAAGTTGAGAAAATACTGAAGAGCCTATCAACTGATCGAAAAGATCGTCTATCCTAGAAAGTGGGTAACGGTTCTTCTTCGTGAGCTTATTCAACTCTCTATAGTCTACGCAAAGTCGAAGGGAACCATCCGCCTTCGTAGCGAAGACGACTGGCGCTCACCACTCAGAAATGCTCCGTCTGATGAAGCCTTTCTCTAATAGCTCACCAATCTGCTTGCTTAACTCCTTCCTCTCCCAAGGAGCCATATGTCTCACGGGCAACATCACTGGCTTAGCATTGTCATTCAGATAGATCCTAAAGTCGATCTATCTCTTAGGGGGTAGTCCCCTAACCTCTTCAAAAACGTTTGGGAAATCTCTAACGATTGGAACTGAATCATACTCTCCTAGTGATGAATCAAGGGAATAAAGGAAGCTCTGTTAGTCCATGAGTTGATGGTTTTGATGACAACAACCTTAGAATAAGATTATAAAATATAAAAACTAACATTATAGTTTAGATATATATGTATATGCAGGATTTAACCATGCAGGTACAAAGAATGAAGACTGTACAGTATAAAGATTCAAGATATCAAGATTGAAGACTCATGAGTATCAAGATTATCAAGAGTTCAAGATTTCAAGATAAGTATTGAGTCTAGAATTATGTTAAAACTTCATAATATCACTGAAATCTTCACTCCATTTTTCTTTTGGGATGGAACCCATTTCTACCTTTTTAGTGGCTTACAAACCCACGACAAGTAGCTTACAAAACTACGACAAGTGGCTTACAAACCCACGAACATCTTGGTTTTGTACAAGTTCTCGAGTCCTGAT
This sequence comes from Allium fistulosum, assembly GCA_030737815.1. Lineage (NCBI taxonomy): Eukaryota > Viridiplantae > Streptophyta > Magnoliopsida > Asparagales > Amaryllidaceae > Allium > Allium fistulosum. The sequence continues at coordinate 909,138,621 of CM060907.1, read as the reverse complement.
ATGATGAGATATTCTACAGGAAGAAGCTTGCAAAACTACTTCAAAATGATTTTCAAAACTACTTCAGAATGATTTTCAAAACTGCTTTTCAAAATGTTTTAGCCTTAAAAATTATCTTTTTAAATGATTTTCAAAAAGATGTTTTAGCCTTAAAATATTCATTGTTTTTGTTTTTAAATAAACTCTTGTTTTAAACTTCGTTTGTTTTAAACTATCTTTTAATTATAATATATTTATACTTAGATTTAAATATAAAATTATAGTAAAATTATATATATTATTCTCTATATTTATCTATGTATTTTATCTATAGTCAAGTATATTTATAAAGTTTAAATAGTTTTTAATATAAGATAAAGGTTATTTTCAAAGAAAATCAAATCATCAAAAAATGCTTTGGGATGTCGACATGCCCTAGTACCCCATGTCGACATAGTGACAGTTAGATTCAAAAATTTGAATTTCAAAAGAAGTGTCTATTCGCCATAACCTTTCACGAATGGACATGGCTGTTGTTCTTCTATAAATAGGGGTTAGTTTCAACGAATTTTAATAGAGATTTTCTGGTTTTTCACTTCTCTTCTTCTTCCACATTTTCTTATTCAAAATCCTATCATCACTCTGCCGAAATCAACATTGAATCTAACTAGATCATCTCTGGTTTGATTCTCTATCACTATCTCAACAAGATCCCAGTGCTATTCAGAGTTTTAGGCTTCGTTGTAATCTATCTAGCGAGAAAAGGTGTGATTGTAGCCTTGGAAATCAATCAAGCGAGAAAAGGTGTGATTGTAGCCTTGGAAATCAATTGGGTGAACTTGTTGCCTCAGAAATCAAGTATCTCTACCTAGAGGATTGTGATTCTGGAGGGTGTACCTCGTAGCCTTGAAACCGAGGGTGTAACTGTACAATTGCTTTTGAAAGGAAATCCGTACTTAGTTGTGTGGGACTAGATGTAAGGTAACTCCGAACCAGTATAAAATCCGGTGTGTTCTTTCCTTTACTGCATTTACTTTATTTCTGCATCTGTGTTTGATTCTGTGATTATATCTATGTCTGAATATTGCATACATTTGTGTACAATCAACAATAACTCAAAAAGATTTAGTAATTTCTTATAAACACTATTCACCCCCCCTCTAGTGTTCATTCTAGCCTTAAGATCCATATTCCGCATTCCTCACATTTGGTATCAGAGCAAGGTTTTCAAAAGTTTCATAATCTGATTTTTGAAAAAGTTTCTTTTTTAAAATGGCTATGTTTAAGAAATTTGTTAAAGCTTGTTTAGAAATATTCAAATCATCATTGTCTCTTGAGTCTGCATATAACCAAGATTCAAATACAAGTTGTCTACTAAGATTGTTTGATGTGCAGGAATCATGCTTTATGGGAGTTGAGGAATCAATCTAGAATAAACAAACTGTGTAGATCAAAAGGAACAAATGGATACTCGATAGTGGATGTTCTAGACACATGATTGGGAATCCAGATATGCTGAATGATATAATATACAAAGACGGAGGACTGGTTAAATTTGGAGACAATTCAAAAGGTTATATGATCGGCATCGGCAAAGTCGATAACTCTGAAACTCCTATTATTACTAATGTTTTGCTAGTTAAGAATCTGAAACACAATCTGCTAAGTATAAGTCAACTATGCGATAAAGGATATAAAATTAAATTTGAAAAAGATAAGTGTCACAATGAAGATAATAATTCAACCATAATATTTGAGGGAATTAGGAAAAAGAATATTTATATTCTTAGTATGAAAATTTCAAATGATAACTTGTGTCTTTTGGCAAATGCAAGTGACCCTTGGATTTGGCATAAGAGATTTGGGCATTTGAATTTCAAACTCTTATCTAGACTGTCAAAACATGATCTAGTAAGAGGCCTCCCTAAAATGAATTTTAAAGTAGATAGTCTATGTGATGCATGTCAACTAGGAAAACTTAGAAAAAGCTCCTTTAAATTAAAAAATATAATTTCTACTTCAAAACCTCTTGAATTACTTCATATTGATCTATTTGGTCCATCTCAAATTATATCAATAAATAATAGTAAATATGTTTTTGTAATTGTAGATGATTATTCTAGATTTACATGGACAATATTTTTAAAACATAAAAGTGATACTTTTGAATATTTAAAAAAAATTTCAAAAAGGGTTCAAAATCAACTTTCTCAAAAAATTATAACCATCCGTAGTGATCACGGTGGTGAATTTGAAAATGAAAAGTTTGAAGAATTCTGCAATAAAAATGGAATAATTCACAATTTTTCATTTCCAAGAACTCCACAACAAAACGGAGTAGTAGAACGTAAAAATAGGATGATTCAAGAGTGTGCGAGAACTATGCTTTCTGATAGTAATTTACCAAAGTACTTTTGGGCAGAAGCAGTTGCTACCACCTGTTATATTTTAAATAGAATTTTAATTACACCTTTAACTGATAAGACAGCTTATGAACTTATTTACTCAAAGAAACCTAAGGTATCTTATTTTAGAATTTTTGGAAGTAAATGTTTTATTTTAAATACAAAAGATAACTTAGATAAATTTGATCCTAAATCCGACAAGGGTATCTTTATCGGATACTCTAATAGAAGTAAAGCATACAGAGTATTTAATTTAAGAACTAATACCATCGAAGAAACAATGCATGTTTCATTTGATGAAAATTTCAAAAATTTTGAAGAAATAAATGATGAAGAGGATTTAATCACTCAAAACCAAGAGTCAACTGAAACTAATAATGAATTAAATCATCCTAATAAAAGGATTAAACTTTTAAAAGATCACCCTATAGAAAATATACTTGGAGATATGTAATCTGTTGTTAAAACTAGAAACCAACTAAGTCAAATGAGTAATGTAGCTTTTATATCAACTATTGAACCCAAAAATCCAGAAGAAGCATCAACTGATGATTCATGGATTTTGGCTATGCAAGAAGAATTAAAGCAATTCACTAGAAATGATGTTTGGGAACTTGTTCCTAGACCTGAAAATAAAATAATAATTGGAACTAAATGGGTTTATAAAAATAAAATGAATGAACAAGGAGAGGTTGTTAGAAATAAAGCCCGGTTAGTCGCTCAAGGTTATTGTCAAGAAGAAGGAATAGATTTTGATGAAACCTTTGCCCCCGTAGCAAGATTAGAAGCCATTAGGATTCTACTTGCTTTCGCAAATCATAATAATTTCAAATTATTTCAAATGGATGTTAAAAGTGCATTTTTAAATGGTTTTGTAAAAGAAAAAGTATCTGTTGAACAACCACCACTTTTTGAAAATGATAAATTTCCAAATCATGTTTACAAACTTAAGAAAGCTCTATATGGTCTAAAGAAAGATTCTAGAGCCTGGTATGATAGACTAAGATCTTACTTGTTACAATCAAATTTTGAAATAGGTAAAGTAGATAATACTCTTTTTATTAAAAGAAATAAAAATAATATTCAACTAGTACAAGTCTACGTAGATGATATCATTTTTGGATCAACTAATTTTGAAATGAATAAAGAATTTTCTGAAATAATGACAAAAGAGTTTGAGATGAGTCATATGGGTGAATTAAACTTCTTTTTAGGATTACAAATAAAACAATTAGATAATGGTATCTTTATTAGTCAAGAAAAATATGCTAAAGACCTAGTTAGTAAATTTGGTTTGACTACTGCGAGTGGAAAACCCACTCCCATGGCAACCAATGAGTACCTAAGTAAAGAAGATCTCTCAAAAGATGTAGATCAAAAATTATATAGAGGAATGATTGGATCACTACTCTATATTACTGCTAGTAGACCTGATATCATGCATAGTGTCTGCCTCTGTGCAAGATATCAATCTCATCCTAAAGAAACTCACTTAAAAGCTATAAAACGTATCATAAGATATATTAAACACACCTTTGATTATGGCTTATTTTATCCTAAAAATGATTCTTTTGATTTAATATCTTACTGTGATGCTGATTATGCTGGTTGTAAATCAGACCGAAAAAGTACAAGTGGAACTTGTCACTTTTTGGGGCATTCTCTGATTTCCTGGTTTAGTAAAAAGCAAAACACAGTTTCTCTATCAACAACTGAAGCAGAGTATATTTCTGCTGCTTTGGCTTGTTCTCAAGTAATATATATGCAACAAACTTTAAAAGATTTTGGTTTAAATATCTCAAAATCACTAATTTATTGTGATAATACCAGTGCAATAAATTTATCCAAAAATACTACTCAACATGCTCGAACTAAACATATTGATATCAGACATCATTTTCTCAAAGATAATATAAGTAGAGAAGTAATTACTCTCGATTATATCAATTCTAAAAATCAAATTGCTGATATCTTAACAAAACCATTAAATGAATCTACATTTACTAAATTAAGAAGAGAATTAGGTATTTGTTCTATAACTGAAATATAAAATATAAATAACAAGTATAATTAAAAATTAATTCAAAATAAATTAAATAGGCAAAAATTCAAGAACCATGTCGACATCACCCTCTACCCCATGTCGACATATAACGATTTTTAATTTTTGAAATTTTTCCCACCAAAATTCAAATAAGTGGTTATAAATTTCTCCTATTTCTAAATTTTATTCATTCTCTCTGTTCTCTTTCTATTCTATCTTCTGAAATCAATTTATCAATGGCCTCTTCTTCCAAATCAAACATAAAATCAACTTTTTCGTTCCCATCTCCTACTTCTGGTCCATTTCAACAAACAACGCTCGCTTGTGTGACGAAAATGGAGGATTCTCTGAAGGATACACTTCAGTTAATGACTGAAATCCAAGTGATGCAACTTCGAATGGCCAAAGAACAGGAGAGGCAAGGCAAAATCCTTAGGAATTTGCAAAAATTTCTAATGGATAATCATGCTAACCCAATCTTGATTGACGAAGACTTTTCAAGAGACCATGTACAAGAGGCCAGCGAAGAAGAAGATGAAGAAGAAGCAGAAGTAGTCCCCATGGAAGAAGCGCACGCGGAAGACAACGACAAAGTCATTTGCGTTGGCAAAGTATGTTTTGACAAGGACGGAAACTTGGTTGAACAACGTGGAAATTTCTATTTCCATTATCCAAATTGTTCGATTCATAGATCTCCAATTGTCAAAGATACTTAGTAGTTTCTTCTTTTTCGTTTTTCATCGTTTTGTGTATATTTGTCATGTTGTACGAAAATGTAAATATAAACATATATATATATATATTGTGTGTTCTTATATATGATTCCTATATATGTTATATATAAGTATTATATAGGTACTTGGTTAGGAATATTAGTAGTTTAGGACTAAGTTTTAGGTTTACAAGTAAGTATTGATTATGTATGATAACACTATCATCATATACGATATTAGACTAAGAGTTATATAGTTTAGAGTTAGTTTGTTTTTGTTGATGACAAAGGGGGAGAAATATAAAATAGAAGAGTTAGGCATAGATTAAGGGGGAGTTATCAGTTTTAGGGGGAGTTATTAGGATAGAAGTAATATTTTATAAACAAAGGTTGTCATCATCAAAAAGGGGGAGATTGTTAGTCCATGAGTTGATGGTTTTGATGACAACAACCTTAGAATAAGATTATAAAATATAAATACTAACATTATAGTTTAGATATATATGTATATGTAGGATTTAACCATGTAGGTACAAAGAATGAAGACTGTACAGTATAGAGATTCAAGATATCAAGATTGAAGACTCATCAGTATCAAGATTATCAAGAGTTCAAGATTTCAAGATAAGTATTGAGTCTAGAATTATGTTAAAACTTCATAATAGCACTGAAATCTTCACTCCATTTTTCTTTTGGGATGGAACCCATTTCTACCTTTTTAGTGGCTTACAAACCCACGACAAGTAGCTTACAAACCCACGAACATCCTGGTTTTGTACAAATTCTCGAGTCCTGATATGATGAGATATTCTACAGGAAGAAGCTTGCAAAACTACTTCGAAATGATTTTCAAAACTACTTTAGAATGATTTTCAAAACTGCTTTTCAAAATGTTTTAGCCTTAAAAATTATCTTTTCAAATGATTTTCAAAAAGATGTTTTAGCCTTAAAATATTCTTTGTTTTTGTTTTTAAATAAACTCTTGTTTTAAACTTCGTTTGTTTTAAACTATCTTTTAATTATAATATATTTATACTTAGATTTAAATATAAAATTATAGTAAAATTATATATATTATTCTCTATATTTATCTATGTATTTTATCTATAGTCAAGTATATTTATAAAGTTTAAATAGTTTTTAATATAAGATAAAGGTTATTTTCAAAGAAAATCAAATCATCAAAAAATGCTTTGGGATGTCGACATGCCCTAGTACCCCATGTCGACATAGTGACAGTTAGATTCAAAAATTTGAATTTCAAAAGAAGTGTCTATTCGCCATAACCTTTCACGAATGGACATGGCTGTTGTTCTTCTATAAATAGGGGTTAGTTTCAACGAATTTTAATAGAGATTTTCTGGTTTTTCACTTCTCTTCTTCTTCCACATTTTCTTATTCAAAATCCTATCATCACTTTGCCGAAATCAACATTGAATCTAACTAGATCATCTATGGTTTGATTCTCTATCACTATCTCAACAAGATCCCAGTGCTATTCAGAGTTATAGGCTTCTTTGTAATCTATCTAGCGAGAAAAGGTGTTATTGTAGCCTTGGAAATCAATCAAGCGAGAAAAGGTGTGATTGTAGCCTTGGAAATCAATTGGGTGAACTTGTTGCCCCGAAAATCAAGTATCTCTACCCAGAGGATTGTGATTCTGGAGGGTGTACCTCGTAGCCTTGAAACCGAGGGTGTAATTGTACAATTGCTTTTGAAAGGAAATCTGTACTTATTTATGCGGGACTGGATGTAGGGTAACTTCGAACCAGTATAAAATCCGGTGTATTCTTTCCTTTACTGCATTTACTTTATTTCTGCATCTGTGTTTGATTCTGTGATTATATCTGTGTCTGAATATTGCATACATTTTTGTACAAATCAACAATAACTCAAAAAGATTTAGTAATTTCTTATAAACACTATTCACCCACCTCTAGTGTTCATTCTAGCCTTAAGATCCATATTCTGCATTCTTCACAAGCTCAACATGACTGACCCCTGTCGGTCGCAAGAAACCTCGAGAGTCCTTCCGCTACATGTCTCTAGTCTGACGACTCTCCTCTCGCAGTCTAATATCGCACCATAAGTGGATAACCAATCCATCACCAAAATCATCCCATATCCCGAAAATCCCAGTACATAGGCGTCACAATCAAACTCTACGCTTAGTATAAAAATTTTCAAACCCCTACAAATCATGGATAAATGTGTCGATCCTCCTATGGGGTTTGAAACAACTATATGGTCTATAACTAGAGAAACATCTAAGTGCAAACAATCAACCAAGAAACTAGAAATGAAAGAATGTAATGTTCCAGAGTCAAAAAGAGTCCAAATAGGAAAATTTGAAATAGAGATCAAACCTTCTACAGAGGCTTTCCTACCTCGATCTGGTCCACTACTAGAAGGTGCTGCATCCAAAGCCTGTACTTGCGGTGTGGGTACACCTGCTCTCTGTCCTGTCTTCTGAGGACAAGCTCTACTAAGGTTTCCAGGCTGCCCACAGTTGTAACACCTCCCCTTCATCGTGTCCTTCTTACAGTCCTTTGTGAAATGCCCAACCAATCCACAATTATGACATTTTTCGCCCTTCTTGATCTGCTTTCGAGGTCCTCCTCCTTTCTTTTTGTCCTTATCCTCCTTATTCTTCCACCACTGCTTCTTAGAGTTTTCTAATTTAGGAACCTCCTTAACTTCTTCTTTCTTAGCTACATCTGATATAAGAGCCATTTCCACAAGTGACTCATACGTCGCTCCCATAGATAATATGTCAATGCCAACCCTTGGAGGGGCTGGTTCAAACCCTTAGCGAACTAGGTGGCCTTCTTATGCGGTGTATTAATAAGCTCCATTCTGAACCATGACAACTCATTAAACTAATTTATATACTCTTCCACCGAAAGACTCCCTTGCTTCAACTAATGAACTTCTCCCTTCAGCTACCAAGATGCAAGCTGAACTCTTAATCGGTCCTCCAATCCTAACAGCCCAAATATCCGCACCGTATTCCTCAACCAAGATCGTGCCTCCACGAAATCCTCCATGCCAGAAAACGTCCTGCCTCCTAGACCAGCGAAGTCCTTGCATAGCTTAGAAAAATTGGCTGTTGCAGGTGGATTAATGGGATCTCCACCTGCCGGTGCTGTATTGGGCGCTTGCCCTTGCACCTCTGGTGCCGTAGCTTGGAGGTATCTACGGAACTAGTCAGGGACTTGGACACCCTTTGGAAGATTTGGGACATCCATACTATGCAAAGCAAAAGAGAATTTAGGCTCGAAAGAATCGAAAGAAGGTTGAACTAGACTTTGAGGAGATTTTTATAAAAACTCTTTTATACTTAAAACCATTTCTATAATAAGAGTTCCTTTCTGAAAAACATTTTTAGTTTGAAGATATGTTACTTTTGAAAGATACTTTACTTTTAAAACAAGTTTTTAGGAATCCTATAACCTTAGGCTCTGATATCAAGTGAAACACCCCACACCCCTTAGTATACCCAAAAAGGTCACACTAAAAGATGTGGTGCATTATAGGTAAAGCTAAAGCATCATAGAGACTAAGATTCATAAGACAAATAAATAAAAATAGCGGAAACATTTAAATAATAACTTAAAATTTAACTTCATTTCAAATCAAGTCATAAAAACAGAATATGTCTCAAAAACCAAATACTCATATGTTATGAAAAATACATCTCAGTCTCAGAATCAGAGTACATAAATAATAATCATCCCGCTCATAAAGTACCGGTACATCAAAAGAAAACTGAAAAGAAGAAGAAGAATACATGAAGAACATCCAGGATTATATCTCCAAGCGGTCTGAATCTACTGTCCTCGATTCTGCTGGCCTATGGGGGAAAAATGGGGAAATAGAGGAGTAGGTCAAACTATAAGTCTGGTGAGTGAAAGTAACTACTAGTACTTTTAAGCAAGATAAAGATAATAGACTTAGCGACAGTTCTAGTATGAAAGGAAAATACAGAAAAGATAAAACTGGGATAAAATACCGATCTTGTTTGACTGTTTGCTTTGATTATGACTGTTTGCACTTGTCTTAGATTGTTGTGATTAAGCTGAAATCCAAATCCTAATTATACCCGTTGATCGACCTTCTATCTCTGTTATGCCACTGTGAGCTAGTCCAATCCTGTTGGTCCCACAACAAAAGACACTTGTTTAGCGCTTGGAATGCAGTAGCGACTTATCTATCCTAATCAATGTCGCATGCTTGGTCATCGGCTGTGCACGGTAACTGTCGCCCCCTCTTGTGACCTCTTACTTACCCTAATCAACATAAGCATGCCCAGCCTTACCTAATCTGTTGTGAGAACATCAGTCCTAGTCTGAAAGAGTCCTGCCCAGCTTCACCTAAGTGTTTTGTGAGACCATCAGTCCTAGTCTGAAAGGGAATGTTGTTGGTACGGGTCCTAACAAACAAAATCTAGTTGCGCCCCTTGCCCAAATCCTTCGATTTGAGCTTCTATCTATTGACCACTTATTTACCCTATGTCCCAGCCTCACCTAACTATTGTGAGACCATCAGTCCTAGTCTGAAAAGGTCCTGCCCAGCCTCACCTAATCTATTGTGAGACCATCAGTCCTAGTCTGAAAGGGAATGCTGTTGGTACGGGCCCTATTTCTGTTCTTGCTTATTAACTTAGTGTAAGTAATTAAAATAAGCCTCTTCCGTTATTTCTGCTCTATTTGCTTTATAGAAATATGCTGCCAAACTTGTACTCGGAGCATTGTTTTACCCAGAGTTTTACAGTGAAAACACTGTCTGGGTTCAACTTTGAGACATCATAACTTTCTTATATTTTATCCAAATTGCATCATTCTTTTTTTCTTTGAAAGATAAACTTTTCTACTATAAGCATACCAATTTTAAGCTCAATCCGATACCATTTGATCCTCTGTTTCATGCCTAGAAGTTGAACCCAAGATGGTTTCAGGCATGAACATTTTTTTCTTTTTGAACTGTTGCAAACATGGCATGAGTTCATGTTTGAGACAGAATAACTCATTCGTTTCAAATTGAATTTGAGTGATTATTTTTGCAGATAGAAGTAGGAGTGTTGAATTACATTTCTGCAAATTTTCATGACAATCTGGGTTCATTTGCTATATCGAAACTGCTGTCGAACTTGTACTCGCAGCTTGCTGTAATTCAGTGTTTAAAATCTTGTTTTGGTCCAACTTTGAAACGGCGTAGATTCTTCGTTTCAAATCGGATTTGAATGATTCTTTTTGCAGATTGAAGTAGGAATGTTGATCTACATTCCTACAAAATTTCAAGTCATTTTGACACAGTTAACTTGTTCAAACCTGCTGTCGAATATTGAGTCGCAGCTTGTTTTAAACGGATAATACTAATTTCCGTTATTTCGATGTTTTCTTAATATTTCTTTCTGGATTTCATACACAGGTATTATAATGTGTTTTAAAAAATGTTTTTCAAATAAATGGGCTTTTGAAATTATTATTATATATATTTTTTATATAAAAATTATATACACTATAATAAGAGAATTTCAAAGGCAATTTCTAAAGCGATTTCGAAACATTCCTAAAACTCGTTTTCTTCAACTTAATTTCTATATAAAACACACAATTTTGTATAGAACGGGCGAAGAGGGAGGAGAATTAAATGATTAGATAAACGCACGCGTTAACTTAATCTAAGTCTTAAAATAAGTCTTTTTTGTTATCTCTGCTATTTTTGCTTATTAACTTAATTATAAGTTTTAAGATAAGCCTTTTCTGTTCTTTCTGCTTAATTATAACCTAGGTTATAATTTTTACTCTTCTTTTCTATCTTTTTAATTATAACCACTAGTTATAAACATGCTTGCAAATGTCTCAAATTTGCCTATTTCAGTCTATCTTTTTTTATTACGGTTCTTCTTATTTTACATCTAATTTCTGTAAATTTAGTGTTTATTCTATTTTAATCCATATTAGCAAATTCTATTCTTTTTAATTTATTTGCGTAAAATGGAATAAAAAGAAACTAACATTCACATGCTAAATTCTAACGTAAAACAGATGTAAATAAATGAAAATAACAGTATATACTGTAAATAACTGAATAAAATAGCTGAATAAAAATAACTGAATAAAATAGACTGAAAAGAACTTTAAAAACTACTTGTAAATAACTTATATAGAAATTGTCGCAAAATTGCAGAAAAACTACGATTTATTGAGAACCCTATTATTTTAAATTACTTAAAAATCTAAAATAATTACTAAACACTCACCTGTGGTCCTTAGCTCTAGTCCTTGGTCTTCCTTGATCCACTTCTAGAGCGTAGAATATTTTTATCAAAAAGATTTCCTCCTTAGAAATTTTTTCTATTTAGGGTCCAGCTCTAGCAATGAACCCAAATAGGAGAAAATCTGAATGAGAAAAATAGCTAGGTCTAGGGTCTTATTTATAGTGTAGTTTAGGGATCTCAGACCGTTGGATTTGAAAATTATATCTGGTGCAACCACATCATAGGCTCGCTAGGAATCGTCGGATGGAAGCACGAACGCACAAGATTTGAAGAAAATTGCAAAATACGTTTATCGGTATGCATCTGGACGATTCTATGTCCAAAACAAAAGGCGGGTCGACCTAAATACAACAGGGTCGACCCTAAGGTCGACCTAACCCATGTATGAGTCGACCTAGCCCATATATGGGTCGACCTAGGCCTTGTAATATTATTTTTTTCCGTTTTGTTGATTTCTTCTTTCTTGCATATCTTCTTCATACTAACTCGGATTTTGACAAATTATATATGGAAATTGACCAAAAAATTACCATGGACACAATGGTGCAACTCCCGTAGCTCAATCCTAACAATTTCACAAACTTATTTTATTATTTAATTAATTCGTTAATTAATTATTATAGCTTAAATTTTGGATTCTTACAATTATCCTTAGGGCATGCCCCTAACTCTATCACCACTCACTTCATTAGCCCCTTACATCAACTACTGGAGCCACTCCAGCTTACCTAACCGAGCAACCATTCAAACAAGCAGAACCAATCAACAGAGATTGATTCTCACTCTTCCTTTCCTAGATCCGATTCAACTCGAGTTTCTTTAGCAAAGTGTGTGCTTTTCCCTTAAAAATTATATTCCTAGGCATCTCAACATTGCCTACAAATACTATAACATCGGTCAACAATAGATCGATTAAGTCATCGATAAAAATCTACCGAACTTGAAACTCAAATGATTAAATGTACTTGAAGATATTGTATTATAAATAACCTAGGTATAGTGAAATCAATAGTAATTATATCAAATGCACACAGATCTGATGAACCATACAAATTCTTATATCGATTAACATTTCCGTTTGTTTTTCTTCTTATTATACTGTGTTATTCATATATTAATTGATTGCTATCATAATTCTTAAACCAATAACAAACAACCTACTACCAAATCAACGATCCTATAACAACGGAAATAAAAATCCAGAATCATATAACATATTCCATGCTTGTTCTTTGGGCAATTGCTCATTTTGAGACAAACACTATCTTACTTAAGATTTCAAATTTATTCTTTTTGTCTTAAATGTTCCGCATTATACATATGAAAGCGATATATTTCATGCATCCAATATAGACATATTAAGTTTTCATGATATAATCAATTACATATTTTTGTTTATTTTATTGAACCTTTCGTTTTAAAAGTATAAGCCAGTTGGATCGTTATTCTTGTAATTATTTTGAAAATTTTAGATTTGGATTCACGATGTAGATTGATATGTTTTTACTATGATGGGTGTGTATGGGATTTTGTTATTGGAAATTCTAAAATAAGCGTTTTTTTTTAAAAAGACTCTTCAGTTAAGTTGGATTTTTTTTGACCGCCAAAGATGCTGACACAAAATGTTATGTGAAACACACAATAAATGTGGATCCTCGCATGTCATACATTTTCTTCAGGCAAAATTACTATTTTATTATTATTATTTCAAAAAAGTGTAGCAAAGTTCTTTACTAAGAGCATCTCCAACGGTGGAGAATTAAGATTGAATATAAAGCACACATGAAACTACATGGCCCAACAACGTTGATTATACGCATAATCTTCAAAGGCCAATTCAGTATGCTGAATTGGCCCAGGACGCCTATTTAGTAGACTCCCAGCCTTGGGCGCGTATTTGATAGGCGCCCAGCTTCAGAAATCTATTAAATGGGCACCCAAGGTCTAAAGGCTCCGGCTACGTGACTGCTATAGTCCCATTCTTACTCAATAAACAACACACTTTCAACCCTCAAAAATTCATCAAACTCTTTAGTATTTCTTCTTCAACACCACAATAATCTTATATCAAACTAGATCTTCATAATGTCTTCACAATTCGGATAGTTCTCACGTCCTATGAATTCTCAAAATTACATTTTCGAAGATGATAATGAACAATATGGTACTCCACAATACCAGCATTCATCCAACTCACGACGAAGCGACAAATACTACGACTTGTGCAACATTTACTATCATTGTTTCAAAGATTCAATCTGAGGTAATGACCAATCTGGCGATAGGTTCTGGAAGAAAAAAATGAACACCTTCAACATAATGCATCCAGACAATACACGTTCATTGTCAGCGATTCAAGGTCGATTCGAGAAAATAAATTAATGAACTCAATTTTACTAATCATAGATATACAAAAAAAAGAAAGCTAATCCCAGTGGAATGGGGCGAATATCATTTGGTATGTTACTTTATTTTCATTTGTTCTTTGGTATATAATCTTATTTATTTTTTGATTTCCTTTGTTCTCAGAAATGAATGGCGAATAAGGAGTTCTTAAAGTTTTTTGCAAGGGTTCCCAAACTGTTATGAGTTAGTGACAAGTCAACCGAAGTGAAATTCTGATAATGCAAAGAGTTTTAGGGATGTTCAAACAAAGGAGAAGCGGGAGGAAAAAACATCAAAATCATCATACTACTTTAGTCTGGAAGACTCATCGGTAGAGAAATGCCAATTGATGGGGAAAATGAGGTCGATGTGCTTACTTAAAAACCCAATAAACCAATGAGGTCCAAAGCAGCGAAGAAAAAGAGTAAAGCTAGAGTCGGTTTGAATTCTAGGGTGAACACCACCCGTGAAATTACTGAAAGAAGACATTATAAAAGATCCAAGCAAGCACAAGAGAAGATTGACGTAATGCGAAAGTTTGTGAAGATTGAGCAACAAAAATTGGATCTTGAATGTTTGAAAGCGGAAACTGAACATCAAATATATGAACAATCAGTTACGGATAAGAGACAGGAATGGATGAAGTTCAAGCCCAACATTGGATAGAGTGCAAAAGAAAAATAATTATAGCTAAGTTTCCTTATATGTAGTTTAATTTAAGCATATCAAGTTGTATTATCAGCATTGTACTTTGTAATCTTAGAAATTTGTTTTATGTGTTATTAATCAATGTTCTACAATTTTAGAATCCATATAAAAAATACTACAAAAAATGAATAGTTATTAAAGAAAAATAAAACTTAAGTATGAACGTAAAATAAATAGGCATGCAGACATAGTTAATAGACCTACAAGCGAACTAACATTCTTCAAAGAATTTCCAAATATGATTTATTAGATCCTTTTGAAGCCTATTGTGAAGTTGCGCTTCTCGGAATGAAAGCTGACGTTCTATGTGGATGTTGAAAGCTTCTTCGATTAAATGAATGTCGTCTCAGAATATATCTGGAATTTTCTATGCACCATCGTAATCGTAGTGATAATAATCCTTGTCCATATCTCTTTCATTTTCAATGATCATGTTACGCAGAATTATACAAGTAAACATGATTGTGGACATCTTTTCTCGAGACCATAATCAACAAGAATTACTAATCATTGCAAATCTTGATTGAAGGATGTCACAAGCTCTTTCTACGTCTTTTCTATGTCCCTCTTGTATCTTAGTAAACTTTGTTTGCTTCATTGTTATTGGATTTGGACATGTCTTTACAATTATGCTCCATTTTTGATAAATCCCATCTCCAGGATAATAACCGTGTTCGTAGATGTTTTGGCCTAGAGTAAATATCACGGGAGTTACTTTGGAAAGTGCCAGATCATTAAATAAGTATGGCATCTCAATAACATTTAAGTCATTGTTAGATCCAGGCATTCCTGAGAAAGCATATCAAATCCACAATCGTAGAAAGCAACCGTTTTCAAAATAATAGTTTGTTTTTTCTTTACCATTATAGGCTTCATGATATGCTTTGGGGCAGTTTTTCCATTTTCATTGCATACATATGAGACTGTTAATGCCGAGCTTAAAATCGAGACTGGTAATGGCCTCCAATCTCAATTTCAGTCAACATATAGAAATCAGTGGGGGTAATGCCGAGCTTAAAATTGAGACTGGTAATGGCATTATATCTCAATTTCAGTCAACATATAGAAATCAGTGGGGGTAATGCCGAGCTCAAAATGTGAAAATGAAAAGTGTGTGCGGTGGCCCACCACCTCTTAATTAGGGCAGATATGAGAAAACGATCAAATGACCGTGGAGGTCGAATCTATAGGAAAAATGCAAAAGGATTGACCTGCAGCCTATCCACTAGACCCCGAGGGAATATATCGTAGCAGTGTGCTATACACTAAGAGCAACTGCCCCGACAACTGATATACCGATTCTATAAAATAAACAACTGTTCGTGATTAATATACGATCAACGTAACATCGACTAATATACTAGTTATATAGTTGGTCTGTATAATAAACAACATTTCATGATTAAGATACGATTAACGTAACATTCACGTAGTAACAGTTATTTTATATTTAGAATTATATATTGACTGTATTCAGGACGGTCCACATACGTTGTGTGTATCCCGTAGCTCGTGCAAGATCTGTAAATCTTGAATCATCGTCTCGGGCTAAGAGCAACGCGAAGTGGACCGATTTGCTTTTTTCTCTGTTTTTAAACGGTAGCACTTGCGATTTTAAGGACGGATGGGGCATTAACCTGTTTTTTGAATGAAAAAAAATTGAAAGGTTAACCGTTTGGTTTGCTATTTTTAGTTTTGTGTTTTCGTTTAAAGAAAAATTCGCATTTATTATGTATTGTTCAAAAACACACAATTTTGAAAAATGAAACTAACATAGAAAATAGAAAACAAGTTTATTTGATTTTTCGTGTTTTGAGACATAACAAAAGGATGGAAAACAATTCTTCTCCTCCGCTTTCCGTCCATCGTTGCGATGGCTAAGAATTGTAAAACATTTTCCATATTTTCTTGTATTTTGTAGTATATGTTGAAAACACAAAACATTACACTCAGAACGAATCCAAACGGGGCCTTAAGTTACGGGGAGAATGAGCTGGGCGCGGCTTATATGTGCGTCTACGAAATAAGCTCCGATAACTTTGCATTTGCATCTTCAGTATTTGTGGTAAAGCAGCGTTGATGCAGGCCAAGTACTAGGTCGTTACCGACCTAGCAATCTCGTAGGTCGTAACATGTTGATAGGTCGAATCCGACCTAATGCTAACGAGTCAACATTTAGTGAAGAAGGGTGGAAAGTTGAAGTCATAGGTCGCGTCCGACCTAACGAAGCCTATAAGTCGCTCCAACGACTTAGTGAAGATCAACAACAACCTAGTGGAGATACACGAGTCAACGAGAATGAAGTACGACCTACTTTAGGTCGCGAATATATGAGACGACCTATGCTACGTCGCGGAGAGGAGCTACGACCTATGCTAGGTCGTGAAGAAAGGCTGCGACCTAAATTTAAGGCCACTGAAGAGAAGCTCCGACTTATGATAGGTCGCGTAGACGACCTACGACCTAAGGTAGGTCGCAAGGAAGTTAGGTCGCCAATTGCTACAGTAGCTGAAGTTGTTGCCGTTGATTCTTCTGCCGAGTTAATCTCTACCATTGATTTCTTTAAGTAGCTGATTTGAGATGTGCATGTTTTTAAGTCGCTGAAGATTTGTTGCTGTTGATTTTTCTGCCAACTTAATCGGAACCGTTGAAGTCTTAGGTTGTTCTATTTTGTAAGTCGTAAGACGTGGGAAGTTGTTAGGTCGTCAACGACCTAAGGGATGTTTGTATTCTTTTCATGTTTGTTAAGTCGCTAAAGGCTTGTATTGTGTTGTTTGTTTTAGGTCGTTGTGTTGTACTTGTAATATGATAAGTCGCTGTTGTCTTAGGTCGGCGCCGAGTTAAGGTAAGTCGTAGGTCTGAAGCTATAAGTCGGAACCGATTTAGGAGTTGGTAATTTCTGTTGAAAAATTGTAACGCCTATAAATAGGCCGTGTGAGTCATTTGTAAAGGGGGTTGTTGATTTTTGAATAAAATTCTCTTTTGTTAGCTTTGTGCTTTCATTCAAATTGGTAGTTGAGTGTAATCTCCTATCTCCTCTTTCGGTTAATCGAGTGCGCTCGATTCAATGATTGCAGAAGCCGATTCGCGGAATCAAGTGCGCTTGATCAACGCTTGAAGAATTGAAGATCTTTGAACCCGGTATCATGCGCGATCAACGAGTTCGGGATAGCTAGAATTCGGTATCTTCGGATCAACGAATTCGGGCATTTCAGTATTCATCAATCCATCGATTGCTACTTTCACCGATTGAAGATTGTTTTGTTTAATCCACTGCGTCAGTTTTGGTATCAGAGCTTGTTCTAGCCAATCATAGCTAGATCGAGACTTGGAGCCTAATCATTTTGGAGTTTTGAAGTATTGATTTGATCACGGCCGAGAGCCACTAGTTGAAGTGTGTGCATACTTTTGAAGTTTGGAGATTGAATCTTATCTTTTGGGAGAAATTGTTGTTCATCGTGTTCATCGCAAATTGCAACAAAGTGGGAGTTTTCGATCCATTTCATTTTGGATCAAAGTTCGAAAGGTGTTTGAATTTTGAAGTGTTGAAGAATTTTGTGAAGTTTTCAAGTATGCCACCGAGAAGAGCTAATCGTCACCAAAACGTGGAAGCTTTGTATCGAAGAGAAGAAGCTGATGAGATGGAACAAAGAATCGATGAAAACTTTAGTGAAAAGCTTAACGAAGGAATTGGTCGATTAGAGAAGATGATGTTAGAGATGAATCAAAATCGGAGAAGGGTATCACCTAAATCTAACCATGGGGGAAGTAGAGTCTCGCCACATTCCAATCGAGATAGAAGTGTTGATGATGATCAAAGGCATGGGAGGAACGTGAATGAATGTGAACGGAGGAATGTAGATAGAAGGGATGATGGTAGTAGACATGAAGGTAGTAGAGATGTGGGTGGATGAGATAGACAACGATATACATCTGATTTTGAAGAGGAGTATGATGGTGGTAGTGTTCGAGGACAAGGACGAGGACAAGGAAGAAATCACTCTGAGTATGATCACAAATGGGAGTCGGGGATGAAGACTGAAATTCCTGAATTCAAAGATGGTATGCAAGCAGAGGAGTTTCTAGATTGGGTAGCTAATGTTGAAGAGATTTTTGACTTCAAGGAAGTTCCAGAGCATCGTAGAGTGAAGTTGGTTGCTACAAGGTTGAGGGGTAGAGCTTTGGCATGGTGGCAGCAAACCAAACTTACACGTGAACGAATGGGAAAGTCAAAAGTTGAATCTTGGGAGAAGATGAAGAAATTGATGAAAGCAATGTTCTTACCTTACAATTATCAATCTTTGATGTATCAACGTTTGAAGAACTTGAGACAAGGGACGAAATCTGTGAATGACTATGCTAACGAATTTTATCAACTGATTGCCAGGAATGATATTATGGAGACAGAAGAACAATTGACAACCAGATTTGTTGGGAGGTTGCGAATGCAGATTCAGGATATGGTTAACATGTTTGATCCTAGATCTGTAGCGGAAGCACATCAGAAAGCGTTGGCTTGGGAGAAGCAGGGTAGACGAGGAGGAGGTGTGTTTACTAATTCCAACAATCAAGTGAAGGGTGTTAGTGGGAGTTCTAATGTTTCCAAACCTATCAGTAGACCAGTGGTGAAGGAGGCTGAGAAGGCGAAAGTCAATAATGGTTTCAAATGTTATAATTGCCAAGAAATGGGCCACAAAAGTAGCGAATGTCCGAAGCCGAAGAAGAGAGCTATGATAGCGGAGGTTGAGGATGAGGATGAAGAAGCTGAATGTTCCAATTCACCACCTGATGAGGAGGAAGAAGAAGTGACGGGAGACGAAGGTTATAATCTAATGATGAAGAGGTCCTGTTTAACACCAAAGCAAGATGAGGATTGTAGTTGGTTGAGGAGCAATAATTTTCAATCGACATGTACTATTTTGGAGAAAGTTTGCAAATTTGTTATTGATGCTGGAAGTTGTGACAATATAATTTCTTCAGAAGCTGTGAGGAAGTTGGCATTGAAGACTGAGAAACATCCGAAACCATACAAGCTGGCTTGGTTGAGGAAAGGCGGGGAGGTGAAGGTTGGACGAAGGGCGCGTGTGAAGTTTTCAATTGGAAAGAAATACAAGGATGAAATCTGGTGCGATGTGGTAGATATGGATGTCTGTCATTTGTTGCTGGGGAGACCGTGGCAGTATGATAGGGCGGTGCAACATGATGGGCGTACCAACAGTTACAGTTTCATGTTTGAAGGCACAAAGATTACTCTAGTTCCAAAGAAGCGACAACAGGAGGAAAACAAGTTGGAGGAGATTGAAGAGCTCAAAACTTTGTTATCTTTGAAGGAGTTTGTTAAGGAGGTTGAAGAAGAGTCGGAAGTATTCTTGTTAATTGGGCGTGAGAGCAGTGAAGAAGTTGAAATTCCAGAAGAAGTTAAACCAGTTTTGAAAGAATTTGACGATGTATTTCCAGAGGAGTTACCAACGGAGTTGCCACCATTGAGGGATATACAACATCATATAGATCTTGTTCTAGGGGCTGTGTTGCCACACAGACCACATTATCGAATGAGTTCGAAGGAACATGAAGAGTTGCGGAGGTAGGTAGAAGAATTGCTTGAACAGGGGCGTGTGCAGGAGAGTTTAAGTCCTTGTGCTGTACCGGCTTTATTGGTACCAAAAAAGGATGGAACGTGGAGGATGTGCACAGACAGTCGAGCATTGAATAAGATCACAGTCAGATACAGATTTCCGATGCCGAGGCTTGATGATTTATTGGATCAGATCAGTGGGTCCGTAATCTTTTCTAAGATTGACTTGAAGAGCGGTTATCATCAGATTCACATTAGACCAGGGGACGAATGGAAGACAGCATTCAAGACGAGGGAAGGCTTGTATGAATGGCTGGTAATGTCGTTTGGTCTATCAAATGCACCAAGTACATTCATGAGGGTGATGAACCAGATTTTTAGGCCATACATTGGGAAATTCGTTGTGGTTTAATTTGATGATATTCTAATCTACAGTGCTAGTACAGAAGAGCATGTTCAACATCTGAAGAAAGTGCTAATTATTCTTCGTGAAGAACAATTCTATGTTGTTACAAAGAAGTGTGTTTTTATGGCAAATAGTGTTTTATTTTTGGGATATGTTGTGTCGGAAGAAGGAATACAGATTGACCAAAGTAAAATCGAAGCTATCAGAGATTGGCCGCAGCCCAAGACGATAACGGAAGTTCGTAGTTTTCACGGGTTGGCTTCATTTTATCGGAGGTTCATTCCACACTTTAGTAGTGTGATGGCACCTGTTACTGATTGCATGAAGGGTAAACAGTTTGCATGGACGGAGGAAGTCGGGGTTGCTTTTGAGCGAATCAAAGAACTCTTGACGTCTGCACCAATTCTAATATTACCAGATTTTCAGTTAGTGTTTGAACTACATACTAATGCATCTAAGGTTGGAATTGGAGGAGTATTGAGTCAGAGGGGACGTCTGATTGCATACTTTAGCGAGAAGTTATCAGGAGCAAAGATGAGATACAGTACATATGATGTTGAATTTTATGTTGTTGTGCAATCTATTAAACACTGGAGACACTATCTATTTCAGAAGGAGTTTGTTCTTTACACTGATCATGAGGCGTTGAAGCATTTACAAGGGCAAGACAAGATTTCAGCGAGACATGCATCGTGGATTGCATATCTGCAACAATTTACTTTTGTTGTTAAACACAAGTCAGGGGTGACGAATCGTGTGGCTGATGCTTTAAGTAGGAGGAATCATTTGTTGACTACACTAAAGGTTGAAGTGACGGGGTTTGAAATGTTACCAGAATTATTTGACAATGATCCTTACTTTGCAAAGTTTGTTGATAAAGTCAAGGATGGGGAGACGGATGAGTTTATAATGATAGATGGTTTTCTGTTCAAAGGAAATCGATTGTGCATACCGGAGGGTAGTTTGAGAATGAAGATCGTAAAAGAGCTACATGAAGAAGGACATGTGGGTAGAGACCGTACATTACAGTTGATTTCACAATCTTACTTTTGGCCATCGATGAGGAAAGAGGTGGAGAGGTTTGTGGAGCGATGTCATATCTGTCAGATTTCGAAAGGAACTGCAACTAATGCTGTGTTATATATGCCGTTACCTGTACCAATTAAACCATGGGTTGATGTGAGTATGGACTTTGTGTTGGGATTACCGAGGACACGGCGTGGTAACGATTCCATTTATGTGGTGGTTGATCGATTTTCGAAAATGGCATATTTTATTGCTTGTAAGAAGACGGTGGATGCTGTTCATGTTGCTCAATTGTTTTTCAAGGAGATCTATCGACTTCATGGATTGCCAGAATCTATTGTGTCGGATAGAGATACTCGATTTCTGAGTCACTTTTGGTTGAGTTTGTGGAAAATGGTGGGAACGAAGCTGAAGTTTAGTAGTGTTTATCATCCGCAAATGGATGGACAGACCGAGGTTGTGAACAGATCATTGGGAAATTTGTCGAGGTGTCTTGTTCAAGACAATCTGAAGAGTTGGGATGTGAAGTTATGCCAAGCAGAGTTTGCCCATAATCATGCTGTAAATCGAAGTACTGGGTTCAGTCCATTTCAGATAGTATATTCAAGCTTACCGAAGGGACCGTTGGATTTAACGGTAGTGCCACAATCAAAGAAGACAGTTAAGAAAGCTGCTGATTTTGTTGTTGGATTAGCGGAATGTCATAAAATCGTTCAGGAACGATTGGAGAAAGCAAATGAGAAGTATAAACAATCTGCAGATTTGAAACGAAGAAATGTTGAGTTTAATGAAGGAGATATGGTTTATGCAGTGTTAACAAAAGATCGTTTTCCAGTAGGCGCTTATAACAAGTTGAAAGCCAGGAAATTTGGTCCGGTGGAAGTTGTGAAACGAATCAATGAAAATGCTTATAAATTGAAGCTGCCAGATGATGTGTATACGTCTGACGTGTTCAATGTTAAACATCTCGTACCATATCATGGGGATAAACGAGCTGAGGTGGCAGAATTTACAAATTCGAGGACGAATTTCTCTCAACCAGGGGAGGATGATGCAGGCCAAGTATTAGGTCGTTACCGACCTAGCAATCTCGTAGGTCGTAACATGTTGATAGGTCGAATCCGACCTAATGCTAACGAGTCAACATTTAGTGAAGAAGGGTGGAAAGTTGAAGTCATAGGTCGCGTCCGACCTAACGAAGCCTATAAGTCGCTCCAACGACTTAGTGAAGATCAACAACAACCTAGTGGAGATACACGAGTCAACGAGAATGAAGTACGACCTACTTTAGGTCGGGAATATATGAGACGACCTATGCTACGTCGCGGAGAGGAGCTACGACCTATGCTAGGTCGTGAAGAAAGGCTGCGACCTAAATTTAAGGCCACTGAAGAGAAGCTCCGACTTATGATAGGTCGCGTAGACGACCTACGACCTAAGGTAGGTCGCAAGGAAGTTAGGTCGCCAATTGCTACAGTAGCTGAAGTTGTTGCCGTTGATTCTTCTGCCGAGTTAATCTCTACCATTGATTTCTTTAAGTAGCTGATCTGAGATGTGCATGTTTTTAAGTCGCTGAAGATTTGTTGCCGTTGATTTTTCTGCCAACTTAATCGGAACCGTTGAAGTCTTAGGTCGTTCTGTTTTGTAAGTCGTAAGACGTGGGAAGTTGTTAGGTCGTCAACGACCTAAGGGATGTTTGTACTCTTTTCATGTTTGTTAAGTCGCTGAAGGCTTGTATTGTGTTGTTTGTTTTAGGTCGTTGTGTTGTACTTGTAATATGATAAGTCGCTGTTGTCTTAGGTCGGCGCCGAGTTAAGGTAAGTCGTAGGTCTGAAGCTATAAGTCGGAACCGACTTAGGAGTTGGTAATTTCTGTTGAAAAATTGTAACGCCTATAAATAGGCCGTGTGAGTCATTTGTAAAGGGGGTTGTTGATTTTTGAATAAAATTTTCTTTTGTTAGCTTTGTGCTTTCATTCAAATTGGTAGTTGAGTGTAATCTCCTATCTCCTCTTTCGGTTAATCGAGTACGCTCGATTCAACGATTGCAGAAGCCGATTCGCAGAATCAAGTGCGCTTGATCAACGCTTGAAGAATTGAAGATCTTTGAACCCGGTATCGTGCGCGATCAACGAGTTCGGGATAGCTAGAATTCGGTATCTTCGGATCAACGAATTCGGACATTTCAGTATTCATCAATTCATCGATTACTACTTTCACCGATTCAAGATTGTTTTGTTTAATTTAATCCGTTGCGTCAAGCGTGAACAAGGAAAATAACAGAAATGGGGATAGGCAAATATTATTGCGATTACTGCGATAAAGAATTCCAAGACACAACCAACGCTCGCAAACGTCATCTTTCCGGCGTCTATCACCAACGTGCTCGTGCCCAATGGTACGCTTCTTTAAACGGTACTTTTCACCCTGTTTGGCATTTTAACAAACATATCGCGCTCATATGTAAACTCAGGATAATTAGATTAATCGAGGATTATGCGGTATTTTCGTAATATCAGATCCATATGGCGGAGGACCTTTGATTAAACCTGATGGATCTGTAGCTAAAGGAGTTTGTACTCATTTTCTTCGGACGGTATTTTTATAAATTTTTTTTTTTTGATGATCTTTGCTTTGTTCATCGTTTACCTGGACTAGTTTTCACATCTTGTGTTTGTGTTATGCTGGCCACGTAGAACACGATCATCGTCTTGCCAAATGTATTTTCAAGTGTTGTTATGTACCTTCCTCTGGTTGGCTGATGAATTCATGGATAAATTGGCATGATTTTTGACATTCAGTGCACCGTACTTGAGGCTGGGTTGATGTTGTCAACCTTTTAAGTGTCTGGGCTTGGTTAATCTCTTACTATATATTATATTACTCCTAGGATTTATTTGTAAATTGTAATAATATAAAATATGAATGGTTCCGAAAACTATTTGTGGCTTATCAATGAGTTGTGCTAAATAGCCTGCGTTACAAACTCCATTTTACCCAGCTGAGTCGTTCGGCAGTATACTGCCAAATGCAGTTGAAAATTTTCGGCAGTATACTGCCAAACACATTGTATTTCTTTTCCCCTTTTTACCCAACTTCGATCGGCAGTGTACGGCCGATCAAAATTGGGTAAAATAGAGTTTGTACCGTTGTGTATCTAGCATGACTCTTATTAAAAAGACTTACTTTTATTAAGAATAACTTTTTATAACTTTCTTTTTTTCCTCTGTATTTTTCATAAAAACCTCAAACCCTTACGACAAAATTTACAAGGAAACTTTGTTTCTTTAGAGTGTTCTCCCCTTTTGCTCATTTGGGTGTACCTTTAATAGACCCCTAAAATTATATAAGGTATAAAGCTTACAATGTTTTATGCTCTATTGCACACATGTCTTATGATCTACTGCAGTTCCAATGCCGAGGACATAATCAAGTAAAAACCAATAACAATAATATCTTAACAACTTTGTTTCATATTTATTTTTTCACAATTGTAATACACTTTGTTCTATTATAGCAATATGAAAGTTATTATTCAGGATATGCACACACTGGGCATTAATCTTGTCAAAGTTATCATTTAAGTTGAGCATTTTTATGTAAAAACCCTCATCAAGTACAAGATGGAGCTAGTTTGGTCAAGTTGTTGACATCTATGCCTGAATCCTTGCGAGCTAATACATTAAACGATGATGGTTTTTCACTGGACTGCAATTCGTCACGAGAGTAGAGACTGAAAAGAAAACAAACCGGATAGTCATTATAAACATTAGTTTATCGTTAAGCTGATTTGAATATTAAATATTGGGGCCAAAGTTTTTGATTATCTTGTCTCATGATTCTTTTTAATTTGTTGTGTCAATGAGAGACATTCATACACATACACACACACATTACATACACAACTACACATATACTACACAAGTCAACTCGATCATCACTATCAAACTATATCAAGGCATGGTTTGAGTTTTTGTTTTTCAAAAGACTTTGTTGTTGTTTGAGTAGATAAATTACTTATTGATATATCATATATATAGCATGTAATTTGCTACACGTGTCTAGTTATTTTAGGCATGTTACATTTACTGTCTGCCTCCATAAAGGATCCAACATTTTCATTGGTTTGATGATTGAACACGACTTCATTCCTCTAATAAAATACATGGGTATTTTCATGATATCTCTCTTATTATTAGAAGCACGAACTATTACTTATCCAAACGGTATATTTGTAACCGCTTATGGTCTTTGAAGTATATTTTGTCAATCAGTGTATACTTAACATTGTCAGCGCGTACTCTTTGCACATGCTACGATCGCACTTTAGGTCGACAGTATGTTTTTGTATTGCCTTGCAGATATGTTTCGGTATCATTGGTAATGCAGTGTCCTTGCAAACTATAAATAATGTATTAACTAAAACCATCTGTATATATTACAGGAAAAATCAAGGGGTTGGATTTTATTACTAAAAATTATTGGTGTCCGATGTTCAGTTTTTAAATGGCTGTTACAATCACTTTGTTATCTGTTATTAATTATTGATTGTGAATTTGTTTTAGAAGCTTCTTTATCTTTGCAGGGAACATGCAAGTTTGGAAATTCATGTATATATTTTCATCCTGTTCAAAATGTTGTAGATTCTTCTCAAATTACACCAGGCAAGCATTTTTATTTTGTTTTCATACTAAGTTTGTGTACTTATCATTTTTTTCCTTTGACATGATGTGTACAAATGCTGGTCAAATTTGACTAGTCAGCGCTCACTTCGATTTTTATGTTCAACACTTCAGCCCATTGGTTACTTTCGAATATTTGGTTTCTTGCAAAAATATAAGTAATAATTGTTTTTCACTTCACATGGATGATACAACATGAAAAATGTTTCATCTTTCATCCACACACATCTTTGTGAAATTGTACTCGAAATCTTTTGCTTTGTAGAATGTAGTAATATTTTATCCATAAAATAATGATTTATGCAATATTTTGAAAACATCAAATTAATATCAATATGTTTATTGATAGATTATACAAAACTATGGTAGGACAAAAGATGTAAATATTCTCCTTTTAACACTTTAGAATATTGTGTTATTCCTGTGGCTTCCGAGGATATTCATGTTTGGGATATACCTGCCCTAACTGAAATCCTTGGAGATGATTTTATCCTACAGTTCGATGGAGGAACCTTAAGGCACCTTGGGGAATGCATCTGGTGTGGTAGCCAATCGAGTAGCTTTAGAAGCATGTGGATATTTTGATAATGATGCGACATAAAGGATTTGCATGTGTGTGTGAGTATGTGGGTGTGGAAGATCTAACGACATCTCTCTTTTGGAGTACTCCTCCGGCATTCTTATCATATTTTGTTGTACTATTTCAAATGCTACAAAAATTTATGGATATTTGATATATACTTTAAGAATATTTTCTCCACAAAAAAGAATGATATTTTTAAATTATAGCCTCTTCAAATTATGAGTCATTCTTCGACGTCGGCACATTTATTTTAACTGTTAATTCCAAATATCACATTTTAGTCTGCAAGATATATTCAAAAGTGCTTAAATTTTGTGGAGGTGATCTTGATTATGATATGGATACGAGGAAGGTTTCGATGACACCCTTTTAGCATTCTTATCATATTTAGAGTTATACGATTTTAAATGCTATGGAATTTTGTGGATATGTCATATCATACTTAAGACCATCTATAAAATTTGAACACATTTAAATTTACATATATAATCTAGGGTGTTATTGAAATCTGAGATGTATATAAATTTGTTTGCAGAATGATGATATTTGACTATTTTAACCGATATTTCCAAAATATATATTGTTTGGAGTCCGACATATGATGCATCATCAATACTATCCAACAATAACTATTTATCTCTTGGAAAGCTTTATTCTTTATGTTCGATTGTAAAGAGGAAAGCGACCAAATTTTAGAACATGCCTGAAGAATCTATCACTAGTTAGAACTATAAATTCACTTATGGTTTTGTACTACAGGTTCAAATTTTGTTGCACCAGGTAATCATGGAGGAGATCACTTTGCAAGTGGCTCATCTCTATCGGGTAAATTTATACTGCCTTGTCGTATGCACTACCTTTTGAATGGAGATGGTACATGAATATGATATGGATTTATATCCTAAATTGCTATAGACACTGATTTTTAACCTTTCCAAATATTATAACAGAATCGGTATTAGAAGCTAATTAGTTTAACATGGCAGTGTTGTCGTTCAACCTAGTTGTTTTACCTGTCTTAATGCATTAGTGTATTATTGAATACTGTCAATATTTGATGATTTAAGAACCTGGCATCATTGTTTACTTGTTAATTAAATTATCAATGGCTTTGCTTCATATTTGAATAAAAAGTGTGCATTTATGCACTGCAGGCGCGTGTACAGTCAAAGTATATCTAATGGCAAATGCACTAAAAAGTAGCCGATGATGGCAGATATTGAAGTCTCTAAACATATACTAATATTATGCACCCACATAGATGTGTGGGGCTCCTTTAGGTTGCATGTAAACATACACAGCACGTATGCTAATATACTTGGAGCAAACACAAAGACAGCAAAATCATAGCACTTACCTACAACATGCAAAACCTTAACATCTATGCAAATCTGATGAACAAATTACCATTATATTGTATACCAATATTTCAATGCTAGCGATAGTTATTGCATGATTGCATAGCTTGTGATTAATTTTACTATTATTTTTGTCACAGGTAATCAACCCGGAGTATCATGGGGAAATTTGCCTCCGTCTCTTAGACCTCCTCCAGAAGGCGGTTATCCACCACTTCCCTTTGTCGACTGGGGTTGATTTTTCTACTTTTTCATGCAAGTTTGTAAAAATAGTGGAATAGTGCAAGATGCTTTTGACCTTCTGTTTACATTTTTAACATAAAAATATCCTGTGTTCTTTAGTTTATTCTTAATGTTGAACACCTCTTCCTTTTATTTCCTTCACTACAAAACATGCTTCATTTTGCGACGGCAAAATGGCATCGGCGTTTGTCGCCAGCCATCGCTATTAGCCGTCGCTATTTAGCTCGTCGCCAACAAACAAAGCGACGGCTTCTTTGCCATTTTAGCGACGGTTGGTGACGGTTAGGTGGACACGTGGCAACATCTTGGAAGTTGAAGGGCTGTCGCAAACCGACACCTGTCGTCGCTAATCTGAAACCAAATGGCCGTCGCTAACATGAGAACAGCGGGCCGTCGCTAACATAAGAACTTTTTTCTGCAATTACCTTCATAGTCTTATCCTTCGGCCATTCAAACCCACAAATCTCCATCCACCTCATTTACAATACATATATACTCAGTTTCATAACTACTACCAATGCAAGAATCGTATAATCTCATACATATTCACATAATCAAATATATTAAGCAAATATCAATATTTACACAACCATTTCATCAATCAACACCAATATCTCATCATACCACAAAACCATACCTACAAACAAGTTCATCAAATCACAACCAACTCATGTAAATCAAGCAAAACATCCACCAATCCATCAAACAACCCAACCAACAAACAAGTATCAAATCCATAAATGTACAAACTTATGTCACATATGTATGAAACAAAATGCTCAAAATCCATCAGAAACACAGCCATACCTACTCATCATCCTCATCGTCGTCGTCGTCCCTCGGCATTGTCCCATGCTCAGCTAAGTATGGCGCAATATGCTCATCTAGCTGCTGTGCCAATGCCCCATTCTTTCGCCAGTCATTGATCTCCGCTAGCTGTTGTTTCAATTGAGCTATCTCCTCTTCAGCCTGAGATCTCCTGTAAGACGACTGAATTGTCATGGCCTGTAAATTATTGATAGCGGGTTATAATTTATGCTCAATATTAAATATTGCTTATATATTAGTTACTAAAACATTTTACCTCCTGATTTCCGAAACCGTAGAGCCTATTTCGCGAAGGAGGCTCAATCAAAGCATCCCATACACTGTTTGACTCCTCTAAGGTCAAGTGACGGCCAGTGGATTGCGCCACTCGAGCATGCTCTGTGTCATATCTTGCCTGCGATCACGAACAAAATTTTGCCACAATAAATATATAATTTAGAAGTTTGAAGTAAAAAAAATTAAGCATGTTTACCATTATTGATTCAGATTTATCATCTGTCCAGGTATATGACACATTGCCTTCCTCATCTCTCTGCTCGACATCGTGCGTCATTGTGAAGACCTCATGTAGGCTCACGATTTAGCTTAGGAAGCTGTTACAAATATGATTAATGAACAATGTTAACGAACAATGTTACAAATATAATTAAATAATGTTATATCTGTTTACAAACGCAATAGCTAAACTTACCAACTCCGTGCGATGTTGCTGAAATGATTTAGATCCACCATGGTGCAAAGCAGGATTTTTATTTCTGTTTGCACGGTTTTGTGCTGATAGTTCCTATAAATTTAAAGATATGTTTAACTAATTTAATGCAACTAATATACAAAATTTAAACAAATTTTAATAACAATATAAAATTAAATAACTTACTTTCATTTCGGGGGTTTCCTACAGCTGGAGAAATTCGGCCCATATCGACGCTCATCCATGACGGTTTCTTTCTCGCGTTATTTTCTTGGGAGAGCGTGTCCCTATAATTTTTCCGCATCCTCTGGTTCCAGTGATTTGCAAATACGTCCATATCCTGCGGATCAACACGGATGGCGGCCTGTATATTGAAATTAATTAGAATTATGTACATTATATTATTTTCCAACTGAATTATAAATTTATACTTACCATCAAGTCGGTCCATATTGCGTTCTTAACATGGTTTGGGATGTCATCACAATGAGGCGAGCATCCAGACATCCTATTCATATAGGCCTTCCTGGATACCTGTAGGATGTAGTCCGAAGGCTCAACTTCAAAACCCCACTATAAATTTTAATGTAGGAATTTAATTAGTATAATTTTAAATATTAAAACAAACAATAAATTTGATACTTACCCCGCGCTCTTAGGAACAACCTCTGCCAATGGACATAAATCTGGCGCTGTGCCGCTGGCACCAACACCAGGAGAAGGAGAAGGAGAAGGAGAAGGCTGCGAAGGATGAGATCTGCTCCCTTTTCTCCTAAAAGGCATATCTGCTACAAACAAATCATTTCATATAGTGATAAATATATCATTTCATAGAATTCAAAAAACAGAACAATACATAGCTCACAATATAGTTATCAATATTAACATATAACATTGACAACTCAGAATATACAATATACAACAACTGATATATAGCTCACAACATAGTCATCATTGCTAACATATAACATCGAAAACTTAGAATACACAATACACAACAACCGATCATAGCTTACAACATAGTCATCATTTAGAATTATCACTCTTCGTCGTTTTCTGATTCAGACTCGACCTCGTACTGTACATCGTTTTCTTCCGTGCTCTCAAAGACTTCTATTAATTCATTCGATTCATCATTCGACAACCCTACATCAATATCACCAGTTATTACTATTTCATCATTGGGCTCAAGATCCGCTTGATACGCTGCTTCGTCTGGAATATTAATTCCATCAAATGTAAATCTTGTCTTTGTTTTAAAAACAGCCGACCAATTTGCTTTATCTCTTTTTAAGGATGGATATGGAGCAAAATAAACTTGTAATAATTACTTGGTTAGTACGAATACATTTTTTCATTGTGCATCACGTCAATATTATATCAGAGTAAGAGATCTTTTCAATATGGTAACTCCTAAAGTATACTTTGTTTGCACCAATTATGAATGTCCAATTTACTTGGAATTGCAGTCTGCACTCCTGTTTCATGTATTTTCGGATGGTCCTTCATAATCTCATATATTTCTTCGCTTGACCAAACCTTTAGTGGTTGCATATTCTCTTCTCTATTAGCTTTAAAGTTTTTTTAATGTACTTTTGGCACATGTCCTTATTAAGGTTCAAAATACATGAAAAGTCCACTAAACTTCAGTGTAAATTAGGTCCCTGTTTTTTATTCACAATTATTGCAGAGCATGATGCAACTTTTCATAAAAGTTGCTGACATTTCCGCAACTTTTCTGTACACTATGAACATAGTGTATGAAAGTTGCTGAAATATCAGCACTTATTTATAAAAGTTGCTGACATTTCAGCAACATTTATGTACACTGTGAACACAGTATATGAAAGTTGCTGAAATATCAGCACTTATTTATAAAAGTTGCTGACATTTCAGCAACATTTATGTACACTGTGAACACAATGTATGAAAGTTGCTGAAATATCAGCACTTATTTATAAAAGTTGCTGACATTTCAGCAACATTTATGTACATTGTGAACACAGTGTATGAAAGTTGCTGAAATATCAACACTTATTTATAAAAGTTGCTGACATTTCAGCAATAATTTTTCTTTGTTTCTTGAAAATAGGGACCAGATTTACAATGAAACTTTGACAGGGAAAGTTGCTGAAATATCAGCACTTATTTATAAAAGTTGCTGACATTTCAGCAATAATTTTTCTTTGTTTCTAGAAAATAGGGACCGGATTTACAATGAAACTTTGACAGGGACCCGCTTTACAATATGAAAGTATGATAGGGATGCCTCACCAATTTCCACTTTTTTTTATCTCTTCTAAAAGTATGATTGGGATGAAGAAAACACCGATGACAATCAAACCATAAAATTTTCTTAACATACCGTAAAGAAAATGCTCGTGTTTCTTCCATGCAATAAAGACAAGCTAGACGACCGGCTGTACTCCAACCTGAAAGCATCCCATATGCATGGAAATCACTAATAGTCCATAACAAAGAAGTGAACATACAAAGGTTCTTTTTCCCCGAAATGTCGTATGTTTCAACTCTTTCATGCCATAGTGTTTTCAACTCCTCTATCAATGGTTGTAAATAAACATCGATTCCTTGTGTTGGATCATCAGGGCCAGAGACGACAGCAGTCAAAAACATATATGGAGTTTTCATACACATCCGTGGAGGTAAATTATACGGTAACGATAATATGCCAAGATGAATATTTACTACCAAACTGAGAGAATGGTGAAAATCCATCCGTACATAAACCAAGTCTCACGCTACGACTCTCTGCAGCAAACGCAGGGTATGTTTTATCGAAATGTTTTCATGCTTCTCCATCAGATGAATGTGTCAAAGTTCCCTATTCTTGTGTTCTCACACCGTGTCATCGCATATGACATGTCGTAGCTGAAGACGCATATAACCTTTGAAGTCTAGGAGTGATGGGTAAATAATGCATTATCTTGTACGGAACTTCCTTTCCTTTCTTTTTTCTGGGTTTGTATCTTTCCTCATTGCATATTTTTCAGTTTCTAAGGTTAATGTCATCTTTCCAATAAAATATACAACCTTACATACATGTATCTATCTTTTGGTACGGCAGACCGAAAGCCGACATAAGTGTTTTCACTCTATAATGACTATCACACATTAGATTATTAGATGACATATGTCATTTTGCAGCTTGTACAACTGTTGTAAATCCAGCTTCTGTAAAGTTGAATTTTGATTTCATAGTCACGTATTCAGCGGTTACTGATAATTCGGTTCCACTTTTACAATCATCCCACAATGGCCTCTTAGCAGCATCCAGTAAATCATAAAAAAATTTCGCTCCCACATTCGATTCTTCTTCGATGTTTACGTCTTGATCGTCAACTTGGACGGTAGGGAACATCGATCGTGCTGCATCTTCCACCATATCTTCTTGTAACGACCTGGAATTTTGGTCGTTTGATCTTGAACGTTTAATTAATTTTAAGTGTTGAATTTGAAATATTAATTGATTTCGAATATGGAAACTTTGGTTGAATTAGTGAAATGGTTTAAAATTTCAAATATAGCGATTTAATGGAAATTGGTAAATAGTAGATTGAATATTTGGAACTGGGATAATATGTGAATTTGAAGTAAATGTACATGGAAATGATTCCTAAAATTGATTTAAATTCTATTTGGATTAGATTTGAGTTAGTAAGTTTTTTAAAGGGAAATTTCAAGCAATTTTGTCGATTTTGGAAATCGCTCGATTTAATCGACGCGTTAAAATAGCCTTCCAGGGCACAGTCTTGGAATTCGACGAAACTAGTTCCATTAGATCCGTAATAGTTTATTATTATCGGATTTCAAATTTCTTAGCGTTTGGAGTTACCGTTTGGTCGTACGGGATAGAAACGCTATGAATTAAATATCGAAAATCTAATATTTTAATTCGATTTAAAAAGCTATCTTCCACATACGATCGAACTAGGCCTCGAAATATGTTCCATTGTGTTCGAAATAGGGGTAAAACATTATAAACGCCAGGCGGCACGCCTCGTTTGGAGTTCGTCCGGAAAAGCATATAAATAGTGAAAATAATATTAAAATAATATGTATATGCCTGTGCAGTTAAAGCGCTCGGTGGATTCAATGCGGTAGGGGTGCAAAAAGTCATAGCGGGGATGTAGCGAAGATATAGCGGGATATATCGGATTACTCTAAAATAGCATATAAATCCCATACTTGTTGTTTTTACAAATATATAGATAGTAATTATATGAAAAATCAACATTCAATTGAATTATAATTAATACAAAAATAATTTTAAATAAAAATATGTGCAAATGTATTGTAAATGAACGTAAAAATGTTATATAACTTAATTTAATTTAGTAGAATATTAGAGTATTATCATTTCTAAACATATATAAAAAATTCAATGAAATTAATTAATTTCATAATTTTTATAGCGTATAAATATCATTTTTCAATCCAATTTTTTTATAAGATATAGAAGAAATAGCGGAATATAGCGGAAATAACGGGATATAGCGGAAATAGCGGGGATTAAAGCGGAAAGGCTATATGTTGGGGATATATGGAAAAATCTTAGCGGTAGGAATCCGCTATAAGATATATCGGAGTTATAGCGGGGCATTAACTGCACAGGTATATGCGTATATATACGCGCGCGAACAGTAAACCCCATTGTCTAAAACCCTAGCCGCCAGTTCTTATTCCATAGCCGAAAACATCCCATTATTTCACTCGCTTCCTCCTCATCCAAGCCGTTTTTAGCCAAAACTTCCTAAACGGATATTTTAGAGCTCATTGAGACGAGTTCATCCAACAGTGGATCTTAGCTATCGTCGTCGATCAGAAGAGAATTTTGGCCGTGTTCGTGGCATTTTGTGCCGCCGTTCGTGGCATTTTGTGCATCGCTGGAGCGACCGAGCTCATCGCCGTCGAGACCATGGGGGCGCTGGAGTGTGGGCTTTGAATGGCGGTGGTTGATCGTTCCCTAGATGTTCGAGGAGGCGGCGACAATCAAGGAAGAAATGACGGCTGTTGGGTTTCGTTCAAACGAAACGAGAGATGAAGGGAGAAAGGAGGTGCGGCCCTGATCTTGCTTGCAGAAATCAACAGCCCAGATCTGTTAGGTTTTAAAAAAAAGGATTTATTTATATAATTTATATTCAAAACTTTAAAAATTCATATCTTTCACATACGAGGTCGAAATTGGACGAAACAAGCTGCGTTGGAATCGTGGCAACGAGCACTACGTACTGGAACAGATTTGGAGTCGATTGGAGCGATTTAAAATTTTAGATTAAATCGAACATGTTCGATTTAATTTAAAATTGGAACGTTTGGCAATTTAAAACTCAAGGTGAGTAAATCTCACTCATTTGGATGATTGGCATAAATTTTAAACAGTTAAAAATTAAAAATCGAGTTTGGTTGGTTTTGGAATGTAATTGGGTTATTAAGAAATCGATGTATAAATGGAAATTTACTTAGAAATCGATTTATAATCATTTAAGTAAATGAGAAACCATTATAAACGGGAAATGAGACTGTGAGATTTATAAACAATGCTTATAAATAGATGTGAAATGGTTATCATTTGGTAAATTGAAATTATGAATTCACGGTGAGAATTTATAATGAGTTGGGTAAATCGGTTTTAAAGGAAAGGATAGATTTTTCTTTGGAAATGTGAAAAAGGGATTATTGAAATTGCAAACTTAAAATGTTTGGTGATAAATCGAGAGAGATTTATAAGTATTGAATTGGTTATATTGGAATCGAAAAGAGTTATATTGTTATCGAGAAATTGAGTTTGTTTTAAAAAGATGATTTTTAACTATTAACTAGGTAATTTTAAAAGTGTTAAAAATATTCCAAAAATTAGTTATTTAATTATTTTAAAATGTTTAAAGTATATTTAATTATTAATTATGTTACCTTATAGTGATTTGTTAAAGATTTATTATTATTCATGAATTAGTCAGCATCATTATTTTAAAAGCTAAATTATTTAATATTAATATAGTTTTATATAATAGCTTTTATTTAAGTATATTTTCCTAAATTAAACTTGGAAAAAATTATTATATAAACTTTATAAGCATTATTTTGAGATAATTATTAAATAAATTTTTAGGAAAGTAATGGTATAATTTTATGGCGAAATCGGAGGCAGAGATTGCCTGCAGTTAAGTTTGGATTTCTCTAGGATAGAGACGTAACCTTTGAGCTGTGAATCTATGGTACATACCTCGTGGTACTTTCCATATTTATTTAAAAGATTTTCGAATATTTAAAAAAATGGTTTGTGAATATACTTATTTTGATGAGATAAGTATATCCTTTTGAAAAAGGATTTTTAATTAAGGAAACCAGAACTTATAGAATTCGTTATAAACTAGTTAAGGGATTTACAATATAAATTGTGAAGGGTTTTGAGAAATGAGAAATAAGTGAAATTTTTCTAAGCGTTGGAATGTAAGGGGTTAGAAAATATATTTTTAAATATTTTTCTAAGCATTGAAATAGAAATGGTTTGAAATATCCGGATATGGAAATAAGTAATTGGGTTGTATCAGTGTTGAAATTGGAAGGGTTTTGAATATATATATTATAAGATATTTTGAATTAGATTTTGGAAACATCTATAATAAGGCCTGTTGTCTGCTTATGGATGTTGTTGATAGTTAAATAACTGACTATCAAGTATTTGGCCAATTTCGTTGATCGTTTCTAAGAGACCGGGATCGGATTTAATTATCCGAAAACCACTTTCGATCCGATTTGAGCATTTCGAATGGATACCGTGAAGATGATGAAGATGGTGATTCGATTTGTCCAGACTAGGACAACTTGTATGGATGAATGCTTTAAGAACATCGTCATTGGAGGATGATGAGCATTCTAAGTGAATTTGTTCTTGAAAGGTAAACGTTAGCCTCAAGCCTCATCAACCAGGGATGACTGAAAATCAGGGGAGATGCAGCAAGGCTAAGTGGGTCATACCCAATTAGGGTATGTTGTCACCTTTCTAGATACCCTTGGATATATTATATATTATGGATAAGACGGTGCATGCAAAAGAGCTCTCGTTAAGGGTGGGAACACCCGGGGTGACATATTCGGTATTATCCAGGTTAGGGGTAGTCCGGTCTTGTGTTGCAGGGGATACATGCGAGGTCCTCGGTACATGTTTCTAGAAGTGTACTGTGATAGGTGGTACCCCAGTGCCTAGTCATTGTATGGGATCCAGTCTTCAATATGCGCCGTACGGTTTTGATTGTGCCCAACTATGCTGAAACGTGAGATGTAAGCATTTCAGCTATTTTCTATTTACTTTATTTAGACACTATTATAATATCAGACGACTTTGATATAAAGTGTTTTGGTTATCGTAAGGTAAAAACCCATCATGTTTATGTGTGACGTGGTCTTACGAGATACCTTTGTTTTTTAAAGGATTTTGATAATAGTTAATAATTCAAATTGAGTGTGTTTTCTCATGCTGGTTTTCCAGACTGGCTCGGGTATTATTTTTACTATAATGCTCGGGTCAAAGCGAGTATTACAGGTTCAGGTTAGGATGCTATGAAGCTCAGGAGAAGAGCTGGAGACCGAGACGTATTCTCGTACTTGTTTATTCCGCTGCAGTGTTTTGTTGAAATTATCAGCAATTGTGAAGGCAGGGTGTTATAACTGTCCAGGCTGGTAACTATTGATTTATGTACTCTGATGTGAGATATGTATATTACAGTTTTGATTTGTGTATAGAACTATTGATATTATATGTTATTCAGTCCGCTGTGAGATTCTGTTTTGTTTAGTTTTCTTCCTTCTTCTACCTACTTTCTTTCCCCTGAACAATCTGTCTTTCCGGCACTCGATCGTTCGGCATGTTATACAATGAGCGTATTTATGTCGATTTTCGAGGGTTGAAAGGCGAGTCATCATAGTTGGTATCAGAGCTTAGGTTGGCGATATACCTAGGCTTTGGTGGGGATTACTCATTAGAGATAGAGTCATAAGTACTCTAGAATGAGTTGAGTGTATTAATAGATATGAGCACATATTTGTTAGTGAATATAAATTTTTTTTATGTTGTGTTGACTTATCGGTTGAGTGTTTATGAATTCTGGTCATTGGGGGAAGTACAATCATATCGATTGGAGTTTCTAAACTCTTAAATAAGGTAAACCGACATAGTATGGTTTTGAAGTGGGTGAAAAGAACAGTCACTACAAGAAAAATGGTCTTTCGCAGTGTTTTTAAAACGCTGCGAAATCCTTTCGCAGCGTTATGAAGAACGCTCTCTAACGACAAGCTGTAATAGAGTCAAAACATATAACAGTGTTTTTCAAAGGCTGCAAAATCAGCAACATATTGCACGTTTTCGTTATTACAGCGTTTTTAAAAGGCTGCAAAATCAGCAACATATTGCAGCGTTTTTGTTATTACAGCGTTTCTTAAAGGCTGCAAAATCAGCAACATATTGCAGCGTTTTTGTTATTACAGCGTTTCAATATTGGCTGTAATATGTCCTTACCCATTGCTTCTTCTTTCGTTAGACAACATTTTCAAAAACGCTGTTACAGTTTTCCACAGCGTTTATAAAAGCTTATAAATAAACATTTAACAGCTCTAAAAAACGCTGCATATGGATTTACATTTCACAGCGTTTTCCTTTTGCCTGAGATACTGCAGCGTTTTTCCGATTCCGCAGGGTTTTTAAAACGCTGTTAAATATGAAAATTACCATGCACAAACTTTTACATTTACAAACATCCCACCAGCTATAAAATTTTATATCAAGAGATAAATATAATCTTTGTATGTTATATTAAACATAATTAAAGTTGCACTAACTCCATACTCAAAATAAACAATAATCGTATACAACATTTAATACATAATGTTTGTAAGCAAATATGATAGTAACATTGTTTTACATAAATAGCATATTAAATTAAGCAAAATATGAGTTGTGAGAGTCCAAGCTAGTCCTCTTCAACAATTCACCCTCCACTAGCTAAGTCAGCCAAATTACATAAGCATGCTCACTTTGGAACTGCGAAGATGTAAGAAAAAACATGTTAATAGGTCATTCTTGCAAGAAAAAACAAAAATGCATATGGTCATTTTTTGATTTTAGATGCATGATAACTACCTTTACGTCCTCTCAAGAGTGTGTGTAATTTAAGAAAAAGAATGTTAAGGTGACTGTACATTTCATTAGTTTGCTATGCGCTGTTTAGTCTCTGTTTCCATACATTCACATTTCTAGTTTTTTACTCACATTCTTGTTTACATCTCGATTTCTGTTTTTTTAATTAAATTCTAATTTGCATTTGTGTTACATTCTGTTTTCTACTTCTGATCACCACTGCACTTACATTCACATTTTCTATTCTTTTTCTTCAATTGCATAAAAAAATCAGTGCTTTATTTACATTTACATAGTTCATCAACCTGTACAAGCCAGTAACCGCCTTCACCTCCTAACACATCCTCGACAAACAGTAATCTCCAATCATTCCTCACAGCTACACAACTGCCTCACACCCCTCTTCCAAACCCCCTCCTTCAGACAGCAAGTTCAAACCCACCCCTACACACCTCACCCTACATGCACCATTCCCTGCTTCAAACTGCCACAACAGCACCTCTACAATCAAAACTACCTACACTTCCATGCACAAGCACTTTCCCTTCAATCTCTTCCCTAACCTCCTATCACTATACATCTTTGCAAAATTTTCAGGTTTGTAAAACCTGAAACAATACTTACCCGAGTCCCCTTAGCAACTGCTTCGAGTTCACACAACTACTGCTTCGAGTAACCTACTCGTTCTACCCGAGTAAAACACGAGTCAAAATCCTGCACAACCTCAACAGATAGTTCATCTGAACATACAATATGCTCGGGGCATATGCTCCGGCTCTCTGGCGATCTCCAGCCACCACAACCCTCCTCACCAAGTCACCGACCAACCCCTCACCTGATCACGACCACCGAAATCCCCATAGCAGTTCGAAAATCAAAACGAGAAATCAATCTGCAACCTGGAAAAACCCATCTGCACCATATACCCCAACCTATCAACAGCCCATAATCCATCCTCCGATCATCTGAGACACCGCGTCTCCGGTCATCTCTTCTTCCACGACTCCTCTACAACTTCCCAAAAACTGGTAACACTCGGTGCATCACAGAGATCAAAAAGTTACAAAACTTTGACATCATCAAATTAGGGCTAAAACCTAGAAATCACTACTGCCATCGCCTCCCACCTCTGATCATCTATTACCCAATTTTCCCCCACTCTCACATCAATTCTCCCCCTCCAGGCAGAACCACATCACCCCAATATCACTAGGAAATTAGATAAACCCAAATTTCCAATATCTGTTCAACCCAGTGATGCTCACTCCTCAGAAATTTTAAAAATGTGATATTGGTTTTAAAAATCTTAATTTCATACATGCATTCAATTTATAAACTTGTTTCAATGATTTAAGATGTTTGATATTTTTGCTTATTTCAATTTTTTTACTGTTGTATTTGTTTCAGAGGTAACAGACTTTCCAATATAATTTAATTTTGATTTTTGAACAAAATTTCTTACTAACCAAACATCCTTTGTTTACCCATTAATTTCTAACTGAGATTAACTAAATGGAAATAAATTTTCACCAAAAACCTGAGCTTCAGAACAGATGCAGGTACCCAGATCCTTGTAAACATACATATTTATGTGTGTATATAAATGTACACAGAATATCTATCCAAAACAAAGTCATACAAAACCAACTTATTCCATTTATCCACATGCAACATATGGATTAAAGCTTCTTAATATTATGGGGTTATTTACTTTAAAAGAAATGAAGCACTGCAGTTTAATCTATAACAGTTTTTATATTATATATTTTTTTAAGAAAAGTCTTAGTTTTAAAACAAACAAGTATGCAGATTCTTGGCACAGCAACACACCTATACATATTTATATATGTATACACAAATTTTCAACACCATATAATGATACAAGCATATTCATTTCTATACATTCACATGCAGCAGATAATTTAAGTTCTTTGCATTGAGGTTACTTACTTCTAAAAAGAAACAGAGCAGTTTCCATCCAAACTGTTTTTAATTTATGTGAATTAGAACTTGAGTTCTGGAAATTTTTTTTAACTTTGATTTTAAAAGGGAAAACTGTTTTTAAAATAGAAGTTTACTCACCTATTTATTGAAGATGCAGAGAACAATCCCAGATGCAAATACACTTCTACAACTTCACCACCAGCCTGTCATATCACCAGCAACCCAGCCCAACAACTAGACCACCTACATCAACTTCAAGTTAAAGAGACAGTGACTACATCAAGTTCAACACCCGAACAATCAACTCCCCATTCACAACCACAGTTCACTGCAACTACAACCAAACCCCTTTCTCCAATCAGCAAACACTTGAACGACGCAGTGGTATTTGATCTATTTGATGGTTACTCAAATATCGACTGTGGGGTTTTTTCTCTAACATAAGTTTTTTGTGATTATATTTGTATTCATCATCTTATTTGTTTATTTAATAATTCTTACATCGATCTACTGAAAATAACAAAATAAGCATATTATTCTTTGATATTGCGCATTACTAACGGAATCTGCAAAGTAAAATCATGTAGCCATCAATATATTGTACTTCGAAGCACTTTTTATATTTCAAAGTTTAACTCGGCATCTATGCTAGTCATGTAAAATGTAATTCCAAAGTCAATGAAGCCACATATTAGCTCCATAACAGTCAACCGAGCCTACCACCACTCAATTTTTTGTTAAATACTATTATCATTTTTTTAAACTATATTTTACTTAGTTCATTATACGTAGGATGTGATAAGCATAATAAATTATATCGCAAGAAAAAAAAGATAATTCATACTTACTTGAAGTTGATTCGGTTATAATATTCGTGGAAGGCCAAGCTATCGTCGAACCAAGTGCATCTTCAATAAACTCAAAATAAGAAGTAGGTCTCCACAAAGGCGCATTTGGAACTTTTATAACATCAACCCAAACTTTGACTGCGTTTTCCCCTAGTGGAACAAAATGGACCAATGATTTAGGGTCGGTTGAAGCCACACGCCCTTCAGCAATTACTTCTTTGGCTCCTTGAACGCTGATCAGCTTGCATTTCATATCTGTCTTGGAGTTTGCGCTCTGTCATGCAACAAATGAAACCGTTTAAATAAGTTTTGAAAATAAAAGTGATCCTAAAAATAAAAGCTTGTCAATGCATATGTTTTGATAAATCAATATGTAAAGTATACGCATTACCGTTGAAGATAATACAACATTAGTCGTATGAGCAGACGTTGTAGCATTAACATTCTCAACAACTACATTTGTTTCTGGCCAAGCTATTTTGATGCCAATAGCTTCTCCAACATATGTCATACCAGCTGGAGGTCTCCACAAGAATGCATCTGGTTTTTTGGCCTCATCGATCAAAACAAGCACGGCGGATGGTCCTAGAGGAATATTATTCACAAGCTGATTTGGATCACTAGAGTAAAACCTTCCTTCAGCAACTAGTTCTTTGTTTCTGGTCCAATCATACAGCTTGCATTTGATATTTGTACTGCCACTATTACTCTATAAAAACAAATTATAACATATGAAAACAAAAAAAAAGTATAAATTTTGTATTCAATTCATAAAGGTACCGAATAAATAAAAAAAATTAAGTTTACCATAATGTCATCCTTTTCAAAGTGACTCATCGTATGCAAAACAACTCTATCAGATGGCCATGCTACTATCTCATTCTTAGCTTCTCCAATATGTGAGAGCATCTTAGGCGTAGACCTCCATAAGAAAGCATCTAATTTCTTTGGAATAACTATCAAAATTTTCATGGCTTTCGGTCCAAGAGGGATGTTATATAGAAGCTCTTTCGGATCAGTTGAAAGAACTCTTCCTTCAGCAACTATTTCATCAACCCCAGTCCAATCCAATAAATCACAGTGGGCGTTTGTGTTGTCATACTTGTTCTAAAATTAATCAAAAACAATCACGCTAAATACTTAACTAAAAATTCAAACTCAAATTCAAATGATGTCACACGAATAATATAAATCACTTTACCGCTTGAGACGCATTCTCATCTTCGACCCTTCTTGGTTGCTCGTCCTTTCTTGATTGCTGCATTAGCTGAATCATAACAAAAATATACTGTCAAAAAAATGAATAACTTATAGAGTGTGTCTGATCAAATACTACCAAAAAAATGAATAAATATACTGTCAAAAAAATGGATGGGTAGCAGAATGTGTCGCAGCAGTGTGGTAGGTTGAGTTAAGAAATGTATTTGTGTGTCTGATGCATACAGAGTGTGTGTGTGTTGACCGTGTGCGTTGTGTGTGTTTGTGTCTATGTTGTGTTGTGTGTGTCTGTATTGTGTGTGTCTGTGTTGTGTGTGTGTCTGTGTTGTGTCTTGTTGTTTTGTTTGTGTGTCATATATTCATAACCCATAGTTCAAATGCAATTAAATATGAAATAAAATGCAATTATATTTAAACTGAATTAAATTTATAACTCACAATTCACAATTTGTTCACCTTTTAATAAACCATAGAGAAATTGAAAAATTGAACTAAATTTATATCTCATAGATATAAATGCAAACTAAATAAATGTGCAGTTTGATTCACATTTAATTTAGGTCACATATAATTGATGATCAAATACAACCAGACTAAATGATCAAAACAAACCGACTAACTGTAAATTAGGTGTTAATGTGCATTTCAATATCAGCTAACTATATCAAATTTGAACACTTATATCAAAGCCTTGGTGATTTAGATAGAAAAAACCAAAGAAAGAAAGAAAAAGTTTGTATTGAGCTTTAAAATATGAAAATATAATGCATACTGTGTGCATGTCATTACTACCTAATTTGCATGTCATTACTATTATTATTTATCAAGGTATATGACAGTTCATTATAACATTGTACAAAAATGTATTACTGTATTTTTTTCTTATATTATGTTTCAGGCTGGTAGAGGTCTTGTGAACGATGTAACCTTCCAAGACATTAATTTTACCTCGGTTGAAAATCCAATAATAATGGATCAATACTACCATGCACGCCCTGACAATGAATATTCACAGCTGAATGTAAGTTTTTGACTTTCTATGTTTTCTGAATGAATATTTCAAGATAAAAATGTGATTGGGATGAAGAAAACACCGATGACAATCAAACCATGAAATTTTCTTAACATACCGTAAAGAAAATGCTCGTGTTTCTTCCATGCAATAAAGACAAGCTAGACGACCGGCTGTACTCCAACCTGAAAGCATCCCATATGCATGGAAATCACTAATAGTCCATAACAAAGAAGTGAACATACAAAGGTTCTTTTTCCCCGAAATGTCGTATGTTTCAACTCTTTCATGCCATAGTGTTTTCAACTCCTCTATCAATGGTTGTAAATAAACATCGATTCCTTGTGTTGGATCATCAGGGCCAGAGACGACAGCAGTCAAAAACATATATGGAGTTTTCATACACATCCGTGGAGGTAAATTATACGGTAACGATAATATGCTAAGATGAATATTTACTACCAAACTGAGAGAATGGTGAAAATCCATCCGTACATAAACCAAGTCTCACGCTACGACTCTCTGCAGCAAACGCAGGGTATGTTTTATCGAAATGTTTTCATGCTTCTCCATCAGATGAATGTGTCAAAGTTCCATATTCTTGTGTTCTCACACTGTGTCATCGCATATGACATGTCGTAGCTGAAGACACATATAACCTTTGAAGTCTAGGAGTGATGGGTAAATAATGCATTATCTTGTACGGAACTTCCTTTCCTTTCTTTTTTCTGGGTTTGTATCTTTCCTCATTGCATATTTTTCAGTTTCTAAGGTTAATGTCATCTTTCCAATAAAACATACAACCTTACATACATGTATCTATCTTTTGGTACGGCGGACCGA
The DNA here is from genome assembly GCA_030737815.1 of Allium fistulosum. Taxonomy (NCBI): domain Eukaryota; kingdom Viridiplantae; phylum Streptophyta; class Magnoliopsida; order Asparagales; family Amaryllidaceae; genus Allium; species Allium fistulosum. The sequence continues at coordinate 909,093,696 of CM060907.1, read as the reverse complement.
CATAAGTGTTTTCACTCTATAATGACTATCACACATTAGATTATTAGATGACATATGTCATTTTGCAGCTTGTACAACTGTTGTAAATCCAGCTTCTGTAAAGTTGAATTTTGATTTCATAGTCACGTATTCAGCGGTTACTGATAATTCGGTTCCACTTTTACAATCATCCCACAATGGCCTCTTAGCAGCATCCAGTAAATCATAAAAAAATTTCGCTCCCACATTCGATTCTTCTTCGATGTTTACGTCTTGATCGTCAACTTGGACGGTAGGGAACATCGATCGTGCTGCATCTTCCACCATATCTTCTTGTAACGACCTGGAATTTTGGTCGTTTGATCTTGAACGTTTAATTAATTTTAAGTGTTGAATTTGAAATATTAATTGATTTCGAATATGGAAACTTTGGTTGAATTAGTGAAATGGTTTAAAATTTCAAATATAGCGATTTAATGGAAATTGGTAAATAGTAGATTGAATATTTGGAACTGGGATAATATGTGAATTTGAAGTAAATGTACATGGAAATGATTCCTAAAATTGATTTAAATTCTATTTGGATTAGATTTGAGTTAGTAAGTTTTTTAAAGGGAAATTTCAAGCAATTTTGTCGATTTTGGAAATCGCTCGATTTAATCGACGCGTTAAAATAGCCTTCAAGGGCACAGTCTTGGAATTCGACGAAACTAGTTCCATTAGATCCGTAATAGTTTATTATTATCGGATTTCAAATTTCTTAGCGTTTGGAGTTACCGTTTGGTCGTACGGGATAGAAACGCTATGAATTAAATATCGAAAATCTAATATTTTAATTCGATTTAAAAAGCTATCTTCCACATACGATCGAACTAGGCCTCGAAATATGTTCCATTGTGTTCGAAATAGGGGTAAAACATTATAAACGCCAGGCGGCACGCCTCGTTTGGAGTTCGTCCGGAAAAGCATATAAATAGTGAAAATAATATTAAAATAATATGTATATGCCTGTGCAGTTAAAGCGCTCGGTGGATTCAATGCGGTAGGGGTGCAAAAAGTCATAGCGGGGATGTAGCGAAGATATAGCGGGATATATCGGATTACTCTAAAATAGCATATAAATCCCATACTTGTTGTTTTTACAAATATATAGATAGTAATTATATGAAAAATCAACATTCAATTGAATTATAATTAATACAAAAATAATTTTAAATAAAAATATGTGCAAATGTATTGTAAATGAACGTAAAAATGTTATATAACTTAATTTAATTTAGTAGAATATTAGAGTATTATCATTTCTAAACATATATAAAAAATTCAATGAAATTAATTAATTTCATAATTTTTATAGCGTATAAATATCATTTTTCAATCCAATTTTTTTATAAGATATAGAAGAAATAGCGGAATATAGCGGAAATAACGGGATATAGCGGAAATAGCGGGGATTAAAGCGGAAAGGCTATATGTTGGGGATATATGGAAAAATCTTAGCGGTAGGAATCCGCTATAAGATATATCGGAGTTATAGCGGGGCATTAACTGCACAGGTATATGCGTATATATACGCGCGTGAACAGTAAACCCCATTGTCTAAAACCCTAGCCGCCAGTTCTTATTCCATAGCCGAAAACATCCCATTATTTCACTCGCTTCCTCCTCATCCAAGCCGTTTTTAGCCTAAACTTCCTAAACGGATATTTTAGAGCTCATTGAGACGAGTTCATCCAACAGTGGATCTTAGCTATCGTCGTCGATCAGAAGAGAATTTTGGCCGTGTTCGTGGCATTTTGTGCCGCCGTTCGTGGCATTTTGTGCATCGCTGGAGCGACCGAGCTCATCGCCGTCGAGACCATGGGGGCGCTGGAGTGTGGGCTTTGAATGGCGGTGGTTGATCGTTCCCTAGATGTTCGAGGAGGCGGCGACAATCAAGGAAGAAACGACGGCTGTTGGGTTTCGTTCAAACGAAACGAGAGATGAAGGGAGAAAGGAGGTGCGGCCCTGATCTTGCTTGCAGAAATCAACAGCCCAGATCTGTTAGGTTTTAAAAAAAAGGATTTATTTATATAATTTATATTCAAAACTTTAAAAATTCATATCTTTCACATACGAGGTCGAAATTGGACGAAACAAGCGGCGTTGGAATCGTGGCAACGAGCACTACGTACTGGAACAGATTTGGAGTCGATTGGAGCGATTTAAAATTTTAGATTAAATCGAACATGTTCGATTTAATTTAAAATTGGAACGTTTGGCAATTTAAAACTCAAGGTGAGTAAATCTCACTCATTTGGATGATTGGCATAAATTTTAAACAGTTAAAAATTAAAAATCGAGTTTGGTTGGTTTTGGAATGTAATTGGGTTATTAAGAAATCGATGTATAAATGGAAATTTACTTAGAAATCGATTTATAATCATTTAAGTAAATGAGAAACCATTATAAACGGGAAATGAGACTGTGAGATTTATAAACAATGCTTATAAATAGATGTGAAATGGTTATCATTTGGTAAATTGAAATTATGAATTCACGGTGAGAATTTATAATAAGTTGGGTAAATCAGTTTTAAAGGAAAGGATAGATTTTTCTTTGGAAATGTGAAAAAGGGATTATTGAAATTGCAAACTTAAAATGTTTGGTGATAAATCGAGAGAGATTTATAAGTATTGAATTGGTTATATTGGAATCGAAAAGAGTTATATTGTTATCGAGAAATTGAGTTTGTTTTAAAAAGATGATTTTTAACTATTAACTAGGTAATTTTAAAAGTGTTAAAAATATTCCAAAAATTAGTTATTTAATTATTTTAAAATGTTTAAAGTATATTTAATTATTAATTATGTTACCTTATAGTGATTTGTTAAAGATTTATTATTATTCATGAATTAGTCAGCATCATTATTTTAAAAGCTAAATTATTTAATATTAATATAGTTTTATATAATAGCTTTTATTTAAGTATATTTTCCTAAATTAAACTTGGAAAAAATTATTATATAAACTTTATAAGCATTATTTTGAGATAATTATTAAATAAATTTTTAGGAAAGTAATGGTATAATTTTATGGCGAAATCGGAGGCAGAGATTGCCTGCAGTTAAGTTTGGATTTCTCTAGGATAGAGACGTAACCTTTGAGCTGTGAATCTATGGTACATACCTCGTGGTACTTTCCATATTTATTTAAAAGATTTTCGAATATTTAAAAAAATGGTTTGTGAATATACTTATTTTGATGAGATAAGTATATCCTTTTGAAAAAGGATTTTTAATTAAGGAAACCAGAACTTATAGAATTCGTTATAAACTAGTTAAGGGATTTACAATATAAATTGTGAAGGGTTTTGAGAAATGAGAAATAAGTGAAATTTTTCTAAGCGTTGGAATGTAAGGGGTTAGAAAATATATTTTTAAATATTTTTCTAAGCATTGAAATAGAAATGGTTTGAAATATCCGGATATGGAAATAAGTAATTGGGTTGTATCAGTGTTGAAATTGGAAGGGTTTTGAATATATATATTATAAGATATTTTGAATTAGATTTTGGAAACATCTATAATAAGGCCTGTTGTCTGCTTATGGATGTTGTTGATAGTTAAATAACTGACTATCAAGTATTTGGCCAATTTCGTTGATCGTTTCTAAGAGACCGGGATCGGATTTAATTATCCGAAAACCACTTTCGATCCGATTTGAGCATTTCGAATGGATACCGTGAAGATGATGAAGATGGTGATTCGATTTGTCCAGACTAGGACAACTTGTATGGATGAATGCTTTAAGAACATCGTCATTGGAGGATGATGAGCATTCTAAGTGAATTTGTTCTTGAAAGGTAAACGTTAGCCTCAAGCCTCATCAACCAGGGATGACTGAAAATCAGGGGAGATGCAGCAAGGCTAAGTGGGTCATACCCAATTAGGGTATGTTGTCACCTTTCTAGATACCCTTGGATATATTATATATTATGGATAAGACGGTGCATGCAAAAGAGCTCTCGTTAAGGGTGGGAACACCCGGGGTGACATATTCGGTATTATCCAGGTTAGGGGTAGTCCGGTCTTGTGTTGCAGGGGATACATGCGAGGTCCTCGGTACATGTTTCTAGAAGTGTACTGTGATAGGTGGTACCCCAGTGCCTAGTCATTGTATGGGATCCAGTCTTCAATATGCGCCGTACGGTTTTGATTGTGCCCAACTATGTTGAAACGTGAGATGTAAGCATTTCAGCTATTTTCTATTTACTTTATTTAGACACTATTATAATATCAGACGACTTTGATATAAAGTGTTTTGGTTATCGTAAGGTAAAAACCCATCATGTTTATGTGTGACGTGGTCTTACGAGATACCTTTGTTTTTTAAAGGATTTTGATAATAGTTAATAATTCAAATTGAGTGTGTTTTCTCATGCTGGTTTTCCAGACTGGCTCGGGTATTATTTTTACTATAATGCTCAGGTCAAAGCGAGTATTACAGGTTCAGGTTAGGATGCTATGAAGCTCAGGAGAAGAGCTGGAGACCGAGACGTATTCTCGTACTTGTTTATTCCGCTGCAGTGTTTTGTTGAAATTATCAGCAATTGTGAAGGCAGGGTGTTATAACTGTCCAGGCTGGTAACTATTGATTTATGTACTCTGATGTGAGATATGTATATTACAGTTTTGATTTGTGTATAGAACTATTGATATTATATGTTATTCAGTCCGCTGTGAGATTCTGTTTTGTTTAGTTTTCTTCCTTCTTCTACCTACTTTCTTTCCCCTGAACAATCTGTCTTTCCGGCACTCGATCGTTCGGCATGTTATACAATGAGCGTATTTATGTCGATTTTCGAGGGTTGAAAGGCGAGTCATCATAGTTGGTATCAGAGCTTAGGTTGGCGATATACCTAGGCTTTGGTGGGGATTACTCATTAGAGATAGAGTCATAAGTACTCTAGAATGAGTTGAGTGTATTAATAGATATGAGCACATATTTGTTAGTGAATATAAATTTTTTTTATGTTGTGTTGACTTATCGGTTGAGTGTTTATGAATTCTGGTCGTTGGGGGAAGTACAACCATATCGATTGGAGTTTCTAAACTCTTAAATAAGGTAAACCGACATAGTATGGTTTTGAAGTGGGTGAAAAGAATAGTAGTTTTACCCAAACTATATTTTGTTATAAAAGAAATAATTTTCTGAAATTATTATAGTGTACATGTTTAGAATATTTGGTTGTTAATATTATAATCAGAATAGACTATAAAATTTGAAATGGTTATATATATAACCAAATAAAAATTGTATAAGAATGATTTATACAAAGGAGTATAACTAAAATTGGATTCAAACCAGAATTTAAACCCCTAAAATTTTGGAAAATGTTTTAAATTGGGTTTAAACTAAATGTTTGGGAATTTTTAAATCTTGAAAATTTTGGAAATGTTTTCCAAAGTGGTTGAAAGGAAGGATGGTGATATTACTTTGGAGATATTTTTGGAATAGAAAATTGTTTTAGAATGGATTTTGAAAGTAAGGAAGCATTGAACTCACCTTAGTCGCTGGAAAATAATTCGGGTGATGACGACCACATCATCAGTATTCATTTTTGAGTTTCTAAGTGACAGATTGTTACCATAGTGATTGACTATGATTATTCACTTTGGACTTGTTTGGTAAACAAGTTTTGTTTAGAAATTCCAAATGGGATTTGTTTTGGGAAAACCCAAATTGTTTTAAAATCCCGAAAGTATGATTTGATATACCAAGGGGATAATATGTATGTTTTTTATTTCGAAATGTTTTGAAATAAAACCGGGTGATTGAATTCTAGGATTTCCATTTAAATGATTTTTAAAGTCGGGAAAAATCAGTTATTGGACTTATAAATTGGAGTTGGTATAGATAAGAAAGGAAAGTGTGAATTTTAATCCTGGAATTAAAATTTGATCTGAGCAAGTTAAAATGAATATTATGAATTGAAACTTAACTTAAGATAAGTTAAATAAAATTGTATGGGACTGATTTGAATTGAATATAAAGTTTGAAATGTAAAATGATATATACACTATAAGTTATAATTATTGAATGGAATGAATACACTTAAGTTATAAAGTAATATATATAATCCAGAGTTATGATTATAAAATGTAAATGGACTCAAGTGAGTAAATGAGATTTTAAGTAAATAAGTTTTTGAACTTATGAATTGAGAAATGAAATGGTAAAACCTAACTGAAAATGGTTTGATATTATGGTAAAATGATGGAAATTCAAAATTTGAATTTTAAATGGTGAGTGAATTGAAATTTAGAGAATTGAATGTAAATATGAATTGTGAAGTGTTTATATAACTATATGTTATAAATATTGAATGTAAATTGTGACGACCGCCCATGACCCCTGCACTGAATCTAGAGATAGTGCGCTGTAAAGTGTGCCAGGCGACCATGGACGATTGTCAAGGTAGATAAAAACAACAAGATCTATCGTATTACTCACAGCGCATGGATAAAATACAATAGAACATATGTATAGTGAAGCTTTACAGAATAGAATCCCATCAAAATGACATCATATAAAACTTCATAATAGTTGAATACAACATCTCTATAATCAATACAACAAGCCTCACTACAACACTCAGAGAATACAAAACAGCGGAACATCCAGTACATATAATAAGAAGATAATATGCAACCCTCCAGCTCGTCTTCGATATCAGCATCGTGAGAAGAGAACAGCACCTGTCACCTGCTACCTAGTCTGCCCATCCCAAAAATGGACGAACAGCCCAAGGCAATAAGAGTTAAAACATAAAGCCTTGAGTCAGACAACAGTCTTAGTGAGCAGTAAATTAACTAACAACATACCAAAAGAGCATAAAGGAAAAGGAATAGGAATACAACCCTCCCACTCCAACCTCTTTCTACAGTGATAGCCCCCAAACACACACTAAGTAGAAGCAAACATAGCAGAGCATACAAAGTAAAGTAAAGCAATTATCACTCGAGTCAAGGGCGATGTTTTCCAAGTACAAACCCCCAAGGCCTAAACCAAGATCAGATAAGCACCCAGAAAATACCGCTCTTGAGACCGAATGACGATACAACCAAACATCCATGACTCTGGCTATCACTATTATCACTGCTTCGATATCACCGTTAATTGAATGACCGGCACATTCTTTCAGCCGTCCGTCAAGGGCTAATGGAAACCCCGGTTCTAGACATAACTCCCGCACGTCGTCGCAGCCCGTGCCTAGGACTACCGAATCTGCCCAGAGTACTCGACCATCAACAGTTAGTCGTTGGGACTATCGAATCTGCCCAAACGTACTCTTGCTTAGAGCATGCTAGAACCTTCAACAACGATGCTATCCAAGCCTCCTAGTCATCCTCTTCGACGACTATTTCCATACTAGCTCAAGCGCCTCTCGAGCATCCATTATCCTCAACCTGCTTGGAATGATCCCGTCTGGATTAGACCAAGACTATCTCATATCATACTTCGCTTCATCACATCCTCGCAAAGTCTCATCTCAACATCATCATCAAATCTATGCATAAGAGCTTCATCACCCGCTACAAATGCCACAAGCAGCTTTTCCAATTCAAGAGCCTTTCCCTTAGCTTTTGAATCATCTTTGGTCTAAATCAAACCATCAATCATCTAATTCATAACAATCAATCAAATCAAACATTAATCCAAGCAATCAAGCATTCAAATATGATCTAAGTAGACAATTATAACAATAATGGCATTTTCGTAATTAAAGAGTTGAAAGTCCAACAAGCATGAAAACATGAACAATATCTCTACAAACTTGATGAATGAACTTGCATAGGTTAACATGTGATAAAATGGATGTAACATCATCATGAACAATGAATCTATATGGATCTACACTTAGGATGAAGAAAATGTATGGAAATCACTATTTTAACACCAAATCGAGCCAACAATCCGATATACTCCTTTGGATCCGTGTGAGAGATAATCACCACTCACCAAATCACCTAAACAACCTCAAATCAACACGCTTCAGATCTGGACAGCGAAGGATCAAGCTTGATCTATCACGAATCCGTTTTAAACGAAGAAATCTCACTTCAAAGGATGAAGATCTTCAACTTTAGCTCTTGGATCTTCAATCTTGATCTTCGATTTGGATGAAAGGAATCACTAGATTAGAGTGGAGAAAAGAAGTGAAGAAGTGTAGAAGTCGAGCTCTCAAAATGGCAGCACTTCGTCGCTTCGAAATCCGGATCCCAAAAAGTGAGAAAAACCCTTCCTATTTATAGCTGAAAATTCTCTTAAGTCGTAACTCGGCTATCTCCATAAGTCGTCTCCGACTTATAACCTTCCGACCTAAGCCTCCGACTCAACCCACGTGCCTACACGACTTAAAACAATGGGCCTCTGAGACTTAATACTTTGCCGACCTACGACTTATCAAAATCTACTAGTCTACAACTTAACAGGTAACTGGGTTACGACTTAACCCCATACGACCTAAACAACAGCCGACTCAAAAACTCACTTGTCTAACAACTTAAACGACTTAGTAGCTAACTCCTAACTCGGTCACGACTTAACACAGCAGCCTACCTACGACTTAACTCAAGAAACGAGCTAACACTTAAGTCGTCTGGACGACTTAGCTAACAAAGGTGGCTTACGACCTAACTACTAGAACACACGCGACTTAACCACAGCTCCGACTTAACGAGGTAGCCGACCTAAACTCACACGACTTAATAACTTAGCAACACCATGACTCAACTAGGCTACGACCTAACTACTTAACCTCGCTAACCACTAGGTCGCTAACCTGCTAACTTTATAAGTCGCCAACACTTAGGTCGCTCTATTACTTAACTCGGTCAGTTTCTTAAGTCGCCCCTATCTCTTAAGTCCTTAACTCGGTTAACTCCTTAAGTCGGCCACTCACCCCAGACTTAATACTTAACTCGTCCAAACCGACTTAGGACTTAACAAAATCTGCCAAAATCTGAAACGACTTAAAAATGCTGAAAATTCCAGATTTTACGAACTTTTCGATCCGTAAAAATACGGGTCGTTACATAAATAAACTTAAGTGGAAATTCAGGGAATTGTGAATAAATAAGTTGTATAACTTATTAAACTGAGGAGGTGGAAAAGTATGACTAAGTTAAAATGGTTAAGCAATTGATAACAAGGGATGAATTCAATTTAAGAGTATATGAATTAAATATGATTTTGAAATATGAATTTGGAGTATAGATTGGGCATGAACTTAAGTTATAAAGCTGAATATAAACTTAAGTAGCGTTATGAAATATTTATAATAAACCTTAGAAATAATTTTATGAAATGGTTCATAAATAAATTAGCTTAAAATGAAATGTCGTTCACTATAAAATGAAGTGAGTGGAAAAGATGTAATGTAAGTTGGGAATGGAATTAATATCGCTACAAGTGCATGAACCATGTGATGATATAATAAATTGTTCGAGAATCGATTTATATGGAATGATTTCCCCAGTGAGATAGTATAAATTGGATATACTAAGTAAATGAAAGCAAATAAATTGAATGAGATTCAATTTAAAATGAATTAGAATTTGATTGCCATGGGAACTTAAGTGATTATTTATGAAATGGATTCATCAATAAATTAACATGGATTGGAATGTTGTTTAATACAAAATGAAGCGAACAAAGTTGGTGAATAACATGAATGGTAATCAAATGGAAAATGGAAAAATTGATTTAGAGTCAAATTTAAAAGGAATAAATGAAAGCTTGATAAAAAGGATTTGCATATAATAGAAAGTGAATAAATTGATTTTGAAATCAATTTGGAATGGATATGAGTTTGTTGTTGTAAATATGAATTGAATGCAATAAATTTGGTTGTAAATCATTTTGAATTGAATGAAATGATATATGGATCCATGGAAGAAAATTAAATTAGTGTTGGAACCTTATAATTGCTTGTAATATATGATTGGCATGTTCGGGTTATGAATTTTATATGTTTAGCTAGTTAAAGGAATGAAATGTTATAAAATTTCATGGTTATGAAACTTATGTGCTTATTTTGAGTAAGTACAAGTACAGGGAGCTGTTTGGATAGATTATGGTTGCGTAAATGCATAAAAATAAGCCGCTCGCTTAAAAACGCTAATATAAGATACGCTTACGCATTAAAAGCAAAAAAATGATAATATATTGATAAGTATTTTGTTTTCCCGACCGTGTGGGTCGATGATATCATTTTTATTATATTTGTCATATTGCAAAAGGCTCCCCGTACAAGGGAGACTCTGTCAAAAATTTTTGGAAATTTAGGGTGTTAGAAAAATTTTGAAAATTTTTGTTAACTAAAAAAAAGTTGATTTTTGAATTGTATTAGAAATCAAGGCTTTCGAGTTAGAAATGAAAGCTAATTGTTTTGGATAAAACTAAAGGGTTTAGAGAAGTGAATGCGGGATTTTAACTAAGTAGGTTTTAGAAAAGTTAATGGGCTTGAGAGCATTTTTCCTACCTTAGCAATTTCGGGGACGAAATTCTTATAAGGGGGGAGGAATGTAACGACTCGGAATTTTGGTCGTTTGATCTTGAACATTTAATTCATTTTTAAGAGTTGAATTTGAAATTTTAATTAATTTCGAATATGGAAACTTTGGTTGAATTAGTGAAATTGTTTAAAATTTCAAATATAGCGATTTAATGGAAATTGGTGAATAGTAGATTGCTGGAATTAGGATAATATGTGAATTTGAAGTAAATGTACATGGAAATGATTTCTAAAATTGATTTAAATTCTATTTGGATTAGATTTGAGTTAGTATGTTTTTAAAATGGAAATTTCAAGCAATTTTATCGATTTTGGAAATCACTCGATTTAATCGGCGCGTTAAAATAGCCATCCGGGGCATAGTCTCGGAATTCGACGATTCTAGTTCCAATTGGATCCGTAATAGTTTATTATTATCGGATTTCAAATTTTGTAGCGTTTTGGAGTTACCGTTTGGTCGTACGAGATAGAAACGTGTTGAATTAAATATCGAAAATCTAATATTTTAATTCGATTCGAAAAGCTACCTTTCACATACGATCGAATTAGGCCTCGAAACATGTTTCATTGTGTTCGGAATAGGGGTAAAACATTATAAGCGCCAAGCGACACGCCTCGTTTGGAGTTCGTTCGGAAAAGCATATAAATTGTGAAAATAATATTAAAATAATATGTATATGCGTATATATACGCGCGTGAACAGTAAACCCCATTGTCTAAAACCCTAGCCGCCAGTTCTTATTCCATGGCCGAAAACATCCAATTATTTCACTCGCTTTCTCCTCATCCAAGTCGTTTTAGCCAAAACTTCCTAAACGAATATTTTAGAGCTCATTGAGACGAGTTCATCCAACGGTGGATCTTTGCTATCATCATCGATCGGAGGAGAATTTTGGCCGCGTTCATGCTGCCGTTCATGGCATTTTGTGCATCGCTGGAGCGACCGAGCTCGTCGCCGTCGAGACCATGAGGCCGCTGGAGTGTGGGCGTTCAAATGGCGGTGGCTGATCGTTCCCTAGTTGTTCGAGCAGGCGGCGGCAATCAAGGAAGAAACGGCGGCCGTTGGGTTTCTTTCGAACGAAATGAGAGATGAAGGGAGAAAGGAGGTGCGGCCCTGATCTTGCTTGTAGAGATCAACGGCCCAGATCTGTTAGGTTTAAAAAAAAGGATTTATTTATATAATTTATATTCAAAACTTTAAAAATTCATATCTTTCACATACGAGGTCGAAATTGGATGAAACAAGCGGCGTTGGAATCGTGGAAACAAGCACTACATGTTGGAATAGATTTGGAGTCGATTAGAGCGAGCTAAAATTTTAGGTTAAATCGAACGTGTTCGATTTAATTTAAAATTGGAACGTTTGACAAATTTAAAACTCAAGGTGAGTAAATCTCACTCATTTGGTGATTGACATAAATTTTAAACAGTTAAAAATTAGTTATTGATTGATTGGATGATTTGATAATTATTATTCTCAATTGGATGTTATAATATATATATAGTAGTATATATTAATAGTTGGATATATTTCCCGCCGATTGGAGTGGATGAGACCCTATGCGCCCCGCATAATAGCGAATGACCCTATATACCGCGATATTCCGCCTCGAAGCGGAATTGGTATTTTTATGCTGTATTAACATCTGTTGATGCAGGGAAATAGGTTGGAGGGATCCAGCTGGATTCCTCAAAAATGTTGAATTTAATTTCATATATAGTGATATATGTTTTGTTTGAATAATCTGTGATAGATTATTGTGTGATTTGAATTGATTGGATGTTATGGCAGTTTTGGCCTAGATTTTGGTATTTTTAAGTACCAATAATATATGGTTTGAATTTGAAAAGAATTTTAAAAAATATTTTTGAAGTAAAATATTTATATAGAGTTTTGGATTAATTAATTGGATAAAATAAATGGTTTTGAAATTGTACTTAACTATTTCCGGATATTGTAAATAGGGATTTTGGAATAATGTATATAAAGGATTCTAAATAATAATTCTTAAGTGATATTTGTTTAAATATAAATGGTTTTAAAAATCGAGTTTGGTTGGTTTTGGAATGTAATTGGGTTATTAAGAAATCGATGTATAAATGGAAATTTACTTAGAAATCGATTTATAATCATTTAAGTGAATGAGAAACCATTATAAACGGGAAATAAGACTGTGAGATTTATAAAAAATGTTTATAAATAGATGTGAAATGATTATCATTTGGTAAATTGAAATTATGAATTCACGGTGAGAATTTATAATGAGATGGGTAAATCAGTTTTAAAGGAAATGATGGATTTTTCTTTGGAAATGTGAAAAAGGGATTACTGAAATTGCAAACGTAAAACGTTTGGTGATAAATCGAGAGAGATTTATAAGTATTGAATTGGTTATATTGGAATCGAAAAGAGTTATATTGTTATCGAGAAATTGAGTTTGTTTTAAAAAGATGATTTTTAACTATTAACTAGGTAATTTTAAAGTAAAAATATTCCAGAAATTAGTCATTTAATTATTTTAAAATGTTTAAAGTATATTTAATTATTAATTATGTTACCTTATAGTGATTTGTTAAAGTCTTATTATTATTCATGAATTAGTCAGTATCATTATTTTAAAAGATAAATTATTTAATATTAATATAGTTTTATATAATAGCTTTTATTTAAGTATATTTGCCTAAATTAAACTTTGAAAAAATTATTATAGAAACTTTATAAGCACTATTTTGACATAATTATTAAAAAAAGTTTTAGGAAAGTAATGGTATAATTTTATGGCGAAATCGGAGGCAGAGATTGCCTGTAGTTAAGTTTGGATTTCTCTAAGATAGAGACGTAACCTTTGAGCTGTGAATCTATGGTAGATACCGCGTTGTACTTTCCATATTTATTTAAAAGATTTTCGAATATTTTAAAAAGAAATGGTTTGTGAATACACTTATTTCGGTGAGATAAGTATATCCTTTTGAAAAAGGATTTTAGTTAAGGAAACTGAAACTTATAGAATTCGTTATAAATGAGTTAAGGGATTTACAATATAAATTGTGAAGGGTTTTGAGAAAAGAGAAATAAGTGAAATTTTCCTAACCGTTGGAATGTAAGGGGTTAGCAAATATATTTTTAAATATTTTTCTAAGCATTGAAATATAAATGGTTTGAAATATCCAGATATGGATATAAGTAATTGGGTTGTCTCAATATTGAAATTGGAAGGGTTTTGAATATATATTATAAGATATTTTGAATTAGATTTTGGAAAAATCTATAATAAGGCATGATGTTTGCTTATGGATGTTGTTGATAGTTAAATAACCGACTATCAAGTATTTGGCCAATTTCGTTGATCGTTTCGAAGAGACCGGAATCAGATTTAATTATCCGAAAACCACTTCGATCCGATTTGAGCGTTACGAATGGATACCGTGAAGATAATAAAGACGGTGATTCGGTTTGTCCAGACCCAAGACAACATGTACGGATGAATACCTTCAGAACATCGTCATTGAAGGACAATGAGCATTCTAAGTGAATTTGTTCTTGAAAGGTAAATGTTAGCCTCAAGCCTCATCAACCAGGGATGACTGAAAATCAGGGGAGATGCAGCAAGACTAAGTGAATCATACCGAATTAGGGTATGTTATCACCTTTCTAGATACTCTCGGATACATTATATATTATGGATAAGACGGTGCATGCAAAAGAGCTCAGTTAGTCCTTGAGAAGGATGGTTTTGATGACAACAACATTAGGACTTGTTATAAAATATAAATACTAACATTATAGTTTAGATATATATATATATATGCAGGATATAAACATGCAGGTACCAAGAATGAAGACTGTACAATATAAAGATACAAGACCGATGAATTTAAAGATCACAGATATCAAGATTGAAGTCTCATGAGTATTAAGAAATTTTGAGTTATCAAGAGTTCAAGATTTTAATAGTACAAGATAAGTATTGAGTCTAGAATTATGTTAAAACTTCATAATAGCATGGAAAACTTCATTCCATATTTCATTTGGGATGGAACCCATTTCTACCTTCTTAGTGGCTTACAAACCCACGACAAGTAGCTTACAAATCTACGACAAGTGGCTTACAAACCGACGAACATCCTGGTTTTGTACAAGTTCTCGAGTCCTGATGTGATGAGATATTCTGCAGGAAGAAGCTTGCAAAACTACTTCAAAATGGTTTTTCAAAATGATTTTTAAAACTGCTTTTCATAATGTTATAGCCTTAAAATATTCTTTGTTTTTTGTTTTTAAATAAACTCTTGTTTTAAACTTCGTTTTTTTAAACTATCTCTTGTTTTAAATATTTAGCTTTAAAATATTTACTCAGATTTTAAATCACTTTAAAGATTAAGATTATATATTAAAAATTACTTTCTAAGCTCTTTTATATGTTTAAAATATATTCAAATATATTTACAAAGTTTAGAAATCGTTTTGACAAAATTATAGAAACCAATTTTAATAGGAAAATCAAAATCATCAATTTTGCCTAGAGCATGTCGACATCCCTCAACCCCCTATGTCGACATGGTGTCCGTTAAATTCAAAATTCAAATTTTCAAAAGAAGTGTCTATTCGTCGTATCCTTTCACGAATAGATATGGCTGTTGATTTCCTATAAATACCAGTAGTTCTAAACGAATTTTTAACCAGATTTCATTTGTTTTCTCTTCTCTTTATCTTCCACATTTATTCTAAAGAATTCCAAACTGTACTCTGCCGAAATACCAAGTGAATCAAACTTGATTATCTCTTGTTTGATTCTCTGCCACTCTCTCCGTAAGATCTCAGTGCTATTCAGAGTTATAGGATTATTTGTAAATCAAACTGTTAAGTAAAAGGTGCGGTTGAGCCTTGAAATCAATTGGGTGTGATTGTTGCCCCGGAAATCGATTAGGTGACCTTGTGGCCTGGTAAATCAAGAGAGTTTGCCCCAGACTCGAATACAGGAGGGTGTACCTCGTGGTCTTGAAATCATGGGTGTAATCTGGGAGATTATTTTTGATAAGAAATCCGTACGTTTGTGCGGGACTGGATGTAGGGTAACTTCGAACCAGTATAAAATCCGGTGTGTTCTTTCCTTTACTACTTTTATTTATTATTTGCATCTGCGTCTGATTCTGTGATTATATCTGTGTCTGTGAATTGCATTTGTTGGTAATTAAATTTACATAAGTTTCAAAAAGATTTAGAAAATCCACAAAACACTATTCACCCCCCTCTAGTGTTATTCCAGCCTTAAGATCTGTAATCCGCATTTCTCACATTCCGTATCAGAGCAAGGTTTTCAAAGTTTTCATAATTTGAATTTTGAAAAGTTTTTGAAAAATGGCTACCAACACTGGTTTTGTTAACACAATCACTAGTTCATTTGTAGAGGGTCAATCTACTTCTAGACCACCACTTTTTAATGGGAGTAACTATGCATATTGGGCATGTAGAATGAAAATATATTTACAGTCAATAGGATTAGACACTTGGAATATCACACAGACTGAATATTCTGAACCTACAATTAATTTTTCACAGTGGACTACTGAGCAAAAGACTATTGAACAAAATAATTCCAAAGCAATGAATATTTTATTTTGTTCACTTGATAGGAATGAATTCAATAGAGTATCTGTTTGTAAGTCTGCATATGATATCTTGAAAACTTTGCAAGTTACTCATGAAGGAACAAGCAAAGTCAAACAGACCAAAATATCCATACTCACGATCAATTTCAATTATTCAAAATGAATTCTAATGAGTCCATTTCAGACATGTATAGTAGATTTCAGGATATTGTGCATTTTCTAATATCATTGGGAAAAAGTTTTTCCGAAGAAGATCAAGTCAGAAAAATACTAAATTCTCTTACTCCAGAATGGGATCAGAAAACTCTTGCAATTGAAGAAGCAAGTGATATCGGTACTTTAAAAATTGAAGAATTGATTGAAAATTTAATGTCGTTTGAAGCACAAATGCAAGAGAGAAGAGATAGCAAGGCATTCGAAAAGAAGTCAATTGCATTCAATGCATTAACAGATGGATCAGAATCGGGAAGTGATGATGATGAAGAAATAGCTTTCATGACAAGGAATTTTCGGAAGTTTCTAAAATACAGAAAGATAAAAAACTTCAAAAAGAATGATCATAGGAATTCTGGAAATCATAATGAAGTACCAAACCACGTCAAATGTTCAACTGTGATGAACCAGGTCATCTCAAAAGAGACTGTCCGCACCCTGATAAGCAAAAGTTTCCTACAAGCAATGATTATACAAAGAAAAGAGAGCATATACCACTACACTAGACGATTCAGACTCAGACTCATCCTCAAGCGATGATGATCAGAAGACGGTAAATTCAAATATGTGCTTTGCGGCTATTCATGATTCCGATGATCTCAGAGATACAAATCTAGAAAAAGGTACATGTTTACAATATATTGGTTGAAATTGTTTGCTTAAAATTGATTGATTTTTTGATTGTTTTTGTTTGGATTTTAATTTTTTTATTATATTTATATTTATTTTTTAATATTATAATATTTTTTATTAAAGTAATATTATTATATTAAATATTATTCCAGAAAATATATAGACATTAGAAATAATATATAAATATATAGAGATTAAAGTATATAGGAAAATATAGGTCACATGAATTCTCTGACCCATGTCGACATGGTCCTACCCATGATGTCGACATCCCTGTCAGAAATTTGAAATTCAAATTTGAATTCAAATCTTTGAACTTCCCTCCACCTTTTCACCAACTCCAATGTTCGGGAAAGGCACCTCTTGACCAGAGAACATGACTATTGAATATCTATTTATTTTCCTTATTTTATCATATCTTTTCACTTTCATTTTAAACTTCAAACTCTCTTTCACTATTTCAAACTTTCTACTCTCTTCAAAAATGGCTTCTTCAAGCACTCCATCCACAATGAGGCTGTCTAAAACCATCAAAGAGTATCTCTATAATGATCCGGAAGCAATCAAGGCTTATATAAGCTATGCTAATTACGGAAAAGTTCATACGGGAAAGTTTGCTATCTTTAGCGATTTCTCTACATATGAAATCAATACTCTTCTTGAAGAGAACCATATTCTTAGTCTTTTTGACAATTCTGAAAATGATTTTGTTTGTTATCCAAATCTTGTAAAAATGTTTTATGCAAATTTGAATCGCGGTTTTCATGAAGGAAAAGAAAATGAAATTTGGAGTAGTGTCAAAGGTACTAAAATTGTTTTAAATTGTGAAATTTTGGGCAATATTCTCAATTGCAAGAATTCGGGAATGGATCTTTCTACTTTCAACATTGATGAACATGATCGTGAGACATTTCATCACATTTTCGAAGGAGATGACAACTTTGAATTTAAAAATCGTAACTTTTGTCCGAAAGCACGTATTGTTAATCTTCTTTTGCAACATACTATCACTCCTAGATCGGGAAATTTCAATAACCCGACTTTAAAAGTTTGTAAAGCTCTTTTTTCCATTTTTGGTCATTATGACATTAATTGGGCGCAAGTGATTATGGATGAACTTCGTCCTAAAAATTTGAAAATGGGTGAGAACACTTTGTATCATGGAATCTACCTCACTCGGATTTTTAATTATTTTGGTGTTGATTACAAAAGGGAAGAATTTGTTTCAAGAAAAGTGTTTAATCATGCCAATATTTCTCTTATGAAAATTCCTTTCATATTTCAACAATACGAATCTCTTGCCGAAAAGGATGAAAGGTTGGCACATGAAGAGATGGAGGAAGAAAATGAGGAAAAAGAAGAAGAAGGGGAGGAAATGGAAATTGAAGAAGAAAATGAAGATACCTCCTTGGAAAGTATTGAATACCCTAACAATCCTTCCAACAAAACACTCCTCAAAAATCAAAAGATCATAGTGGAAAATCAATGGATTCTCAAAAGATCCGTTAGTAAGAAATTGGATAAAATGACCACTAATATGAACAAGTTCTTTTCTAAAGTTGGTCGGAAACTTGGCTTATCATCATCCTCCTCATCCTCTAGCACATTCTAAAAACTAGAATGTGATGTACTAGTTTATTTTGTATGAACTTGTATTGCTCTTTTAACATATTATGAAGTATCTCATGTATTAACTCATTTATCTATCTTATGTTTCTCTACCTTATCGTGTCTCTGGAATAAATGTTAGTATAGTATATAAAGTTTATATATATATATACATACTTATTCACAAAACAAAGAAGACACATAGATTAACATACCCATGTCGACATACCCCAACCCACTATGTCGACATATAATTGTTTGATTTGGTTATTTTTTAAAATTTTGAAATTAAAATAACTAACTCATGTCTATTCATTTTAAATGAATTTCTGCCTAATTAAATACCCATTTCTTCCAGAATTTTGTAATATCTTCATTTCTACTTATCTCTATTTATATCTTTTAACTACTTATCAAAAATGGCTTCCTCTTCTCAAACTCTAAGTGAAAATCTTGAAGAAACTCTCAAATCATTCAAGAATATACTTACTTTTATTCTCCGCAATCAAAGGCACTTAGAACTAAGTCAAATGCAGATGATAAAAGAACAAGAGAAGCATTTCGATGCCCTCCGTTGGATGATTTCTGCCCTAAACAAAGATGATCTCGATGAAAATCCTGAAGGAACTTTAATTCAAGATAATGAAGATTGGGAAGATATTAAAAAGGATCCTATCTTTAGAGAAGAAGGATGAGTTGAAGTTCCTAAAAATATTTGATCTCCTTATGGTTTGAATTGCTTGTCTTTGAATTGTTTGATTTGATTTGAATTGTTTGATTTGGTTTGTTTGATTTGATTTGCTTTGATTAGAATTGATTTGATTTGAATGGAATGTATAGAATTATATGAAACATAGTATATGTTTATTGGATTTAAACTATCATATTGATTATGTTTTCATTAATTAACTCATGTTACACACACACACACACACACACACTCCATCTTAATTTTTCACAAGTACTCCAATATAAAACTAAGGGGGAGTTATATTAGTTTAGGATTAGTTTTTGTTGATGACAAAGGGGGAGAAATATAAAATAGAGTAGTTAGAGTAGTTAGGCTTAGATTAAGGGGGAGTTATCAGTTTTAGGGGGAGTTATTGAAGGAGAAGTATATTTTATAAACATAGGTTGTCATCATCAAAAAGTGGGAGATTGTTAGTCCTTGAGAAGGATGGTTTTGATGACAATAACCTTAGGACTTGTTATAAAATATAAATACTAACATTATAGTTTAGATATATATATATATATATATATATATATATATATATATATATGCACGATATAAACATGCAGGTACCAAGAATGAAGACTGTACAGTATAAAGGTACAAGACTGATGAATTTAAAGATCAAAGATATCAAGATTGAAGACTCATGAGTCTCAAGAAATCAAGTTATCAAGAGTTCAAGATTTTAATAGTACAACATAAGTATTGAGTCTAGAATTATGTTAAAACTTCATAATAGCACGGAAATCTTCATTCCATATTTCATTTGGGATGAAATCCATTTCTACCTTCTTAGTGGCTTACAAAGCCACGACAAGTAGCTTACAAACCTACGACAAGTGGCTTACAAACCCACGAACATCATGGTTTTGTACAAGTTCTCGAGTCCTGATGTGATTAGATATTCTGCAGGAAGAAGCTTACAAAACAACTTCAAAATGGTTTTTCAAAATGATTTTCAAAACTGCTTTTCAAAATGTTTTAGCCTTAAAATATTCTTTGTTTTTTGTTTTTAAATAAACTCTTGTTTTAAACTTCGTTTGTTTTTAAACTATCTCTTGTTTTAAATATTTTGCTTTAAAATATTTACTCAGATTTTAAATCACTTTATAGATTAAGATTATATATATTAAAAATTACTTTCTAAACTCTTTTATATGTTTAAACTATATTCAAATATATTTACAAAGTTTAGAAATCGTTTTGACAAAATTATAGAAACCCATTTTAAAAAGAAAATCAAAACATCAATTTTGCCTAGAGCATGTCGACATCCCTCAACCCTCATGTCGACATGGTGTCCGTTAAATTCAAAATTCAAATTTTCAAAAGAAGTGTCTATTCGTCGTATCCTTTCACGAATAGATATGGCTGTTGATTTCCTATAAATACCAGTAGTTCTAAACGAATTTTTAACCAAATTTCATTTGTTTTCTCTTCTCTTCATCTTCCACATTTATTCTAAAGAATTCCAAACTATACTCTGCCGAAATACCAAGTGAACCAAACTTGATTATCTCTTGTTTGATTCCTTGCCACTCTCTCCGTAAGATCTCAGTGCTATTCAAAGTTATAGGATTATTTGTAAATCAAACTGTTGAGTAAAAGGTGCGGTTGAGCCTTGAAATCAATTGGGTGTGATTGTTGCCCCGAAAATCAATTAGGTGATCTTGTGGCCTGGTAAATCAAGAGAGTTTTCCCCGGACTCGAATACAGGAGGGTGTACCTCGTGGCCTTTAAATCGTGGGTGTAATCTGAGAGATTATTTTTGATAAGAAATCCGTACGTTTGTGCGGGACTGGATGTAGGGTAACTCCGAACCAGTATAAAATCCGGTATGTTCTTTCCTTTACTGCTTTTATTTATTATTTGCATCTGTGTCTGATTCTGTGATTATATCTGTGTTTGTGAATTGCATTTGTTTGTAATTAAATTTACATAAGTTTCAAAAATATTTAGAAAATCCACAAAACACTATTCACCCCCCTCTAGTGTTATTCCAGCCTTAAGATCCGTAATCCGCATTTCTTACAAGCTCTCGGTAAGGGTGGGAACACCCGGGGTGATAACATATTCGGTACTATCCAGGTTAGGGGTAGTCCGTTCTTGGGTTGCAGGGGATCCCGGCGAGGTCCTCGGTACATGTTTCTAGAAGTGTACTGTGATAGGTGGTACCCCAGTGCCTAGTCATTGTATGGGATCCAGTCTCCAATAAGCGCCGTACGGTTTTGATTGTGCCCAACTATGCTGAAACGTGAGATGCAAGCATTTCAGCTATTTTCTATTTACTTTGTTTAGACACTATTATAATATCAGACAACTTTGATATAAAGTGTTTTGGTTATCGTAAGGTAAAAACCCGTCATGTTTATGTGTGACGTGGTCTTACGAGATACCTTTGTGTTTCAAAGGATTTTGATAAAAGCTAATAATTCAAATTGAGTGTGTTTTCTCATGTTGGTTTTCCAGACTGACTCGGGTGTTATTTTTACTATAATGCTTGGGTCAGACCGAATATTACCGGTTCAGGTTAGGATGCTATGGAGCTCAGGAGACGAGTTGGAGACCGAGACGTATTCTCGTACTTGTTTATTCCGCTACAGTGTTTTGTTGAAATTATCAGCAATTGTGAAGGAAGGATGTTATAACTGTCCATGCTGGTAACTATTGATTTATGTACTCTGATGTGAGATATGTATATTATAGTTTTGATTTGTGTAAAGAACTATTGATATTATATGTTATTCAGTTTGCTGTGAGATTCTGTTTTGTTTAGTTTTCTTCCTTCATCTACCTACTTTCTTTCCCTTCAACAAACTGTCTTTTCGGCACTCAATCGTTCGACATGTTATACAATGAGCGTATTTATGTCGATTTTCGAGGGTCGAAAGGCGGGTCGTCACACTTCTATTGGGTTCGTCATAACATGATCGTCCTTTGACGCTACAGAATTAGGTGTAGGTGCAGCATGTTCTCCATGACGATCCTACAAATAATAATTTGGCACAAAACCATATTTATACAAATGTATTTTAACTGTGTCCGGTTTCTAATGCTTCAAATATTGGCACTTACTACAAGGGCATCAAAGTTCTTTGTTATTTCGATTATTAGATGTAGCGAACCTAATAAATTCGTGTACACCATTGTAGAAATGTTGCTTCACTGAACCTTTCATACCAGTTCTGGCTTCATACATACAAGTACGGTCGAGAAAATAATCGAACATTGTACCTAATTTAAAAATATATGTTAGTAATTTCCACAGCACTTCAGCTCAATTCTCTTCTACGCATAACTTGCACTCAAATGGTATATTGTTGTTGTATTTTCTAAAAAAAGTAAAACCAATTAGGACTAAAGGCTTCACACACCACACTTCCGTCTAATTTCGACAGCACTTCATTCACTTCTCTTTTACGCATAACTTTGCATCCAATGGGTATATTTTTGTTGTTATATTTTCTAAACTAAATTAAAACCTTTTGGGACTAAAGGCTTTAATTTTTCAGTGTCAATTATTTGTTGAAATAATATTTAATGCTTCTTTTCAAATCAACATTATATTCATTTCAAATTTTTTTAGAAAATCGATTTGGGTATAATTTATTCTTGTTATATTCATTTCCTAATTTTTATTAGAAAATCGATTTTAGCAAAATATTTAATGTTATTATATTCATTTCTTCATTTTTTACAAAATCGATTTTACTAGAATATTTATTGTTGTCTTTTCTACAATAAAATAAAGTTAATTAGGACTAAAGGCTTCACACACCACGCTTCTGTCTAATTTCGACAGCACTTCACTTCTCTTCTACGCACAACTTAGCATCCAAGGGGTATATTTTTGTTGTTGTATTTTCTAAACTAAATTAAAACCTTTTGGGACTAAAAGCTTTAATTTTTTAGCGTCAATTATTTGTTGAAATAATATTTAATGCTTACTTTCAAATCAACATTATATTCATTTTTTATTTTTTTTTACAAAATCAATTTTAGTAGAACATTTTTTGTTGTTATATTTGTTTCTTCATTTTTTTAGTACAATATTAGTTGTTGTCATATTCATTTCTTAATTTTTATTACAAAATCGATTTTAGCAAGATATTTAATGTTATTATATTCATTTTTTCATTTTTAACAAAATCGATTTTAATAGAATATTTATTGTTGTTATATTTAATTCTTAATTTATTTCAAAAATTGATTTCAACTTGATATTTGTTGCTGTTGCTCATTTCAAAATTATATAATTCAATCAACTATTTAAATCGCCTACATAATACATTTGGAATTTTAAAACGTATCTTAAACTTAGTTAACAATTTAGATTTTTTTATCGATTTTGTAAATGACAATTAGATGTTAGTACTTGTAATAAATTAAATTAATTTTATTTTATACTAATAACTGAACTTGTAATTACACACCCTAATTAAATAAAAAATATTACTTATGTTTAACCGTACCAATCTAGCAGCATATTAACCATTAATTATACACTAATTTTTGCGTAAACTATAAGAAACATTATTTAAACTATAACAAACATTCATGTAAAATCAACAATAAGCATATTAATCAGTAATTATGGACTAATTTTCGGATTTAACCATAATTTTTAACTACAAAGTAAACAATTAAATCAGTAATTAATATCCCCAAATCGAACAAATTTTTAATTATCATCAACTAGTATGCAATAATCATCAATTCCTAATCCATAATCAACTAATTTTCTAAATTAGGGTTTTAATTAAATACCAAAATCAACTAGTACACTATATTATCATCAACTAATAAGATATAATCATCAACTCCAAATTCCTAAATCACCCAATTTTAAAATTAGGGTTGAGTTTATACCTAAAAACTATAGAGATTGGAGAGGAGGAGATACCGGCAAGCTTTGGAGAGCTCTTGTTGGCAATGGCGGGCTGCGACGGCGGGCGGCGGCGGCTGGCAGACGCTAGAGGAGGGATTTGGGTTTTTTAGGTGGAAAGGAGGAAATGAATTCCTGTTCGTGGGTTCGTGTCTGTATAGACGACTTTGCGAGCCGTCGCTAGCGACGCAAAAGACTACCGCAATTGGCAGCCGTTCTAGTAGCGCTTTGATCTGTTCACTCTGTATCCTGTTTGATTTTTTGTAAGCTAATGGACGGCACTGCTATAAGTTTTCTGTTATTGTACGTAAACAACCACCATTATGCCAATGTAAAAACATTTGTTCCATGATCATTTCAATTGTGCTGATGTGAAATCATTCATTAGTAAATATGCCAATGTAAAGTCATTTATTGTATGGTTAATCAATGTTGCAACGTGACTTATATGACTAATACATGCTTATCTATCTTATATTCTTTCTTGAGTTTCCTATGTTTTAGTTACAGATATGTGTACATTTCTTACCTGAAATATGTGTGTATTTCTTATCTAATTAAATCTGTTAAGAGGTAAGTTCAATTTCAACTAATTATAGCAAATTAGTACCAGAAATAGGGAGAAATAGATATTATCTAAGAATCATGATCATATAAATATATATTTAGCACAACAACCATTTTATTTGTTTGTATGTATGCTCGATTTAGATCGTAGTTATAATATTTCCCATATCAATCAAGTAACCTTAATTATACATAAATAATCTATCCTGATTCAATATAGAAATGTTGATATATAAATATTTAAAAATATCTTGTCATTTTCTTTGTGATATATGAAAATCAAGCATACAACTAAAAATGAGTGAAATTCAATGTACAAGGCTAGAATATAGAGTTCATTAATTCCATATCCTACCTCTTTACTAGTTTTGGGTCCAATAAAAAAGTGAAAGAAACTCCAACCTCTCTCCTTTTGCAATCATTCATTTATTCTATTAAATCTCAACTCTTGCCCTAACTATCTAACCAAGCATGCTCTAAGACCTAGTTGCATTTAACTTTTTCGCCGAGATTTTGGAATTTTTTTACTTGCAATTGATGAAGGAGATTTTGACAAAGAGGCACCAGAGTTTCCTATAAATCTTGTTTCAATGTTGCATGCTGTAGTGTGCAACATATTCCCCTACATACCAACCTTATTAAGTCAACTTTGATCAATGGAAATTCTACTACTTGTTCTCCTATTTTTATCACATAAATTCGAGTTTTCTCAAGGAGGAAGAGGTAGCATTGCCCTTCCTCCATATTCCAATGTACCAATAAATTACGCTCTTCCACCTACATATACAAACACAAACGCAAACACGTCATCCAACCCCAGCACTGTTTATAATGTACGGTCTTATGGAGCAAATGGTAATGGAACGTTCGATGACACTGAAGCTTTTAAAAGTGCATGGGACTGTGCTTGCCATAATTTTGCAGGACCTGCAGTCGTACTTGCACCCAAAGGCTACACTTTCTTGATCAATTCTACTATTTTCACTGGTCCTTGTCAAAGCAGCATCATGTTTCAGGTATAAATTCTTCATTTTATGATATGATATGGCCTAGATTAGTTGTATTGTATGTATTAGTTGTGACTTAACTCAATATGTGAACACAGGTGGATGGAACTATCATTGCACCAGATGGACCTCAGTCTTGGTTAAATGTAAGTAACAAGAGGCAATGGCT
This sequence comes from Allium fistulosum, assembly GCA_030737815.1. Taxonomy (NCBI): domain Eukaryota; kingdom Viridiplantae; phylum Streptophyta; class Magnoliopsida; order Asparagales; family Amaryllidaceae; genus Allium; species Allium fistulosum. Next base: position 909,067,731 of record CM060907.1, on the reverse strand, counting down.
TGTGTTTTATCGTGTAAATGGCATGCTTTTGTATGGTAAAGGCCTCATTGATGGTAAAGGTCAAAAGTGGTGGAATTTGCCCTGCAAGCCTCATAAGGTAATGTTTCCGTAGTTTGTATTATAGCACATAAGATACTTAACAGAAAAGTTTATCATAGTATTGAAAGAAAAAGAACATGACTATGATTTTATGGTGTATCTTACTTATGAATTAAACAGGGGATAAATGGAACAACTTTGCCTGGACCTTGTGATAGCCCAGTGGTAAGTGGAGTTACTTTCATAACCAAAGTTACTGTCATTTCTATAGTTAACCACCTGTTACTTCTTGCAGGCATTGAGATTTTTCATGAGCTCAAACATAACAGTCCAAGGACTTAAACTAAAAAACAGTCCTCAATTTCACTTCCGCTTCGATAACTGTCAAAACATCACTGTAGATAGCATTTCAATCAACTCTTCAGCTCTAAGTCCGAACACGGATGGAATTCATATTGAAAACACTGATAATGTTCGAATTTACAACTCTGTCATTTCTACAGGTATGCAAAATTTACAATGACGATAAATTCTGGTTGTTTTCATGCCTCAATTTTGATTACTTTTGTGTGTATGCATTTGTATTTTTTCAGGTGATGATTGCATCTCTATTGGAGCAGGAAGTTTCAACGTTGACATAAACAATGTGACTTGTGGACCAAGTCATGGAATCAGGTAACTAACTGATTAATTAATTATTTTATCCTTCAAATCAACATTTATAAAACTCTGATAATGTAACCACAGTATTGGAAGCCTGGGAATAAAAAATTCACGTGCATGTGTTTCGAACATTTCGGTATCCAACTCTATCATAAAAAACTCAGAGAACGGCCTTCGAATAAAGACATGGCAAGGTGGGTCGGGTTCAGTATCAGCAGTCGTATTCAACAACATACAAATGGATTCAACAAAAAATCCGATAATAATAGACCAATACTACTGCCTCTACTCCTCATGTCCGAACCAGACGTCCAACATATTCATATCGGACATTACGTATTCTAACATAAAAGGGACATACGATGCACGGGACCCGCCTTTGCATTTGGGTTGCAGCGACTCTGTTCCGTGTACAAACATCACTTTGATGAATGTTGATTTGATACCGGGTAGTGGATATTTTGCGCCCGACCCGTTTTGTTGGAATGTGTATGGACAGCTAGAGAGTTTAATGGTTCCGAACGTGGATTGTTTGTTGGGAGGATTGCCTAAGTTGATCGTCAATTATGACAGTAGCATATGTTCTTGATATACCAAGTTTGGTGATGTATTTGTGTATGGTTTGTATATGATAGCAAGTTTATGAATATATTGACGTATACGTGATGTATTTATGTATGGTTTGTATATGATAGCAAGTATATGAATATATTGACGTATACGTGATGTATTTATGTATGGTTTGTATATGATAGCAAGTATATGAATATATTGACGTATATTTGGAGTATATATCAAAGTATAATTTGAAAAATGAAAAAAATCATCCAAACAATCACGAATATAAACTAGACACGGGATGAAAAGCTTCAGTCATTTTTATACAGTGGATTGTTTGTAAGTACTTTTTTGACATTTGAAAAATCGTTTTACAAGTAAATTGAAACATAGTGAAGATAAAGTAATTGGATCCACATATACATTATTAGAAAGTTGTATTAAGCAAAAATATCAAATAGTTATGCAAGCTAAAGTTTTGAACAACACATGAATAAATAAATAGAAGTAAAATTTAGTTCAGACAGAATTCATAAATTGACAGAGTTTAAGTTCAAACAAATGAAAGAAAATTCAAAACATGAATAAAATATTGATTGGTCGTTTAGTTTGTCACTGGAGTAGCATTTAAGAGTTTAAGTTCAAACAAATAAAGGATTGTTGGATATTCAAGTATTATACCGATGTATCAGTACTGTTGCTGAATGTGTGATGTGCGTAAAAGGTGTGTGTAGTTTTAATGCTACAACTTTCACTGAAACAGGAATCAATGTGGGTATATGTACATCTCAATTTTCGGTTATTTATGACATGTACTAATATGTATCATTTGTAATGTGCGATACAAAATTGTTAGGTACGTACGCTCTGATCATAATGCCTCTTTTACCTCCTTTCCTCATCGTTGAAATTGCATTGTAATTTTGTTTGTGTTCATGTTAGGTTCTCATCCTAAGAATAAAAATGTTTGGTAAGATAATTTTTATTAATTAGCAAAAGGTTTCTATATTCAGTGCATTATAAGAAAATCTTCATATTTAGTAGCGGTGCGCAAATGCTATGCAATAGACCGTACGCTGCACAGTCAAGGTAACGTTCACAACCAATTCGAAATATGTTTCGGAAGTCTATTTTATCAGACGCTTCTTTAACATGCACATAACATCTGAAGTCTATTAAAATAGCGTTTAAAGATCTTTTGTTAGTTTAAAAAGTAATTGGCAAACGTCTATTTAATAGACGGTCGAGCTTAGACGTCTATTTAATAGATGTATTAGGTCGGATGCTAGATGATGACGAATTTAACTCATATTCAGTCTTTAAAATATTCATGGCTTTAGCTTGTAGATGGTCTTATAAGATATAGCCAAATGTACTGCGGTTTACTTCAAATGTGCTAAAAAAGTGCTAACTTATATCTTAGAACTTAAAAGAATATTGAATTAATTAATAAATACACGACTTCAATACTATGAAAAATGAACAATCTTTGGTTCCATAAATATCATGAAAATAAAAAATATAAGGAACACCAGTTAATACTTACAATTTGTGAATTGTAACGGTGAGAATAAAGTGAAAGACATGATACATGCCAGTTATATCTAAATTTGTAAGATTAATGCTTCCAATCAGAGACACCAACATAAAACAATTACCAATTAAATGGTAAATGTAATTAAAGAGTTCTTCAGAACAATTATCTGAAAAAGAAAAAAAAATTCATCTTGTAAATCATCATAAAGTATGGTCGAATAAAAGATTCATTGTTTAGAAAAAGTTCTACGAACACTAATTATATGAATTTGCTCGAACATGGGATGACCACAAATATATTAATACTTCATCAAACAGTGTAACTAGTAGTGAGTTATGAACTAAAATTAACAACATAAATCAAACATTTCATTGTGAAAAGTAACTAAAAATATATTATAATTTGATGTTTAAATAAAATTAATGAAAAACTACATTAAATATTTTTTGCCTACAAATTATGTGATTGAGTCGGTATTCACTGTTGGACGATTTTACTAGTTAATGCTACTAATCAGAGACATTGACTTACAACAATTACCAATGGTTGCAGGCAGCATGGTTATTTTTGCGTTGACACATGAAGACAATGTGCATCTTAGTGAATGCTAGTGGGAGTTAAATTTGATTATTTACAGATTAATAACCTCATGAAATCTTTAAATTCATCATTTGATAGTTTATAATTTTCCATTAGTAGTTTAGATTATGAGTATCGCATAATTAAGAGGCACTAAAATGAAAACTTGTGTAGTACTCACATAATTGGTTATTCAAACTGGGATAAAAACTATCTTGCATAATGTATTAAGTTTGAACCCTTAAAATAAACTTGCAAGGCAAAAGTATACAAAGATAAATTCAATGTTGATTCGAGTGTGGTGCATGCATTAAGTGTATGAATACATGAAAGTAACCATCTCTAACAGACTCATACCGAAATGAATATACATTGATCAATTCATTGTATTCATCTTTGTAGACCTCTAGACCAATTGAACCTAGGTATATTTGCACAATTTATTATTTGAAGTGGTATATCTCTTTAAATATGAAATGTTGTAATGAAATATCGATAACATATCAAACAAACATGATTTTTTAGGGATCTCAGCAAGCCCATAATCACGAGTCTTAACTTCTTCTTGATCTCCATTATCGATATTACTTTTGGTTTTTCAATCCCTATAAATATTCGGTGGGTCTGACTATTACTTTCTTAAAAATAAAATTCATTTGGTTGTTTTTGCCACTTCTCCATTCATCCTTGCAAAAACCCATGCTGGTATAGGGCAAAAAAAATCAAAAAACAAACGAACAAAATAGTGGTTCTTATTTCTTGATTCAAGCAAGATCCAAAGATCGATTCAACTTAATCTAGGAGCATCAATTCATAATTCAAGATCTGACTTTTGGCAACATCCTAAGGTATTGCTTTGATTTAATTTGTTTGTGTGTTTCTCTTGTTTATATGACTGGACTCTATTTAATGCATCTTGTCTTTTAATTGTTCATCTTGCAACATGTAACTCAAATCCCTTTTTGTCCATCTCAATTAAAAAGTATGTATATTATATTGATTAATTGAGATCCACTTTTGTTTTTCTTAATTCACTATATGTTCACCATACTTAATATACATTAGATCTTGTTTCCTTTAGAAAGTATGTATATTATATTTTGATTAGATACTCGTATCTTGCCTTCCAATAAGATTTCTTCTTATATGCACCTGACCAAAAGTATATGAGATTTATAATGTAGTTTATGTTTCAAATTTGCCTTGAAAATTGATTTCTTGTGTCATATAGTTTATGTCTTGAATACGATTATTTTTGATATTGTTTTCATAAGAAAGTTTTTCAACCTGGAACTCATGTGTGAACTTTGAATATAATCCAAAACTTTCATTTTCCTTTCTAATTAAAGATTTGTATGATATTGAATATTTTTTTGTTTCCCTTTTAAATTAAAAGTTTGTTTTAAATTGTTAACTGTAATTTCACATATATCTATACGTTTATTATTAATTATTAACTTTACATATATAAGTTATTTTAACTCCAAAACATTAATTTTAATATTCATGTATATAGAAACATATATTTGTATGTTACAGAACATAAATTCAAGAGATATTTTGTCTAAAATTAATTTTCAATCCCAGATTCTTCCTTAATTGAAATAATTATTATCAATTTTAGATTTCAATTCATATAAAATTACGAAATAATACATACATACATACACACATACACACATACACACACACACACATACATACATACATACATACATACATGTGTGTGTGTTCTATTATGTATATATCAAAATCTTGGACAACAAAAACATATGTAAAGGGAAAATGAGTCTGTTGTGGTGTACATCTCAGCATCTACATACAGTCATATTAACCATATACACTTCTTATCTGTAACATGTGCACTTTACATAAAAGAATTGTATTTGATATACTTGTAAACCAAATGTTAATAATGAATGAAACAAAATAAGAATTTTAATTAGGATTTAAAATTTAATTAGACTTCATAGGCCCAACAAATATTTAAAATGGATTTTTTTTAAATTCACTCATTTAACTCGCTTTCAACTGACCAACTCCTTCAAAAGGGAACATCAAATTATGGTATTTTTTATAGTGGGTATCCAGGTGTATTAGAAGGTTGCACGGATGCTAGTTGAAACACTGAAAGAGAAGATGATAATAAATCAACTAGCGGATGGATATTCACTCTCAGTGGGGGAGCGATATTCTGGACCTCAAAGAAACAAACATGCATTGCTGATTCTATAATGGCTGCTGAATATATAGCATTTGCTTCTTGTAGCAAAGAAGCAAAATGGTTAAGGAATCTATAATTAGAAATTCCTATGTGGCCAAAACAAATGTCTTCGGTATCTGTGTATTGTGATAGTCAAGCAACACTGTCATGAGCATATAAGCATGTATATAATGGAACATCTTAGCATATTGGCCTAAGAAACAATGTGGTAAGTCAAATGCTCACAGATGGAGTAATTACCATATATATTATGAGATCTAGCCAAAACTTACCAGATCCATTTACAAAAGGACTTGGTGTTGAAAATATCAAGGGGAATGGATTAAAACAAATATACGACAATCGTCTATGATGGAAACTCGAGTCAGCATAATGAAATTCATTATCTTGAGTTCAATGAATAAAAGTACATCACACAATGTGATTACAATCACTATACTATTAGTCTGAATAACTAATATTATATTCCATTCCTATATAGTGCTTAGTACCTATAATGATATGGTGGAGGTTGTACTTCTTAGTACTTATTAGGTTTACAATAGAAATTCTATTGAGATGTACAATCATAGAACACTTCTACAAACCAACCTATATGAATACAAGAAGGTAGTGTCGCCTTCTATGAGACTGTGGCTTGGTCTCTAAGGGCATTTCATGAAATTGAGATACAAACATAAGGCCAATCCACATGTCAGCTTCTAAATTATTCGAAGTAAAGAAAATGAGTATGTGAATCACATCTGATACATCGCATATGATCGATGGTTCAATGCTTGGTCAACCACTCCATTTTGACATACTTGATAGTTATCACTCTGTATAAATTCAAGTATACAATGTTGAAATTTTCGCTACTCCCTTGCATCTTAACCATACGCACACTTCATTTAGTGTAGAAGAGGCAAGACCACTAATGTAACATTCCTAATTTTTGATAACATTATTCAGAAGATTTAATTAGATAAATTAAATAGAATAATGATGATAAGGAGATTGAGATTTGAATAAATTTTATAGGGCCATGCTTATTTGTAACGACCCACCTTTTTGGACGATTTAAATCGACAATAAACCAAAAATGTCGATTTCAAACCATTCAAAAGGGAGGATTGTTATGGGGTAAATAAGAAAAGAAGAGAAAAGAAAGAAAAACAAAACACAGAATCTCACAGCGGAATGACAAAACATAATAATCAAATAAACAGTTCATGAAGCTGTTTTACAAATACATTTGATTACACTTTACAATACGATCAGAGTTATACATACAACAAGAATAAATAAATAATGCAGCAGAGCACCATGATGTAGCGGAATAGATAAAATAAATAGTAATAATATACCGAATCTTCATCTTCGTCCTCTAGAAAATAGTCTTCAATACACTGAAAAGCTCAGACTGACTCGAGCGTAATGAAAAGACAACACTCGAGTCAGAACTAAAAGATCTTTTAAATCAACAATAAATAAATATGAGTGCAACGGCTTCAGAGATGTTTACGGGGTTTTACATCTCCTATCCATTGTCTAACATGCGTGCAATAACTTAAGAGATGTTCGGGATTACCATCTCCTAAGGATCTGTTAAACTATTTACTATGTAGTAATATATGCTATTATAATATGTGTATCAGTAAAGTATTAAAATAACATTAAGGAGTTACCCATATCCCCCTTAAACATTTTTATATATTCCCGTAGTCTATACAGATACTGTAAGCTCCACCAAACCGGTGGTTTACTCAGTGAGCACTCCATAGGTACGGTACAAACCAAACTCGTAATGTGCGCGATAAGGCATGTGACAAGGCACGTGAGGCAATGCCAGGGTATGATTCTACCGTTTGCATAACCGGGCTGGTGGTAACGCATAGCAGCTACTACCGCCCACCTTGGAACACACTCCCAAAATCAAAATCGAGGGTGGCCACCAAATCAATCATAAAGCAACAGATATGGTATCGAAGAAGCATGTCTGATCGGAGATGCGACCTCACTTGGCTCAGGTATAGCTCTTGTTTTAGTCACATCAAGCTGACTCGAAGGAGTCAGGGCTACGTTAATACTTCATATAGAATCGTTCGCCAAACCATCCTACTTCATTCTGGAATCTCCACCACATGCACAGTTGTTAAAGTGGTTTTCAGTATTGGCAGAGAGTATGACAATATCCGATCTCGGCTTCTTTAACAACCAAACGCTTATTTCACACTGGATGGTTCTTTTACATTCCAAAACCAATTCATTATTGATATCAAAATATCATATTCACTTAAAATCATATTACTTCGAAATCATGTTCACTTTCGAAATCATTATTACTTTCGAAATCATATTCATAAAATAGGTTAACCCGCATTTCAAAATCATCATATTTACTCAAAATATGTTATTTCACTAGAAAATATCATTTCGAATCCCAACTTAGGTTATAACATCATTTAACCATATTCGCTTTTAAATCCAGGGTTTAAATATAAACAATTCCGCCTTGCACAGTTTGAATTTTTGCAAATAGTTTAAATAGTCATAAATAGTTTAAATAGTTTTAAAATAGTTTAAAATAGTTTAAATAGTTTAAAGTAGTTTAAAATAGATTAAAATAGTTTAGAATAGATTAAAATAGTTTAAAATAGATTAAAATAGATTAAAATAGTTTAAGATAGTTTAAAATGGTTTAAAATAGTTTAAAAATAGGTTTAATATAGTTTAATATAAAATGGTTTGAAAATCTAAATAAATCCGAATTAAAAATAATATATTCTTAAATAGTTTATATTAAAATAATTAATTTGAAAGTAATATCAAATTAAACTATTTCTTCCATTCAACAAATTTGGACCATATCCAGCTTCAAATTACCAAACTCAATTTTTCTCTTTCAATTCAGATTCTAAATAAAACTATTTAAATCTATATCGATTTCAAATCCATGTTTGAACTATAAATTTAAACTACTTCAAATTTAGTAGATTTCAAAGTTTAAATATCGAAACATTCTCAATAACTCAATTTCAATAAATTTCATTTATATTTCAAAATTCAACCTTTAAATTTCAATTTGAATTTTTAAACAATTCATTTAAACCGATTTCAATTTCAACATTTTAAAGCTTGGATTTTGAAAATAATTCAGTTTATATAAATCAAATTTTATTTCAAAATATCATTTAACTGGATCTAAAAATTAAGGATTTAAAATTCATTTAATTTAACCAATCCAGTGTCCGTATATAATTTTCTACCCTACGGTCAAGTTGTACAGAGATATATCATTTCAACCCGTAATAGATTTAAATTTACGGGTATATATCATTTCAACCAGCAATCTCGAATAAAATTCAAAATCCATAAAATCACTCGAGTCTATCATTTCAACCCATGACGATTTTTCCCTAATCTATAGATCGTTCGGGTATGTATCATTTCAACCCATAGTGATTTCTAACGATAAACTAAGGGAACTTGCAGTATGATAACAATATATAAAATAAACATAATATTACCCCGTCTTTTGGACAAGGCCGGGATATCAACAAATTGACTAAAAAGGATGGATATCAGGGTTGGAGATCGATTGGAAACAAGGCTAAGATCGATACCGTCAAAATTGGATCATGATCCAATCAAGGTGGGATCGATAGGGAATGATAAACAAGGCTAGGTGAGGCTACACTTCAAATTTTAGGTCAATCGAGGTTCGTATGCTTGATTTATGGATGGATCAATATTGGAGAGGAATGATTTCGTATCGATACTTTCATATCGATCAAAATGGATGTGGACTTTGGATCAATGCTTTCACATCGATGCTTTCATATCAATATAGATGGATAACACACACTTTCTTTTGTACATTTGCTTTGGACTGATGTAGTTTGTATCGATACGCACATATCGAATGGATGGCGAAGTAAGTCAGTGCACTTCGTATCGATCGAGGCTGGGATCGATACGAAGAGCGAGGTAATGGTTACAGGGAAAAGCATTTCGTGTCGATCGCTCACTGATCGATACGAAGGATACATTCAAGGTTCGATACAAAGAAGGAGGCGGCTGATGGATACGATGAAGGCAGCAGGTGTTCACGGATGGATTCAAAAGGTATGGATACGAAGGCAACTGCACTAAGGACTATGCTTCGTATCGATCATGTTCGTATCGATCGATACGAAAGGGGTCGTTCAAGGGGAGGAGCGCATTGCATGGATCGAAGCGTGGAACTCAGATGGATATGAAGGTTACAGCTATGGACATGGGGACTAATGGATGTGAAGTGATGGAGACAAATTAATGGATACGAAGCCTTTAGCCTACTCACAAAAACAAACTTGGATCGTTCATAACTCTCATTCTACAACTCCAAATGCTATAAAATTTTCACAAAGGCTTTCTCATTCACTCAGGAACGTCCATGATCGATCTCAGCTTCATTGGGTCACTTTTGGATCGATACGAATTGTACTTGGATCGATCGGGATCGATCCTAAACGACCCTAGATCGATCTGGTGGGTCCACCTGCGCATGAGAAGAGGTATTCCAGGTTTTGGGGTGGATATTTTCAGATCTACACCTATGAATAGCAGCTCTATGGCAACTGAAAGGGATCTTCTTTTGCTTCTTTAGGCGAAACTCTGCCATTTTGTTTACTGATTTCCAAGGCTTGTAATTTTAATCTCAACATAAAAGGAATAAAAGGATCAATTCAAAGTGGACGTAGGCTGGAGATAGCCGAACCACTATAAACCTTGCGTTCTTTACTTTCTTGCTCATTTTAATTTTGCTATTTCTCCATTATTATTCTCTACATTATCTGGATCTGAGTTCTGTGTTAAGATATTGAGGATTTGTGTATAAACACTGGTGCTTTCACTACTTCTAGGGTTTGTGACCAATTTTGGCGCAAACACATAACATCCAGTCATCCAATATGAACAGTTAAACATCCATTACGATCACCATTCAAATCAACCAATAAATAACAACATTTAACTGATTATCATTAACAGGTATTTAACTGGCAATTTAAATTCCATATTAAATTAATTGGCGATTAAATTCAATAAAAGTCAGATTTAACTGGAATGACAATTTAAATATTCCAAATAGCAACCAATCAATTTCTAATCACATCATGCATTTAATCTAACTAACATAAGATAATTTAGTAGTTGTGAGTGGGTTAAAACACTCACCTTTGATTCCAAATCGATTTGAAATCTAAATAATAGCCCAAATTTCAACAGTCTTAGAATTCGATCAAACCAGTTCTGTAATGTCCGAAATTCTGATACGATCGTGCAGAAAAAACCGCGCATGAATCTGATCTCGTATGGAAAAGTTATTTGAGTTAGACTGTAAAGAGAGGTTGCTGTTTATGTTTGTGCTTCTTTTTCTTGTGATATTTTTGTTGCATGATATTGTGGTCCAGACTTAGTCTATTATTCATTGGGCCGCACTCATTTGATTCGAACCCTTGCTGGTTTAGCCTTAACCCTAACTAACTTTATCAACAAGTTATTATATAAGCAGTTTGTACATGTATCATCAAATTATCAAATTAATAAAAGTATCAATTCTCTTCTTTCTCTGTTCTAACAGTAATGGTGGAAATTGTGATCAAATACTTTGTTTCTCTTTTATTCAAACTTTATAACATGGTATCAGAGCATCCAGCATCGATCTAGGGTTTCTAGATCTCGGTTATTCTCAAATTCTAAATCGATTATCTAAAGTTTCAAATCAGAAAACATGACTGAAAGCAAAAGTTCACCAATGGTTGATGTTCTTCCCGTAATGTCCAAAATCACAGATCGCAAATTAAATAGTACAAATTTTCTAGAATGGAATAAGACAATCCGATTGTATCTTCGAAGCATTGACAAAGATGATCTTCTATCTGAAAATCTGCCAGTTACATCTAAGGAAAAGGATATTCTCTGGTTAAGGGAAGATGCTCGGCTATTCTTGCAAATCAGAAATACTATTGATGATGAAGTTATTAGCCTGATAAATCATTGCGAATTTGTGAAAGAATTGATTGAATATCTTGAGTTTCTATATTCTGGAAAAGGTAATCACTCTAGGATGTATGAAGTTTGTAAATCTTTTTACAGAACCGAGAAGCAAGAACAATCCCTTACAAATTATTTCATGAATTTCAAAAGAACATATGAAGAATTCAATGTACTTCTGCCTATGAGTCCTGATGTGAAGGTTCAACAACTTCAACGTGAACAAATGGCCATAATGTCTTTTCTAGATGGTTTACCACCAGAGTATGAATCAGCCAAGTCACAAATTCAATCTGGTTCAACTATGACATCTCTTCAGGAAGTGTTTAGCCGAATACTTAGAACAGAGACTACATTATCAAACATAAACTTGAATAACAGTGCTTTACTAAGTTCAAATACTTCATCTAATACTACTTGGAGGCCTCAAGCTGACAGTAGACCACCATGGAATCCACCTCAATCTAACAATAGACCACCTTGGAATCCTTCACACCGACCTGAATCATGGAGACCACCCTCATCTCAATCTTGGAGACCTCAAAGAAGTGGATGGAGACCAAATAACAAAGTATGCTCATATTGTAAGAAACCTGGACATCTGATCATTGAATGCAGAAAGTTACAATATAATAATCAAAACAAGAACCAAGGGGCATCTAATAATAACAACACTCATAGAACTGTGCTTATGACCAATGAAGAATTTGACAAATTCTCTAAGTACCAGGAGTTGCAACAGAATACAGCTGTCTCTACTATTGCCAACACCGAGAAACCAACATCAAAGTGGATCATTGATTCAGGAGCCACAGATCATATGTCAGGTAATCTTAAACTGTTTATAAATTTTAAAGAACATGGAGAAAATCGGGCAGTTACCCTAGCTGATGGGTCTCAATCTTGTTTTCATGGAGTTGGTGATATTAACATTGTCTTCCCTCTAAAATCTGCATTGTACATCCCATCTTTAACCTACAATTTATCATCTGTGAGCAAACTAACTAAGGACTTGAACTGTAGTGTGGTTTTCTCTCCTGAAACATGTGTATTTCAGGATCTTACAACGAAACTGACTATTGGTAAAGGACAAGCATTGGGAGGACTCTATGTTTTGAACAATCCACCAGTAGCATGCACAAGTATACAGTCTGCTATCAAACTTCATCAGCAGCTTGGTCATCCTTCTCTCGCATTATTCAAACATCTTTACCCTCAGTATAACTATTTGTCTAGTCTTGATTGCGAACCTTGTCAGTATGCTAAACTACATAGGAGTAGCTTAAAACCTAGAGTAAATAAGTGTGCAAGTGCACCATTTGAACTGATACATTCTGATATATGGGGACCATCATCTATTGTCTCTAAATCTGGTTATAGATACTTTGTAACATTTGTTGATGACTACTCTAGAGTTACTTGGGTATTTTTGATGAAAAATAGATCTGAAGTTTTTACTATTTTTTGTACCTTTCATATAGAAATTCAGAATCAATTTAAAACATGTATTCAAACACTAAGAAGTGATAATGCTAAGGAGTATACATCATCTACCTTTAATTCATACCTTAGTCAACATGGCATTTTGCATGAGACATCATGTGTAGACACAGCTGCACAAAATGGAGTGGCTAAAAGGAAGAATAGGCACCTCCTTGAAACTGTGAGAGCCTTGTTGTTCCAGATGAATGTACCTAAAGAATTCTAGGGAGATGCTATTTTAACAGCTTGTTTCCTCATAAATAGGATGCCTTCAACAGTCCTTAACTTTAGTATCCCCTACCAAGTATTATGTCCTAACAAAGAAATATATCCTATTAAACCAAGAATATTTGGATGCATATGTTTTGTTAGGGATGTGAATCCTCAAGTAGGAAAACTGGACCCTAAATCACTAAAATGTATTTTTGTTGGATATTCAAGACTGCAGAAAGGGTATAGATGTTATTGCCCTAGTCTAAAGAGGTATATAGTGTCCATAGATGTGAACTTTATGGAAGAAAAACCATTTTATCAAGCACCATGTATATCAAGTCAGGAGGAGATTAGGAGTACACCACATATTTTAAATCAGGAGGAGACTGAGGAGTATGTAATTCAATCTAAGGCACAACACAAAGAGTCTGAACCAAACATTGAGGATGATACCAACTCAGCATCTTCCAGTGAAACCCCAACCTCTTTAGATCCAAGTCTTGACCTTCCCATTGCTCTCAGAAAAGAGAGAAGGAAATGCACCCATCCTATCTCAAACTACATGTCATATAACAATCTCTCACAATCAACCCACACATTTATCACATCCCTAGATTCTATAAGTACTCCTAAAACTGTTACTGAAGCCCTAACCAAATAGGAGTGGAAGGAAGCTATGATTGAGGAAATGAATGCTTTGGAACAGAATAACACATGGGAACTTGTCAAACTACTAGAAAACAAGAAGGGAATTGGGTGTAGGTGGATATACTCAGTAAAAATGAATCCTAATGGAACAGTGAACAGATATAAGGCAAGGCTTGTAGCCAAAGGATATGCTCAAGTGTATGGTATGGATTATTCAGAAACCTTTTCTCCTGTAGCTAAAATGACCTCTATTAGAATATTCATTGCTTTAGCAGCTCATTTCAACTGGCATCTTCACCAATTGGATATTAAAAATTCATTCTTGCATGGAGATCTTAAAGAAGAGATTTACATGACCCAACCACCTGGATTCATTGCACAAGGGAAGAATGGACTTGTTTGTAAGTTAAATAAAACCCTTTATGGACTCAAGCAAAGTCCACGAGCATGGTTTGGAAAATTCAGTCAAACCCTTGAAGAGTTTGGAGCAACAAGATGTAAGAGTGACCATTCTGTGTTTCATAAACAGTCTGACAGAGGCATACTGCTATCGGTTGTGTATGTGGATGATATTATCATAAATGGGAATGATGAACAAGGAATTACTTCATTGAAGCAATTTATCCATCAGAAATTTCAAACTAAAGATCTGGGGGAACTAAAGTACTTCTTGGGGGTAGAAGTGTTCAGAAGTAATCAAGGAATATTATTGTGTCAAAGGAAATATGTTATTGACTTGTTATCTGAAACTAGTAAGTTAGGTGTAAAACCTCAAAATACACCTATAATACCTAATAACTATTTGACATCTAAGGGAGAGCTATTTGATGATCCTGAAAGGTATAGGAGACTGCTAGGCAAGCTAAATTATCTAACAATAACTAGACCAGATCTTTCATTTGCAGTTAGCATGGTCAGTCAATATATGGCTTCACCCACAAAACAACATTGGCTAGCACTGGAACACATACTTGGATATCTGAAGGGTTCAACTGGACAGGGTATTATATATGCTAATCATGGTCATATGAAAATTGAGAGTTTTGCTGATGCTGACTGGGCAGGATCAAAGGATGATAGGAGATCTACTACTGGTTTCTGTGTGTATCTTGGAGGGAATTTAATATCATGGAAGAGTAAAAAACAACATATTGTATCAAGATCAAGTGCAGAATCTGAATATAGGGCTATGTCCAATGTAGTGTGTGAAATTATGTGGATTAAACACTTAATGAATGAGTGTGGACTCAAGTTTGAAGAACCTGCCAGGTTGTGGTGTGATAACAAGGCAGTTATTCATATTGCATCTAACCCCATTTTTCATGAATGAACTAAACACATAGAAGTTGACTGCCATTTCATTAGGGACAAGATACAAAGTGGAGAGATAACTACTCACTATATTCACACACAGGAACAACCAGCAGATTTGTTGACAAAGGCAGTAAATGGAGATAGACTCAAGTTTTTAAGAAGCAAGTTGGGTTTAATAGATATATACAACCCAACCTGAGGAGGAGTGTAAAGAGAGGTTGCTGTTTATGTTTGTGCTTCTTTTTCTTGTGATATTTTTGTTGCATGATATTGTGGTCCAGACTTAGTCTATTATTCATTGGGCCGCACTCATTTGATTCGAACCCTTGCTGGTTTAGCCTTAACCCTAACTAACTTTATCAACAAGTTATTATATAAGCAGTTTGTACATGTATCATCAAATTATCAAATTAATAAAAGTATCAATTCTCTTCTTTCTCTGTTCTAACAATAATGGTGGAAATTGTGATCGAATACTTTGTTTCTCTTTTATTCAAACTTTATAACATAGATGATTGAAATTTAAATTAAAATAAATAATAACAATCAAGGGAAAAACTGTAATTGTCCGAACCTTACCCAACCCTAACGCGATCATCTCGTGTACGAATTTGCTCGAACACTCTGAACTGCCACACACGTTCCTGCTTCTAGCCGCCACTACGTCGAACTTCACCTAGATCAGAGTGCTCCATTGTAAGGCTCAAACCAGGCTGACCTCCAGGTGGTCATGCAAACCCCCTACGGCGCCTCCAGGTGATCACGCCGTCGCCCTCTATTTCCCCCAATCACGAAGAATCTGATGACCTCTGACCCAAAGTAGCCATATAGATTGACTCCCCTCGACGCCCTCTCCGTTGCAGTGCCTTCCGATCGTCATCGCGACGACGATCCACCGTCGAATAACAATCCCTAGCAACGGACGGATGAGCATAAATCATCGATTTTGGCCAAATGGTGTATCAAATCGAAAAACGAATTACCACAGTAGATTATGCTCATCGAGAGCTTTCCAATGATATATAATTTTCTATAGTTTGGAGAGTTTGAATTTTGAAATTGGTTTTTGAAATTGAATTTAGGGTTTTTGGAATTGAAAATAGGTTTCTACCATTGGAGAGAGGAGATAGGAACAGACAGACATAATTGTACGTACATGAATAAGAAATAAAAGGCTGCTAGGGTTAGGAAAAACTATTTATATAGACAAGGCCCAATAAGAATGAATGAACATATGAATATCTAGGATTTGTGATTAGACCTACCAAACTCAAGCATGATGATTGGCTTATTATTATTGATAAAATTAAGAATAAGATATCTAATTGGAATGGGAGATTCCTTTCTAGAGCTGGTAGACTTATTTTAATTAACTCGGTTTTATCAGCCTTACCTATCTATTGGATGTCTATGCATCTGTTTCCAGGTTGGGTTATTGATAAAATCGATAAAATTAGAAGAGATTTTTTATGGAGTGGGGATAATATTAATAATAGTATTAAATGTCTAGTTAATTGGGAAATTGTTTGTAAAGCTAAAAATGAGGGTGGTTTAGGAGTTATTAATTTACGCAACATGAATTTGTCCCTTTTAGGTAAATGGCTTTGGAAGTTTAAGGATATTAATGATAACGCTATTTGGAAAGAGATCATATCCAAATACCACTATAATGGAAACTTCAATTTACACCAATTTGATCTTTCTTTTTCCCATAAATTTTCTAATTTTTGGAAAAACATTTTAAAATGTTATGATTTCTTTAAATTAGGAACTAAGATGATAGTTCATTCAAGAAATTGTACTTCTTTTTGGCATGACTGTTGGATTTCGGTCTTGCCTCTTAAATGTGATTTTAAGGACTTGTATGATATTTGCAACTTTAAGTATGCTTTAATAAATGATGTTTATTATCCGGAGAATGATCCTCCTTGGAACTTCAGCTTTAACAGAATTTTAATTGGTACTACCCTTAGGCAACTCTCTTTGCTTTATGCCAGATTAAAGCTTTATAATATTGATATTGATAATGACTTTATTAGTTGGGAATGGGATAAGTGTAAGAAATATACTCCAAAATCTTTTTATAGATTTATTAATTTTTCGGGTACTATTAATAACTCTTTTAAATATATGTGGAAATCTAATGCTCCTCCTAAATCCAAAATTCATATGTCGCTAATTCTTCATGGTAAACTTAATACAATTGAATTTTTAAAGAAAAAAAACATTCATAATGATAACAAATGTTATTTTTGCAATATGCATCTTGAGGACACAAATCATATTTATTATGATTGTTTGGACACTAAATACATCCTAATTAATACTCTTAAAATTTTTAACTTTAATATAATAACTAATATTTCAGATTGCGAATTCTATTGGAAAAATTATAGATTCCAATTCAATAAAATTATTAGATTTTTACTTGACACTTTATTTATTATTATTAGTTGGTTTATTTGGTTTGAGAGAAATCAAAGAATCTTTAATAATAATAATAGTCATCTTAACAAATTGATTTTTTCAATTTCTTCATTTTGCTTTAATTGGATTTCTAATCCCAAATATAAATTAGCTAAAAATAACCTTTTCAAACGGTATCTTAACAAGGTTAGTTATAGTATTAATTTTTTTAAACATAACAATAACTTTTATTGCTCTAATAATAGTATTATTAATTTTTTTCCAAATTCATATGATAATCTCTCTTTAAATAATAGCTTGCTTATGATTATAGACAAATAAATCTGGTCAGTCTCAATTTTTGTCCTTTTTTCATGTTTTCTGCTCGGTCTTTATTTTCAGTTTTTTCACTCCTTTGGTTCTTTGTTCTATTAGACTATTAATAGTATTTATTTACCATTTTTTCCCTAGTCTTTTTTCAGATACAGGTTTTTGGAGATAGGGTATCAGATTCTTTTCGCAGGTTCCTCTTGTCGTCAGTTTGCTGGTTATCAGATCGTGGAGAGGTCATCAGAGCAGAGTTTCTTTATCCAGGACTTATTTCAGATATACCCTCAGATATAGGATACTGCTATCTTCATTCATGTGATCCTCTTTAGAGAAGTTGATTATTCACTTCTTCTGTTTCAGTCATTTGGAGTTTTTTTTAGCCTTTTTTGGTACTTCTAACATCTCAATATCGGGCGGTGGCCATGCCGGAGCTCGATATTGAGGTGAGATGGGTGGTGGCCTTGCCGAAATTCATCTTAGACGTACCTGTGTTTAGCTATGTGTTTTTTTCCTTGCTACCTGCCAGGCATGTTGGCAGCTCCTTTAGTTCGTGTTATATATATTTCTTCATGTGTGCTCTCCTCTATACGTAGAGGATCACACATTTTTATCAAAAAAAATATCTAATTGGTTCGAAACGACAATAACGACCCAAAAGCCCGTTCCGTTTCCGAAACGAAAGCAGGTCATCCCATATATCAAAGTAGATGTTTTCGATATTTCTAAACTCAATGGAACATGTTTCAAACCCAAATTCCATTGTACATAGAAGTTAGCTTTTAAAATCAGCTTATTTAAATTGAATTCATTAAATTAATTTCTACGCGTTTCGAACCCGCACGATCAAACGACAAGTCCGATCACTACGAAACTTGAAATCTTAGAATAATTCACCATTACGGATCTGGTGAAACTGGTTTTGTCGAAATCCAAGAAAGTGGCCAAAATGGCTATTTTCACGTTAACTAAATAAATTATTGTTAAATTGATTAAATCACTTTTTTTAATTCAAATTTATAACTAACAATTTTTATCATTTCTAATTACACAGAAATTAATAACCTTTTAAAACAAATTTTCCATGTTAATCTAATATTTAAATATTGCACTAATTACAACGTTTAATTACCAGTGTAATAAATTCATAAATTGTAATTTAAATTTCAATAAATTCATTTATTTTGATTTCACTCTTATTATTTAATCAATTACTACCTTATGAATATAATTAACATTGGTTTACATTTTATTACATCAATATTCTACAGTTATCATCTTAATTCATATTAACTGCAATGTTTAATTAGATTAATTTCGATTGATTTATAATTTATTTCAAATAGATTAAATACTAAGACGGTAAATAAGCAATTGTTACTTTTATGTAATTTAATCACTTTTATAAGTTTATTATTTACAAACAAGTGTTATAACTACTTACCCATCACTGATTTCACATTCAATTTCAATTAATTACATACAATCTCACCATACAACATTTAATTTATTTCCTTATTTACAATTATCACCAAATTAACTTTACAATTATTTTAAATTGATCGAAATTACATTAAAATAGTTATCAATTGCATTAAGTCAACATTTTACTTTACATTCTAGTTGTTTTCTCATTAATAAATCCTAAATTTTTTAATTTTTCACAATATTAAATTCCAAAATTTTATTTAATTGAAAATTTTAATTATAAAAAAAAATACGGGTTGTTACACTCTCCCCCACTCAAAACTTTTCGTCCACGAAAAGGGAAGAGAAGGAATTAAGGAATTAATATAATTTATTCAAAGTATTAAATTTATAAACACCTAATTTACATAACTAAGTATTTTAAATAAAATACACCAAACAAATAAATAATTAAATCTCCATATTCAAGTTTAATAAAGTTTGAAAATATTTCACTTTCACAAAAATTTCTAAGTCTAAAATTCATGAATTTTTTTGCAGAGTCTCCTTTGTACGGAGAGGTCCGGAAAAATAATAATATTAATAATATCATATATATATATATCATATTTCAAAAATAAAATATCCCAAACCACGGGAAAAACAATAAAATATCGCTATAAAACCGTAATCCGAAAACGTACCAATTTGTCGGGCAAACAACGCTTAATTTATGAAACCAAAAGCAATAGCTATTGCTTCCATAAACCTGTATTTCACTTATATAATCCAAAAGAGTTAGAATTTTGTAAAAAGGCAACATATTAGTTGTTTCCAATTATTAACAAAACAAATCAACACACATAACAACAGTCACTTGCAAACAAACAACAAGACCATCATATGTAACAAAGGAATCAACCATACATCCATAGCAACCAAACTAATGATTTGTTCAGGTTCAAAAACTTTTAATCGTATAAGGTGATAAATAAACTATCAACTGTATCCTACACTCAACAGCCTTAGATAATTACTTAATAGATTATTTATACATCCTTATACAGTTAGAAGTATTCTTTCCAAACATCCATAAGCCAAAACAACCAAGAGTTTCAAATATTATTTAAGTTTATTTTTATAAATTTCCTTTCACATCATTTACTGTTCATTTATTTTCATCATTCATATGACGATTATTTTATTAATTAATTTATCTTCATTACTTACTAGATTTAATTCTCATTCTATATTTGAGATCATCATTGAATACACGTTAAAGTAGTACATACATTTCATTTTAGTTTATTTCACATTTATTATTTACTTATAATCCTTGATATCCATTTTAATATTAATATTCATCAGTGAATCATTTCAGTATTTTTCTTCAGTTTATGTCATTTACTTTCCTTTATTTTCATTCATTCATACGATGTCATCTTTAGTTAATTTACATTCATTTACATATGTTATTCTCCATTCAATTATTTAGAACATCAATGAATCAATTCTTAAAATATTATATAAGTTTCTTTGCAAATCTAATTTCCCATTTATTACTTACTTATATAACTTGATTTCCATTTAATATTATTCACCATTGAAAACTTTCGTTACTTAAGTTTACTTGTATAATATTCTGTTACATATTCCTATTTAACGTTACAATTTTTAAACATTTATGGTAAGTTATATCCATGTTTTAAGAATGTAATTGAATGTTACACAAGTTTATCTTATTCAAATTTAGTTAACAAAAATGTTCAATAATTACATCTTCTAAATTTTTTCATAACTTTTGATTTATAAATTACAATTTCAAATTTCTTATATATATTTCATTAATCACTTAATAACTAATTTTTTATTTTCATTTTAGAAACTTCTGACTATTAAAATAGTTAAGATTTCATTTCATTACAGTAATTGGAATCCCTAATTTATAGAAACTTAAAGAACTAAATACCGGGTTCATTTCAACTCATTTTAAAATAATGTGTATATTCATATCTTTTATATATCAAATCATATTTAGAAATTTAAGATTAAGATTTGTTTATCAAAACAAACGTGTAGTAAAGCTACTAAAATGGCCCTCCCCACTTTGAAACTCGAAAATGAATGTCGATGATGCGTGCACTCATCACCGAAATTATTTTCCAACGACAGAAGAGGGGAGTACAAAACTTATTTCCTTTAAAATTCTTTTAGAAACATTTCTTTTACATCTCATTGAAAATATTTATATCCGAAAATACTTTCAAATAATACTAATATTATATTCCAAAATCTTTTGAAAACAAATTTCAAACCCTGGAAATTAAGTTCTCAAATTTCCAGTTATTATTTACTTTACTTGTAAATCCTATTTTACAATCAATATTTATAAAATTTCACTTCCTAACAAACAAGCATATCACATACAACTATATCCAGTTATAAAATCATTCTTTTATATACAAAATATAATACTAGGTAAAATTATTTCATTTACCAATATTTCAAAAACAATATTGTGTCGGTCTGCCCTATTAGGTGTTTAGAAAATCCCTATTGATGCCATAGCGTCCTATGTACCGACCAGAATTTATAAATACTAAAAAGAACAAATTAACACAATATAAAACATATATAACACTAACAAGTACACTCTTTCATGTATACACTCAAACAACTTGTAACGACCCGCTATTTTGGACCATTCGCATCCATTATAAGTGTATAGGTAGACACTCATGTCGGAGTTGAATTGCTCAAAATACCGCGTTGTTAATTTAAATTTGGCAAAACTGAACATATACAGTAAATAAATAATCACAGAACACAAACACAGAGTAATAATTTGCAGCGGAAATAAAAGAGATAGTAGTTCATGAAGCTACTATATAAATGTATAAGTTACATCAGAGTTAACCAGATACAACGGAAGAGTAATACGATACATCAGAAACAAATCAGAATACATCACTGGAATCATCGAATACTGAAAGCAGAATAGATGGCTGGATCTTCAAGCAAAGCTCCAACTCCAAAGGTGAGTCTCGAATACTGGTACACTCAGTCTGACCCGAGCGTAAAGCAAAAACACAAGACACTCGAGTCAGGATTAACATTCTTATATCAATAAATCCAACTCAAGTGAAATAGTAATTGAAATACAAGTAACTCAAAGGATGTTTGGAAAAACCATCCTTTAAGGATCCGTTAAACTATCTACTAGGTAGTAATGTACGCTAGGTAGATAATGTCTATCAGTAATATAAAGATATCAAAATAGCGTTAAGTCATGGCCCATTCCACCCTTAACACATTTATATTCTCAAAAGCATATACAAGACCGTAGTTTCCCCAAATTCGGAAGTCACCAGAGGGCAATCCATATACTAAAGGTACAAAACAGATTCGTAGTGGTCGCGAATAGGGAATACAAGTATGACAAGGCACATGAGGCAATACCCAAGGTAGTGATACTACCGTTTGCTTGATCCGGACTAGTGAGAACGCAACGCCGCAGCGCCCGCTACACCGTGAAACAACACTCCCAAAATCAAGGGTGCACCAATCGACAACAAGTAATGAGTAGTTCGAAGAAGTGTGTCCACTTGAGGTAGCTAATCCTCCATTGGCCCGGCACGGCTCCTGTTTTAGTCATTTCCAATTTGACACAAGTGTCAAGGCTATCCATTATCGTTCTCTTTCTTTAGTCATCACGTACATCATTCCAACCACTTCATTCTGGATCATCACTCCGCGTATAGTTATTAAAGTGGTTTACGGTTTAGATAGAGAGTATATCCATAACCAATTCCGGTCTCTTTAATAACTTCCGTAATTATTACACCGATTGGTCGTTTATTTATTTCAAAACCAAATCAATTCCAATTTCAATCAGAGTTTATAAATCAACATTTCGTTTGTCTTTCTAAACCAATTTCCAAAATTTACGTTTCAAAACTTCCAAATTCATAATTTCAAAATCTTATAATTCAATTTCAATCTTTATTTAAACAATTCAAATATCAATTCAAGTTCGAATATCAGTTTCATTCCGAAATCATTTGAATTAACCTAATTTAACATTCAAATCAATTTAAATTCATTTATCAATTTCATTTAATATTCGTTAAGTTACTTTATCATTCAAAACAATTTCAATTTAATTTCAAATCCATTACATTACCTTTTTAAGTTCAACTTCATTAAATCAAAACTTACAATTTTGAATTAAATTAAATTCGTCAAATCAAATTCTTTAAATTTCAAGTCTTACATTAATTTCAATAAATCGCATTTTTATTTCTTGTTAAAGAAATTCAATTTCACTTTTTTTTCTTACTTAAATAATTTTCCAACACTTAATTAATAAAGAAAACTCAATTTCAATTATTTATGAAGTAAAATTCACTTATTCAAAGGTTCAATTTTCTTATTAAAGAATTTAAATTCAATTTAATCATTAAATAATTTAATCTTATTTAAGTATTAAATAATTCAAAACTTAATTATTCAATAATTTCAAAGTTTAATAATTTCAAACTCAATTTTAATTTCAAACTTAATTATTAAATCATTTCAAAGTTTAATAATTTCAAACTTAATTCAATCATTTCTCGAATTAAACAACATTCTTTCATCAATTACATTTTAAATATTTTGTTTCAGATTATTATATATTAACATTTTCCTTTCATTAAAATTCAAAATTCAACTTCATTTCAAAACCATAATATTTATTCAAATAAAATCTTCGTTTATTTTTAAATCAAATTATTGACCAATCGGGTTTTATTTAATTCTCTATCCTAGGTCAAAGTTCAATTTGGGTATTTATCATTTCAACCCGATTCCAATTCAATTCAAAATCAAAACATAGCAAAGGGAACTTGCAGTGTGATAACTGGGATGGTGTCAAAGTAAATAACAAGCAATAACAACAATCCAATAATCAATTCAAATAATCCCGAAATAACCGTATTAATTCGCATTGTTATTTGTACGAATTAATATAATTATTTCTAGAATCTCCACTATCATTTCATGTAGATTAAAGATTATTACACTAATATTTATACGGTTCTTCAATTGTCATTCGATTACAATTTTATACTACAACAATTTATCCAATATACGTCGATGGTACAAAGTGTAATTATCACTATTTTACATGTCAATTAATTTAACAAATAAAAGAGGTCATATTCAACTAATCAAATTCAACATATATGTCGATTCAAATTTTAATTATCCTACGTCAAATTTACTTGCATAATATTTGTCACTTTATACATTTCAATTTAACATCCAATATAAACAACAAAAATCAATCAATTATCAATCAAACAGGATTATCATCGTATAATTAACAAATAAATGTGTCAGATGTTACAGGTGAACTGATACAGGTAATAGCATACATATAACAGTGTAAATAACTGCCAGCAGCATATTTCAATTGTCGTTTCAATTGAAATCAAATTTAATAAATAAAAGAACGTAAATCGTGAGTGAGTGCTCACCTTTCGAGGCTAGAGAGATGATAGACAACATAACAAGCTACGATTTTGAATTGCGAAATTGACCAATCCAAATGACGATTTCCAAAGCAAGGTAAGATTGGCACGAATTCGACAAACAAGCTGATAGATAAGGAATTGCTAAAATAAATCAACATCTGCTAGACATAGACTGAAATGAAATATATATTATTTTATTATATTATTTTTTTAAGCCAATATTAAATTTGGAACCTATATTTAAAATAATATATTTTTATACATTTTCAAATCAATACTAAAATCTTAATACCTACAAATAAAACTCTATATATTTAATAAAACCCCAAACTCGTATATGACTTGGACAGGAGATAGTAAATATATACATATATAAACAGTAACACTATATATATACGATATATACGAATTAACTAAAATTTTCATACTTAAAATATATACATATAAGTTGACAAAATAATACATATAAAGTACCTATATTTTACCGCATATATATCTATATGCTTACCCAGACCCGCATATATATAAAATAGAATATGTACCAGTATAACTAATTTAAAAAAACTGTACATAACTGTATACTTGAAACTATATATTTTATTTAACAACATAATGTATATAAACACACAACTTATATAACAATCATAAGCTGATATATAACAACTTACTGTAACCGAACATATATAAGGCATATACCTATATATATGACTTAGAACATATGTACTGTAAATAAACATGTATACTAATATAAAATATAAGTATAACTAACAGGGACCCATTCGATGCTAATTATATAAACATTATATATATATCATTTTCTTTTAAAACTGTTTCAAAAGTACAACATAGCCTAAGTAAATACTTTAACATATTGTATAGTAAACTCATATATAAGCAGCCTATGTAACCATGTATATATATAAACTGGTATGCATACTAACAATATAAACATCTTGCTGTCCGTGTACCTTTATACAAATGAGAAGAGCAAGGCTGAGAGGCGGGATGCAAGGCACGTTGAGGCTAGAGGAAAGTGGCGGGCCTGGGCAGGTGGGGTCGGCGAGTTTGGATCTGGGCTTTCTCGCAGGCGGTGAAATGGCGAGGAAAAGCTTCGGTGCAGAGGGTTTGCACTCGGGTGAAATGGTGGGTTTTGGAAGCGGAGCTCGGTCAGTTGAGTTGGTGGGCTGGCTTTGGGTGCATAGCATGGATGGGCAGTGATAGGTGTGGGAGGCGAGGCCGAGCAAATGGTGGAAGAGGGTAGGTGGTTAGTGGAGTACGGCACTTGCATGGGACAGGCAGCCACGGGTTTGGGTTTGGAGTTATGGCGTGCGGAAGGGAATGGGTTGAGTTGTTGGTCGATGCGGAGGCGAATGGTGGTGCGGCGAACGGTGGGTGTGTAATGGCGGCGAGCTCGGCAAAACATGGTGGAAAGAAGAGGGCAGAGGCCGCGCACGAGACAAGGTGTGGAAGTGAATTATGCTGCTATCACACTCTTATATAATCCCTTTGTTTTCTTTTATCAATGAACAGAGCAAAAATGAAGATAAGGAAGAGAATAGAGTAACTATGAATAGACGGAAGGAGCTTCAGTAAAATAGAAGGGAGTGGAAAGGTTGTTGTCTGGGTGATGGCTTCTCAAATCTAGAGCAAATATTAATATTGTTTATATTTTCCAGAAAAGAATTAGTGGATACCAAAAGTCTCATGCAACTTTCAGAGAATATTGAAGGTACGTGTTTCACCTGTTAGGTAAAAGAATGGTTGGGTAAATGAATAGTCTTGAAACCAAAAGATTAAATAGGGTGCCGGTTCGACAATTGTTTTACGAATTTCGCCGTGCACTGGACTTCAAATACAGAATTGAATATACCGTAGAGATCAGTGAGATGAGACGATCAAAAAGGTATACAGATATCAGTGGTTCGATTGAATTATAAAAATTCGAATTTTCCAATAGCGGAAAATGCAAGAAAAACGCAAGAAAATAAGACCGACGGAGCCAAAGATGTCCGAATTTGGAAAAACGACAAACTGGCATCTTGCTCAGAAGATGGTTTAGAATTTTTCTGTGTAAAAATATTTAGGTTTTGAAAACATTTTATTTTCATCGCTTTTTAACTGGTTAAATTGAAGTGAATTTACGCGCGAAATAAACTTTCATATTTTCAGACGAAAATTTACTGGTCGCTATGTTTAACTAAACGCATTCTAAATATAAAATTTTTATTTCAAAATTTTATCGTTTAAAATTTCGCAAAATTTCAATTAATTACGTTATTAAAACGGTTAAAATTTACGGGTCATTAAACTCTCCCCCACTCAAAACTTTTCGTCCCCGAAAAGGAACAAGGTAGGAGAATAGAAACAACCAAAAAGGAAACAGTTTTGAAATACAAAATAACAATTAATTTAAACCATATAAATTCAAATTTAAATTAATTGATATTCAATAATTGATTTAATCCATTTGATTTCACTAAAATCAATCTCAACTATTTATAAATTCATTATCTTATTATCCCATTATCCTAAATTTACAATTTCTAAAACCATAAATTTGAATAATCTTTTATTATAATCATATTTTATTTTCAACAATTTAAATTCTTCTTTATTCCAAATTATTGTTAAATTTATTCTACTTAATATATCTAATCACATATATTTAACCCATATAAATTTATTTAAACCATAAAAGTTTCGATTTAAATTAATTTGCATCTACTAATTTCTTTTAAATTCAAGGTATTTTTATATGTTGATAAAATTTCAATTTATTAATTCTTTCAAAACAAATTTATTTCATTATTAACTGAGTTTACTTATTATCTTATCTAACTCTATTAACATCTTTATAATCAAAATTTAGTGTATAACATTTATTATAAACACTCAAATTTTATTTACAATTCAATTCATCTTATATATTATCCAATTACATATTCAACTTTTGAATGATTTAGGTAAGTTGTATTAGAAAGCAGTTGAACAATATACCAATAAAATTTTCCCAATTCAATTATTCAAGTTTAAATATTTATTCCAAATTTTGGTTTTATTTATAATTAAAATTATCCTTTAACAACATTTAAGAATTAGATTTCCGATTAACTTTAAACAATTTAGAGATATATATAATATATCTATATCAAATCAAATTAAATTTTAAAATAAGATACCTATATATATATATATAAATCAAATTATACTGAAGAAATTTAAATCAAAAATATTTTTCCAAAACAAACCGTAGCAAAGCTACAGAATGGTTTCTCCACTTCGAAACTTGAAAATAAATGTCGATGATGCGGCCGCCATCACCGAAATTATTTTCCAGCGACAAAGAGAAGAGCACTGATTTCAACATTTTAAATTCTTTGAAAACGGTTTCTATTTGAATACTTTTATATATATGCATTTTAAAATTTCAACCCAAAGTTGGAAATCACCGGAAATTAAATTCTCAAATTCTAGTTTAAATCCATTTCAATTCCTAATTAAAATTTAAACTATGTTCTATACTTCATTTATTTATCATATTGAAATAGTCTATGGTTTACAAAACAATAAATGAAAATCAAATATTATCATTTTTGACAACAAATTTATTAACAATTTAATTTCCGAAAAGTTTATACTTATATATAATATAATCATACAAAACTTTTTATTTTATTTACCAAATTTGAAAATACTATTGTGTCAGTTTGCTCTGCTCAAGTGTTTTGGAAATCCTATCGATAGCGTTGATCAGACGAATCGATCGAAAATCCAAATCAACATCAACAACTCAAACAACACGATATATATTTTAAAACATTTGAAATATAATTTACAGATATACTTCCTCGCTTGACGATACAAGAATAGATTTCAAAGCAAGGATAGAGATTCAAATTTTTGATGGACTTAAATCAAAGATAATTTTGATTCGAAAATAAGTTTGGAACAGGAGATAAGATAATTATATTAACAGAATCGGGAGACGGATAAGCTTATTTAATTTACGGGCAACCTTAATCGGATCGACCGTGACTTTAATAATAAGATCGATGCTGAATTCCGAGGTAAATCAACATCCGATCTCGAGAAATAAAATTCAGGTATAGCAGGAGATAGATAGCATCGTAAACCGAGGATACAGAAATCTCCGGTGAATCGATGCCTATTATAAAGGAGTTTTACTCCTTTACGAATCATTCGAAGATTGGCGGGACCGCCGATCTATTATAGACAACATTCAGAATGGAGTTATGGGGTGCTCCAGAATTGAAAGAAGACGAATAGCGAGGGACACGAATGAAATTTGGAACCGTAGGGAACGTTCCAAAATTTAATGGAATTGAGTCAAAGGAAGAGATTGAAACTCGAATGAGAGTGATTCTGTAAATACATTTACCCTATATGTTAAGTTTTGCCTAGAGCTACCAAAGCTCTGATACCAACTGTAACGGGACGTCGCCAGTGGGGTAACGCCCACCGTAGCATACAGTTGTACCTGTGTTCCGCCTTTACGGCCAGCCTCTCGACTGCACCAACCTCGCAAGGACATGTAGGAGTAAGAGTCATCAGCTCACTACCAAACCCAAATGCGAGAACCCCCTATCATGCTGCACCCGCCAAGTGCATAGGTAGACACTCATGCCGGAGTTGAATTGCTCAAAATACCGCGTTGTTAATTTAAATTTGGCAAAACTGAACATATACAGTAAATAAATAATCACAGAACACAGACACAGAGTAATAATTTACATCGGAAATAAAAGAGATAGTAGTTCATGAAGCTACTATATAAATGTATAAGTTACATCAGAGTTAACCAGATACAACGGAAGAGTAATACGATACATCAGATACAAATCAGAATACATCACTGGAATCATCGAATACTGAAAGCAGAATAGATGGCTGGATCTTCAAGCAAAGCTCCAACTCCAAAGGTGAGACTCGAATACTGGTACACTCAGTCTGACCCGAGCGTAAAGCAAAAACACAAGACACTCGAGTCAGGATTAACATTCCTATATCAATAAATCCAACTCAAGTGAAATAGCAATTGAAATACAAGTAACTCAAAGGATGTTTGGAATAACCATCCTTTAAGGATCCGTTAAACTATCTACTAGGTAGTAATGTACGCTAAGTAGATAATGTCTATCAGTAATATAAAGATATCAAAATAGCGTTAAGTCATGGCCCATTCCACCCTTAACACATTTATATTCTCAAAAGCATATACAAGACCGTAGTTTCCCCAAATTCGGAAGTCACCAGAGGGCAATCCATATACTAAAGGTACAAAACAGATTCGTAGTGGTCGCGAATAGGGAATACAAGTATGACAAGGCAGATGAGGCAATACCCAAGGTAGTGGTACTACCGTTTGCCTGATCCAGACTGGTGAGAACGCAACGCCGCAGCGCCCGCAACACCGTGAAACAACACTCCCAAAATCAAGGGTGCACCAATCGACAACAAGTAATGAGTAGTTCGAAGAAGTGTGTCCACTTGAGGTAGCTAATCCTCCATTGGCCCGGCACGGCTCCTGTTTTAGTCATTTCCAATTTGACACAAGTGTCAAGGCTATCCATTATCGTTCTCTTTCTTCAGTCATCACGTACATCATTCCAACCACTTCATTCGGGATCATCACTCCGCGTATAGTTATTAAAGTGGTTTTCGGTTTAGATAGAGAGTATATCCATAACCGATTCCGGTCTCTTTAATAACTTCCGTAATTATTACACCGATTGGTCGTTTATTTATTTCAAAACCAAATCAATTCCAATTTCAATCAGAGTTTATAAATCAACATTTCGTTTGTCTTTCTAAACCAATTTCCAAAATTTATGTTTCAAAACTTCCAAATTTATAATTTCAAAATCTTATAATTCAATTTCAATCTTTATTTAAACAATTCAAATATCAATTCAAGTTCAAATATCAGTTTCATTCCGAAATCATTTGAATTAACCTAATTTAACATTCAAATCAATTTAAATTCATTTATCGATTTCATTTAATATTCGTTAAGTTACTTTATCATTCAAAACAATTTCAATTTAATTTCAAATCCATTACATTACCTTTTTAAGTTCAACTTCATTAAATCAAAACTTACAATTTTGAATTAAATTAAATTCGTCAAATCAAATTCTTTAAATTTCAAGTCTTACATTAATTTCAATAAATCGCATTTTTATTTCTTGTTAAAGAAATTCAATTTCACTTTTTTTTCTTACTTAAATAATTTTCCAAAACTTAATTAATAAAGAAAACTCAATTTCAATTATTTACGAAGTAAAATTCACTTATTCAAAGGTTCAATTTTCTTATTAAAGAATTTCAATTCAATTTAATCATTAAATAATTTAACCTTATTTAAGTATTAAATAATTCAAAACTTAATTATTCAATAATTTCAAAGTTTAATAATTTCAAACTCAATTTTAATTTCAAACTTAATTATTAAATCATTTCAAAGTTTAATAATTTCAAACTTAATTCAATCATTTCTCGAATTAAACAACATTCTTTCATCAATTACATTTTAAATATTTTGTTTCAAATTATTATATATTAACATTTTCCTTTCATTAAAATTCAAAATTCAACTTCATTTCAAAACCATAATATTTATTCAAATAAAATCTTCGTTTATTTTTAAATCAAATTATTGACCAATCGGGTTTTATTTAATTCTCTATCCTAGGTCAAAGTTCAATTTGGGTATTTATCATTTCAACCCGATTCCAATTCAATTCAAAATCAAAACATAGCAAAGGGAACTTGCAGTGTGATAACTGGGATGGTGTCAAAGTAAATAACAAGCAATAACAACAATCCAATAATCAATTCAAATAATCCCGAAATAACCGTATTAATTCGCATTGTTATTTGTACGAATTAATATAATTATTTCTAGAATCTCCACTATCATTTCATGTAGATTAAAGATTATTACACTAATATTTATACGGTTCTTCAATTGTCATTCGATTACAATTTTATACTACAACAATTTATCCAATATACGTCGATGGTACAAAGTGTAATTATCACTATTTTACATGTCAATTAATTTAACAAATAAAAGAGGTCATATTCAACTAATCAAATTCAACATATATGTCGATTCAAATTTTAATTATCCTACGTCAAATTTACTTGCATAATATTTGTCACTTTATACATTTCAATTTAACATCCAATATAAACAACAAAAATCAATCAATTATCAATCAAACAGGATTATCATCGTATAATTAACAAATAAATGTGTCAGATGTCACAGGTGAACTGATACAGGTAATAGCATACATATAACAGTGTAAATAACTGCCAGCAGCATATTTCAATTGTCGTTTCAATTGAAATCAAATTTAATAAATAAAAGAACGTAAATCGTGAGTGAGTGCTCACCTTTCGAGGCTAGAGAGATGATAGACAACATAACAAGCTACGATTTTGAATTGCGAAATTGACAAATCCAAATGACGATTTCCAAAGCAAGGCAAGATTGGCATGAATTCGACAAACAAGCTGATAGATAAGGAATTGCTAAAATAAATCAACATCTGCTAGACATAGACTGAAATGAAATATATATTATTTTATTATATTATTTTTTAAGCCAATATTAAATTTGGAACCTATATTTAAAATAATATATTTTTATACATTTTCAAATCAATACTAAAATCTTAATACCTACAAATAAAACTCTATATATTTAATAAAACCCCAAACTCGTATATGACTTGGACAGGAGATAGTAAATATATACATATATAAACAGTAACACTATATATATACGATATATACGAATTAACTAAAATTTTCATACTTAAAATATATACATATAAGTTGACAAAATAATACATATAAAGTACCTATATTTTACCGCATATATATCTATATGCTTACCCAGACCCGCATATATATAAAATAGAATATGTACCAGTATAACTAATTTAAAAAAACTATACATAACTGTATACTTGAAACTATATATTTTATTTAACAACATAATGTATATAAACACACAACTTATATAACAATCATAAGCTGATATATAACAACTTACTGTAACCGAACATATATAAGGCATATACCTATATATATGACTTAGAACATATGTACTGTAAATAAACATGTATACTAATATAAAATATAAGTATAACTAACAGGGACCCATTCGATGCTAATTATATAAACATTATATATATATCATTTTCTTTTAAAACTGTTTCAAAAGTACAACATAGCCTAAGTAAATACTTTAACATATTGTATAGTAAACTCATATATAAGCAGCCTATGTAACCATGTATATATATAAACTGGTATGCATACTAACAATATAAACATCTTGCTGTCCGTGTACCTTTATACAAATGAGAAGAGCAAGGCTGAGAGGCGGGATGCAAGGCACGCCGAGGCTAGAAGAAAGTGGCGGGCCTGGGCAGGTGGGGTCGGCGAGTTTGGATCTGGGCTTTCTCGCAGGCGGTGAAATGGCGAGGAAAAGCTTCGGTGCAGAGGGTTTGCACTCGGGTGAAATGGTGGGTTTTGGAAGCGGAGCTCGGTCAGTTGAGTTGGTGGGCTGGCTTTGGGTGCATAGCATGGATGGGCAGTGATAGGTGTGGGAGGCGAGGCCGAGCAAATGGTGGAAGAGGGTAGGTGGTTAGTGGAGTACGACACTTGCATGGGACAGGCAGCCACAGGTTTGGGTTTGGAGTTATGGCGTGCGAAAGGGAATGGGTTGAGTTGTTGGTCGATGCGGAGGCGAATGGTGGTGCGGCGAACGGTGGGTGTGTAATGGCGGCGAGCTCGGCAAAACATGGTGGAAAGAAGAGGGCAGAGGCCGCGCACGAGACAAGGTGTGGAAGTGAATTATGCTGCTAACACACTCTTATATAATCCCTTTGTTTTCTTTTATCAATGAACAGAGCAAAAATGAAGATAAGGAAGAGAATAGAGTAACTATGAATAGACGGAAGGAGCTTCAGTAAAATAGAAGGGAGTGGAAAGGTTGTTGTCTAGGTGATGGCTTCTCAAATCTAGAGCAAATATTAATGTTGTTTATATTTTCCAGAAAAGAATTAGTGGATACCAAAAGTCTCATGCAACTTTCAGAGAATATTGAAGGTACGTGTTTCACCTGTTAGGTAAAAGAATGGTTGGGTAAATGAATAGTCCTGAAACCAAAAGATTAAATAGGGTGCCGGTTCGACAATTGTTTTACGAATTTCGCCGTGCACTGGACTTCAAATACAGAATTGAATATACTGTAGAGATCAGTGCGATGAGACGATCAAAAAGGTATACAGATATCAGTGGTTCGATTGAATTATAAAAATTCGAATTTTCCAATAGCGGAAAATGCAAGAAAAACGCAAGAAAATAAGACCGACGGAGCCAAAGATGTCCGAATTTGAAAAAACGACAAACTGGCATCTTGCTCAGAAGATGGTTTAGAATTTTTCTATGTAAAAATATTTAGGTTTCGAAAACATTTTATTTTCATCGCTTTTTAACTGGTTAAATTGAAGTGAATTTACGCGCGAAATAAACTTTCATATTTTCGGACGAAAATTTACCGGTCGCTATGTTTAACTAAACGCATTCCAAATATAAAAATTTTATTTCAAAATTTTATCGTTTAAAATTTCGCAAAATTTCAATTAATTACATTATTAAAACGGTTAAAATTTACGGGTCGTTACACAACTCATTCTAGGGTATTACTACCCTATCTCTAATGAGTCAGACCCCACAAAGCTAAGGTTATCGTAAACCTCCCTCTGATAACAAATGTAACGACCCATCTTTTTGGACGATTTAAATCGACAATAAACCACACATGTCGATTACAAACCATTCAAAAGGGAGGATTGTTATGGGGTAAATAAGAAAAGAAGAGAAAAGAAAGAAAAATAAAACACAGAATCTCACAACAGAATGACAAAATATAATAATCAAATAAACAGTTCATGAAGCCATTTTACAAATACATTTGATTAGACTTTACAATACGATCAGAGTTATACATACTGTAACGACCCGTAATTTTCGACAATTAAAATTAGTTAATTTAATAAGGTTTTGTGATTTAATGTTGGAAGAAAAAAAAATTTGTGATTTAATAGTAAGAATATAACTGGAATGAAATGTAATAGTATTAGTTTAAGGTAATTGATAACCCCATTAAATGTAATTCCAATTAATTAAAATGATTAAAAAGTTATAATTGGTTATAGATTGTAGATTAATTGTAATAATGTCTGTATTAATTGGTAATTGGATTAAAAGAGTAATTGATAATTTAAATGTTGTATTAACAAATGAAATAGTATGTAATAAATTGTAATTGAATAAATTTAGTGTTGTGTAAATAATTATAACATTTGTTGTAAACAATCAACTTATAAATGTGATTAAATTAAGCTAAAGGTGACGATTGTTATTTGTTACCTATTTGTTTAACTTGTTGAAATCAAATTGAAAATAAAGTGCAATAAATGTAATTAAATATTGCGTTAATGGAAATTTAGATGAAATTGGAGAATATTAATGTAATAAAATATAAACAAATGTTAACTATGTCTATAGAGTAATGATTGATTGAATAAAATATTGAAATCTAATTGAATCAATTTATTGGAATTAGAATATAATTAATTGAAATTTAATGTAAGTAAATATTGTGGTTAATGTAAGAAATGACGTCAATTGTAGAAAATGAGGATAACGAGAAAGAAACTTATGCTAACAATTTCGTAAGGTATTGGTTGATTTAATAGTAGGAGTGTAAATCGAAATAAAAGAATAAAAATGAATAAGTTTAGTAAAGGGGTAAACATATGTTTATTTATTCGAAATGTTTGGTAGTTGAAAGATTGATGGTAGAGATGGAAACTATTATTTAGTAAGAAACGTGTAAGTACTGTTTGTATCCAATAGTGTATAAGTATGTTTAAATTACTATTAGATAGGAAATAATTGTTCTACTTCTCATTACATTCATTCAGTCCATTTTGAAACTTAATCAACTGAAATTAATGTAACTGAAAATTTTCAATTAATAGGAGAGAGAATTCTAAATTGTAAATTAATAGGTGTAATTAAAAGCAGCTTATGTTTTGTGAAAATATAAGGAAAGTTTGATTTAATGAAAAGAACATTTACATCAAATAAAATGAATGTTTCATTTGTGAATGTAGGTTTAATTTCATATAAATAAAGAATAGAATGATTGATTTTAAAGGAAGAAATATATGTTTATTTGAACTGTGTTTTAGCTTATAGATTGATTACAAGAATAGGAAAATAATCTATTTTAGAGTTATTTATTAATCTTGTGTATAAACAACAAATTTATAAACGTGTTTAAATAAGCAATTGTTCTATTTTTCATCCATTTTAGTTGTCTGTTTTGAAATTTAACTTTGTAAGTAATTGCAATTAATGTAATTAAAATATTTAAATTAAAAGGAAAGAAAATGTTGATTGCAATTAATAGATTTAATAAAAGAAATGCACGGTTTGTGTTAAACAAAAAGGGTGTTTTAATGGAAATAAAAGATCATTTTGGGAAAACCAAATTGAACGTTTTCATTTTTAAGGTAAGTATAAATTTTTTATTACGCGTAGATAAAAACCTAAATGCGTACAAATTTGAATATTATTTGAGTTAATGAAGTTAATTTGGTTACGTTTCAAAAAAATTGAATTTCAAAAGGTTGTGCGATGTACATGGTCCCTTCATTTCTTTTGTCATTAATTATTGAATGAACGTTTTAAAAAAGTTACCTTATTGTTAATACTCGATCCGTTCATTTCTCCTTCTATTTAATACCCAAGCCTAGACTTTTAGGTTGTATTTAATTCTTGCCACCTCATTTTCACGTATACAAAGTTTTACTTTTCTTTGGTTTGCAAACTTTTCCATTCCTACGTACATTTTCCTATGTATTATTAATGCCTGGAGCTTTCAAAATAAAACGTGACATTTATTTTTGTCCCTCCAACTTCTTTTCCTAATTATAAATAACCTGCAGCTTATTTCTTCATTTGCGTTTTGTTTCTCCTGACACCTCATATTCAAAAGCTTTTATTCTTGCAAATCCAAAAGTTTTCTTTTATGAAACATGATTTTTTTTTTCATTTTTTCGTACGCGTCCTGTCCTTATCTTAGTTGTTCTTCAATCTTTTCCTTAAGCCTCATCTTGAGAGAAACGTAAGTATTAAAATTTGTTTATTTTTTTATGCGTACTAATTATTATTTTAATAATATTTCTTATAACATGAATATCTTTTTCATATAAACTTTGATTCACGCGCGATTTCTTCTGTTGGATTCATATTTTAATTTCGGACAACATGAAATTGATTTAGTTGAATTTGGAGACTGTTGAGTTTTTGCGCTTTTGTTTGGTTTTTTATGGGCTAAAACCAAAGGTGAGTGTTTTAACCCACTCACAACTACTAAATTGTCTTATGTTAGTTAATTTAAATTTATGATTTGATTAGAAATTGATTGGTTGATGTTTGGTATATTTAAATTGTCATTCCAGTTAAATATGACTTTTATTGCATTTAATTGTCCTTTAATTTAATATTGAATTTAATTGTCAATTGAATACATGTTGATGATAATCAGTCAATTGATGTTATTTATTGGTTGACTGAATGGTGACTGTGATGTATGTTTGATTGTTTGATATTGGATGACTGGATGTTATATTTTTATATTGTTATAACACTGCAAGTTCCCTATGGGTTGAAATGATACATACCCGAACGATCTATAGATTAGGGAAAAATCGTTATGGGTTGAAATGATAAACCCAAGCGATTTTATGGATTTTGAATTTTATTCGGGATTGCAGGTTAAAATGATATATATTCGTAAATATAAAATATTTGCGGATTGAAATGATAAATATCCGTATCACATGACCATAGGGTAGAAAATTATATACGGACAACGGATTGGTTAAATTAAATGATTTTAAATGCTTAAGTTTTGAATTTTGTTAAATGATATTTTGACGAAAACTTGGTTTATATAAACTAAATTATTTTCGAAAATCCGAGTTTTAAATGTGAAATTGAATTGGTTTAAATTGAAATTTTAAAGTTAGATTTGAAGTATAAATGAAATTTATCGAAATTGAGTTATTGAAAATGTTTGAAAAATGTAACTTTGAAATCTACTAAATTTGAAAAAGTTTGGATTTATTGTTCGAACTTGGATTTGAAATTGATATTGATATTGATTAAATGGTTTGAATGAGAATTTGAATTGAAGGACAAAATTTAGTTTGTTGATTTGAATATTATTTGAGTTAATGAAGTTAATTGGTTTCGTTTCCAAAAAATTGAATTTCAAAAGGTTGTGCGATGTACATGGTCCCTTCATTTCTTTTGTCATTAATTATTGCATGAACGTTTTA
The DNA here is from genome assembly GCA_030737815.1 of Allium fistulosum. Taxonomy (NCBI): domain Eukaryota; kingdom Viridiplantae; phylum Streptophyta; class Magnoliopsida; order Asparagales; family Amaryllidaceae; genus Allium; species Allium fistulosum. The sequence goes on along the minus strand of CM060907.1, from coordinate 909,029,343 downwards.
AAATAGTTACCTTATTATTAATACTTGATCCGTTCATTTCTCCTTCTATTTAATACCCGAGCCTAGACTTTTTGGTTGTATTTAATTCTTGCCACCTCATTTTCACGTATACAAAGTTTTACTTTTCTTTGGTTTGCAAACTTTTCCATTCCTACGTACATTTTCTTATGCATTATTAATGCCTGGAGCTTTCAAAATAAAACGTGACATTTATTTTTGTCCCTCCAACTTCATTTCCTAATTATAAATAACCTACAGCTTATTTCTTCATTTGCGTTTTGTTTCTCCTGACACCTCATATTCAAAAGCTTTTATTCTTGCAAATCCAAAGGCTTTCTTTTATGAAACATGATTTTTTTTTCATTTTTCCATACACGTCCTGTCCTTATCTTAGTTGTTCTTCAATCTTTTCCTTAAGCTACATCTTGAGAGAAACGTAAGTATTAAAATTTGTTTATTTTTTTATCCATACTAAATATTATTAAATTATAACATGAATATCTTTTGCATATAAACTTTGATTCACACGTGATTTCTTCTGTTGGATTCATATTTAAATTTCAGACAACATGAAATTGATTTAGTTGAATTTGGAGACTATTGAGTTTTTGTGCTTCTGTGACGCCCCACCTTTATACCCACGCTAACCAAGAACACTACGGTGTAGTGCTGTCAATTAGCACGGAGGATAAGGCTGTTGAGGAGCGACCATCTATGTAACTTCTTTGCGCGAGCATCGATATGTCAGATAGAATAGAATGCATATCTTTTAAGGAGGAAATCCGACATACCGAAACAAACACAAAGCTATCACACGGTGGCTATATATGATCTTCGGAAACAAATATAGAAATAAACGTAGAACAAATCAGTCACAGACAATTCATATCACAAAGGCGGAATAAGATATGAATATTACACATAAAAGTGTACATCAGAGCAGTGGTCAAATAAGATCCACAATAACACAAAAGAATAGATACAAGTGCAAGACAATAGAATACGTATACATCAAGGAGTCTCATCCCAAATTCATACAACAAAAACCTACTAAACTAGAGTAGTTAGTCAAAAGTCAGAAGATGGCTCCAGATAAGAAGTCATGATGAAGCACCTGTAAAAACTCAGTCTGACCCGAGTATTATTTAAGAAGAAAATAATAAACGGATCAGTCTAGCTATAATTATCAGATAAAATGAGATAGAATATGAGATATGATAATAGAACGTATGATAACAAAAAGGTGTCATACTATGAAAAGTATGTCATACAATATCTCAAAACAGAGAAAAGAATGTCATATTCTTAATTTAATTCACCAAGCCACATTAAAAGGACATACTCATCAATGTCAATGGTAAAAGCTGGTGAAACATAAAATTCCAGAAATCAATCATTAGAAATCCAGAAATCACAAGAAAAGGATGGCCAATCCCAAACAGGAGCATGAAAGCCGGTACATTGACGCAGTGCAAACGGTACGTCCAATGAACCAGAAAGCCAAGACATCGATGTAGTACAAACGGTACATCAGATGAATCAAACATTGACGCAGTGCAAACGGTACGTCCAATGAATCGGAACGACAGAGACATCGATGTAGTACAAACGGTACATCAGATGAATCGAACATTGACGCAGTGCAAACGGTACATCCAATGAATCAGAAAGCTAAGACATCGATGTAGTACAAACGGTACATCAGATGAATCAAACATTGACGCAGTGCAAACGGTACGTCCAATGAATCAGAAAGACAAGACATCGATGTAGTACAAACGGTACATCAGATGAATCAAACATTGACGCAGTGCAAACGGTGCGTCCAATGAATCGGAACGACAGAGACATCGATGTAGTACAAATGGTACATCAGATGAATCGAACATTGACGCAGTGCAAACGGTACGTCCAATGAATCAGAAAGCTAAGACATCGATGTAGTACAAACGGTACATCAGATGAATCAAACATTGACGCAGTGCAAACGGTACGTCCAATGAATCAGAAAGACAAGACATCGATGTAGTACAAACGGTACATCAGATGAATCAAACATTGACGCAGTGCAAACGGTACGTCCAATGAATCGGAACGACAGAGACATCGATGTAGTACAAACGGTACATCAGATGAATCGAACATTGACGCAGTGCAAACGGTACGTCCAATGAATCAGAAAGCTAAGACATCGATGTAGTACAAACGGTACATCAGATGAATCAAACATTGACGCAGTGCAAACGGTACGTCCAATGAATCAGAAAGACAGAGACATCGATGTAGTACAAATGGTACATCAGATGAATCGAAACACATTAAAAGTACTTGGGTTGCCAGCCCACAAAGAAATGAGACGAAGCTCAATAAAATGAAGTACAGTCCTTCATATGGACAAAGAGACATCGCACAATTGCTAGTCTAAATCATAAAATTGATCATCATGATCAGCGAGAAGTGTCAATCACACCAAGCTAGTAAATATATGAGTTTAGCTTCATGTCCCATAACCACTTGCTTAACTTAAATATTTACGAACAAGCTGTAAATCTTCACTAGGAAATTGTCACAAAAAGGGTTCAATCGAACAAGTCCAAGAGCTAACCGACGAAGTGAACGCAAGCGTTTCATACCACCCGTTTTACTAAGTCGTTTAAGTCGATTTCTCATTCGAGTGAAGTAAAGGCTTGTATATACTAGTAGATTGAAAATCGGTTTGAGGAAACGAACTTTTGATATTTAAAATAGTGTTGAAATCGCTTTGATGAAAGAGTTTTGATATTTACTATTAGTATTGAAACCTTCATATATCTTTAAAGTGACAAGTCATAAAACGATTGTAGAAACAAATCAATTCACGTTCGAAGACGCGAGTAAAGTGCAAAGAAGTCAATCCCAAAACCATCAAAGTAGAAATTCTGATAAACGTTTTTCAGAAGAGATTGCCTACGCAGAGTAATACGGGGTTCGACCTAAGGAGAAGTAGGTCATACGACCTAAGGGAAGACTGCCGTGCAACCTAGCTGAAGAACAGGTAAAATGACTAAGTACTAACTCGCGAACGACTTACGACTTAGGGGATAAGGTCATACGACCTAAGTGGAGAATGCCACGCGAGCTAGCAGAAGAACAGGTCAAACGACCAAGTACTAACTCGCGAACGACTTACGACTTAAGGGAGTTCTGCGACCTAAGTGGGATGCGCGACCTAAGAGTTTAAGGGTCTTCGACCTAACGAGTTAAGAAGGTCCAACGACCTAAGAAAAAGTAGTTCATACGACCTATGAGTTCACGCGACCTAACAAGGCTAAGGACAAGGTCGGAGACGACCTACGACTTAAGGTTTTAAATCGCGAACGACTTAGTACTTGCTTATCTCGCGAACGACTTAAAGTCAATACGACTTAACGACTTAAGCTCAAATACGAGCTACGAGCTAAGGTCTATACGACCTAACGACTTATCTCAGTACGACCTAAGCCAGGACGAGATAGCAGAAGGCAACGACTTAAGTCTTAACTCGGGGACGACCTACGACTTAAGGTCATACGACTTAACAGTTTAAAAGCCAACGACCTAGGACTTAAGAGCCATACGAGCTACGACTTATCACTTAACTCGCGAAAGACCTAGCGAAGGCAGAACACCCAGAACGACTCAGGCCTTTAACTCGTGAACGACTCAAGGAGTTAACTCGCGAACGACACAGGCCAGGCGAACAGAAATGCACGCGCGCGACTTAAGCCCTTAACTCGTGAACGACTCACGACTTAGGCTTAACTCGTGGACGACTCAGCGAAGGCCAGAACGACTTAAGGCCAGAAAAATCACCAAAACGCTGAAAATTGAAGTTTTTCGCCAATCCAATCCAAACCAAATGCAAGTGTTGATGCAAATACAATAGGGGATCATTCCCAACAGTCCAAGATAGATATAGGCAAGATGTGAGATCAAAAATCTCACCTTTTCACGGAATTTGATGAAGATGAAGCTCGGGGCAAAGCAAAGATCAACCACAAGCTTGAATCAATGTCTTCACTTTGAATTTGGAGTTAGATGTTGAATTTGCTAAAGAATTTGAGCTTGGAATTTTAATTTCCTACTCCCTCCACCATTGTTGCTAAAGCTTCAAAGTTGATGAAGTGATGAAGAGAAGGAAGGGGTTGGGCTGAGTTAGAAGAGGTGCAGCCCAAACCAAAAGCTCAACACAAAAAGTGACGAAAATTTCACTATCTCCAAACATATCGAAGTTTACACTCAAAAAGATCGCAAACGTCATTTTGAACTCAATGGGGGTGGTCTTGAGTCCCAATTTGACCGTATGCAAAAAGTAGCTTTTCGGTCTAACATCCGACTAACAATAAAATATTTAAATAAAAAAAATCGATAAATATGCGGGTTGTTACAGCTTCTATTTGGATTTTTATGGGCTAAAATCAAAGGTGAGTGTTTTAACCCACTCACAACTACTAAATTGTCTTATGTTAGTTAATTTAAATTTATGATGTGATCAGAAATTGATTGGTTGATTTTGGTATGTTTAAATTGTCAATCCAGTTAAATATGACTTTTATCGCATTTAATCGTCCTTTAATTTAATATTGAATTTAATTGTCAATTGAATACCTGTTGATGATAATCCATCAATTGATGTTATTTATTGGTTGATTGAATGGTGACTGTGATGTATGTTTGATTGTTTGATATTGGATGACTGGATGTTATATTTTTATATTGTTATAACACTGCAAGTTCCCTATGGGTTGAAATGATACATACCCGAACGATCTATAGATTAGGGAAAAATCGTTATGGGTTGAAATGATAAACCCGAGCGATTTTATGGATTTTGAATTTTATTCGGGATTGCGGGTTAAAATGATATATATCCGTAAATATAAAATATTTGCCGATTGAAATGATAAATATCTGTATCACTTGACCATAGGATAGAAAATTATATACGGACACCGGATGGGTTAAATTAAATGATTTTAAACCCTTAAATTTTGAATTTTGTTAAGTGATATTTTGACGAAAACTTGATTTATATAAACTGAATTATTTTCAGAAATCCGAGTTTTAAATGTGAAATTGGAATTGGTTTAAATTGAAATTTTAAAGTTAGATTTGAAGTATAAATGAAATATATCGAAATTGAGTTATTGAAAATGTTTGAAAAATGTAACTTTGAAATCTACTAAATTTGAAATAGTTTGGATTTATTGTTCGAACTTGGATTTGAAATCGATATTGATTAAATGGTTTAAATGAGAATTTGAATTGAAGGACAAAATTTAGTTTGTTGATTTGAAAGCTGGACATGGTCTAGATGTGTTGAAATGAAAGAAATAGTTTAATTTCATATTAATTTCAAATTTAGCGTTTTAATATAATCTATTTAAAAATTAATTATTTTAAATCCTGATTATTAAGATTTTCAAACTATTAAACTATTTAACCTATTTTAAATCTATTTTATCTATTTTAAAATCTATCTAATCTATTTTAAATCTATTTAAATCTATTTTAAATCTATTAAACTATCTTAAATCCTTTTAAACTATTTTAAATCTATTTTTAATTATTTTAGAGTATTTTAACTATTTTAATTTTTTATTTTAAACTATTTATAACTATCTAAACTATTTTCTAAAATTCAAACTGTGTAAGGTGGAAATGTTTATAATTAAAGCCTTGATTTTTAAGCGAATAAGGTTTAGTGATGTTATAACATAATTAGGGATTTAAATGACATATTTGAGGAATATGATGATTTTAAATGAGGATTTAATCTATTTTTGGAAATATGAATTCGAAAGTGATATGATTTCAAATGTGATATAATTTCGGAAGTAAATGTGATTTTGAAATGATATGATTTTGAGAATATGATATTTTGATATCAATTGTGAATTGACTTTTGAAATGTAAAAAAACCATCCGGTGTGAAATAAGCATTTGGTTGTTAAAGAGACCGGGATCGAATATTGTCATACTCTCTGCCAATACTGAAAACCACTTTAACAACTGTGTACGTGGTGGAGATTCCAAAAATGAAGTAGGATGTTTTGGTGATCGATTCTGTATGAGGTATTTACGTGACCTTGACTCCCATGAGTCAGCTTAGATGTGACTAAAACAAGAGCCACACCGGGCCAAGTGAGGTCATTCCTCCGTTTGGACACATTTTTTCGATACCATATTATGACTTTGTGATGATTTGGTGGCCACCCCTCGATTTTGATTATAGGAGTGTGTTCCGAGGTGAGCGGTAGTAGCTGCTATGTGTTACCACTAGTCCGGATCTACAATTGGTATATCTACCCAAGCATTGCCTCGAGTGCCGTGTTCGCATGCCCAATCGCGCCTTCTACGAGTTTGTTTTATGTCGTACCAATGAAGTGCTCCCTGATAGCCCACCTTCTGTTGGATTTTATAGTATCTGCATAGACTACGGCATTATATAAAATGTGTTAAGGGGGATATAGGTAATGCCTTAGCGCTATTTTAATACTTTACTGTAGACACTACTATAATAGCGTATTTTGCTATATAGTGAATAGTTTAACGGATCCTTAGGAGATGGGAATCCCGAACATCTCTTAAGTTATTACACTCACGTTAGACACTGGATAGGAGATGTCAAACCCCGTAAACATCTCTGACGCTGTTACACTCATATTTATTTACTGTTGATTTAACTTACATAAGATATTTTAGTTCTGACTTGAGTGTTTTGTATTTTCAATTCGCTTGGGTCAGTCTGAGATTTCAGTTTATCGAAGACTGCTTTCTGGAGGATGAAGACGAAGATTTTGTACTATTATTATTTATTATATTTATTCTACTGCATCATGTTGTTCCACTGCATTTATTTATTTATTCCTGTTGTATGTAAATCTGATCTGTATTTTAAAAGTATAATCAAATGTTATTTGTAAACATCTTCATGAACTGTTTATTTGATTATTATATTTTGTCATTCCACTGCGAGATTCTGTGTTTGTTTTTCTTTCTTTCTCTACATTTTCTTATTTACCCCATAACAATCCTCCCTTTTGAATGGTTTAAGTTTGACATGTGTGGTTTATTGTCGATTTAAACCGTCCAAAAAAGCGGGTCGTTACAAATACAACAGGAATAAATAAATAATGCAGCGGAACAACATAATGGAGTGGAATAGATATAATAAATAGTAATAATATACCGAATCTTCGTCTTCGTCCTCTAGAAAATAGTCTTCAATACACTGAAAAGCTCAGACTGACCCGAGCGTAATGAAAAGACAAAACACTCGAGTTAGAACTAAAAGATCTTATGTAAGTTAAATCAACAATAAATAAATATGAGTGCAACGGCTTCAGAGATGTTTACGGGGTTTTACATCTCCTATCTAGTGTTTAACGTGCATGCAATAACTTAAGAGATGTTTGGGATTACCATCTACTAAGGATCCGTTAAACTATTTACTATGTGGTAATATACGCTATTATAATATGTCTATCAGTAAAGTAAAGTATTAAAATAGCGTTAAGACATTACCTATAACCCCCTTAACACATTTTTATATATTTCCGTAGTCTATACAGATATTGTAAGCTCCACCAAACCGGTGGTTTAGTCAGTGAGCACTCTATAGGTTCGGTACAAACCAAACTCGTAATGGGCACAATAAGGCATGTGACAAGGCACGCGAGGCAATGCCAGGGTAGGATTCTACCATTTGTAGAACTGGGCTGGTGGTAACACATAACAGCTACTACCACCCACCTTGGAACACACTCCCAAATAAAAATCGAGGGTGGCTACCAAATCAATTACAAAGTAACAAATATGGTATCGAAGAAGCATGTCTGATCGGAGGTGCGACCTCACTTGGTCCAGGTATAGCTCCTGTTTTAGTCACATCAAGCTGACTCGAGGGAGTTAGGGCTACGTTAATACCTAATACAGAATCGTTCGCCGAACCATCCTACTTCATTCTGGAATCTCCACCATGTGCACAGTTGTTAAAGTGGTTTTCGGTATTGGCAGAGAGTATGACAATATCCGATCCTGGTCTCTTTAACAACCAAACGCTTATTTCACACCGGATGGTTCTTTTACATTCCAAAACCAATTCATAATTGATATCAAAATATCATATTCACTTAAAATCATATTACTTCGAAATCATGTCCACTTTCGAAATCATATTCACAAAATAGGTTAACCCTCGTTTCCAAATCATCATATTTACTTAAAATATGCCATTTCACTAGAAAATATCATTTCGAATCCCAACTTAGGTTATAACATCATTTAACCATTTTCTTTTTTAAATCTAGGATTAAATATAAACAATTTCGCCTTGCACAGTTCGATTTTTTTAGAAATAGTTTAGACAGTCATAAATAGTTTAAAAATAGTTTAAAATATTTTAAAATAGTTTAAATAGTTTAAAGTAGTTCAAAGTAGATTAAAATAGTTTAGAATAGATTAAAATAGATTAAAATAGTTTAAAATAGATTAAATTATTTTAAGATAGTTTAAAATGGTTTAAAATAGTTTAAAAATAGGTTTAATAGAGTTTAATATAAAATGGTTTGAAAATCTAAATAAATCTGAATTTAAAATAATATATTTTTAAACAGTTTATATTAAAATAATTAATTTGAAAGTAATATCAAATTAAACTATTTCTTCTATTTCAACAAATCTGGACCATATCCAGCTTTAAATTAACAAACTCGATTTTTCTCTTTAAATTCAGATTCTAAATAAAACCATTTAAATCTATATCGATTTCAAATCCATGTTTGAACTATAAATTTAAACTACTTCAAATTTAGTAGATTTCAAAGTTTAAATATTCAAACATTCTCAATAACTCAATTTCGATAAATTTCATTTATATTTCAAAATTCAACCTTTAAATTTCAATTTGAATTTTTTAACAATTCATTTAAACCGATTTCAATTTCAACATTTTAAAGCTTGGATTTTGAAAATAATTCAATTTATATAAATCAAATTTTATTTCAAAATATCATTTAACTAGTCCAAAAATTAGAGATTTAAAAATCATTTAATTTAATCAATCCGGTGTCCTTATATAATTTTCTACCCTGTGGTCAAGTGATACAGATATATATCATTTCAATCCGTAATAGATTTAAATTTACGGGTATATATCATTTCAACCCGCAATCTCAAATCCATAAAATCGCTCGAGTCTATCATTTCAACCCATAATAATTTTTCCCTAATTTATAGATCGTTCGGGTATGTATCATTTCAACCCATAGTAATTTTTAACAATAAACTAAGGGAACTTGCAGTGTGATAACAATATATAAAATAAACATAACATCCAGTCATCCAATATCAACAGTTAAACATCTATCACAATCACCATTCAAATCAACCGATAAATAACAACATTTAACTGATTATCATTAATAGGTATTTAACCAGCAATTTAAATTCAATATTAAATTAAATGGCGATAAAGTTCAATAAAAGTCAGATTTAACTGGAATGACAATTTAAATATTCCAAACAGCAACCAATCAATTTCTAATCACATCGTACATTTAATCTAACTAACATAAGATAATTTAGTAGTTGTGAGTGGGTTAAAACACTCACCTTTGATTCCAAATCGATTTGAAATCCAAATAAAGGCCTAAATTTCAATAGTCTCAGAATTCGACCGAACCAGTCCCATAGTGTTCGAAATTTTAATACGATCGTAACGGAGAAAACCACGCATGAATCCGAGCTCGTATGGAAAAGTTATTTGAGTTAGACGATTGAAATTTAAATTAAAATAAATAATAACATTCAAGGGCAAAACTGTAATTGTTCGAACCTTACCCAACCCTAACGCGATCATCTCGCGTACGAATTTGCTCGAACACTCTCAGCCGCCACCTACGTTCTAGTTTCCAGCCGCCACTACGTCGAACTTCACCTTGATCAGAGTGCTCTGTTGCAAGGCTCGAACCAGGCCGACCTCCAGGTGGTCGCACGACCCCCCTACGGCGCCTCCAGGCGATCACGCGGCCACTCTCTATTTTCCCCAATCATGGCGAATTTGATGACCTCTGACCCAAAGTTGCCGTACAGATTAACTCCCCTTGACACCGTCTCCGATGCAGTGCCGTCCGATCGTCGATCGGACGACGATCCACCGTCGAATAACAATCCCTAGCAACGGACAAACGAGAATAAATCGCCGATTTCTAGCCAAATGGTGCATTAAATCGAGAAACGACTTACTGCAGTAGATTGCGCTCGTCGAGAGCTTTCCAATGATATATAATTTGCTATAGTTTGGAGAGTTTGAATTTTGAAATTGGTTTTTGAAATTGAATTTAGGGGTTTTGGAATTGAAAATAGGTTTCTACCATTGGAGAGAGGAGATAGGAACAGACAGACAAAATTGCACGTATAGGAATAAGAAATAAAAGGCTGCTTGGGTTAGGAAAAACTATTTAAATAGACAAGGCCCGATAAGAATGAATGAACATATCGAATTGGTTCGAAACGACAATAACGACCCAAAAGCCAATTCCGTTTCCAAAACGAAAGCAGGTCATCCCATATATCAAAATAGATGTTTTCGATATTTCTAAGCTCAATGGAACATGTTTCAAACCCAAATTCCATTGTATATAGAAGTTAGCTTTTAAAATCAGCTTATTTAAATTGAATTCATTAAATTGATTTCTACGCGTTTCGAGCCCGCACGATCAAACGACTAGTCTGATCGCTATGAAACTTGAAATCTTACAATAATTCACCGTTACGGATCCGATGAAAATGGTTTTGTCGAAATCCGAGACAGTGGCCAAAATGGCTATTTTCACGTTAACTAAATAAATTATTATTAAATTGATTAAATCACTTTTTTTTAATTCAAATTTTATAACTAACAATTTTTATCATTTCTAATTACATAGAAATTAATAACCTTTTAAAACAAATTTTCCATGTTAATCTAATATTTAAATATTGCACTAATTACAACGTTCGATTACCACTGTAATAAATTTATAAATTGTAATTTAAATTTCAATAAATTCATTTATTTTGATTTCACTCTTATTATTTAATCAATTACTACCTTATGAATATAATTAATATTGGTTTACATTTTATTACATCAATATTCGACAGTTATCATCTTAATTTATATTAACTGCAATGTTTAATTAGATTAATTTCAATTGATTTACAATTTATTTCAAACAGATTAAATACTAAGACGGTAAATAAGCAATTGTTACTTTTACGTAATTTAATCACTTTTATAAGTCTATTATTTTCAAAAAATGTTATAACTACTTACCCATCACTGGTTTCACATTGAATTTCAATTTATTAAATACAATCTCACCATTTAATACAACATTTAATTTATTTCCTTATTTACAATTATCACTAGATTAATTTTACAATTATTTTAAATTGATCGAAATTACATTAAAATAGTTATCAATTACATTAAATCAACATTATAATTTACACTCTAGTTGTTTTCTCATTAATGAATCCTAAATTTTTAATTTTTCACAATATTAAATTCCAAAATCTTATTTAATTGAAAATTTTAATTATCGAAAAAATTATCGGTCGTTACATTATTAATAAGATAAATGGGATTTAAATTAGTATATTGGTTAATTAAACTACACATGGGCATATTAGTAAATTGACCAATTAATTATACACGATATAACTTCTCATTTTTTCCATTCATGTTTATTTTATTTCTTCAAAATTAAAATAAACACAAAACCCTAATTGAGCCGGCCATTAAAAAAGGAGAAGAGGAATTTTAATCTAAAGCTAAGGATCAAAAACTAGGGAGGACTAATCAACAACAAATCTCAAATTTCTTATCAAGTTTAAGGTGAATAATAATCTTCTACCATCTATATTTTTGTTCTATGATTATATGGTTTCGAATTTATGAATTAAATTTGTTTTTGTGATAAAATGATGATGATATGCTTGAGTTATATTATGATGATTTGTTTTATTCATAAGCAAATGAATTTGTACAGTTTTAGTATAAAACCGAGAATATATGATTTTATATTTGTTGTGGAAATTTTTTATGTTAAGTAAAGCATGATTTTGGGGATGGGTTTTAATTTTAGAATTTTCCAAGCTATGGAAATTTTATTATGAATTTTTGGTGAAAGATATGATATAATTGGGTTTAAAATTTATTTCAAGAATTTTAGGAAGAAATTGGGTCTAAAATTTTAATATGTTTGATTACATGATGAAATAGATTTTCTATGTTTTTTGGGGATTTTTCCCAATTTTTTTAATCGAGGAAATAAATTATTTTAAAAGAAGGGCTTTTCTACAAAATGTCGGTTTTGGTTATATCGAAAGATTTTAACGTTCAAATCCTTAGATATTGGATCTGAATTAATGCGGTAGTTTTAAAGGTAAAGTATTTGAAAAGCTTTTATGACAACCAATCAATAGTTTACAAATAGGCAAGTTGTTAGAAAGTAATTACTAAAAGTTGCTATAATTCAGCCTTTAAATCAAAAAAGGGTGTTTCACCTCTATTATTAAGTACCTTCCAACTCCATTGACTCCGTCGAAACCAACACAGTCGAAACCACTATAGTCGAAACCAATACACATGATATCACTTAGGTGGTATGCAATGGATTGGAAGGAAGGCGGAAGCAATGGTGTCGAAAGGGGTAGCTTCCGATGGGGTTGAAACCCTGCTTTGTTTTCAAAAGTTAAAGTCTTGCCTAGTTTTACCTAAAAGCTTTTGACACAGTCGAAAGCCATGCTTTCGAAAAGATTTTATAATTAGCTTTCAAAGAAGGTTTTCATGTTGTGTTAAAGTAATTGCTTTGGAATGAGTACCTTTTCCTTTAAATAATTGCTTTCGAAAGGGTAGGTTTCGTCCCAGTCGAAATCAAGCCACTAATACCTCTTTCGACTACACTGAAGTCATCTATGTTGTCAAAAGGGTTACTTCTGTTTTAACCTAAGCTTTTTCCTGAACGTTTTCGAAGGGGTTGAGGGTTTCGAAGGTGATGGGGTCGAAATGGGGTTTCAACTCTATCCTTCGATGTTTTGATATTTAAAGTCTTTTGCTTTCGACTAAGAGGGTTCCGACACCATCAAATTTTCCCCAAACTAATTTTTGTTTGTTTTGAAAGAGATACTTTCGTATATAACCATTTTGACCCAAATGATGTTTCTTTTTTAAAAAGAACCCAATGCTTTCGAAAGGGGTACTTTCATTTGTTTCGAAGCTCTATATTTTAAAAAGATGATTTGATACCATCGAAAGGTATAATAGGTTTCGAAAGAGAATGTTTATTTAGGGCTTCAAAAGGTATGTATACAATGTTTTGAAAAGAGTTTTTTGCTTTCGAAGGAGGCTATCCAGAGGTTTCGAAAGAGATGTATTTATGGTTTCAAAACATAAACCTAATCTCAATTTAAAGTAATAACAATTGCATAAATAAAGATATAGAAATGTCATTCACGTTGTTATTAACCCATAACTGTATATTGGGGAGCGGGCAGAATAACCAGTTAGGTTGACCCAGCAGTGAATATAACTTAACAAATGTTAAAATTTAATTTAAAGACATTGGCAAGGGCCAATAGGTTTACAGTAAGCCCATGAAAACTGTATGATATTGGTAGGGGCCAATAGGTTCATTGTTAGCCCATGAAAACTACGATTTGATACTGGTAGGGGCCAGTAGGTTTGTAGTTAGCCCATGAAAGCTATATTCGGTTTAAGATATTGGCAGTCAGCCAATAGGTTCCAAGTTAGCCCAAGAAAACTAGGATAAGAAATAAGATATTGGAGTTACCAATAGGTTCTTAGTGCTCCCATGAAAACTAAGAACTTGGACAGATAGTCCTTAACATTTAACAGGTTAACAGTAACCCTAGAAACTATAATTGAGACAAATAATCAGAATTAATGGGGATGAGTAATCCAAAATTGACTTATTTGTTTTGCATATCATCAAAATGTTTTGAAATACTATGTTTTAACCATTGTGGATGCGGAAGCTCAGTATATGGTTTTATAAATGTTTTAGTATATTAGTGAGGGGAAAACTCGTTCCGCTAAGCAGCGTGGTCTCACTAGATAACTAAATGGTTTGAGATGGTAAATTATTATTCATAACAGGCTTTATGTCTGACTTGAAGTTTTTGTTTTCCCCTTAAACTTTTGTGTACTTATTGATTTTGAGTAGGTTGAGAGTTAAGGTTTCCAGGTGTTTTTAGACGAATAAAGCTTTCGAGGACGTGCATGAGGCAAGCTTGTTATTAAACCTTTTTATTTCCGTGGTGTGTTTTGTTTGTAAAGGCAAATTATTTTCTTGCCTATCTATATACTCTGATCTACCAAATGGGGCATCTTCATATGTCGCTCTTGGCGTATTTTGTAATAATTATATGTTATCCGAACGTGGTCTGCGAATTTGGATTATTTAATCAATTTGGAATATGTTGAAATGGAATGTGGAATTTTGTTTGCTGTTTAAATTTTTTCCATATTCTTATGTTTCTATGTATCAATGTATCTTATATCGCCGTATTTGGTCGCCGAGGATTAATAACTATGGATGACTGCAGCATCCGTAGCCGTTAGTTTTAGGCCTCCGAATAGTGGGATTTTACAAGTTGGTATCAGAGCATAGGTTTATGAAACTTTAAAAGAAACTTAAACCTAAAAGATGTTTCCCAACATAATCCAATGAATTAGATAATAAGATTGGGGTTTGGGTTGACGCTATAGTAACATACTTGTATTTGCTATATATAGTTATATATATATATAAGTATGTATCCCCTTCTCTCTTAGACCATTTTTCTGTATCTTACTAAGGCTCGTATGCAGATTTACGGGAAGGGAGATATGGAAGCAGGAAACGAAAGAGAAAATCTCGTTGGAGGAAGCACCACAACTAATGGAAATGCTCGACCCATTACCAGGAGAAATCCGGGTTGACCGGCTAATGCTAGTAACCAAAATGCTGAAGCCAATGTGGGTACTAGAAATCCACCAGTAGATATGGGGATGATGTATCAGTTCTTTACCGGTCTGATGCAAGCCGAAGATGCTGCTGGAGTTGTTGGAAATGCAGGAGGAGAAAATCCTGTGGTTCCAATTGGGAATATTGCTTTGTTGAGTAGAGATTAAACCACTTTGGGTGGGAAGCCATTCTTGGGAATGGAGAGTTCTGTAGAAGTTCATTGGCGTTGCATAGTCAGCGTATATTTACTGATTTGGGTTTGAATGATGGACAAAAGAGGAGGTTGACCTCTAGACAGTTGCAAGGGTCAACACTACATTGGTGGAATAGTATCACTGCCGGCATGCGGGAAGAGCAGTTAACTTGGAATGAATTGAAAACGAGATTTGAGCAGAAGTCCGTATCTGAGTTTGCTAAGTCTGAGCTGATGAGGAAGTTTATGGATTTAGTGCAAGGAGAGATGTCAGTAGTCGAGTATGCTACTAAGTTTGAAGAGCTATCTCGATACAGATATGCTCTTATAGATACTGATATCAAAAGGAACGAGAAGTTCATTCGAGGACCGAGACCCGAGCTTGCTAGAATGACCACGACACATGTCCATGATCCTTGTAATATAGTGGTGGAGATGGCCATTCGCCAAAAGGAGTTACTTGCTGATTTAGCTAAGGAGAAGCCGGTGGAAACCTAGAGTTCTCAAGGGAAGAAGAGGAAGTTCTTTAAGAAGAAGGAAGCCCAAAGAGGAGACACAGCTAAGAAGTTAAAAGCTGAGGTAGTTTGCTATAACTGTGACAAGAAGGGTCACTTTGCTAATGAATTCCGGTCAGGAAATGGGAAGAAAGCTGCAGTTAAAAGGATTGTGAAATGCTTCAACTATGACCAAGTTGGGCATTATAAGAATCAATGTCCTGAGCCAGTTAGGGAGGACAAAGGAAAGGTTTTTGCTATTGGACCAGCTAGGCCTACTGCAGCAGGTAAAGGAAAGAATGTGATGGAATGTACACTTTTGATTCAGAGTATTCCAGTTAGAATACTTTTTGATACCGGTGCATCACATTCATTTATATCTCAGTGTTTGGTTGATAGATTATGTCTAGAACCCACCTACCTTGTTACTTCCTTAAGGGTTGCGAATCCAATAGGAGGGTATGCAACTCTAGGGTTAAGATGTGACCAGTTAGAACTTGACTTGTTAGGTCATATGTTTGCATGCAGTTTGTATGTTATTGATTTCGTAGATTTCAGGATCATTTTGGGTATGGATTGGTTGAGTAAGTATGACGCTAGAATATTTTGCCAGGATAGGAAAATATCACTGAGACACCTTGATAGTCATAACCGAGCGATATTCTCAGTAGAGAATACTGACCGGAGTGCTATGCTTAATACTATGGAGGTAGGAAATGAGTTAAGTAAGGTTCGGGTAGGAAGAGAGTTTGCAGATGTCTTTGAGCCAGTCACTGGACTACCCCCGAAAAGAACTGTTGAATTTAGAATAGATCTTGTGCCTGAAGCTGAACCTGTAAGTAGACCACCTAGCAGGATGACACCGACTGAGATGAAGGAATTGAAGGTGCATCTAGTGGATCTAGAAGGAAGGTGTTTTATTGGACCAAGCAGTTCGCCTTGTTGAGTGGCCGCGGTGTTCGTGAAGAAACTAGATGGGTCGTTAAGGATGTGTATTGACTACTGTAAGTTAAATGAAAGGACAATTAAGAATATGTATCCTTTGCCAAGAATAGATGATCTGTTTGATCAGTTGAGTGGAGCCAGAGTGTTTTCCCAGTTGGATTTGGCGACTGGTTTCCATCAATTAAGAGTTTTGGAGGACAGTATTCCTTTGACAGCATTTCGGACTAGATATGGTTCATATGAGTGGTTGGTGATGCCATTTGGATTGACGAATGCACCTTCTTTCTTCGTAGATTTGATAAACCAAGTTTTCCGAGAGTACTTGGATAGGTTTGTACTAGTGTTTATTGATGACATTCTAGTATACTCTAAGGATGAGAGAGAGAATGAAGTTCATCTTAGAGTGGTGCTTAAGATGCTGAGGTAGAATCAGCTAAAGGCAAAGTTTACCAAGTGTCATTTCTGGAAGAAAGAGGTAAAATTTCTTGGTCACATGGTTTCAGAGAAAGGGTTGTCAGTCGATCTAGATAAGATCGAAGCTGTGAATAATTGGAAGAGACCAGGAAAAGGTAATATGGTGGCTGATGCTCTTAACAGGAAACATCAGAATGTGGTGTTAGCTATGTTGGCAGAATGGAAAGATTTAGAAGCTTTAGTCAGTTGTGATGTGCAGTTAAGATCGACTGCTGGTTCTAGTCAGAGTATCACCATGTTATCTTGTTTAGAAGTTCGACCAGTATTGATTGAGAGAATTGCTTCTAAGCAGAAGGAGGATCCAGTATTAGCTGGGAGGATCATAAGACTTGAGGTTGGAATAGAGATCGATGATTTAAAGGATTTTAACCATGACCAGGGAGGTTGGCTAAGAAAGAAGGAACGGTTGTGTGTTCCAAATGTGGAGGACTTGAGGAAAGAAGTTCTTGAAGAATATCATCGATTCAAGTTTACGATTCATCCGGGAGGAACCAAGATGTATCGGAATATGAAGAGAAGCTTATATTGGGAAGGCATGAAGAGGGATGTTGGCTTGTGGGTTAGGCAATGTTCAAACTGTCAACAAGTGAAAGCTGAACATCAGAAACCAAGTGGGTTACTACAGCCTTTAGTGATTCCAGTTTGAAAATAGGATTCGATATCTATGGATTTTATAGAGGGTTGCCAAGGTCAAATAGAGGTAATGAAAGTATATGGGTTATAGTGGACATATTGACCAAGAGTGCCCGTTTCATTCCAGTTAAGTCAACTAGAACGACACCTGTTTTAGCTAAGTTGTTCATGAAGAACATAGTTAGACTGCATATAGTTTCTAGTAGTATAGTCAGTGACAGAGATGCATTGTTCACTAGTGAATTCTGGAAGAGTCTACAGGAGGTGATGGGTACCAAGCTTAATATGAGTACCGCGTATCACCCATAGACAGATAGGCAGACAGAGAGAGAGAGTCAATAAGGTACTCGAAGGTCTATTGAGAGCTTGTGCATTAGACTTTGGTGGATCTTGGGAGGATCACCTACATTTGGTTGAGTTTTCCTATAATAATAGTTACCAGACTAGTATCTTAATAACGCCGTTTGAAGCTTTGTATGGAGGACCATGCAAAAAACCAGCATGTTGGTTGGAGACTGGAGACAGATTAGTCTTAGGTCCAGATTTGGTTAGAGAGGCATCAGAAAAGATTGAGTTAACCCGGGGAAGGATGAAGAAAGCTCAGTACAGACAGAAGAGTTACGCATATAAGAGGTGTAAGGACCTAGAATTCTCAGTTGGAGATAAGGTTTTCATTAAGGTATCACCTATGAAGGGTGTGATACGATTTGGAAGGTCGGGGAAGTTAGCCTCAAGATATGTAGGTCCATTCCAGATTATAGAGTGGATTGGAAAGCTTGCATACATAATAGAATTACCGAGCAATTTGGCAGGTGTCCTAATGTATTTCATGTGTCTCATCTTCGCAAGTATGTGCATGATCCGGAGACTACTATTCCTCTAACATGGTTGGATGACTTAGTGGTAGAGCCTAATTTGACTTTTGTTAGACGAACAGTTCGGGTTGTAGCTAGAGATGAGAAAAGATTAAGGAACATGACAATCAGGTTGGTGAAAGTTTAGTGGAGCGACAACGAGAAGGACTGTACTTGGGAGACAGAGGACAGGATTAGAGATACTTATCCTGATCTGCTTTGAGGGTATGTCTATATTAGATTTATATAGATAGTTGGTAGTCAGTTAGACTAGTATGGCTGTTGGGAGTTGTTACAGACGATTGTTATGTTTAGTATTTAGTCCTTACTAAATTTCGAGGATGAAATTATTTAAGGGAGGAGCCTGTATAACATCCCTAATTTTTGATAACATTATTTAGAAGATTTAATTAGATAAATTAAATAGGATAATGATAATAAGGAGATTGAGATTGGATAAATTTTATAGGGCCGTGCTTATTAATAAGATAAATGGGCTTTAAATTGGTTTATTGGTTAATTAAGCTACACATGGGCATATTAGTAAATTAACTAATTAATTATACATGGCTATAACTTCTCATTTTGTCCATTCATGTTCATTTTATTTTCTTAAAATCAAAATAAATGCAAAACCCTAATAGAGCTGGCCATTAACAAAGGAGAAGATGAATTTTAATCTAAAGCTAAGGATAAAAAGCTAGGGAGGATTAATCAACAACAAATCTCAAATTCCTTATCAAGTATAAGGTGAATAATAATCTTCTACCATCTCTATTTTTGTTCTATGATTATATGGTTTCAGATTTATGAATTAAATACTTTTTTGTGATAAAATGGATGATGATATGCTTGACTTATATTGTGATAATTTGTTTTTTATTCATAAGCAAATGAATTTGTACGGTTTTAGTATAAAACCAAGAATATATGATTTCATATTTGCCGTGGAAATTTTTTATGTTAAGTAAATCATGATTCTGAAGATGGGTTTTAATTTTCAGAATTTTCCAAGCTATGGAAATTTTATTATGAATTTTTGATGAAAGATATGATACAATTGGGTTTTAAATTTATTTTGAGAATTTCAGAAAGAAAATGGGTATAAAATTTTAATATGTTTGATTACATGATGAAATAGATTTTCTACGATTTTTGGGGATTTTTCCCAGTTGTTTTAATTGGGGAAATAAATTATTTTAAAAGAAGGGTTTTTCTACAAAATGTCAGTTTTGGTTATATGGAAAGATTTTAACGTCAAAATCCTTTGATATTGTATCTGAATTAATGTGGTAGTTTTAAAGGTAGAGTATTTGAAAAGTTTTTATGACAACCAATCAATAGTTTACAAATAGGCAAGTTGGTAGAAAGTAATTACTAAAAGTTGCTATAATTCAGCCTTTAAATCAAAAAAGGGTGTTTCACCTCTGTTAGTAAGTACCTTCCGACTCCATTGACTCCGCCGAAACCAACACAGTCGAAACCACTATAGTCGAAACCAATGCACATGATATCACTTAGGTGGTATGCAATGGATTGGAAGGAAGGCGGAAGCCATGGTTTCGAAAGGGGTAGCTTCCGATAGGGTCAAAACCCTGCTTTATTTTTGAAAGTTAAAGTCTTGCCTAGTTTTACCTAAAAGCTTTTGACACGGTCGAAAGCCATGCTTTCGAAAAGATTTTATAATTAGCTTTCAAAGAAGGTTGTCATGTTGTGTTAAAGTAATTGCTTTCGAATGAGTACCTTTTCCTTTAAATAATTGCCTTCGAAAGGGTAGGTTTTGTCCCAGTCGATACCAAGCTGCTAATCCCCCATTTGACTTAACTGAAGTCATCTATGTTGTCGAAGGGGTTACTTCTGTTTTAACCTAAGCTTTTTCTTGAACGCATTCGAACGGGTTGAGGGTTTTGAAGGTGATGGAGTCGAAAAAGGGTTTGACTCTGTCCTTCGAATTTTTGATTTTTAAAGTCTTTTGCTTTCGACTAAGAGGGTTCTGACACTATCAAATTTCCCCAAACTAATTTTTGTTGGTTTCGAAAGAGATACTTTCATATATAACCATTTTGGCCCAAATGATGTTTTAAAAAAAAACCCCAATGCTTTCGAAAGGGGTACTTTCATTTGTTCCGATGCTCTACATTTTAAAAAGATGATTTGATACCAGCGAAAGGTATAATAGGTTTCGAAAGAGAATGTTTATTAAGGGCTTCGAAAGGTGTGTATACAATGTTTTGAAAAGAGTTCTTTGCTTTCGATGGAGGCTATCTAGAGGTTTCGAAATAGATGTTTTTATGGTTTCGACACATAAACCCAATCTCGATTTAAAGTAATAAGCATGGCATAAATAAAGATATTGAAATGTCATTCACATTGTTATTAACCCATAACTGTATATTGGGGAGAGGGCAGAATAAACGGTTAGGTTGACCCAGTAGTGAATATAACTTAACAGATGTTAAAATTTAATTTAAAGATATTGGCAAGGGCCAATAGGTTTACAATAAGCCCATGAAAACTGTATGTTACTGGCAGCGGCCAATAGGTTCATAGTCAGCCCATGAAAACTATGATTTGATACTGGCAGGGGCCAGTAGGTTTGTAGTTAGCCCATGAAAACTATATCCAGAATAAATATTGGCAGCCAGTCAATAAGTTCCTAGTTAGCCCATGAAAACTAGGATAAGAAATAAGATATTGGAGTTACCAATAGGTTCTTCGTGATCCCATGAAATATAAGAAATTGAATAGATAGTCCTTAACATTTAACAGGTTAATAGTAACCCTAGAAACTATAATTGAGACAGATAGTCAGAATGAATGTGTAAGGGTAATCCAGAATTGACTTATTTGTTTTGCATATCATCGAAATGTTTTGAAATACTATGTTTTAACCATTGTGGATGCAGGAGCTCAATATATGGCTTTATAAATGTTTTAGGATACTAATAAGGGGAAAACCCATTCCGCTAAGGGGCGTGGTCTCACTAGATAACTAAATGGTTTGAGATTGTGAATTATTATTCATACCAGGCTTTATGTCTAACTTGATGTTTTTGTTTTTTCCTTAAACTCTTGGGTACTCAATTGATTTTGAGTAGGTTGAGAGTTAAGGTTTCGAGGTGTTTTTAGACGAATAAAGCTTCCGAGGATGTGCAGGAGGCAAGCTTGTTATTAGAGTGTTTTTATTTCCGTTGTGTGTTTTGTTTGTAAAGGCAAATTGTTTTCTTGCCTATCTATATAATCTGATCTACCAAAAGGGGCATCTTTATATGTCGCTCTTGGGGTATTTTGTAATAATTATATGTTATCTGAACGTGGTTTGCGAATTGGGAATATGTAATCAATTTGGAACATTCTGAAATGGAATGTGGAATTTGTTTTGCTGTTTAATTTTTTTCCATATTCTTGTATTTCTATGTATCAATGTATCTAATATCGCCATATTTGGTCGCCGAGGATTAATAACTATGGATGACTGGAGCATCCGTAGCCGTTAGTTTTGGGCCTCCCAATAGGGAGGTTGTTACAACTAAATGAAGCTCTTTTGATGCTAGAGTCATGATTGTATATCTCTACATCCCCCTTAGAGTACACATATTTTCATAGCAACATTAATTGTAATAAAAGAAATCCCTTGTTGCTACATGCTACTAATCTCATATATATGCTCATCTCCTTTAGGATATTTTGCGATGTGGGATTAATCATAATCCAATCTACGCATCCACTTTAATACAATGCGAGTCACACCTAACATACAAGACATCTATACTTATGTATGAGTTTTACTACAACATATGGTAGGAGAAATTTTATTAAAAATTGATGGAAGATTGTTAGAGAATTTTTTATTAGAATTCGTTTTGAGTAATTTCTTTTGGAGAAGATGAAAGAAGGAGGAGAGAAAGAGTATGGGAAAAGGATTGTCCCACGTTGTAGAAAATTGAGCAATATATTTATTTAAATATACGCTTCACAAGAGAAAGTTTCAGCCCTTTGGATACCCGAATGTTTTCTCTTGGGTTGAAGAGGGAGGTAGGCAATGCATGTTAATACACATGCGCGCGCACCTCCACTGTTGTCCGCCCGGCCAAGTCAAGCCAAGTTGTGTTAGGTCAGGGTTTAGAAATATTTTTGAACAGTATTTTTATTTTGAAATAAGACAGTTTAAGCCTGTTTAAGAAGTCCATAATGATTCAAACTGAACAGTAAAATGCAATGGTGGATGTTATCTAGTCTTTTGACTAGGCAGTATTCGGACAGACTGGACGGATCAAACTTGGAGTTATTGAGGCAGGAAGCCCAGAGAGATAGCTCAGGAGTCCAGAAACAAAATGCAGACAGAGCCATAGGACAAAAGCCTAAACAACTCAAGACAACACAACTATGGGATCCCCCAAGTTGGGGATATGTACCGACTCCTACTTGAAAATCGATATCAACTCCCAAAAACAACTAGGGTGGACCCATCTTCTGCCTACATGTCTATCTTAATGCCAAGACCCTATTTCTAAAGTGGTTTTGTTGAATCAATGGAATTCTTCTTCAATCTGCATGAACAATTATAACTACAACTTCGTTCTCCCATAACTCTATCATTTGGACTTGGGAACAATCTAATATTGATGCAGACACTATAGAATCTCAAAGCTAACCACAAGGCGATCCGAGGTGAGGAGTCAAAGACACCAAATATGACAAACTTGGGGATCGGTACTGACTTCTACCTAGGGATCAGTACCGACTCCCACCTAGGGATCAGTACCAACTCCCAGTCACTACTGAGGTGGTGCTTATTATTTGGGAGAATTAGTCCAATTCCGGTACAACGACTAGGATATATTGTATGCGAGATTTTAGGCCCCCTACCTCTATAAATAGGAAGGTATGGCTCATTTTTTAGGATCTTTTTGGCTCTAGTTCCAATATTTCTTATATTCTTGTAATTATGAAATTCTAAGTGTTGGAGTTGTACCGAGTCTTAAGAACTTCTGCCTCTAATTTAGAAATATCCAATAAAATATTAAAGTGGACGTAGGCCAAGCTTTGCTGAACCACTATAAAAGGTCGTGTCTTGTTTCTTTCCATGTTTTCATTTATATTTCTTCATATTTTATCCTCTTCTATTACTTTTAGGTGTTTGTGCCATTTTTGGTCAAACATTTTGGTATTTTCATTGAGAGATTCAATCTCAGGCGACATGGATCGAACTTCTGTTATTGGATTCCCTATATCCAAGAGATAGTTCCAATTCTTCTCTCTTTTTAATTTCTACAACTCAGATTTTCAACAATCTAGAAGAAGCTTTCTATCAAGGCCCCACCAAGGAATCAAACATGCACTATCACCACCAGAGCTACCCCTAGTGACGCTAAGAACTAGAATCCCCAGCATAGGAATGAAGATACCCAACCGGAACAAATAGAGATCCAGACTCCAACTGATGTTGTGACCAAAGTTGTAACGACCCGTATTTTTACGGATCGACAAGTTCGGAAAAATCTGGAGTTTTAGCATTTTGAGTCATTTCAGATTTTAGGCAAATTTCGCCTAAGTCCTAAGTCGTCCACGACTTAGCATGAGTCGTGAGTCGTATACGACTTAGGAGATAGGAGTTCTGGGCGAGTTAAGGACTCAAGGGGTGAGTCGGCGACGACCTAAGGAGATAAGTCGTAGCTGGGCTAGGTTAGTAGGTTGAAGTTAACTCGGCAAGTGTTAAGTCGTAGGTTGTAAGTCGTCGCCGAGTTAAGGGATAGACAACCTAAGGAAGTGACCAACTTATGTTATTGTAGACGACTTAAGGTTTTAAGTTAAGTGTTAAGTCGGCTGACGAGTTAAGGTAGTGGTCGACTTAAGACTTGGACAAATTAGGAGTTGAGTCGTGGCTGAGTTAAGGTGATGAGTCGTATCCGAGTCATCTCATGAGTCGTACCCCAAGTCATCCGATGAGTCGTATCCGAGTCATCTCATGAGTCGTATTCCAGTAAGCTGATGAGTCGTGAACGACTGAGGAGTTAGTGGTCATAAGTCGTAGAAGCATAGATGTGATGAGTCGTATCTTCTGCCAAGTATAAGTCGTGACCGAGTTAACTAATGAGTCGTAGAATGAGTTGTCTCGTCTAACCAGCTAAGTCGTATCCCAGCAGGTTGTTAAGTCGTTAAGTCATATAGACGAAGGTGTTAAGTCGCAACCGACTTAGTGGTTGAGTCGTATACCCAAGTTAAGGTGATGAGTCGTACTCAAGTTGTCTGATGAGTCGTACTCATGTTGTCTGATAAGTCGTACCAGTTATTTGATGAGTCGTAGGTTGAGCTCTTTGTTAAGTCGTATCTTCTGATGAGTCGTAGCCTTTGTGTTGAGTCGGAAGATGCTATAAGTCGTATACGACTTAGGAGATGGCTGTTTTGTCGTGAGTCATAGACAGATGAGGATTAAGTCGTAGGAGCGTGTGTTGACTCGTAGCTTGGTTAAGTCGTAGGGGGTTGTTGAGTCGTGGGGGCTTAAGTCGTAAGTCGGAAACGACTTAGGAGATAGACTAGTTACGACTTAAGGGCAGTTTTCAGCTATAAATAGGAGGGGTTGTTCTCACTTTTTGGGATCCGGATTTTTGAAGCGACGAAGTGCTGCCATTTTGAGAGCTCGACTTCTACACTTCTTCACTTCTTTTCTCCACTCTAATCTAGTGCTTCCTTCCATCCAAATCGAAGATCAAGATTGAAGATTCAAGAGCTAAAGTTGAAGATCTTCATCTTTTCAAGAGAGATTTCTTCGTTTGAAGCGGATTCGTGATAGATCAAGCTTGATCCTTCGCTGTCCAGATCTGAAGCGTGTTGATTTGAGGTTGTTTAGGTGATTTGGTGAGTGGTGATTATCTCTCACACGGATCCAAAGGAGTAGATCGGATTGTTGGCTCGATTTGGTGTTAAATTAGTGATTTCCATGCATTTTCTTCATCCTATATGTAGATCCATGTAGATCCATTGTTCATGATGATGTTGCATCCATTTTATCATATGTTAACCTATGCAAGTTCATTCATCAAGTTTGTAGAGATATAATCCATGTTTTCATGCTTATTGGACTTTCAACTCTTTAATTACGAAAATGCCATTATTGTTATAATTGTCTACTTAGATCATTTTTGAATGCTTGATTGCTTGGATTGATGTTTGATTTGATTGATTATTATGAACTAGATGATTGATGATTAGATTTAGACCAAAGGTGATTCAAAAGCTAAGGGAAAGGCTCTTGGATTGGGAAAGCTGCTCGTGGCATATGTAGCGGGATGATGAAGCTCTTATGCATAGATTTGATGATGGGATGTTGAGATGAGGCTTCGCGAGGATGTTATGAAGCGAGGCAATCATGTGATGAAGACTTGGTCTAATCCAGACGGGATCATTCCAAGCATGTTGATAACTCGGTGATATGATTCGAGTTGAGGATAATGGATGCTCGAGAGGCGCTTGAGCTAGTATGGAAATAGTCGTCGAGGAGGATGACTAGGAGGTTGAGATCTCATCGTTGTTGAAGGTTCTAGCATGCTCTAAGCAAGAGTACATGGGGACGCCCAAAAGACTAAGTTGATGGTCAAGTACTCTGGGTAGATTCGATAATCCTAGGCACGGGTCACGATGACGTGCGGGAGTTATGTCTAGAACCGGGGTTACCATTAGCCCTTGACGGACGGCTGAAAGAATGTGCCGGTCATTCAATTAACGGTGATATCGCAACAATGATAACAGTGATAGCCGAGTCATGGATGTTTGGTTGTATCGTCATTCGGTCTCAAGAGCGGTATTTCCTGGGTGCTTATCTGACCTTGGTTTTAGACCTTGGGATTTGTACTTGGAAAACATCGCTCTTGACTCGAGTGACAATTGCTTTACTTTAAATTGTATGCTCTGCTATGTTTGCTTCTGCTTAGTGTGTGTCTGGGGGCTATCACTGTAGAATGAGGTTGGAGTGGGAGGGTTGTATTCCTATTCCTTTGCCTTTATGCTCTTTTGGTATGTTGTTAGTTAATTTACTGCTCACTAAGACTGTTGTCTGACTCAAGGCTTTATGTTTTTAATTCTTATTGCCTTGGGCTGTTCGTCCATTTTGGGACGGGCAGACTAGGTAGCAGGTGACAGGTGCTGTTCTCTTCTCACGATGTTGATATCGAAGACGAGCTGGAGGATTGCATATTATCTTCTTATTATATGTACTGGATATTCCGCTGTTTTGTATTCTCTGAGAGATATGTAGTGAGGCTGGATGTATTGACTATATGGATGCTTGTATTCAACTATTATGGAGTTTTATATGATGTCATTTTGTTCTGTAAAGCTTCACTATACATATGTTCTATTGTATTTTGTCCATGCGCTGTGAGTAATACGATAGATTCTTTTGTTTTAAATCTTACCTTGACAATCGTCCATGGTCGCCTGGCACACTTTACAGCGCACTATCTCTAGATTCGGTGCAGGGGTCATGGGCGGTCGTCACATTTGGTATCAGAGCATTGGTTAATCGATTTTACCCAACGCTCGCCGTCGTAACTACGTATGAGAGACGTAATTGTATTTTGATGGATGATTACTATATATAATATAGTAGCTTAGTAGAGTTTGAGTCCTTCATGCAGTTGTTTCTCTAGATGTTCTAATCATTCCTTTTTATAGATATTGAGAATGAGTCAAAAAGGGAAACCAGCTGCTAGGGAAGGCCGTGCTACTGAAGGGGCTGCTGATTATGTTGCTATGTTCGAAACCATGATGACTTCGATCAGGAGAAGGATGTCAGCCCCGGGGCCATCAGTAGATGTTGGGGATCAAGTACAGGCTCCAAGATTGATGGATCACTTGGACGATTCATTTAGGAAGCTTGTGGAGGAAGCTCTCAGACACGAGAATCTGTTTCCTAAGGAAGGATCTGTTGTTGCTGTAACCAGGGAAGAGTCTAAACCCCAGCAGGGTAGAAACAAGAAGAGGAAGCAGCAGCAGCAGAAGGGTAAAGATGGTCAGAAGAGGCCGAAAGGCGAAGTGACTTGCTACAACTGTCAGCAGAAAGGCCATCTCTCCAAGGATTGCAAGAATCCGAAGGCGCCGGCGAAGTGCCACAACTGTGACAAGCCAGGGCATTTCAGGAAGAATTGTCCAGAACCGAGTAGGGACAAGCAGATTGTGCAGGCTTATACTTTGGGAGCTGTTCCGTCGTCTTCGAAAGCTCCTACTGCTGAAGAAAAGGGAAAGAGTGTGGTTGTTCAAGGTACTCTTTACCTATGTGGTATTCCAGTTAGAGTTTTGTTTGATACTGGAGCATCGCATTCGTTTGTTTTGAATGAACTAGTAGGCCGGTTAGGTTTGGAACCGGATATTGTTGATAGGCCATTGGTTGTGACTAATCCAGTTGGGGGTTCGTCTTGTTTGTGTATGTTATGCCGTGGTCTAGTTGTATCGAGTCATGGTTGCTCTTTTGTTTGTGATTGTTTTGTTCTGAACTTTGCGGGGTTCGGAATTATCTTGGGTATGGACTGGCTTAGGAAGTATGCGGCTAAGGTTGATTGTGAGAGGCTGGAGGTGACAGTCGAGAATGTGGAAGGGCGAAAGATTGTGATTCGATGTAAGCATGAGGAAGGCGTCTTCATGAGCTTCATGTATTCGCTAGTTGTTCCACGGGATGGACTGTCTTTAGTGCCGATCGCAAATAGATTCGAGGATGTCTTTGACGAAGTCAAAGGGTTGCCGCCGCATAGAGAGATCGAGTTTCGTATAGATCTAGTTGAAGGAGCCAGGCCTGTTGTGATGCCTCTTAGGCGGATGGCGCCTAGGGAACAGCAGGAGTTGAGGGTGCAAGTTGATGATCTTTTGCAGAAAGGATTCATTCGGCGTAGTGCGTCCGAGTGGGGTGCACCAGTTGTGTTTGCAACCAAGGCAGATGGATCGTTGAGATTGTGTGTGGATTATCGTGAGCTGAATAAGGTGACTAAGAAGAACAAGTATCCATTGCCGAGAATAGATGACTTGTTTGATCAGCTTCACGAAGCTAAGGTGTTTTCTCAAATGGATTTGGCAACGAGATTTCACCAGTTAAGAGTAGCTAAGGATAGTGTGCCGAAGACTGCTTTTAGGACACCATCCGGTTTCTTTGAGTGGCTGGTAATGCCGTTTGGATTGACTAACGCGCCAGCATATTTTGTGGATCTTATGAATAGAGTGTTCAGAGATCAGTTGAACAAGTTCGTACTTGTGTTCGTGGATGATATTCTGATTTATTCCAGAACGGAAGAAGAGCACAAGACGCACTTGCGTATTGTTTTGGAGATCTTACGGAAACATCAGCTGAAGGCTAAGTTTTCGAAGTGTCACTTCTGGAAGAGTGAAATGAGGTTCTTAGGCCATGTGATTTCTGGAAATGGAATAGCGGTTGATCCCGCTAAGGTGGCAGCAATCCAGGATTGGGTTAGACCTAAGAATGCATCTGATGTGAGAAGTTTTCTTGGATTAGCAGGATATTATCGACGGTTTATCAAAGACTTCTCCAAGGTAGCTGCACCGTTAACAGGATTGACGAAGAAGAACCAAGTGTTCAGTTGGGATGCTAAGTGTGAGCAAGCTTTCGGAATCCTGAAAGAGCGACTGACGAGTGCTCCTGTTTTAACTATTCCAAGTGGGAATGATGAGATGGTGGTTTACACCGACGCATGTGGTACTGGACTCGGAGCAGTGCTGATGCAGGGGGATAAAGTTGTTGCGTATGCCAGTCGACAACTGAAGCCGCATGAAAGGAATTACCCGACTCATGATTTGGAGTTAGCGGCGATTGTATTTGCTCTGAAGATGTGGAGACATTATCTGTTGGGAGTTCGATTCGAGTTGTTTACGGATCACAAGTCGTTGAAGTATCTTTTCTCCCAAAAGGATTTGAATCTTCGGCAGCAACGTTGGCTAGAGTTTTTGGCATCGTATGACTTTGGTATAGCTTATACTCCGGGAAAGGGTAACGCAGTGGCTGATGCGTTAAGTCGAAGACATGCAGGATTGGGAACCATGTTTTCAGAATGGAAGAGTCTCGAGTATTTAGCTGGATTTGACTTCAGGCCTAGATGTGAATTGGAACCTGAAATATTGGCAAACTTATCAATAAGACCCACTCTTGTGGAAAGGATTGGGAAGAGCCAAAAGCGAGATGATAAGCTTGTCAAGATTATCCGTGAATTGGAATCTGGATTGGATCCAGAAAAGGATAAAGGATTCGAGGTCGATCGAGAGGGTTGGCTTCGAAAGCAAGGACGACTAGTTGTTCCCGATATAGATGAATTGAGGAGTGAGGTTCTGAAGGAAGGTCATCACTCGAAGTTGACAATTCATCCAGGTGGAA
Source organism: Allium fistulosum (assembly GCA_030737815.1). NCBI lineage: Eukaryota > Viridiplantae > Streptophyta > Magnoliopsida > Asparagales > Amaryllidaceae > Allium > Allium fistulosum. The sequence goes on along the minus strand of CM060907.1, from coordinate 908,999,344 downwards.
ATAAGATGTATCGGGATATGAAGAGAACCTACTACTGGGAAGGTATGAAGAAGGATGTTGGGAATTTTATTTCCAAATGTATGAACTGCCAGTTGGTAAAAGCCGAACAGAAGAAGCCAAGTGGATTGCTTCAGCCATTAGAAGTTCCTACATGGAAGTGGGAGCAAGTGTCGATGGATTTTATTGATGGATTGCCTAGAACCAGAACGGGAAATGAAGGAATTTGGGTCATTGTGGATCGTCTGACTAAGAGTGCTAGATTCATTCCTGTTCGATCGACTAGGACTGCATCAAAGTTGGCTGAGTTGTATGTTAAGTGGATAGTTCGATTCCATGGTATTCCGAAAAGTATAGTGAGCGATCGAGACCCATTGTTCACTAGTGGATTTTGGAAGAGCTTCCAGGAAGTCTTGGGAACCGAGTTGTGTTTGAGTACAGCTTATCATCCCCAAACAGATGGTCAGACCGAGAGAGTCAACCGAGTTTTGGAAGATCTTCTAAGAGCATGTGTTTTGGACTTCGGAGGATCATGGGAAGATCACCTTCATTTGGTGGAGTTTGCGTACAACAACAGTTACCAGTCAAGCATTGGTATGGCACCGTATGAGGCATTGTATGGAAGACCGTGTAACTCTCCGACATGTTGGTTGGAAACTGGGGAAAAGTTGATGCTTGGGCCAGAGATGATTCGTCAGACTTCGGATTGTATAGAGATCATTCGGCAACGAATGAAGGCAGCCCAAGACCGTCAGAAGAGTTATGCCGATAAGCGTCGTAAGGATTTGGAATTCGACGTTGGTAATATGGTTTTTGTAAAGATTTCTCCACTGAAGAATGTTATTCGATTCGGGAAGAAAGGAAAATTGACTCCGATATTTGTTGGACCATTCCCGATCATCGAGCAAATTGGAAAGCTCGCCTATAGATTGGAGTTACCAGAGAAGATGTCGAGTGTGCACAATGTTTTTCATGTATCATATCTACGGAAGTATGTGCACGACTCGAGTACGGTGGTTTCTGCTGATAGCTGTGAAGACTTAGAAGTTGATCCAGTTGATAGAAGACCTCGTAAGCCGCTTCGTGTTGTTGAAACCGACACGAAACAGCTTAGGAGGAAGGTAGTTAAGTTACTCAAGATACAATGGAGTGATGATGATAACGACTGTACGTGGGAAGTGGAAGAGAGGATGAAAGCAGCTCATCCTGAACTCTTCGAGGTATGACCCTAAGGTGTCGTGTCATCTAACGAAATTGTAACTTGTTCTAAGTCTTAGAACTCTGTATGCTAAGCTAGAATTGGATGCATGGTTTGCTGGTTGTTATGGTTGGTAGGCGTACAGAATAGTCTTTGATTGCTTTGATTGTTTGGAATTTCGGGGGCGAAATTCCTAAGGGGGAGAGAATGTAACGACCCGTATTTTTACGGATCGACAAGTTCGGAAAAATCTGGAGTTTTAGCATTTTGAGTCATTTCAGATTTTAGGCAAATTTCGCCTAAGTCCTAAGTCGTCCACGACTTAGCATGAGTCGTGAGTCGTATACGACTTAGGAGATAGGAGTTCTGGGCGAGTTAAGGACTCAAGGGGTGAGTCGGCGACGACCTAAGGAGATAAGTCGTAGCTGGGCTAGGTTAGTAGGTTGAAGTTAACTCGGCAAGTGTTAAGTCGTAGGTTGTAAGTCGTCGCCGAGTTAAGGGATAGACAACCTAAGGAAGTGACCAACTTATGTTATTGTAGACGACTTAAGGTTTTAAGTTAAGTGTTAAGTCGGCTGACGAGTTAAGGTAGTGGTCGACTTAAGACTTGGACAAATTAGGAGTTGAGTCGTGGCTGAGTTAAGGTGATGAGTCGTATCCGAGTCATCTCATGAGTCGTACCCCAAGTCATCCGATGAGTCGTATCCGAGTCATCTCATGAGTCGTATTCCAGTAAGCTGATGAGTCGTGAACGACTGAGGAGTTAGTGGTCATAAGTCGTAGAAGCATAGATGTGATGAGTCGTATCTTCTGCCAAGTATAAGTCGTGACCGAGTTAACTAATGAGTCGTAGAATGAGTTGTCTCGTCTAACCAGCTAAGTCGTATCCCAGCAGGTTGTTAAGTCGTTAAGTCATATAGACGAAGGTGTTAAGTCGCAACCGACTTAGTGGTTGAGTCGTATACCCAAGTTAAGGTGATGAGTCGTACTCAAGTTGTCTGATGAGTCGTACTCATGTTGTCTGATAAGTCGTACCAGTTATTTGATGAGTCGTAGGTTGAGCTCTTTGTTAAGTCGTATCTTCTGATGAGTCGTAGCCTTTGTGTTGAGTCGGAAGATGCTATAAGTCGTATACGACTTAGGAGATGGCTGTTTTGTCGTGAGTCATAGACAGATGAGGATTAAGTCGTAGGAGCGTGTGTTGACTCGTAGCTTGGTTAAGTCGTAGGGGGTTGTTGAGTCGTGGGGGCTTAAGTCGTAAGTCGGAAACGACTTAGGAGATAGACTAGTTACGACTTAAGGGCAGTTTTCAGCTATAAATAGGAGGGGTTGTTCTCACTTTTTGGGATCCGGATTTTTGAAGCGACGAAGTGCTGCCATTTTGAGAGCTCGACTTCTACACTTCTTCACTTCTTTTCTCCACTCTAATCTAGTGCTTCCTTCCATCCAAATCGAAGATCAAGATTGAAGATTCAAGAGCTAAAGTTGAAGATCTTCATCTTTTCAAGAGAGATTTCTTCGTTTGAAGCGGATTCGTGATAGATCAAGCTTGATCCTTCGCTGTCCAGATCTGAAGCGTGTTGATTTGAGGTTGTTTAGGTGATTTGGTGAGTGGTGATTATCTCTCACACGGATCCAAAGGAGTAGATCGGATTGTTGGCTCGATTTGGTGTTAAATTAGTGATTTCCATGCATTTTCTTCATCCTATATGTAGATCCATGTAGATCCATTGTTCATGATGATGTTGCATCCATTTTATCATATGTTAACCTATGCAAGTTCATTCATCAAGTTTGTAGAGATATAATCCATGTTTTCATGCTTATTGGACTTTCAACTCTTTAATTACGAAAATGCCATTATTGTTATAATTGTCTACTTAGATCATTTTTGAATGCTTGATTGCTTGGATTGATGTTTGATTTGATTGATTATTATGAACTAGATGATTGATGATTAGATTTAGACCAAAGGTGATTCAAAAGCTAAGGGAAAGGCTCTTGGATTGGGAAAGCTGCTCGTGGCATATGTAGCGGGATGATGAAGCTCTTATGCATAGATTTGATGATGGGATGTTGAGATGAGGCTTCGCGAGGATGTTATGAAGCGAGGCAATCATGTGATGAAGACTTGGTCTAATCCAGACGGGATCATTCCAAGCATGTTGATAACTCGGTGATATGATTCGAGTTGAGGATAATGGATGCTCGAGAGGCGCTTGAGCTAGTATGGAAATAGTCGTCGAGGAGGATGACTAGGAGGTTGAGATCTCATCGTTGTTGAAGGTTCTAGCATGCTCTAAGCAAGAGTACATGGGGACGCCCAAAAGACTAAGTTGATGGTCAAGTACTCTGGGTAGATTCGATAATCCTAGGCACGGGTCACGATGACGTGCGGGAGTTATGTCTAGAACCGGGGTTACCATTAGCCCTTGACGGACGGCTGAAAGAATGTGCCGGTCATTCAATTAACGGTGATATCGCAACAATGATAACAGTGATAGCCGAGTCATGGATGTTTGGTTGTATCGTCATTCGGTCTCAAGAGCGGTATTTCCTGGGTGCTTATCTGACCTTGGTTTTAGACCTTGGGATTTGTACTTGGAAAACATCGCTCTTGACTCGAGTGACAATTGCTTTACTTTAAATTGTATGCTCTGCTATGTTTGCTTCTGCTTAGTGTGTGTCTGGGGGCTATCACTGTAGAATGAGGTTGGAGTGGGAGGGTTGTATTCCTATTCCTTTGCCTTTATGCTCTTTTGGTATGTTGTTAGTTAATTTACTGCTCACTAAGACTGTTGTCTGACTCAAGGCTTTATGTTTTTAATTCTTATTGCCTTGGGCTGTTCGTCCATTTTGGGACGGGCAGACTAGGTAGCAGGTGACAGGTGCTGTTCTCTTCTCACGATGTTGATATCGAAGACGAGCTGGAGGATTGCATATTATCTTCTTATTATATGTACTGGATATTCCGCTGTTTTGTATTCTCTGAGAGATATGTAGTGAGGCTGGATGTATTGACTATATGGATGCTTGTATTCAACTATTATGGAGTTTTATATGATGTCATTTTGTTCTGTAAAGCTTCACTATACATATGTTCTATTGTATTTTGTCCATGCGCTGTGAGTAATACGATAGATTCTTTTGTTTTAAATCTTACCTTGACAATCGTCCATGGTCGCCTGGCACACTTTACAGCGCACTATCTCTAGATTCGGTGCAGGGGTCATGGGCGGTCGTCACAAAAGTGGAGATGGATAGGACGATGAAGCAGATGGAAGACAGGTTCCAAGCTAGTCAGTAGGAGATGAATAACAAAATGCAGCAATGATTGAGGCTGCTGAATGAACCAACTCAAAATAGCCGTAGGCGAAATAGAAGGAATTCTAGTTCAGAGTTAGAGAGTTCTTCTTCATCCAAGTAGAGATGGAGGAATAGAAGGCCGAAGAGAACTCAATACTATGCTGGAACATCTTTATAACAAAGAGGACGAGCTCCAGGCATAAATTCAGGGATTGGGACCGACCCTTTGGAAAGCGGTGTGGATTTCACCCCGAACGTGTTTTTGAAGGTTAAAATCTGGAAAACCACACTACTATTGATGATGCAACGCATAGGAATCAAATAGGGGGACTGCTGGATGAATGGAACCCCGGAGATTAGGGAGCCTAGGTATCGTGCACCTTCTTGAGAGCATTCACCAGGCTGAACACTCTGGCAGGTCCCGGTCACTACCGTTAACTCGAACCTATGGATCCGGGCTACTTGGAGGATATGGTTAGGAGATTGGTTAGTGAAAATCATTTTATTAGCGACAATGAATGGGGTACCTCTCTTGGACGAACTCCTTTTACTAAGAACATCCTATACGAGAGATACCCCTGGAGGTTTAATATGCCAACAATACCGCTGTACGGAGGAACGGCGGATCCAGCACTTGATGAGATACGAGTGGCATATGGATTAAGCTAGAGCTTCCGATGCTGTGAAATGCCGCTTCTTTCCCATTTTCTTTGAAGAGGTAGCGACAATGTGGTGCACTCGGTTTTCGCCGAGATCCATATCGACGTTTGCTGACCTATTAAAAATGTTCGTAGAACAATTTTGTTTGCATACATCACGGCCGAAGCACTTAATGTATATGTCAAATATCTTCTTGAATCGATTCCACATAGTTATGACAGAGGTTTCGAATCAAAAAGATGACATAATAATGAGGGCGCCAATTAGGGGGATAAATCCTAATATTGATTTCGGGGACTGGTTGGAAAGGAAGCCCCCGTCGATAATGGAAGCCTTTTACAGAAAGGCCAACGATTATTTGCGCCATGAAGGAAACTTTATTTTGGTTGTTTGTGTTATAGATGAGTGAAATATGAGAGTAACATTTCCCTTAATCATTATGTCCCTTGCCTTTTCATGTCCTTTGGGGTAGATATAAGTTTGGAATATGTCTAGGAATATATTTTAAATTCCGTAGTATTCCATAATTGAATTAATGATATCTTATCCTATGAATAATCCTTATCGTGGTCATTTTATTCTAGTTCTCTTTGATATGTTATAATTTAATATTGTGAATTAAAAATAAAATTGAAACGAAGAAGATTAGCATGGCCCCTGCGCAAGGATGACACGCACAAATCAAGAAATGGTCCAAATTTTATCGAAAGTCCAAGCTATGACGCCCCATAACACACGTTCTCACTTAACAGTTTCCCAACCGCTAGTCAATTCCACACTAGAAAGCAGTAATAACATTTGCCTCATCTCATCGGCAAACACAAAGGACTAAATAAGCAAAAGGGGCAGAACAACATACTGGAAGAGAGGCAGCCGGACTGGCATTGGGAATTCTGATGAAGTGATTCAAAGTAATGTTGCTGTTATGCAATCCGGCGGAAGCTCTAGTAAGGTAGATGTGAACGTTGAAAATCAAAATGAAGGATGGAAGCAGAAAAATGATGAGGCAAGGAAGAAGAAGCTAAATAATAGGAATCATACTAGGGCTCCAAAGTATGACAACTATGCTGAATTGAACAACTTGATAGAGAATATATGTCTGGAAACTCATAATACTGAACCATATAGGAAGCCGACTCCTAGGGAATCGATTGAGAAGGAGAGGAAGTCATGCAAGTTATGTAGATTCCATGAGACTCACGGTTAGAATACCAATGAGTGTAGGCACTTGCACGACATGATTGAGGATTTGATTTAAAAAAATAAATTGCAACAATATGTGAAAGCCCACTGGATGGTGGCAAGGAAATTCTAATGCCTTTGGGTTGTCTTCCCAGCGGGAGCAAGCTGAACCTAGTGATGATGCATTCAGGCAACCCGAAAAACGATTAGTGATTAACACAATCATCAGTGGGCCTCACCCTACCGATAAAAGCTTTGTGGAAATGGATAGATACATTGGAGCTATAGAGCATGCTGGGAATGAAAGTTTCCATGTTGTTGATGACGTAGCTCCGACAAAGTAATCTCGAACCATGGCGGACGATATTGTATTTCGAAACAGAGATACTATAATCGATCCACTCGTGATTTCGACCATGATTGGTCCATCTATTGTACGGAAAGTGCTTGTGGACTGTGGAATTTCAATGAATACCTTGTTCAAGAAAGCTTATGATCAGATGATGTCGATGGAGAAAGATTTCAAGCCCTGTAGGTCTCGAATACAAGGGTTCAATATGACAATTACTAAAGCCATAAGATTTGTTAAATTACTGGTAGTACTTGGCGAGGGCGACCGCTAGCTAGTGCGGGTCGTGCCTTTTGGTATTGGATATTTACTCTACATATAATGCATTTTTAGGCTGATTGACCCTAGCTGAATTCAGAGCAGCCATCGCTCCCTGGGGTTTAACAATGAAGTTCCCTATAAATAATAGAGTGGGAATCATGCACGAAGATCAAGTGACAGGCTGCGAATGCTATGTTGCTAGGTTAAAAGAGACAAGGTGAAAGGAGAAAGGGAAGAATGTAAAGGGGGCCATCTGCATAAAGGCTTTGGATGCATAGTAACTACAGACTGAGCCCTGGCTCGGGCAGACTAGTTAGCTCTATGATGACATGGATCGACGGAAGGAGATGGAAGGTGGGCGAGCAGCTCTAGCCGAGTTGATAATCGCTATTTTAGTCAGCCAAGATGATCCAAGTAAAGACTTGAAGGTTGGATCACAGTTCAGTGCAAGTGAAATGAAGGAGTTGGTTGGTTTTCTCCTGGCAAAACTAGATGTGTTTGCCTGGACACACTTGGACATGTATGGAATCTCGCTTGGGATAGCGAGCCATGTATTAAACATTAATCCCAAATGCGTTCCCGCGAAACAGAAATGTTGGAGTTTGGAGAGATCCGTTTCACTCAAAGAAGAAGTGGATAAGCTAAATGACAACGGCTTCATCCGCGATGCCTTATACCCGAATTGGGTATCTAACCCTATTTTGGTGATGAGAGTAAACAGGATGTGGAGAACACGCATTGACTATTCGGACTTGAATAAGGCATGCTCGAAGGACAGCTTCCCACTTCAGAGGATAAATCAGTTGGTGGACTCGACTGTTGGACATGAGTCACTTTCATTCATGGACGTGTGCTCCGAATACAATCAAATCCCGATGCACATCCCGGATCAGGAATACACCAGCTTCATTATTGACCTCAGACTCTATTGCTATCTGTTCATGCCCTTTGGATAAAAGAACGTAGGAGTAACTTACCAAAGGCTCGTGAAACGGATGTTTAAAGACCAGATTGGACGATCGATGGAAGTTTACATGGACGACATGCTTGTGAAGTCACAGCATTCGCGAAACCGCGTTGATGATCTGGCAAAGATGTTTGGTGTCCTCCGATGATACGGAATGATGCTCAATCCCTTGAAGTGCTCTTTCGGCATTGTGTCAGGGAAGTTCTTGGGTTTCATTGTCAACTCCCATGGGGTTGAAGCTAATCCGAAAATGATCAAGGCTTTGAGGGAGATCGAAGCCCCAAGACGATCAAGGGGTTGCAATCTTAAATGGGAAGGTCGCTGCCCTGAGTCGGTTCATCTCCAGGGCCACTAACAAATGCATCCCCTTCTTCGAAGTGATCAAGAAAGGGAAGAGAAACTTTGCATGGAATCAAGATTGCAAAGATGCATTCCAGGCTCTGGTGAATCACTTGAAGAGACCTCCCGTTCTCTCAAAACCGGTGGATGATGAGGATTTGTTCTTATACATAGTAGTATCGGTGCATGCCCTGAGCACCCGACTTATGAATAAAGAATCTCGCATCCAGCGATCGATCTACTATATCAACAAGTGGTTAACAGGAGCAGAGAGAAACTATACGAGACTAGAAAAGCTCACTTACTACTTGCTGATTGCTTTTAGAAAGCTTCGCCCTTATTTCCAAGCTCATCCAATCAATGTCCTTACTGACCAACTTTTACGACAAGTCTTGCAATGATCCGAGACTTCTAGAAGGCTATTAAAATGGAACATTGAACTGAATAAATATGATATCACCAATCACCCGCGAAGAGCAATCCAAGGCCAGACCTTGGCGGATTTCATATCTGAATTCAACGAATGAGATCATCCTTTAAAGAGCAGTGGAGAAAAAGAAGTTGGATGGAAGATGTACATGGATGGTGCATCTAATGACCAGTGTTCGGGTGCTGGAGTTATACTTGTCACTCCCGAAGAACACTCGATCAGCTACGCCTTGAAACTCGAATTTCTGGTAACAAATAACGAAGCTGAATATGAGGCCTTGATTGCAGGACTCAAGATCGTCGAAGAACTGGGAATAAAGACTTTACACTTTTTCTACGACTCCAAGCTAGTGGTACGTCAAGTTTGAAAAGAGTATCAGGCAAAAGGAGCAAGGCTAGCTCCTTATCTAAACCATGCTCTTTAGTTGCTTTATGATTTTGAATACTATACAATAGCACATATTCCGAGAGACCAGAATGAAAATGCCGTTTCGTTAGCTAATTTGGCTAGTTCTGGGGATGCACAACTCATAGGCCTAGTCCCGATAGAAGTACTTTCAGCCTTAAGCATTGACCAGATGGATGTTTGATGCAGCGCACCATGATAAGCGGGCGGAACAAACTCGACATAGCGAGTTATGTCAATCGTATGCCAACCATCTTATGTCGCCTGCCTTGAGTCGCCTGCCTTATAAGATAACGACTCAAGAAAGCAAGCCGCTCATCCTATAAGTCGTTCAGTTTTGCCGCATCTTTATAAGTCGTTCACTTATGCCGCATTGTTCTCTTATGTCGCTATGCCGCCTCTGCCTTATGTCGCCTCCATTATGCCGCAAGCTTTTATGTCGCTACGCCACTCATCATATAAGTCGTTCAGTTTTGCCGCATCTTTATAAGTCGTTCACTTATGCCGCATTTCTCTAAGTCAGTCACCTATGCCGCATTGTTCTCTTATGTCGCTATGCCGCTTCTGCCTTATGTCGCCTCCATTATGCCGCAAGCTTTTATGTCGCTACAAACCATGCTGCCTAGAACTGCTGTGCCGCTTTTCTTAAGCCGTTTGTGTTGTATTTGTTGTGCCGCTTTTCTTAAGTCGTGTCACATGTATGTTGTAACGTGTTGTAATGTCGCATGTTATGTCGTGAGTCGTGAGCCAGTTCTGTTATGTCGCATGTGTTGAGTCGCATGTGTTAAGTCGTGTGTGTGTACTATGTTTTCCTATAAATAGGGGGGTGTGATGTACATTGTAGGTTGTTGATTTTGAAAATAAATTTGTGTGTGAGCTTTGGCCACCATTGTTGGAAGTTGAGTGTGATCTCCTTCTTCTTTCCATCTTCGGGTTATTCGTGAGCGAATCAATGAATTTGAAGCCAATTCTCGGTATCACTTACGAGTGATCAACGATCGAATTGTAGATCTTTCAACACGGTATCTTGCGAGATCAACGGGTTCGAGATAGCTAGATTCCGGCATCTGCATGATCAACGGAATTGAGCATTTATCATCCTATCGGTTTATTTGACACGAAATCATCATTTCGTGAGGAAGATCCTGGATAGGTTGCGACAGTTTGGTATCAAAAACTATTCGAGCCTAGTCAAAGCTGCGTCAATTGGTATCAGAGCCAAATCAGAGACGGAAACGAGATTGTTTTAATGATCATGCCTCCGAGACATGCTAATTGCCATCAAAATGTTGAAGATTTGTATAGAAGACAAGAAGCTGAGCAGATGGAGCAGCGTATCAATGAAAAGTTCAATGAGGGTATTGAAAAATTGGAGAAATTGATGATCGACATGAATCAAAATCAAAGGAGAACGTCACCAGTTTCGAACCAGGGTGGAAACAGGGTTTCGCCATCGGTTTTGGAAGAAAGGAGGATGTCACCCCAGTCTTATCGAGATAGGAGAGAATCATCAGTTTCAATGATGCGAGACCACCATGGGTACCGAAACGAAGAGGGAAGAACTCAACGTGGTTTCGAAAATGAACCATATCGTGATGCTGAAAGACAGGGTAGAAGGGACATGCGTGGTCGTAGGGATGTAGATGGTCAGGATCGATATCGAAATACATATGATTTTGAGGAAGATGGTGATGGAGGTAGTATTCATTATCGAAATCAAGGCCAAGTGCGAAATCAATATCGGGATTCAGAAAATGATCGTAAATGGGAGTCAGGTATGAGGATGGAAATTCCAGAATTCAAAGGTGGTATGCAAGCAGAAGAATTTCTTGATTGGTTGTCGAATGTTGAAGAAATTTTGGAATTCAAGGATGTGCCTGGGAATCGCAGAGTCCAATTAGTTGCTACAAGACTAAGGGAAAGAGCTATGGCTTAGTGGCAACAAACTAAACTAACTCGGGAGAGAATGGGAAAATCAAAAGTTGTCACTTAGGAGAAGTTGAGAAAGATGATGAAAGCGACTTTCTTGCCGTACAATTATCAATCTCTTATGTATCAACGTTTGCAGAATTTGTGACAAGGGACGAAGACAGTGAATGACTATGCAGATGAATTCTATCAATTGATTGCAAGGAATGATATTATGGAAACCGAGGAACAGCTAACGCCTAGATATGTTGGAGGGTTACGAATGCAAATTCAAGACATGGTTAATATGTTTAATCCAATGTCTGTTGCTGAAGCACATCAGAAAGCTCTAGCTTGGGAGAAACAAGGGAGACGAGGAAGTGGTGTGTTTACGAGTTCCAACAACCAGAATAAGGGTGCTAGTAGCAGTGATAATGTTTCCAAGGCAGTCAATAAACCAATTGTCAATGAAGCCGCTAAAGCAAAGGTCAATAACAGTATCAAGTGCTATAATTGTCAGGAGTTTGGCCATAAAAGTAATGAATGTACAAAGCCAAAGAAGAGAGCATTAGTTGTAGAGGAATGTGAGTATGAGGATGTGGAAGCTGAAATTGATTATTCTCAACCACCGAAGTTTGATGAAGATGAAGAAGTTGTGTCAGGAGACGAAGGGTGTAACTTGATGATGAGGAGGTCTTGTTTAACGCCAAAGCATGAGAATGATTCTAGTTGGCTGAGAAGCAATATCTTTCAGTCTACATGTACTATCTTGGGAAAGGTTTGTCGATTTGTTATTGATGCGGGAAGCTGCAATAACATTAATTCTGAAGAAGCCGTCAAGAAGTTAGGGTTGAAGACTGAAAAACACCCTAGACCTTATAAACTGGCATGGCTAAAGAAAGGTGGAGAAGTGACAGTGGGAAGACGAGCATTTGTTACATTTTCTATTGGGAAGAAGTACAAAGATGATATATGGTGTGATGTTGTCGATATGGATGTGTGTCATCTACTATTGGGAAGACCATGGCAATATGATAGAGCTGTACAACATAATGGTCGCACCAACAGCTACAGTTTCATGTTCGAAGGTACTCAAATCACCTTAGTTCCAAAGAAGCATGAACAAAGTGAAAGCAAGTCAGAGAAGAAAGTGGAAACAACTAGTCTATTATCTTCGAGAGAATTTGTTAAAGAAGTGGAAGATAGTGCTGAATTGTTTATGTTGATTGGGTATGAAACAAGTGAAGATCTTGAAATTCCTGCGGAGGTTAGACCGGTGTTAAATGAATTTGAAGATGTCTTTCCTGCGGAATTACCCAAGGATTTACCGCCACTAAGGGACATACAACATCAAATTGATCTAGTGCCAGGTGTTGTTTTACCGCATAGGCTGCATTATCGTATGAGTTCGAAAGAGCATGAAGAGTTAAGGAGACAGGTTGAGGAGTTGGTTGAGCAAGGGCGTGTTCGAGAGAGTCTCAGTCCTTGTGCTGTACCAGCTCTGTTAGTGCCAAAGAAAGATGGTTCGTGGAGAATGTGTACAGACAGCAGGGCACTCAACAAAATAACTGTCAGATACAGATTTCCTATGCCAAGACTTGATGATCTATTGGATCAACTCAGTGGGTCTGTAATCTTTTCTAAGATCGACCTTAAGAGTGGTTATCATCAGATTCGCATAAGACCAGGTGATGAATGGAAGACAGCATTCAAGACTCGGGAAGGATTATATGAATGGCTGGTCATGCCATTTGGTCTATCTAATGCACCAAGTACATTTATGAGGGTGATGAATCAAATTTTCAGACCTTACATCGGAAAGTTTGTTGTAGTCTACTTTGATGATATCTTGATATATAGTGCTAGCACAGAGGAGCACCTTCAACACTTGTGAAAGGTGTTAACTATTCTTCGTCAAGAACAGTTCTATGCAGCGACGAAGAAATGCATGTTTATGACGCCGAGTGTTTTATTTCTGGGTTATGTCGTGTCCAAGGAAGGGATACAAGTGGACCAGAGTAAAGTAGCCGCAATCAGAAATTGGCCACAGCCCAAAACTATAACAGAAGTCAGAAGTTTTCATGGGTTAGCTTCATTTTATCGAAGATTTATACCGCACTTTAGTAGTGTGATGGCTCCTGTTACTGATTGTATGAAAGGGAAGCAGTTTTCATGGATGAAAGAGGCATGATCTTCTTTTGAACAGATCAAGGAACTTTTAACATCAGCACCGATTCTAGTGTTGCCAGATTTTCAGTTACTATTTGAGTTACATACAGATGCGTCCAAAGTTGGAATTGGAGGAGTGTTAAGTTAGAAGGGTCGTCCAATTGCCTATTTCAGTAAAAAACTTTCTGGAGCAAAGATGAGATACAGTACTTATGATGTGGAGTTTTATGCTATTGTGCAGGCCGTGAAGCATTGGAGACATTACTTGTTCCACAAAGAATTTGTTTTGTATACGGATCATGAAGCATTGAAACATTTACAAGGGCAAAATAAAATTGCATCGTGGATAGCTTATTTGCAACAATTTACATTCATCGTAAAGCACAAGTCTGGAGTAACTAATCGCGTCGCCGATGCATTGAGTTGGAGGAATAATTTACTAACAACCATGCGAGTAGAGGTGATGGGTTTTGACTTACTTCCAGATTTGCTTACTTCAGATTCATGTTTTTCCAAGATCCTAGACAAAGTCAAGTAGGGAAACATGGATGGATATATGCTGGTTGATGGTTTTCTATTCAAAGGAAATCAGTTGTGTATTCCAGATTGCAGTCTACGAATGAAAATCATCAAAGAATTACATGAAGAAGGACACGTGGGCCATGACCGTACTATGCAGTTGATCTCAAAGTCTTATTTTTGGCCGTCAATGAGGAAGGAGGTTGAAAAGTTTGTTCAGAGGTGCCCTATTTGTCAAGTTTCAAAGGGGACCGCAACAAATGCAGGTTTATATATGCCATTGCCTATATCTACTAAACCATGGGTGGATGTTAGTATGGACTTTGTATTGGGATTGCCGAGAACGCAACTTGGCAATGATTCTATCTACGTGGTGGTTGATCGGTTTTCAAAAATGGTACATTTTATCGCATGCAAGAAGACGGTAGATGCAGTTAATGTCGCACAATTATATTTCAGAGAGATCTATCGTCTTCGTGGGTTGCCTAAATCTATTGTATCGGATAGAGACACTCGTTTTCTAAGTCATTTTTGGATGAGTCTATGGAGAATGGTCGGGACAAAGCTGAAATTCAGTAGTGCTTATCATCCACAGACGGATGGACAGACAGAAGTTGTGAATATATCCCTAGGTAATCTATTGAGATGCCTCATGAATGACAATTTGAAGAGTTGGGATTCCAAGTTGTGTCAAGCTAAGTTTGCACACAACCATGCAGTTAATCGTAGCACTGGGTTCAGTCCATTCCAGGTCGTTTACTCAACAATGCCTAAGGGACCATTAGATTTATCTACAGTACCACAGCAGAAAGGAGGGATCAAACGAGCTAGTTATTTTGTGAATGAATTGCAAGAGTGCCACAAGGTTGTGCAGGAACGATTGCTTAAGGCGAATGAGAAATATAAGCAATCCGCGGATATTAAGCGACGAAATGTTGAGTTCAAAGAAGGAGATTTTGTATATGCAGTATTGACTAAGGATCGATTTCCTATTGGTACTTACAACAAACTGGCTGCTAGAAAGGTTGGCCCTTTGGAAATCGTAAAGAAGATTAATGAGAATGTTTATCAGTTAAGATTGCCGGATCATATCCATACTGCTGACGTTTTCAACGTCAAACACTTGATTCCATATCATGAGAATAAGCATGTCGAAGAAGAGGAAAGTGTGAATTCGGGGTCGAATTCTTTTCAACCAGGGGAGGATGATGCAGCGCACCATGATAAGCGGGCGGAACAAACTCGACATAGCGAGTTATGTCAATCGTATGCCAACCATCATATGTCGCCTGCCTTGAGTCGCCTGCCTTATAAGATAACGACTCAAGAAAGCAAGCCGCTCATCCTATAAGTCGTTCAGTTTTGCCGCATCTTTATAAGTCGTTCACTTATGCCGCATTGTTCTCTTATGTCGCTATGCCGCCTCTGCCTTATGTCGCCTCCATTATGCCGCAAGCTTTTATGTCGCTACGCCACTCATCATATAAGTCGTTCAGTTTTGCCGCATCTTTATAAGTCGTTCACTTATGCCGCATTTCTCTAAGTCAGTCACCTATGCCGCATTGTTCTCTTATGTCGCTATGCCACTTCTGCCTTATGTCGCCTCCATTATGCCGCAAGCTTTTATGTCGCTACAAACCATGCTGCCTTGAACTGCTGTGCCGCTTTTCTTAAGCCGTTTGTGTTGTATTTGTTGTGCCGCTTTTCTTAAGTCGTGTCGCATGTATGTTGTAACGTGTTGTAATGTCGCATGTTATGTCGTGAGTCGTGAGCTAGTTCTGTTATGTCGCATGTGTTGAGTCGCATGTGTTAAGTCGTGTGTGTGTACTATGTTTTCCAATAAATAGGTGGGTGTGATGTACATTGTAGGTTGCTGATTTTGAAAATAAATTTGTGTGTGAGCTTTGGCCACCATTGTTGGAAGTTGAGTGTGATCTCCTTCTTCTTTCCATCTTCGGGTTATTCGTGAGCGAATCAACGAATTTGAAGCCAATTCTCGGTATCACTTACGAGTGATCAACGATTGAATTGTAGATCTTTCAACACGGTATCTTGCGAGATCAATGGGTTGGAGATAGCTAGATTCCGGCATCATCACGATCAACGGAATTGAGCATTTATCGTCCTATCGGTTTATTTGACACGAAATCATCATTTCGTGAGGAAGATCCTGGATAGGTTGCGACAGTTTGGTATCAAAAATTGTTCAAGCCGAGTCAAAGCTGCGTCAATGTTGATTGGATCTTGGAGACTGACCCTGAAAGGGAGTCAAGGATGACTCCGATTCGGAATTATTTACAAAGAGGAATCCCTCCGATGAGAAGGAATGAACGATGAAAAATTCTTCGCTTAGCTTCGATATAAATCATTTATGAAGGATTACTGTATAGAAAGGGTTTCTCTATCCCTACGCTTCGGTGTGTCGATCACGACAAGGCCTAGCAAGTCCTAAGAGATGTTCATGAAGGGCCCTGTGGTGATCACACTACGAGGCAAAGCCTAGCGAAGAACATCCTTCGCTACGGATATTTCGGACTGACTGTCTATCGAGACCCAGCTGACTACACCCAAAGATGTGACAAGTGCCGGTGATTTACTAAAATCCCGAGGGCCCGCCAATGGAAATTACTCAAATGGTTAGTCCTTTTCCGTTTGCAGTTTGAGGCATTGATATCATCGGTGTATTGCTGATATCTAAAGGTGGGGCGAAGTATGCCATCGTGGCAGTTGATTACTTTATCGAATGGACCGAGGCAGAGCCATTGGCCATGATTACCACAAAGAAGGTAATCAACTTTGTTGTTCGGAACATCATCTGTCATTTTGGAGTTCAATAAGCAATCTTACTGATTATGGAACATAATTCGATAGTACGGAGTATAAGGATTTCTGCCCCCGACATCGTATAGAGAAGAGATTTGCAGCGGTGGCACAACCTCAGGCGAATGGACGAGTTGAAGCTGTAAACAAGATTATCAAGTCCATTCTTAAGAAGCGATTGGAGAAGACCAAAGGCAAGTGGGTCGATGAACTCCCGTTAACACTTTGGGCTTATCAAATAACCTACAAGTCAGCAATCGGCCACTCTCCATTCGCCTTGTTATACAGATCGGAGGCTATGATTCCGATAAAACTGGAAGTGCCTTCTCATCAGGTTAATCACTATGATCTACGAACAAACGAGCAACTCCTTTTGGAGTCTCTTGATATGATCAATGAGAAGCAGACCGAAGCTGAGTTGAGAGCAGCTGCACACAGACACCAAGTCGCTCAATATCATAACGTCAAAGTCAGGAGTCAAACCTTTGAAATCGGCGACTTGGTCCTTGAATGAATCTTCCCTGGCCCTAAGAACCTGGGTCCGAGATGGGTAGGTCCATATGAAATAGAGGAAAATCTTAGAGATGACACTTTCAAGTTGGCAGCTATGGACATGATTTCGCTCCAAAGGGCGTGGAATAGCAAGCACCTACGATGCTATTTCACTTAGAAATAAATCAGAAAAAATGGGCTAGAGCCGTGTAATAGGACATATTCTATCATTTCTTGTCTTTTATGAAATAAATGACATTTTGCAGCCCAAACTTCTGTCTCTTCATTTCTTAAGAGTTGTGACTTGACCGACTCGAATGAATCTACATATGATTAATGCAGGTATGCAGGTACCTGGAGATAAGTGCCAACCAAAGTTTTGTGGCCCATGATCAGGCTCGTGAAGTCCCTCTTGGTGTTTGGAGATTGACATCAGCTAATTTTTGCCTTCAGATTGGGGTAAACATAAACCAGACATGACACAGCCTTTCGCATCCCAACTGTTGCCTTCGGATTGGGGGTAGAAGTATAAACTTAAATCGGATGTGATACGGGCATGTGTACCCTAACTCCAGTTCCCGAAGTAGGAGCAGGAGTATAAATTTAAAATGGATGAAACACAATCATTCGTGAACCAACTCTTTCCTTCGGATTAGGGGTAGGAGTATAAACTCAAACTGAACATGACACAACCATCCATACGCTAACTCTTACCCTCGGATGAAGGGTAGGAATATAAATAAAAAAGAACGTAACACGACTATTTGCTCATTCAAATCTTGTCCCTGGACCGGGGATAGGAGTATAAACGGAAACGAATGTGACAAGTCCATCTAATGCTTGACATCTTTCCTAGAGTAGGCAGAACGAAAGTTCCATGTTTGGAGTAAATTGAGATCCAATTTTCCAACCTTCGATTAACGCTCGGAGTTAGGCATGATTGATTGCAAACATCCTGGACAAGGATGTACGAATTTCAATCTTGAGTAGTTAAACCTAAACAAACGCCTAGTTTCTGGCACTTCAGCAATTGCCTTGCATTGACTAAAGCAATAGAAGGTCGGTAAGCCATAAAGCAGGGTAAGGAATTAGTCCAAAAGAACTTACCGAATGAAATAAATCGCTAGTAAATTGAATGGAAGGCGTATATTTTTTAAGTACTTAGACAAATTTTGCACAATGATTTAACAAAGCAAAGACTTTTGTATTTCATAAAAAATCCAAAGAACTAAGTACAAGTGTTTATTGACAATGGAAACAAAAAACAAAAGCGGGGAACCAAACCCGCACGAATCCGGCCAACCATTCCTAATCCAAAACCACGATTATCACTGTCCTCTCATCCACTTTCATCATCATGCCTACCTGAATTTGTATGAATTAAAGTTCAAAAGGTTTAAGGCTAGAGTCGGTGGGGAGGCAAATCAGATCTACAAAGACAAGACAGAGTCACGGCGGTGTAGGCGATGTCGATCACAAGCAAGGATATAATGGTGGCTATTCTAGGCATGAATAAAGGCGGAGTTCGGTTAAGGATTTGAGATGTTCAATGAGGAGCTCGAGTTTCCAGGTTGAAGGCAAAAGAAAATTAAGGGGATGAAACAAAGGAAAATGGGTTATATAGCGTCACAAGCCCAAATTCTATCGGCCAGAAAAACTTGAAAACATCTTCAAGTGTGGGGTCGGTACCGACTCCCAAATCAAAGATCGGCACCGAGTCCCAAAAAACTTGCAAACATATGTGTGTGTATATATTTTTTTATATACATGGAGTTGTGTTAATGCATGAATGTGTGATAGACCATGTACATATTCTCTCCCAATTCAAGAACGTGCACGTGGACATGTGTATGTGTAAATATCCAATGTTTGTTAGCTAAAATTAAAGGAAAGTCAGATTTATACCTAGGGAACTCATGGATGGAATCGGTCTAGAATCTTCAGACTTGGAGTAGCAGATCATGAGATCACATTCCAGATTTATAATCCCAAATATTAGTGAAACATCATAACTGATCACTATGGATATAACATTTCACAGAACCGATTCACGAAAGGATAACGACCATTCAGAATGCAAATTGAATCCTTTGCAGAAATCCAAACTTGTCTCGACTTAAAGCACATTACGTTTGAAACGAGATGTACTTTGGAAAGCGACTGTTATCCATCCTTTTGACCAGGCAGTATTTGAACAGATTGGACGGATCAAACTTAGAGTTATTGAGGTAGGAAGCCCAAAGAGATAGTCTAGGAGTCCAAAAACCAAGTGCAGACAGAGTCGCAGGACAAAAGCCAAAACAACTCAAGACAACACAACTATGGGATTTCCCAAGTTGAGGATCGGTACCAACTCCTACTTGGGGATAGTATCGACTCCCAAAAACAACTGGGGTGGACCCCATCTTCTTCATATATGTCTATCTTGATACCAAGGCCCTATTTCCAAAGTCGTTTTGTTGAATTAATGCGATTCTTCATCGATCTCCACGAACAATTGAAAGTACAACTTTGTTCTCCCACAACTCCATCATTTGGAATCAGAAATAAGCTAATATTGATAAGTATGGAATCTCAAAGCTAACCACAAGACGACCCGAGGTGAGGAGTCGAAGACACCGAATACAGCAAACTTGAGGATCGGTACCGACTCCCACCTAGGGATCGGTACCGACTCCCAGTCACTGCTGAGGTGGCGCCTAATATTTTGGGAGAATTAGTATAATTTGGGTACAACGGCTAGGAGGTATTGTATGATAGGCGGCCTACCTCTATAAATAGAAAGGTATGGCTTATTTCTTGAGGATCTTTTTGGCTCTAGTTCCATTATTTTTTATATTCTTGTAATTCTGAAATTCTAAGTGTTGGAGTTATACCGAGTTCCAAGAACTTCTGCCTCCAAGTCAGAAATATCCTATAAAATATTAAAGTGGACGTGGGTCAAGCTTTGTCGAACCACTATAAAAGATTGTGTCTTGTTTTATACCTCGTTTCATTTATATTTCTTCATATTTTATCCTCTTCTATTACTTCTAGATGTTTGTGCCATTTTTGGTTCAAACAGTGGAAAAATAAATTTCGAATTATGAAAATTCAAAAATGGCAAGAAAAATAACGGTTAAAAATTAGACCATCAGGCTAACAATCATTTTTTTGTGAACAAACGCTTCCTTTTATGAACAATGCATCTTTTGGCGAATGGACATCCCTCCGCGCCTATGTAATTAGCAGTTCTATTCCCAAGAAAATCACTTAGAAAATTCTGAATTATTCTTTTCTTTCTCTCTTCGATTCTAATTTCCATCATTTTTGAGAAATAAATCGGGTTGTGATGCTGCATATCAAAAACTCGAAAGTCCTTTCACTACCGTCATCCATGCGATAGTTTAAATTGATTTCAATAGTGCAACTGCAATTAACTAGGAAGAATCAATTCTTGACTTCGTTGTATCTTGAAAGATGATTTGATGTAACTCTCTATAACTATTCATTTGCTTAAATGAGTGGAGATGACACATAACATCTTAAGAAAAGCGTCATTGATGAGTTTTAGTGTGACTTCTATAGATTTAATTTCTACTACCACAGTGCCATTTCATCGGAATTCAGAAATACACACCAAGCACTTTATCTTCTTTTACTTATCCATGATGTCGCTTTTATATGCATTTGAAACATCTTTTTGGAAAAGAGAAGGCCATAATGGAACTAAACAAACGAAGAAGCGTTCATTGATAATCTTCTACTTAATTTTTATTGATACTTTAAATCCATTTGCTGGATGAAAAAGAAGACATATGTTATTAGAAGTGTGTAATAGTGTACTTGCCACACATATGTAGAAGCAATCCACATTCAATGGAAAACTGTACAAATGCATAATTTAAATTCCACCAAGGCGAATTATTTGATACATATTCTGAAGTTTATGAATAGGTAAATAAGGGTCCTCAAACTAAGTTTTAGTCAGCCTGCATTTATTTCTTGTATGCCCAGGTATTGAAACCAAGACAATAGCAACAAACCTACCCAAACATTTTACTACTTTCGGTGATACCAATCAAATAATGGTCATTGGCTGCATAAACTACTTTTCCATGAAAATACGAAAATAATAAAATTGCAGAATCATGGATTAAAATATCTTTTGGGTACATAATAAACTATGATTATTTCAACGGACGCTATTATTTAATGAATAGGTTTATTCCAGTTACTTTTTTCCGACTTATTAAACAAAATATGGTTTGTCATATATAATTAGTGTATTTTTGAGAGCCGTTTTGTCATTACATTTAGAAAAAATATGAATCATTTTATGATATTTTAGAAGTAATTTTTGTAAGTGAGTCATTTTTTTGAGAAGATCGAATGCTTGAATGAAAAAAGAATTGCTTTTAACAACACTTCTTGCATTTACAAGATTTCCAAATTCTTGTAAATATCAATTAAGTCAGCATATCAATTTACACTTCCTATTACCATTTATAAAAAAACCCATTAGAATTCACTTTTGTACTTCTTAAACCAAAATCTACATGGCTACCATCTTTTAAATATGACAACATTTCTACCGGAGGATGATTTATTGCAGCATAAATTTATGTGTTGCGGTTATATGATGCCACATGGTGGTTTAAACATGTCATTTAATCAATTTTAATGGCAGTTCATCGTTGGTTGGAAGTTTCATGCCTAGTGGAAAAATAGAAAAAAGGCATTATAAAGAATAAATTTTATACTCCAAATTGATAAATTTTATATGGCATTTACACTCAAAATTGAAAAAATGGTATTAGGTGCCATTAACATCACTCTATAATTGTAAGAGACAACTTGCTATGACTAGTAGTAGGGATCAATTAACCAAATATTTAAAAGGCAATATCTTTTCATAGAAATTTGTGATTTGATAAACAGTTTCCCTTATTAAACCATAAATTTTATGAACTTTAAAATGATGTGAACCTCACGCGTGCGCACACACGGACGCACACACATGCACACGCGCGGATACATAAACACAGACACATACACATGCACGCGTGCGCACACACACACACAAACACACACACACACACACACATTACTAGCAAGGAGTGTTCATCGTAAGGGAACTCTCCTAGGAAACTGAGGAGTAGGTCTATTAACTCTTAAATGTCTATACAGTGATACCTGAAAGTTTGACCTCTATAATCTTAGAAGGGCTTTCTTACCTTCTATAATGGGAATTTTAGAAAACAAGTACAGTGATAATATCCTTATTGTTTTTCTTTGTCTATCAGTGAAGACTGGGATTACATTCATAATAATGACCTTAGTGAAAAGGGTAGAATTTACTCATGTGGAGTAAAACTATTTGGCAAATGCAAGTATTAGAAAAAATGAGCAACATATAACGGTTTGTGCTCATAACTCAGGAGGGTTAACCTTATGTATTACTTATGTCCATGCTAGCAATCTGGCATCAAGTAGAACTACTTTATGACATAAAATTAAAAGTTTAGTAGCTAACATTCAATGTCCATGGATAGTTATGGCTGATTTTAATGTTATCCTTAAAACTGAAGAGAAACCAGGTGGACTTACATTGAGAGTGTCACAGCTTGCTGATTTAACAATTGTGTAGTCGTAGCGGGGTTGACGGAACCCGTCCACTCCTGCCTGAAATATACATGGAGAAGTAGTGAATGTAAGAAAATCTTGTGCAAACTTGATAGATTTCTAATAAACTCAGAGTGTATCAATATGTTTTCAGTTATCAAAATGACTATCTTGCCAAATTATACTCGTGACCATAGCCTCTTCTTATTTCTCTGTCTGAAAAGTCTAACTCTGAAAATGGCAAGCCTTTTAGATATGCCAACGATTGGCAATTTCAGGAGGGATACAATGAAGTTGTAAACTTTGATCTATGTCTGTAGGTTGAGAGTTATCATTTCTTCAATCTTTTACAGCTTCTTATATTTGCATAGCAAAGACTTGAAGAATGGATACCTAAGGATAATGACAGAATAAATCAGCTCCAGCACACGTGTGAGGATTATTTACAACAAAATGACTAAACAGTTGATGATGAAATTTGGAAACTGTACCATGAGGCTCAAAATCGTCTTAATGACGCTTTGAGAATTAAAGCCATGGAACTTAAACAAAAGGCAAAAGAAAAGTGGATCACAGGGAGTGATGAATGCATAAAGTTTTTTATACTTAAATGTCTATCAGGAAAAATATCAGCAATAACTTTTAGTGTCTAAATCAAGATGGAGTGGCCATCAATAATTTTCAAAAGATGGAGGAAGATGCTATAAAATACTATCATGATTTATATAATGGGACATATGTAATTAACTTACCCTATATTGAATGTAGGTGTACCATAAACTCCAGTAGCAGGTAGACGTTGAGCAAGAGGGTGACCATAGATGAAGTTTGGGATGCTTTGATTTCCATTCATGGGGACTCCAGCCACAGCCCAAATGGTCTGAGCTCCTCCTTCTTCAGAAAGCATTGGAATGACCTGAAAGAACACATGTTGTCAGCTATACTATAGTCTTTCCAAACAAGGAAAATTCTAAAAGAGGTTAATCACACTTTCATATGCCTAATTCTAAAGAATGATAACCCTTCTTGTATTGAAGATTATAGACCTATTGTTTGTTGTAATGTAATGTATAAAATCTTAACCAAAGTTATATGTAATAGAATGAAGAAAATTTTACCAAATATCATACGTGAATATCAAAACTCATTTATCAAAGGAAGAAGTATATCTGAAAACTCATTATTGGCACACGAACTCATTAGAAATTTCAATAAACAAGGAGCTAACAAATTTTGTTTAAAGGTAGACCTCCATAAAGCACATGACAAGATAAACATACATTTTATCCTCCACATGCTTAGATCTATGGGGTTCCTATGTAAATTTATGGAATTGGTTAGTGAATGCGTTACCACTCCTACCTTTTCAATTCTGGTGAATGGTATTCCCAAAGGACACATAAACAACAATCAAGGCATTAGGCAAGGAGATCCCTTATCCATTTACCTATTTATTGTTGCCATGGAATTTTTTCCTTCCTAATGGAATTAGCAACTCACAACAAGCTATTACAGACTATACATAATTTCCAACCTAAGGTGAGCCATCTCCTATACGCTGATGACTTGATAATTTGCATAATATCAAGTAATGAGGTGGCTAGAGCTATCATAGATATTTTTCATAATTTGGGAGAATATGTGGGTCTCAAGTTGAATGAAACCAAAATGAAATGTTATTTCAACAAGTTTTGCATGAACAAGTATGGATGTTAGATATTTTGGGTTTTAAGGAAGCAGAGCTTCCAGTGAAATACTTAGGGGTTCCTCTTTCTTCAAACAAAATCACAGACAAAGAATGTGTGAAATTTGTAACCAAACTAAGAGACAGATTGCAAGGTTGGTGCTCTCGACTCTTATCCTTTGCTAGCAGGATACAGTTAGTTAACATAGTGATTCAAGTGAAAGTAAACTTTTGGCTGTAGACTTTTCAATTGCCTGATGAATCTATAGATAAGATCGAGAAAGTTTGTGTGGATTTCATTTGGAAAGGAGGATTCTATAAAATAAAATATCAAGATCTATGTAGACTAAAGGAGGAAGGAGGAGTGGGACTAAAAAACTTAAAAGATATAAGAGATGTGTTCACATTGAAACAAGGTGGAAAATTATCAATTCAAATGGTTTATGGGCTCTATGGATGAGATAGAGATATATTAAAAAGAATTCCTAGCAAATGGTAGTGAACAACTATTCATCTCTAACTTGGAAAGCCATAATGAAAATGATGAATAAACTGGCTGCAAATTTTACAAGAGAAATTGCTAGCGGTAGAGAGACAGACTTATGACGAGACCCCTGAATTAATGGTGAATGTTTGATAGATTTATTGGGGTGGGGCACATTTTTAGCCTACGGCTGCCCTTAAAAGAAGGTGGAAGCTATAATTCAAAGGACTTCCTAGAATTATGACAGATTCCTTGCAATAGCGAGCAAAAACAGATAATCGAATCTATGCCTTTGTTTTTGGGTAGAGAAAACAATTTATGGGCTTGGAATCACAGTGGCAAGGAGTTCACTACCAAAATAGCATGGTAATCAATCAGATTGAAAAGTCAAGTCACCGCATGGAGTAAAATAATATGGGATCGATCAAATTTTCCTAAAATGGCTCTAGCTGCATATAAAGCTTTGAGGGAAAGGCTTCCTACTTGTGATAGACTATCGAAATGGGGTATTACGGAAGATAAAATTTGTGTTTTGTGTAATTCTTCCAAGGAAAATCTAATGTGCATGTAAATGTGCATATTTTTACTTTCATATTACGTAAATGTGTAAATCATCATTTATTCATCTTCATATAGGGGCAAAATGATCATTTTTGTATATGATTTAATTTAAGAAAATTTACTTGGATATTTTTATTTTTTATTTGTAGGAAATTGGATGGAAAAATATGAAGAGGTTCATGAAAATGTGCATGCACAAGAGAAGGCAAATGAAGATGGAAATAAATCAATTAATGAAATCATGGAGAACCCTGCCTACCCACTTACCATGATCTTCATTTAGGAGCTAATGCACATGTTAGTGGACATTAAAGTTACGTGCACATGTAAGGGTGGATTATGCTCATGCTAATGACAACTTGGATGCCACACTTCCTAGAGGGGTATTTTGGGCAGTCCCCTAAAATATGCATTTGGATTTTAGGCATGTATAAATACCCCTTATGTTTCATGTAATAAGCTCCTAGCACCACCTTGTAGTTAGTTTAGTGGTAGCCAAAAAAATAAGCATAAACTCTCTTTCTCTTTTTAATGGCCTCTTAGCCTTTTCTTCATGTAATTTTCTTATATGCAATTTAATTCATGCACTTTTCTTTCATGTTCTTTTCTTGTTTATTTCCTTTCATGTTAGTAGTTCAGATTTATTTATGCAAGTAGATTAATTCTCTTTTTGTTTTAATTAGCTCTCTTCTTACTTTGCTTGCTTTTTAACGTTGAAATTTACATTTGTTGATATGATAACAAATATGAGAAGCTAAACCCCTTCAATTTAGGGGTAATGAAGCTCTCTTAATCATGTAGATTCAACATAGTGATTTCATTTGATCTCTTTTTGTTCTTAATGGAATTTTGATGTGGTAAAATTTGTTGTTTAACTTTGAATTTGATAGCCTATGTTGTTGACACCAAATGGGCTATGCTTAAACAAACATAAATACAAATTACCTCTTCATATACATATGATTATGGTAATAAAGTGGTTTTTAGAATCAAAATTTGATGGCCTATAATATTAATCAATAGTAAATAGATCATGCTTAGAATAGATTTTATTTTTGATTTCATTATCATTTCCATGAGAGTTAACAAGTGGTTTAGTGGGTGTGTTAAAGTTTTATGGTCTATGTTGGACTAATTAATAGCACAAATATGTCATACTTATGATAAACACATCAACTAAATTCACTAATGGCCAAAAAAGAGAGATCATAATTTAATTATGTTGATTTATGTGATCATGAAACAGAAATTATCTCTAAATTGCCTTCCACTCTCATATTTTTATTCACTTTTACTTGCAGTTAGTTTTTACATTTTTTTAGCTTAACACAACTTCAAATCTTGGTTTAATTTGATTAAGTAGAATTTTTAATCACTTCAATTTCCTGTGGATAGACCTGTACTCGCCACGTACTAAAATTGTATGTCGTGCGCTTGCGGTTATTTTTATTACAATTTTTCGACTATTTTCTAATTCAACAGAAAGTTAGCCGTGAAACAAGTTTTTGGCGCCGTTGCCGGGGAATTGATTTGATTTTGTTTCTGTTCTTCGAATTTTTTTTGATTTCATTTTATGTTAATTTTGTATGTTGAGTGCATTTAAAATTTCTAAAAACAATTTTTTTTATTGTTGTGTGTTTGTGTGTAATTTTTGTTATTTTGTTTGTGCCTTTGTTGCTTTTCTAGTTGCTTTTGCTTTTGCATTTTTTTTAAAAAAACATACAATTTCAAAACAAAAAAATATATTTTATTTCATTTTCAATTATATTTACAAATTCTACAATTTCACATTTACTTTTATATTTACAATTTTTCATTTACAAACAATGCATTTTACTGTTACATTGTTGTTCACTATGCACTACTAATCTCTATGCATTTGCATCTCCACTCTTCACTATTTCACTGTGCACCATCTACCTCACTGCTCTTCACCAGTTTAATCAACTCAACCACATATACAGTGCACATTCACCTTCCAAAATAACTGGCTGCACCCTTGCACACTTCTAAATCAACCTGCCTTACCACTTTACTAACTGCCACACCTCTACAACTCCCCTTCATCATTCACTTTCACCACCATAACTACTCCCCTCTGACAACCACATCCTCCACTGATTACATCAATAGCCCACATTACATCAACAACTAGCACACTGTCTTGCTGCCTATAGCCCTCTGCCCCTATCAACTGAACTGCCACTACAACCCTAAAACATCACAACAGTCACACCATCAAAACAACCATCCACCCTATACTCCAGTGCATAGTGCCAACTGAACACATCATCCACCCCAGTGCAACTGTGCATACTTCATACTCTAGCAACATAAACATCTTCAACAACCACTGCCATATATACAAACATCACCAACACACTTACTTACCATACAAATCCCCCTTGTTGCCTCTTCACTGCATTACATCTCCTTTGTTCAAACACAACAACCACCCTGGTTGTTGCTGTACACTGCTACACTTCATAACCACTACATACATCCACTTCAACTTCCAAAACCACTGGCGCTTCATCACCAACATCCCCTTGCAGCCCAGTCACACAAACTTCCCACTGGCCACTTGCTTTGAACCACCTTTACTACTGCCATAACATCCACCCTCTACCACAAATTCATACAACAACCCATTCTCATTACGTATCCGTACTATACATCACTACAGTCTTCCACTTACAAACTTCCCGTACCATCAAACTCACTTCATTGCATACCATACAACCAAACATTTCCTCCACTGGCTACTGCACATACCAACACACAAAATACTACTGCATCATCCACCATCAGACTGTACCACAAAACCATCCACCTCTTGCTTCCATACAACTGCACATTTCCACCATCTCCAGCCACAAACTGCCTATACCAACATCACCTGCCTCCAGTCATCTATTATCTCTCTTGGTTTTGCTTCACTGTATAAACATCAGCACCTCCTTGTGCGAACATCCCTGTACAAACAACAACAGTAACTAGCCTCGAATCCCTAAATCTGCAACTATCAACCTCGATTCGAACCCACAAAAAAATCATCGCGACAATCTGCCTCATCGCCGCAGCCTCCAATCACTGAAACTCACTTCTGCAACATCTCCTTGCCCAATAGCCAGCCACAACACCAGAGAACACCCGCCTAAATCGATATGAAACCACAAATCGCCTGATTTTTTTATTTTGATTCGATTAAAAATTTTGATTTTAAGAAGGTGATTTGTGATTTTTGTTTGAGGATTGAGAACATAAGAAGTAGAAGTTACGTTTGAAAGTGGGATAGTGAATGTTTTAAATAGGGTATTGGGCTTTGTTTATACGGGCCGATCATTATTTTATTATTATTTTAAAGTTCATTTGTTCTTTTAAGTTCTTCTTTCTCTTCTTTAAAAAAAAGCGAGTTTGTTCTTTTAACTTTTTTATTTAGTGAACTTGGTTTCTAGCAAGTGAATTTGGTTTCATTTGTTTTAAGTTGCTTCTTTGATATTAAAAAAATATTGTATATATCCTATTTTTAGTTTCAGGTTGCAAAAACAGAAGGAGAAGACTTGGTTGCTAAAAATAATTGCTGTGATTGCTTGCTTATAAAAAAATCGTTTCTAAAAAAATAAATTGCCAATTATTCTGTACGCTTTGGTATCATGCTCTCATATCTTGTTTTTATTTTTCCTTGCATTGTTAGGTTGCTTGCATTTTAAAAAAAAAAATTCAAAAAAAAAATTTCATTCGTAGTTGCATTGTTAAAATCACGTTTACTTTCAGTTTTGCATTCATCTCTTCTTGTTTTTAATTTTTTAAGACCAATACCCATGTGACGACCGCCCATGACCCCTGCAGCGAATCTAGAGATAGTGCACTATAAAGTGTGCCAGGCGACCATGGACGATTGCCAGGGTAAATTAAAAACAACAGAATCTATCGTATTACTCACAGCGCATGGACAAAATACAATAGAATATATATATATATATATATATATATATATATATATATATATATATATATAGTGAAGCTTCATAGAATAGAATCTCATCAATAAAACTTAATAATAGTTGAATACAATCATCTGAACAGTCAATACATCAAGCCTCAATACATAACACTCAGAGAATATACAAGCAGCGGAACATCCAGTACATATAGTAAGAAATAATATGCAAGCCTCCAGCTCGTCTTCGTCATCAACATCGTGGAAAGCAAGAACAGCACCTGTCACCTGCTACCTAGTCTGCCCGTCCCAAAAATGGACGAACAGCCCAAGGCAATAAGAGTTAAAACATAAAGCCTTGAGTCAGACAACAGTCTTAGTGAGCAGTAAATTAACTAACAACATACCAAAAGAGCATAAAGGAAAAGGAATAGGAATACAACCCTCCCACTCCACCTCTTTCTACAGTGATAGCCCCCAGACACACACTAAGTAGAAGCAAACATAGCAGAGCATCCAATGTAAAGTAAAGCAATTATCACTCGAGTCAAGGGCGATGTTTTCCAAGCACAAACCCCCAAGGCCTAAACCAAGATCAGATAAGCACCCAGAAAACACTGCTCTTGAGACCGAATGACGATACAACCAAACATCCATGACTCTGGCTATCACTGTTATCACTGCTTCGATATCATCACATCCTCGCAAAACCTCATCTCGACATCATCATCAAATCTATGCATAAGAGCTTCATCATCTGCTACATATGCCACAAGCAGCTTTCTTGATTCAAGAGCCTTTCTCTTAGCTTTTGAATCATCTTCGGTCTAAATCAAATCATCAATCATCTAATTCATAGCAATCAATCAAATCAAACATTACTCCAAGTAAACAAGCATTCAAATATGATCTAAATAGACAATTATAACAATAATGGCAATTTCGTAATTAAAGAGTCAAAAGTCTAACAAGCATGAAATCATGAGCAATGTCTCTATAATCTTGATGAATGAACTTGCATAGGCTAACATGTAGTAAAATGGTTGTCAAATCATCATGAACAATGGATCTATATGGATCTATACTTAGGTTTACAAAAATGCATGGAATTCACTACTAAAGTACAAAATCAAGCCAACGATCTGATATACTCCTTTGGATCCGTGTGAGAGATAATCACCACTCACCAAATCACCTAAACACCTCAAAAGACACCCACTTTAGATCTGGACAGCGAAGGATCTAACTTGATCTATCACCAATCCGCTTCAAACGATGAAATCTCTCTTCGAAGAATGTAGATCTTCAATCTAAGCTCTTCGATCTTCGATTTGATCTTCAACTTGGATGGATGGAATCACTAGATTAGAGTGGAGAAAAGAAGTGAAGAAGTGTAGAAGTCGAGCTCTCAAAATGGCAGCACTTCGTCGCTTCGAAATCCGGATCCCAAAAAGTGAGAAAAACCTTCCTATTTATAGGCTGAAATTCCCTAAGTCGTTCACTTTTAGGTCGTCCACGACCTATAGAGCATCACGACCTACGACCTAGTGAGACAACCCATCCTACGACCTAACGAGGTTACGACCTACGACTTATAAAATCTTGCGACCTAAAACCCCACGGCCTATCAGTCCTGCGACTTACGACCTAGCAACAGCTCCAACTTAACACATGCGCATCCATACGACCTAACAAACGAATGCGCGCGACCTAACACTCATGCGACCTAACGACTTAGCAACAGGCGCGACCTAACACATGCGCGCGTTCCCTCCTAAGTCGACTGGATGACTTAGCGACTTAGCACCATTGCGACTCAACAAAGTCACGACTTAACTATACACACGATCTAACCGAGACACGACTTAACCCCTTACGACCTAACACTTAGCGACATAACAACCCACGACCTAACTCCTAAGTCTTCTACGACTTAACCTACTTAGGTCGCTTACTGCTACCCCAGCTTCCTTAGGTCATCGCCGACCTACCCCTTAGGTCGTTAACTCGCCAAAACTCTTAAGTCGTTAGCCCGCTTATCCTCCTAGGTCGGTCACTTACTTAGGTCGGCCTATTCTTAGGTCGCCAACTTCTTAGGTCGCCCATTTCTTAAGTCAGTCATTACCTTAAGTCGTCTACTATCTTAAGTCGTATCAATCTCTTAAGTCGGTCAAATACTGTAGGTTCTTCCAATCCCTTAGGTCGTTCACTCGACCTAGCCTACCCCACGACTCAACTTCTAAACGACTTAAGCTACAACATGGCTTAACTTCCAGACAA
Source organism: Allium fistulosum (assembly GCA_030737815.1). NCBI lineage: Eukaryota > Viridiplantae > Streptophyta > Magnoliopsida > Asparagales > Amaryllidaceae > Allium > Allium fistulosum. Next base: position 908,967,786 of record CM060907.1, on the reverse strand, counting down.
CTTAACTTCTACACGACTTAAGCTCTAGACGATCTAACTCGGGACGACTTAACAATACAACAATCTAATAACGACTGTTTTACGATGTTTCGATCCGTAAAAATACGGGTCGTTATATTCCCTTCTCCTTAGGAATTTCGCCCCCGAAATTCCAAACAAACAAGAGCAATCAAAGACTATTCTGCACGCCTACCATCCATAGCAATCAACAAACCATGCATCCAATTCTAGCTTAGCATGCAGAATTCTATAACTAGAACAAGTTACAATATCGTGAGATGACACGACACCTTAGGGCCATACCTTGAAGAGTTCAGGATGAGCTGCCTTCATCCTCTCTTCCACCTCCCACGTACAGTCGTTATCATCATCACTCCATTGTATCTTGAGCAACTTAACTACCTTCCTCCTAAGCTGTTTCGTGTCGGTTTCCACAACACGAAGCGGCTTACGAGGTCTCTTATCGACTGGATCAACTTCGAAATCTTCACAGCTTTCAGCAGAAACCACTGTATTCGAGTTGTGCACATACTTCCGTAGATACGATACATGAAAAACATTGTGCACGCCCAACATCTTCTCCGGTAGCTCCAATCTATAGGGGAGCTTTCCAATTCGTTCGATGATCAGGAATGGTCCAACAAATCTCGGAGCCAATTTTCCTTTCTTCCCGAATCGAATTACATGCTTCAGTGGAGAAATCTTCACAAAAACCATATCACCTACGTCGAATTCCAAATCCTTACGACGCTTATCGGCATAACTTTTCTGACGGTCATGGGCTGCCTTCATTCGTTGCCGAATGATCTCTATACAATCCGAAGTCTGTCGAATCATCTCTGGTCCAAGTATCAGCTTTTCTCCTGTCTCTAACCAACATGTCGAAGAGTTACACGGTCTTCCATACAATGCCTCATACGGTGCCATACCAATGCTTAACTGGTAACTGTTGTTATACGAAAATTCCACCAAATGAAGATGATCTTCCCATGATCCTCCGAAATTCAAAACATAAGCTCTAAGAAGATCTTCCAAACTCGGTTGACTCTCTCGGTCTGACCATCTGTTTGAGGATGATAAGCTGTACTCAAACACAACTCGGTTTCCAAAACTTCCTGGAAGCTCTTCCAAAATCCACTAGTGAACAATGGGTCTCGATCGCTCACTATACTCTTTGGAATACCATGGAATCGAACTATCCACTTAACATACAACTCAGCCAACTTTGATGCAGTCCTAGTCGATCGAACAGGAATGAATCTTGCACTCTTAGTCAAACGATCTACGATGACCCAAATCCCTTCATTTCCCGTTCTTGTTCTAGGTAGTCCATCAATAAAATCCATCGATATTTGCTCCCACTTCCATGTAGGAACTTCTAATGGCTGAAGCAATCCACTTGGCTTCTTCTGTTCGGCTTTTACCAACTGGCAGTTCATGCACTTGGAAATAAAATTTCCAACATCCTTCTTCATACCTTCCCAGTAATAGGTTCTCTTCATATCCCGATACATCTTATTTCCACCTGGATGAATTGTCATCTTCGAGTGATGACTTTCCTTCAGAACTTCACTTCTCAATTCATCGATATCGGGAACAACTAGTCGTCCTTGCTTCCGAAGCCAACCCTCTCGATCGACCTCGAATCCTTTATCCTTTTTTGGATCCAATCCAGATTCCAAATCACGGATAATCTTGACAAGCTTATCGTCTCGCTTTTGGCTCTCGCCAATCCTTTCCACAAGAGTAGGTCTTATCGATAAGTTTGCCAACATCTCAGGTTCCAATTCACATCTAGGCCTGAAGTCAAATCCAGCTAAATACTCGAGATTCTTCCATTATGAAAACATGGCTCCCAATCCTGCATGTCTTCGACTTAACGCATCTGCCACTGCGTTACCTTTTCCCGGAGTATAAGCTATACCAAAATCATACGATGCTAAAAACTCTAGCCAACGTTGCTGCCGAAGATTCAAATTCTTTTGGGAGAAAAGATACTTCAACGACTTATGATCTGTAAACAACTCGAATCGAACTCCCAATAGATAATGTCTCCACATCTTCAGAGCAAAAACAATCGCCGCTAACTCCAAATCATGAGTCGGGTAATTCCTCTCATGCGGCTTCAGTTGTCGACTTGCATACACAACAACTTTATCCCTCTGCATTAGCACTGCTCCAAGTCCAGTACCACATGCGTCGGTGTAAACCACCATCTCATCATTCCCACTTGGAATAGTCAAAACAGGATCACTTGTCAATCGCTCTTTCAGGATTCTGAAAGCTTGCTCACACTTATCTTCCCATCTGAACACTTGGTTCTTTCTCGTCAATCCTGTTAGCGGTGCAGCCACCTTAGAGAAGTCTTTGATAAACCGTCGATAATATCCTGCTAATCCAAGAAAACTTCTCACATCAGATGCATTCTTAGGTCTAACCCAATCCTGGATTGCTGCCACCTTAGCGGGATCAACCGCTATTCCATTTCCAGAGATAACATGGCCTAAGAACCTCACTTCACTCTTCCAGAAATGACACTTCGAAAACTTAGCCTTCAGCTGATGTTTCCGCAAGATTTCCAAAACAATACGCAAGTGCGTCTTGTGCTCTTCTTCAGTTCTGGAATAAATCAGAATATCATCCACGAACACTAGCACGAACTTACTCAACTGATCTCTGAACACTCTATTCATAAGATCCACAAAATATGCTGGCGCATTAGTCAATCCAAACGGCATTACCAGCCACTCAAAGAAACCGGATGGTGTCCTAAAAGCAGTCTTCAGAACACTATCCTTAGCCACTCTTAACTGGTGAAATCCCGTTGCCAAATCCATCTGAGAAAACACCTTAGCTTTGTGAAGCTGATCAAACAAGTCATCTATTCTCGGCAATGGATACTTGTTCTTCTTAGTCACCTTATTCAGCTCACGATAATCCACACACAACCTCAGCGATCCATCTGCTTTGGTTACAAACACAACTGGTGCACCCCATTCGGACACACTACGCTGAATGAATCCTTTCTGCAAAAGATCATCAACCTGCACCCTCAACTCCTGCTGTTCCCTAGGCGCCATCCGCCTAAGAGGCATCACAACAGGTCTGGCTCCCTCAACTAGATCTATACGAAACTCGATCTCTCTATGCGGCGGTAACCCTTTGACCTCGTCAAAGACATCCTCAAATCCATTAGCGATTGGCACAGATGACAGTCCATCCCGTGGAACAACCAGCGAATACATGAAGCTCATGAAGACGCCTTCTTCATGCTTACATCGTATCACAATCCTTCGCCCCTCCACATTTTCGACTGTCACCTCCAACCTCTCACAATCAACATTTGCCGCATACTTCCTAAGCCAGTCCATACCCAAAATAATTCCGAACCCCGCAAAGTTCAGAACAAAGCAATCACAAACAAAAGAGCAATCATGACTCGATACAATCAGACCACGACATAACATACACAAACAAGACGAACCCCCAACTGGATTAGTCACAACCAATGGCCTATCAACAATATCCGGTTCTAAACCCAACCGGCCTACAAGTTCGCTACAAACAAACGAATGCGACGCCCCAGTATCAAACAGAACTCTAACTGGAACACCACATAGGAAAAGAATACCTTGAACCACCATACTCTTTCCTTTCTCTTCAGCGGTAGGAGCTTTCGAAGATGATGGAACAGCTCCTAAGGCATAAGCTTGCACAATCTGCTTGTCCTTCCGTGTTTCTGGACAATTCTTCCTGATATGCCCCGGCTTGTCACAGTTGTGACACTTCATCGGTACCTTCGGATTCTTACAATCCTTAGAGAAATGGCCCTTCTGCTGACAATTGTAGCAAGTCACTTCGCCCTTCGGCTTCTTCTGGCCATCCTTACCCTTCTGCTGTTGCTGCTTCCTCTTCTTGTTCCCACCCTGCTGTGGTTTAGACTCTTCCCTGGTCACAGCAACAACAGATCCTTCCTTAGGAAACAGATTCTCATGCCTGAGAGCCTTCTCCACAAGCTTCTCAAATGAATCGTCCAAATGATCCACCAACTGCCTCCCAAGATAACTGTCCAAGCCTGTCACAAACTTCTCATTCTTCTGATATGCAGATTCAATATATGATCGGGCATACTTGGACAAAGCTTCAAACTCAGAAACATACTCAAGAACTGGTCTTCCATTTTGCTTGAGCTCCACAAACCTCTTGAACAGAACAGACTTCTGAGCTGTAGAAATGAACTTAGCTTCAAATCTGGCTTGGAATTGCTCCCAAGTAATCTCTTCCTCCGGAGTGTTAATGGTGATAGAGTTCCACCAATCGGAAGCTCTTCCTTGAAGCTGCCTCGATGCTAACTTCCTCTTAGTTGCATCCTCAATTCCCAAGTCACCAAAGATCCTTCTACAAGCATCTATCCACCTCTGAACTTCAATGGTTGATTCTGTTCCCAAGAAAACCTTTCCTTCAAGAGCAGTGTAGTCCTTACACAGCTTAGCAAAATCCACCGGTTTTGGAGTTTGAACTTGAACTCCAACATCCACCGATGGCCCCGGAGCTGGCATCCTTCTCATGATCGAAGTCATCATAGCTCCGAACATAGCAGCATAATCAGCAGCCCCTTCAGTAGCACGACCTTCCCTAGCAGCTGGTCTCCCTCTTCGACTCATCCTTAATATCTATAAAAAGGAATGATTAGCACACTATGAGAAACAACTACATAAGGGATTCAAATCATTCTAAGCTGCTATATTATATATAGTAATCATCCATCAAAATACAATTACGTCTCTTATACGTAGTTACGTCAGCGAGCGTTGGGTAAAATCGATTAACCAAGGTTCTGATACCAAATGTGATGACCGCCCATAACCCTTGCACCGAATCTAGAGATAGTGCGCTGTAAAGTGTGCCAGGCGACCATGGACGATTGCCAGGGTAAATTAAAAACAACATAATCTATCGTATTACTCACAGCGCATGGACAAAATACAATAGAATATATATATATATATATATATATAGTGAAGCTTCATAGAATAGAATCTCATCAATAAAACTTCATAATAGTTGAATACAATCATCTGAACAGTCAATACATCAAGCCTCACTACATAACACTCAGAGAATATACAAGCAGCGGAACATCCAGTACATATAGTAAGAAATAATATGCAAGCCTCCAGCTCGTCTTCGTCATCAACATCGTGGAAAGCAAGAACAGCACCTGTCACCTGCTACCTAGTCTGCCCGTCCCAAAAATGGACGAACAACCCAAGGCAATAAGAGTTAAAACATAAAGCCTTGAGTCAGACAACAGTCTTAGTGAGCAGTAAATTAACTAACAACATACTAAAAGAGCATAAAGGAAAAGGAATAGGAATACAACCCTCCCACTCCACCTCTTTCTACAGTGATAGCCCTCAGACACACACTAAGTAGAAGCAAACATAGCAGAGCATCCAATGTAAAGTAAAGCAATTATCACTCGAATCAAGGGCGATGTTTTCCAAGCACAAACCCCCAAGGCCTAAACCAAGATCAGATAAGCACCCAGAAAACACTGCTCTTGAGACCGAATGACGATACAACCAAACATCCATGACTCTGGCTATCACTGTTATCACTGCTTCGATATCATCACATCCTCGCAAAACCTCATCTCGACATCATCATCAAATCTATGCATAAGAGCTTCATCATCTACTACATATGCCACAAGCAGCTTTCTCGATTCAAGAGCCTTTCTCTTAGCTTTTGAATCATATTCGGTCTAAATCAAATCATCAATCATCTAATTCATAGCAATCAATCAAATCAAACATTACTCCAAGTAAACAAGCATTCAAATATGATCTAAATAGACAATTATAACAATAATGGCAATCTCGTAATTAAAGAGTCAAAAGTCTAACAAGCATGAAATCATGAGCAATGTCTCTATAATCTTGATGAATGAACTTGCATAGGCTAACATGTAGTAAAATGGTTGTCAAATCATCATGAACAATGGATCTATATGGATCTATACTTAGGTTTACAAAAATGCATGGAAATCACTACTAAAGTACAAAATCAAGCCAACGATCCGATATACTCCTTTGGATCCGTGTGAGAGATAATCACCACTCACCAAATCACCTAAACACCTCAAAAGACACCCACTTCAGATCTGGACAGCGAAGGATCTAACTTGATCTATCACCAATCCGCTTCAAACGATGAAATCTCTCTTCGAAGAATGTAGATCTTCAATCTAAGCTCTTCGATCTTCGATTTGATCTTCAACTTGGATGGATGGAATCACTAGATTAGAGTGGAGAAAAGAAGTGAAGAAGTGTAGAAGTCGAGCTCTCAAAATGGCAGCACTTCGTTGCTTCGAAATCCGGATCCCAAAAAGTGAGAAAAACCTTCCTATTTATAGACTGAAATTCCCTAAGTCGTTCACTTTTAGGTCGTCCACGACCTATAGAGCATCACGACCTACGACCTAGTGAGACAACCCATCCTACGACCTAACGAGGTTACGACCTACGACTTATAAAATCTTGCGACCTAAAACCCCACGGCCTATCAGTCCTGCGACTTACGACTTAGCAACAGCTCCAACTTAACACATGCGCATCCATCCGACCTAACAAACGAATGCGTGCGACCTAACACTCATGTGACCTAACAACTTAGCAACAGGCGCGACCTAACACATGCGCGCGTTCCCTCCTAAGTCGCTTGGACGACTTAGCGACTTAGCACCATTGCGACTCAACAAAGTCACGACTTAACTATACACACGATCTAACCGGGACACGACTTAACCCCTTACGACCTAACACTTAGCGACATAACAACCCACGACCTAACTCCTAAGTCTTCTACGACTTAACCTACTTAGGTCGCTTACTGCTACCCCAGCTTCCTTAGGTCATCGCCGACCTACCCCTTAGGTCGTTAACTCGCCAAAACTCTTAAGTCGTTAGCCCGCTTATCCTCCTAGGTCGGTCACTTACTTAGGTCGGCCTATTCTTAGGTCGCCAACTTCTTAGGTCGCCCATTTCTTAAGTCGGTCATTACCTTAAGCCGTCTACTATCTTAAGTCGTCTCAATCTCTTAAGTCGGTCAAATACTGTAGGTTCTTCCAATCCCTTAGGTCGTTCACTCGACCTAGCCTACCCCACGACTCAACTTCTAAACGACTTAAGCTACAACATGGCTTAACTTCCAGACAACTTAACTTCTACACGACTTAAGCTCTAGACGATCTAACTCGGGATGACTTAACAATACAACAATCTAATAACGACTGTTTTACGATGTTTCGATCCGTAAAAATACGGGTCGTTACAACCCAAATCCACATAAGTTGGGGGATTTCATCACCCCTTCCTTGGCCCACAAATTGCATTTCATCTTAGAATTTGCTAATAATAATGATTATACTTCAGACTTAAGGGAGTCACGAGCTCACCTAGGGCTTAATTGTATCTTGACAAGTTGTCTTCTTTGAACAATTTTTTTTTGTGTCTAGGCTATGGCAGAGCAATAATCAGTTATAAAAATTAAGTTGATTCGTAAATATTATACTGATTATTTCTCTGAAGGTACTTAAACCTTTGGTTGCATTGCTACGGTGATTCGTGGTTCATCGATAAATCTTGTCTGTTACCTAGCAAAGAATTATTTTGTTGAATTAAGACAAAGTGTGATTATACAATTTTTGGTTAAGAGCTACTTATGATAGAAAATTCGTAATTAAGTCCTTGCATTCATTTAGTTGCATTAGTTCATGCATATTTAAAAAAAAATTCAAAGTCCAAAACAAAGAAAAAATTTATAAATTTTCCTTAACTTAGTTTTTTAAATCTTTTCCTTTGAATTTTTTTTTCAACCAAATCAAAAAAATCCAATTTTTTTGAGTTAGTTATCTTTTTAGAAAAACAAAAATCCAAAAAAAAAGATACTTAATCTTTTCAAAAACAACGAAAAGGAAAAATATTAAAAGCCAAAAACAATACAAAAATCAAATTTCCCTTTAGAAAAATAAATTCCTTTGGGTAAATATTTTTCCTTTATAAAAAAAAACCATTTTTTAAAATGTCTGAATTTCCCTACTCGCAAGAATTTTTCAATAGTTGTGAAAATCAATATAATCCATATAATTTCATACCAAATTCTTATAGATATTTTAATAACAACTATTGTACAAAAAATTTGGATTTTGAACCACAAAGTTTTCAAAATGATGACCAACTCTCAACTCTTGAAAATAGCATTGAAACGATTTTGTCTTTACTTGAACTCTCGACACAAAAAATCAAATAATAAATGAATTATGTAATTCATATTTGTGCAATAACTCAAGTCTAGGATTTCAAAATAATCAAATTTGAATTCACATCAAAATTCAGTTGATTTCGATTATAACCCATGCCAACTCAATTTCGAACTCCAAAATGAAATTCAAAATCAAAATGGAAACAATTGTTTAAATGATTTTGGGAATAGGAGTTGTTTCAACGATGGTGTAAATTTTTATTCTCAACAATTTCAAATTGAAAATCCTCAAATTAATAATTATAAATTCGATTTTTTTGAGAAAATGGAAGAAATTCACGAAGATCATAAGGATTGTTGTTTGAAACCTACATGAAACAACGTGAGCAACAAAATCAAAACCCAACGATTGACAAGTCAAGTGATAATCCACCTTTTACCAAAATTGACGATTTTCAAATAACATCTTTTGAAATTGAAAATTACAATCTTAATGAAGTTGTTGAAAATGCGGTAATTGAGTTGGATTTCAATTCTTTTGAGAGTGTGGAACCAAATTTAAAATTTGATCTTCCTTTTTCAGATTCTGAAAAATTGAATACAACAACTTTGGATTTTGAACATGATATATGCAATGAAGTTGTGAATAATTCAACAAAGGAAGACGAATTTTGTGAACACAAATTTTTTGGACTTTTCGAAGATGAGTTGTTGAATTCCGACGGGGAAGATTTAAATCACCATTTTGATTTTAAAATCAATAATTTTGAAGAATTTGTCAATGATGAGCTAGAATTTAAATTTGGTGAAAATAAACTTGAACTTCAACCAATTGTTCTATCTACCCCAAAAATCATTGTAAATAAAACAATTCCTATGATTTTTAATAAAACGACATTCCTTTTTTCCAAATCAACATTCAACTTTGAAATCTTTTATGGTTTGGTTTTCTGTGCTTTAGTTATTCTCTCATACTTGATGAGAAAAATGAATTGGTCTTTGGAAGATCGTTTCATTTACACTTTAACGGTATATTTTCTGATGTCGTGTAAATAATAATCATTTCATGTAAATATAGGTCATATTTTTATTTTTACTTTATTTTCTCCTTTCACTTGGGTTGACCGTGGGGACATAGTCAAAATCAAGCATGGTGGGGAGTCTCATCTTCATATTTTGATTTTTCATGGTTTATTTCTTGCATTTTCTTTCCAAAACCAAAAAAACAAAAAAACTAATCTCAAAACAATTTTTTGTTTTTTAGCATTTTGATTTATTTTAAAAGAAACACTATAGGATAAATAAAGGATTTTGGTTATCAAATTGAAAATTTTGAAAATTTATTTGTCTCAACAAAATGAAAATTGAAGTTTGATTACAAGTAACTATGGTTTAACTAGTATATAGGAAGATTCATAGGTGATAATTATGAAGTATATCCAAATTGAAAATCTTTGTTTAAAAAAGTGGTGGATTTAAAGTAAAGGATATAACATTTTGATCTTCTAAATTAAATGGTACTAAGATGATATTGTAAAACTCTCTCTTCATAAAAGAATGATTTTTATGAAAATAAGAAACACTTAGAGACATGTGTTCACACGCAAGTGTGTACACTCGCCCTGCTCTGTACCCTTCTCACGTAAGCTCGAATGGCAATGCATGATCGATATATCTAGTCTCCGTTTATCTGAGTTAGGTGTATATATATATAAAAATTCTTTCATTAATAACGCCTACAGTCGATAGGTGTACACACTTGTGTGTACACTCACCATGCTCTGTATTCCCCTCACGTAAGCCCGCAAGGCAGTGCATGGGTAATATATCTGGCCTCAGTTTTCTAAGTTAGGCATATGTAAATATTGTTAATATCAATAAAATTTTCGAATAAAGAGAGAGTAAGCAGTTGAAATCCAAGCACTATTTTCACTTATTTGATTTGACTTGTTATTCAAAAGAAATTAAAATACCACTTTGAAAAACTTTGATAATCAACTAAGGATCTATTTCATAGTTGCACTATGTTATCAACCGAAACAACTAGCCAAATTAGAGTCTATTTGTGATGATAACTTAATTTTTGTTGCAAATTTTGACAAGTAAAAGGACTTAAATTTCTTGGTAATGACCAGAACTTATATTTAACTTATTCGTGTCAATTTAAAAGTAAATTATTCATTTGTAAATATTTTCAAAAACTTGCATCCATATCTTTGTAAATAAATCTTGCATTTATGAATTTTACATATCACATTTGGATCTTGTGGGTAGTATCCGCTAAAAACCCTCAGAGACAACACTCGTCCTACTAAGGACACCTAGAGGTTTAATGGTCTGTTGCATATGCTCAATGCAATCGTGTTTCCTACGAAAATAGATTTATCTTAGTTTTAGTTTATTTGAGAAGGAATAAAAAGATAAGTGTTGGGGTATTTGATATGCACGTAAATGTGCATATTCTTACTTCCTTATTTAATCTAATTTAACTAAATAAATGAGCATATAGGGTATTTTAACATATTTAAACCAAAATTTCAATATTTTCAAATCATCATTTATTCATCTTCATATAGGGGAAAAATGATCATTTTTATGTATGATTTAATTTAAGATAATTTACTTGCACATTTTTATTTTTTATTTGTAGGAAATTAGATAGAAAAATATGAAGAGGCTTCATGGAAACATGCATGCACAAAAGAAGGCAAATGAAAATGGAAATAAATCAATTCATGAAATCATGGAGTACACCAACTACCCACTTACCATGATCTTTAATTAGGAGCTAATGCACATGTTAGTGGACATTAAAGTTACATGCACATGTAATGGTAGATTATGCTCATGCTAATGACAACTTGGAGGCCACACTTCCTGGAGGGGTAGTTTACGTAGTACCCTAAAATATGCACTAGGGTTTTAGGCATGTATAAATACCCCTTATGTTTCATGTAATAAGCTCTTAGCACCACCTTATAGTTAGTTTAGTGGTAGCCACAAAAATAAGCATAAACTCTCTTTCTCTTTTTAATGGCTTCTTAGCATTTTCTTCATGTAATTTTCTTATATGCAATTTTAATTCATGCACTTTTCTTTCATGTTCTTTTCCTGTTTATTTCCTTTCATTTTAGTAGTTTAGATTTATTTATGCAAGTAGATTAATTCTCCTTTTATTTTAATTAGCTCTCTTCTTACTTTGCTTGCTTTTTAATGTTGAAATTTACATTTGTTGATATGATAACAAATATGAGAAGCTAAACCCCTTAAATTTAGGGGTAATGAACCTCTCTTAATTATGTAGATTCAACATAGTGATTTCATTTGATCTCTTTTTGTGCTTAATGGAATTTTGATGTGGTAAAATTTGTTGTTTAACTTTGAATTTGATAGCCTATGTTGTTGACACCATATAGGCAATGCTTAAAAAACATAAACACAAATTACCTCTTCATCTACATATGGTTATGGTAATGAAGTGGATTTTAGAATCAAAATTTGATGGTCTATATTAATAATCAATAGCAAATAGATTATGTTTAGAATAGATTTTATTTTTGATTTCATTGTCATTTTCATGAGAGTTAACAAGTGGTTTTGTTGGTGTGTTAAAGTTTGATGGTCAATGTTGGGCTAATAAATAGCATAAATAGGCTATACTTATGATAAACACATCAACTAAATTCACTATGGCCAAAAAAAAGAGATCATAATTTCATTATGTTGATTTATGTGATCATGAGAAGGAAATTACCTCTAAATTGCCTTCTTCTCTCATATTTTTTTTCATTTTTGCTTCTAGTTAGTCTTTACATTTTTTTAGTTTAACGAAACTTCAAATCTTGGTTTAATTTGATTCAGTAGAATTTTTAATCACTTCAATTCCCTGCGGATCGATCCGTACTCGCCACGTACTAAAATTGTACGTCGTGCGCTTGCGGTTATTTTTATTACAATTTTTTGACTATTTTCTAATTCGATAGAAAGTTAGCCGTTAAACAAAATCATATGCACCTTTTTTACGTGTTAACACGCCTTTTGGCAAGGCCGCGGACAGACGGATTTAACTTAAACAACTTCACAACTATCGAGACTAAAGTATGATGGGTTCGGTTTAAAATGATGAAGTTCACTTGAATATGTCGTTGGGAAAAGGAGTGGAGAAATTACATGGCTCGGCCTAGGCAGTTTGGCAGATGTCGCTCGGCATTGGGATGGTTCGGCGTTGGAGGCTGTTCGACATAGAGAGATCGTCGTTCAAAATAGAGGGATCGTTCGACATTCCAGGAGCACTCGGCATTCAGTAGCGCTCGGCATCCAGGAGCGCTCGGCATTTAGAGGCGCTCGGCATTAGAGATCGTTCAGCATCAGACATGGTTCGGCATGACGGAGGTTCGGCATTAAGTATCGTTCGGCGTTGGATGGAGCACTCGGCATAAGTCTCGTTCGGCATTAGATGGATCGTTCGGCATTAGGGAGCGTTCGACATTGGATGGGTCGTTCGGCATACCTCACCTCGTTCGGCATACCTCGCACCTCCATGTCTCGGTACCTCACACCTCCATACCTCGCACCTCCATACCTCGGTACCTCGCACCTTCGTACCTTGATACCTCGGTACCTCGCACCTCCCAACGTTCGGCATGAGGAGATCGTTCGGCATTCACACCTTGTTCGGCATTCAGCG